>JACATO010000031.1:0-1373140 GCA_018389105.1 Nautilus pompilius
TATCCCGCGAAGGGAACTCGAACTTCTGCTTCATTTCAATTGTAATCTCTTCTTCTTCCTCCTCCTCTTAAAACCGCTTTGGGAAGGAGCGACGGCGCCTCGATCTGGTGCGGACGACGCGCCGAGGAGAACTGCCCGAGACGGGATGAAGATGCCCAACAGAAAAGGTCTACTGGCCCCTCAGAACACCTTCCTGGACACGATCGCCACCCGGTTCGACGGAACCCGTAAGTTGCCCGACTTTTCTTCCGTTACACCCTGGTATCCGGTTAGCGAGCATCCCTGAGATCCCAAGCATGTATTCCCGTGTGTTGTGTGAGGGTAGGCGGCGGGCACCTGCCTCCGTCGGCCTCGTGTCGTGCGACGGCGCCGCGTTTTTAGGGGGAGAAACACGAGACTTTAAAGGTAAATATTCGAGATTTCGTGTTAACTATTTAATAATAATAATAATAATAATAATAATAATAATAATAATAATAATAATAATAATAATAATAATAGTTGTTGTTTGTAATTCACAATGTAGACAAATTTAATAAGTAACAGAACGAAATCCCAGAGGTAAAAATGTCACCCAGCGCAATCGTTTGCCCTCAGCGATTCCCATTAACCCGGGAACCTCCGATTTCCAGGACGTGTGATGACGTCAACTGTCCTGGCTGATGCGTTCCGTACCGGCTACGGTCCCCGCTGATACTTCGAATAACAGTAAAGTGCAACCTCTGCCAGCGGCAGGGGGCGTGTGTGTCTTTGTGCGTGTGACCACCAGTTTTAATTACGTACTGGATTAGTTCCTATCTCTCTGCATCAGATAAATTGTTCGTTTATTCCTCGACCATTTGTTTGTGATGACGGTCAGTTGTACCGTCTACTTGTTTATGAGCGCATCAGTAGTTGGCTGATTTCGCAACCCTTCCACTGATACCCGTTCTTCGTATACGCTTGGGTACACGGCTAACCGGGGAATAGGTAAACGATGAAGGAAAATAAGGAATATGTCACATCTGGAGCTGGTCTGGCACACATTGAGCGTTACACCAGAGAGAGACAGACAGAGACACACACAGAGAGAGAGACAGACAGAGACACACACAGAGAGAGAGAGAGACACACACACACACAACAGAGAGAGAGAGACAGAGACAGAGACACACAGAGGAGAGAGAGAGACACAACACACACATACTGACTGACTGACAGACACACACACACACTGACTGACTGACAGACCACACACACACACTGACTGACTGACCGACACACAACACACACTGACTGACTGACTAGACACAAACACACACACTGACTGACTAGACAGACACACACACACACTGACTGACTAGACAGACACACAACACACACTGACTGACTGACAGACACACAACACACACTGACTGACTGACTAGACACAAACACACACACTGACTGACTAGACAGACACACACACACTGACTGACTAGACAGACACACACACACTGACTGACTAGACAGACAGACACACAACACACACTGACTGACTGACAGACACACAACACACACTGACTGACTGACAGACACACAACACACACTGACTGACTGACAGACACACAACACACACTGACTGACTGACAGACACACAACACACACTGACTGACTGACAGACACACAACACACACTGACTGACTGACAGACACACAACACACACTGACTGACTCACAGACACACAACACACACTGACTGACTGACAGACACACACACACTGACTGACTAGACAGACAGACACACACACTGACTGACTGACAGACACACACACACTGACTGACTGACAGACACACAACACACACTGACTGACAGACAGACACACAACACCACTGACTGACTGACTAGACACAAACACACACACTGACTGACTAGACAGACACACACACACACACTGACTGACTGACAGACACACACACACACACTGACTGACTGACAGACACACAACACACACTGACTGACTGACAGACACACAACACACACTGACTGACTGACAGACACACAACACACACTGACTGACTGACAGACACACAACACACACTGACTGACTGACAGACACAACAACACACACTGACTGACTGACAGACACACACACACACTGACTGACTGACAGACACACAACACACACTGACTGACTCACAGACACACACACACACTGACTGACTGACAGACACACACACACTGACTGACTAGACACAAACACACACACTGACTGACTAGACAGACACACACACACACACTGACTGACTAGACAGACACACACACACTGACTGACTGACAGACACACACACACACTGACTGACTAGACACAAACACACAACACTGACTGACTAGACAGACACACACACACACCACTGACTGACTGACAGACACACAACACACACTGACTGACTGACAGACACACAACAACACACTGACTGACTGACAGACACAACAACACCACTGACTGACTGACTAGACACAACACACACACTGACTGACTAGACAGACACACACACACTGACTGACTAGACAGACAGACACACACACACACTGACTGACTGACAGACACACAACACACACTGACTGACTGACCAGACGGACAGATAGACAGACAGAGACTGACAGATCTTAGACTACGCCTATAGTCAACGTTTACCTTTAAACATAAAAAATGTGCTTCTGAAAAACTGTCCCAAACAATAAGAGCGGAGGGGTAGGCATCGAAATCTTAATTTCTAACATTCCAAACGCACAGTCCCCTTATAAACACGCAGAGGTTATCTATGTACAGCCATAGACAAAGATTTTTTACATTATTCTGGAAATAATAATAACAAATCTGTCTTCAAATCACAGCCTGACACTGCACTCACGACCACTTCTGATTGTCATTTTCCCTTTAAGTACGTGGAAAACTACAAGTGCCATGCACTTCAACCTGTATTATATATTATTATTATTATTATTATTACAGATTCAGCAGGCTTTATCAGACAATTCTAGACTGATGCCAACTTTTGGCCGCGTCTGTGAGTCCACACATTTAGAGTGTAGGTAGGGCTGTTGGGTCAGCTGCAGGCCGTTCGTCCTGGGCTGGGCAAAGACCGAAATAAACTCGTGGCGGTGGGGGGTAAAAAACCGTCTGGGGACCGTTGATGTAGGGGGAGGGAGGGGGGTTCCCCGCCACCTTAAGCAGGTCATAGCCGTTGATTTTCCTCCTCTTTGTTTGTTTGTCAGACAGTAACTTCGTGCTGGGGAACGCCCAGGCCGGCGGCTGGCCGGTCGTCTACTGCTCGGACGGCTTCTGCGAGCTGACGGGCTATTCCAGGGCCCAGGTCATGGGCCGGTGCTGCGCCTGCAAGTTTCTCTATGGGAAGGAGATGAACAAAGAGGACCAAACGAAGATTTACGAGGCCCTGGAGCGCAAACAGGAAGTGAAGTTACAAATACACCTGTGCAAAAAGAACGGTAAACTTTTCTTTCTTTTCTCTCCTCGACCGGTCTGTTGTAGACGGGCTGGGGAACGGGATCCGGTCGGTGGGGGGTGGGGGGAGGGGCTCTTATCATCCACCCGAAGACAGCAGCCGTCGTGAAATTGCGGGGAGACCGAGGATCCTGTAGAAAGACACGGCGCGAGGGACCGACTTCAGGTTAGAACTTTTCAGTTGTCTCCCCTGTAGTAGCTCTTCGTGGTGAAGGGGTCGCTGATGGCCCGTGTCAACACTATTGGGGGGGGACCAAACAGAACGGCCCCTAATGAATGCACTTCACGTGAGTTTTGAAGTCTGTGTGAGCTGTGTGTATAATTCTTGATCTCTTGAAGATGACAGTGAATTGCGCTTCTATTGTGTTCTGGTACTTCACCGGGAACCCCGGCCTTCCCTTCGTGGCGCAGGGTCAGACCCCTTCACCGACGTGGCGATTTGTCGGGAGGAAATGTTTCGACGACGACACCGGTCAGCCGAAAGAGGGGCGGGGCGGGGCCCTGATTGGTGAGGTAGTCCTCACAACTCGGGAGTCCAGTCTGCCTCACCGCTGGGGGTCTCACGTGGGGCGGGAACGGGGAGCTTTTCTGCAAGCGCCACGTCCCCTAACCCTGACCCTGCTGCCCCCGCGAATATTCTAAATGATTATTTGTTATTGTGGCTATTTTATCCAGCCCGGTTATCAATAAACAGGGACGCCACCACCTCGCAATGACATCCAATAAACCCCACAACAGCAATCATATTGCGTTGTCAGAAACCCCTGCCATTGTTTCAGAAGTAGGGGTAAGTTACAGGTCAAAATGGCGGCGATTCCTAGCTCCTGAGTGGTGTTCAGAGTTGGGAGAGGGATCTCTGTCTGTCTCTTAGATGAAGAAGGATCTAAACAAGGCGTGCTGACCATGTATGGTTATGCTCCAGTACAACAAAGCCATTATATTCTATATCTCTTCCTGCGAAAGAAGGCTAATTCTTCGCCAATTCCTGGCATACTTTCTGCTGCAGAGTAAGCAATGGCGGTTTTGGACTAACTGCTTGTCGTACGGTCAGCCTCAGAGATGGAGTCGCTCAAATAGCGCATGATGGCAATATTCCGTTGGTGTCGTGTTTTTCTCCTGTCTCACCTAAACAGGGGTCACGATGAGCAATAGCGTGTACGGAATGGTGTCTCGCACAAGACGCAACCAAGAACCAGGATTTGTCGACAAGTTCTTGACCCCCAGCATGTTTTTAACCGCGTTGTTCATCTCCGCTGACCTTTTGAGCGAAGTCGGGCAGTTCTGGGCGCGCCTCGTGAAGAGGCTTCCCCTGCCTGCCTGGAAGGGGAGAGTTTGTTGATTCGTGGAGTGGGATAAAATAGTTTTCTCGAATGCTACGAAGACAGGGTTAATAAAGTGAATGGGTCGGGCGAGAGCTTTCCTGGCATCACGCCGCATTGATCCGGGATGGTTAGATAATTCTGTAATATTAATTTATTATATTCTTCCACCATTCGCGTTATTAGAGTGAAATTAGGTGGAACCCAACGAGCCAGATCTGATTTAATCAGTCTGCGCCGAGTTTTTTCGCTCGCCGTCCCGATTGATCAGCCCTATATTGTGCAAACAAATTGGTTAGTCGTGCAGATATATGTCGTCTGCTCGCTGAATCGTTTCAGCTTACGGCGGCCAGCTCTCCCTGGCGACACTTGACTACAAGGAGGGAGACAGAACTAAATGGGAAAATAGATAAACAGCGCAGTAAAACCTAGAGGAAATCTGCCGATCAAAAGCTCCCTTAATTCCGCCTGTTCGCGTTAGGGTTTTTTTTCCTCAGAATGGAACGCATCATTCCCCGCCATTAACTCGTCTTTTGTTGTTTTAATTCTAGAATATTTTGGTGTTTTTTGTGGATATTAATGTCCCCAACATCTGAGTGAGCGATAGGGACCGTTCCACAATATTCTCCAGTTACCTCAGGTCGCGTGATGGTTACACAACCGGCAAGGCTCGCATGTATATCTGTGAATGTGTCACAACGTACACCTCAACGTTATCTACATAAACGGGGCTAAAATAAACCCCTGCTTACCAAAGCAAACGTAAAGGGCAGATTTGCGTGGCCCCTGGAAACGATACGCAGACCTATGACGTTTGTTCTGTTTCTCTAAGTTTTAGGTTGGTCATTTCACGTCGAACAGATTAACATAGGTGGGGGGGCTGGTCAGGAACAGGGCCCACTGGTGTGGCCCGGCCAGGTATCTGGGATGCTGTTCATCGACGAACGCCCGACTTCTGTTGCATACACATCCATCCTTGATGCCATTTTTCAACAAGTTTTGCAGTTCAATAAAAACCTTGGCTGCAAGAAGATCCATCGCTCTATGGAAGAGGGAGACAAAAGGGGCTGCTGCTTTTTCCCTGGGCATCTAGGGGCTCTGACGTAAATTCGATTAAACACGTCTTGGAGCTAGTTCCTTGATTGGCAATCGAAATAAGGAAGACCTTTTCACATCTGTGGCAGGTCTGGAGGAATGGCAAACTTTAGATCCTCCTGTCATAAAACTCTCATTACATCTCTGCCACATCATTCTTGCCCCTTCGTGAGGCGCGTGGAAAAGCTGCCCGATATTAATTCCATGTTTTCTGCTATTTTGTTTTACTTTTAAGCGTACATATGTACCACAATAATAATTTACTTAGGCTTCAACAGTGGTCATTTTCTTCTGGCAGCCTTTGTGTGTGTGTGTGTGTGTGAATGTCATTAAGGTGCCATTAACCATACTACACCACACGACCGCAGACCTACAGACTACATAAGGTAACTGGGAACGGTAACGAGATAGCAGATGTTGAAGTAAACTATAGACTTTACTGTAATAGCAAACCTGAAACAAGCTCTTTTGTAATAGATTCCATAAATAGGTAATATCATTCATAGTAATTCCTAATGAAACCAGGCTTGTTCGAGAACTTCCATTTGATTTACTGTCCTTTTCTAAAATCTCTCTCTACACACTCTCCGCTTTATATACACACAACTCTACACACTCTCTTGCTTTACATACACACAACTCTCTCTACAACGCTCTCTCTACACACACACACACACACACACTCTCTCTCTCTCTACATACACACAACTCTCTTTACACACACTTTCTCGCTTTATATACATACACACTTTCTTTACATACACACTCTCTCCTTTACGCGCACACACGCACTCTCTCTTTACATACACTCTTTACACACACTCTTGCTTTATATACACAACACCCTCTTTCTAGACACTCTCCCTACATACAGACATTCTCTCTCTTTACATACACACAACTCTACACACACTCTCTCTCTACACACACACTCTACACACTCTCTCTCTACACACTCTCTCTCTTTACATACACTCGCTCTCTTTACACACACACACATACACACATTCTCTCTCTTTACATACACTCTTTACACACTCTCTTGCTTTATATACACAACACCCTCTTTCTAGACACTCTCCCTACATAGACATTCTCTCTTTACATAACACTCTTTACACACACACTCTCTCTCTCTCTCTTTACATACACTCTCTACATTCTCTACACACTCTCTACACACTCTCTCTCTTTACACACACACACAAATAATATATATGTTTGGTTTTCAGGGATTATTTATCAACACCTAATCAATATCTATTCTTTAAACTAAGTTTGGCAAAATAGTGATATGATTTTTAAAATAAAAAAAGGAAATTCAAAAATGTGTCTATAAAATAACTATTTATCTATAAGCCTTTCTTATGTATTATATAACCTAAAGTAGACTAAATTATTTAAATATGAAGTTGCTGACTGCACTATTTCCCTGACTTCTGCGCCCCGAAGCGCAGTCTGCCGCTGGTTCTCGCCATATTAAAGAAAGAAGAAAACGTGTAGTTGAATTTGTCGAGATCCTAAAAGTTAATGGTTTTAAACCTTCTCGCACTTGATTTCGCCGTCCTCGGCTTAAAGCTGTATTTAATTGTTTTAGTCAGAACTTCCGACCATAATAAGATCGCTTATTTTCCCCCTCTTACTTTCAGATAGTCCTTTCTGGTGTCTGTTTGACATTGTGCCAATCAAAAATGAAAAAAACCAAGTCGTGCTGTTCCTTGTATCTTACAAAGACGTCACCAGAGAAAATATCTCGAAGAACGGGTCTGATGATACCTCAGGTACTCATTTTAATTTGTTCCATCCAGTTGCTTCCAAAAGATCCAGCGAATGACGATAGAGAAAAAATCTTCTGTCCTGTCCACCCTCTATATCTCGAGAACCAAAACTAATCGGCAATTAAAGCAAAAAAAGAAAGGGAAATCGTTTATTATTTCCTCTAACCAAAATATACTAACTTTATTTCTAAACCACAGTTGACTGACTAGCCGGTTGTGTGGATACAAGAGTAGAAACATAACCATTTACTCTAGACTCAAACGTTAGCTCATCTAGACACCCCTTATACTGAGTTGGGTTCCTGATTTACAGTAGATAAGGTTCTGCAAATAATCTTTCCAAGGTTTTCGCTAGTTTCTGTTATTTTTTTATGAACTCTTTCCGTCTCTTTTGTTGTTAACACGAAGGTATATATATATATATAAGTATTGTGTCATGCTGTTCACCAGGGGCTGGAACTATTACTTCTCTTTTTTTATTGGCGCCAACAAACGAGTAATTTCCGTAACATTATCGACATTTTAGAATTGTACAAGTTTTCTGTCCATCTTATTGTACTTACTTTAGTTTGAATCAACTTTCGTTTCCTCTGTTTGTTTCCGTAAAACATCAAGAGATATCTCCAACAAAAGACATCCCACAGAAGCTGGCCGCTTGCCACCCTAAGTAAAATCTCTCTGGATTCTTTACGAAGTCATATACTTTTAAAAGTCATCTTTGATTGTTTATCCAGATGTCAGATGTCTTCATGTCTAGATCTACTCACGTAACCCCAAAGTGGAGTCTATCTTTTTTTGTGGAAGACTTTTATAAATGCCGACTAAAATCTCGTGTTCTTGGGTCTGCAATGTTAGCTAGTTCTTGATCCCTGATTTACAAACCATGCAACAGCGACATCCAGACGGCGCATGGTTGGATCCACTGGCCTACCGCTACTGTTACCACGATTCACATATCTAATTGTTTGATATGTTTTCACACGTTCACCCGTATGTGCTGGCCTGACTGAATGGTAGCTCTTTAATGGTTTTATAACAAACCTCGCAGGCAGATTGTTATGATCTCTGTGTTGCTCAAGGAGGCAGGAAGTCGTCGCGGCCTAAACAGGACTGTTTAGAAAAAAATGCGGGGAGCAAACTTTGGCAGGTCAGGAATTTGTTAATCCGCAAGAGGCCTTGAACCAGCCCCTGACGCCTTCAGACTTCATGCCTCCTCGTAAGCAGCAGTGGTGCAATAACTCGCTCTCTCTGATCATGTTCTGTCTTCAGCAGTTCTGTTTAATTTGCGCTTATCAAAAAATAAAACTTGAGTACAATTGAGCCGGCGGGGAAGAGGGAATTATGGAGATTTCACTCCAGCACATAGAACTCGTGATTTTTGGCAGACAATGCATTTATCGACCCGCTTACATGGTTGTTCGCACTCAGGTGGTAATTGTTTCTTGCTTCCTATCCGTCAGGGCAGCTCTCGGTGTTTACTGTATAATTCCGAAATAAAATGTGTTCCGGGTAGTTTTTCCATGAATAAATGAGGCTGTCAGAACTCCCAGCGCCTGATATTCGGTAGGAAAATTTGTTTGACCTTGAAGAAAGAACTAAAATATCTGGATGTAATCGCTAAGCTGGATTAACTCAGAGGTGGCAGACTGAGCGGCAGTGACGTCACTGCAGGCCGGCGAGCGATTGGTCGACAGTCTGCGCAGTAAGCAGCCTATCAAACACTGGCGATGGTTTACCCTCACGTGCCTTCTCGATGAACTAAGAGAAAAGCTCTCGTTTCAGAATCTGTTCTCTAAAAGGCGATATTCCGGGTTATGCCATACTGTTGCTGGCTGGCTACACCTCCTTAACTTTCCTTTTTAAAAATAAACATACATATATGTGTATTTGTTACAGGTTATTTATTAAAATGGTATTCGTGTCGATTCAGTAGTCTGCAGAAAACAGATCAGCCGGATGTCGAGAGCCCCTGACCCGGGTCCATGTGCCATGTCACGGACCCTGGCGAGAGACTCCCACGGCTGTTCACCACGGATAATACCTTAAAAAAGTGGCAGTATCTGCCAGCAAGAAGGAACGCGACATCACAGGCTGCAGCGCCGAATGCTATTTCTGCATGGTCGATGTCTCTGTATTTCCCGAGCCCATCCTCCTTTACCTTCAAGACCGGATTCTCCAGCTTCCGTGAGTTGTTAAAGTATGAGGGTGCTTGGCCACACACACACACACACAGCCCAACTGGATCACAGCTGAGAGAGCCCCTCAGTCCTACAGTGGACCGAGCCCGTAAGGAAACTGCCGAGGTTTTCACACTCAAAGCGTCTTTATAAGGATGATGAATAATCGTCTAAATCGAAGTTTAGAAGTTCTTCACCGTCATAATCGATAGATTTCCATAGGTAGGGAAATGTTAAAATTTAGAGAAAAAAACTGAATTTCTCTTTAACACAAAGAGAAGGCCAACAGGTGCTTTCTAAACAGTAAACCTGTCTGTTTACATAGTTGTGGAGATGTTTCTCTCTCGCCTGCTGTCATTTAGAAATGTTTTCCGCACTTTCTCTGACTCTAATCCGAATACCGTCACGTGTTCACTTAAAGGTTCATGATTCTGAGCGGTCAGTCTGATAAGGTTCTAACTCTGTTTACGCGCTGCACCCTAAAAAGGAGTTTTAAAGAATTAGATTTTAGCAATGGTTCCGTTTACCACAAACAGATAAAGGAGAGTTCCATTTTGTGCCGGCTGTTGTGCGGTGACAGCAGCAGCTTTTCCCCTGGATGGTGAGGCTGGAACATCTTTAAAAAGAGAAAAAAAACGAAGGGCAAAAGATTAAGGAAAAAAAAAAAAAAACAAAAACGTAAATGGCAAATTAAACAAATATTTGAAAGAATAAATTGATAATTCGCACTATTTTCCAGCAACGGCACCAGCTTTCAGAGACTTCCGAGAGATGTAACCTATTCAGACTTTCGCTGCAGAACCCGGCGAGCGGATACCGAAAGCGAGAGTCACGTGATCAGTTGGCAGCTTTTGAGATCGTGGAGGCCATCGAAGCCGAAAAACGAATACGTTTTAATGCTGTTAGGGGTGGACGGCTTCCTCGCTGTGACGTCACTGCCGCCGGAAATGACATCGTTTACGCAATAAAATGTCGCCCCAGGGTTTGACTTGGTGACCGGAAGTTACTTACATATTTAGAAATACTGTAGGACACTAAACAGGGTTCTGAAATTCGTTTTCCACAGAACTTTCTAGAATTGATGAAAACCACTACCAGCTGGGGAATTATTACAGAAGCCCATAAAATCGGGAAGCCAGCGCTGATTCTTTTCCCGCTTGTTGTCTGGGTGTTGATAAAAATCTAGAAAATATCGGCGACTAACAATTTGTTAAGCGATAGGGTTATAAATGGAGGAGGGTGATCGTGATACACGCCGAAGCTCAGCCATTGCTTCCTGCGAGAACTAAACCAAAAAAAAAAAGAGGAATGACTCCTTTAAGTGGGGACTGTTAGAAGAATAAGCCTCTTCGTCACTGAGAGCAGCTGTCTTCTGCACCAAGAAAGACAGTTTAAAGCGCCATTTGAGAAATGGCGGACAACAATGGCGGGCGAATTCTTAAAAATTTTAATGAAAAGCTGACAGACCCGACTAAGAGGAAATGTGCAGTAGGTGAGATGGCTTAAACAGAATAAGACAGGAGTAAAGTCCAGTAGTTAGGGTTATTAGACTGGGGTTAGTTCTCGCTCTTCTCAGTCGGCCATGTAGGTGTTCTTCTCTAGAACGAAGGATACTGGTAGGAGTTTCTCCGCTGGGCTAATGGCGACCCTCCCAATCCGAGGAGTTTTTACTCGTATCCCTCTCTCTTGCCAGCGGAGGTCTGCTGGCTGCTGCTACTGATGGTGGTTAACCCCCTTTTTCAACTGCAATAAATGTTTCTTTGTCTCCATAATCCGCAACTTTAAATATAAGATAATGGTTGAACGAATGGTCAGTCGTCACCGGTTTTACCTGTCGCAGTTCTAATATGTGCCAACCACTCGTGTAAATCAATATTATATATTTTTGGCGTTTAATTTTCCCTGAATTACTCAGGTCCTAAAAAAACATTAACACTTAAATCCTAATCGTCCCGGGAGATAAAGGCGTAGTTGGAAAGTCGAAATTAATAAAAGGTAAAAGAAATTCATGGTGGGTTTTCTCGGTGCCTTGTTCTTATTTAATTTCTTCCAATCTTGGCTCTTGTATCAATAATTTCACTCTACAAGACGGCTAATGAACTCTTTGCTGTAGAGCGGTCACGTGCCTGCGGGACTTCTCCGTCTGTCCCGTGAATAGGGTTTGTTCGAAAACTCACAGCGTCATTAACCCTAACCCTGCAAACCTTTGATCGATGCCATTTTGTTTTTGTAGCATTCGGGCCGCGTCTATCACAGCATCTTTCTAAATAAAGTAAATGCTTACAGAGTTTTCCTTATTTGTTGTTCATTGTCTTATCGACAACGGCCGTGCTTCCGTTAACAGTGTACTTATCTGTCAAGCCATCTTCAGGTCGATATAATTTTGCACTTTTTCCTCAAGCTCTTTGTTATTAGCACTGTAATCATTAAAGACGGCGATATATCGATAAGATGGCTCGTTTTATCTTTATGGTTCTTTACAATTAGGTCGGGCCTATCCTCGGCTCTCTGTGTATCCCGCATTACTGTCGCAATTATATTGCCGATGACCTTGGGCAGTTGACATTTATACCATCTATTGGCTGCATTGATTTGACAGCATTTACAAATTGTCAAACGGATGTACTTGGCGACCTTATTGTGCGTTTCAAAGCGTTCTGTTGGTGCCACCATCCTACAAAACCATCTTATGCGTTGGATTGCTTTCAGAAATTCATAACGCTCTCTGCAGTCTTGTTTTCGAACTATCTGGTGGTGTCTGCCCAGTGTTGAAGCCCTGATCTGATCTCACTCTTGGGATCTCTCGATTAAGTAACCAGCTGTGGCATTGTTTTACGTCGATGCCATCCATCTTTATTCTTCTGGGGAACTATATGATCCTCGTTTCCCGGTCCATCATATATAATTTTCCTATTGTCGATATGCTTTGTCTATCGCACTCGTTTCGTGGGAATAATTGAGTCTCTGTATTTTCCGCCATCTACATCGCACTCCCGTCGATATCCCTGGGCTTGTTTGTTGGCAGAAGTGGCGGCTTTCTTGTCTCCGTGGATAACGGCCATCTTCATGTATAAGTCTGGGTTTGGTCTGATATATCCAGCTAAGCCTACCACAGTTGCATCGCGCAAAGATTCTGTTGCAACCATTCTTTTGCCTTCTGTGTACCATCTGTTGTTCTGCGGTTTCCTTTGACGTGTTAAAAAAAAAACACGTTTACAGGGTCTTTTGACGCCAAAAATAATGGTTGCAAGTGCAGACATTTTTTTTTGTTTGTTTGTTTTTCGATTTAATACAATGGATTCAATTATTTTCAAGTTGATTCGATTGAGTTTCCCTCTTCTGGTATCACAGACTGGCCAGTGTCGTGCTTTACTTTGTCAGGCGCTTTTCCCGACATCTTTGGCTGATCGTGAGTCATTACCCTCTATGGCGTTGTTTGTTTTACATCTTTGTCCTCCTTGCTTTGTTGTTTCTGTCTCTCCTTTTTTGTCGGTTCATCGATGCTGACGTGTCCATTGCTGGTGATTTCATCTGGGGTCTGAAGTCTGCCTACCAGTTCTGCTGATACCGCCTGCTCTTTTCTTCAGCTTGATTCCATCATCTGATAATCCATCTTCTTATAACAGATAATTTATCTGCATTCATTGGCCGTCCTATTTGTTGGTTTCTAGCTATCCATATTTGAAACATTTTCATAGCAGCTCCCTCGTCAGCATGACTAAGGGTTCCTATGAAATGACATCTATGTATTCCTCCATCTCCCGTTTTTTAAATTCTTATTCCTGGAAGGAAGATGCTGGGATGTTTCAGAAGATAGACTACTTTGAAATTTCATCACGTTAACCTAGATTTCATTTTAGTTTTGTCTTGAAAAGACTGACTTCAGGTATTGTTTCTTTATTTCTTCAATATGAATGATGCCGTGTATTTTATATCTTCTGTTCTGAACATTTATTCACTTCTACCCATAGTAGCTCAGATCGACAGGTGGTGGAATCAATATCTTATTGGGTTGGGCTACCATCTTTAAGGATAGCGTTCAACATCTCTCTCACCATCAGCTGCAGTCTCAGGCGAATTTCTGTAAACCAATTCTAGAAGATTTTAATAACTGGTAAATGCATCTTGGTTTTGCCTGTCTTAGCTGTTATTATTTACCTTGGCTGCCAGTATTATCCTCGCCGGCAGGGATTGAGTGCGTTTGGTTGGCAGTTTCTTCTCTTCTTTCCTCTTGAGAATATCTGGATTATCTTTCTCCTCCATCACCATCATGAAATATTAAATACTGAGTTAATCGCTTCTTGGAAAGGCAGGAACCATTCTTAATGTATGTCGGGAAAGAAAGATCTGTACTTACCGAAACTTATGAGCAATAACATGAGGCAGTAAAGTAATAATCCTTCACAGAAGTAGGCACAATTTGGCGTTTGGAAAATCGAATGTCGTGCATATTAGCGTTGTTTTTACAATTAAAATTTCTCATATATTTGGTAACACAGTGTAATATCCCAGAAATGTGAGTGCAGATATATTTTGTCGGTTCTCTCTCTGTAAAAACAGCGTAAAAACCGGTGTTCAGTGAAAATTAAATTAAAACTAAGTTCCGACTCCCACCTGGCTGCCCTCTAGCGGTCACGTCACAGAACAGCGCGCCCATGGTTTAGGTGATACAGGTGGCTCCGCCCGGTAGCGAATTTTCCCACTAATAAATGCAGTTTGTTTTCCACTAAAGAATAAAGTAGTTTCTAAGATCAACAGTCAACCAGTTCGTAAATATGTACCTAACCTGTCTAGAAACTTCGTTCTCCGTATTGGCCAGCCAGAGGTGTTATATTTCTCGGTAAGGCCGATAATCGCCGACGGTGATTTCTTTGAAATCCTGTTTCGCGATGGCTTCTAAAAAAAGTCAGCACAGGTAAAAGTTTAAAAAAAAAGGTTATGGTGCAAATTTCAATTTTGTTTCTTCCAGAGAAAGAAAAGGTGACGTTAGACGAGGGGGAGATGTCGAGATCTAAGTACCGGTCTAAAGACTTCCAATACAACCGGCGGCGCAGCCGAGCTGTCCTCTACCACCTGTCTGGCCAGTACGACAAACACAACCGGACCAAGAGCAAATTGCAGCAGTTCAACAAGGTAAGATCGGTGCCTCGCCCTCATCCCATCTTCTCGGGAAAACTGTCAGGTGTTAAGAGACAACGACAACAACAAAAAGAAATTCAAGACGAAAATATAAATCGCTAATTGTTATCAAATAAAAGGTACAAATTTTTTTGGAAATATAAAATTTAATTAAAAGCTAACACTAACAAAGTTATTGGGGGCCACTACCTCGTTAATGTCGCCCCTTTTTCCTGCTTAGCGGCATCTTTTTTCCTTTCTTCATTCTTATTTTTGACTTTTCTGAGTGTAGTATTTGATTCTAAAATGTTTACCACTGGCAGTTGTGGAGTATACAGAAAAAAACACCAGTTATTTCAAATAGTTCAATAGACGTGGGAATTTAACCCTGTAGGAGTAGCTGGTTAGAGAGTCGGAACCAGCTCATTGAGGCATCTGTTGCATATGCATTCAAACATGGCATAGATGCAATTGTAGAGTATATCAAATTTGGTTACCCTCGCAAAGTACCTAAGTAATAGATGAACATCCTAATACAGCAATGCAATCAACAATTGATTCATTCTATGAAAAGGAATTCACTTCTGTCTTAGGTTCTCTTCTGGTAGAAACCTGTAGCAAAATGGCAAACATCAAAACTGCGTGTAAGTCATTTCTAGATCCACTAAACCCCAACAAGATGCCAACCAAAGTTCAGATCGAGGGGTTGAGTGAGCAGCATCCAACTGAACTTCCATCACTCTCACTGCTTCATGGAAATGTCCACACACCATATCAAAACACAAGCCGAGGTGTTACAGAAAGCAACATTTCGTATAAATGCGCTGATGATTTTGAAAATTGTGAAAATCAGTATTGCTTATTAACAATGGCTACAGACTACTACTGACAGCTGCCCCCAGTGTGTACAAAGTTGAATGGAGCTTTAGCAAACTGAAGATTGTTAGATCCTTCTGCTGATGCTGTATGATCAATGAACGACTTAATGCCCTAATGTTACGAGAATCTGAGAAAGATTTAATTGATATCATTTGTCTTGATCACAGTTAAAATATGGGATAAAGTCAAGCAAAGCTGTATTGAAGTACCGCTTTAGTGTCGAACATCTCATGACTTACTCTAGAACAATGTACTTCTATTTTGCACCAATCAAGTTTTCCCAGTTTTAGTTTGGTTGACCGGCTTTGTCTGTTACAAGTGCAGGAGTATCACTCTCATGTAATGGCCAATTTTTATCTTATGAGAAAACCATTTCAAGAATATCAACATTTTATTTCTGGAGAAAAAAGTGCTGGCCTACTTCTGGTCTTGTTTTAGTTAAAAAATCTATTACATGTATGTTACCGTCACGTAACTGTGTGTGTATGTATATATATATATAGTCTTAGGACGAGACGTATAACATCACGTGACATTTGTCCTTGTTTTTGTCTTGTAGAAGTTATTATCATGATCCGCAATTACCAAAAACGTTACATTCCGTGCCTCATTGTCTGAGAATAGATTGAAATTAGTGTCGTGTTTATGTTTTTCAATATTCTAATAAAGCATTTTCAAAATATCTTATTTATATACAGAAGAGCCCAATAATTTACTCTTAGCTTATGATTTGTTGTCACAATATTATGACTGACTTGTCAGAATACTGTCTGCTCCAAACACAAGCTGCCTCTTAAAGAGCGAATGGAGAATATCCAACTTTTCCTTGTACTGTACAGTTCCTATTAAAGTGTAAACATTGTACATCTTGCAGCAAGAAATGAAAGCACATTTTTCTTAGGGGTACAATTTGTTGACACCAGTAATTGAGAAACCAATATTTAGGTCTCTAATTATTACTGTTCCCCCTCTCATTTATTTTATCTACCATGCTTTTTTTAAACCAAAATTAAGTTTTCCATAAGGAAACATCTGTGTTTTTAAGAGTGATAAAAAGATAAAGAACACAAATGAAAAACCAACAACTACCTTGTTCTTATCTTCTAAACCCATTAAGGTTGAGAGATGCTGATGAAAGATTAGCATAAAAACTACATAATAGTTTAAAAGTTCGCACACAGGGAAAACAACTAGTTAATCTGAAAATGATAATCTGACAAAATCCCCATTCTGTAGCCCAGTGAGCTTCCACATGAGATTTGAATTCACCATATTTACTTTCAAATTTATTATTTTATTTAATAAGAAATTTTTCATCACTGTAAATCATTATTTTCTTATATATTTTAGTTTCATTCCACATCAGTAAGCAAAGCTATGCCTGAATACAAAGTTCAAGAGGCCAAGAAGTCCCAGTTTATCATCATGCACTATGGGATATTCAAAATTGGTTGGGACTGGCTGATTTTACTCTGCACATTCTACATCGCCATCATGGTTCCTTTCAACGCAGCCTTCATAACCATCGACGGCCTCTCCAGAGGGTCCATATACGTTGATGTCACAGTAGAAATCATCTTCATAATTGGTGAGTCTTTGAAATAAAAATGAATGTTAAGTTCATGTTCCTCTCACAGCAGAAATATTGGACTTCGACGTGAAAAGCCAAATCTGTAAGGTTAATTAACCCTTTCCCTGACCAAAAAAAAACCAAAACGTTGTTAACTTATACACAGAGAGGTTCCGCACTCGTTATCACACATTTAAAAAAAAAAAATTTTCTTTTACAGATATAATCTTAAACTTCCGGACCTCTTTTGTAAGCAAGAATGGTCAAGTTATCTATGATTCTCGAGAAATTGCCTTAAACTACATGAAGAGATGGTTCTTCTTGGACCTTCTCGCAGCTCTTCCCTTTGATCTGCTTTATGCGTTCCAAATAAACACGGTAAGTAAAAAAGTTGAACTTTCTCGTCTGTGTCTGCTTTATGAATTTCTCTAGGATGTTGGTGATTTTTGGTCATAACCTGGAAAAGTACAACATTAATGCAAACATGAATTCTGACCCAATGTGGAGGTACAGCTAATATAAACAAACCCTAATCATTCATGTGTGACTGGGAATGTAGTCTTACACAACTCTGTACTGGCTTTCACAATGGGAACTTGTTGAATTACTGTTCTGCCGGGTATCTGCAGTCTACGTATATTACTTACCTAAAGCTGTGGCTGTGACATGGTTCTTGTGCCCCCCCCCACAGTTCTACCTGTGTCCCTATCTATGTTCCCGAAAAATTTAGCTACTCTGTCATTATTACTTCATGTTTATAAACTACAGCCCAACTAATTTTTATGGTGAGAGATTTGATGTGCAATAACCACACAGAAAGTTGGTCCTACAACGCACTCGAGTATAAGTGGCTGTATGTCATCTCCCACCCTTATCTGCTCGTACTGTTTGTCTTTAGACAATAATCTGTCCTGTATGTCTCCCACCCCTATCTACTGGTGCTGTTTGTCCTTAGACAATAACCTGTCCTGTATGTCTCCCACCCCTATCTACTGGTGCTGTTTGTCCTTAGACAATAACCTGTCCTGTATGTCTCCCACCCCTATCTACTGGTGCTGTTTGTCCTTAGACAATAACCTTTCCTGTATGTCTCCCACCCCTATCTACTGGTGCTGTTTGTCCTTAGACAATAACCTGTCCTGTATGTCTCCCACCCCTATCTACTGGTGCTGTTTGTCCTTAGACAATAACCTGTCCTGTATGTCTCCCACCCCTATCTACTGGTGCTGTCCTTCCTTAGAAGATAACCTGTCCTGTATGTCTCCCACCCCTATCTACTGGTGCTGTCTGTCCTTAGACCTTAGACGATAACCTGTCCTGTATGTCTCCCACCCCTATCTACTGGTGCTGTCTGTCCTTAGACGATAACCTGTTCTGTATGTCTCCCACCCCTATCTACTGGTGCTGTCTGTCCTTAGACCTTAGACGATAACCTGTCCTGTATGTCTCCCACCCCTATCTACTGGTGCTGTCTGTCCTTAGACGATAACCTGTTCTGTATGTCTCCCACCCCTATCTACTGGTGCTGTCTGTCCTTAGACGATAACCTGTTCTGTATGTCTCCCACCCCTATCTACTGGTGCTGTCTGTCCTTAGACCTTAGACGATAACCTGTCCTGTATGTCTCCCACCCTTATCTGCTGGTTCTGTCTGTCCTTAGATGATAACCTGTCCTGGTTTCTCTAGTCAGAGAAGTGAAGCCTCACATGGAAACCGGAAGTCTGATTTAACAGAATAGAAAGGATGTTAAAAAATTAAACGTAAACCTGCTGCGAACGAAGCTTGACTGTTGGTGTCTCTGATTCTAGGGTACTCTGATTCATCTGCTGAAGGTAGCTCGTCTACTTCGACTGGTGCGACTCTTGCAGAAGATCGATCGCTTCTCCCAGTACAGCGCTGTCGTAGCGGGATTGCTGGTCGCCATGTTTGCCATCCTGGCCCATTGGCTGGCCTGTGTCTGGTACGCGATTGGCAAGGAGGAACTCGACAAAAACCCCGCCAACTGGACCACAGGTGGGTACTGATCATTCTTACTTCCCTCACTCACTAGTGGACTGGAGCTCTAATGGAAGAGGAAGTTTTATTTATTCTTAAAATCCATTCTGCTCTATTATTCGATATGGTGGAACTTTACGAGCCCCTAACGATACAATCACCGGAGCCCCATTTGCTAATTCCGCCCTAAAACCTTTGATTTGAGCCCCATACTCCACGTGTGATGGACTGGAAGTTTCGAGAAACTGACCAAACCAAATACATCCTTCACCTGAACAAGAAATCGAAACAGGTCTCCACGGCAACAACCGTAGGACGGACTTAGCCATCACTAGGGAGCCAGATGGTGCTACCCCCAGGGGCCGTGGACAGGGGTGTAGAGTTCTGGCACGTTCTAACCCTACCCCCCCATGGGCGTGGACAGGGGTGTAGAGTTCTGGCACGTTCTAACCCTACCCCCCACGGGCCGTGGACAGGGGTGTAGAGTTCTAGCACGTTCTAACCCTACCCCCATGGGCGTGGACAGGGGTGTAGAGTTCTGGCACGTTCTAACCCTACCCCCCACGGGCGTGGACAGGGGTGTAGAGTTCTGGCACGTTCTAACCCTACCCCCCATGGGCCGTGGACAGGGGTGTAGAGTTCTGCACGTTCTAACCCTACCCCCATGGGCGTGGACAGGGGTGTAGAGTTCTAGCACGTTCTAACCCTACCCCCCATGGGCCGTGGACAGGGGTGTAGAGTTTTGGCACGTTCTAACCCTACCCCCCCATGGGCCGTGGACAGGGGTGTAGAGTTTTGGCACGTTCTAATCCTACCCCCCACGGGCCCGGGACAGGGGTGTAGAGTTCTGGCACGTTCTAACCCTACCCCCACGGGCCGTGGACAGGGGTGTAGAGTTCTGGCACGTTCTAACCCTACCCCCCACGGGCCGTGGACAGGGGTGTAGAGTTCTAGCACGTTCTAACCCTACCCCCCACGGGCCGTGGACAGGGGTGTAGAGTTCTAGCACGTTCTAACCCTACCCCCCGGGCCGTGGACAGGGGGTGTAGAGTTCTAGCACGTTCTAACCCTACCCCCCACGGGCCGTGGACAGGGGTGTAGAGTTCTGGCACGTTCTAACCCTACCCCCCATGGGTCGTGGACAGGGGTGTAGAGTTCTGGTACGTTCTAACCCTACCCCCCACGGGCCGTGGACAGGGGTGTAGAGTGCTGGCACGTTCTAACCCTACCCCCCACGGGCCGTGGACAGGGGTGTAGAGTTCTGGCACGTTCTAACCCTACCCCCCACGGGTCGTGGACAGGGGTGTAGAGTTCTGGCACGTTCTAACCCTACCCCCCACGGGCGTGGACAGGGGTGTAGAGTTCTGGCACGTTCTAACCCTACCCCCCACGGGTCGTGGACAGGGGTGTAGAGTTCTGGCACGTTCTAACCCTACCCCCCACGGGTCGTGGACAGGGGTGTAGAGTTCTGGCACGTTCTAACCCTACCCCCCACGGGCCGTGGACAGGGGTGTAGAGTGCTGGCACGTTCTAACCCTACCCCCCCTCGACACCTAAATTAACTGACCCCAGCTTCGAGAAACACACGTGGGGAAGAGACATCAATTAGAATAGCGGATGACCTCACGATGAACCTAAATGTAGCTGCCTCCTCTTAACTACGGCAGAGCCCGATAGCCCGTAAGTAGCAGCCCCGTCTTATCCTTTTCCGTGCACCGACTCAGACCGCAGTAATCTGGATTACCCAGGGGCGCGGCCGGACAGCTGGCTAATCTGCCGGAGTTACCCCCCCCCCCCGCTCAGACGAACACCGGATTAATTAAAAACGATGATACATTTATCAAGTCCCTGACAAAAACAAGCCGACCCCTTTTCCGCCACAACTGCCCCCTAATGGCCCTTATTTTAGAAAATACTGAATTTTTTCTACGGTTTTTAAGCGACCCTGACGGACGGACGGACGGAGTTGTCGTTCGTGGCTTGAGACAGACAGGAAAGGAAGCCCTACTCTCCACCCCCCCCCCCGTTATTGCCAGTGAAAGGTGTAAGTAACCTCGGGGGTTCTGTCTGTCCAGGTTGGTTACACGAGCTGGGAGAACGACTAGACCGGCCTATCACCAATAAGTCGAACATGCCCAACCTGGAGACCTGCTACCTGACGGCCCTGTATTTCACCTGCAGCAGTCTGACCAGTGTCGGCTTCGGCAACGTCTCGGCCAACACCAACTACGAGAAGCTGTTCTCCGTGTGCGCTATGATCGTCGGAGGTGAGTACAGGTGCGACAGGTGGGTAAAGATAATAAAGTTAAGCAAAAATGAATGCAGAAGAGGAGAGAGAGAGATGGAAATAGAGAGGGAGATGGAGGAGAGAGGGAGATGGAGGGAGAGAGAGGTGGAGAGAGAGAGAGATGAGGGCGAGAGAGGCGGGAGGTGGAGATGGAGGAGATAGAGAGGTGGAGATGGAGGGAGGAGAGAGAGAGATAGAGAGGTGGAGATGGAGGGAGAGAGAGAGGGGGAGGAGGTGGCGATGGAGGGAGGAGAGGGAGGAGATGGAGAGAGAGAGGGAGAGAGAGAGGTGGAGATGGAGGGAGAGAGAGGGAGGGAGGTGGAGATGGAGGGAGAGATAGAGGAGGGAGATGGGGGAGTGAGAGAGCTAGAGAGGTGGAGATGGAGGAGAGAGAGAGGGGGAGGGAGGTGAGATGGAGGGAGAGAGGAGGGGAGAGAGAGGTGGAGATGGAGAGAGAGATAGAGAGGTGGAGATGGAGAGAGAGAGGAGAGGGAGGGAGGTGGAGATGGAGGGAGGAGAGCGGGAGGCAGATGGAGAGAAGAGAGGGAGGGAGAGAGGTGGAGATGGAGGGAGAGAGAGGGGAGGGAGGTGAGATGGAGGGAGCGAGAGAGGGAGAGTGAGTGAGATGGAGAGAGGAGAGGGAGCAGATGGAGAGAGAGGGAGGGAGGGAGATGGAGGGCGAGAGATAGAGTGGAGATGGAGTGAGATGGGAGGAGATGGAGGGAGGGAGAGAGGGAGATGGAGGAGAGAGGAGGGAGGGAGATGGAGAGAGGTGGGCGATGGAGGAGAGAGAGAGAGGAGATGGAGGGGAGGGAGATGGAGGGAGGGAGGAGAGAGAGTGGAGGGAGATGGAGGGAGAGGAGAGAGAGAGATGGAGGGAGGATGAGAGATGGAGATGGAGGGAGGAGAGCGGGAGGGAGGTGGAGAGATGAGAGGTGGGGAGAGAGAGGAGATGGAGGGAGAGGGAGATGGAGGGAGAGAGGTGGAGAGAGAGAGTGGAGCAGATGGCGGGAGAGAGGTGGAGATGGCGAGATGAGTGAGAGAGAGAGAGAGCGGAGGGAGCGAGGGAGGGGAGGGAGATGGAGGGAGGTGGAGATGGAGAGAGGTGGTAGATGGAGGGTGAAGAGGATGGAGAGGGAGATTAGATGAGAGTAGGTGACCAGATTTAATATCGGTAACGCGTGACACCATTAGCATGAGGTTCTTGATCACATATTTGTTCATATAGAACAACAAAAAATTTAAAGAAAGCAAAAATAGTATTTTTATATATTTTAATTACAAACATAAGTACAATTTAACAAATTTAATAGATTTAAAAAAAAATAGTACAGTATTATTTATTCTTTGACATATTTCTCATTTGAGTGAATTCTTTGTAGTAGATTGCTGTCGTTGTTTAAAAGATCATAAAATTTTCCACAGAAACTGGTTAAATTATATTTCACACATAAAATAGCTTTTAAAGTCTCAACACTTAATTGTGATTTTTCTGATGTCCATACTTTATTTACCGTAGAAAAAACACGTTCAGTTGCAGCATTAGTTCCTGGTAAGGACAGTGCTTCAGTGCATTATTGTATGGAATATGATTTGCCTTAAAATGATGAAATATTTCCAACCATTGTTCTCTATCGTGAATTTTGCTGATGCCCAAAATCTAATCTTTTCATCATCAATATTATTTTTTTAGTATGATATTTCATTAAAAAGATCATTTTCGGAAATATTACTATGTGGAAAATTTTAGTAATATAATCAAACGATATTTGCACATCATTCCATTTAAGTTCTTGTTTCAATGTAACCCAATGAAAATGTTCAATATCATTGTAATGTACCGTCCACTCTTCTAAATAATCTATGCAGTTACTTAGACGACGGTTAATTATACATGAAGAGAACATTTTGTACTACTTGAAACTGTTTATACGATAAATAAATAAAATATTTTAAAACTTAGAATAAATTCATTTTGTTTTTGTACTTGAAGTGAAAAAATAAAAGCAAGAAAATTTTGTATCAACCTTATTTATAATAAATTACTTTTTTCACCAATTTATTTTACAAACTCGAAATTTTTACGGTCTACTTATTAAGTCTACTTATTAACTTTTTTTTATTAAGCTTTTATTGATGATGATAAAATGTGTTAAAATTGCTAAAACAAAAAAATTTAAAACTAAAAAATAAATGAAGTAAATAACAATTCTAAATAGTGATAATTATTATTCACCAAAACTAAAAAATGATTAACCAACAAAAATTAAAAACTTCGACAAAAGAAGAACAAAGAGAGACATATAATACAAATTTTAAATAGTTCTCGATAATCATTTTTCAACAATTGTTATTATAAGTTTAAACAGTTATAAAATTAACAAAAATAATATGAAATTCTTATCCTGACGAAAAAGTCATATGGCCACTGAGAACCGTATAGTGACTTCTACTTATCATTACCGTTTTCTGGCTTGTCGTGCATTCTTCTCTGAAATCGGGACTTTTCAAAATGCCCCGGGACGCGGACAATTTGTTCAAAATCGGGACTGTCCCGCCAAAAGCGGGACGTCTGGTCACTTTAGGAGAGAGGGAGATGGAGGGAGAGAGAGAGGGGGAGGGAGAGGGAGATGGAGAGAGGTGGAGACGGAGGAGAGAGAGAGAGGTGGAGATGGAGGAGGGAGTGAGAGAGATAGAGAGGTGGAGATGGAGGGAGAGAGAGAGGGGAGGGAGGAGGTGGAGATGGAGGAGAGAGAGAGGGAGGCAGATGGAGAGAGAGGAGGGAGAGAGAGGGTGGAGGATGGAGGGATGAGAGAGGGAGGGGTGGTGGAGATGGAGGAGAGATAGAGAGGGTGGAGATGGAGAGGTGGAGATGGAGGGAGGGAGAGAGAGTGAGAGAGATAGAGAGGTGGAGATGGAGGGAGAGAGGGAGAGAGAGGAAGGGTGGTGTGGAGATGGAGGGAGAGAGAGAGAAGGGAAGAGTGGTGGAGATGGAGGGAGAGAGGAGAGGAGCGGGTGGGGCGATGATGGAGAGGGATGGAGAGAGAGGTGGCGATGGAGGGAGAGAGAGATGGAGAGAGCGATGGGAGAGAGAGAGGGAGGGAGTGGAGAAGGTGTGGAGATGGAGGAGAGAGATGAGGAGAGAGATGGAGGGAGAGGGAGGTGGGAGAGAGGAGGTGGAGAGAGGTGGAGATGGAGGGAGAGAGAGGGGGAGATGAGGGTGGGGAGGGAGAGAGGGGGAGATAGAGATGGGAGGGAGATGGGGGGAGAGGAGAGGTGGAGATGGAGGGAGAGAGGTGGTGGAGATGGAGGGGAGGAGGAGATGGAGGGAGAGGGAGGTGGAGAGAGAGGTGGAGATGGAGGGAGAGAGAGGGAGATGAGAGCGTTGGAGATGGAGAGTGGTTGGAGAGAGGGAGAGGAGTTGTGGTGGAGATGGAGGGAGAGAGAGAGCGGTGGAGGAGGAGGGAGAGAGATTGGGGAGGAGAGAGAGGTGAGGGAGGAGATAGAGAGGTGGAGATGGAGGGGCGAGAGATAGGAGAGGTGGCGATGGAGGGAGAGATAGAGAGGTGGAGATGGAGGGAGAGAGAGAGGGGGAGGGAGGGAGCGGATGGAGGGAGAGAGACGAGGGAGGCAGATGGAGAGAGAGAGAGAGGGCGGGAGTTGGGAAGATGGAGGGAGAGATAGGGAGAGGTGGAGATGGAGGGAGCGAGAGAGGAGGGTGGTTGGAGATGGGGAAAGAGGATGGGAGAGAGGTGGCGATGGAGGGAAAGAGATGGAGAGAGAGAGCGGGGTGGGGAGGGAGAGAGAGAGATGGAGGGAGATGGATGGGAGTGGTGGAGGGAGAGAGGTGGATGGAGATGGGAGGGAGAGAGTGGAGGATGGAGGGAGAGAGGTGGAGCTGGGAGGGAGAGAGGTGGAGATGGAGAGAGAGAGAGCGGGAGGGAGATGGAGGGAGAGAGAGAGGTGGAGATGGAGAGAGAGAGATGGAGGGAGGGAGAGAGAGAGGTGGAGAGGAGAGAGATGGAGGAGGGGGGAGAGAGAGTGGAGATGGAGAGAGATGGAGGGAGAGACGAGAGAGCAGGAGATGGAGGAGAGAGAGAGGGAGGGAGATGGAGGGAGGAGAGAGATGAGGGAGAGAGAGAGGTGGAGATGAATGGAGGATGGAGGGAGATGAGATGGGGAGAGAGGGAGAGGGAGAGATGTCACGAAGGATAAAGAAAAGAAAAGGAAGAATAACAAAAAGTATAAATGATGCCATATTTACATGACTGTGATGTACTCTGCAGCCGATTCCGTGGTTCCGTATGGTGTGTGTGCATGTAATCAGTCAGTCCACCTTTGTATCAGATCTTAAGTAAAGATAAATAAATATATATATATAGTAATTTTCTTAAAAAATGATTATTCCTTTAAAATGTGCTTGGTCAGTGCCTATCTGTCTCAGAGACAACACTGGACCAGGTAACTGATAAGCAGGCAGGCAGGTCTTTTCCAATAAGTTCGAAGCTAACGTATCTGGCTCAAAATTTGGCCAGAGACGGAGTTATCCAGCTTGCTGCCAACCACCCCTTTACCTGTAATAGTTCCGAACCGTCTCCGCACCAGAAAATAAATCAGCCAGCCACTATTTAAAAAGAAGACGACGACAAATGACGGTTGGATCTGTAGCTGCTTCGTTCCAGTCCCTGCCCCGCCTACCCTTTGTTCAGGGACACATCTGTTTGCTTGTTGTTTTCCAGCGATGATGCACGCAGTGGTGTTCGGAAACGTCACGGCTATCATACAGAGGATGTATGCCCGGCGGGCCACCTTCCACTCCAAGACCAGTGACCTGAAGGACTTCTTCTACACCTATAACATCCCCAAACCGCTAAAGCACCGAATGCAGGACTACTTCCAAACAGTTTGGGCTCTTAACAATGGAATCGACATCAATGAGGTGAATCGGTGTTTATCTCGTCTATTTCTTTTAAATAAACAAACTGTATTGCTCCAAAAACTAAGATGGATGGTCAGCGCTGATGGCGGCCGAGTAGTAGAGGGTGGGCCCTTTGGTGAGGAGAGTCATCAGGCCAGTAGGTACACCGAGCCTGCCGAAGGTCGTCATTGCCGATCTTCACGTGGAGAATTGGGTTTGGGTTTTGCTGCTTCCGAGGATGGCGTCAGTCCCTAGGTAACTGACGATGATCCTTCCTACCTCTCGAAGGCGGCGATCTTTATAATAACTGGTAAAGGACATCCTTCTGTTGTTCGCTCATATCCTCTGCTTTCAAAATCTAGTGCATGTCTTTGTCAGTAAGGCTGTGTGCAGAGAAGCGGAACGTCCAGTTGCCTATAGAGAGAGAGAGAGCTCCCGCTAACCCAATACCGAACAAATGCTTACTGCTACAAAGTTGTGTATTTTTAAGGGGCACGAGTGTATTGTTTTTTTAATGGTATCGATATCAAAACTGATAATCAATATACCGCTGCTGTGTTCGCAGATTCTTCGAGACTTTCCGGAAGAAATGAGAGGAGAAATCGCCATGCATTTACACAAAGAAGCTCTGTCACTTCCTTTATTCGAACGTGCAACTCAGGGATGCCTCAAGTCGATATCTCTGCAAATTCGAAGACATTTCTGCGCCCCCGGGGAGTTCCTGGTGCACAAGGGCGATGCGGTCAACTACATTTACTTTCTGTGTAGTGGGTCCATGGAGATCTTGAAGGAAGACATGGTCGTCGCAATTCTAGGTAGAGTAATTATCTCCCTTTGTTTCCAGCTCGTTTGAAGCAGCTTTTTAACCCCTGTGCAGATACTGAACAGTACCTGACCAGGTGATCGCCTTTGATAAACTGTCTCAAAAACGAAATTACGGGGAAAGAGTTCTCACCAAACTGATGGATGATGTTTCCTATAGCATTTTTGACATTGATTCCAGTTGTGGTCATGGAATTGCACCAGTACCCTTAGTTACTGAGAAAATTGGGTTTAAACATATAAGGAAATTACATAAAAAATTTATTATTATTGATTTAAAATTTCTTGGCAAGGGATTTCCATATGTAGCTTACATCAGGGGCATCTCTCATTAGTGTCCAGCAGTAATCGGCTAACATTGCAGGATCCCACCGACCTTGATAGCGTTTTTCCATGGTTGAAATTTCCTGGTGAAATCTTTCACCTGCTCGTCACTTAAATCTCCGAGGTTCTCTGGGAAGAAATCTAAATGAGATTGCATAAAATGTATCTTCAAGGACACATTGCATCCCATTTGTTTATAGGTCTCAATCATTTCATGCACCAGTTCATAGTTTGGAGCCTTGATGTTTCCCAGGGCATTCCGTGCTGCTCTTTCATTGTCCCTTAAGATGGCATCAAACTATTTGTCTCTCATGAGTTATATAATTTGAGGACCAACAAAATCCCTTCTTTTATCTTTGCCTCACTAATATGAGGAACTTTTGCTTTAAATATTTGGATTTCCATTTCCATCTTTGTTCATTGCTTTCACGAAGTTCTTCATCAGTCCTAGTTCAGGTATATTTTTTGGGGGTCCACCAATGGTTGATGAGAAACATTCTTTTGTCCTGGAACAATTTCACGAGCAGGCCATTTTTTAACAATGTAATGGGATTCTCTGGCCCTACTGTCCCATTCACATAGGAAACAGCAGAATTTAGTATATCCGAGCTGCAAGCCCAGAAGTAATGCCAAAACTTTTAAATTGACACATATGTGCCAGAGAAATTTGTTGTAGTTTAATTGTTTAAGAATAGTCTTCATGTTATCATAGGATTCTTTCATGTGGACGGTGTGCCCAATAGGAATGGAGGGATATTTATTTCCATTATGTAACAAGACGGCTTTAAGGCTCAGTTTGGAATAGTCAATAAAAAGACACCATTCTTCAGGATTATATTCATGACCAAATGCTGCCATCAAACCATTAACATCATTGCAATAACAGAAACCCCTCGTCAAAGGAAAAGAACTTGACTAAATCTTTTTGACGAGCATGGAAAACAGATTTGTTTGTATCTTTTTCCAATAAATTCCATTCCTGCAACCTGGATCCTAAAAGTTCATCTTTTCTCATTGGCAAATTTAAATCCCTCACAAGATCATTCAACATACTCTGTGTAATGAATTGTGGTTCTTTTGATTCTCGAGGCTTGTAGTCTGCATCATATCTTCTTGAACATCCATTAGCTCGTCAACTTCAGTTTCTTTGTCCAATGTCCGTGTCTTTGGAGCAGTTGGAACAGGAATACTTTCGCTGTGACATACTGGTTGAATGGCTAATGCAAGACATGGATATTGAATTTTAGTTTTGTCTTTAGCAGTTAAACCTTAAATATTTGTGAGGCAGAAATAGCAATCTCTAACATGGTCTTGTGGTTCTCTGCAAATCATTGGCACTTCGAATGGCATGGACTTGCGTGTTCCTTTGAGCCCTGTCCGAAGGTTAACTGCACAGGAGGCACAACAAATATGTGGTGCCCACGCTTTGTCCTCATTGTCTATCTTGCAGCTGAAGTAAAGTCTGTGGGCCTTCTGTACAAGTGCAGTCAGTGTTTCTCTTGTTTCTCCACATATCTAACAGAAGGAATCCGTCAGACTAGCACACTTTCGATTCATATTTTTAAAGAATTAAATCAAAAAATTGATCTGAAAAAGAAAATAATACATTAGTAATGGCATTATCATAACATGTATAAGAAATATAATATAAACTCAAAATATAATACACTCAATATGTGCTCTATTATAAGAAAATATACTGAAAATTAAAAACTCCATTTCTCAAAAACTATGGGTGATAGAAAAATTCTGAAACCATATTTGGAATCAGCATTAAAAGTTCTATTAGTACCGCCATAAATAACTGAAAAGCAAAAACCTTCATTGTAATTAATATTTTAGAAAGTACATTCCTTTTTGGTGTGAATGGATGTATTCATGCTTGTCTCACATTGTAAATAATTTTATTTTTAGGAAAAGGCGACCTCTTTGGCCCTGACATCAACTTAAACGAGCCAATCACTACATCAGACTGTGACGTCAAGTCACTGACTTACTGCCAACTGCAGTGCATCCGCCTTAAAGGTCTGTTCAGTGTCTTGGATTTGTATCCCGACTTCGCCGACAAGTTCGCCATAGATCTCCAGCAGGAACTGACGTACAATCTCAGAGAGGGATATTACAATGAGGTGAGTTACCAGGGGAAATTCTGGAAAATCGTGCCAGGCATGTGGCTGCAGTTTTAAATTTACTTTAGAATTGCAACTGAATCTTTGTTCATGACGATGATGATGATGATTATTATTATTATTATTATTATTTAAAAGATATTACGAGTAAACCTACAAGATAAATACATTTTTTAGGCGATGAGAGCTTTTTAAAATGATGTTTTTCTGTCTATAGTAGTAGTTAAGCAGACATCTGGAAATGACTCTGTGTCTGTGTGTGTGTGTTTTAGGTAGCCAAGTAAGTCTTTCTATAAACAGTGTATCTTTGAAGACTGACTGATTGTTTAGTAAGAATTGATTGCTTTCTAGTTTTCAGAGCCAAAAAGTGGGCCAGTGATAACCCTTCCATCTATCACAGAAGACGAGGAGGAAGAGTTGCCTTCCCACAAAGAGAGCTCATTTCTACAAACGAAGTGCATTTCCAGCTCCCTCTTGAGTGGAAATGTGGATGGTTTGTGGTATGTACAGAACTTCTTAGCTTTTTATTGTTCTTGTTCTTGTGAAAGCCATTTATTTTCAAGACCCAAATCAATCAACTTTGTTGTTGTTTTCCCGCAGTGTGTTAAAAAGTAGAAATATCTTATTAAAAAACCGTGTATAGAACAATTCAGTTCTTATAAGACAAACATTCATTTTCTTTTTGTCATCATTAAGGATTCCCCAATCAAAGAAAAAGGTGAACAGTCAGATGTAACACGTACTAATAGACCTGCTGGTATCTCTTTAAACAAAAGCTCTCTCAATTCATCCCGGACTACTTACTTACACACAAAAGAGGATATCTTAAATGTCCTGTCGTCAAATACTTAAGTATCATGATGAAAAATTTGGCCTATAGCTTTTGTTTTGTTTATTTTAAATTCCTACTCACTGTGCCAGTGATTAACTGTACCAGAAACTACTCAACCCTTTCCCTACCTAGTCACTAAAACAGCTTTCCAGATTAACTGAGACTGTGTGGTGATACTACCCTTAGCACAGTTTCTTCTCCTTCAACCAGCCACCGAGGCTTTTTTACCAACATCTGAAAATAAAAGGTTTTAATAGAGTCTTTCTGTGGTAGGTAGGAAACCTTCTCTTGGGGCCTCTCCTCTGGTGAATATCTTAAGCAAATATCGATTAGACCAGCAGCGATGATGATAAATTCAGAATCCGATTGAGTTATATGGCAACTTAGTTGTAAACCAGTGTTAAATCCTTGTTTGGCACACAAACTGTTTAAATTTTTGCCTATTTACATAATTTTAAAATTCCTCCAGTCATTTTTTTTTAAATTATTTTATTAGCATCAGGAAATGTTTTGAAGAAACTTGACATTTTAAATTCAATAATAAATAAACTGATAACATTACTATTTGTTCTCTCATGAATCGCTGAAAATATCATTTAGGTCATGTAGCTGAAAAACTCTCGCACACACAGACTGGCACACACTTCCTCTCTCTCGTTATTAACCAAGGCTAGACTTTTGGTCCCAGTCTTCTGAGAATGTTCAGGGCTTTATAATTGGCCAGTAAAGACCCCCTCCCCTGCCTAGTTCTGTCTTATAATGTTAAAGGATTCTACCTGTGGGGGAAAATTAGTCAAAAGGATACATCAATAGGACATGGGAGAAATCATTTTTGTAAACGAGGAAGTTTCGTTAGGCCATGCACGTATGAATGATATTTAATATCAGCTGTGAAGGTGCAGTATTAGTCGAAGATGTTGCTAAAACATGAAATTCTGGCTGAAAATATCCTAGAATAGCAGTACCTTCAAACTTAGTTAACCAATTTCGATTCAGTAGCCACACATTCTCAGTGTATAATCCACAAATGGCATTTCGGTTAGAAAAAAATACAAGTTCTCTATGTACAGGTTAGAAGAGACTCGAATATTTCAAGGGAAGTAACTCTTATTAAACTTAAAATTATAAATAATATTGCATTTTATTTCTGGTGTCAACGTTTGGAATCTCTTACTAAGAAAAACTTCACCCAGATGACTACGAGGAGAAAATTTGCTTTTAGACTTAAGTTTTCTTAGCAGCTAATCTAGTAAGTTACAAAATTTCTTTTTTAGTCTTCGTGTTTGGTTAGGTCAGGTCAGGTCAGGTCATTTTCTGATAGGCTCTATTTACCCGCAAAACCAAATATTGTGAATTAACTCAGCCAAGTTACAAATCTCTCATTGCTACAGTTAATTACGTATACCAGTGTGTGCCGGCGCTACTTAGAAGTCAATATACACTGTGTATATTGACTTCTGTCTTATTTCCTGCTTTTCTTTGATTTTACAAATATTGACTCTTTGAGAAGTATATGATGGGTAATGATATAAACAGATATCAGTGAACATTTATACTTATATATTTTATGTATGGTTTTTCAGGAAGGATGATAATTTTATCAAAAAATTCCCAGGTGAAACAAAACGACTTTTTCCAACAGCCAATTCAAAATTACCGTGGCAGAGAGATCGAAAGTTCAGAACTACAGATTCTTCTTCAACCTTAGGGCAATGTGAGTACCATATTATATTGTCTATAAATCTCTAAAACCAGACAGTTATCTATCAGGAAGTTTTCTAAATATCCTCGAGTTAACTTAAGAAAATATGAAGTTTGATTTTAAAAACACTTTCTTTTCCTAAAAATACCACAGGAAAAGACAGTGTTTTTCAAATCAAACTTCATATTTTCTTGTCTCACCTGTAGAATACGTTCCTACGTGTGACATTATTATGCACATTTCAGCTGAGTTTGATTGAAAATCGATAAACAGTACATTCTCCTAGAAAATATGGAAAATCCATTTCTGAATGCACATGCTAAATATTATTTTATAAAACTAAAAGAATAATTAAGTCTACTGATAAGTATTATACCAATAGGGACTGCTTGTAAAGATTGGGGATTTTATTAATCTGTTAAAATTGAAAAAAAACAACAATATACTTTAAAAGATTTATTTACTACCAATTCAGATGTACGAGATGTGTCAGAAAAAAATCCAAACTAAAAGCTATCCACATCCAGGAAAAGGAAAAAACCACACGGGGTGAGTAGGGAGGTTGCTCCAGGCACGAGTTGTCCTGCCACAACTCTTCTTTGTAGACATGCCTCTGGCCTTGTGGACGAAGCTCCTCATATTTTACTTCGTTTAGTGGCTCAGGTTGTCGTCGTGGTGAAGCAGCCTGCCACAACTCCTCTTTGTAGACATGCCTCTGGCCTTGTGGACGAATTCCCTCACATATTTGATTGTGGTGAAGCAGCCTGCCACAACTCCTCTTTGTAGACATGCCGAAGCCCCTCACATATTTTACTTCATTTGGTGGCTCAGGTTGTCGTCGTATAGAAGCAGCCTGCCACAACTCCTCTTTGTAGACATTCCTCTGGCCTTGTGGACGAATTCCCTCACATATTTGATTGTGGTGAAGCAGCCTGCCAAAACTCCTCCTTGTAGACATGCCTCTGGCCCTGTGGATAAAGCAGCCTGCCACAACTCCTCTTTCAAGACATGCCGAAGCCCCTCACATATTTTACTTCATTTGGTGGCTCAGGTTGTCGTCGTGTAGAAGCAGCCTGCCACAACTCCTCTTTGTAGACATGCTGGTTGATCGTCTCCCCTCACATATGGTGGCTCAGGGCATTGGTCACGGTGAAGCAGCCACAAGTTTTCCTGCCACAACTCCTCTTTGATTGTCTGGCCCTGTGGACGAAGCCCCTCACATATTTGATCGTGGTGAAGCAGCCTGCCACAACTCCTCCTTGTAGACATGCTGGTTGATCGTCTCCCCTCACATATGGTGGCTCAGGGCACTGGTCGTAGTGAAGCAGCCAGCCACAAGTTGTCTGGCCCTGTGGACGAAGCCCCTCATATTTTACTTCGTTTGGTGGCTCAGGTTGTCGTCATGGTGAAGCAGCCTGCCACAACTCCTCTTTGTAGACATGCTGGTTGATCGTCTCCCCTCACATATGGTGGCTCAGGGCACTGGTCGTAGTGAAGCAGCCAGCCACAAGTTGTCTGGCCCTGTGGACGAAGCCCCTCATATTTTACTTCGTTTGGTGGCTCAGGTTGTCGTCGTGTAGAAGCAGCCTGCCACAACTCCTCTTTGTAGACATGCTGGTTCATCGTCTCCCTCACATATGGTGGCTCAGGGCATTGGTCACGGTGAAGCAGCCACAAGTTTTCCTGCCACAACTCCTCTTTGATTGTCTGGCCCTGTGGACGAAGCCCCTCACATATTTGATCGTGGTGAAGCAGCCTGCCACAACTCCTCCTTGTAGACATGCCTCTGGCCCTGTGGATAAAGCAGCCTGCCACAACTCCTCTTTCAAGACATGCCGAAGCCCCTCACATATTTTACTTCATTTGGTGGCTCAGGTTGTCGTCGTGTAGAAGCAGCCTGCCACAACTCCTCTTTATAGACATGCTGGTTGGTCGTGGTGAAGCAGCCACAAGTTGTCTGGCACTGTGCCCCTCACATATTTCACTTCGTTTGGTGGCTCAGGTTGTCGTCGTGGTGAAGCAGCCTGCCACAACTCCTCTTTGTAGACATGCTGGTTGATCGTCTCCCCTCACATATGGTGGCTCAGGGCACTGGTCGTAGTGAAGCAGCCAGCCACAAGTTGTCTGGCCCTGTGGACGAAGCCCCTCATATTTTACTTCGTTTGGTGGCTCAGGTTGTCGTCATGGTGAAGCAGCCTGCCACAACTCCTCTTTGTAGACATGCTGGTTGATCGTCTCCCCTCACATATGGTGGCTCAGGGCACTGGTCGTAGTGAAGCAGCCAGCCACAAGTTGTCTGGCCCTGTGGACGAAGCCCCTCATATTTTACTTCGTTTGGTGGCTCAGGTTGTCGTCGTGGTGAAGCAGCCTGCCACAACTCCTCTTTGTAGACATGCCTCTGGCCTTGTGGACGAATTCCCTCACATATTTGATTGTGGTGAAGCAGCCTGCCACAACTCCTCTTTGTAGACATGCCGAAGCCCCTCACATATTTTACTTCATTTGGTGGCTCAGGTTGTCGTCGTATAGAAGCAGCCTGCCACAACTCCTCTTTGTAGACATTCCTCTGGCCTTGTGGACGAATTCCCTCACATATTTGATTGTGGTGAAGCAGCCTGCCAAAACTCCTCTTTGTAGACATGCCGAAGCCCCGCACATATTTGACTTCGTTTGGTGGCTCAGGTTGTTGTCGTGGTGAAGCAGCCTGCCACAACTCCTCCTTGTAGACATGCTGGTTGATCGTCTCCCCTCACATATGGTGGCTCAGGGCACTGGTCGTAGTGAAGCAGCCAGCCACAAGTTGTCTGGCCCTGTGGACGAAGCCCCTCATATTTTACTTCGTTTTGGTGGCTCAGGTTGTCGTCGTGTAGAAGCAGCCTGCCACAACTCCTCTTTGTAGACATGCTGGTTCATCGTCTCCCTCACATATGGTGGCTCAGGGCATTGGTCACGGTGAAGCAGCCACAAGTTTTCCTGCCACAACTCCTCTTTGATTGTCTGGCCCTGTGGACGAAGCCCCTCACATATTTGATCGTGGTGAAGCAGCCTGCCACAACTCCTCCTTGTAGACATGCCTCTGGCCCTGTGGATGAAGCAGCCTGCCACAACTCCTCTTTGTAGACATGCTGGTTGATCGTCTCCCTCACATATGGTGGCTCAGGGCATTGGTCGTGGTGAAGCAGCCACAAGTTGTCTGGCCCTGTGGACGAAGCCCCTCACATATTTTACTTCGTTTGGTGGCTTAGGGCGTTGCCGTGGTGAAGTAGCCTGCCACAACTCTTCTTTGATCGTCTGGTCCTGTGGACGAAGCCTCTCACATATTTTACTTCGTTTGGTGGCTCAGGGCGTTGTCGTGGTGAAGCAGCCTGCCACAACTCCTCTTTGTAGACATGCCTCTGGCCCTGTGGCAAAGCCCCTCGCATATTAGATCATGGTGAAGCAGCCTGTCACAACTCCTCTTTGTAGACATGCCGGTTGATCGTCTCACCTCACATAGGGTGGCTCAGGGCATTGGTTGTGGTGAAGCAGCCTGCTACAACTCCTCTTTGTAGACATGCCGAAGCCCCGCACATATTTGACTTCGTTTGGTGGCTCAGGTTGTTGTCGTGGTGAAGCAGCCACAAGTGATTGTCTGGCCCTGTGGACGAAGCCCCTCACATATTTGATCGTGGTGAAGCAGCCTGCCACAACTCCTCTTTGTAGACATGCCGGTTGATCGTCTGGCCCTGTGGACAAAGCCCCTCACATATTTGATCGTGGTGAAGCAGCCTGCCACAACTCCTCCTTGTAGACATGCCTCTGGCCCTGTGGATGAAGCAGCCTGCCACAACTCCTCTTTGTAGACATGCTGGTTGATCGTCTCCCTCACATATGGTGGCTCAGGGCATTGGTCGCGGTGAAGCAGCCACAACTCCTCTTTGATCGTCTGGCCCTGTGGACGAGCCCCTCACATATTTGATCGTGGTGAAGCAGCCTGCCACAACTCCTCCTTGTAGAGATGCCGGTTGATCATCTGGCTCTGTGGACAAAGCCCCTCACATATTTGATCGTGGTGAAGCAGCCTGCCACAACTCCTCTTTGAAGACATGCCGAAGCCCCTCACATATTTTACTTCATTTGGTGGCTCAGGTTGTCGTCGTGTAGAAGCAGCCTGCCACAACTCCTCTTTGTAGACATGCTGGTTGATCGTCTCCCCTCACATATGGTGGCTCAGGGCACTGGTCGTAGTGAAGCAGCCAGCCACAAGTTGTCTGGCCCTGTGGACGAAGCCCCTCATATTTTACTTCGTTTGGTGGCTCAGGTTGTCGTCGTGTAGAAGCAGCCTGCCACAACTCCTCTTTGTAGACATGCTGGTTCATCGTCTCCCCTCACATATGGTGGCTCAGGGTATTGGTCATGGTGAATCTGCCACGAGTTGTCTTGTCCTGTGGACGAAGCCTCTCACATATTTTACTTTGTTTGGTGGCTCAGGGCTTTGTTGTGGTGAAGCAGCCTGCCACAACTCCTCTTTGTAGACATGCCTCTGGCCCTGTGGATGAAGCCCCTCACATATTTTATCGTGGTGAAGCAGCCTGCCAAAACTCCTCTTTGTAGACATGCCGAAGCCCCGCACATATTTGACTTCGTTTGGTGGCTCAGGTTGTTGTCGTGGTGAAGCAGCCTGCCATAACTCCTCTTTGTAGACATGCCTCTGGCCCTGTGGATGAAGCAGCCTGCCACAACTCCTCTTTGTAGACATGCTGGTTGATCGTCTCCCTCACATATGGTGGCTCAGGGCATTGGTCACGGTGAAGCAGCCACAAGTTTTCCTGCCACAACTCCTCTTTGATCGTCTGGCCCTGTGTTGATCGTGGTGAAGCAGCCTGCCACAACTCCTCTTTGTAGACATGCCGGTTGATCGTCTGGCCCTGTGGACAAAGCCCCTCACATATTTGATCGTGGTGAAGCAGCCTGCACACAACCTCTTTGAAGACATGTGCGAAGCCCCTCACATATTTTACTTCATTTGGTGGCTCAGGTTGTCGTCGTGTAGAAGCAGCCTGCCACAACTCCTCTTTATAGACATGCTTGTTGATCGTCTACCCTCACATATGGTGGCTCAGGGTATTGGTCGTGGTGAAGCAGCCACAAGTTGTCTGGCACTGTGCCCCTCACATATTTCACTTCGTTTGGTGGCTCAGGTTGTCGTCGTGTAGAAGCAGCCTGCCACAACTCTTCTTTGTAGACATGCCTCTGGCCTTGTGGACGAATTCCCTCACATATTTGATTGTGGTGAAGCAGCCTGCCACAACTCCTCTTTGTAGACATGCCGAAGCCTCTCACATATTTCACTTCGTTTGGTGGCTCAGGTTGTCGTCGTGGTGAAGCAGCCTGCCACAACTCTTCTTTGTAGACATGCCTCTGGCCTTGTGGACGAATTCCCTCACATATTTGATTGTGGTGAAGCAGCCTGTCACAACTCCTCTTTGTAGACATGCCGGTTGATCGTCTCCCCTCACATATGGTGGCTCAGGGTATTGGTCATGGTGAATCTGCCACGAGTTGTCTTGTCCTGTGGACGAAGCCTCTCACATATTTTACTTTGTTTGGTGGCTCAGGGCTTTGTTGTGGTGAAGCAGCCTGCTACAACTCTTCTTTGTAGACATGCTGGTTGATCGTCTAGCCCTGTGGATGAATTCCCTCGTATATTTGACTTTGACTGTCTTGCTGAATCTGGACTCTCCTACTGAAGGCTCAGGGCGTTGTCGTGGTGAAGCAGCCACGAATTGTCCTGACACAACTCTCTCCTCTTCTAACAATGCAAATGCCGCAGGATCTCTTTGTAGACATGCTGCTTGATTGTCTCTATGTGGACAAAGTCCCTCACATATTTGACCTCGAACTTCGACTGTCCTGCTTTCTTTAGCCTCGGTGACTGAAGGCTCTGGCGCTTGGTCTCCGGGCCGTACTCAAAGATCCATGACTCATCACTGGTGATGACTCTCCCCAGCAAGTCTGGGGTTCGGTTAGGGTTTAAGACGCTTGAGGATGTCTTGACACCATCTTCGTGCAGATCTTCCAGACGCTGTCGTGGTTCATGCCCAGCTCACTTGCGATCAGTCGAACAGTCAGCCGACGATCGCCACGCACTCAACGTTGACCTCAGTCCTGCTTGTTGAAGATCTTCCACGTCCTCGCGTCCCTCTTTGAACCTCTTGTGCCACTCGAAAACCCGTGAGCGCGACATCGTCTCATCTCCGTACACTTGCTACAGTAGTAGTCTGACTGCTTCTGACGGAGTTTTCCTCAGCCAGACCAGAAACTTCAGTTTGGTTCGTTGCTCTGTGCCCATCGCTTGATGGCCTAAAATTGAGGAGCTGTTAAGAAAAGCACGTGAAAAAACACAATGGCTGCAGAGAGCTGAGATTGCAGTTATACACTCCCCGGATATTATGTCATATGGTGATGCAACCCGCTAATCCATACCCCACTCGTAGCTCACACAGCACACTAGGTCCTGTTACTTTTTTGACACACCTCGTATGTTCCTATTTTTAATAAATAAAAATATTCACGAATTAATGTCTAGAAACCATGTAAATCTTCATTAAGACCCCTTTTGATGGCTGCAATACAAGTCAGAAGCCCACAGTATGTTAAAAATCTGTATATTATAGATGAATGTAATCAACACTGGTGGCTCTGGTCTGGTCAACAGCTACTTTCATGGTAATTTCATAACCTCCTCCTCGGATAAATGCTTAAAGCTAGAGATTATTTTTTAGTGGCATTCCTTTTACTAATTATGCAGCCCAGATAATGAAGCAAGTAAAATTTTAAAGGAAATTATACATGATATTTCTTTTTTTTTTCACAAAAGGATTTTAGTTTTCAAAACTCTATGCACCACTGATTTTGTACCAAAGAATAGTTTGGTATCTTTAATTGAAGGGAACACTGAATTTTCTTTTCCAGCAGCAGCTGCCATTAAAAGGAAATTTGGAGACATAGCAGAAGGGTTACATTCTGAAATAGAGATGACGCAGAATTCAGTGGAAAATTTGGATGTTAAGATGAAATCGATGGGACAAGAACTGACTAATATTAGCAAAGATCTGAAAAACATTTTTAAATTACTTCAGCCAACTCCGGCAGCGTCGTCAGTGGACTCGGTACTGAACACGCCGTCGTCAGCTTGCTGTGACCAGCATGGGTTTTTCTTTAACCTAGCCTCTGATCAGGAAATTAACAACACACTGCTTCAGTCACAGGGCAGCTCGTTCAGATGCGCCAAAGGGAAGCTTCCATTAAACAAAGAAATCCTGATTGCCCAAAACTTCATCAAAAAGCCAATGTCTTCCAGTAGTATCCAAAATATCTCGTGTTATGTGATTCCTGACGAAAAAGTAAACGCAGGCCGCAGACATAGCTGTGAAGTGATGCCAATAATTCTGCGTCCTTGTTTCGAAAGACAATCCTTGCACAGAAGTCACAGCGACAGTGACAGACACTCCCAGCCAACAACAACCACCACCCAGATGGAGAATGCACAACTCGAGGCAGATTCTGGTATATCGATGAGAACATCAGAGAATACCGACGTTCCGAACAAACATTGTAATAAAACGCGTTTTGAAAGAGAAAGTACTGACTTGTGAAAACTTTAGTTATTACATTAAGAATTACGGTATAACATACATTCCGTTAAAAATGGGATTTTTAAAATTGCTTTCAAACCAATCACAAGATCTGATCCGCACAATGACCTTAATATTACTGAGTGATGCCAAGTTTGTTGGTTGGCAGAACATTTGTATTTATGAAATGTATAACAAAAAAACACATTTATATCTGACAGTATCTATAGGTATAAACTACTCGGAAGTTTAGTTCCTTAGCAAATGTTGAAAAAATGTTCTGATATTCATTCATTCTTATATTAAGAATAAAATCTTAATGGAAATTATTTCATGAGATATTTTAATGTTTTGTTATATACATTCCTCTTTAATTTTAAAACTGTTGAATGGAGAGAAAGCAACAATTCTAAAAGGCTGTGACCATCTCCTGTCACTGGAGGAAATTTTGGCTAACCTGCCAAATTAAATTTCAGATAAGGATCTTTTTCTCCCCCCGTTAATGTTAACTATTAGATTAAACAATACGGCTCGAGTTTGCTGTGGAATATCCTGCTTGTTTCAGAATATAGTATTAACATTTTTTTGAAACTATCTTAGAGCCATCAGAAGACTAGGAACTACCTAGTTTCTTCTAAAATTGCACAAAGAAAATCAATTATTTATTCTGAGGCTGTTCCCAGACATTAAATATATCACTATCTTTTCTTTTTAATGTTAATAAATAATTTGTTACTAGAATACATATATTTTTGTTTTATATTTTGATTATCTTCCAGTTATTCCAATCCCGTGACTTTAATGTTAATCTAATCTCAAAATTTGTATCATGAGATGATCACCATCATCTAAAACGATGTTCTGGTTCCATAGCTACAGAAGTTAAATTAAATCAATTGCTTTTTTTAAAAACCTTGCACACAGATTCTCCAACATGCCATATCCCTTCATGTGGAAGATTAATTAGGGAAAGAACAATTGGCCCTTCAATAGAAATATTGTAATCCTATATAGGTAAAGTACTTAAAAGATGAGCAGCCTATGGTAAAACTTCTCTGATTTCTAAGAGTTCAGGGTCTTCGGTTGCCGACCTCTGCTATATGACATCAATGGTTCTGATCACCATCATTCTACATGGGGAACTACTTTCAAAATCAAAAGAATAGAATAATTTTTTTGAAAAAAAAAAAAAATGACAAACCACTTAATGGACAACTAAAAAAGTGAAAATCTGCATATTAGCACCGAATGTAACTTCTGTCATTTGGGTTTGGCACTCATTATCTTCAAAAGATAAAATTGATTGCAATTATTGATTTTCACTTATTTGGCCTGAGAACTTTAAAAGTGTAGTATTGGAAATAATTATGGAAGCAGAGAAAAAACTGGGTATCAAATGCAAATAATGTAACAGAATTGCGTCTCATGTGAAATGAAATACTCTTTAGTACAGTAATGTGTTGATATAGTTTACTCTGATCGGTTGTCATGCAAGCAATTGGAAAGTGACACACCTGACGGACTATAAAACTATATAGACAGTGATATCATTGTACTGTGGTGAACAATGGCTCTTGGGAAGGAAATATCACACAACAAGGATATAGAAATCTGTCTTAGTAGTGAAGGCCACTTCACGTGGCAGACTGAAGCCCAATGATGTTTTAGCAGCTATATGCAAGACTGAAGAGGATACATAAAACTGGTACTGTTGACAATAGACATGGTTGAGAAAGAAATGTTTTCTAAGTACCTCGAGGAATGTTCTCTGCTCGATAGACAGTAAGATCTTGTGAATGACCAACTACGAGTATACAGAACAGTTACAAACATACATTTGTAAGAAGTGGTCTAAATTGATGTGTTTTTGTCTGAAAAGCATTGGTAAGAAGACAACCAGGCAGCAAGACTGAAACTAAAGTGGGATGACCAAATCTGGAAGCCGCTCTTTACAGATTAGTCCAAGTTTGAACTTTTTGGTGATAATCAACGACAGCTTGTTTGAAGGTCAACTTAAACCGGGGGAGCATTATAATAATCAGCTACAGTAAAGCATGGGAATGGATTAATAATACAAGTACAGGGCTGCATATCAGCCGAGTCAGTCAGAGATCTGCATGAAAATTAAAAAGTATACAGACTTTCAGACAGGTACAGGCAAGTTCTCATCCATCATGCTGTTCCTTCAGGATCTCAGGGAATTCATTTTCCAACATGACAATGATTCCAAGCATACAATTAGTTTGGTAAAATCAATCTGGAACATAAAGAGGCAGACAGAACCTTCACAAAGGCCTGATATAATCATCACTGAGGCTATGTGGGGTTACATAGCTATTGAGAGAGTTAAATGGCAACCAAACACTTTGGATGAAATGTGGGAAAATATTACAGGATATTTGGAACATTCCAGTCATACATTGATAACTTGAAAGCAAGATGTCCAGTAAAGTGCTCACGTACTAAATAATAATAATGCACTGTGTATGTAATGTCTCTCAGCTGCAATTACTCATTATTTGTGCACATCCTTGTGCTTCCATAATTATTTTCAATACTGTAGATTTAGAAAAAAAAATTATATATATATCTAAAAATTAAATTTTAAAGGGATGGTACTATCACTGAAAAAGTTTAGCATTTGCATTGTGATCGCATCTTGAAATAAGTAAGCATCCCATTCATCAGTTACTTTTCTTTATCTACGTAAACCTCAATGAAACAAGACGTTTCTTAGTTTATCCTCGTTATTCTTGTTTGGTTACGCGAGATCCAGCCCACGCTTTATTTAAAATAAAAACTCTACCTACCCACAGCTGGACCCCTGCAAAGGCGTTCGTTCTAGATATCTTTAAATCTCAATCCTCTGTGGAAAATAAACTGTTTTGTATTCAAATGTAACAAACTTTACAAATATCATTTTTGTTACTAATGAGATGGAATACACTGAAATATTTTAAAACAAAACAGTTTTTAAGATCCGATGCTGGTCTGCACACATCATTCAAAGCACCGAGAGGTCACTCGAGGTAATGAGGAAACATCCAATTATCATAAGTAGCTGCTATGCTCAGTGAAGTTTTCTAAGATTTATGCCGCACACACCGGATATTTTCATTAGTTTCGAAAATGTCCCACAGGCAGAATTTTTTTGCTCAAAAGTTGTCTAAGTGTCTCTAGAGCACAAGAAAAAAATTATTTACTTACTCTTCCGGCAAAAATTTTTTAGATCGATTTTTGTATTTTCACCCGATCTTCTAAATTATGCGGAGATTTCTGCGGAATAACTTGTTCTTCTAACTTTTTTAAAAAAGCGATTGACTAAAATCTGGGAAAAAAAACTGCTGATCAGCTCGATTTGAAAAGTTCAAAAAACGAGTCTTTTGAGTCGAATTATTGCAAAGACCAAAGGTTATCCCAAAAATTCGTATTTATTCCAGAGTTTTTTTCATTTTCACCCGTACACCTCCACTCCCGTGATCCCCTACGTTCTTTGGACACCACAAAAGTATTAGACATATATTAAATCTTGTGATTTCGGAATATGCATAAAAATGGCGATGTTGAGAGGGTTTTTTGTTTGTTTTAGAATTTCAAACAGTAATATTGTACATGATATGACATTGTGTTGTACTTGTTTGCTTTTAGATGACTGAAGTGAATTTACATTCAAGCGGTGGATGGGGTGGCCAAAATCTCTGCGTGCGCGGTTGTGTCGAAAAAAATCCAGGGCCTTCAACTTCGCCCTACCCAACTGAATACCACAAATCTGAAGGCCACAATTGCAACCGAATGCTTCGCTGCATCATCTGCTTCAAGAACATACCTCGAACGATGTGGAGGGCAGCAGCTTCCAAACGAGAAACTCTCTACATTCTCGATAATCCCAAAGTCGCTGAGCAACTAAAGCAATTCATCCCGGAGTACGAAAAATCAAACAAGTGGTTTCCAACATCTGTTTGTCTATCTTGTTGCCGGTACTTTTATCCATCGTTTTGTAATAAGTCCAACAAAATAAAAATTGCTCGAGAGATTCTTGACTTTACACAAAATCGCCGGTCCCCTGCGTTGATGACGCTGTGTGACAAAGAAGGTGTCTGTTTAATTTGTGAAAAATCAAAAGCTGGTCCACTCTGCAAAGAAATCCCAAAAGTGACACAAAGTAGTGAATTTCAAAGTTTGCCGCCTCCAACACGAGCAAAACGACACTACTACACAAAAACAGCATCACCTGCAAAGGACTCAAGTAATTTAATATGCAATGACTACCTGGCAATGGGAAGAAGCCAGAATGCGAGTGGGCGCCAAGCTGCAGTGAAAGCCATGCGTAATCGGGAGTCGGACGGGCTCACTGTTGTCACTTCTCCAAATCCGCACACCTTTCGCAAACTCTATTCTGAACTAAACAACACGTTTGCCGCCGATTTTCATACCGTAGAATGCCCTAAACTGGAAGGAAAAATAGACGGATCTGCGTTGTGTTTCTAAAAAAAAAGTTAGAACAAGTTATTCCGCAGAAATCTCCGCATAATTTAGGGGATTGAGTGAAAACACAAGAATCGACCTAAAAAATTTTTGCCAGAAGAGTAAGTAAAAAAAAATTTTTTCCTTGTGCTCTAGACACACTTAAACAACTTTTGAGCAAAAAAAATTCTGCCTGTGGGAGATTCGGAAATATCCGGTGTGTGCAGCCTTTGGAAGACACTTAACACTAAAATAATAATTCTATAGCAGCTTACACATGGTACTTGGAGGTTTTCTTTGCAATACTGGACAGACACAAATTAGCACTTCATTTGCAGACCCACAGACTATAGTTCTTTTGTTGACCTGTAAAATCAAAAGACAAATGTTTCTATATTTGCAGGTTGGCTGACAATACTAAACATTAAATAGGAGAAATTAACCTACATAAAACTATTATAGGTTCCATATAATATGCAAACTTAGTACTAAATGTTACCAGAAATATCTACTTTACTTCAATAAAATACACAATTAAAATTGTAGACTCCAGGCATGTATGTGTGCATAATTATGGCTTTTCATCAGTAGGACAGCTCATTTCTGTTACACTTTGATCTATTTATTGTCTATTAGACAGATGCCACAACTCATTTTATTTTACTAAAGAATAGCCTATATCTGAATATTCTAAATTGTTGTTAATTAGGACTCAACAAATAAAAATTTAACATTTCATTTCTGTTACACTTTGATCTCATAGAACACTAATAACAAGACCTTATTAAAATAACTCACTTGTAAGATTAATCTAGTTAGGTGGCAGGATTCTGTTTGATTTTCCTAATCAAAACATGGCTGCTTAGATTTGTATCGTAGTATAATGCTGATCTCGTGGGGGTGACAAATTATTCGATGGCTGCCCAATGTAAAAACAAAAGCAATTTAGGAAAACCACAAACTATTCGCATAAACAAGACCAGAAAAGATCCAGTGACCACTTCCCATTTATTTACGTAAGTCCAGAGCGGTCTGTTTTACAAGAGAGATATGTAAAAACTTGATGTTGATAATAATACAAAATTTGAAAGCAATCAGAATGAACAGATTTAAAATGTAGCTTTATCAGAAATTCATAACTGTACAGTTTTCTTTAATTACATATGTAACAGGTTTAGTTACAGCTGCTGAAAGACAAACAATATATGCAAGTTGTCTGCATAATTCAGTTTATTCTAATATTGCACACATGGTCCAACTTTGATTCAGTTATTTATAAAGAGCTCATTGCACTTTTCCTATCATATGTAGTCCTGATATTGTGCCACCACTACATCTCAATATTTCCAATTCCAAAACCATGTTAACATTCACCATTTCAATAAAACCACAAAAAAATATGATTGATAACTTTATAAGAGTAAGTTAAACTTTCTCTTGCATTACAAATACCGGTTTCAATTCAAACTTAAAATCGTTGTTTTAGATTGACAAATTAAAAAAATACATATTCACATATGTGCATTACACGAACATAGTGTTAAAATCAAGCAATATAGGTAAGATACCTGCTCAGCTGGAGTGGTGGTAGAATTATCACTTGTCAGACATGAGGCCAACATGGATGCAGACAGAACAAAGGTGAGCTGAAGTTCTTGAGAATGTCTAGCAATGAAGCTAAAATCATTACTAAATTTTACAATATTTTACCAGTGGTAGAAATGTATAGAATGAAGAATTCTTCTCAACTCAATCTCTGGCTATAGATTACAAAAACAGTAGAACAAACAAACAAAACAATAAGGTAGCAGTTGATGTATTTGAAATTTTTATTTGTATTCAGTAGTTACTCTCGGGAGCTATTAGTGACCTGGTTTATGACTCCTACCATCAAGTCATGGTGTGCGGGCTGACTGCTTTGTTTATGATGTTGTCATGATTCAATACAAGGATCAAAAGGTTCCCAATTTCTTCGAAGATACAGTTGAAATTAAAAACCAGACGGCAGTTTTGACAAAGATACTATATCATATTGCACTGAAGTCAACATTCCATTTAGTTTCATTATGCAACTGCATTTTTTTCACAAAGAAAACAATCTCTTCATTACCAACTATTAATCTTTTTCAACTTCTTAAAAAAATAAACCAAGAACTGATTATTCAATTCAGGACCAAGGCACTTCAGCACTCCAGCATTTATATCAACAGATTTTAATATGTCAGCCTTAACTCCTACTCACCGATCTAATGTCCAAACATGTGGCTTCTTGACAAGATAAAAACAACAACTTTTCCTGTTTTCTTTAATTGATTATTATGAGGATGAAGTACCATCAAAAGTTAATGAAATTAAAATTTTTTTTAGCACTTTGCTCTTTTGGTTAAAATATTTATTCAACATATGATAATAAAAAAGAGAGAGTTTCTTGACTATTAGCTCTTTATATCTACAAAACTGATATTAACACCGTTCATTACCAGTAACATCTTCACCCACCTTAGCCATGCAGAAAATCTAATAAAAATAAATGACAGACTTTTTTCTATTTATTACGTCACAAAATAACATTTCTAATGATTTCACTCTGAATTTTGCTATTAATATTTTAATGAGACAGTATATTAATTAAAGTACCTAATGCCTTACATGTCCTATCCATAAAATGTTTATTCTGTTTCAGCGTGTGCTGGTGTCTATCCTAATGGTTCACCGCCCTGTCTTCACACTTCCCTTCACCTGTATATTTAGGGAGAGAAGTAATTAGGAAATCCAGGCACGTTCACTGCCATACGAAACTACCACTTGTTTTCCAGAATTTTCTAATTTGAAGGTATTGTGAGGATGATTAAATTGTCTGAATAAAGAAAATTTTAAAAAGTAATTTTTTTTTAAAATGTTTAATTGAATTGGTCCCATATAATTCATCTTATCAAAAAAAAAAAGCAACTTCTGTAATCCAACAAAAGATTAAGTATATTTTTTTAAAATCTATTTTCTTTTATCTAAGTTAAAAAAAGCAAATGAAGCGGCTGACATGGTACAGACAGTAGACAGCTCAGTTGGTCACCAGTCAGAACCAACAGAACTTTAAGAGGAGAAAAGGTTTTTGTTAAAAATGCCAAATCTGATGAAATACAAAAAAATCTACATAATGTAAAATTCAATGCAAACACATCCAACTATGAAATTAATAATACTTCATTAATAGTTATATTTACAAATTGTCCAGATTAAACATTTAACCCACAAAAGAAATAGTTTAAAAGCAGTTCTACCATTATCTGTAGTAGAGCTTCCACACCAACTATAGTAAATCAAGTGCAGCATTTGCAAAATAAACCAAATGTATACTTTTCAGATATGCATGCATAAGATAAAATTAATACAATATCTATATTATACATTTTTTTCTTAATTAAAAAACCAGCTATAAATTCCAATGCTCAGTTTTACCTGATAAACCAGAAACAAAGAGACACATCTAGCACAGCCGTCTTTCAATGACGACGACACACACGGAGTAACTATGCAAACTCACTTAACTGTGTCATGCACTAACCCAGGCCAGCCACTCAACATTTTTCTTTATCCTTTCTTCTACCAATTCTCCACTATTCCAGACTTGTCCACTAGATGCCTACCAGATCTAGTTTAAGTACTGTCAATGGTTACAACTGTCTGTTACATTTTTCACATAAAATGAAGTTCACAAAAATAACATAACATCTAAACAGTATATTACAGAGAGAACCCAAAGTATACTGCAGGATTCCGGATAGAGGTAGGTGTAGACTGGAACAGACAAGGCCGCTTACATAGGATTAAATCCTATTTAAGTACATATCACAAGTACCAACCTGTCAACTTGACCTTGATTCAAAAGTTATACTTTTTGCTATCACATGTTTATATTTTCTTTATAATTCTAATAATATATATTGTTTAAAAATTCAAAACTTGCTGGGTTGTCACACTACAAATGAAAAGGATACTGTATAATAAAGAGACATCAATTAAATTCCTAATTTAAAAATGCCAATTTCATCAGGCGGCCAAGATTTCTATTAAGTTACAAAAAATGGTCTAACTGTCAGGTGCCCTGACTACCAAACTTACTATTATTATCTTATGACTCCCCCTTGCTATTTATATGGATAAGCAGTGAGCACACCCAGGTGTATAGATATAGGTAAGTCCCTCCACACACACACACACACACACACACACAAGGATTTAGAGCAAAATAGATTAGTCCCCTAAAATGGAGGAGAATCTCCAACAACAAAAATAGACTGTAGGATATATATATATATATATATATATATATGTGTGTTTTTTTTTTTTTTTCAGCAGTTGCACACCAGTTTGGTTCTCTCTTCATTTGGCCATATTTGCAATGCTCACTAAAAATTCTTTAAATCTTGACTAATTTTTCTCCACATCCGCAGACACAGAAATCACAGCATGCCTATTAGATAATATTGGCGGTGTATTTAATGGTTTGCCACGAAATGGGCGTGACCTCTGACCTCGGTAACCACCTCTATTTCCTCTGCCTTGGTACGATCCCCGCAAATTCTGCTGATTTACTAATCCCCTACCCAGATAACGATAGTTGTTTTGCTGTCCATAGTTATAGTCCCTTCCAACCTCAGGGTAGTTTCTTCTTGGTTGTCGTCTAGCATTTTGATTCTTCCACGTGTCTACAAATACATAATTAAAAATTAATAACAAAAAACCTTTAAAAAAATATCATATTATAGCTTGTTTTACTAAAAATTTTATCACCAATGATAATATTGTTATTTCTTTCAATGACCTCTAGTGCCAATAACACAGTGAAATGAATCTTCAAAAAGTTATCCTGATTTTTCAATTGTTACGGTCAGTTTTGGTGAGCTGATTACTAACACAGCACTGGTTTTTCTAAGGTGTCAGTTTTTCACACAGAAAGTCACTTTTAACATTTTAACACATCATTACTGATAATATGGGCACAACTAACTTCTCCCAAACCAAAAAGAAACAATCATTTTAACTCATGAAAAATGTTAATTCATTACATTTATTTAATTCTTAAGTACAGTGAAAATGTAAAATTGCAGTTGCAGAAATAAAAAATGCACAACTTTTCAGGTTTTCCTTCTATGCACTGAAGTATCATCACGAATTAGACCCCAAATATAGTCACCCATCATTCTGACATCGTATCTTCTCTGATATCTCTTTTTCATTGCTAGGATATCTTGGTGAAATCTCTCACAATGCTCTTCACTGAAATCTCCCATGTTGTCTTTAAAGAAATCTAGATGAGAATGAAGGATGTGAAGCTTGAGAGACATTCTGCATCCAAGCCCTTTGTGAATCCTCCTTGCAGTCCTTTCAAAAAACCAATCATCTTAAAATCTCCACAAACAACAAACATCCCAGTTAGCTTTTCATAATCCTCCTTCATATGTACAGAATGACCAATGGGTATCGATGGATATTTGTTTCCATTGTGAAGGACTGCTTTGAGACTTCTCGCTGAACTGTCAATGAAGAGACGCCATTCAGTAGGATTGTGCACAATACTCATTTCGTAAAACAACTTATCAATGTCACTGCAGAAGCACAATTTGCCATTCACTGAGAAGTATCTGGAGAATTTGTCATGCCTCTTTCTTGAAGATGTAGATTTACAACTGCTATCCAGGAGATTCCATTCTTTCAGCCTGGATATAGGAAGTTCAGCATTAGATTTTGTTAAACCTAAATCTCGTACTAAGTCATCCAGTTTTTGCTGATTTGGAAAATGAGGCTTCTTTGAATTTAAGTCAGAATATTAGTTTCATCCACAGGTGAATTTTCACTTTCTGATGATGGTTCTGTTTCTTTGGATTTGGATTGTGGCTGTGGCACTGGAAAGTCATCAGTGTGGGAACTGGTGGAATGGATGATCAAATATCTGGATACACAATATCAAGTTGGTTTTTGGTGTTCCTGAATCTTGGCACATCCACTAGACAAAAGTAACAGTCATCTATGTGACACTTAGGCTCCCCGCCAAGTCAAATACGAGGGATTGCAAATGGCATTGCTTTACGATCTCCTCTTAGCCATCCCTCCAGTGCTGATTTGCATGTTCCACAAGCTACATGAGGTGCCCATGCTTTATCTTGATCACCAATCTTCATTCCAAAGTATGATTCATAGGCCAGTGAAAATTTATTGTTCTGTGTGATCATGTTTCTCACTTGCTTTGGGCCAATATAGAATCCACAAACATAACAAAATGAGTCTGCAAGAGTTTGCATTTTTTGATTTGCGGCCATTCTTATGTAATAACAGAATTTTAAAAAATCACGTTAAATGCTTTTATTTCACACTGAGCTGAGTGTGCACAGAGTTATGTACCTTAGTTTATGAATGAAAGTTCTAGAAACTACTACAATGTTCTATAACATTCTAAAAGAAATCTAGGAATTTTTAGGGTGTTCTGTATTATGCATCCATTCTATCAACTATAATAGTATAATTACTTCTAATATACTTGACATTCACCCAAAACCAATGCTAGAACTGTATTTAACATAAAAACCAAGTCAACTAAATTTTTGTTACCTAGTGTAATCAAAAAATGTTTCGAGAGTATTGCTCTGATGATAGAACTTCCTAGAACCAAAGTGCTAAAACAAAAAAATATATGTAGTTCTTCAAGAAATCTTATTCTATAATTACCTGACAATGAAATAAAGTTAAGAGCAAGAGATATAAAGAAAATAAACTGGTTGGATTTAAAAAATAAATAAATAATTATACAATAAGTTTAGACCAGAGGTTTCCAAACTTTTCAGACCGCGGGCCGGACTGGATAATTACAAAGAAAAAAATGTCAATCAAACTTATGAATGATTAATAATCTCAAACCAAAGAAAGGGTTCTGCCAGAATCAGCAAATACTCAACTGCAGATAGGAAAAGAAGGCCATTTTTGTTCAATTGTATTTTCTTTAAGATTACAAATTTAATCAAAGTAAGTAAGAATACTGAGACACACTAACATAAATGAACACAAAGATCAGAACAAGTTTAATGGGAATGATGGAACTGAGTCTTTGATTTCAAAATGTCTCCGTACTCAGGTTTTAGGCTTGATGAGCCAATTCTTAGGATGGACGCCAAGTGTTCATCGGATAAATTCAATCAATATTTCGATTTGATATACTTATCTTTGAGAAGGTTTGTTCACAGAGATAGGTAGTGCCAAAGATCGACAGTAATCCCATGGCGAATCGCCTCAAATTCGGAAAATGTTCAGGATGCTGGATTTATAAAACTTGATAAGATCTCCCTCCTATACTTGCTTTGGAGCATTGCATCTGACTGAAGCTCAATTATTTTCTAACTGAACCGGTTTGGGAGAGTTTCAACATTGCAATCGAACGGGTTTTGAAACAACTTAATTTCCTCTGTTTTCCGATCAAGATCAGAAAATCGTTGCAGAAATTGTGCTAATAAGTCTGTAATGACTTCTATAGCAAAACCAAAGGAAATTCCACCACTCCTTCGTTCCGCAACTTGTCAGAGCATGGAAAATGAGCCAAGTTCTTAACAAGAAGCCGTCCTTCAAAGAGTTTCAATTTTTTTTGGAAAGCCTGGACGTGCGTTAAGAGATCACAAATCAGATTTGTTTCACCTTGCAATTTAAGATTCACACCGGCTTTGGACGTGAACTATATTAAATATTTAAGTAGGTAACATTCAGATAAATCAGCAAGACTTCTATATCGTACTACATGCAATAGCACAGCCGAAACTAATTCAAACATAGAATAAGTAATTGGTGCAAAGACAAAATAGAGTCACTCACAGAATTAAACAAAAGTTGCTTTCTTTCGCCGGTTAGTTTCCAGATGTTGCGACTGTTTCAACGGGGCTGATAACGATTGACTGAGCTGCAGACGCAGTTTATAAACTAGCCACTGAATAATGACCATGTTAACTGCATCAAAGCGGTTAAGTTTACATCGGTGCGTGAAGGGGTCATCGATTCTCAACAAAGCATGTCTAGACAAGATCTGCACGCATGCGTCTAGCCATCTATGTCTATAAACCCCATTTGAGCAAATAAAAATTAGATGTTTGTGTTTTTTCTACAGCCCAACCGCGTGGTTGGGGGAAAGTCGCCGCGGGCCGTAGTTTGGAGACCTCTGGTTTAGACTGAAATGGATACTGCTATATGGTGAAAGTAATGCCAACTAAATGTACAATATATTTCCTTGCCCAGAGTCGTTTGCATAGCCTGACTAAGTCCCACTTTGACCAAAATGAAAAGGATTGTTTCTGATGTTCTTGACTTACCATGGTTTAGTGTTGTTGTCGTCTTTATCTGGATATCAGAAGAACTCAAGGGTTGGCCCTAGAAACGAAAAAATAGTTTGAAACTATATTCAATCCAAAATAAGAAACATCCAAAAACGTCTTTCAAGAGATAATGTTAATATGTAACCCAACCAGCTGAATCTTGAAGAATGCACATCATGCAATATATTCAGTTTTAAATAGTCTAAATAAGCAATACCTGAATCTGGAGAGAGGTTTTAAATTGGTCTGCCACTTCATGAACATTTACAACCTCTTGAGATCCTGTAAGAACACAAAAAGCAAAAATGTCAGCTGTTCCTAGTATACAGAACACACACAAAAATAATCTGCTGAAGTACCAGGCCTCTTGTGGAGCGAGCAACTGCAGCACAACCTCTATACATTGGAAACTGAGAGAATTTAATCTCCATCAATGAGCTGAGTGCATGACAACAACAAAAACAATACACCATGCTGGTCACTTTTCTACAATAATAAGAATAAAACTGAAAATGAAATATTTCATTTTCATACAAGTGTTCCCCCTCCCAAAAGACCAGCAGAATGAAAACATTAATAGCAAAGCCTTTGAGTATTACAATGTACTCATCCTAAATCAAACTGTAGCTAAGTGACCCTTCAGTCAGTGTAAGTCCCACAAGCTTTTATAGTCTGATCAACGGAATCACCATTAATAACAAAGTACTGAAATTAAATACAGAATTTGTCTCTTAATCCATTATGTGTAATTTGAAGAAAAAAGTTAATGTCATATAAGAAAAGGCACTAAACTAAACAGTACAGTAGCTTTTGGCTGTTGTAGGTGCCATACAATTCTTCAAACCAAGGCTTGAGTCAGGCGACTATTTTATTGCTTCAAGTGCTGCATGTGGCTCTTTAAATGAGGCAAACCGGCAGGCGATTCCATATCTGCATAACAAGAGTCAAATTTGATATAAAACCTGTCAAAAACATTCACACAATGAAATTAATGAACACTGAGCAGATGTTTTGATGACAACTTGTTGATGAGCAGCAATACCTGGTCAGAGCTGGGCTATGAACCAAAAGTAGACAGACAGATGAACTGCATGTAACAGCATCATCAGCCAACTTTGGCAGAGCAGCAGGTGGGAAACACCACAAACCGCTGCATCAGTACTTATCTGGCCAATCATGACATGTTCCATCCAAGCAGATGTAAAGGGTCTTTATTTCTGTCTAGACCAAAGTTCTTAACCTTTTTTTCCTATTACCACCCACAAAATATGCAATATTATCATCGGATGCTACCCAAACCCAAATTTGGTACCACTTAGTTATAAATAATTAATTAGCTGTGGCAACTAAGCTCCTGCACTCGCATGGTAAAAAATACATCATTTTTCAGATTACAGCCATCGTGGGAAAGGGCCTAAAGTTCTCAAACATTAAAAATGTCACAAATAAAAAAAAAAAGGAAGACATGAAAGTAGCTCTCTAAGAAAAATTTATTTAGATATAGAGGTGCATACATTCAGTGGGACCCTTGTGCTTGATTGCCATCAGTCAACTCCTTAACCCTTTTGTAACCAAACCAGTCATAACTGGCTCCGCTCATATGAACCCTACCCGACCATCCTGGCTATTTTAAACTTTTGACGTAGCTGGAAATCTTGAGAGATTTTATTAGCATTAACATACAAGTACTTTATCTGCCATTATGAATTTGAACATTTTTCACATGCAAGTAAATATCTAAGTTTGAATGAAGACTTACAATTGTGAGTTTAAGTGATGAAAACAAAAGATGGCATCAAGTAATAGTGACTCAGATTCTGATGGATTTACAAGGGAAAAAGCAGTAAAAAAAATGGCACACAAATTTAAAGCAGAATATCCCAGATGTTGACGTTTCCAACAGTGTGATGATTTAGTTGAGGATTCTTCTAGTGAAAATGATGATCCAGTTACAGCAAACTTAAAAGAATGGACTCAGGAACTAAGTGATGTGAATCTGCCATGATTTCAGGAGAAAAATGAGCCAAATCATCAGTTACCCCGAAGCCAAACCTTTAGCTTACTTCCTGCTGTTCCTTCCTACCTTTTTCTTTGAGACTATGTCTGAGTCCAACAGGTACACACAGGTGACTGACAACTTCGCATCTTGTGTGAACATTATGATGGGAATTAGACAACCTTAAATTTGTGACTACTGGAGTACCAATGAACATTTTGCTGACCCTTACATCTCATCATAATAACCCGGACAAAGTTTATGAAGATAAACCAGCATTTACATCTGCAAGATACTTAAGGACCTTGTGGCCAAGTGCTCCAGAACTACAACCCCTTGTTCAAAGAACTGTCCTTGACGGGTTTGTGATATTTATTGGAAATGTACCTTTTGAAATGTGAATTTGAAATTGTTTTTAATGCACAAAATTTTATTCAATATGATTACAAACTTCAGGAAACTATGGGTCTTGACTGTCAAAATAATATACTTTTACCTCCAAATATAATTGTTTATATATAGGAAAAAATGAAAAAAAAAAACTTTTCATCTTGGCTATGTATTGTTTAATTATTAATACACTGATCTTCAACAATTAAATTTGTTGTATTTTTGCACATTAATGCATCTTTACCTGCTGATTGCATAGATGTGTTATTAGTGGATACTGGAGACTGCATTGGTTCCTCATGATTGGTGGGATTACTGGACGTGCACAAAACTGATGGACGGCGTGTGGAGTAGACACTTTTCACAGGAACAACTGTAACCATGGAAAAAAAACAACAACAAAACCTTTTTTTGTGCTAAAAGTGAACATTAGATCAACAGCTAACTGCCAGGATTCATCAGTACATTAAAAATATAAAGCAAAAACAAAGCCCCTATTCTAAGCAATTAATATTAAAAAAAACGAACTTTTGTATTTTTTTGTAGATATAATTACATGGTTTGTTCCTTAAAATCTAATGCCGTAGAATTTCCAGTGACAACTTTCAACAATGACCTCAGCACAATTCTCTTTTCTCCAGAACAGAAAAGCAAAACGTTTAGCAAACTAAAAAAACACAACAGAAAATAACTAAGTAGCGAGTGAATTCTAGACACCTAAAGCAATCAAACTGCATTAAAAGCACCTACTTACTTTCTGCAAAGGTTTCCAATTCCTGCAAAAAACGAAGATAATTTCATTTGATTATCAAAGAACATAGATAAACAAGATTAACCCGTCAGCAGTAGATAAGCTGGACTGAAACAAGGTAGTTTGTGCATCTCAAAGCAAAGAGAATATGCTAAATTGTACTTAAACTGCAAAAGTTCCAGTTCCCTTCTATTAATCATTTGTTGTATTTTTTAAAAAATTTTCTTTGACCTATAATAATTCATTCATGGAATCCTCATGCAGGACAAAAAATTCTGAAGGAGTTTACCAGGATGGTCAGTAATTAATATACACAATCACATCTATAAAGAAAGACTAAAGCAGCTTTGATTATCTAATGCAGCCTACATGTGCTTTCGAGGCAAAATATTGACGATTCTCTTAAAGAATGCACAGAGCTGGGAAGATACATTTATATAAATGTCATATCAAATGCCACTAAGATTCATGAATATACATTTTTTTAAAAATATTCATTTAGATAATAGGCATGGTTTTTGAAAAAACAAATCAATCAATATAGTGACAGCTTAGATATTTTACTAAATTAAATTGGTAGTGAAGCCAATTTTAGAAACATGCTGCTACATTGACTTTTTTCCTACTAACAGTATATTTTCTTTCTCTGACCGTCCAAATTTTTGTATACATATGATTCTGAAGATTCCAAAAAAAAAAAAAAATGTTGAATTTCTTATGTTACCCTAAAACTCCTTTTCCCAGATTACATAACAGTATCTTTGGTATCTCTACGGTTGGGTGCAGTGGAACATTCTGTGACATTTTTCTCTCATTACAAATGAACCAAATTTTAAGACATCACCATTATAATGCAATCCTATAAAATTGATTCTACCTAAACATACATTTATTTATTACAGCTGACATTTGGGATGTTTTGCTTATATTACAATTTGGCTCTTTAAAATGTAAAAAGGAATAAATAAGCTAATAAAAAAAGTTTACGCAAATTCATAAATTAACACTAATATTCTACTACCTGAAGGCAGATTGCCTGCCTTTCACACACTGTCTGATACGTACCTTTCTCAGGTGATCAGAGTCATAAAGGAACCTTGTGGTACGACCCAAATCTTCATCAATTTTTCTATCACCAACAAAATTCTGCAAACAGACAAAAACATACACAGACAACTTTTCCCAATCTATCTTTTTTTATAATTTTCTTAAATCCTAATAAAAACGCAATTTTAAAATAAATGTTATCCCATATATAGTGAGCACAAATATCTATAGATAAAGAAGTTCAGTGTACATTTTAGTAAAAATTACTAGTCTTCAAAAGTGCTTAAAAATTTGCAGTTTCAGATTTGGACATTCATTACTACAATTTTTAAAACATATTCATATATCCTTTCATTTACTGATTCTTCATATTTTGACTTACAAGCACCATTAAAAAACTCTTTTTAAGAAAAATTACAATGAATTTGAAAAATGCGTGTTTTTTATAGATAGGTACGATGTAGTCAATATCATTTGTTCAGTAAAATCTACAATGGCAATCCATGGTAATGTCACAGGCCCGAGACAAGTTGTAGTAGGCCAGTTGCAAAGTTGGTGGGAGGCAGGAAAATTTCAATGTTCCAGTCACTAATTGGCTGGCTCTGTCTGTGTGTCTGTATGTGCTCTATCCCATATCAGTGATTCGATGACAGGCTCAGCACAGAGGTCACCCCCATTTTACAGACATTTAATGAATGATCAGCAAAGTGGCAATATAAAACAGGACAGTGGTCATTGCTTCCCAAATCCAATAATAGTCATTTAATCGACAGAAACTATCAAAAACAAAACTCATTAGGGAAGATTAGGTAGCAGATGACTATCTGCTGATCTTATTTTAAATAACCATCATTGCTACACTTAATTGGCCCGGGTAAGGAGTCGTCATTGTTCAAGGAGGTTACAATGGTAGCAAGTAATGTTTTCTGATGAAAGTAAGCTCAAAACAGACTGCTATGATGGCAGGTTATTCACATGGCAGCATCAGGGAGAGTGCTGCATTTTTTCCATTCTTGTTTACCACAATCATTATGGTGGTAGAAATGCAACAGAGTGTAAGAGAATCATGACTGGTTCAATGTCTCCTGACAAGTCAGAGGTATCCAGATAAGATTGAGACCAAACCTTGCCTCATCATCATCATCAACTGGCACCAGGATTTATGTTTCAGAACAATGGAATATCTCTTCTTTCCTTTGAGCCAACAACGTTAGCATAATGGACTGGCCAGCTATGCCCTCAGAATTTTAACATATCGAGACTTCTTAAGAAATCCTTGGTGTCAAGAATCCTCCTCTACAGAATCAAAGCAATCTGAATGTGGCCTTAACCAAGAATGGCAGTAGTTCCAAATGAATTGATGTCTCGTTTTAAGTACACAGACAACATTCCACCTGCATACAGTCCCAGAGTGGTTACACAGTGTTTACTCCAGAGGCTGGTTGTACAAATATATTGTCATACCTATATCAGTTTAATAAAATTCTTGAGTCAATTTGTCTAAGAAATAAATTGTTTTATATTGCTTTTAATGTTTCTTCACAAGTAAAATTAAATATATAAAATTTCAACATTCTTAGATATTTTGTGCCAAATATATATTACAATTCAGCTATTAATGTTAGCTTACTTAGTTTTTTTTATATATATGTATCATTTAGATCATTTATTGCTATATAGATAATCCTTCTATCTGCCTGTCACTTTCAATTAATCCCAGACAGAGTACCTTTATATCAGCCCTCAGCTCAAAACGTTCAGACTCAGTCATTCCTTGAGCTCTATCGATCTTGACTTTTAACTCTGCAGCCTTTTCCTTCCGCAGTGTAATAGTATCGACTGAAACAGATAAACAGTAAACATTTGCTAAGTTTATGCAACTAGAAAATTAGAAAAGTAACAAACTACTCTTTTAAGGTCAATGTAGAAATATCTATTTTCGTTTTACAACATACAAGCCACAACTTTCAGTTGGTCCATTTCTCTGACGATCTGTGCTTCACGTTCATTCAAACTGCAAGAAAAACAAAACAAGAGTTCAAGCAGCTTTGAAAACTACAACCTTTTCACTTGTTATTTTATAATTGGTAAAGAGGATATTTAAGCATAAATTAGTAACTTAAAACATACAGAAAGACTTTCTCATACAAGCGAGGAATGCCATTTCAAATATTACACAGAGAATCAGCATTTTCTGTGGAGACACTAACGTATGTTTTAACTTCCAGCTGAACCACAAACAGTTTAGATGATTTTTAAAAACTTATTTTGCAATCCCCTTATAACCATTAATATATTTATTTTAACTAGCTGTCAATTAGTAAAGACAAAATAACTAAAATATCCAGTTTTGGACAGATAAATAATCTAGGGCAAATAACTGGACACAGGATATTGCACAACACAACAGTACAATAAGAACAGTCTGTAGCAGGTATATCAGTAATTTTGGTTTCAATTATCTCCCTTTAAACAGACGCTATGTTTAGTATGGAACCATTTAAATGAAAAACAGAAATCAACTTGTAGTATGACTAAGAAACAAATGCATGATAATATCTTTGAGCCATCTGTGACATTCCAGTCCACTAGAAATGGGAAATCTTTATCTTACACTATTTAGCACTGTTATTAAAAAAAAAAAGAAAGTCCACAGCATATGTTCATTCAAGCACACAGAAAAAAACAGGTAAATAATATATTTTGAGACAAACTATTAAAAAAAAATTACTTTCTCTTCAAAAGAGATTTATTGAACTTTAATTATTTATAAGATTATTTTTATTATTTTTAATACATTACTGCTGTCCAACAAGTGTTAGGTAGCAAATTCAGGTGAGCTAGATGATGAGTAAGTTGCTAGGTCTTATAGATTCTGCTCTGCAGTGAGAATATCAGTCACTTTCTAACCATGAAAAAGTATTTACCATGTACGCATTTCTTCAAATACTGATTTAATTCTTTTGTATGCTTTTTCTACCTCTTCCCCAAGAACCATCTTTAATCGTTCCAAAGACACAGTCTGTCTATGCAAGTCTTTTATGGATTTTTCTAGGCCTAAAAAAAAAAAAGAATAGCTCATTAACATGACAACAGTCAAAAAGCAAGGCTGTCTAACTTAAAAGAATGTCTACAAAAAGACAAAAAATGCAGAAAAGCTGTTTGAGTCGACTTAACCTTAGAAGGTAGATAACTCTCACACTTCTCATTCCAGTCAGACTTGTTTAAAGCATCTTCACATGACTTTTTAAGTTGATTTAGAAACTCGTCAGCATCAAATAATTATAGGGAGCACATCAAAAAATACTTTCAGTAAAATCTTTTGTTCACCCCCATCCTGGTTTGGATGTCCATTACATATATGTACACCTAATGCATTCATGTATAATAAATACAATAGGAAGGGAAGTGTTGTGAACATCTCCACTTCCATATCCAGCCATTCGTATAAACTTACAAAATATTTAAATTTATGTTCATATGCTCTCACTTTCAGTGATAATATTTAGTATAAATACCCTTAGCCTTAAAAAAAAAAAACAACTTCTACGGTATTCAGTTAAGGTTGAACTCCAGTCTTTGACAACTATAGCTTAACACTCACTCGCTGATGTGATTTTCTCCAGGTCACATCTTCCCATAGCCATTCAACAAGGTTTAAATCTAGAGACTGCAGAGCATTCCAGCACCTTAAACATTTTTCCTTTGTGAAAACAAAAACAACAAAAAACACCACACTTACACAGTTTAAAGTGTGTTTAGAATCAATGACCTGCTAAGAAAATATTTCATCGCAGTTTTATTTTGGTTGATTGTATTATTTTTATAGTATGTCCCTGTTAGCATATCTCTTGGTTCTCTGCTAAAAAGTGGGCACTACATACTTCTCATCAGTCTCTTCTCCAAATCCATGGCATACCTTCATCACATCATAAAAGAATTCCAAAACACCAGAGTCACCCACTCTCATAAGCTCTTTTGCAAACTATAGTTGTTTTGCTTGGCTTTTCTTCCATGCAATCCACTATCATGAAGTCTATTTCTTACTGTTTGGGAACTTTGCACTGGTGACTTGAGTAATTGCTGAGTTTCACTCACTCTACTTGTTGAAAATCCTCTATTTTTCAAACCTGCTACTTGTTTTCTCAGATCATCACTGTACTCCCTGGTTTTCACGTTGGCAAATAAATAAACCAAACAGAATCACTTTATTTACAAGCATTTAATCAAAATATACTAGGTAAATGTAACTTTTTTCCAATCATATTCATATTTAAACAAATCTCAAAATCCAATTGAATGTTAGTTTTCCATGCAGCAATAAACAATATATAATTAGCATATGAAAGCAGAGATAGATAATCAACACTTTCCCTACTGCATTTGGTATACATGAAAACTTCAGGTGATAAACTTCACAGGCAGGTTAAAATTTCTGCAACCAGCTTTTTAAAAAGGTATTATGAAGAGATGGTTGGCTACCCTTTTCATTCAATGTATTTGAACAGAGTTTGTGATAACTACTGCATAAGTAAGATAATTTAAAGCTTTAAGGTCTGCTCAGTTTGGCACAGCCACTGAAAATGAAGTAAAAAAAAAAACAGTATATTCACTTCAACTTTCACTTTAAACTTAATATATTAATAGGAGAAATTCAGTTGTTTTACAAACTGGTAAATATAGGAAATGATGGTTACAGTCAATATTGGTTTTGACGTCCAGATAAAATCAGTTCATCCAAATTTAGGGCAATAAAACTTGGATCTAATACGATAAGCAACTGTATAGTGTAGTACATAATCCATTCCAGCTTAGAACAGCTGAAAAAACTCAAGTATTGACAAGTCATTTAATGATCACTTCCATCTACACTACAGATAGTATGCTCCACTTAATGCCTTCTGGAAAAGGTGAGTGTCAAGCTATTTGTGACTGACTTGGAATACCTCGTGTGTTAGCTATCTGCTATTAGCCTATAAGTGATAGACTCTAGTGGAGGACTCAAGTGTTAATACCCTAGATTTCTCATCATTTAGTTAGTTGGACAGTGACAGAGACACTTAGGATGAAGAGAGTTTCAGTCACCTGCAGCCAATCAATGTATTGGCATTTTCACAGCTTGCCGGCCTAAAGATTGATGTCCAATGAAACCACACTGAAGAATTTCTTCCACCACATGGCTGAGAAGACAAACCACCATGCAGCACAGGCCAGGCAGGCAAAGCCACAACACTTGGATGGACACCACTACCAGGGAGATAAAAGAATTCCTGGCATGGTGGATCTCCATTCTGACATCCATTGAGAGCTTTTGAAGTGAGGACAACAGACTTAGTGTCAAAAGTAATGACAGTGAGGAGATTAAGAAAATGAATCAGTATTGGTCTCTGTGATAACAGTTGAGTGATTCTACTCTACACTTTTTTATTTTCTGCAATATAAATTAAATTTTTCCTTTCGTTTTCTGGACATATTTTCTTGGCATTTGAATTATTGAACTGTGTTAAGTCACTGGTGCTATCTGAGTCATTCCATGACTTCCTAATGTTTTTAAATAACTTTTATCAGGTAGGTGAATTTTGTACAACCATCTTAGAAATTGAATGCTTTTGCAAATTAAATAATGCATTTTCTGAATAGGTAAGGGTTAAACTGATAACAAAAAAATATGGTTAAAAAAAGATGAGCAAATTCCTTTTTCTGATTAAATCATGCGATTTTTTATAACGTATTTAAAGTTAAACAAACCTATGGAATGCACCTCAGAGACAAACCAAAAGAATTTTTAACAAAGCCAAAGGAAGTACATAGGTGGGATATAGTTAATAGTGATTACCTGCATGAGGCTTCTTGGATCGGATTGCTACTGAACTGACACTGGAAGAGGTATTTTTTTGTTCACTTCCAGCATTTTTACCATGAGAACTTTTAGCCTCATGCTTTTCGTACTTGCTATCGTGTAAGGTAGTAGCATGCCCTGAAAAAGTAGCATTCGTCTGTGATAGGATTTCACTGGCACAGCTTCAGAAAGCTGAAACATTTAAAATACAAACACACACACAAAGCAGTTTTGGAAGACATTATCATCCTATGGTGCTTCACCAGGTAGGTTTTGTTCCAGAATTCATCTTCCAGATGACAGTACACAAGTTTAGATGATTTTCAAATAATTCACAATGCCGAGATTATAGCACCAGATTGTAATATGATTAAGAGCTGGGACGATGTGCTTCCATTAACTACCTGTGGACACAAATACAATTTTTGCTAACAAAGTCCAAAAGCTGATCATGTTTTCACAAGAGATCATTCTTATATCTCACAATCAGCTTGACTGACACATATAGTAGTTACCTGAAAAGATCATGTCCAAAATTTGCAAATATCATCCCAAATGCAGGATTATTTGTTCAGCCATCACTAATTTTACATGTGTGGCATGGTCTTCTTTTAAACCAGGTGTGGAGGCAAAAAAAAAATGTAAAACATGCGGCTGACATTGTCATTAGGCTTACTAGTCTTAGTGTAATTGTTGGTTATATGTATTAAGATTTTCAGACAATCACATGATCCAAGGTTGAAGGTTATGGACCTGACCATGCTTGATGTGACATACACTTTGGGAAGACTCTTTTATCATCATGAAATATATGGACAACCCTCAAAATTCTTTTGATCTTGCCAATATAGTAAGGATTTTTAAAATCCATCTTGAATCTCCCCATCTTATGTCAAACTAGTGATGTTCTATGATTTAGTGGTTTATCTTTAAGTCATGGTTGCTAGCAATTCAGATATTTCTAGGGACCCTCTTGCAATGACAACCCTTTCAATTTGCTTAGAAGTTTTCCTCCACATGTAGTAAACAGACGTAAGCAATCAACTTAATGGAAAGCCAAGCCCTGCCCTTCAGATGTACATGCATACTGTAGACAGTATTTTCTAGATTAGTTCACATCTAAGATTGGCCACATAAATAAATGTAGGGTCTTTCCATCAAAGATCCCTTATGACGGATTATTCAGACTACTTGAAGAGACAATAATAACAAAAAAAAAAAAAAAAAACCATGTTGATTTTAATATTATTAAAGGTAACCTATTATACTTATTAGCTATGTGCCCAAAATTTGTAAAAATACTTCAATGATTGTGATAAACTCATAGGGGTATTAATCTACATCAAATAAACTTTTGTCTGATGGATATAATGTTGTTATGATAGCGTTTTCACCATGCATCGAGATTACAGTGACCCAGAAGGGAAGACGACTGGTGGTGGCCATCATCCAAACAGCTTTGGGACACGCAGGTGCGAAACTGGCTATTGTGACACATTGGTATAGAGAGAGAGAGAGAGAAAAGAACAGACGTATGTAAAAAAAATCACCATTTCCAGTTCTGCTCCAGTCACCAAACGAGGAACAGAGGCAGACTGAACCAGTCTGCTGTACTCTTTGACTGTCCATGTGCATCCCAACTGTCTTCTCATCACAGTTCATCGGTGAAGAAGTTTGGTAAGCACCGTATTTTTATGAATTCAACGGCCTTGCAATCATATTAGTATCTGTACTCTGTTGGTCTATCCAAACTGTTTTGTTTTGGTTTGACAAACATAACAATTACTAATTCACATTTAAACAAAATGCAACTTTGAAAAAAAAAACTGCAACTAGAGTTGGAACAAATTAGCATAATTAAAGCTGTAGGTAAAGAATCAATTTCAGTTTCTCTATTATTATAAATTTATTTAGCAAAGAAAACACCAGATTACTGTTATCTGTTGCTAAACCAAAGATTTAACAAGATGCTTTCTCGACAGTAACCAATAAATGTTAAGCGTCAACCAAAATAGTAAGTAATAAATAGCATCCATTCTTGTGTTCTTGACCTAAATATATTACCGGTTACCTTCGTGTGCTCTGTTATGTGCATGTCTGTGTAGAGGCTCTGAATGACTGCTGGAGAAATCTGGCACTGCCTCTCTGCCTCCTTGTTTGTGCTTGATAATGGAGATGTCTAATGAAGCAGCACCTGCTGACTCCTCTGTTGACGCACTGCTTACATTTTGAGTTTTATTAGGTTCTGGACCATGACCTGCAAAACAACACAGAAAAAAAAAGAAAACCTTAGAAAAGAAGAAACGAAGGGTACAAAGATGTCTTTCTTTATTAGTTTAAATACTTTAACTCAGATCTGTTAAAGCACCATACACAAGTTTTAGATTTTATGGCAAAAGCATGTAGCAGAATATAATACTACTGTCATCTGCTCAAACTATTTAAGAGGGCACATCAGAGATGGCACTGAATGTTTTGCGGTCTGCTAAATTTTTTTTTCACATTTTTGGAAGCATTGCTATTGTGTCAAAACGCTTTAACACAGGCCCCCTCTCAAGTTTTAAAACAAAAAAAATGTAGGTTTCCAAGGTAGAGTATCACCGAGAAGTACATGTAAACTTGTCTTGACTATAATAGCTGCACCATCCCATTACTACCCGCAGACTGACAGGCCCTCCTTTAAAAATGTTTTTAGTACTGACTGTTTTCTGAAAAGGGGGACAAGAAAACTGTTGGAATGAGAATGCACTGAGATCCTAACCCTGACATAAGCAGAGGCGTTGCTCTCAGGATTGGCGCAGAACAGTGACTGCGCATCAATCTGCATGAGTCAAGCCATTCTATAGCAAATTGGCAGCACAACTGACCAGAACCATTCAAACACAAAGAAAGTTACTCATGTGAGGTTGGCTGCTACATTTAGTTTAATCTTTCCTATTGATTCCCATACATCAATCCATGATTTGCTGAATTAGTTTTTTCTTCTTTTTGATAGAATTTAGCAAAAACAAACAAACAAAAATCGACAGCACCTGTAGCCTGTACATCAATGACAGATTTGTCTTTTAGAGATGGACAGGTCAAGGAGGAAGCTGTTTTTCTTGTATTAAGACTTTACATCAATAGATGGTTTAAGAAATGAGTCTTGCAATCATTTTTTCATCCAGAAAGAAACTGGACGTGACATTTCAGTATAGACACACAGCAAATGCCTTCTGCTAACACACCGTCTACTGTAAACTATGACTGCAGGTTACAGAAAGAAAAATAGAAAAACAGACATATTTTTCATATGATTCATTGAAATTGATTATACTGTTTTCTACAACTGCTATCACAATACATAACTTCCTCCTTTCTTCCACTCTATATGTAAACAAAAAATTACAGCAGATGAAAGCAAACAATTCATTATAAATTCAGTTCAAGCATACGGAGATACCATGAGCATCAAATTCGGAGTATAAAAATACAAATGTTAAATCTGCTATTCCGATCTTTATCATATTTTATTTTCACTCAAATTAAAAACAAATCCATCTTTAGACAGCTCAACATTAACAGCAATACCACTTCCAAATCAAATCTCCATAAGCATGTCTTGAACCAGGAGCCAGCACCACAACCAGATATCTTCAGAAAACAATGCATACACTAATTTATACTGATTACTAATTTTTTTAAAACATAGCCAGTGTCATTAAAAATTATCTACCATTTCAACATTTTATTGTTAATGAATATGCATCATTCCAGCCAAAAAATTAAATTCTATAAACTTTATATCAGAATATATATACCATAAATTGTGTTATCACTTGCTTTTTGCATAATTACAGACCCAGTAAGTTATTTCCATAAATACTAAGTTGAACTCATAGAAAAGTAATGTTATATTACTATGTTTATCCAATATATTTTCTTAGTTCTAATTTGAAAGTTCCTACTATGAATTGTATAAATGTTAATGAACCTCATTACTGATGAATGGCTAATAAAAGTGGCATCTAAAACAAAATTCCACGTGAAATGAGGCTATCCATTGCCCCCTCCAAGTTACTTTGTGGAAAACTGTAGAGATGAACTTATCTGACTCAGTCATAAACCTAATGGTCTGTGGGAGGAGTGAGTGTGTGGAGGGTGAGAGTGTGAGACAGTATAGAGAGAGAGATGGAGAGAGAGATGGAGAGAGAGAGATGGAGAGAGAGAGAGAGATGGAGAGAGAGAGAGGAGATAGGAGAGAGAGAGAAGAGAGAGATGGAAGAGGCGAGAGAGAAGAGAGAGGAGAGAAGATGGGAGAGATGAGAGTTAGAGGAAGAGAGATAGAGAGAGAGAGAGGAGGGAAGAGATGTAACCCCTTCTTGGCAGGTTGTTCCTCTGTAACACTCAACCTCTACCACCAAAAGATGGTGAAGAGATTGCATTGCTTGGGGGAGTAGCGGCTTGGCTAAACGTTAGAACTGCACCTTGGGCAATGGCATTGGCGGATTGTATTTTGGACAGAAGGTAGCAGATTTGAAGTATCTGATTCTAAGTGATGACTAAACATTCAAAAAAGGCTAGGGAAAGTATGAAAGCTGTGTTTGTCATACAATTAAGTATAAGAGTTATCACAATATTCTGCAATGGTAAACAATTATCAGGGCATTGTTTGTTAAGTGACGGATTAACAAGATAACGATCTGAAGCACACTGCAAAATTCAGCACACAATATTTTGTTAGAAGAATTTAGAAATTTTAAAACCATGATCCCCCTTCCCACAAATCTCGACCCATTGAATCTTTGTGGGATTAGCTAGATCATGAAGTCAAGAAAAAGATCCATCCAATGTCAACCAACCATAGAACCTCTTGCATGAGGAATGGGGATTACTTACAAAGCGATGTTTTGGAATAGTGAACAAGATGCCTGAAATATGTGCAGCAGCTATCCACACGAATAACAGCTATTTTGGAGGAGGAGGATAACACGACAACAGAATAATGCAGGCTCATTAACAATAAAGTGTTGGAAAGACAGATAATAGTGTTTTCACATGATTTGCTCATAGTTTTGATACCTAATATCTTAAAAATGTTGCTATGGACCTTTCAAATAGTTGAAAGAAAGAAGCCAAAGTAGCATTCCTATTTAAAATTTAAGGGTGATTTACAGATTTTGTTCATTTATGGGTTTCACTAGTATTCAGTAATTCAATATTTATTTGATGTAATAAGTAACTGATTTATAATTAAATACTACCTTTACTTCCCTTACATCATTTTCTGCCATTATAACAGTATCACAAATGGAGAGTCCACCAAGTATTAATTTATTACTAAAAAACACACATTATGCATTATTACAAAAAAATGTAGGATTTTAAATTTAAACAAAAATTTATTTTACTAAAGAATGAAAATTGCAAGTAAAAATCAGAAGCATAACTGAAGTCTTTAACTGTAGTAAATGTGAAATACCACAAAGACTGCACCATGAATAAGTACACAAGGAGACAAATATATAAAATAAAGCAAAAGTTATCTACTTACAAGTTAAATTAAGCAATAACAACTATTTCTTCTTACCAGTTTACCTTTATAAATATCAGTGTCAACAATTCTCGTATCACATTCTTACAATAACACTTCACAAACACCAGGACCAGTAAAATGACGCATATTTACTTTTTAAAGAAATACAAAATTTCCATTTTCGAAATCCTTTCTTGCTTTAATATCTGTTAAAACCTCGGAACAAATGAAATGATTACAGTTAGATTATATGTTACTTGTGCAGGAGAGATCACCCACCAATCCTAGGTGCCAAGCCAAGAGCTACAATTTAGCAAAGCTGTGTGTAAAAAAAAAAAAAACACTATTCACTATATACACAAGCAAACGATACTTACCATTGACCAGTAAATTATTGGGCAGCTTCACTTCAGAGTGGTTGGTCAGTACAGGTTTCTGACTGGCTAAGGAACTGCTTTGGTCAGCTGACTGATTCTGACTGGATTGATTGGACGCTGCTTTCTTCTTATTCTTATTCTTCTTACTTGGCACCTGGATGAAAAAAGCGGCCATAATCAATACACCAATCATCTAAACCATGGAAAAGCTCAATTTTGAGGGAAGTGTTAAATTATTATGGTTAGGATCAGATCTCCATAAAAGTTACTTCAAATAATGAAATCTAAGTTTTTTTTTGTTTTTTTTAAGAATATATCCAAGCTGCCAGTTGATGATTTATACACTAAACTCTAAAATGTAAATCCTATGAATATTTTAACACATTAACTACAACTTAGAAGACTCAGCTGCAGACAATAAAAGATGAAAACAATTAAACAAAAGTAGCATTTTATTTTCAACCAAAAAACATGGAAATCTTAAAAATACTGCAAAACCAACCAAAAAAACTTGCAGCAATATACACAGTAATATCCGAAATCAATGCATCATCTTATGTTTTTAAACAAAACATTGATGATTTTGTATTGTGCTACAATGTAAAATGTCTTTTTATAACAATGCATCCTTGTGAGAGCAGTAAGTGTCATTAATGTACACTTTGCAATATTATTTCGACTAAACCAGAAATAAAACAAATGCTTAAACATTGCATTAGTCATATTATAATTACCTTTAAACACCTATTTTGGGTGATGCAATAATTTTGACCATCACTGTGTACATTGAGTTGGAAAAGAGGAACAAAAACTAGTATACAAATTAATACAAAAGATAATGCAGGACAAAGGTATTAGATTTATTCAAAATTTGATTCAAATGCTTAAGAAATAACAATTCCTGCATTTGATTTGTTTTCCTAGCAAGATGGAAGTACTATTGTGCCATTTAAAAAAAAATGTATGATATAAATTTAGAGAAACTTGATTAAGAGAAGCCATATTCTTCCTATCAGACAAACGTGAAGTGATTTTGTGGCTGCAGCTGATGGACTGGCCAATGTACAGCCAAGGCCAAAAGTTTTGCATAGTGTTACATTAATGTAATAATACCATTTTGTAGTTTTCCTCATACTTAATGGAAAATAACCAAAACTGAAAAATGTGCAAATATATGATTTCCAAAAACACACTATAAAGCATGAAAAATGTAACTAAATTAGAAATATTCAATGGTATTATTTGAAAATAGATTGTTATATTGAAAGTGATGCTAAACTGTTGGTATTCTGATGTGGCATAGGTACATACACTCTTCTTGGAAAAAAAACCAAAAAAGCCGATCCTTATGGAGGTTTTATTTTAAAGCAGAGCAGTGATATCCCATTTTTATATAAGGGAAATTTAATATTTATATTGCATTCAAAGTTTACAAAATTTGTTTCATTAATTTGTAAAAAAATGCCATTTTGATTAAATTTTCATCAGCTAATGACTTCCCTCAACAAAATGAATGGAATGTATGCATAGTGCTTTGAAACTGTCTGTTTCAATGATATTTAAAAAGAAATTTTAATAAAAATTAATAATAAAATAATAGAGCTGGTGAGGGCAGTATTCACACGCTGACTGCCAAATGAATGCAGAGACTGCACACATTCTCAGTAGATTGGAAATAAAATACAAGCAAAATAAAAAGCTAACCATAAGAGTAAAATATATCTATACTGAGTTTAAGAAAAAAATAATCAAGATTTCAATATTAAATGTAAACAACAAAACAAATATCACACACTAAATAATAAAAGAATATGATAGTTTAACTTAAAACTTGTACAAAATGTAAAGTATGGAGAACAGGACAGGTAAAGAGAATTTCATTAAATACAGTTAGATCAACTATCTGTAGACTTTTAAGTCATCCATCTCATGATTAAAAAGTAGCAAATGTTTCTTTATTCACCATAGCTGTCACATAAGTATGATCAGATATAACTATCAACTGTAGATCATGTAATCATTAGCCAAAAAATGTCTGAAAGCGTAATGCATACAAAAAACAATTACATAGACTATTGGCTTAATGGCAATGCCAACTGTATGTCTCACATTTGTGGGCTAAACAGTTACATAATGGCACATACAGTCTGCAGAATATAAAATTTGCCCAACTCTGGTTTAGAAGATGACAGTGTTATGTCACATGCAGAAATCAGTGATGGCTGTGCAAATGATTCTGCAGTCATAGCATCAGTTGAAATTTTTGGACATGATCAAGAGATCACCATGTAAACAGTATGGGATGTGTATAAACATGTATGATCTCTCATGTCACGACCCATGTAATTGGTTGATTCAACTTGGCTTCTTGATTCATGCTGGTTTGGTTCAACAATTCTTGGTGAGATTGGACATTTTATGATCTAATTATTATTTCTCTTCAGTTTTCTCTAGATTGTCAGGCTGCAAGTTACATCACGAAAACCATGTAATCAGAATCAGCTATTATCTCAGTGCAATCTGTACCCTAGAATTTCCTACAGAAAGTGGGAAACTATTTTATTACCTAATTCATAAACAGTGTACCCCTTCAAAAACTAAATAGCTGCCAATAATTCGTAATATCAGCTAAAAGACAGATGGTCTAGTTGTTAATAAGAAAACCTAGAAGAATCAAAAGCTCTTCTTGCTAAATAAAAAGAAATTACAGGATTGCATCCCTTCTCTTCAAAATTTAATTTTCTGTGGTTGTTAAAAATTCAAATGTTACCAGAAGTAAAACCTATAATTAATGTCTGTCCTTACTTGAACCCAACAGCTTTTCGTAAAATCTAGTTTACACAAATTCCCAGCAGATGTCTGCACTGGTAAGCTTTTAAGAGAAACAACAGCTGTGCATCATTCATCAAAACAAGTAACCAACAGTTCAGTTATCAAACAAAGCACCAGGAGTTGGCAGAAAGATATGATAAGCTGCTTGTACAGATCAATGGATTTGAGTAAGGAAGAGAAGTCACTCACCTTATTTCCTGGATAATGCCATTCATTTAAGGCTTCCTGGGCACCATCTAGAGAATACAACGGTAATGGATTTTGAAATGCCAAACTTCTTTTCAAGAAATATAACAATGCCAATCAAAATTACATATCTGCCTTTTACACATTCAACAAGATTTTACGATATCATCAGATGTTCAGATGGTTTATAGAAAGCACTCTCTCATAATGTCAACAGCCATAACTGGAAACAGTAGACTATCCACACGAAATGTTTTGCAGATTAATGTATCAGACAGCTAGCCATCTTTTTGGAGTAAAATATTAGTATGGGCTGCTCCAAACACCAATTTTCACAGTCAGCCAGTGGTTCAGAATCAACATTTTATAGCCAAGTGGCACACAGTCAATATTCTGTACTCAATTTTCCCTCTTTTTCTACAGAAATGTGGACTGCATCTCATGCTATAGTACAACACAGCGAGACTGTCAGAGGTTTTTTTTTAAAAAAAATTAGAACAAATATTTCTAAACAGTCACCCAGATTTCCTAGTCTCAACCAGAGCCAGTCTTACATCTGCCAGTGTAACGATGCACCACAGATGTATCTGCAAGTCAGTGCAGCAAAACTACAGCAGGAATGGCGCAACATCCTTGCAGCCAGGATACAACCTATACATTAGGTTAGTCCATGAGACAAAGATGTGCCATAACAAGAAATGGTTAAACAGGTACTAACTTACTGGAATCATAATGTCATGTGACATTACATCATTTAGAGATGTAGGTGTAGGACAATAATGAACTCTACTGTCTTAAAGTTTTAACGATGCTCAAATTCATTTTTATCAGTTTTACATGTGAAGATCTCAAAATTTCAATCCGTCGCAAAACAATAAAGCATGTGGTTTATTGTTGTGTGACAAAATTTTGCATAACCATTTAGTTAATTTATTTGATCATGCATTAATTAAAAATAAAGGAGACAATACCAATATTTCCTATATATGAATGAGTTGTTCTATTGTCTTTCAAAATAATACAATAGATTTTAACTCATTGTTCCCTGGTCATGTGACATATAGTAAACAACATGAAATGGTGACACCTGGGGTCAATGGGTTAATAATAAATCCCAACAATACTGATATTTACGAGTTGAGAAAAACACAACTATTAAAATAACCAAGTAACAAGTTTTTGTTGGAATTCTTGAGCCTTTTTGATAAAAAAGAAACCCCAACTGGTACAAAACCTCCCAAAAATAAATAAATAAATATAGAAAACAAACATTGAAATTGCTTGCTTGATCTATCATTTGTGCCACTGATCATGAACTTCCTTAATTAAATAATCCTTTTCTTTTAAATTATAACAGAACATAATACTACTGTCTAGCTTTGATGAATTCAGGAATAGCCAACCTTCTAAGAGATATCGACACTAAATAGAAAATTACAGCTGTTGCCAAAACATTTTGATTTTACAAATATTTAAAAAGTATAAATTCTGTTGCAAATGTCAATAAATTGCTTCACTGGATTTGTTTTCCCTTCAAAACTAATCTCTCTGAGTATAAACATCATCAAGTTTATTAAGTAAAACCTGAAATATTTAATATTAAACAGGGTATAGATTAGTTTTTCACATTATAAAATGAATATCATTATTATGGTAAATGAGAAGAAACCTAAAAATGATGGAAATATATATTTTTTTTGCATATTTTCAACATGAAATCTTAAAAGTTTCTTCCACTTTCATAGTTGGCCAAGGGAAAGTTTTCTGAAAAATATTTATAAAATAGGCCAGCATCCCACCTGTTTGCTAATCTACTTTAACATGAGCAGAGAGAGATTTCCATTTATCTATCTCTAAAAGAATTTTCAAAAACATGAAAACAGAATACCATTCCTAAAGTAAGAAAATATAAAAACAGCAATATCTTTATAAGGTGTATGCTGTTAAGGATTCTTTATCATACTTAAAGTAAGTAAAACCAAAGAAAAACAGCCTATAACAAAGTCAGATTGTCTAACAGGAGTATAGCCAGAATAACTACATAATAATTAATTTTCATACAAGCTATTTTTTGTTTATTTTATTTAGCATTATTTAAATGTTTCAACAGCAGCTGTTCACAGATCTGGTTCACCACACAAGAAAAGAATGCAATCTTTTGAAACTACAAAAGGCAAATGCTCGTCACTTGCCAAACACTTCCTCCAAAATACTTATAGTGCTTAACATAATGCCCTAAACTTCCATAAGACTCGTACTTAAAACCTAAAAAAAGAAACAAAAAAATCCAGCTTCCTTCCAAATCTAAAAAAGAAGAGTTCTAGTAGGGGCTTTTTGTTTATTTATGCACAGTGACTGGTCAAGGGAACAAGTGATAAGCTCAAAACCAGATACAATGGTTAATGGTTATGGAAATATAAGCCAATTTGGTTTCCAGCTTATACCTTATGCGCCATCTCTGGCACTGGACAATGAAGAAACAAAAAATGTTTATGGGTTACATATCAAGTGGACATAATTATATATATATAAAGACACTTTCCAATATTAGAAGAGTTATCTTGAAAAGTTATTGAGAGAAAATCATTGAAGACCATGCTTAGTTGTGAACTGGCCAACACAGTGCAAAAAAAAAAAAAAATAATTTCAGTAATTTAGTCATTGTATGGAAGTTATCACAAACATAAACTAATGTTTTAATTGTACAAAAATCAAGTAACCAGAAACCTAGTTTTACCATCCAAATAGGCTTGTATGGTCCTCTCTACGCAGTAGTCATAATACTGGAGCACCAAAATAATTTCATTTGGACTTTTTTCTGGAACCACCTCTTTAATAGCATGGACCTGAAAGTATACAGCAGACTCATCTTTTGCCAACTTCATTGTTACTGAAAAGGTCAAAGAAGAAAGTTTTATAAATGCGTCATATTGTGATACCTCAGCCTCACAGCAGAAAAAAGATGCTTTCATTAAACTTCAAGCTTTAGGTAAGTTAGAGAATGTAAATGAGGCAAAATTTATTTAGATTAAAAGAAGTTCTCACATTTATTTTATTATTACTGCTAATTCTATTTTTTGTTGAGTTTTAAGGAAATCTTTGACATAATTTACTTAAGTATTTAAAACAGATAAACCAAAGCAATAACTCTGAATAGTCAAAAGTGATATTTACCAACACTTTTTCAATGTAAGTAAAGGATTCATGACTAAGTACCCAACAAAAACAATACTAAAGCTTTATCTTACTGTTTTAATTAGTCTTTATATAAGAGCAAAAAATTACCAATGTTCAAGATAATGTAACTGAGACAGGCTGTTAAATTATCTATGTATTCTTGAATTGCGGACCTTTTTTTTTCTTTTAATAAAAACATTACAGTAAAAGTAGTTGCTTTTCTTTCGGTCTAATTCTCCAAGCAGTAGATTATAGAAAATTAAATAAAGCTACAAGCCAAACATTCAAAGAGCAGAACCAACTTGCTTTTTTCTTGTACCATTCTAATCAGGAACAGCTACATTAATCACTCAGTAACTTACCATTTCCATTGGAGTAGAAAGGTTACTGACACACATATTTGGGATACCTTGAAACTGAAGCTAAGTGTTATTCAACTCCTGCTTAGCTTTGGGAATAAACTAGTGACCAAAGGAAACATTGGTATAGAAGAGAAGCGAGAAACCTGGGACCCTCTGCCACAATAAACCAGCCACTGCATTACTGTTAAAACTATGTCAAAGAGAAATAAATGTAGGATCAGTGGGTCCTGACTAATTCAAAACTATTCCAGAAAATAAACAGGATAGAAATGTGGTTTCAAATTAAAATTAAAAAAAAACCAGTATTAAAACATACAAAAAAAGGAAGAAGAAAATACTTAGCAGCATCTTCTCATGCAATTATAATTACTATTCCTAAATTCTTGCATAAAAATTGGTTTGATCTTTTTAAAAAAATCCTATCTTAATAACTAAAACAATATCTTAAAGAAATGGCTAATAAACTACATAATCAAGAAAAGCAAAAATATCTAAAAATGAGAAAGTAAAACCATTTATTTGGTAATTCAATATCCTGATTGTTTTGCAGAAACTAGTGCAAAGAAACTCTTTTAAAGCCAATTAAATTCTCTGTGAGCAATATCTAAAGTGCTGGTTTTGTAGTTTAAAAAAAAGGAAAAATTTAATTTGTTAAGATTCATATCCATTACCAATTCCAGAAGTGATAACTTGTACGCTAGAGAATAATTCACAAAAATGGATAATAATCAAGTTTACTACAGCCAAGAATCAAAATGGAATAATATCCTTGATCAATATTATTATTAATCTTCACATGCTGGAAATTTCTGACAGACAGAATACCCACAGCAGTAATTAAAATGGACAAAAAAAAATTTGTTGCTAGAGCAAATAGAGCTGAGCTTGCAACATCTGAAGAAGTTGCACTGAAAAACAAGAAAACAAATTCAAGTTTCTGAAGTAGCTTGTTGTAATCATAAAGTGATAGCTGAGTATGGTATAATGTCCAGTCAAAAAGAAATTAGAGCAGAATGAGATGAGAATCAAAGGAGTTCTGGTACACTGATTCAGAAAATAAAATCTCATATCACCAACTGTCATTACAGACAAATACCAGTATAATAAAAAAAAAAACTGTGATTTATCCTAATGAAAGAAAGAAATATTATGAAAAAAATTATTCAGACTCAAAAGAGAATAATTTTTATAAATTATTATATTTATGAATTCTACTGCTGGGTCGTACTCCCGTACACTACAAACTAAAATCAAACTATATACCTCATTCATTTCGTACAAGCTTGTACATCCAGCATGGTATAGTCGAGACTCTTTAAATTTTTAAACTCTTCATACTTGAGCTAGACATTTAAATAAAACATGGCAGGGTGACAGTGATGCTAATTCAGCTGAACTTCATGTGAACTAGACTACAAAAAAATTAGTGGAGCTTCTCTGTTTTATTCATTTTTATCACCAGGAAACGAAACAAAGATAGTCTCAGTGTTACGAAGTTTTTTTTTGCCCTTTGCCTCTAATGATCATCTTATCTGGAATTGCAACTATGGGTATAAAACTCACCTATTCCTAAGTAAAGGCTTATGTAAACCCCCATTTTTAAAAAAACTTAAGCATAGGCAATACAAATACCAGTACTACACTAGAAAGTTCTTAATGATTAGATAGGAGAAGGGAAATCCACCAACACAGACTGACAGATCAATCAAAGCTATTTTCAAATGAGCTACCCAAACAAGATAGAATAAAACCCAGCTGAAAGGGCTGTTAAATAGTTAGTTTAATATTGTCAAATTTAGAATCAGCATGCTAATGGAGAGTAGGATTTGAAGGAGCAGATGTTGGCTACATAACTGGTTTCCAACCCGCATTCTGATATCAACAAATTATAGTTCAGCGCCTCTAATCCTTTCTCCTTTCAATCCAAATATTTTTCATTACAAAATTCAACTATACAAAAAAACTTTATTTCAGTAAAAGTTCAGAGAAAAGGTTTCTTTCCCTAGAAGCATTTTGTGAAAAAGATAAACTTTACAGTATCAACTAATAAATGAGATTAGAATTGAAGGGATACACCTAATTATTTCTCAAAACTCTTAAATATTTAAAGTACCTAAAGATGAGGAACCACTCTTACTGTACGTAATTAGGTTTGAATCCATTCTTCTGAGCAATAAATGGGATATTAGGAATGATATGTATAATTTCCATTTTAACAAACAGTGTAATCTGAAAGTTAGAACAGTCTGATGTGATATGAAAGTAGTTTTTATTTCTAGAAACATCTCATTTAATTAATACTTATTTTAAGTACAGCAGTATTACATATACAATTAAACTGATGCATCAATAACTGGAATATTGTTGTTTGTTTAAAATCAGCATCCTCTCATGGGAAGCTGTAACAGCATTGAACATCTTATCTGTCGAAATAACAACACTCAAAACCCTGAGCAAAGGGTATAAAAGAACTTAGAGTTATCATTTCCATAAGAATTCCAGTTAACTTTCCTAGCTTTACTTAAGGGCTTTTAATAAAACTGTGTTTCCTACTGTCTTTATAATTAATGAATTAACCACATTTACTTCTGGCCAGTAGCCTAGTTTCTATGGCAACTAGAATGCCAAGGTTGTGGAGTTTGATTCCCAGCAAGGACTGGCTCAGTTTGGTGTGCATCCTTTAACATGGTTTCTTCTCATTCTTCTTCACCAGTAATCAAGTAGGTTTCCTTCCACATCTAAAAAAGGAGTGATCCAGCCAGGCCTCAGCAACTTGGGTACGGGTACTAAGAAGAAAGGGCCGAGACATCAGATGTCTTAGAGTAAGTCACCAAAAATAAAAAAAAAATAAAATTAAGCCACAGAAGTCACCAATGTTAATCTGACTGTAAAGCAAATCTAGAAAGTTCTTGTATCCTCATACTGGTTTGTGTCAATAACCTGTTTCTCTAGGTAAGCAAGAATTAGAAAGTCCTGAGCATACTTACAATTATTATTACTAGTTTCTATCAAAATATTTAGTATGTATAGGGGCTGGTCTGTTTTAGTGTTAACTTATTTAATATAGTTTTCTTTTTAATATCTAAAAATATTTCTTGCTGCCAAAGCTGATTTTCACATAAGACAACGAGCTACAGAATGCTTAACAATGTTGCTTTACTTTTCATTCGTCTCCTCCTGGAATTTTAATCAGCTTTGAAAGGATTTATTTGTAGCTATTTCTTATTTCAATTTGAAACTAAATCTATTCTATTCATTTCTGAAAAATTAAGCCAACGTTTTTTTTTTAAGGGAAAACCTTAATGTGCTTAAAATAGGGTAATGTAACTTATTATAGGAATTCAAAGGATTTCTAAAAAGTAAATTTTAATACGCATATTTAAAATGGTTCCAAGGTTCATTCGATATTCTTGTGGCTTGTATGTACATGTCAAATCCCAAGCACCTTTGATACATCTTTATTCATCAAGTAAGGAAAAGAATGATTGCTATCAAGACTCTGATATCATACATATTCTTACATGAGAGATACATCCCACCTCAACAATTAGTGTGTGTGTGTGTGTGTGGCAGGTCCTTAAAAATGGTCTTGCTTTTTTATTTAAAAACTGTAAAGATACATTTTATGTTAATTTGACAACTCAAACATTAAAAATAAACAAGCACAATCAACATCATAATTTAGCAGTACACTTAAATAATTTGACAATATGCTATTTATATTAATTGCAGCGTATAAGAAAACTTATCAAAGCTGTTATTTTGAACTAATCTACACAAGTTCAGCCTTGGAAGAAAAAAAACGTAGAGAAAAAATTGAACATTATCTTCTGTGATTAAATTTTAATGCCAAAAAAACTGTATTAACTAATGATTCTCCAAGTAAAGAAATTAGTTCTTCAGAATTAAATAATTACTTTAAATTAGAAGAGAGCCAAAGAAGAACAATGCCACCCCCTCTCTCTTTTTCAAGCAGCAGTGGTGACCAGATGGCACAAACTGCGGAACAACATTACCATGATGTAGGAAAGCCAGCTGTTTCCATTGAAAACTATTGGTTGGTTCCTTGGTAAAACGATCTAAAATCTGCAGACAATTGATATTTATTTAACACATCTGGAACTTACATAAAACCAATGTAGGCCACAAGTTGTTGAGATTCCAAAAATTCAACTATCACCGACAGTTTTAAAGTTCAGAACAAAGCTCGAAAATGGAAGGAATAGAAGTTCTAAAAAAAAAGGTAGCGATAATTATTAAGCCAGAATGCTCTTCTTAACAGACATTTTTGTTTCGTTTCCTGCAGTTTCTCCTTCAATGCCTGACCCTCAATTCTAACCATCTGCTTACATATTTTGGTAGTCAGTCATCAATTATAATTTTATCAACAGCTCCCCCTTCCCTTATAGATTTCTGATCAGCTTAAGCAGTTCTGAAAACATACAGCATCTGTTAGAGACTTGTTTTAAAAAATCTATATTAACCTTTTATTTCTGCTCAGCGGCCATTTAGCATTAAATCTTGATACTCAGAAACGAATTTTAAAATTCACCAGCAGTAAATGACTATCAGCTCACGAAGATCTGGGTGGGTGCTGTTAAGAAGAAACAGTTTCAAAGTACAATCGTTTTTGTACCAGCAGCACTGGTTATTAAGTTCATAATAAAATCCATATATTTGTCAACAAAAGTTGGTGAGCAATGAAGAAAATAATGGAGTCCCTTCGGCTACATTCAGAATTGATGTGTTTTGATATCCATCATCATTCTGTAGTTTATAACTTTGCTAATAAAAAGCCAAACACACAACCCCCCCCAAACAAACAACAAAAAGCTCTAAAAAAAAGAATTAGATGCTTTATTTATAAAAAAAAAAAAAAAGATTTTTAAAATTTTGGTAAATTTCATGGCATCTTTAAATAAAACTTTATGCATAAAACAGCAGTTTTTAAGACTGTTCTTGCATATATGAACAAAAAATTAAGTATATTGGATAAAAAAGAAATGCCAAACTGTCTACTTTGCAAATCCATCATATTTCATTGTGTACAAAATTCGATGGGTTCTTCAGTGAGACATTGGTATGATGTACTATTGTTCACTGCTATAAGACATTACATCACCTTAAACACCACAGGGATCAAACACTCAAAATAAACAGTCACTTTGATGATGTGTCAAGCCCCCAATGTTAAGTATATAGTCTAGTGTTTTTCCTCATGTCATGAAGCCATCTGACTGTATGTTGGGGAATTTTTTGCTTCTTCCAATGGTGCAGCCCACATTATCTACTATCCTTGGTGCATCTTGACAATTATAGATGGTTCTGAAGGATTTCCTGCAAGTGTTCAATCAAAAAATCTAACAGCATAGCAGACCAACAATTCCTTCAGCCCGAATGAAATCCTTAACAATATTGCAATATTGGCGTGACATTGTCATTTTGATAAACAAATCCTGGGCCACAAAGTTGTGAAAATGGCACAACAATTGGCTAGAATACTGTTCCTATATAGCACACCTGCTAAACATTTCCTAATAACAACTAGTTCATACCATCAGTGATCTTCCACCATACTAATAATATTACTACTCATACGGTAAGTGTAAAAGTCTGTAGGCTAGTTTAGGCTTTTCCAATTGAGACATTTGTAATGAAGTGAGGTTCCACTCCAAGCACATTGTGCAGTTCATGAAGTCAAGCATGATTCATCAGTAAGCATCACACTGACCCATCTGGCCCATATCCTCTACCTATGAGCTAAGCATCATTGTGTCTGAATCTCTCCAGTTTTTGTCAGTCATAGGTAGTGACTGTGCCTGTAACCATGTTTAGTGTGTAAACATGAGAGAGATGTTAGTGCACAATTTTTGGGAATTCTGTATTACCAACTCTTAGATGTAAAATTCAACTGTGTCTTTAAGAATTCTAGTCACTGATCTTTCCTCCTCTGTCTAAAATGCTGTTTTCTAGACTGCCAGTGCTTATAAACACGCAAATAATCATCTGATTTCTGGTGCTGAGCCAGAGCTGATTGATGAAACTGAACCCTAACTTTTGGTAAAATTTGTATGGCCATTTAATTCTCAGCAAGCCCTGTACCTCATTGCACTGCTAGATTCATCTTTGAAAAGCTAAGAAAATTCCAACCACCATCTGTACTGGAAAATTTTATTTGTTGTTAGAGGTTTTTTGGATGATGTAGGTTCTTCAGATTCTTTTCCGGACTGGAAGAAGTCACTTTCTTTATTGGGATTAGATCTTGTTAAACCAAACAATAGTAGTGATGCTATATTGATGCTGCAATCCGATACACTGTAGGATATGACGCAACTTTTCCAGATGTTGACCTTAGGTGCATAATTGGACAAAAATACAATACGACTAACTATAGATTAATGACAAGTCCAGAGGATTGGAAATTGACTTATAACATTAGAACAAAATGCTATCAAGCACATTTTCTCAAATTACTAAAAGTGACAAAGCAGGAAGAAAAATCACTTGCCATATTTACCAGTTTGTTTCAAAATTTGTGATGCTATTTTCAGTAGCAATACGTAATATACCCCCATTTTTAAAATGTGATGTAAAATGCTGCAGTGAAAGGGACTTCTCACATTTGGATTTTTAGCTGTTCGGTACTCAATTGTACCTTCTTAATTTGGTAGTTGGACATCATAAAGTACTTATGAGCAAGAGACAACTTTCACTGCCCTTTTGTGATCACATTTCTATGCAATATTTCTTTCACATTAATAGCAACAAAAAGTCTACTTCATACAATCGTGATCATCTTAAGTTGGGGACAGAATTGATGGTGTTCTATCTATACATGCCAAATACTACTTTAAGAAATTGTTTGTTTTTTTTTGAAAAAATATTTATGCTATATTTACAAGCTAAGGAAGCTAATATAGAATAAAAATAAACACAAATAAGTTTCTAAAATGCAATAAAAAACTTTTGTATTCAGACTGTAAAAGATAGATGTATTTAGCCATTGTAATTTATCACTTGATTAGCACCAATATCAAGAATATTCTTTTTGTCTAACTTGTATTTCCACAAATAGCCTCTTGTCATTTGAAGTATTAAATGGATTAATTCTGTCCTTGCTAAACATTCTGCTGCTTTTCATGAAGTGACACCCATAATTTACCAGTTCACCTGTCAATAAACTGTCTACTATCATGCTTAATGTTACATAATTATTACTGTACCTGTTCATTCATTCATCTATCTACTTTAACAGGGGTCTTTTGAGTACTTAGCTGAGCTCTTAGCTATGAGTTGAGGCTGGATAACCAGACTCTACTCAATGTTCAGTCCTACAATGAAGCTTCAATGGACATAATCATAACCAAAGATGTGATTAACTATAAAATGGTTTAATTCAGTAACCAAAACAAATGCAAACTAACCCACAAGGTGAAATGTGGCATTTCTGCAAAACTATCAAGCACATGTTCTCTGTTGTCCAAACAATATGGCCACTGCAGCACCACTGATCAATTGGCAAGTTTGTACAGTGTCCAAATGGTTCTGTGCTACATTGGTTGTTATTTTTTGCAGTGTATTTTAAAGAATCAATGTCAGTTGGTGTATCAAGAACTCTGGACTCCTGATTTGTCAAGGGTGACAATGATCTGCATGCCTGACCACATGCTGTAGTGATATATTTACTTGAAATATAAAGTCATTCAACACAAACGTGTTTTTCAATTTGAACAGATTCGGTATCAGAATTCAGTTTTTAGCATATGATTAACAGCCAATTTTGTATCATTTAATTTTGTTTGACATGCGTCTGTAAGTAGTAGTGTCTTAACTGCAGTATAACTTTCCTCATAGTTTTGCACAGTATTAGTAATTTCTCCCTCCCCATTTTTTGCTGTCTAGCACTGTTTAAGATTAATTTCTACTGTCACTGTTTCCATGCCATGATTCAGTTTTTAGAGAGAGAGAATATAAATAAATAAATGGGTAATATTTCTTTCTAAATGCCGCTCTATTTTACAGAACTTTACATCGGTGTCTCATAGTTTATTTATTTACTATGTAAATGCTTGGATCCTAAAAAAATATTAATGCTTACAAAGATTCTTTAGCTACACAATCAGTGTGTATGTTTCAAAAATGCACACAGACTAACAAAAATATACTTTAATAATTTGGCCACATGGTTCTGACTGATAATGTGACTACCCGATGCAAAAATTATGTATAGCAACTGGAACTGATTGGATTTCAATTAAAGTATTATTTCTGAAATTTTGCAATCAATAATTATTTGTGGAACACCATAATGAAAACATCCACGTTTCCATGTTTCAACCCATTCCTAATTTCTGCAGTCACATGCAAATGGTTTTATTAATAAAAGATTTTAAAACAAAACAAACATCAGAAGATATGCAATTTAGATTTTATTACTTTGTGAACCAAATAATTAAGCTGAGGCCATAGATATTCATGCACAGCGAGAGGAAAGTTGACAAGATTCTCAGTAAACCGCGCTTACCTTTTCTTTGACATTGTCCTGAGTAACCTGCGCCATCACTGCTTTGGTCCGGCTATCAAAAACAATAGCCCCAGAGTTTTCTGGAATTAAGAGGAAAAAAAACAAAAAAAAAAAACAAACTAAAATGCTGTAGTAAGCATAGATAGCTAAGCTGACGACAGCAGCAGAGTTATGAATCAAAACATTTACGTCATGTGTGGAACCATGTAACATCTGGGCTGTTATTTACTTACTTATTTTGATAGAGCAAGGCTAAAATATACATCTACAAAACTTTGCCACTGCACCTTTCTACTCTACCTGAAACAGCCACAGCTGGCCTTAAGAAAACTGTATAAATGATTTCCTTGAATTCCGCCTACTTTCTGTTTCATTTCTGATCACCTCATTCACTAAGAACATGTCATGCAAACAATCATTACAATTTCTCAGGATATGCCAAAGGGATCAACTTAAGACTAGGGGTTTCCTAGAATCGCCAACTAAATAAACACTGTCATAGTTTGTGTCAAAATTTATAAAAAAAAAAATTCAGAAAATATTAGATTTTGACAAGTGAACTATAACTGGGTCATACTAGCGTTTAATGCTTATCTACAGAAACTATCTTCTAAAACCATTAATTATTATGCACAGTTGCTCCATTTAAAAACACTATTTTAAAAAGCCCACACCTGAGAACTTAAGTTTCTCATATTTTACATTATTCAGTTTTGTCTGTTAATTTCACAATCAAGTATTAAAAGTACAGGCCAGTGTCTCAGTAATCTCATTTTTAAATCTGAGTAAGTATTAAAAATAAAAAGTGAACAATTTAAATACAAAATAAATTTAAAATATAGCAAAAAAAAGGATACTATATCTTATAAAGAATATAGTAAGCAGCTTTTTATAATTTGGTTTTTCTCAGTCAACACTGATTTGTTCTAAGGAAAAATCTAATGGCTCAGCCTGACAAAATGCAGGTCAAGATCATAACCCCCCCAAGATTGACACAGAATCTTCCAGGACCCGATAACATACTCAACAGCCACTTACAGAAGAACCTCAACAGCCACTTACAGAAGAACCTTAACAGGCAAATGTAAACATCTTCACAACAGATTACCAGGACCATATAAATTCATAGATCCTAAAGTCATACATTAAAGTACTTCAGCTGTCATGAATTAATTTAAGCTGATGCTATTTGACCCAAAATGGTTGTAGCCTTGTATAGTTTTTTTTCATGTTTGTAGAGTTTTTTTTGCAAAACAGTTGTAAAATAAAGATGTTAAATAAATGCATTAACAAACCAGCCCCAGTTAAGTGCCTGACTTAGAAGCAAAGCTCAGTGTTGAAGAATGTCCTTTTAATATCAATTCATTCCACAAATCTATTTGTAGCTTTGAAATTTGTGTACTTGATAACTGTAAAATTACTTTCCACAGTCAATTGCCTAACTCCCAGACTGTAACATCTGTTAACAAAAGCTAGTTTGCATATACAGGGATAATATGTGATGTTTTTAAAATTGACAGCTGTTTCAGCATGACAAGTTTCTTTTAAAAAAGCAACAATAACAGTAAAAACTGAGCTTCCAACACCATTTTATTGATGTAAAATTTTGTTATACCATTTCATAAAAATGTTAACTTATTACATGAAATGTTACTGCAGTCTTTGCATCTTGCATAGTAGTTATAGTGTTCTAGGCAGTTTGAAAAGGTAGGCCGGTAGAGCTGACAACTGCACAATGAATTTTTGCATCAATTTCCACAGGTGTGTTCAAAGTCTTTGGGCTGCATAGATAGGCCTTAACAAACAGCTCCACCATGACAAAAGGCTGCCCATACATTACATTTATTGATATATATTAAAAAAAAAAACCACAACTCACAAGTGCTAGGAAATCATGGAGAGAAACTGTTTGCAGACGTCTCTGCAAGCAAATTATCTGACAGCTCCATAAAGTTATGTACAGAGAAAACAATCTTAGTGTAAATGGTGTCCTTCCAAGTTACAAAATTTGCAAATGCACACTTATTACATTTTGAGAGTTATAAGCAACTGATGGAAGTAACTTTATGATCACTCAGCGCACATGCACAGAGCATTGATGGAATTCTATAATACGACCCACAACTCAATTATTGATTACGAGTGGTCCAGTTCTTCAATGGCTTGCTCATCTGGAATAACCCAGAGGAAATAATGAATGATGCATCACTATTAACTAATTGTTCAGCATGAATAGCATGTTATAATCGGCTGTTATATAAAAATAAAACTTGAAGCTTTTACCTGATCACTACCACGATCCAAAAGCACAAATCAAATGCTAATCTGTTTGTTTGGAGTGGCTAAACCCCATTTTGATGAAATAATAGAAATTATATTAATTAATAATGTAAGGATTAGTCCATGATTCTTCGTGCCTAGAGAGATGGCTGATGGAAGAGCAGCAGTATACTATAATAAAAGAATCATGGCTGACTTTAGAAATATGTCTGAACCTAAGTTTAACTATAGTTAAATTCACATACATTTGATAGAATTCTCCAAACTGGACTAGAAGAGATTAATGAACAAACATGACTGACTGTCCCACTCACCATAGCCCAAAGAAACTCTGATCCCCCCCAAAGAGATCTCACAAAAGTGCTCAAAGTTGCTGTTATTTTAACATTTCATTGGAAATTCTGTGAAATTGGACGAAAGTTTCCACAGGGTAGGCGTAGCAGAGTGAAAATGTGTCTTCTTAAATTTCACAAGAGTTTTATTTGTTATTCTCGAGTATTCTGTTTCATGTTTTGATAAAAACTTCCATATAAAATTAATAGCTATAAAATACTACAAGTAAAATAGACTGCTGCTTGGATTCTGTGAAGCCATCTTGTGATCTGAAGTCTTATGTAAACTATTGCTGTGCTAAGGCAAAGCTACATTGTGTATCAAAACACCACATTTTTCCATATTAAAATAAAGCAAATATTTGGATTTAGTCTTATTTGTTCTTTTTATATAGTTTGACCAATTTAAGTTGAACCCATTGCTGGATAATCAAAATAAAGGTTTTTGATTTGCAAAAGGGTGGTGGAATGTCTATGTTCATGACATCATTGACTTTCTCAAATTTATTTGAAATAATATTAAATTCTTGTCATATTTGCATTATTTTAATGCTATTAAACAGTACTTGAAATATAGAATAGTTTATATAAATATAATAGATTCATTATATATGCAAAAAAAAAACATTGCTTTATAGACTACAAGTACTAAGAATTAAGAAGAACATTATATAAAGATATGCCAATTTAATAATAAATTTACATAATGTAGTAAACAGAAGAAGTGGTTTTAATAAATACATTAGATAGTTATACAAATTAGAAAAATAAAAGTAGTGATCCATGGACGACAATCTATCGAATAAATTTCACTATGTAATGGGCTGTAAAAGTCTAAAGACTGTTTACATTATTTTTTAGTATTTTATTAATTAATACCATTTTCTAAATGGCTAAAAATGTCATGTACATGCCAAGCATTGAAAACTGTTGCAACAGTTGGTGGCATATCTCAGTCATTTGAGACAACGATGGGACAGTGTTTAATTGAGCAATTCAGTTCTCTTCTTCATCATCGCTTGCTTGGGAATCATTGCCTTTTAACTCCACAACAATACAGTCTTTCAGCAACTCTTCATACACTGTCATGCCATTGTTGACATTAGTGAAATGCAATCTGATTCATATTAAGGTTGCCTGCACTTTCCTTTTGAAATTCATCATTAGAAAGCTCTGGGATCATGCAATGAAACCAGCTGCTGCTCAAATTTATTATTGCATCCCATCCAAAATATAGAGCTTTCAAAATTGCTTATCATCATCAATTGTCATTAAGTGTTGCTTAACTGTTGTCTTCCTGTAATTTACTTTCAGTCTGTATTATGCCCTGATCTAAGAGCTAAGACTTGCTCACAGTGTTAGGTGACAAGTAAAGACCATTATGATTTCCAAACTCTTAAGTAAATGGTGTCTTGGCACTTAGCCACAATTGGCACAACACTGCGTTTTGGTTGTGAACCAATCATTGGATTTCTGCAATCAGTTAGTATAAAACTCTTCTGTGATCCAGTTGTTAGATCAAGTATCATACTTGCAGGGCAAAAATTCGACTCCTTTAAAGGATCTCGGTATTTTAGTATTTCCATTTACATTTAATGTTAGAATAAAAAAAATAAATACTATGTAAAAAAATAAAGTTATAACTACTGTAATTTAAAAAATTGTTTGGCAAAAATGAAGATGGGCTTATATTGATGAGGATATGGTATTAAATTTTACTTTTGCTATACATCTAATCTGGAGAAAGTATAATAAAAACTGATGGAATTTTTTCAGTTAGCTAATTTCACTAAATTGCCAACAATGCTCCAAGGTACTGGTTAACATTTTCTTTTAGTTAAAGTATCTGTAGATGCAACAAGACCAGCTATTATTTGCTTTCCTCAACAAATGCACAAAAATTTATAAACTATACTTTCAAATCTATACAAGTAAAAATAAAAAGTTGTTTTTTTCAATTTTATCCATATACCAATATTATTAAAGTTCCATTCCTAACCCTCCAAAATCTCTTAGCATACCCAGATGACCTGGAGTATGAACTGTCAAACAATGACCATGAGTGAGACTAAGATAGCAAGCCAGCAACAGCCAGCTTGTAAATCGCTATTTGACAAGTCAGCAGTCCTGCTTCTCCACTAAAGAGACATATCTCATAACACTACCCCAGCTCTCTCTCTCATAACACAGGAGGTCAAAAAGTCAACAGATCTAATTTCACACAAACTCATTACTACAAAACCAGAAAATTTCTACACCTACAACAGGATTGTTTCCTTCCATAATCCATTTCACAACCATTCTGATACCTTTTCTCGGGGGGGGGGGGTTTACTTTCTTTCCAAGTTCACTCAAAACAGTCTAGACAACCCTAGCTGGGGGGGGGGGTTGTCCTCCTCCTCCTCTTTGCATCTGTTTCAACAGACAGATGCTGAAATCTGGTTAAAGCAGCTATTACAGCTATAAATCAAGGCTTGAAAACTGTCTTTAAATGCATGAAACGACCTGGTTTCTGGCACAAAATATAAAATGCAAAAGTTAATAGACTTAAATTCCAAATAAAACTATTTTAATATTGTCCATATGCAAAGCTGAATGGTAACTGAATCTATATGACATAAGAGAACAAAAGTGAAAAAAAGATCTGAAGATAAAACAGCAGGTTTTTTTAGAAACAAAAAAGTTAAGCTATTCATATTTTTTTAAAAAAAACACTTCTGCATGGTAAAAATTGTTTGAAAACTTATTTTCAAAGTTTTTTCCTTAAATTTTTTATTATGAATTCCTAGAAGTTACACAGAAAGATGTCTGTCAATCTTGAAAACAAACATTTGTCTTACTGTACAGCACAATAATAAAACAGCTAAATATACAAGGGTGCTTCAGAAAATGAGGGGATCAAGAGCTGTGCGCGCGCAACAGAGATCAAATTTGCTTGGCAACATGGCATTTATGTGCAAACATCTGATGAACCCTTGTTCACCCATTATGCACTCATGGTGCTACTGAGTAAGTAAACAATTGTAAGTGTGCATCAGACAAAGAGCAGTGATCTTTAATTCATTCTCTGTGGGCTGAAGATGTTCTATCAACTGAAATTAATCAAAGAACATTGGCACCAAGAAAAACGTACAGGTGGGTGGATGGGTTTAAAGATGACTGAGTATCAGTAGTGGATAAAGATCAACCATAAAAACACCAGCAGTGCCATATGTTGCAGCACATGAACCTCTACTACATCCCTACAGTCATGATCTGGACCCACTCGATTTTCACCTCTTTGGACCCCTGAAAGATGCTTTTTGAGATCAAAGGTTAGTCAATGATCACAAATTCCAATAAGTGACAATTGTACCACCTAAAAAACCAAAAAGCTTCTACCAGGATGGTATCATGAAACCCGTAAGATGTTGGACTACGTGTTGTAAAATGGGAACTACATAGAGAAGTGATGCAGTCCAGCAAATGAAACCTGATCACTTGTTTTATTTATGAATTGCCTTTACTTTCTGTAATACTTTCATATATATACAATAGACTCAAATCAGTTCTCTCTCATCTGTGATATTACATGCTGTCCCAAGAGCTGCTCCAACTACTGAAGAAATTTTTTTCTTTCTAGAATTAATCTAGGTGAGAAGAGAGTTATTTGTGTGATGCATTACTTAAAGAAACTAGACTGCTACTAACAAGGTCTTGGGAAATACCCAAACTAAAAACCTGCGTTTCAACAATCATTCCTATTGTTATCATCAGCCTGAGGAAGACCACTTTGGTGTATGATAATGTTAAATTTTTAGTAAGTGTTCTGTGTTTTGGATATTACAAGTGGGTAAAGTTGGCCTTGAACCCAAAACTCATTAGTTGCCAAGTTTGTGTATTTTTTATCGACATTTTAGCCCAGTGATGACATACTTTCCATTTGACACCGATCACAACCATATATGATCCACTAATACAAATTTGTCTAGCTGACTTTTTGTACTTTTCACAGGTCCACCAAGCCCAACATGTTTCTTACAATAGCCAGCGAAAATGATCATTGATCGTGAGCAGCCCGACTATAAAAGAAAAGTGAGACAATTCATGACTCTAGATACCAATACTAACTGCTAGGAAGGTTTAATCTTTTTTGGAGCAACTTAGCCAAAAACCACCAGAAAGGTTAGTTACTTTTAGTCGGTCATTTGATCTTAATTTTTATTATACATAACACACAATAAGAAAGATGCAAGTCCACAACATCACTTTCTCTAGGTATTTTTATCACTTCGTTTTACCACAAAAGTATCTTTCTACCTGTGAAAACCCTGTTGTAGCGATTGTATTTCATCCACAACATGCACTCTCACAATGAACCATTTCCTGATAATGTAGAGGTTTCAGCATGCATACCTTGGATTTCTGATTATTCAAATAGTCTGACAATGATTAAAGACAAGTCATAGAATAATGAGTCTCATGTCAACAGTGACCACAAGGAAGATAGTGAAGAAAAGTGTCAAGTAAAGTTCGGGTTATCTAAGGTCATTGAATGTGCAAGCATTTTCCCAGCCCATTGATCAAAAGATTAGTGTCCTTGATTATGCCAAACCAATCGACTTGTTCCAGAACATTTTTTTCTACTATATGGCAGAGACCAACTGGGTATGCTGCGCAAATGCACCAGACAACACCTGGACGGACACCACCATTGAGAAGATGGAAAAGTATGGATGACAGGCTGAATGTGGCACGGGCATCCAAAGTCATGACACTAAAGAGATTCAAAAACCTGAATTAGTAATGAAACCACTACAATGATAGTCAGGCGCCTACCTCTGATGATCCTGAGAGAGACCAGGTATTCAAATTAGGACCTCTTTGATGTAGCTACCCTACAGACTTTAGGCTAGATGTTGAGGGTCTGAGGGGTGGTTTATGCTCCAGAGATAAAGTGAGTCAGGAGCACCCAAACATATCCTGGTGAAGATAGAGAGTCCTAGCAGTAGCTGCTAAACCCCTTCTGGTCACTAAATGGAGACCTATTTTACCATTCCTTATGTAGGGTGGAATGTTTCACCAACCATGTGAACAGAACTGCAAAGGTGACTAATTTTACTTTACAATTTTTCTTTTTTGTGCTATAAATTAAAAAATTTCCTTTCACTTCCCAGATATATTTCTTTTTTCTCTAAAATTACTAAACTGTGCTAAGTCATTTATGCTATTTGAGTCATTCCGTGATTTCTTAGTAGGCTTTTTAAATAATTTCAATCAGGGGGTGCAGCCACCTTAACTGGACCTGCTTGGGAAAGTACTCTTATTTATCTAATCCTATCTGAGTGGGCAGGTAGGTGCCCCAGTGCACAGTTGGCCAAAGACCATCTCCAACCATCAGTGCTATCCAAAAATATATCTATCTATCTATCTACTGCAGACTAACATCAATGCACTCTAGAACATTGGTTTTTAGTCAGTTCTACTAACCAGCTAGTAGGGAATGTCCCAACTGACAATCTAGGATTAATCAAATGTATTAGGGTTCTACTTGCTTAATGACAAATGACATTGACTGCAAGAATCATAATTAATGCTGAAAGATAAGAAGCCCCTTTTCAGGTAGACCATCTCCCTTCATATGAGCAGCAAGTAATTACAGATTCTTGATGTTCAAGCTGTTATTTTGTATTTCTGGTCATATCATAGAAGTTTATTTATACAAGTATGCCTAACACAGAAAATATAGTTTGCCTATTTTCTGCATTTTTAAAGACAATAATTTTAAAGTTTTTGATAGGTAATAATAAAAAAAATCCTATTCTCTCACACTCACTCTCTAAAAAATAAAATGAACACAATCTGACATTTCCAAAATACTTTTTTTTATGTCAGTCACTGTTGAGAACATCTCTTCTACTTACACAAATATCATCTAAATTACAAATAAATTAAAGATATCAAACATGATAATTGTATAATATAAACATGGCTGTATCTGAGAGATAACTATTTTGTATTCACTTATTAGTATTTCTGTGTATGACCACATGCTATTGGATTAATAAAAAAACCTGTTTCTTTTATCATCTTGATTTTATTCTGATGTCTTCTGAGAGACTAATCAAAGTCATTTGAGAGAGAGAGACCGGAGCAACACTTACTACCGACAGATAATCACTGCAGTACCAAATGAACTCTAACCCCCCCCCCACCTTTGATTTTAACAGAATCTCTGACAATTATTTTTTCCTTCACCCAAATCAGACTGTTTCATTCATGGATGAAAAAACCTTCATCCTGTTGGTCCCAAACATTCTCCTATTATATTAACAAAAATAATTCATGATTTGGATTATCTGATGTAGCAACAACATCTGTAGTGCGAGGGATCCATATTCACTGCAACGCTAAAGGAAACAGTTGATTAAAAACCAATGTGCAATTGTTTAACCTTCTGTCATTGTATCCCAAAGTTTTTCTTTAATACCATTTAGTTGATGTTCAAAGCAGCTTTTCACAAATTAAAACCGATTTAAAATGTATATAATAATACATTAAAAAAAAAAATATCAAATTTAACTTACAAATTCTTTAACTATAAAGCACAGAACAGGTAACTAAGTTCACCACTGATAAATTCCGTACATAAATGAGCCTGACTAAGATTCATTGTTAAAAATTCTGTTTTCGGAGAGTTATAGTGGCAAAATGCTAATGCTGGAATTCAGAACATCACTATAAAACACACACATTAAATAAACGGGCTCCACACTGCAAGATTTTAAGAGTAAATATTTTTTTTTTACATTTTTCAAGACCGTGTCCCCGACCTTCCTGGCATTGTTTTTTGGTGTTCAGATTGTAGTTCACTTACAGCATTAACTGGTCCAATCTGTGATACTGAAATTTCTCCAGCAACATTTCCTAAGGTAATTTTTCAGTATCAGTTAAATATTAAAAGCCATACATCTTGTCTTCTCACAATATTTAATAGTGATTGAATAAGCACAAGCATCCAGTTTTGTTGTTGTATTAAACAGTCTGTTGTATTTTCCTTTTGCAAATTTATTTTGCTTGTTATCAGCAACTTAAGTTTCTGCTTTAAAATTTATCCCTAATTCTAATTTACAGTTTTATTGGAAGTGAAGTAATGCATGTACATTGTGGGCTCTGTAGACAGGGGGTATAAACACACATGCAGCAGAATGGAATACGTAGCTTGATAACCCAAGATGATCAAGACACTTTTACTAGTGCTTGATATTTGAATGGTATACCTTGTATTATGCATACAAATTTACTGAACATTTCCAAATGTCAATGTAATCATTACTTTTTTAATAAATAAAGCCCTATAAACTGAAAGAGTTCTCTCTTTTTTTTTTAAAGATTAAATTTTCTCAGTAGTACCATATCTGTATTATTTTGTTTTTTCCCTAACATTTTAAATATGAAATAACTCACTCACTAATCAGGAATTTTCATAGCCTATCCACCTCTAGAAAACCTCTATCTATGTAAACTTGTCAGTCTCCATTTAATTTAATGAACACCATGAGCTCCAACTTTGACAGCCAAGTAAACCCAGATCAGTCATCCTGCCAAGAATGAAATCAATGCTGCTTCCCTGACAAACAGACGGACACCTAGTATTAATATTAGCTCTCAACAACCATGTTATCGTTCTGCACGTAAGCGAGTTAAAACTGACAAATCAAAAATTAGTTTTAAGTTCAAAAAACCAACTTGCTCCTTATTTCTTGCATTTGTGTAATTAAATTATATTATGGAGTGATAGATTTAAATCACTAAGTTACTTTTATTTGAAAAAAAAAGAGAGGGGGGGTATCTAAGACAAAATATCACAATGTAAAATAACAGTTTTACTGAAAAATGCTAGATATTTGTCTCCTCCAATTGTTTTGCAAAACATGAAATTACCTTCAGTAACTTACTACATTCCTTTTCACAATAGATCTCATAATGCTCAATAAACCCCTGGTATTTATTATAGTGCACTTAGATGGTATTACCATACAGAAGATTTGATAATACCAGGTGTTCAAATAAAACCCAGCTGGATGCCACTAAGGAAGGTAGTGCTCGTTTGAATGGTCATACTATTTCAGGTAAAATTTCTGGAAACATAACTGCATTATTAAAAACACCAATTTAACTTCAGACAAATTTTAATCCCCAAAATGAGTTTGATTAAATTTAGCACAAAACCTGAGCACTGATTATTCAATTTTTATATAACTTATAATTTTCTGTGACCTTATACTAAAATCAGATTTTTTTTTTTACAAAATGACACAGCAAAAAAACTCAAAAAAAAAAACACTAGAATGTTACAAAAGTAATATACTTTTAAACTGCTCACCTTATGTCCAGTTGGGTTTCATGTTCTAGTTAGTACATAGTGTCCCAAAAGGATGCATACATACACTTTTCATAAAGCAAAGATGCTAACACCTCAAAACGTGTAACATCAAATGATGTGCGCAGTAATAGACTTGGAAAAAGAAAACTAGCCATGGCAAATCGTAATTCCATATCCAACTCACACAACAGGTCTCTTGTAAAATCATAGATTTGGGTGGGAGAAGCATAAAAGTTGCCTAGAAACACTATGAGAAATGTGTCAAGCAGTCCAGAGACAGTAAGCCACAGCTGTTAGAGTCAGTGAGTCTCAGCAAGGTGCAGTTGTGTGTGACTCGGCTCCAGTCAATGCTCATCAGCCAGAGAAACGCCCAGCTGCTTTCCACTTTGGTCCTGACACACCACCAGGCAAGAAGCATCAAGCTCAACTTAACAGCATCATCGTGCATATTGCAACTGCTACCAAAGACAACCTGGATGAAAAAATTGCTGAATTTGTGTATGGGTGCAACCTACCATTCAGCATTGTAGAACATCCTAGCTTCAAGGTTATGGTGTCCAGTCTCCGGCCGGGTTACCAGCCACCTACGAGGGATGTAGTGAGTAACAAACTGCTTGACAAGTGCCATGACAAGTACCAGGCCATCATGAAGCAGCAGCTCAAAAACAAGATTGTTACTATGCAACAAGATGGCTGGAGTACCATCCAAAATGAGCAAGTAATTGCAACATTAGTAGTCAGTGAGGGGGAAAGGTTCTTTGTGGATGCCAAGGATACTGGTACCACCCACCAGACTGAAGAGGCATGTAAAGACATGTTTGAGGACTCTAGATCTTATGCTGAGGGTGTCTATGGATGTAAGGTTCAGTCCTTTGTAACAGATAATGCCAAGAGTATGGACAAGATGAGGGAGGAGCTAGAGAAGGAAGACAAGAGCCTGATCACATATGGTTGCCTTGCCCATGCCCTTAACCTACTTGGGCAAGATCTAACACCTGCTCCTATCATGAAACATGTAGTTGAAATCAGTAAGTTCTTCAGCATTCACCATGTGCCATCAGCCTGGCTTAAGAAGCAATCAGGGTCAACATGCCCTCAGTTGGCAAATGACACTTGTTGGAAGGATCAGCTAATCTGCCTGGACTTTTATCTTACCAACAGAACACGCTATATCAAGTTCATTCAAGACCATCCAGATGAAGTAGATAAGGTCATCGTCCAGGTCACGGACATGAACCTCTTCAGACAGGTTAATGACTTGGCCAACATATTGCGTCCAGTTGCTGCTGCTTTAGACCAGGGTCAGAATGATAAAACAACCATTGCTGATACCTGCAACATTTGTCTTGACCTTCTTAATGAACAAGTTCTGAAAGATCACTGCATCAAAGTCCAGAAGAGGTTTGACTTCATCATCAAACCCTGCCACCTGGCTGCCTACATGTTTCATCCAAAGTATCTGGGTGCCAGGCTGACCCACGAGCAGATTGAGACTGTTAAGGAGTGGTTAGTCAACAAAGATGAGACTTTCCGCCTCCTCAGCCATCTCCCTCCAGGTTGCAGCAGCTCCATTCCCTGCATCCTTCTTCACAGACAGGGGCAGAGCTAGCCATCTTGTAACATGGTGGAAAGCCTTGGGCTCATCAACAGCAGACCTATCAGATGGCTTCATTGACTTGGTGGCAGCTCTACACTCTAGTCTGCTGCTGCATCATCTGCAGCTCTGCAACAAGCTTGGTCTACAGAAAGCTACAAAACTGGTCTTTATCTACAGAATACTTAGAGGACCCAAGGAGCTGGACTATTAACTTAAAGTGCTAAAATGGACTTCACTTAAGTGAACAATGGATTCTGACCCTTGCTGAAAATGTTTTCATGTGTACATACTTTTTAAATAATGTTTTAAACAATTATAGACACTCGAAAAAAGTTTTTGACAGTTTTAGCCACTTAGCTGATTTTAACCGCCATGTGGCTAAAACCCTGCAACTGAGCAATAGTTGAGCTGTTTGATTTCTCCAATACTGCCAATGTCAACAAATATTCCTTTGATGGTTGACCTTCCTCCAGTGTACCGTTGACCACATTGGCAACATATCTCCCCACAGCATCGGTTGTCTCATCTATTGAGATCCATATTTTGTTGCATGCGACTTCACCTCTAATTTTCTGCACAACAATGTTGAAGTTGCTGTCAACATAATTTTTCCGTAATGATGACTCGCTCAGTATATGTTCTTTTGTGTATTTCTCTAAAAAAAACTCAGAGATTTGTTTTCCAATTTCCACAGTGGAATTCCAGCATCAATGAATGTCTTGCACAGATCACTCGAAAACTCAGATTTGCGACTGGAGCCAACAGTAAATGTAGTGAGGAGACAAGCTTGCATATTTCTCACCTTCAGTTTCTCTGCCACCGACTTGTGTTTAGTTGTCTGTACATGCTGGGAGACAAAATATTTCTTCTCACGATTCACTGCTTTCTCACATGCTTTGCAAAACAGCACACAGTTATCTGTAGAGAATATATCACTCCCGTACTCTCTCACCAAATCGTTGTTTTTTTTACAAGGTGTTGACTTGACTTTAGGCATTTTGATGCTTACAAGGGTAGATCTTGGAGAAGACTGAACCAGCGGGCAGCGGCACGACCGAATGAACGACCGACGGTGCCGCCCCCGGTTTCGTCTCAGTAGTGAAAATTTGAACTAACTGACGGGCGTCGATGCTAGCCATTCACCTATTAAATTAGCCTGTCATACATACCCTGTCTTCTTTTTTATTAACATAATACATTTTTTTTTGAAAACATTTTCTTGTAAGTTATTATTAATAAGTACTATGTTAACACGTTAATAACTTATTAATATTAATGTGTTAACACAGAAAACGTCATTGTAATCAGGTACAACTAGAGAAAATAGCACGACCTTTTAGCAAAACGGCAAAAAAAGAGGCTAATTTAGGCACTCGATCGTGAAAAGGCATTATTTTGGTGAAATCATAAAAAAAGGCATGAAAAGGCACTTATGGCAAAATCCGGGCCGTACTTATCACAAATGCTTATTCAGTAGGGGAAGCCTTGGTGGTTATAGGATTGGCAAACAGTAGCGCACAAGTTTGAAATCAGTCCCTGCCAAAGAAAATTCAGAGAAAGATTTGCATTATTCATTATTATTTTTACTAGCATCAGGACCATCATTGTGTGACCAACAGCCCTTATCAGAACTATCCTAAAGTTGGTGACAAGAAAAGTCCATCAAAGCATCAATAGCCGTGATACAGGCTTGTCACGTTCCATTCAGTTTACATCACTACGCAAAAGACACAGTTAAGACACATTCAAAGACTCTTGAACAGTAAGGAGTATTATTACAAAGTATTTGACACAACAAATTTTTACAGCTAAATTTTGCTGTTGTTTTTTTATTTTATGATCACAATTTACCTCGTGTCCACTTCTGGCACAAATAAACGAGAGCTCCATTTTACAGCCTCATGAGAATGGCAGCTGTGCTTAAAGCTTTTCATTACCAAGCTCATTTTCTGCATTTTTACAAAACCTCAGTACTTGATAAAAAAAATGTAAAATTATTTAAAAATTTATTGTTGTTGTTCAGCAGGTGGAGTGAATATTGGAACAAATGGAAAATTCAAAACCCACAAAGCAAAATCTGCTTTGATGGCAGAAACGTTTCTGTTTTTAGAAGCTTTTACTTCGAGCTTGTTCTCCATTTTATCACTGAAAAAAATCTACATAATCAACTGGCAGGAGAGAGAGAGATAACCAGCAAAAATGTAACAGATCCTTTAAAAGATATTACAACACATTAGCATCATAACCAACAATAATAAATTACAAACATGTACACCAATGTAACTAAAAATAATATAATCAATCATCAAAATTTGTATCCTACTTTGATAAATTATTACATATGATTGTTAACCAGACTTGGTATTATCATTTATGTCCAAGCCTGTTATTAAACAAACCTAATATTTATGAATGTAATGTGCTGCTAGTTTTAAATTAAATCAGTTTTGCAAATAAAAAAGTTAATCACATTTAAACATGCATTAGCCTACTGTATTACTGTTCATAAAATAGACATTTTCAAAGCAAAAGAGAAATTGTATAGTTAAGTACTAAAAAGATGATATTCATAAAAATAATGATAAAAACAGTCGGAGTTAGGGTGAAACATTGATTTACCACAGGCATAGGTAGTGTGAGATGTGTAATGTATGTAATTAATTTTAGTACAGTTTTAAAATTTCCAAAAATATACAACATAGAACTTCCAAAACCATTTATAGAGCTCAACTCTGCAATAGTAATTTTAAATGTTAGAAATAATTATGGAAACACAGGAGAGGAGGCATTTATATAATACACTATACAGTGCATTAGTGCTTGGCATGAGCATTCTTTGCTTTATATAGAATGTGTCACCATGTTTTTGTACTCATATACAGGTTACAAATACACAACTGTGGAATGCTGTTTCAAATATCATTAATACTTTTCACAATTCATTCAAGATGTTTGGTTGCCACTTGACTTTCTCAGTAGTCACATAAACCCAGAGAGCCTCAGTGATGTTCACATCAGCTTCTTTACATTCCAAATAGCCAATTTGGTGAAAATCTGTATGCTTAGGTCCATTGTTATGTTGAAAGATTAATCCCTGATGAATGAGAACCTGCCCATACCTGTTTGCTATCAATGTGCATTCAATTTTATACAAATCCCCAACTCTCTTTGATGACATGCAACCCTACCTGTATCGATCCACCCCCCACGTTTCACTGCTGCTGTTGTACAATGACTGTTATACCGATCACCATCCACCTTCAAACAGATTGCTATTAATTACTGCCAAAGACTTATCTGTAAAGAATACCTCTTGCAGGTTTGACCACCCTACCATTTCATTTCATCTTTGGTTGCCTCTCCTCAGCAAAGGTTTTCAAACAGCTAACCATCCACTGAGATCACTTAGTGCAAATGAACATATTATTTTTGAGGAAATTTTAATACCTGTACATGCAGCTATGTTGTTTGCAAGATCTCTAGTCGCTCATCATCCATCATGTAGAGAACATACCTTGGGAACACTTATCACTTTTGGAGAGTTTGGACTTTCTTCTTCCCCGACCACGCCTGTTGTCAATAGTACCAGTTTCATGTATCCTCATCTGAGTTTTGTATACAGCTCCTTCTGAAATATGAAGTAGGAATGCAATCTTTTGCATGTAGCAGTTACTAGCTAAGATTAATTTATATTTACTTGTCATGTGATATTTCCTTCCAAGAAGCCACAGTATTTACTACACATCACTGCCTATACTTCTATAATCCTGCAGGTGCGGCACTTTCTGATTCATTGCATGACAACCAACTGACTGTACTAAGGAGCATTTCATTTTTTGCACAGGATGCAATTCTTTCGTGTTATTTGCATTTTATACAGAGTTTCCATAATTATTTCCAATTAAGCACACACACATGTGCAAATACTTTATACAATATCATCCAACTCATCGCTTGTGCAACTGTTCGAATGAGATCCTCCAAAGTCCTTCATTATATTATAGTAGTATTGCATTTCATTCCATCAGATTTTTACAATCGTTATTGATGTCAATACTTGCATAATTTTTTAGTTCAAAACAAATGCTCAGGAAAATACGCTGGATAAAATTATTTGTATTTGAACCGAGAATCTGACTGATTACTTGGAAAGAGAATTAAAGTTAAATGCTGTGGCAAACTGGAATCTTCGTGACAAGTTGAAAAGAATAATTTTTAAAATTCCTGTTATTTAAAAACAAGTGTTTGAACATCAGGATTTTGTTGTTGTTGGAAGAGCTATTAAATGAATCCAAGTAACATTCAACCACAACCAAGTGTTTAGATGAAAAACCCAGTATCAACAGCTGTCAGCGAACAGTCGAATAATATATAATTGTGCATTGAATCAACCTTTGGTTTCTTTCAATTATGACAACTAAACAGATGTTCATTGCTAATTCTGAGAGGACTATGAATTTTATACATTCTTTTCTTTTAGTGCTGAACGGGTATCCTGGTGGTGAATGTATATGGATTGTGCTGCTAATCCAGCATATAATTCAATAACTTGAAATAATCTGGTTATTCACATCCATAACCTATATTAAGTAGGTAGTAAATTAACTAATAACAACAGTTTGTTACATAACTGTAACTCGTTCTAAGGGAGGGGGGTTTCCCCACCCTTATATTTATCAGCAGCATTAGACGAGATTAGGGATCAACGATGTCCAAGAAAATTTTATTTCGCATTTTCCTCGTCTAACCGCCCATCATCACAGCCATCAGTCAGTTTATTTGTTAATCTTCACCTGTCCACAAGAAATGCTGCGGTTTCTCGCCGGATCGTCTACAGACACGACAACCTGAAAGAACCGCTGGCTATTTCCAGAGATCCCAGGCGGGGGGGGGGGGTGGTGGTGCCAGCGTTTCTTAGGTCGTCGTGTCGGGGCTTTCTCCATCCTCTAAAACAACGTTAACACAGTTGGGGGGGGGATACAGCGACAGGACATCCAGAGATCCCAGGTGCCAGGGTTTCTTAGGTCCTCGTGTCGGGGCTTCTCCATCCTCTAAAACAACGTTAACATAGTTGGGGGGGGATACAGCGACAGGACATCCAGAGATCCCAGGGTGGTGGTGCCAGGGTTCTTAGGTCGTCGTGTCGGGGCTTCTCCATCCTCTAAAACAACGTTAACACAGTTGGGGGGGGGGACACAGCGACAGGACATCCAGAGATCCCAGGGTGGGGGTGCCAGGGTTTCTTAGGTCGTCGTGTCGGGGCTTTCTCCATCCTCTAAAACAACGTTAACACAGTTGGGGGGGGGGGATACAGCGACAGGACATCCAGAGATCCCAGGTGCCAGGGTTTCTTAGGTCCTCGTGTCGGGGCTTCTCCATCCTCTAAAACAACGTTAACATAGTTGGGGGGGGATACAGCGACAGGACATCCAGAGATCCCAGGGTGGTGGTGCCAGGGTTTCTTAGGTCGTCGTGTCGGGGCTTCTCCATCCTCTAAAACAACGTTAACACAGTTGGGGGGGGGGACACAGCGACAGGACATCCAGAGATCCCAGGGTGGGGGTGCCAGGGTTTCTTAGGTCGTCGTCTGTCGGGGCTTTCTCCATCCTCTAAAACAACGTTAACACAGTTGGGGGGGGAGGCGGATACAGCGACAGGACATCCAGAGATCCCAGGGTGGGGGTGCCAGGGTTTCTTAGGTCCTCGTGTCGGGGCTTCTCCATCCTCTAAAACAACGTTAACATAGTTGGGGGGGGGATACAGCGACAGGACATCCAGAGATCCCAGGGTGGTGGTGCCAGGGTTTCTTAGGTCGTCGTGTCGGGGCTTCTCCATCCTCTAAAACAACGTTAACACAGTTGGGGGGGGGGACACAGCGACAGGACAATAACCTCTCAGATAACACACACAGAGAGAGAGAGATGATGGTGGTGGTGGTGGTGGTGTGAGGTGGAGGCGGCCCAGGCTCTTCAAGTTACGCTCACTGGCAGATATTCCACGTACAGGCCGGCCTCCCTTTTCCCACGACCTTAAAACCCCGGCTCTCAGAACCCAGAGAGGGCGGACAGGACAGGATGTGTGTTTATGGCAGCAGGCGGCGACGGGGTCAGTGGGCCGCCGCCCATTCTCGAATCCCCCAACGGTAGGAGGAGGAGGCGGCTCCTCATCCTCCGACTAGAAATAAATACACGACGAGTCTTCTGTCGGCCTGGTAAAACAAGGCCCCCTCCCTCCTCCTCCCCGATAACCGGCAGCCACAGGACATCTTAGAAAGCTGATGGTGGGGAAGCCCAGAGGCCTCTCCCTCTGACCCTCGCCCCACCCACAGCCGTGTGCGACGAGGAGGAAGAATAAGAATAGACAGACGGACGGACGGACGGTCACCATACCTGCAGACTTCTGAGAGTTCTTACGAGCCATTCCTGTAGTTTCTAGATTAGCTTCTGTACCGGAAATGGTTTCAGCTGTTCGCGACGCCGGAAAGAGCCGAACACTGCCGAACACTGCCGACGGCGAACGGCGAACGCGGACCGGCTGATGGCGTTTGTTTGAATATTCATCTCGTCTCGATAAAAGGAGACCATTGAAATAAAATCTTTCCTGCCACTCCAGGGGTTTGCCTCGCTACCTATAGTTTATGTTGTTGCTTCTTCTGCTTCCTCTGTTTTTTTAACTATTAAATTAAACGAATTTACGTCTAAATTTCGCTTCATAAATAGTAGTGGCACATCATCATCTAAACGTAAAGGAATAGGGGCAAAGATAAAAACTACCACCATCATCATCACCACCACTAATGATGTTTGAAATGCTTCACTTCGTATCGGTCGGTCCAGAGACTAGTTAATTGTCAGGGTCGACAACTAAATCAAAATGGTAGTAAATGCCGCCTGTCCAAACGGGAGATTAGACAAACTACTGCCTGCCACATGAAGCCAAGTCCCGTCCTGTCACTGACAGATGTTCCAAGAATACAATACATCAGTTTTTTGGTGGGGGGGTTCTCTCTCCGCACCCCGACCGAGATTAATCTGTCAGGAAGTCTTATTTTGAGGTATTCCTAATAAAGATTATCAGGAGGACAAGAAAGCGATGCAGCTTCCTATCTGCAGTAAGCAGAATAAACTAAACTACTATATACCCCGACCCAAACTCCAATGTCCAACCTACAGGAGCAACTGCATTCTCTAGTTTACCACATACTTATTAAGCAAGCATACATTATAATGTGACTATCTAATAACAACAACAACTGGTTGTTCCTTACACTGAACATATGGATGCTTGATTTTGTTTTGTGTATGAGCTGCTGCCCACACTTAGGTAACAAGCAAGTTAACCCACACACAACCCACATTCCACAAGTACCCAGAACTCTTCATTTTTAGATTGGCCAGAGAAAAACTGGCTATCCCGTTATACACAGCATAATAGGTAAATTCAGAACAAACCCAGTTATCTTAAGCTTTTTTTAAAGTGCTGATACTTCATGGGGTTTTGTTTCAAAAATCTTTTATAATAACCTGGTTTGAAAAGACATCACTGAAAAACACGAAAAAAAAATAAAGTTTTTCCATCTCAGTGCAGTGTCAATTACACCAACTGATGTACAAAATAATCTAATTAGTCTGCGAATCCAGTGCAGCTATTACCTACTGTAATTTCTAAGTTTTTCAGCATTTGGACAGGATATATGCTCACATACAGCTGTAGCATTTAGTCCAGGTAGATGTTTAACTCTGTTGTTGTTGTTATTTATAGATGCCAAAGAAATGTTTGTTTTTTTTTTCTTAAGATACAGAAAAGCATTTAAATTATTTATTTATTTATCATTAATTGCTTATCTTAATACAACTGATTCCTTTATCTGGCTAATGTTATAAAGCATTCTTTTATCAGTATTCATTTCTCTATTCACATTTCAAACCCAAGTGTTTCAGCCATTTTTTAAAATTAAAATCTAACTTTTAAAATAACTCGAATACATTTCTGAAGCATAAAATTCAGTTCTAAATGAGATCATTATCTTATTAGAATAATAAATTTTGCAAGTCAAAGATATCTTTACTTGGCTGCCTAATAATTCAGTACTGTATTCTTGTGAGTGAAAACAATCCAACTAGTATGAACTTTAACATCAGAGACATTTATATGAACAGAACCAGAGTAATTGTATCCGCCTAAATCTCATTTGAATCTCCCTTAACAGTATAAAGGGCAAGTTTTTTTGCAAAAATGCTAATTCTGAGTCAAATCTTAAATTTTCTCTTTACCTAACTGATAAGCAGGAAAACAAGTGAACCTTGATATAAAAATAACTTAATCGTGTATAATCATTGCTAGTAAAAAAGATGGTTAATGTACTGCATTTAGAAAAACTAGTTTCCTTTAGAAATTTAAAGTCTACATAAATGTAACAAGAGATTTTAAAAAGTGAATTTAAAGTAATTTAAAAAGAAATACATGCAAAGTCAATGAATGAGAAATATCTCTAATTTGAATAATCATTTTAAACATTTAGTGAAGGTGACTGTGGTGATACAAATGATGACAACTAAAGAAATTAGCTTCAAAATTAACATAGTGTTAGTGTGCCTAGGAAGCGATAGGAATTAACAGGCATTCATTTCTGTTAAATAAACAATGTGAACCAGTAAAGAGCCTTTTTTTTCCTAATATCTTCAAGCATTAGAAATGTGCTGACACTAAGGTATATCAGAATAAATTACAAAGATGCAACAAATACAGGTATTGATCAATAGATACAATATTGCATTGTGATAAACAAGCTTCAGAGAGTAACTTGAGAATGGATTTCAGGTTGAAAAAGTGTAATATTGCAAATATAAGAAGAAAAGGCTATGTCAGTAATGGATAGTTTTAAATGCAAAAAATAAAGCTGAACTTTTGAGGAAATTAACATAGTAATGATTACATTAAAATATATCCCTAAAAACATCTAACAAGACTTCTGACAGGATGCTAGGCTGCCACCGTCTCAGCTAATACAAGTTGTTTCGAAAAAGAAAAAGACAGAATTTAGATGATGATCTAAGGTTTACTGTATGGAAAGATGGCGGCTAACTTATTTCATTCTTTAAGACAAATAAAGGATTTCATAGGCAAAGTACTTTCCTAGTTTTCCAGTCTATCTCTCCACATATTAACAAATATATTATTTTTTTGACCGCTAAATTTCTTTTTTAGCAATGAACAAAAATTTAATGACAAATCAAGATTGCATTGACTTCCAATGATGCATTTCTAAAATGAATGTTCTCATAAACATTTTCTCTCGCCAAGCTCCACCCTCACCCCCTTTTTTCCCACACCAATATCACATTCTAAGGCAACTGTGTTTACCGCAGTCATTTGTACTTGCAGTTTGACCACACCAACACCAGGTAAAACACAGATATCACTGAACTTTTAATGAATGTTATTGACAAAAAAAAAAACACAGATTTAGGAATTTCAAATTCAGCAATGGTCAAGAGAGTTTGTGGAATGTTACTGCAAAGACGGGCAGGCGGTCACTGGTCTCATGGCATGAAATTCAACAGTTAAGCTATGCAGGCTGACTCATGACATCAGACAGACAGGATAAGTACTCAGCACATTAGACTTAGTGAGAGAGCATTAATAATGCAGCTAATTAGATGGCAGCATCGAATAACATGACAACAAATGTTTGCACCATTATCTAGACACTAAACAAATGAAAACTCGTCCTGCCATGGCAAGGCTGGTTCTAGCAGGTCTATACATGCTTACCAACTAACATGTCTTCCAGCCTGGGTTGCTGTCGTTTTTTTCTTTCAAGATGAAAAATTCCATTCCACTGCAGCTGCATCCGTCAGGTTGTTTTAAAATTACTGCATACAGACTCAAATGATGGAACCAACTAGAAAATCAAAGTTAATTAATAGGGCATCCACAATTTTTTTTTCTGCAACATAACCAACAGTTAGGCAGACCTGTCCCTGCCCTTTCGCTGCTTCTCTCTACTAAAGCTCCCTAACCTATCTGTGTACCTGCTATAACTTGTCACGATTTGCTTGCTTTCGTGTCTCAGTGGGCAGAGCCAGAAAGAAAAACAACAACAGTGCATCAAACGTGCCAGCTCAGCTAGAATTAAACCTGCTGATGGACTTCAAAGATAAGATCAATAACTGCCACCACTGGCATAGCTGCTTTTAACTAACACAAGAGTTTCCTAAAATAGATATTTCATTAAAATAAAATTATTGGATATCAAAAAATTAGCATGGTAAAATAGTATTTAAAGAAACACGTTACATGTTCATATCCTTGCAATAATAATTTGAACACCTGAACATTCACATTTATCCTGTAATTTATGCACAATAATTTGATTAATTCATTTTCAATATTTTGCAAGACCATCTCTTGTACTGTGTAGAGTTGGTAAATGTTGACCCTATCAGATTCCCAGAGATCTGATCCAGGTTTTCCTTCAATTGTTGTTGTGTGGTTTTGTTCTTATGTCTGTTAGAATGCTTCCACACGCTCAATGGAGTTTGTATCTGGGCTATCAAAACGTTTCAGGCTGTAGTAGTTCTAGATAAATGGCATATTTTGTATCTTCTTCCAAGATATGGTGATTAGTCAAGAAAACCTTGATTAAATATAGGGGAAGGGAATTCTGAATGATAAACATCAAATTCATCTGCTTATCTATCAATGAACACAAGATCCACTTAACCTCCATAACATAGTATTGTGCAAATTAAACTGAATAGGATGAAAAAACGTTTTTAGAATACAGCATATATTTTTGAACTCTCGAACAAACCTGAATATTTACCAGCTTTAGCTTTAATGTCTTGAACAAGCTTAGACATAGAATGCACCAGCTTTTCAGAAATCTTCTATTTCTTCATCATGAAACTAGACTTGCATGGCAGACCTGATCACTTTGCACGATACTATAATAGCAATTCACATTGCTATTTGGAAATCATTCACTGTAAACTGCCAAACGCCTTTCTCCAGACTCATTTGCATCCACAGGATGTGATTTGTAAATATTACAGGCTGCCAACTTTTTCCATGTTCCTTCATCGAGCAACCAATCCAGTATAACCAAATCTGTTCAGGAACTGCTGCAGAGTGCATTACTTGGTAATGCTGACACTGACAGTTAAAGGATTTTTGGAGGACTTGTGCAGTGGTAGGGGCAGAAAGCCCAGTGCATTCACTTGTAAACAGACAAATTACTTAAAGCACACCACATATGAACAGAAAAAGATCAGTAATATGGTGTATCAACTGAATAGTCTCAAATAAGCCAATTAACCGACCCCCAAAAAGCATATTAATTACGCACATCTGCCTACTTCACCAGCTCATTTCCTGGTAACAATATACAGATATGTAAATCTCAGGTAAACTCATTCAGAGGGGCTGAAACCACTATGGCAAGAATCTGTATAATCATTAATGTTATGATGGGATTTAAAACATTTCTGACAATGAAAAGCCATTTTAAAAGTTGTACACTTTGTTCTAAACAGACTAATTATCCCAAACTGCATATAGAACAGCAATTAAATGTGAAATTTATCCCCCTACACTACACTTTAACTTTCAGGAGTAAGAAACACTAATTTGAATGTTTTAAAACAGTCAAAATATATTCCATGCGTGTCCGAGATCACTAGTGATGCCTTCTGCTTCTCTCTAGTTCGTTTTCCTCGCAAAATATTTTGTACCAAATGAACTGCATTCCAGATTATATTTTGATCTAAGCGATAAGGTTGAGAACATCTGTACATGAAGTTTGGTTCGCTATTATTGTCTATTTTGCTTATGCTTTCAGATCTTAAAAAAGAAATTACAAACATCTGTGGCTAGGTGCATCTCCTTTCTGTTCTATTTATAATTAAATGACTCATGAAATAAGATTACAAATTTGTTAAATCCCTCCGTGACAGTGTTTTTTAAACTCCAAAGCAAACAATTTTATATCCTCTCAAAGTATGATAAACAAGCACAGCCTAACACCAGAGCTTTAATCTTCTAAGTGATTCATTGCAGGCCAACCCTGCCAATCTTCCTATACATTCTAAAATTTACAGATGCATTAACTCTGCTGGTTTAACAACTTCATGAACCTGATATCTCAGTGTGTTAAACAAGTTCTTATTGTCTAAGCAATTTAATTAAAAAAAAAAAAAAGGCAGGGGTTAAATGTATGCTGGGATGCTTCTTAGGGGCAGTGATAAGCTTGCTATTGTTTAAAATAGCACAGACTAAGATTTTGTCGCAAACACGAGGTCCAACTGCATGTTGTGTTGTTAAATATCAAAAATATAAAATGGCAATATAATACAAGAAAAATATACATTTACTTCAATATCAATCCATTCTTAATTGCTTATTCATATAAGAGATAGTTTATTCATATTCAAAGTAGCTTTAGCCTAAATATACAAAGTAAATGCCTACCATTTATACAAGTCATTTTAAGTATGTATAATATATATATAGTGCATGTATACACATGCAAAATAATATACAATTCAGATGCTCTATGTATACATGAAATATATACAAACAATGACAAAGTTAATTTTTAAAATTTCTTGCATGTCCACTCGTTATTTTTAACACCATACAGGTCACAGAGAACAGCCTAAAGATGATGATATTTCCACATAAACTTAACTCCAGACCAATGAGCATAACAGCCAATCATCACTCTAGGCCTGAGTTGTCCAAGTTCCAGTCATTTTCTGAGCCTCTGTTCTAATCACATTGATCAGGTCCTGGTTGATGAGGAATATAAACCGAAGGCATGAAATCTGAAAGAATAAGTGACTAATAGTATAAAGCAAAAAAAAGCTCTTGAGATGGGAATGCAAACATTAGCTACTGATGAAATAGTGGCATCATCTGATCAGCTGTAGCATATTTCATCTTTTCTGCTAGTGGACTTTAGTCTTAAATATGTACATTTGACCTGAACTATCAAAGTCCTTATATATGGTAAATAAAAGTGTGTAGTGTTACATTACCAATGATGTACAAGTTTGCATCCTAGATCTCTAAATATTTTCTGCTGCAAAATTTTTGTATAGCCCACAATTCCAGAGAGAATGGTCATACAGTGGCTTCTGTAAAACAGTCCTTAGTTATGGTTTGTTTCCTTTGTTTTTTAATTATCATAATAATATTTTTTTCAAAAGAGATAATGTAGTTTTGAATCATAACTGTGTTCCTTTCAGTATCATCAAAAGCAGCCATAAGAAGTTACACTGAAGGGAAGGCAGAACAAATTTCTCTACAAACTCAAAAACAGCATCCAAATAAGCTAAGCCAACCACTTCACTAAAGTATAATATGTTCTGCACTCTAAATAGAAACGAGACAACACATCATATCTGAGCTGAGCAGCCGAAAAATAAACTATATTGCTGGCATAAAGAGACTGCTGGTTGTATTGTCAGTCTAATTACCTCAACAACAGCATTATTGTTCAACTTCTGCTTGTTTCCAACAAGAACTGGCTTGCCATCTATATAGATGGGTCTCTTCCCTTCGTTGGCCAAAAAAAAATCCCCATTGTGCCGCAGTTTGATGACACCCTGTCTCCTAGAAATCTTCCAGGCAGGCCCTTCTAACGACAAATCAACGTCTATTTGGTTATCTCTTGTAGCTCTACCTAGGGTAATCTGAAAATTTTAAACATCAAGTATTAACAAATTTACTCTTTACATAACCCACAATCTATTTTGCTGTTGTTTACATAAGTGAAAAAAATCCAGTAGCTTTTCTTCTTCCACAATGTTTTGTTAGACATTACCACCATCCTAAACCGATGACAGGCAGGCAGGCAAAGTTATTGTACAAGTACAAGCCATCCCATTGCAATAATTGAAAAACTTATCTACAAACTGCTGTCCAAAAAGCTTCCCATGTTTAATCTAGCAGTACATTTTGTAATTAGTATTTTTAGGAAATTCAACATTACCCAATATTAACTGGTTTATGGAATCTTCTCAGTTTCAATTATTTTAGTTATTGTGAGCAGACAGTGGTTTCCTATATATAAAAAATCTTCTCCACTTCGCATTCTGGTCATGCATTTTCTAAACAGTTAAATAATAATGGAAATTATTTTTAAATGGCATGAGCACATGATTCCATACTGAGTATACTTAACACAAGTTCTTGTACTTTAGTGTCAAAACTTTCTTGTTAATCTGAAGTCAATTTGAGTGAGCAAGAATCTGAATCAATGTACCAATTAGTGTTTTTAAAGTTATGATGTAAATCTCAAAAAGGGTAGCAGATTAGTGTAGCATGCCCGGTCATCATGGTTGCCAGCCCAGTCCTGCACTTCCACCATTAATGTTTGTGGTATTTGGTCAGTCATTGTATGGTTAAAAACATTTCTAGATTGGTTATCTGCATTCTTGAGAAGATTCCAGAAACCATGAAAGTTAAAGATAGACAATAGCAAAAAAGCAAACCAATGTTTTAAAATCTAAGCCTTCAAGCTTTTGGAAAATTTTGGGTGATGCTACAACCAAGAAAAAAATTTTTCAAACAGCCCAATGCAGACTTTTATGAGTACCAAACAGCATCCATTGCTTCTACAGTCTGTTGAATGGGTGTCCATTAAAATCGAGGTTTTACTCTACCCCCATTAAAAATTTTTTCTTCAATAAAAGAACATTTGCTAACAAATTTGCCAACTTTAATTGCCCATACTTACCTCCCTTGATCTCATTAAATATCTCACCAAACGACCTCGCAACACCGCCAATGTCTGGTTATCAAAATCAGGAGGGCTCACACCTAGAAGGTTGTTGAGTGAATGAATAAAGGTTTTAAAAATAATTAAAAATTAAAATTATACTTCGGAAAAATGTTTATTTAAAAATCTTTCAAAGATTAAAATCCAGCTATATCTGCCAATGATCTCAAATCTGAACTTCAGCTGACTTTTAGTTTCTTAATTTTTTTTTTTTTAACGTCATGCATCTCATTCAGAGAAAATAAAAAATTCCTGCCAAAATTCCTTATTGTAGCTTCTAAAACAATCAAGTTGTTGGTGTACATCAAATTCTATAAGGTAGAAAACCCTGGTGAGTTAGTGCGATGCCACAGCTGTCAGCTAGGCGTTGCCATTTCTCACTGTGATTTTTATATTACAAAAGTCCATAAATTAAAGAATTTAAAAAAAAAAAAAAAACACCTACCAGTTACACTATCTACAAGAACCTGCCATTTTGGTAATTCTTGCTCCAAATGACGGATCTCTCGCTTATTTCTTCGGTCAGAAATTCCTAACTCTGAAATATAAAGTGTCAGACATCATTTCTTTCTTTCCATTTTCTTGTTAAGTTATTTTTCCAATCCATGAGGTGTGGGGAGGAGAAACAGTGTCAAACCCATGTACTCTAATCACAAAACAATGTAGTTGATAGTTGGTTTGAAGTTTGTTTGCAACAAACATTGATGATTCTCTATCAAAAGGTTTCCTCCAGTCAAAGAGAAAGCTAGCTTAGTGTAGTTTAGCAGTTACGAGAAGGCAGCCATGGAAGAGCTCTGAGAAAGAGAAATGGCCATCAACAATTCTTAAATTGATTAATACTATCACTATCAACCACCCTGCCAGCTATAAAGAAAAGTAATTATAGATGTTATCTATGAACCATCTCAAACAACCTTAAGATAAGCTTAGTGAATACAAGCAAGTTATGAAGAAGAGCTGGTCACCAATTCACAAAGTAGGAACATGACGAAGCCAGCTTGTTTGACCTTGCTGTGCTAGATAAGCTTCATCATAGAGTGGAACTGGAGGAGGAAAATGCCAGATAATCCTGAAAAGAGCACGTACTATACCTAGCCATATGAACCCACCACTGTTCAAAAGGCTGCAGACCTGACTCAGTGTCCACCACAGCAGCACAAAATACAAAGCCTGTTTATAATTTGAATTAAAAAAATGTAGAGTCTAATATCTTGTTTATATTCGAAGTACTGTAGGTAAACAAAACCTTTCTCCTGCCTTGAAAAATAATCCACATAAGTAGGCAAATGCTTCATAAATATGAAATGGGAAAGGTTGTGGTGTTCATTACCACACTTAAAGACTGAAAAAGAGAGAGCCCAAACCTTATTGCCTAGACAATAGTAGTTTCATTTTATTGTTTACGAAGATAAAATGAAAGCAGGCAGTGCTAAGCCATGGGAAACTTTAATATTATATTTGCAAAACTTCAGGAACTAGTGAAGAAAAAACACCTACCATTTTCTAGTATCTCATCTCTTGGCTCCCTGCAATTAAAAATTAGCAAAGTTTAGTAAACCAGTTAGAGATGTTTTCAACTCACTATGTAAGACAAAAACATGCACTCACAAAATAGCAGTGTAAAATATAATTACAGAAAAACAGTAAACAAATTCCAAAATATCTCAAACTGTATCTTCTTCAATCTGTGACTAATTAAAACCAAACTCAACCACAAAAAATACAAAACAATTGAAAACTGCATTTATATATACAAGTTTGAGAAAACTGCAAACAATAAAAATATGCAAATTTAACCTCCCATTATGTTGAGATTTAGGTTACATCTATTGTGTTCTGGGCTGAGATCATTTTTGCATACAAGATCAAAGAACTAGAACAAATAAAACATCATCGAAGTTGTTTATTTGTCATGTGTATTCAAGACTAAACTAGGCAAAGTCGCAAAATATCAGAAAATAATAATTTTAAAAAAAACCTTCCAGCTTTAAGCTTGGTGGGAAGTGGTGTCAGATCAAATAAATCCAAAACATAATAGAAGGGTTTAGAAAAAAACAAGAAAAACAAAGGAATGGAAGTTTGATTTTCATTCAAAACAAAATTCAGATGTTTGATAAATAATGATTCTTGGATTTAGAGTTTGACATCATTTAAATTAAGAAAGATGAGTCAAAAGGGCAGGATTCTCTCTGCTGGACAGACACAATGCAAACCTCATGGACCACAGATGGTCTTGCACATGCACACACACCTGACATTGAACAAAGTACACAACATGCAATTTGTACAGGAGAGGATTATAGCCCTTAAATTTCAAATGTCTGCTACATTCTCTCTCTCTCTCTCTCTCTCTCTCTCATATATATATAATGAATATGGTAGAGTTCCCCAGATTGTTCAACAACCAAAAAACAAAAACAAAAAACTAATTATTGAAACTAGTCAGTGACAATAAATACTAGTTATAATTATGTAGAGGGGAGCTGGATGTTCCAAGACTTAGTAAGGCCCTTGTCTGCCAAAAATATCAAACATTTTTAAACATTAACTGCAGCAGACTGTTCTACGCATTCACTACTCTATTACTGGAAATAAGCTTACGCAGGCAAACAAGCCTACTATAGTTGTTTAAAAATTTTGTAACTATATCCCCTTGTTCTTTGAGATGAGAAAACAAAGAAGTGCAATTTGTCCACCTTATTCTTTTAAAATTCTAAAAGTCTATTGGATCCCTATTCAATCTGCAAGATTAAAAAGTTTCAATTTTGTTAAACATTCAGAATAACTGATCTTTCATTCATTAAATCATTCTAGTAAAATGTCTTCGAGCCCTCTATAAAATGTCACTCTCCTTAACAAGAAATAAGAACCAAACCTGCACTGTATACTCTATATGTGGTCTAACTAAAGTTTTAAGTTCAATTCAGTAATGATAAGATTCCATTGGACCTACCTACTGCCTAATCACACTGCTTATTCAATTCTGAGTTATAGTGAATAGCCATGTCAAGATCTTTCTCCTCATTAGTAGTCCTAATAAAATCAGCTTTCGAGGTACAGGAATTGTTGCAATTACCATGGCCACATATGATGTAGTTGAAGCTGTTAGTCCTTACACTGCATAAAAATTCAGGGATGGCTAGACCTAACTTTGATACTGTGATGAGATATGTGGCAATGTATAGTGGAAATGTATGCACCCAGAGGGAAAAGATTTCTACTGCAAAATGCCTGTGTGCTCTCTATCAGCCTTGTCCAATCATGGCATCTCAACACTTTTGAGTTACAGCTCTGAAACATTCATTCACAATCTCCCTGTGTAAAAATATATGGCAAGTGTTCTTGGAAAAAAATTGCCAATATTGCACAAAACATGAAAGATAAATAAAGTTAATGTGCACATAGCACACTGCATATCAATGACATCATCAAATACTGTTGAAAGTGTAAAAAAGCCAGTAAAACATGAGAGCGAATATATAATTTCCTCAGCATCATTAAGTATAATCTCTTAGAAATAGTGTAATTACATTTTAAAATTGCTTATAATACAAATACACTTATGATCAGAGCTGCTGTATAATAATACGTGAAATTTTAAAGAGCACGAAGTACAAGATCAAAGATTTTTAATATTTTCTATCATCTAACTTAATAATCCTTTTTGTACAGGAGTTAAAGATCTGTACACAACAACCCTTAAATTAAAGCTTTTCCAGTGTAATTGTTATAGTTATAAAATGCAAGACAAACAAGAACCAAACTAAATAGTATGGGTATGAAGGCTCTTGTGAACCAGCAGTCCTGGCAATGTTTAATACTGCTGATCCAAGAGTAGTTTTATCCAGAGATTGTTGAACTACAAGCTCATGAAAGAATGAGTAATCCACACCTAAACAGTGCTGGCAAAAGTCCAGTTATTATAGTGTATTAAGCAAAACCAATTAAGCAGCTGGTGTGCTGTTGGATTATTCAGAACTCGTGTAAAAATGGTAGCCAGACTACAACTAGGACACAATCTATGCATAAACTATACACAAATAATTCAGTAAAAAAAAATAATTTAAAAAGTGAAACACCAACATAATGCTTCCTTTTTTTAATGAAAAAGAATTACAATAAAAATTGCTCTGAAATAATTCTTTTGTAAAATAATAATTTCATTAATTTGTCTCCTTATTTCTTAAATTTATTTAGAAAGAAATTTTTGCAAGGAGATTCATCCAGTATAAGAACAAAAAGACCCAGTCAGAAATCTCTATTGGCAGAGGATATACCATTAAATTTAGGAATAATTTTGTAAGAAGTGTGCTGGATTCTGAATAAGTGCTACCTGGCAGTTGGTATGGTCTTCAATAAAACTGGTTTTTGCTAGTTCCACTTAAGTACCTTTTCAACATGTCCAAAATCTAACATTAAAGAATCTCTATAAATCAATCTGTGTTGTAATGTTATAAAATCCGAGGTAGACCACATCCCTGCAAATAATAACTGTATATCATGAAACATGAAACTATAAAGCTAAAATGATATTTGGTAAACTGGAACTAAAAATTCATTTAAAATATATGCATTTCACCCATTTTTTTTTACCGTAGTTCATCATCATTCATAAGATCTTCAGCATCAGAAAAGTTCAGAACATGATCACCTCGAGGCATTGGTTGTACTGGAACAGACAAAAAAAAGAGTTGTTGTTTAGAGAAAACATTTATGAAAATCTCTCTTCCTCTGCCACAGAAGGTAGTAGGTTGCTGTGAACAGAACAGTAAAGTTAAAAGAATACCAAAATATTTTACTACTTGAATATACAGTTTACAGCATATATGAAGACAGCAGATAGCCAAGTCTCTCCTACAGTACAGTAATTACAGTTAATAAGAAATGAATATCCTAACAAACAAATACTTCTGCCCAGTTAACTTGAAATTATATAAAGTCTCTGCTTCTTCGTCAACATGGCACACATACAGAAGACAAAGAGCATAATTAAAACAAGAAAGGCTGTGGAAGGAAGAAATGCTTAACTAAAGACAAGGAAAGAATGTTACTGAGGGTCAGAAGAAAGGGCAATCTAGAACTTGCAAATGAAATACATGAAAGCATGAATTAAGATATTAGTGTTTTATTATGAAAAAAGTACTTGAGCAGCAAATTTTTAATGGTAAAATAACAGAAAAGAAGCCACTGCTAAGAGGAAAAAGACAAAGATGAGCAAGTGCAAGAAATCAGAAGAAAGTTGAATTGTTTGATACAAAAAGGTGGTCTAGAGGTACACAAAATAGCATGTGTGCAATTAAGACAGTAAAGCATTGAAAATATGCAGTTCATGGGTAAACATCCATGAGTGCAGTTGACAAATTGGTTAGAATTGATGGAGGAATAGATGCCAAAGAGTCCAAGAAAATTCTTGTTCATCATGTCATAGTTGATGGATGTAATCAGACTGCTACAAGTTTCATATTCTTGCAAGATAATGTCCACAAATATACAAACAAACTTATTACTGCTTGCCTGGAATCTAAGAAAACCCAAGAATCTTTTAAGCAGCTACCAGAGTGATAAAAAATAAAAAATAAAATAAAAAATGTCACTGGTTGTGTGTAGCGATATATGAATTTTGAAAAAGTCTGAGCTCAAAATCCCCGACTACCTCTGAAAAAAGTTTGCAAGACATTTTGATCTCAATTCTTTAACAGTTCATTAAAAAAGACAAAAACTGATGAACTGTCCGATAGTATGCTAAGTCCCAATCCTTACAGCGTTATTCTTTTTATCATTTAACATATCACATTACTGACTTATGTAATTAGAATTCAGATTTTCTTTGCCATACAAATGAATTGTCATTGGCAAGCCTTCTAATTTTTTGGCATTATTAGTACAGGCATAGCTCAGCCTCTGATAACAAGATTCTTTAATATGAAGTTTATCCACCTCCCCCAGTCTTTTTTTTTTTTTGCTTAAAATTTTAATAAAATAATAAAGAAAAACAAAGAAACTAATGGAATCCAACAAGAATGCATCACCAAAGTCTCTTGTTTTGATTTCAGCCAATCAGAAAGCAGTTCACCACTAAAAAAAAACCCACCATCAGTTCAAACCTAACACCTGGCATATACATACGGATTGTATCTCACTATTTCCCTTTTTTATTTAAAATATTTATTATTAGCCACCCTATGCCAGCCAGGTGGTCATCAAGAGATAGTGTTGCGTGTGTGCCTAAAAGGAAGCGGCAGTCTATCTCGCTGGATGTAAAAATGCAGGCCATACAATGAGTTGAGGCAAGGGAGAAGTATAATGTGGCACACTTGCTAGGTATGGCTTCAGTCCACACTAAAAACCATCTTAAACCAAGCAGACGGTATGAAAGATTCAATTAAAACAGCAGGTGTATCAACTGAAAATTAACTTGCACAAGCAGCAGCATAATAGTGAATTAAAGATTTTTTGAAATCTTATAACATAATGAAAGAGATTGATAACATCAGAGACACCTAGCAAGAGGTGACAAGCGAGTGCATGAACGTGGTGTGGCGTAAGCTGTGGGCAGACATCAGTGACTTTGCTCGCTTTGGGACTGAGATGACAGCAATTAGAAATGTTGTTGTTAAGCCAGCAAAGGAAGTAGACATTGATGATGTGAAGAGCTTCTCAACTCTGAGGAGTTACTTACCAACAAAGATTTGCAAGAACACAACAGGAACAGCCAATGAGAGATGAACAAGACCCGGTTGCCGATGAAATGCCAGAAAAAGTGTTAACAATTAAATTTTTGTCTGAAAATACTGCAAAGATTATGGATGCAATGGATGCCTTCTTAAATGATGATCCAGACTGGGAACAAAGCAGTCCTGTCAGGAAGGCAGTGTTGAAAGAAATCTGCTATTGTGAGATTTTGAAAGAGAGGAAAGAAGGAGAGTCAACATTTGATGCATCCATCAAAATGTTTTCTGTTCAGCAACTACAAGAAACAGAGCCAGGACCATCAAACCAGTATTCGGGCAGCTCATCACAATTAGCGACACTCATCCACCACTGCCAAGTTGGAGTAAAGGTTGGCAATGGTGGTAAAACGTACTGATGCAAGCTCTGGAAAGTCAATGGTGAGCCTAATTGTTTTTTTTTTTTCCCTGTTTTATTGAAGGTGTATCTATGATAATGTTTTATAATGTTATATTTATTGGACTCGTACATCTTGTACAGTATGCAAAGGACTGGAACCTATTCCCAATCGCCTCATGTTGAAACTACCTCTGACACTGAAGTTTCTGAGAACAAAGTGGATTGGTATTGTAAGTAATTCTTTTAAATAAAATTAACAGGATGAGATCTTAATAATTCTAAAACTATATTCAATACATTTGTGGTACTCAAGCTGATTTATGAAAAAACTATTTTATTAATATACTAACATCAAGAGAAAGTGTCTGGACAAGGTGATGAATGACTTGTATTTTGCTTTCTTCTGTATTCAACTTATGTAAACCACACTTTGTTCAACTTTCAAAACCACAAAGCTGAATAAAATATAGTCTGACTTCTTGCACCTCTGCACATCAGCAGCCAGTTACATGTGACAGCATCAGTCTTAAATAAAGTCAAGCAATGCCACAAACTGAACAATGGGTGCTGCAGCTGAGTGTATTACAACTGTTGGTGTTTAGATTCTGGTGGGTTATCTTCCTTTATACTCACTTCCCACCCCCTGAAAAAAAAAGAAGAAAGAAAGAATGACTATTATGCGGGATTATTTTTGTAATTTTTTTTCTCTTCTTTCTTTCACAATTTTATCCTACACTTCAGATAAAAGTTGTCATTCTTTGCTAGAACGAAATGGGGGAAAAAACCTCACAAACTAAATATGATTAGAATATAGAAATAGTAATAACAATAGGCTACACTGTTCTGGAGACAATTTAAATGGGGTTACAATTACCAGATTTGAAGCATCAAAGTTGAGTGCAGCTAAAAAATAAAGAAATAATCTAGTAGACAGGAAGGTCTGTGTGCGTGCACGCATTTACATTACACGAGAAAAGCGGGTAGTTGTCTATGTAGTTTACTAAAAAAACAGTAATATCGTGTGAAGAAAGGAGGTAAAAATTATATACCCCACCCTGAAATCAGTCCCAGCCCCAGAAGGAAATTAAGAAAAAAGAAGTAGTAGTAAAGTCAAACATACTTGATTGGTCAGGTAACAGGTGGTATTGCTTCATCAAGACCCAGTGGTTGTGCAAGGCTTTAGCTATCCTGGTTGGATGGAACATGCTTGCATGTTTATTCAAGAGATCCTGAAACACTTCTAAAGTTGGCTGGCTTGTCTAGGAAAAAAAAAAAAAAAAAGTGTCACACTGTCTTTGCTAAGCTGAGTCAGGTATGAAATATCTGAAACTTCCAGGTAAAACATATGGTTGGTTAATAATTAAAAAATGCTGAAATGTAAACACTAGACAACATTTAAACTGCACCACAGAACTGAATGCCAACTTTCACTTTTAGGTGCAATGCTCAGCAAGATAATGTTCGAAATAGGCAGCTTAAAGCTGCCCTTAGCATGTGATGCATGATCCCGTCTCACCAAGTTAAGTGAATGGTGTATTGCATCACAGATCTTGAGCAGCATGGTTATAAAGAATCAATCCACTTGGCTTTGAAACCCAACACAAACACGCTCAGTAACTGACAGGAAGGTTTAGATATTCCAAAAAGCAATATCTAATTGGGCTAAATAAAGCATTTACCAAATGACCGCATTCAGCTTCACCAACTATCCAAAAACAGAAACACCTATTGCAAAATAACAATACTGCACACAAAGTACTCTCAGCTCTAAACTGTGATGACGACAATGAAAAAAAAAAAAAAATCAACAAACATAGGTTCATTAGTTAATTATATTAATAAGGTGATTGGTAAAGCCTGAACTAGCCCACTAACTTCTGTAACTAATTCTTATCATTTGATGATGTTAAAAACAAAGAAATAAACTGCACTGGTTTTTGTCGTTATATAAATTTGTTTCAACTTTCTGAAAAAAAATTTTAATGTTAACACACAAAATACAACACCAAAGAAAAATAAATAAATGGTGGTTAAAAAAGGGTGGCAAATTTTTTCAAACCTAGTTCATTATCAGCAAAATACTAATGAACAAAACGCCAGGCCTCCATGTGGTGCAAAAATAGCAACAGTTTGGTTGTCAACTCTGGAGATATTGGAATACAAAAAAAATTTTTTAAGCAAACAAAGGAAAACGGGAACCATCCCCCAACTACATTTTACTTTCATACACACCAAAAACAACTAATAAACTCCACCATACTGTGGCAAGACTGCAAGAATTTAATATCCAGAATTTCTGTTCGCAGTTTTAAAAGTGAACTCCAGCCAGTCACAAAATGCCAACCCAATTTGTATGGTTCTTATTTTGTTAATTTTAGTGTTCTTGCTTATTTCAGTTAACTGAAACTTTTCTGGTTGGAAGAACCAGCTCTGAAATCTTTCATGTGAGAGGTCAAACCTATGAAGAAAATGAATTCTTCATAAAGTACTCTATTCCTTTTTGCTCTTGCATAATCTGAGTCAAGCAGTAAACAGTGAAAGAGAAAAATTTGGTTTCATCCTTCTTAGCAAAAAGGTCACAAAAAGAAGTAATTCTGAAAGTTCATCTGCAAAATATAGTAGTTCCTTTGAGCTTTATTAAAATTAGAATAATACTTCATTTTATTTTTTTCTGCCTAAATGCTGTTTTTAACAAAAAGGAAACAAGAATGATCCTGTGAAAGAGAAACTGATCTAGGTGCAGTGAATGCAAGTACTTGAAAATTTCTACTTAGCTAACAGTCATTTATTTAAACAGATAATTAAAAAGTCTTTAATGAAGATAATTAGCTTTGCATCACTGTACAACCTTCATTTTCAATTATTAAATTTATAATACTAAAAATACAAATATAGTTAACTCAAAAAAGTTTTCTACCAGGTTAGATGGGATAAAGATTTGAATAAAAATCTCATTCAGAAGCTTCATCAACACATCCTGCTGCTTGATTCTGTGCACCCAGTTGGTGTTTATATCTTAACATCATCCTTCAGGTATATTCTGCTCTGCTTTTCTTTCTTTCTCTTGTGATCATGGACAAGAAAAAAAGAAAATCCATGCTGTTAATGAACAGTTGAAGTTTAAAAAAATTTAGTAACAAAAAATCTATCAGCACTTTTGGTGGGAGCATTAAATGAAGGCAAAGTCTATTCCATGTTATTAAAATTGTATACTGTGTGGTTGGGTAAGCTACACAATGCCCAGTAAAGAGCAATGACTAAAATTGTTACTTTGAACAACTCGCTGCTTCAGGCATTACAAATAGTTATAATATCGTTAAAATGTTAAAATAATTTGTTCATGTACAAAAATTTATTTATTCAGTAGTAAGTCGGTTTAATCATTTTCTTTTCTGCATTTTCCCCAAAGAGTGACAATGATTCTTACTTGTATCTACAGTCCAAGTGATACATGAAATAACATTAATCTTGCTCACTTGATAAAGTAGGTTGATAACAAACCAGTCATTGCTTCAGTCTATAAGTACTTACTGAAGTCACTCTTCCCAGCAGTTCCTCCTCTGATTTACTGAATAATGTTTTAGCCTGGATGGATGAAATGATATCTGGATGTAACTGCTTCATGCACGTCACAGCCAACCTAAAACAGACAGCACCATGACCTAAACTTCACGTTACAAATTGATAAAATATATGTAGTTTACTTTGAATGAGAAAAAAAAAAAAAATTACAGATGACTGTTTTGTGTTTTCCTTGTTCACATTAATTCAGGTTACCATCTATTGAAAAAGTCATAATTACATATTTAACAAAAACAAATTATCAGAAACAAATTTATGCTCAACCATTATTGCAACACCTTGAATGCTAGATCTACATTACACTTAGCAGCTGCTAGACAAACATTTATCCAAAGCCATTTGATCTTATTCCAGATGTTGGCTATGTGATGTGATTATTGCAGTGAAAGAGTTCCTTTGTATTTCAGATATTAAATTAACAAATAAACAAACAAAATCATGCTTACTTTGAAATAACAGGGTCATAGAGTAGAGCATACCATCGCTCTTGAATTTCCTTTAGAGTGAATTTGCAGGAAAACTTGACACCCAAGTGAACTGCCATCAAGTCATTTGTCTAAAAATATAATCACATTCTTGTTTGTATTCAGTCTCTGAAGCTTCAAGGTAAAAGGAATCGAGATCAAAGTTATAAACTGACATACTGTGCGGCTCAGAAAAAATGCTCAGTGACATTGGAATTGCTATCAAACCAGTCAGATTAGAAAATGAACTGAAAAAATAAAATAACTCAAAGTCAGTCAATTTACAATTACATACTTGCTGAATGGCTGTAATCAAAGCAAGGTCATCTTGTGGTTTCCACCGACCCAAATCCTTAGTCGATGCTGGAACTGGCACCTGTATGAAAAGCAAAATAAATAGAAAAGCCCATTAGCAAAGTCAAATCTCTAAATATCTAGAGTTTAATTTTCACATTTGACTATTTAATGGCATATGATATTTTGATAAGTTATACAAATTCTAACTCAACTAATTTAAGAGAGTTCTGTTTTTCTTTGTGTAGTTGGGAAATTAATTAAATAGAGAATTATTTAAGCTTTGAAGGAAATATGATTGGTACAGTTCCCAGCAGAAAATAGAACTAATGTCACCAGGCATGGCAGTGCTTTGACAAAACAAACTTTGGTTGTAAATTAAAATGTTCATGAAAATGCTCACCTTTGGCTTTTGTTTTCTTTTTGTGCTGGATCTTGCTGGCTGAAAAGTCAACAAAACACAATGTAGTGGTGTTTCATTTTAATGACCCTACAGTCAAGACAAATCTTTCATTTGCATTCATTTTGCTTACATTTGTGTTGTAAACTAGTTCTTTTTATTTATTCTCTTATGCCCTATTGCTTCCTTTCTGCTGGCATTTTTTTAAGATCATAAACAACATTGTCTATTTTAGTTATCCTCTCATGACCACTTATCTCTGAACTACTAACAAGAGTTTGTTATTAGTATAATCATTTATCCTCTCAACATTGTATGTTGGGTAAATTAATTCTTTTGGATATTTTTGATGGAAATTGTATTTCCTCTAAAACCTCAGACTTTTAAAGTTAGAGATAGAAGATAGATAACCAGATGTAATATACTGAACAGCAGCAAAGTTGCAGCACCAGTCATCTGCCATACTAATATACTACAAAGCTAAATAGATGAAAATACTCACTTTCTTTTTCTCTATGGGTGGAATACTGGTTTTCTTCTTTTCAGGTGGAGGTGCAGCTGTAACACTATCCTGTCCAGTACCCTGGTGGTCAGCTTTCTCTGTAACAGAAGGTGCTTTCAGTCTTCCACGATCTGATTTCATAAGGCTGCTCTCCACTAGCTCATCATCAAATTTTTTCCGCTTGATTGATCGTGTGGAACTTCTTCGCTGCTGCACAGCTGTTGCTACAGCTGCATGTGAAACATGTAGCTTGGGCTTGGGGCAACTGGAACTGACTGGTTTCTGCTGGCTTGTTGCACTAACAATGGGGACAATTATACCAGGTTTCTCAGATGACTCTGCAAATAAGTGGAATAGTTAAAATGAGAAACCTGTCTTCAACTTCTGTGGCATACACATTTTTGTATCATGCATCATATTGCCAAAGATAAAAAAAAATTCTTAGTTACATTAAAAATGAAGAAAATTCAAATCTAGTGGTGGTAGTTCTTTTCTGACAAATCTATACCAAAAGTAGATTAAATTCAAAATTCTGAGCTAATAATTTTACTTGAATAAACATTCAGTGTGAGAGGAAGAATTAAACATTAATTGTCAACATTCAAACATTCTCTAAAACATCTTCATTTAATTAAAAAATTTTGAAATAATTCTATATAGATTTTCTTAATCTTAAGCAATAATAAAAAAAAAACGAAAACTGTTTGGTTTTTGGCATAGAAATCATAATGACTTCTTACACGAACATTAAGTTGTGTCCAGATTTACTAGAGACAGAGATTAGTCTAAGCACAAACAAAAGCAGAATGATGACATACTAAACAGCTGTGTTTTATTCTACTGTACTTGTTACCTTTTACAAATTATCCAGATTTTACAAGTATAAATACATACAGGATTTCATTAAACGTAGAAGAGAAAAAGTAACACTACAATAATTTTGTATATCTATGCTTTGGAGTGCTCTGCTTCAGTGTTTCTTAAGAAAAATTAGATGTTCATATATAGTATTCCGATATAAAATCTGGCTTTATACAAGTTTGTAAGAGACAACTTATTGTGAATGCACGTCTTGATAAAAGAAAATACGACAGCAAACTGGGTAAAATCATGCAAACAGTGCTTTTAAGCAGAAATGAAGGAAAATGTGAAGATAATACCCCTTTCAATTGTGCAAGTTTATGCACTCAACCATTATAAGAATTTAATTTGCCTGTAGATGTTGCGCACCTGTCCGAAAAATACTACAGAATTTACTTTATAAACAAGAGAAAAGCGAACCAACCAGTAATAGCTGTCGTGCAAGTAACAGCATATTATGATTGCTGTATTTACTTGTCTGACGTTTACTGTTCGTTAGGTACATTATAAGATGGCGTCGTGGCGCAGTGAGTTCGCTCGTTAATCCCCTATGTTGCGGGTTCGATCCTCAGTGGGGCCCGGAAGTACTTGCTACTGATGAGAACCCCAAAAAGCCCGAAACAGCTGTACGTCCCTCTGGAAGCTGACGATCACCACCTCGCCTCTCAACCCGAAAGGGGATGATGGGGTTCCGCCAGGTTGTAAAATGTCCCAGACGCACCTGTGGGGTTTATGGGACAGGTGCGAGTGAAGGTGCCCTGTAGCACTGGCAGCAGTATGTCCGCTTCCTATATAAGTGCCGCAGACAGGTAATAGCAACCACGTCAGGGGATACCAGCTTAAGTTGCCTCCTACCACCGTTTAGTCGCGTCCGAAGCCGAAGTAATCGGTTGGCGGACGGTTATAGTATCACAGCGCTGCGACACGGGACAATTCCGTCATTAGACGAATTAATTAATTTACCTGTTTTCTCAGGTGTTGAGACCACAGCAGCAGCAGCAGCAGAGTTTGTCACCGGTTTTGCTTGTCCGACCGAGCCAGGCAGCAGTAACGTTACTCCTTCTTCCCTTTTTATCGTCATTTCAGACATTTCTCGGTCAGTTTCGTTTGTTTGTTTTTCTCCCTGAACTTCGAACTTACTGACAAAAGACGGCAAAGGGATCACAGCACCCGAAACGTGCAGCAGCTTCAGCACCGCGCAGCCATCTTAGAAGACTGCCTCAAAAATGTCAGGACGGAGTCGAGGAGCCGCCACACGTCCGCATGCATTAAAAGGCATGAAAAAATAAAACGTATTCACATTTTTAATATTAAATTAAATAAATGTAAAGGGTTAAATTAAAGAAAATGGCTACTAAAGGGATTTTTAAAACCAAAAAAAAAAATATTTCAGTTGCACAATTTCGTTCCAAACTCCAGAGGAGATTTTATATCCAACCCCGATCTGACTCCGCAGAACAGGTTTTCTTTGCTTTTCATTGGAATAAATGGAATAATAGAAAAATGTGTTTGTTTGTTTTTTTTTTTGATTGTTTTCATTCGAGGTAAAAGTACAAGAATTTTTAAAAATAAAAACTTCGTCGCTTAAAATAAAAAAAAAATATCGGAGAAGCCAGCGAGCAGCAGCAGCCAGACGTCGTCGCGTTGTTCACTAAGGAAACAACAACGGTAGCAGGTTCGTCCTCCTCCCGGAAGTGGTGGTGCGGAGTTACTGGGGCAAACAGGAAGTGTAGAGATGGCGTCTAACGTGCTGCTCGTAGTTATCTTAAATTCGCTGCTCTTGTTCCTGCAAGTATTCGGCGGGTAAGAATATTTCGGATACTGCAACTGTGAACGTGGCGCGCGGCTCCGCGCTCTGTCCGGTGTCTCGGGCTCCCGCCGCGGGCGGAGTGTGCGGTGCGGCGCGGGACTGTAGCAGACTACACTACGCTGGGCCTCAGGGGGGGGGGAGTGGAATCGTGGGCAGATCTTATTGGCTGCCTAGCTTCAAACTAACTGGAGCTTTCTTCCCACCCCGGACAGGCAGTAAATGGCCCAAAGTGAATAGCAAGATGTATTTAGACCTGCTTCGTCCGTTGTGGGTTTTTTCCTCTCTCTATAATATATATAGATTAATATCATAATCCCCCCTCTCTATAATATATATATAATATAATATTAATATCATAATCCCCCTCTCTCTACTAATATATTATTATATCATAATCCCCCCCCTCTCTCTATAATATATATATATATTATTAATATCATAATCCCCCTCTCTCTACGAATATATATATTAATATCATAATCCCCCCCTCTCTATAATATATATATATATATTAATATCATAATCCCCCCTCTCTCTACGAATATATATATTAATATCATAATCCCCCCTCTCCTATAAATAATATATTAATATCATAATCCCCCCTCCTCTATGAAATATATATTTAATATCATAATCCCCCTCTCTCTACGAATATATATATTAATTCAATATCATATCCCCCCTCTCTCTCATATATATATATTATATCAAATCCCCCTCTCTCTAACGAATATATATATATTAATATCATAATCCCCCTCTCTACAAATATATTATAATATCATAATCCCCCCCATCTCTCTATAATATATATATTAATATCATAATCCCCCTCTCTCTACTATATATATATATTTATTAAGATCATACTCCCCCCTCTCTCTATAATATATATTAATATCCTAATCCCCCTCTCTCTACGAATATATATATATTAATATCATAATCCCCCCTCTCTCTATGAATATATATATTAATATCATAATCCCCCTCATCATAAAGCCCCCCCCCCCACCCCTCTCTCTATGAATATATATATATATAATAATATAATCCCCCTCTCTACAAATATATATATAATATCATAGCCCCCTCTCTCTATAATATATATATTAATATCATAATCCCCCTCGCTCGCACGAAATATATATAAGATATATTAATATCATAATCCCCCCCCTCTCTCTATAATATAGATATAATATAATAATCCCCCTCTCCTCTACTAACGAATATATATATATTAATATCATTATCATAATCCCCCTCTCTCTATGAATATATATATTAAAATCATAAATCCCCCTCTCTCTATGAATATATATATATATTAATATCATAAGCCCCCTCTCTCTATGAATATATCTATATATATTAAATCATAATCCCCCCCTCTCTCGATGACTATATATATATATTAATATATCAGCCCCCTCTCTCTATGAATATATATATAAATTAATATCATAATCCCCCTCTCTCTCTATAATAATATATTAATATCATAATCCCCCCCGCCCCGCTCTCTCTATTACGAATATATATATTAATATCATAATCCCAACGCTCTCTCTACGATATATATATAGTTAATATCATAATCCACCCACTCTCTCTACGAATATTATTAGGTAATATCATAAGCCCCCACTCTCTCTATAATATATATATTAAGATCATAATCCCCCCTCTCTCAATACGAAGATATATAGATTAATATCATAATCCCCCCCTCTCTACAATATAATATATATTATTATCATAATCCCCCCTCTCTCTCTACGAATATATATATTAATAGCATAATCCCCCCTCTCTCTCTACGAATATATAATATTAATATCATAATCCCCCCCTCCTCAACTCTCTACGAATAATATATATAATATCATAATCCCCCCCTCTCTCTCACGAATAATATATTAATATCATAATCCCCCCTCTCTCTCTCTACGATATATATATTAATATCATAATCCCCCCTCTCTCTAATCTCTACGAATATATATATTAATATCATAATACCCCCCCCTCTCTACGAATATATATTAATATCATAATCCCCCCTCTCTCTCTACGAATATAATATATATATAATTCATAATCCCCTCTCTCCTCTCTCTCTACGAATATATATATTAATATCATAATCCCATATCATAATCCCCCCCCCGCTCTCTCTCTCCCTCTGCGAATATCATGTCAAGTCTCTTCTACTTTCCATTTTTTTGTGTTTCTAGAAAGAAAATTAACCCCCCTAATCTTATGTTTAATTTATTCTTTTGTTTTTTCTGTCTTATTGCTTTTGAGAAAGTTGAATATAAAGTTAGTGAGAGTTCAGTTATTCCCGTCCGTTTCATTCCTGATTCAAAGATTATAATACTAGCACCATGCATATTGCCCGACAACTTTAATTAGAATATCCATTAATTTAGCCCAAGTAGACACTTAGCATTCAACTAAAAGTGGCCTGTACGAGTTTCCAAACTTTAATAGATGAAGTTTTCCAGTCAAGATTTCCATTATTGTTAACTACGTGATTTTTTTAGGACAACAAAACCCTAAAATTAAAAAAAAAAAAAAAAGAGCTGTAGTGAGACTTGGGATTTATGATTTTAAAAAGCGAAATCTGAGTTGTGATTGGTGACTAACGAGATATATTTATCTGATTTTATTTTGTCAAACTACAATTTGATTGAATGGGAACAAACAAAACTAACAGCTATTTTTAAAGTTTTAATAATTTTATCAAAAAACATGGTAGGGTCGATATCGGTCTGTATTGATTCTTATTCTGTCCTTGAAGTTGGAATAAAACTAAACTTTATATTAAAAATAATACACAGTTAGTAATTTTCAGTCCTTTGTAACAAAATGTAAAATACAATTAAAGCCAAGCACTTGTCATATTCTGTGAAATCTGTTGATGCCTGTCATTCTTTGAGTGTTAGATTGTTATACTTAGAAAATCGGCTAATGACAAGTCCTTTTATGCTGTCTTCACTGTTTGTTAGGTAGAAATCAATATAAGGTAACATCAGGCAAATGTTTAAATATATAGATGTGATTTTAGAATTGTTTACAATAAGAATTAATGCATTGTTTACATATCTACATAATGAAATTTTTTTGATTTAGAATCTATTTTGTGGTTGTAATATAAGTATTAGGAGTGATCTAAATTCGCTTTATGTTGCAGGTATGTATAGTAAATTTGAGCTGCTAAATTATGCATTATCAAGAAGCATTTTGGGGTCAGAATCAATAGAATAAGTGAGATCGTTGTAAAGTTTGAACTTTGTTTCTTTTTGTTTTGACTGTTTTGAATATTTAAGTAATAGTTTTGACATACAATATCACCTAATTTTTTTATTTCACTATAACGATTACAAAAACAGTTATGCAGTCAAATTCTTGTTTGTTTTTTTTTTAGCTTTCAGAAATAATTTGAAAAAAATAATGATAAATATAGTGGGATGGAAATGTTCTAATTTCTCAGCACTTTAATTTTTTGTTGTTTTTCCTAAGATACTAAGACAAAATCCAACCACAATAATTACCAGCTTTTATTTTTCTGATTATCAATATTATTGGACTTAAGCTTTTTTGTTCAGGTATTTTTTATTATCAGTAACTAGTACACTTACTCGAACACTTAAAACATAGTGCCTGGTTATGTTTGGTTAATATAAATAAGCATTAGTAATGTACATGTGAAACTTTTCCATACCCTGACACTACCATGACTGAATCTGTTGTATTTTCTGATGCAGCAGTCTGCAAACAGCAAAAAAAACCTGAACCCTACCATCAACAAATGACAAATTGAATTGTGATCAACTTGGGAAACAACATATTCAGAATCTGTGATGTTGAGGATTTGCTTATGCAAACTGATGATTTGTGATTCTTTTCATTCATTCAGGATTATTCCATTGTACAGCTTCTTATACTTAGCTGATCTCAGTCTCCCTGTGATGGAAGCTGATTGCAGTTGATACACATCTTCATTTAGTAGTTTACATAAGTAGAAATGTAATAGCTGATCCACTTGTTGATCTCGATACTGTGCCATAACATGTAGTTGGCCATGCTTAGGTATGTTTTTGGGGCTTTGTTAATGAAGCATGAACACCCAGTTGAGCTACAAATGGCCTCTGTCTATCCACCTTGTGTAGGGCCATGGTCTATCTGCTTGTTTTAATTATCATACCTTGATACTTTGTAGTAGAGAGAGCTCTGTAAAAATGTTCATTTTTTTAGGCAGTCTTTTTACACTTTCCATATGCAAAAAGCTTTTCTGGGCAACATATGCCTGTGCTGTACAAAACACCAGTTTTAAAGTAGAATAATGGGAATGCATTTAAACAGTAGTCTTTGTTATCCAGAACACTTTAGTAACTGGAATCTGTAAAAAATCTCAATACAATTCCACATTTTACAGGCACCCAAAACACTTGCATTTGGCATATATGAGAGTTTTTAATAATTAAATAGTATTGTTTTTTTATCTTTAATTACAAGTAGGAATGTGTTCCTAATCAATTTTTTAGCATTCTAAATCTTTTAAGACTGTAACATTGAGGAATCTTAAGTAACCAACATATTTGATTAACTGCCACCTGCTCAGTCCCATTGGTGCCATATAACAAAGACTTTACTGTATTTGGATTAGCTGGGTTTCATTAATGAATAAAAAGAAATTGTTTATTAAAAATTCTTGACATTGTTTGAGTGAAAATAATTATAAAAATATAAAATGCGCTGTTAGAGCTTAGTAGACATTTCCTGTTGCTTTCAGAAACCCTTTTTTTACTTTTCTTTTGACTAATTTACAGGAGAGATTTTTATAAAATTCTTGGTGTTTCCAAATCTGCATCAGTGAATGAAATAAAAAAGGCATACAGAAAACTGGCAAAACAGATGCACCCAGACAAAAATAAAAATGATCCTGATGCACAAGAAATATTTCAAGATTTAGGAGCTGCATATGAGGTATGGACTTAAGGTTCACTAAGTGTTTTTTGTGTACATTGTCCTTATAATCTGACAGTTACATTATTTTTATTATGGCATGTGAGTGGGACATACTGCTCGTGAAGGTCCTCTTATAAGATTCTGTCAGACCAAAAGATGTAATAACATTAGCAAAAACAAAGAACTTTTTGTACTTATAAATGTCACATCATTTACTTACTGAGCAGAAATTAACAAATACGATTGTTGAAAGTAGCATATTCGCTTATCTCGGTAGTGGCTCTGATTTAATCTCCAATAGGTCCTGATTCTAGATAGTGCCATAGTGTCTCCTCTAGCCTGTTGTGTGTGAATTTACACTGCACATTGTGGTTTTCCAACCCCCCCTCCAAAAACACAAACACGCACACTTCTGATTGGTGTTGTGACTGTTTTGAATGCACTACTAATATCTCATCGACCCTTTACCTGACTTTCAATTCTGATGACTTAAAAAATAAATAACAGCATCACATCTTGCCTGCTGCATACTTTTGTTTTCTTTCGACTCCATGTGACAAAAAAACATTGGCTAATCAGTGCAGTTGGATGCTGGAGGTCACAAAAATAAGTCGGGACATCAGTTACATGTACTTCAACTTACCTGCAGTTAATTATTAAAAATCATTAAACTTTCACTTATAGCATTATGGCTTTGAAATTTACCAGTATTAATAAAGCAACAGCTATTGTACACCCACATGCTTTTCTGAACACTTTGACATAAAAACCTCACTGTAAAAAAGCATTTAAGTTAATGGTTAGGATATTGGGCTTTTTTCTTTTTCAGTTTGTGCATGCGGATATGTTAATGATGACTTTGAATACAAGTAAAATTTCATGGTGTTGAATGTTAGCCACAAAATTAAATAATCTTGAAATGTTGGCATGTGAGAAATTTGGGGATATTACTGAAATGAAAATAAATAAATCCTAATTGTAAAAAAAAAAATAAATTTATGAAATAGATATGTTATAAGTACAATTAAGGTTAATTGTTGATCTTGCAAAGCATTCATACTAGATAGTTATTTCAAAAGTTAACTTATTTAGAAGATTTGGTGATTGTATATGAGCCTATACAATCTTGCATTCCAAGCAGTTTTATACTTAAGAGAAAAATATTAATGAATTTCAGATAAAGAAAAATTTATGCACACTCACCCAGTACCTCAGGAAACTAGATATGCAGTCATTCTCTATACAATCTTGAGATGGATCTGACATATTCCTAAATTGGCCATCAAGACTGCATGAAATATGCATAATATGCCATTTATTTCTGTCCAAAGATATTCTGATTTTATTTTGACATTTTATAAATGCAGTTATGTTAATATATATAGAAATATCCCATATCATGATTTACAGTTTTTGTAATTTTTTTGTCATTTCTGCTGAAAGTGTTTTGTAATTTAAAAAAAAAAGGTGGGCAGTGATCAGATTTCCATTAATATGTAATGGTCACATTTAACTGAAATATTTAAATATATAGAGAAATTTTTTTAAAAGACCCCCACCAGATGGTGCAGAGTGATTTAGAGACAGATACTTTAACTAACTGTACTGTACTTCCCTGGTGCTAGGGATTTTGATTTTTCTGGAACAAAGGAGTATGGAAAAATGGCTGGTTGCTAATCTCTGCATTTTAGATCATTAAACTGTGACTGAAATTTGTTGAGCATAAGTAAAAATTATCAGTTTATTTGTTTTTGAGTTTGCCTATAGTCTGAAATTTTATTGGATGACAGTATTTAAATATTTTGGTTTTCTTGTTGGTATTTTAAATTATTTTATTAATTTTTAAACTTTTCGCTGCAAAGATGAAAGTTAATAAGCATCTTATATGTATTAGTTCAGTACATATTTATGTAATTCAGATATATCAATCACCATGTTTGTTTCATTAGATAATACAGAAATTTGGTATCAGCGTGTGGCTGTTCGTTTCTCTTTTCCCTTATTTTTCTAAAGTTTTTTATTTTAAAATCTATTCTTGCAAAATACAATTTAAAAAATAATTAATGTATATTATTGTTTTAGGTTTTAGCTGATAAAGAGAAAAGAAAAATATATGATCGTCATGGAGAGGAAGGTCTGAAACAGGGAGACATGCATGGTGATCCATTTTCCAGGTTAAAGATTGAAGTACTTATTAGTTATCAGGAAAAAGCCTCATTTATTGATTTAAAAAGGAAAAAAAATGAAAGAAATGAATAGCATTGACAGCCTACATCTAGAGATTGCTAGTGTAGAGTATCAGACTTCTCATTTTGCAAGAATTCTTAATATTTCAAAATAATACTAAAAATTGAAATTTTTCAGCGTTGAAAATAGTCCTGATTTCATTGATAAATCTTGGTCTCTTCCTTTTTCATCTGTTTGTTTTTTTTTCTAATTTTTTAAAATTTTAATTGAAAAAGTATTTTTATCAGAAGTTTGGTTGCACATGACTCATGATTTTGATTTAAATGTTTCTTAAAGATGTAATTTTTTCTACTTTGTAAATTTATATGGTTTAACAAAATTTTTTTTTTCTTTCAGTTTCTAAAGTTCTCAAGTAAAAGTGTATTTCTTTCAGTTTCTTTGGTGACTTCAGTTTTTTTGGTGGGATGAAGGAACAGAACCAAGAGGTTGTGCGTGGTGGTGATGTAATTATGGATCTTGATGTATCGCTGGAAGAGCTGTACTCCGGCAATTTTGTAGAGGTAAATTTTGGTTTCCTCACTTCCATTGTAAATTGTTTGTTACTGAACGTGAGTTCTATATCAAATATTGCTAAGTTTTGTTGGGAAATCTGAATTCTCATGAATTCAATTTCAGAAAAATGTATTTGCTATGCTGAATAATATTTAGTTCTGGTTAACAGACAGAATTCCATGAAAATTGTCATTTTCTTTATAGATGTTAAAAAATAAGAAAGAAAGAATTGTCAAGGGTGTAGGTTTTCTTTTAATCCATTTATGACTCTTATGTTGTTATCTTTATTATTATTTTAATCATAAGAAAATATGTTCTGCTTCCAGTGTTTAACTGTGTGTGAAAGCTTAGAAACTGTTCTTAACAATTTTGAGCATACATGTATCTGTGTGCTCATCCAGAATTTTGGATTTTTTGGTGAAGAGCAAAGTTTTGTTGGGTTTCCTAAAAGTAGCGCCTTGTGGACATATACTGCAACATAAACGTGTTTGAGATATTCTGTAGGTGGTTCGGTACAAACCAGTAGCAAAACCAGCTAAAGGCACACGACGGTGTAATTGTCGAATGGAAATGGTAACTACTCAGCTTGGTCCAGGGCGATTTCAGATGACCCAGCAGCAAGTCTGTGATGAGTGTCCAAACATCAAGTAGGTTCAGTGCTGTTGCAGAGTTTACATTCATTTCAATTTTACGGTTATTGATAACACTAAAAGATGCATTCTCTATGTACTGTGGTATTGATGACATGGCAGAGTTGTTGTGGTCTGTTAACATATTATCATAGTACTCACTTTTCCCTGACTAATTCTTTCCTATTGGTACAATGGAAGAAAATTGCCACCACCTTACAGCTCGCTTGTACAACTAACATTCTTTGGTATTGAAGTCTTATGAACATGATGTTAGATACAATATAACTTTTATTTGTTTACTTTGACAAAGTTTAAAAAAATTAAATTTTTTATAATTAATTAAAAATTAAAACAAGTTATCTGTAAATATAGCAGGTATACTGTGCACGCTACATGAACTGATCTTGGTTACTCAGCTCTTCAGTTAGTAATGTGTTAGTTGGCAACATAGATTTGTGTGCTGCTAGCGTTACAATAAGTTAAAAAATAATGACTAACAAAGCAAAAAAAAAAATCTCATTCTGTTTCACTTGTCATCAAGGTATTCACTTAATGGGTATCTTGTAAAGTTTGAATCTGTTTTATATCCTAACCAAAAATGTAGCATAATTACTCATTTAATGAAAAGTGATTGATGTTGTGTTTAAAAGATCCAGGTTGAAGATCTGGCAAAAAATTTTTGTATTTTTCTTCTAAGATTTGTGCCTGAAGAAAAGCTGTTGGAGATTGAGATTGAGCCAGGGATGAAAGATGGACAAGAGTATCCATTTGTAGCAGAAGGTAAGTTTTAGTAGGAACTAATTTACAGGGTAGCTGCAATTAATGTATATTTAATGTAATGAGAAAGAATAACTTCTTAAAAGATTATTATTTTATTTAAAATAGCTGTGTAGCTGTCTTGAACAATTATAACCAAAGCATGTAGTTAGCCAACTTTAAGTTTAAATTGTCACTGCTTAATAGAAACAAAATTCATGCTGTTTTTTTATATCCAACTTAATGAATTGATAATTTTACTTTTTATACATATAATTTTTGTATTTTATCTACAAAAAGTTTTTTTTCAATATAAAGTCTTTAACAATGGCAGCATGGCCAGTGCAGAGATGATTAATTAATTTTCACATTGTTCTAACAGAGTTTTTGTGTGTACCTAGTGATAAACAAAAATACCTAAATTACTTGTGTCAATCTGATCCAGGACTTTTTAATTCTTCTGTTGGTTTGTTTGAATTGTACCTTTCTTTCTTGGTTAACAGGAGAACCTCATATAGATGGCGAACCAGGAGATTTGAGATTCAAAATAAAACAAACTAAGTGAGTGAGTTAACATGAGCATGCACGTTTATGTACAGCGTATTCCTAAATCACTTCACTTTTCTTCATATTTTGAATAGTGAAACATGCACATAACGTAATGTCTGCTTGATATCTTTAAATGAATGGAATTTTTTAGAGAGTAATCAGTTAGCTTTTAAAAAGAAAGGTTAATTGATAGAGATTTACTGGATTAAAGACTTTACCTATCAACACTTAATTGCAGTAAACAGATATTAATATTTTTGTAAATTATGTAGATTGGAGTGGTTTTACTGTTTAAGGTTTGTGAATAGTGAAGCATTTATTGTTCATAACAAAGGTAATGGAATGCATGTCTTTTACAGGCACAGTAAGTTTGAGAGGCGAGGAGATGATCTCTATACAAATGTCACCATCTCCCTGATGGATGCTCTGGCTGGATTTGATATGATCATTCAACATCTAGACGGTCATCGGGTAAAATTTACATCAAATTTATTTTTGTCATCTTTACCTTTTCATCACATTTTAAAATTTTTTTTATTTTGTTAGCATACCAAATAATTTTTTGTTTATTTTCCTCATTTGCCATTAATTTTTATACTAAAATTTATACATTATATATTGAGTACTGTCAGTCTGACTGCAGATTTTTCTTTTCTGTTTACAATGGTTGAAATTTCATCCAAGTTTTGTTATTTTCACCTCTGTTTTTTATTTCTACTTAAGGTTAAGTTGTTCTGTCCTAAATGTGATGTAATCTTGTATAGTACGTACTTCACACTAATGTGCTTGTTGGTCATTGTTCACACGATGCTAGATAATGGAAACTGATAACTTCTTTAAAACATCCTTAAATTAATTAATTTTTATTTTGTTATCAAATATTGATGAAAACTTTCTTATCATCTAAAAGGTGCAGATTACAAGAGAAAAAACTACTTGGCCTGGAGCTAGGATGAAAAAAGCCATGGAAGGAATGCCAAACTATGAAAACAACAATGTACGCGGAGCATTGTATATAACATTCGATATTGACTTTCCTAGAAAAGCTTTGACTGATGATGATAAAGAAGGTTAGTGAGAAAAATGCTCCTTAGAAGTGTGTGTGTGTGTGTCTACGTGTGCCATAGAGAATCTGCTGCATAGTTATGGTTTACTTAATGTATTGGAGTGTTGTAATTTCTTCATAAGAAAACACACTCAAACTTTTCTAAGATACACATACATTACTGGTATTCAGAGATTGGGGGGAATGTGGCTGCAGTTTCTTAAAATATAAAAGGGAGGATTAGGATAGACTTTTGTTTTTCCATTATTTCTGTTAATTCAATCAGTATTTAGAAATTTAAAAGTAAAACAAAACAAAAACAAACGTTTTTAATTTTAGGGAGCCTTTTCCAAAACATATATACCATAAAATGCTGTGTATTCTGTGTGTTTTTTTTAAGAAAATTTACCTTTAAAAATTGAGGGTGTATTATACTAGATATCAGACGTCGCACACTCTTTTTCCAGACTGCTGGGGCCATTGCCTGTAGCAGATGAGTGAGCGATGATACATACGTATGCATTAGAAAATCCCACATGGAAATTTGACAAAATATCAATAAAAGATAGTTGTTTGTGTCTTGCTCTGTATGTTTTGGCGGATATGAGTATTGAATGTCACTGGGTTGAGTGTCATTGATATTGGCAATGAAATGAGTATAAACAGAACAAGGAGTTCATACTGAAACACTGTAAAATTTAACCACAAAAACAAAAATGCAAATAATATTTTTTTTCACTATTTATATTTGATGAAATTGATAAATATAATACAGGATAAGTGACATGCATTGATATGATGTACATTTAGATTAAAACCCATCAAACTCCTCCCCACTGTCTTCCATCTGCAAGAACTGTTCATCAGTCATGGTAGCAGTTGTGTCGTACTAGATGTTGTTGCCCTCTGATGCTTCTACTGCCTTGTCATCCCTTAGCTCAGACCACAGGATGTCATCTTCAGTTCTGTACATGGCATTGGACAGACAGCACCTGAGTTTACTTCTGTCAGCCATAGACCCCAGTGTGACTGTGAAGCGGGTCTTCTCTTGGCCATTCGTCTTCATGGTGCTGGTCTTCGAACTGATGGGGGCCACTGTGCTGTTGTAGGGATGGTCGAATGTCGTGGGCATCATCTGGTCAGTATTCCCTGTGTGTCAGGAGGTAGTCATGTTGCTTTTTCAGTTTGATGATGAACTGTTGCTCCTCAACAGCTGATCTTCGTAATCATCAAGTAGCTTCTGGGCGATGGTGGTTCACCAGCAAATGCTCAGTTGGTTGCGGGTCCATGAAGCATGCACACCATTTCTGAGATGTTTTAAAGTCAGGTACAGATTGTCTTTTGAGTTTTGTAGTCAAATGCATGCATGCGTATCTCTGGTGGAAACCCCCACACCTTGCATGTAGTACTGTTCAGCGACGAAGCAAAGTACCTCCTCCTCAAAGCTTGGGACAGGACACACCCTTTCCCTGATCATCATGTTTTGAACAACATGGCCTCAATCTTCTTCTGAGAATGTCACTAGGATCTGATGTTGGCCTTGTTCACTCCAAACCTTTGAGCTGCAGCTCTGTTGCTGTGTTCACCTGCATAGCTGATTGTTTGGAATTTATCTGTGGCAGTGTAGCTCATACGTCATGTTGGCTACTTGGTTGTACCAGTATGTAGAAAGAGGGACTGATTAAAGATTATCTCCTGCGGAGTTTATATGCATGTTACTGTAATACCTCAGTCACTATGCCATGATGTAGTGGCTGAGGTGGCGTAATAAATGAGGGTGGCATAGTAATTGAAATAGAATTTTTTCACAAAGACCTTTGAATGCCATGGCATAATATGCAAGGTGTTCATGAAAACTTGATTTGTTCATCAGCTGAGTGAGTGAATTTTTGGGATTTTTGTGAAACTACTATGTATGCCCCATAAAATATCTCCACATTTAGTTTATTCTGGATGGCCCCACTGAAGGAAAGTTGCTGTAATTTCTCAGTTGATTTTAAGTTAAAGATGGCCATTTGTCTCTTGTATAACACCTGTTCTGTTTCAGGTTGGCCCAATCTGATGGTGCCTGAAATATGAGCTAAATATGTCTGCATATTATAATGGGAATTATACGTTTTGGAGGGTTTTTACCGTGGCCGGACAGTTTGCCTACGGACATTGTGCCTATGGATAGTTTGCCTACTGGACATTATATTTTATTTTATTTCACTTTATTTACATTCATTGGAATTTTAACATAAATAAAAAAGAATAAAATGCATATATATAAAATCATTCTTAAATTCATGTCTAAAATTAATTTTTTAAATTTATTTCTGCCTACTCTTGAATTTGTGACGAAGTCTATTTCGATTGGAATCTGTAAAAAAATTCAACTTATCTTACAAAAACGATAATGCAGCGATAATTTAAGATAGTTACAACAAATAGTAAAAATCCGCAAACATAGCACAGTTATTCAACACTTTGAAATAAAAGCTTTATGGAATAATTCCACTCGGCATACAGTGTTCCCTCACAGCAGAGAAGGTAGGGTAGTGAAGTCTGTGACCTGTCCTGCTAGACTGACCACTGTGCTCGTTGGAACTTCCAATATACACAACTTGGCAGAGAGGGCAATCAACTGGTAAACTACTGACAAGCGTAAGTGCAATTAAGAGCCAATTTTTAAATTAATTCTTTTGTTTGAATCTGAAGTTGATCTGGAGGAATAAATATTTTTTTATTTTTTTTTTCCATTTTAACAGACACTTGTCGAAAATAAGGTAAGGATAAATATACCACTTCTTTACTAGCTGTAGGGACACACTAAGTTGATAACGATCAAGAATACTCTCAGTAGTTTATGAAACAGTTGTTCGCTAGTAGGCAAACTATCTGTAGGCATAATGTCCAGTGGGCACATTGTCCGTAGGCAAACTGTCCGGGTACCGTTTTTACAGTTCAAAATTGGGGTGCATATTATATTCGATAGTGTATATAATACACGGCATTTTACGGTATGTATATACTAGGGACATTTCAATATCATCATAATGGTATCTGTCCAGGTTTCATTTGAATATACCTGGTATATAGATGGGCTTCAAAACTTATGTATATAATGCCCCTTTGCTTTAAAATGGGCATCCAGAAAATGATTTAAAACATTTTAATTTTATCTATTCTACTATTTTACTAAAGAACATTTCAAACACTGCTAAAATAGAATTTCTCAGCCTCCGTTGTTTATTTATACTTAGCCTGAAAATACCTTGATAAGATCTCACTTTAAGTGACGATAGTAAAAAGTAGGCAATGTGAAGCTTTGTCATAACTAAGACTACACCTTCAATAATTCTGGTAAATCCCCAGCTGACCTACATGCAAGTAAGTGCATTCTTTTAGTAGAGATATAAAATTAAGAATTTCTGCAGCTTCTTAATTTAAAAATCTCTAGTCCTTAAAAAGAATGATTTATAAAGTATATTGTGTGTTTGTGTGTGTTAAAATTCAGATGTTGGATCTGCTCTATAGATATTTTTTTCTTAAATTAAAAATGTAAGACATGAGATAAGTGGCCATGTTTTGCTAATCAAGAGCAGACAAAAGCCAAAATAAATGATTGGGTTGTTGTTGTTTGTAGTTTTTTAAAGTTTTTGTTATATGCTATTCTTGTTTGAATTTCAAGGATTATGTTTTGTTGAAAGAATTATTATTAAGTACATAAGGCATATGTTCATCTGTTTACTTTTTTATGTCCTGTTTACAATTATTATTTTATTTATTGATTGCAGGTATAAAGAAAATTCTGAAACAAGAAAGTAAACAAACTATATATAATGGACTTCAAGGTTACTAAGAGATAGACACTTTTGAGAATACATGGAATTCTGTATGAAAACAGAGTGGCTAGTAATACAAGATGAGATCTGTGCATCCATCATCAACATTATCATCCCTCTGAACACTTAGATGAATCCAGCACACCATGTTAACAGTATCTACAAATATCTTTTTGGATATACTTATCTCTTTCATTGTCATTCAGTGTAGTTGCACTGTTATTCCTATAAGTACGTATGGATAGATGCACCGATATGCTATAAAATGACATAGTTTAAGTTTACATCCTGTCCTAAAGTCTGCTGTTAAGTTTACTACAAAGAATATCACTTGAGTGAATATTGTGGATTATTTTTAATTGAATTTTCTTTTTTGAAGGCTGGTTTTAAAGGTCATTTGTCTCTCTACTCCTTTTCAATGATAATTGATCATACTTTCCTTTGGTGTGTACATAATGTAGTGGTCAGATACCATTAATTTTCTGAAGATATCTCCATCTGTTTTCCTTTGTCCTATACTGGGCCAACCAGAGGAAGTTGTAACCAGCTGAATTTTTCAAAAACATTGGAAAAAATGACACTATGAGAAGTTTGTGAAAGACTGTGTACCTACTTAGCAAAATAAAGATTTTAAAAATATTCAACCACTCATATGACTGCGTGACAGGGTAACACAATAAAAAACATAAATGATGTTTGATCTTTCTTATTTTTTGGATGTAAACTGAGACAGGAGTTGAATTAGTCAGCTACTAAGATTAACTTTATTAATGATGCAAATGATATCCGAGTAAACCTACTTTTAAACAAAATGTCATTTTAATGGCATAAATAAATAGATGTTTGGGGGCAGTCATCATTTGGATTTTTTTTGTAAACTTTTAAATCTCAATGTACATTTGTTCAACACTTTGGAAAAATTAATTATTTTGAGTCCATTTTATGGTTCCTGACAAAGGGGAAAAAAGTTGATTTAGTGGAGTTTAGCCATTCAGAAAACTAATATTTAATATCAAAATGTTTAAGAGCCTGATTTATTCTATAGCTACAGTAAAGTGGAAAACCCAGCGATGCTTACACTAGTCACTTTCTTTTACAAGTAATCATCTGCCCCTGTCCTGTTTTCCGGAGATTAGTTTCATTAATAAAAAATGTATCTACACAATCTTTGTTTGGATAGCATTCTTTTAATGTGTAGGTCACAAATAATGTATCATTTTATCATTGGTTGGTACTGTTATCTACAATATTTCCATAATTCTCAGTAATACTCCCCCTTCCAATAGTCACTATTTATAACAGTCCGGTTGCAGAAATCTCATTCTTATCCTTCAAAAAACTGTTTTGGATACTTTTATAAAGTGAGAAAACATCAAATCTGTGAACATTTTTCATGGTGCACTTAACATTTAGATGGATGTCATCTGCTTGGAAAAGTCATTGAATAACATCATGGCTGTTTTAGAGATGCCTAATGCTGTATTTAATTTTTTTTATTTTTAATAGTAGGACTTTTACAAAAAAGAATGAAATGATACAATAGCAGACCAAAAGGTTCCACCGCGTTGTTATAAACTGTCAGTTTGAGAGATTTAGGAATTTACTTAACATATCTACTTTTATTAATAAAACTACCAGAAAAGGTCAGAGATGGATGAGTGATACTGGTTTCCTATTAGCCTAGTTGACTTGCAGCAGCATACTAAACTGTACAGAAAAGTATATTTGACTGTCAAAATGTATTTTTCATTCTGACCAATATCTTCATAAAAGAGCACTACTGAAGTGATTTGGATGGGGGAGGATGATGATGGTATATGGTATTTTATGCTAAAACAATGTGGCAGACAACATTTTTAAAGACCAGTCCCCCCCTAAAATTCTGAGCATTAGTAAATGCTATGCATTCATTACACCATAAAATCATGAATTCTATTAATACTGTTATTTGTGTCTAAATAAATGAGTATATATTTTTTACAAGCTAATGTAGTAGTAGTAGCTTTAATTACAAAAAGTATTAAAATTGCTAGACTTTTCTGTAGCTTGGTTGAAAATGAATAAATAATGTGACAATACAAGAAATGTTTGTGGAGATTAAATTAGTCTTGGATACCTCAACACGGGCTTAAACAAAAAGCTGGATGCAATAACTTTGCCCACCGCTAAGTTTTTCTGAATACTACTATTAAACTATAGAGTTTTTGTGGTAGTATTTTTATCAATAGCCATCCGTGTTTGTACAGATGTGTATGAAAACTGAAGAACTACTTTTGTTTGATGTTTATTGTCCTACATTGAAAAACTGCAGAGGCGGCTAAATTTAAAAGCTGCACCTAGATGCTTTTTAAAATGTCATGTCTGCACAATGTGGTACTTTATTGATGGATGGAGCTGTAGATTGTTTAAATTGACAGTGCCACTCTCAGGTGGTTGGGTACACTGTGCTGCTGTATAATGTCACTATTAAGATGGGACAGAACAAATTTAAATCATTTACTTTTTCCTATATCAACTCTTGAACAATTTAGTAAAAAAAAATTTTTTTCTTGTTAAATGAGTAATTCTTTTTTTCTTAAGACTTAATAAACAAATAAAGGAATATGTCTAAATGTAAAGAAATCCCAACATTTTTAATAAATAATTTTCTAACATATTCAACTTTCTTTCGACAGCTGCTTTGATGAATACTTTGCATGGTATGGATTGTTGGAGACAATGGGTTTCGCTTATGTTTTTACTACCAGTGATTATATTTTTTATTTAAAATGTAAAACAAATTACTTTAGCTAGGAAACAATCAAGCCATCTGGTGTTTGCTATGTGCTCCTGACTAGAGGAAGTTCTATTCTTTTACCGAAATTAAAAAAAAACAAAACAAACTAAGCTTATGTTTTTAACTTGACAGAGTAACAAAGTTTTCTGATGGTTATCTTAGAATGAGATGTTTAACTGTAATTTTCAGATCTCACCTGGCAACAAAACAATTGTCGTCTACTTTAAATAATAGAATAATACCTAATTGGTCAATTTTCTTGTTAATACCAAACCATCTCCCTATAATTGCATGATCTTTTAAGTCTAAATTTCCTGTTGTTTAAAAACCAGCAGCAAGCAGGCAATATTAAAATTTTATTTTATAAAAGTTTACCTGGAAGTGCTTTTAGTTATAGGTAACTTGACTACGGCCATCCATTGGCTCGCTGCTGTTTGAAAGAAGTCATTGTAAAGGGTGGCTGCGATAGATTTTTCTATATCTTTTGAAATTTCTCAGACCTGGGATTTGGAAACTTTATCTGTCAGAACATTTTTAGTTTGGCTGATAATTAGTTTTGATGGAATATGCCAGCTTTATAAATTGAGTGGAAACATTTGTTTCAGAAGGGCTAAGGTAAACTTCCTCCGCTTCTCTACATATACCACGAACAAAATTATAAAGCGACTGCGCATGAAAACTAATCAAGATTGAAGAGTTCCTACCATGGCATATTTTTCTCTCTCTTTTTTTTAAAGCATCAAACGAGTGAATTTTTCAGTAATATGTATGAAAGCAAACAATAAAAAAATCCCATTTGTTTGCCTAATGTTTTTAATACACTATACTAGTATACATTTTCAAATAAAACAGTTTGACAAAAAATATTTAGCATATTTTTAAACTATATACTTGTTTCTGCAGTAGACTCTTGTTTTAAAAGAGAACTTCCATCTCTACTACTGTATTAATATCCAGTACATTAATTTGGTAAATTATCATCTATTTTTTATATTGTATTCAATGTTTAGTAAGTTTTCTCAACATGTGAAAAATTTATACAACTAAATGTTTTGTAGTTATCTATTCCTTATATAAGGAAAACCAACATCAATTTTAAAGATGTATTACTTGTGATTTTATCATCTAAATAAACACTCTTTAAGAAAAATTACTATAATATTTTTACTTTTTTAATGTTGACATTCTAATATCTTATACTGCTGAGAGAAAGCATAATGTATCATCCATGGAAATCTGTTAGATATCATATGATCTACCACCAGTTTTGGTTTTATTTTTCAGTACAGTAAAACTACATGTGGAAACAAATCTTTTCATTGTCTTTCAGTAAAGTTTGGAGAGGCTTACCAATAGAGATTAGTTTTCGTCGGAAGAGTTCACTTTATCTGCTCATTCTACGCATCTTTAAGACAGAAACTATCAGAAAAAGTAGTTTAAAGACAGTTGAACCTTGCATAATTTAAAACAATATATGCTGATCATCTTGTCTCCATAAAAGAGGTAGATTACTGATGGTGCTGATATTATTTCTTCACTGAATTGGTTCCTCTGATGGCATCTTTTAATTTGCTCATATTAAGTCTACTCTACCTTATCAAGGTATTTCCAGGCTAAGCATATATAAACCTTCAATCAATCTGAGCAATTCACAAAAAGCTTTGAAAGGTTTTTAAAAGAAGTGAGAACAGTATACTCATAGCTGAATAATCACAGGGAAAGAAAAATCAAGCTACTACAAGACTCCGATAGCAATGGATGTCTAATATATTGAATATAGACTTCAATGAAGAGTGAGCAAAAGAAAAATATTTTTTGAGCAGGAAAACCCATTTAATAGATAAAATAGATTTATCTAATTTTCTAAGAAGATTCTACGGATCCTGGCCAGAATAACTCAAGCACCTGAATGCAATTAGCAATGATGAGGAAAACAATGGGTTTAGTTTTGCAGTCTGGGCCAGACTTTGCTATAAATCTGCGTCCTCCTTGGGGATCGTCACCTTGTCGGTGAGGTTTGAGTGTTACAATGACCCCTAGAATGATGCTGATGGGAGTTTTGTACTCCTGGCACCAAGTTGGCAAGGTTGAGGGTTCCAGACCAGGTTTGATCCAACAACCAACAAAACCTCAGCAGTAGAGCAGGTGAGGGAAGGTACACGTGTAATCCAATGGCAATTAAAGCAGAATAGTTTTGCCAGTTGTCATGATTTCAACATGGCATTGGATCTTCCACCACCAAACCACCAAGATCATGTGGGCTGCAATGGTGGCCTACAATCTCATGCAGGCCTCAATCAAGTCCTATGGTGATAGAGACAGAACTGTGATTCCACCTGACTGCTTATCAAAAATCGACTGTCAGGTGTGAAGATACAGTATATGGGTATATCTGTGAATGTTGGTATCTATGTATTTATGTGACGTATATAAATACTGGTGTTTAATGTTTGTATGTACGTATGTGGCTATTTATGTGGGTATTTTGTGTACATTTGTATGTGAGTATATATGTAAATGTGTACATACTATGTGGGTGTACATATAAATGCTTCTGTTTACGTATAAATGTAGGTATATATATATATATATATATGTGTGTACCTATTTAAGTGGTATTAATATATGAATGCTTTATGTACGGATGTATGTGGATATATTTGTTATGTTTATATATATATATATATACGAGGTCTGTCGAAAAAGTATCCGACCTTAGGCTGGAGAAAAAAATTACGTACTTACCGGGATTCAATTGCCAATCCCCTTCGAAGTGGGCCCTTGTGCCTCCACATACTTAGCCCAGCGATCCTTCCACTGTTCGAAGCACGTCTGGAAAGCTTTTTCCGGAATGGCTCTCAGCTCCGCCGTCGCATTCCGCATGATGTCCTCTCGGCTCTCAAAGCGGGAACCCTTCAGTGGCATCTTCATTTTTGGGAACAACCAGAAGTCAGAAGGAGCCATGTCTGGAGAGTAGGGAGCCTGGTGAATGAGCGAAATGCCTTTCTTTACCAAGAAACCTTGGATCAGCTGCAATGAATGAGCCAGGGCGTTGTCATGATGCAGCTGCCAGTTTTGAGAGGCCCACAGAGCCGGTCTCTTGCGCCAAACTGCATCACGAAGACGGAGGAGGAGGAGGGCGACTCCCTGATAGGACTCCTTTGTAACTGTTTGTTCTTCTGATGCCTATTCATGATGCACAACGCCTCGGTAGTCGAAGAAAACAGTCAGCATCACCTTGATTTTCAGGTCGTACCCGTACACCCACGTCTCATCTCCAGTTATCACGGTACTCTGGAACTCAGGATCCCTGTTGGCAGTATCCAGCAGGTCCTGCGCAACCTCAAGATGTTGTTGTTGTTCCTGAGAAAGCAGCTTGGGCACAAATTTCGCTGCCACTCTGCGCAAGCCCAAATCCTCCTTTAAAATTGCACGTGCAGAATCTTTACTGATCCCAACCTAGTCACCAATTTCCCGCACCGTCAAACGACGATCCTCCATTATCAAGGTCCGCACTTTCTCGATAACAACTGCATTGTGGCTTGTCGACGGCCTCCCTGAACACTGGTCCCTCTCCACAGGTGAGCGGCCATCTTTGAACCTGTTGTACCATTCTTCTATCTGGGTAACACCCATGGCATTGTCACCTGTTGAATTTTGCGAATTGTTTCCGCTTGGGTATCTCCGAGCTTTTGGCGAAACTTGATGCAAAACCGTTGCTCCACACGTTCCATCATCACGGAGTAAGTGGTACAGCGCCTCACACGATGGCTGCCTGACAGCGACTGACGCATCCAGCAAGCCCACCATAAACCACGCATGCGCATGAAGGCACGTGGCTCCACTATGCACACTTCTGCCACCCTGACGTCATTACTTCCCACGAGAAATAATAAAGTCGGATACTTTTTCGACAGACCTCGTACGTTTGTATGTGGAAATATATATGAATGTTTATCTCAATCGCGGAAGAGGAAGCAGATTTCCTACAATCACCGGTCATTAATAGTAGCTGTCTTTCACTGAAAAATTAGTACGGCTATTTCGACAACCCGAAAGGAGTAGTGTCTCTCTATCCCTTAACATGAAGTAGACATCCTACAACGACCGGCCATTAATAGTAACTGACTTTCACTGAAAATTAGTAGGGATCTATCGACAACCCGTCGATGCATCTCTGAATATGGAGGAGAAGAGTTCTTACACCCACTTTTCATTAATATTAGCTGTATTTCACTGAAAATTAGTAGGGATCTATCGACAACCCGTTGATGTATCTCTGAATATGGAGCAGAGCTATTACACCAGCCTTTGAATAATAGTATTTGTGTTACACTGAAAAAATAGTACCGTTCTGTCGACAACCCTTCGATGTATATCTGAATATAGATGAGCAAATATTCTACACCCAACAGTCAAAAATAGTAGCTGTATTTCACTGAAAATGTAGAACGTTTCTATCGTCAACCCGTCACGTGTAGTATCTCTCTATCCTTGAACATGGAGCTGGGCTGAAACACCCACCGGTTAAAAATAGTAGCTGTGTTTCACTGAAAAATAAGTAGGATTCCTTAGACAACGCTTCAGATGTAGTTTCCATCCCTGAAGAAGGAGAAGAAATCCATTTCATGTCAATAATAGTAGCCGTCTTTCACTGAAAAAAAAATAGTAGGGCTTCGTCGATAACCAGTCTGCTGTATTGTCTCCCTATCCCACAAAAAGCAGCACGGCTCCTACAAACACCTGTCCCTAATAGCAGCTGTATTTCACTGAAAAATTATAACGGCTCTATCGGTCGATGTATCTCTGAATATGAAGGAGCAGTGATCCTACACTCACCAGTCAATAATAGTAGCAGTGTTTCACTGAAAAATTAGTAGGGCTTCGTCGATAACCCGTCAGATGTTGTGACTTTGTATCCCTGAACAAGGAGCGGGGCTCCTACAACGACAGGTCACTTTTAGTAGCTGTATTACACACTGAAAAATTAATAGGGCTCTATCGAAAACGCGTCGATGTATCACTGAATATGGAGGAGCAGTGATCCTACACTCACCAGTCAAAAATAGTAGCTGTATTTCACTGAAAATCTAGTAAGTTTCTATCGTCAACCCGTCACGTGTAGTATCTCTCTATCCATGAACATGTAGCTGGGTTGATACACTCACCGGTTAAAAATGGTAGCTGTGTTTCACTGAAAAATAAGTAGGATTCCATCGAAACCGCTACAGATTTAGTTTCCACCCCTAAAGAAGGAGAAGGGCTCCATTTACCTCTTGTCAATAATAGTAGCTGTGTTTCACTGAAAAATTAGTATGGCTCTATCGTCCTCCTTTTAGGGGTAATATCTATTTATACGTGAACATGGAGCACCTGCTCCTACTTCGACCGGTCAATAATAGTTGCTGTATTTTATTGTAATATTAAAATGTCTCCATCGTCATGCAGTCTGATGTTGTGTCTCACTCTCCCTGAAGAAGGAGGAGGGATACTACTACCTCCAGTCGATAATAGTAGCTGTATTTTACTGAAAAATTAGTAGGGCTCTATCGACAACCCATCGAACTATCTTTGAATATGGAGGAGCAGAGCTCCTACACAGACCTATCAATAATAGTAGCTCCATTTCACAGAAATATTAGTAAAGCGCCATCGACAACCCTTCGGTGTATTGCTGAATATGGATCTAAGATCTTACATCCACCAGTCAATAATAGTAGCTGTGTCTCAATGAAAAGTTAGTATGACTCTTTCGAAAACAAGTCGATCAAGTACTTAATATGTAGGAGCAGAGCTCCTACACCCATCTTTCATTAATAGTAGCTGTGTTTCACTGAGAAATTATAACGTCTCTATCGTCAACCGAGCAGGTGTAATATCCGTATCCCTGAAGATGGTGCAGTGCTCTTACACCCACATTTCGTTAATAGTAGCTATATTTCACTGAAAAATTAGTACAGCTCTATCGTCAACCCGTCAGGTGTAGTGACTCTCTATCACTGAAGATGGCTCTTGACTCCTACACCCACCGCTCAACAATAGTTGCCGAGTTTCACTGAAAAATTGGTATGCCCGCCCCCTTCGAACTGTCTCTGAATGTGGAGGAGCAGAGCTTCCACACCCCTAGCGATCAATAATAGTAGCAGTATTTCACTGGAACATTAGTACAGCTCTTTCGACAGACAACCAGAACGGAGTAGTGTCCCTCTATCACTGAACATGGAGCAGGGTTCTTACAACCACCGGACCCTAATAGTAGCTGCCTTTCATTGGAAAATTAGTGGATAAATCCTTTTTTATTTTATTTAATTACACATCATTTTAAATGAGCAGAATTATTTACGTTCTTATGCCTATAACCCTACCCCCCCCCCTGACCTTGGCTTTCTTCTATCTTCGGTAAGCTGTACGCTTTTCTCATCCTACCAATGACATCTGTTCTGTATAAAATACTTCCGTGTGCCCATTTAGGTCCTTTGGTGGCTTTTCGTTGTGTAAACATTGACGATGTTAGCTGTACGAGCTGCGGGATGGGAAACAGTCTATCAGCCCAGTGATGCTGGTCATAGCTTTGACTGATCTGCTGTAATGAGGTACCATGGAAGAGATGCTGAGGAACGAGAAGCCGGGGCCATTCACCCTATCACTTCCAGGTGCGACGTACAGAGATCGTGATTACGCTGACGTCCGCTTTCAAAAGTTTCTGATATTCCCGGGTTTTCCTAGAATATAGTAAAATGCAAGCCGCGATTTTTTTGTGATTATACAAGATTGAGAATCGAAAGAAAATATACTGTAAAGAAGAAACCTCTTATTTAGTAGACGGTGCGTGAATAAAGGGACTGAAGTCATCTTCTCTGTTACCTGCTTGTGTACAGAAATCTATACCAACTTTCCTAAGGCTTGAGAAGGAAAGGACCGAATAATAATAATAATAATAATAATATAATAATAATAATAATAATAATAATATGAATTTTTTATTGTATTATTTAGAAGTGACAATATAATTAGAATTTTTTTTTAAGTTGTTTTTTTTTCAAACCACGAAAGTATTACCAAAATCTTATTTTCGATTTATCATTTCTTTAAATTAATATGCAATATAAGGGAAATAACTCTCGCGTTTTTAAAATTATTGTTCTGGATTTATTTCTATCACCAGCATTGAAACTACATTGAAACGATGTAAATGAATCAGTCTGTTTACAGGCAAAGATTTTGTTTAATTTTATGAAATAAAAGAAAACAATACATTCAGAAATGAGTGTCACTGAACTGGAAAACAACGAACTGGCTTTGGTCACAGAGACAATTGCTGAGATCAGAAAGAAAAGATCAGGCAGGGCACTCACTCACTTACCGGCCGTCAGATGAGGCAGAGAAGTGCCCACCATTCGCATCTTTACGCTGTGTATTTGAAATCTGTGATCCGTGTTCATACAATATTTTATCTATCTATCTGAAATGATGGCAACTGCAAGAATTAAAAGCGACTTTCATATCCAGCCTTATACACACACAGAGACATACCACACACACACATACATACACACACATACACACACACACACACATACACACACACACACACACACACACACACACACACCACACACACACACACACATATAACACACACACATACATACACACACAGACATACACACACAGACATACACACACAGACATACACACACAGACATACACAGACATACACATACATACACATACATACACATACATACACACACACAGACAACACACACATACACATACCCACACACACATACACACACATACACACACATACATACACCTACATACACATACATACACACCACACACATACACACACATACACATACACATACACACACCTACATACACAAGACACATACACGTTCGTAATTCTACGACACAACAATACGTTTCTAATGTCTGTATCCTATAACGTAGGAAACTTTCAGTTGTTATGTGTGAGGATATTGGGAAGGATTAACAAGAAATGAAAATGAAGTTCTAGTATTCTTTGGGTTATGACGGTGTCAGGTTTCTTTTGGCCACAAACATATCCAGGCCGGCTCTGGGCACAAGTCGGGCGGAACAGAAGACACACCTTTTCTGGTGTTGAAATTACCTCTCTGTCCGGGCGTTGAAAAGATTTGCAAATCGCAAAAACTCAATAATAACAATAAATTATTTTAAACATAGGCTATTAAAAAAATATGAAAAAACAACACACCCAATTCAGCCCATACGCCACTTTCCCTCAAAATAACTATAGACCTGCCTTCTTTTCCAGGAAATCGTTGGCCGAACCTTTTAAAGCTGAGCTCGATGAATTCAGAAGCCGCCGAGTCTCTGGAGGCTACATTTGCGTTTGTTGTTGTTGTTGTATTTTAATTCTAAAGACCTACTTCTCACACTTACCTGTCGACTAATTTATAATTAGTTCAATAAAAGCAACAGCAAAATCAAATAAATCACCCTTCCACTTCAGGTGTCCGACCCCCCGGAACGTCTTTAAAAGCCCGACGACGAGGAAGCTGCTGTTTAGGAGGTACAGAGACCGGCCCCTACCTCTGGGCGGCTGACATCCATTTCTGGCAACACAGGAGACGTACACCGACCCTGCGCTTCTTCCAGTCATGTTTGGGGCATTGAACTCGGATTATGGCTTTCTTCATTAATTATTCATTATATTGCCTCCTCCCCCGATAATAAATCGAGTCAGTGCTCTGTGGTTTTAACAGGCGAGCTCTGCTGAATCATCGGCAGGCCTCAGGTAACAAACAAGGGCTGGTGTAAATAGACCGGTCCCGTACATGCATTCCACCGTTGGGATTTAAACGAATTGTGATATATGACATCCAGTCAGTCGCCGCCTAAACGAGCAGACTCTGTTCTCGTAATCCACATAAAAGGGGGCTAGATGTGCACCCAAAAATCCCCAAGAAGAAACCACATAGTTAAGCTGTCCCCAATCTAAGAATCTCAGAGATTCGACGGTAGAATTCGTGGTATTCAGGTGACTTCGAGTTGATGTAGACCAGATGCCAGTAACTTCAGATGAGCAATAGACTAGCTATGTGCTGTAGCTCCGGATAACTCTCCCCTCTAACTGATTTTAATGCCCAATATCCGCGCCTCTTTTCGGTTGTCGCTATAACGGAAATCAGAAAGTCAAAAAAGCGAGTTTGCAGAGAGATGCGTTGTCGCCAACATCTCGCGGCGCGCAGATCTGACGGTGAAGAAGACGGGGCATATCCATAACCCGTGTGTGTGTGTGCAGCAACATAGCATTGGCATCTGCAAGGGGAGGGCAAGAGGGAATAACCTCCCATCCGAGAAAGTTGATCATGATTGTATAACGATGACATTTTTAGCCCGATTCGTCACGCACCAGTGAGCACTGTGAATCTGGCAAGGAATAGGGAGTCTGACGGCACCCATCAAAGACCAAGAGGCTAAAGAGAGCAGCAAGCTGGGAGGAGAATACAAGGTATCGCACCAGCAGAGCGGAATTAGAAACACCAGATAAGGCAAGAACTTTCCTGTCTCTGGTCCAGATCCAGCAACAGCAGTTAAATGTGATCAATCCAATCATGCTGATGATAATCCCCGATGACACTGGATTGCATGTTAATTTGACTATAAAACTAACGAACAATATGCAACGCAATCCACTTGTAAAACGTGAATCATCTCTTGAGAATTTCTATTTAAAAGGATGTAAATGGATCCCGGAGTTATTGCCACTCTTAAATAGAGCAATTTGTAAATATTGTACAATTTTCCCACAGGAAGCTCATCGTAGAATACAGGGATCCATCATCACGGCACTTTAAACAAGGTATGAACACTGTCAAACCATTCTATTTTTGTTTCATGCATGAAATTGTTTTACGTGGTAAAGGAAGTAAAACTGGAAATGTTCAAAGTCTATTTAATTTTCCTGCTGAATCAAGAGATGAGCCGCTACACAACCATATGGAAAATGCTCCAGCCATACAGCTGTCTGTGTAGAAAATAAACTAATCAGTCTCTGTGACGAAACTATCAGGGAAGAAGAAATGGCTTCTTCGGTAAACAAGGCCACTGGATTTTCAATAATCGCTGATGACAGTGTTAACGTATCTGGAGAGGAGAAAATGTCACTTGGTGTATTTTTTCGACACAACGGCCACTGAAAATATTATCCGAGAGGAATTTCTTGGATTCGCAAACTACATGAACTGAATGTTACTTCTATTGCCAATACTATCATTGATCAGTGAGCAAAGGTTGATTTGGATCTAGAGAAATTATATGGCCCTACGATGGCAGTAAAGGAAAGGGACGTGTAAGCTACAATAAAACGTTGGTTTGTCCATTGTGCTGCTCATAAACTCAGTCTGGTTGTAAACGACTCGAAATGAGTACACGAGGTGCGCAATAAAAGCTGTACAATTTTTTCATAAGGGTTCAACGAGAAAATGTCTTTTCCAAATGTGCCACTACTATCTGAAACACGTCGGAGTGAAAAACAAAGGATTAAAATTTTTTCAGAAATCTATGAACGCATTTTGGATCAGTTAAGAATACTGGTCACTGCAGCATCAGGCTAAACACATCAGTTAAGATCCTCTTTAAGAGAAATGACGTTTACTCTTTGTCTCTGTAATTTCTAGCTATTTGGCAATGCTAGAATCCGTAACACACGCTTTCCAAGCTGTAAAGTGTATGATCATGTTCAGGAGCTGATACGTTTGATTCGTGAACACCGACGGAAAGCAGAAGAACAATTCAATGAACTGTCAAAGGAGTTGAATGTTTGAATTATCCGTTCCCAGACAATGCAGACGACAGACATTTCGATCTAATGTTGGTGGCTCAATCGTGGAGGAATATTTTTTGTCAAACTTTGTTTATACCATATTTGTACTCAATAATTTAATTACTAAATTAGCCGGTCTGCTGTAGAAAATAAACAAAATTTCTCTTTTCTTTTTACCTTCGTCCTGTACAAATGGTGTACATTGGACGTGAACAATTCTAAAACCAATAAATGGAGTGTACGATTGAAAACTTGGATGCTTAAGCTATCACCTCGGGGAACCATGTGTTAGCAAATTAGAAAATGGACTCATTGAAATGTTTGAGTAACAGTAACTACTTTTTTGTAGAGGCTTCCCTACGAGCGAAGTAGACGAGCAGAGTATTTTAGCTTGGCTACATCTATACGTGAAGGAGCCGAAGCTCTACTCGACCATCGTAGACAAACTAATAGCACATTGCAGGAAGAAAGCTTACAGTAGGTACTCATTTTAAAAAGTACTAAAAAAACACCAAGCATTTATAATGTTTGTGCTAACACATCTCTATATATATCAGCTCACTAACAAATATATAACAAAGATGAATCTTGATTAATTTAATATTTTTTTAAAAAATAAAATATAAGCCAATACTGTTAGTTGTATTTGTTACTGTTTTAACTTTTTGATAAAAAACGAACCATTGCTCGTGCATAATAACCATTTTGTCACTTCTAAGCATCCGTTTCTGGTAGTTCACTATGTCTGGATACTCTCTTGAAAGACAATGGGATAAACGAGAAGAAAATTCTTATTTACTTTCATAAAAGAAAGAGATTTTTTTTAAATATCTCGACTTAGTTGGATCGTACATATTAGCGTAATATAGTGGGGGGAAAAAAAACAATTTTGAGTGAGAAAAGTAACCATAATAGCATTCTGCGACAACGATCACGTGACTGGATATCACGTATTTTTGCATGTAGCTAATAACAGTTCAATTACTTTTTGATCTGGTATACGCAGGTAAGGGAAAGGCCTGCAAAATCTGGGTCATTGGAAATTGTCTGCAATGTTATAACTGATTTTTATGTTGTTTGTTGTGCTGATTTAAAATATGACCACTATTTCTCTCTATCACGTAAGGATTTTTCACAAAGTGAATCCGAAAATATGGGAAAAGAGATTATTAATACGCATTCTGGTTGAAACATTTATTTGCAAAAATAAAAATAAAAAAAATTGTTTCATTTACGAAATTATTGATAGAAAACCGTTCTCAACACTTACTCACCTTTACGGGTCCCTATGCTGCCTTTTCCCGTTTTCCCTCAAAGCTCCTTTTGGTAATTTTTCTCTTGTAGGCAGCTTGCGGCTCTTCTCTGCGCAGCATCCAGCAGTAGTCCGCAATCATGTCGACGTTCCACCTACCCTGGTATCTGTGTTCCATCTCCTCGACATCTTGATGAGATCTTTCCCTCTGCTCTTCACTAACAGCACCAAGATTTTCGGGGAAGTAGTCTAAATGAGAATTCAGGAATTGCACCTTCAAGCTCATCGAACAACCCAAGTCTTTGACTTTCATCAGCATGTCTTCCACAATACACTTAAAGTTGGGGTCCTAATAGTTCCCAAGAAATTCCTGTACAACTTCTTTGAAAGCTTTCCAGGCCTCTTTTTCAACTGTTTCCACTTTTGTTTCAGACACATCATGGTCATCTTCCAGAAGTTTCCGAATATCTGGACCGACGAAAACACCACTCTCACTTTTCCTTCTGACAGTCCCGGAAACTTGTTGCGCAGGTATTTAAAACACTCTTCCTCTTTTGACAGAGCCTTTACAAATTGTTTCATCGGTCCAAGCTTGATATGAAGTGGAGGCAGGAGGAGATTCCTTGGATCAACCAAATTTTCCCGTACTATATTTTTGCTTCCAGGTTCTAATTCTACCCTACATGGCCACTCCCTTTTCATCCAGTGTTGGCCCCTATCCCGGTTGTCCCATTCACACAAGAAGCAGGGGTACTTGGTGTATCCTCCCTGCTGTCCAAGAAGCATGGAAATTACTTTTAGATCGCCGCATACCATCCATCCATCCATGATCCTTGTATTTCAGTTCGGTGAGAATTAAGACTAAATTCTCGTACATTCTTTCAGATACACAGAATGTCCTACTGGCACTGAAGCGTACTTGCCGCCATTGTGGAGAAGCAATTCTTTGAGGCTTCTTTTTGACGAGTCAATAAAGAGCCTCCACTCGTTCACGTCATACTGTATGTTAAACCTCTCCATCAGTCCAGGGACATCGCTACAGTAAACCAGGTCACCTTCTTTAGAAAAGTATGGAATGAAATATTTTTCTCTATTTCTAAACCATGAGAAAGAGGTACCAGGGGCCAACAAGTTCTTTTCCTATAACCAAAGCCTAACAGTTCTGCCGCATCTTTAGGAAGACCCAGGTCTATTTTTTGCTTAGAAGCTTAATACCGTGATTCTGGAGATACTGAAATCGAAAATTTGAGTTTGTGGGAAAATGGTACGTGATGGAATTTTTAAACTATTTTTACTGAAAACAGCACCCAAAATCTATAAGAATCAGCTATTAGTTTTCGGACAATTTTTTCAACCAGGATATTAGGCACTCTTAAAAATATGTCTTTTAGTCGATTGTGTACACATGATCATTATTATTCTGTTCACTGTGTCCCACAGCCAATCACGACTTTATGGAGAAACAGATACCTGATGCAAAGAGAAACATCTACGATATTCATAAAAGTAACGAAATCCAATTCTCATGAAAGTGAAGTCCGTTCAGGAAAGATTGTACTTGTGACAGTAGAAATATATTATATACTATTAAAATAATTCTTCGGTGACTTCTTTTTTGTTGTTTACCATAATGAAAAACCGACACAAGGGAGATTTAAAAGCTTCCTGAAAGGAACTTTCCAGAGAGATTCGACGTCTCGAATAACATAGTAGATTGAGAATCAAGAAGCCGCACATCCACCTGTTACACACGAAGAGTAAAGCAAATGCTTTATTCCTAGTAAATAGTGTAGTCTTAGACTTCAGTGCTGTCTGCTTTACTCACTGAATTACGAAACTGTTTGTTTCTTAACTCGGTGGTGCCTGCGAGGCTTGGGTAAAAGCCTGATGTCGGTTTTGCAAATACCTTTCTCCCCCAGCAGGTTTCTTCTCAGCCGGTCGGGTGGGTTTCCTCTCACATCTGAAAATAAAGAGTTATTGCTGGTTTTCTGTTTCAGCAGACTGCATTAGTTGAGGAAGACAAATGAAAACCATATTAACTGTTCATGGTTTGGAGCCAGTGACCTGCCGCCTGTCGGCAGACACTGATGATAATGATGATGATATCTTATGAAGATGCAATTATCTTTAAACGAATAAGAAGTAGACATGCAGCGTCTCAGTTCTCACCAGACGGCGTGTAAAACGTTCCAATTATTTTTTAAAACTCAGGCGATACACACGTGAGAATCTTCCAACACGGATCAATAATTACGAAAATAGAAAATTCCAAGAAGTCACACTCATTATCTCATTTCAGCTAAAAATTGGGTTCTGGCTTTAATAAACTAAAATTTATGAAGGTCTTATCTAAGACCCTAACCCGCCACCAAAAGAAAGAATACAGACCGCAGCCATCATCTTCCGATTCAAGTGAAGCTTATGAACTAGAGACCATGACCCAGACCTAGTAGCTGAAGACATGTGATGGCTGGAACACATCGCTTATGATAAGCGAAATTGAATTACATGTTTATGAGGAGGAACAGAGCCTATGCATATGTTGGAAGTCAAAGTTGTTTCTTTTTAAATGAAGCAATTAAAGGGATAGATAAAATGGTATAATGTACCAGCTTCCAACAGCATCCCACGTTTTCTTACAGCGATATCTTGTACACATGCATTCTCCAAGCAACAACTGGGCATAGGTTTAACACTTTCCTGTCACTTTTAGTTACATTGCTAACCGAGTTACTGAGAGCTGAAGAGCTCGACTCATTAACAAACAGAACTGTCTCGTAGACTTTACTGAGCAACGACGTATTTTACAGAGAAAACACGGGAAGAATTTAAACTGTAAGAGTACAACTCCACTGTGAAAACGTAAAGTCTGCAACGTTCGCTCTGTGAACACTTATTATTGTACAATATTCCAGACGAACGACCATCTGCCATTGTCGACCTCGGCCATGTTTTCACCCTTCGCATTGTGTTAAGCGGCCTCTCCGCTGTGGATGTTGCTACTGGTAGCGCCAGACCGAGCTGACCAGACTATCACCATCAACTTTCTCGTGGCGGACGGTTGCTCGCCCAAATTCTTGCGGACGTCCATGGCTAACCGTGTACGTATTTAACAACATCGCAAAGGTTACGACAGTGAGAAACACTTTCTTCTTAACACAGAAGGATTCTGACTGCATCTTGATGGGTCTCTAGGTGAACGTCTCTTAAACGGCTCTGATCCGCATAGCATCGAATATGGCACCAAGCCAGACAGCTATGTCACCACTTTTGTTAGTTTATTTGCTGTTTCGCTGATGAAACGATCAGATCTGTCCTAAAATTTTAAAATAACTCAATAAACCTATTGTATGTTAGATAACGCCTCCCAATCATCGACAAACATGGGTTACGACAGCCACTGAGCACGTATGAAGCAGTAAGTACTTGGCTGGCATTTAACACTGATTAGTTAGAAACATTTCCAGTTTTGTTTTATTATGTCTTCGGTGACTGCCATCCATTTATGGTTTCCTACATTTTTTTATACAGCTGACTGATTAAAGAGCAATGCCATTCGTATTTCTGCTCGATTTATGACGTGCTGTCTTAATTATCTGAGGCCATTTAGACACGATGTAGCTGAGTAGGTTCTACATCACGTTTTCGTGAAGCCATCAAAAATATATCAAGACTCGGCTCCATTTGGTCTTATTTCACTCTACATGCGTCCGTTCTCTCTTAATCTTCCAGCTAAAAAAATATAACGATGTCCAATACTTCTCTCCTATAGAAAGTTTTATGAAAGGAATTAATTTCGCTAAAATTCATTTCAGCAATGTAATTTATTGCACAAGACCATTGCTGCAGGGAAGTTCTTGGGACTAATCAAGAATTTCTGCCTGCCCACTTTAACGATATTCAGCAGAAAATCTTTTACATCTCTCACTTGGGAATAGAATTTCGATTTTTACTTGGTCTGTGTCTTATACAATTTGCTGCCCTTCGCTTCTATCGGGCTCATGCGTTTAATTCACTTTCATCTCTTCTCTTTGAAAACCCAGATTAGAAGCTCTTCCGAACAACATGTCTGCCTGGCAGTTTGTTTTCTCTACCAAAACAAAGCCAGCGTCGTATGATGTCATTCTATAACAGAATTACGAACTTTCTTTACAAGCAACATTTATCTTCAATAAAGACAAAGTACCGGTTTTGTAAATAAAATTAAAATAAATAGTAAAGTATAACTTACAAAAATTAATCAAAATAAAAGATGTTAATGCAGAACTCGTTGGCTAAAACTATTTTCTGAGTACCGGAATCTCTGTAAGCTCTGAAAATTTTACACAACTTATTTTGATTTCTTTATTTTAAATATGACACAAAAGTAGTTATAGGTGCTGATTTTCTCCCTATTTTTAAGTAGATCAGGTTACTAGCATGTCATATCCGAAAAAAGAATCCACCGATTTAGCAGAGAAATAGGGGTGAAAAAATACATACATAGCGAGAGAGAGAGAGAGAGAGAGAGAGAGCGAGAGAGAGAGAGAGATGGAGAGAGAGAGAGAGATGGAGAGAGAGAGAGATGGAGAGAGGAGAGTGAGAGATGGAGAGAGAGATGGAGAGAGAGAGTGAGAGAGAGGAGAGATGGAGAGAGAGAGAGAGCTGGAGGAGAGATGGAGACAGAGAGATGGAGAGAGAGAGAGATAGAGCTCGATCTTTCTCTCTCTCTCTCTGAGAGGAGAGAGAGGAGAGATTTCGAGAGATCTTTCTGAGCGAGAGAGAGATTCGAGCTCTAGAGATCTCTCTCTCTCTCTATCCTCTCTCCGAGAGAGATCGCTCTCTCTCTCTAGAGATCGCTCTTGGAGCGCTGACTCTCGCTCTTTAGCGCTCGAGATCTGGCTCGTCTCGCTTTCTGAGCTCTCTGATCTCTCTTTTCTATCTCGAGAGAGCCTCTTTCATCCTCTCGAATTCTCTCGAGATCGCTGCTAGCTCTCGCTCTCTCTCTCTGTCGAGCTTTCTCTCTACTCGCTGTCGCTCTTCTAGATCTTGCTTCTCTTAGCTCTCTCTCTTTCGCTCTTCTCGCTCTTTCTCGCTCTCTCTCTTCTTCGCGCGCTCTCTTTCTCTCGTTTCGCGCTCTCGTCTTTCTCGTCTCTTCTTGTTCTCCTCTCTCTTCGCTCTCTATCTTTCTGCCTTCGCTCTCGCTCTTTCTGCTCTCTCTTTCGCTCTCTCTCTCTGGATCGCGGCGCGCTCCTGTCGCTCGCTCGCTGTCCTCCGCTCCTTCTTCTCTCGCTCTGTCGCTCTCTCGCGCTTTCGCTCTGTCTCTCTCGCTCTCTTTCTCTGTCGCTCTCATCTCCTCGCTTTCTCCGCTCGCTCTGGCTCTCCTGTCTCTCTCTCTCGCGCTGGCGCTCGCGCGCTGCTGTCTCTCGCGCTGCTCCGCGGCTCTGGCTCTCTTTCTCTCGCGCGCTCTGGCGCCTCGCGCTCTGGCTCTCTGGCGCTCGCGTCTCTTGCCGCTCTTTTCTTTCTCTCTCTCCTAGTCTCGCTGGCGCTACGCTCTCGCGCGCTGGCGCTCTTTGGCTCGCAGCCTAGCGCTGGCTCGCGCTTGTCGCTCTCGCTTTCAGCGCCGGCGCGCTCTCGCTCTCGCGCGCGCTAGCGTCTCGCGGCGCGCGCTGGCGCGGCGCTGAGCGCTCGCGCGGCTGGCGGCGCGCTCGCGCTGGCGCCGCGCGCGATGGAGCGCGCGGCGCGCGCTGGCGCGCGCGCGCTGGGCTCAGAGCCTCTGGGCGCGCGCTCTTGAGCGCTGCTGCGCTCTGGCTCGCGCTCTGTCGCGCGCGCGCTGGAGAGAGCTCGCTGGGCGCGCGCTGGCGAGCGAGCGCTGGCGCGCGCGCTCTGGCGCGCGCGCTTGCGCGCTGGCGCGCTGGCGCGCGAGCTGGAGCGCTGGCTCGCTGGCTCGCCGCGCGCTGGCGCTCTGCGCTCGCTCTGGCGCGCGCGCGCTAGGCGCGCGCGCGCTGGAGCGCGCGCGCCTGGAGCGCGCGCGCGCTGGCGCGCTGGCGCGCTCTCGCTCGCTCTGGCGCGCGCGCTGGCGCGCTGGCGCGCGCTCTGGCGCGCGCGCGCTGGCCTCTCTCGCGCGCGCTCTGGCGCTCGCGCGCTGGCTCGCGGCGCGCGCTCTGGCGCGCGCGCGCTGGCGCGCGCCAGCGCTGGCGCCGCGCGCTGGCGCTCGCGCGCTGGCGCGCGCGCGCTGGCGAGAGCGAGCTGGCGCGCGAGATGGCGCGCGCGCTGGCGAGCGAGCGCTGTCGAGCGCGCTGGCGCGCGCGCGACGCCTCTGGCTCGCGCGCGCTGGCCGCGCGCGCTGGCGCGCGCGCTCTTGCGCGCGCGCTGGCGACGCGCGCTATGGGCGGCGCGCGCTGGCTCGCGCGCGTGGCGAGAGCTCGCTGGCGCGCGCGCTGGCGCGCGCGCGCTGGCTCGAGCGCTCTGGCGATCTCGCGCTGGCGCGCGCGCGCTGGCGCGCGCGCTCGCTGGCGCGCGCGCGCTGGCGCGCGCGCGCTGGCGCCGCTCGCTATGCGCGCGACGCGCCTGGCGCGCGCGCGCTGGCGCGCTCGCGCGCTGGCGCGCTCGCGCCTGGCGCGCGCGCGCATGGCCGCGCGCGCTGGCGCGCGCGAGCGTGCCGCGCGCGCTCGCTGGTGCGCGCGCTGGCGCGCGCGCGCGCGCTGGTGCGCGCGCTGGCGCGCGCGCGCTGGCGCGCGCTGGCGCGCGCCCGCGCGCTGGCGCGCGCTGCGCGCTGCGCGCGCTCTGGCGCGCGCGCCTGGCGCGCGCGCGCTGGCGCGCGCGCTGGCGCGCGCGCGGCGCTGGCCGCTCTGGCGCGCTGGCGCGCGGCCTGGCGCGCGCGACGCTGGCCTCGCGCTCTGGCGCGCTCTGGCGCGCTGGCGCGCGCTCTGGCGAGCGCGCGCTGGCGGCGCGCGCTGGGCGCGCGCTCTTTCTCCTCCCTGCCTGCCGGCTGCTTAGTTGGGAAAATTCCAACGAGAGCCTCATAGCTGTCCTCTTCAGCGGGTAACGCAATATAATAATCTGATTAATTGCTTTGATATCACAACGCCAGTAGCGAGTAAGCGACCGGTCGCACACTTTAGCCAACTAAAATTTAAGAACACAGATTTAGTCAGCAAAATGTTTTTTTTTTTTACGGTTTATTGATCGTAGCATCAGCTTGTATGAAAATTCTACGTCTGATACTTAATTTTCATTAAACTGATCACAAATTTGTTAGATTTTTACTTGAAATCTCGCTTGTTTTTGAAGTAATGAACTCATGGGGAAGATGGCGAAGGTTAGTCTCTCCAACGCTGTAAACAGCCACACAAGCCTTCTTCGTTGAGAGCACCTTTAGAGACAAGCATCTGCTAACATTTTGGCACAGCCATACACCTTCCTCTTTACAGGAAAAAATCCAACTACTGTTTTAAGCTCTATTCAGAAACTTTTCTTACTAGTTTATTTTCAATGGTTCTATTTAACTTGTAGATTAAATTATACTTTAAAAAATGTAAAAAAATAACAAATGTTTATATTTAAATAGCTGACAGACAGGAGGTTATCCAAGATTTCTCTCCATCAAATATCAGACTAATTTATAGTCAAGCAGCAATTTTATTTCTGTGTAGACAGTATAGTTCACACATTTGCTAGATCAAGGAACCATACATGTGGTAGAACTAAGTTCTTAACGAGTAATTTAAGATGCTAATATGTAAGTGCAAAAACTGGATATTTGAGAAAATATGGTTCGGTGTCATCTGCTAGCGATATATTCAGGTCAGGAGGGAAACTGGGCATGGTTCCAGTATTTTGTTTTGCTGAGGTTGTCAGAAAAAAAGAAATCAAGGAATAGCGAAAGAAACACAGGAAAGCAAAGGTCAATAGGCTAATGCTGCAGTCGAGGATTACCTGGAACAGATACTCCTTTCTTTCTGTCCGTTTAAAATAATTTGGCATCGAGACAAAACAATTATTGGCCAGAGGATCCGGTGAAGACATCAAAGCGTCGATACGAGGCGATTAATCTTGAAAATCTATAACGGATCCATTGTATAAATTATAAATACTTATTATTATTTTTCTGAGCATTTCTTGACCTTTCTCCCGCCGAAGTCACATCAGAGTTTTGTTTCCACATTTTGGTGACATCCAGAGTCTTAATGTAATTCAGAAATTTAATACACGGAATTTATTTTAGGAGACAAGCGAACATCATTTCCAACAACACGAACCTCTACGGGCGGTTCTCCTCTTCATACAGCGAGCACTGTACCATTTCCCAATCTGTTAATATGGCATCGAGCTCAAGAAACGGCGTACATTTTGGAGTTATCAGAAGTCTCTCTTCTCGGGTAATCCCAAATGTTTGCTGCACAGGATGCAATTCTACTTTCACTGATATTAAATGGCTAATTTCGCAGTAATTTTCGAAAAGGATTTTTGGAACTGCAAACACTATCGCGTGTGCATTCGTAATAAGATCTATTTGCGTTACGTGAAACAACGAGAAGCTGAATTTCTAGTCTTCTATTCATCGCCGGACATTTTTTCTGTTTGTGATTCTGTCTCACGGTGCATTTGAAAATTCGGGTTCTAAAATCAACAACAAAACCTTTCATAAGGATATTCATCATCGTCTTAAATCAAATAAAGTTAAATATTTTTGGATGTTAAAGAAAAAAACAGAATCGTGACACAAAACTCATTCAGTCAGACATCTTGAATTTACAGCGCGCACGTGATGTGGTTTTGCAAAAAAGAACATAGAATTATTCGAAATTGAATAAGTATGGATTCTAGATATTTTAGAGCATAACAAATTAGATCAGTAAAAACAACTGAACCCCTTGGCAGTTTATTTCACGGATGAAAGAAAGGAAATTTAACAGATATATTTGCGGTAGATTCATCAATACACGGGTTAATGCCATACATATATTTGTTATCTATACCTGAAGCCTGTAAACTATCTGATCTGTCCTATATATGTTATGTACATACATATACTACATATTGTAAGTTTTTAATAAAGTTGTATTCGAGTGGAATAAATAATTGTTGATGTTTCATGTTATCACCACGAGGTGTCAAACAAACAAAGATACTTGAATACATTACGTAAATCAAAATGAAGTCATCGCAGCATTCGCTAAATTCAAAAGGTTTTTAGATCTACAGATTTGTTATCGATTGTCCAAAGTTCTTGTCGCAATATTCTTTGGCTCGAATAACAAATGTATTTCCATTAAAATTCGAACTATGTTAAATAGACAAGTAAAATTATTTTGAGATAAATTCTTGAAATAATTTAAGTAAAATATGAAGAATATTGCTGCCTAAAAGTGATAGGCCGTGAAATGGAGTAAGCACAAAAGTGTGTACCTGAGTCTTTGTTTTATTTCTTGTTTTCAGTTTCATCTTAAACTGCAAAGAGATTTCTTTGTTTGTTTTTGCCCTCAGCCTACATTCCAAGCTCCCACCTCAGAACCGACGAGAAACGATAGATTTGTCGCTTAGTTTCCGAGTGTCAGCCTCAGTAAAAGCTACCAGAGAAGGAACTTGATAATAAATGATGAGAAAAATATATAAAGTACTAAAGAAAAATTAACGTATCCTTGGATGTCAGTAAGCAAAATACAGCAAACTGTATTTTAATAGTATTACAGTGTATGTATTAAGGTTAATGAAAAACCTTGAAGCCTCGTTCTGGATATCAAAAGATTGTGGAGATTTGTTTGAGAAATGACTGTGTACCGTGACGCATTTGAATGATGACCGACGCTCGGATATATTTCAGCCTTATCTGTTTCCAAACCCTGGAGAGCTAGCTTTATGAAAAACATGTCGAGGCTGCTCTCTTACAGAGTCTTTAGGTCAAAATTCAACATCGTGTTGTCGTGCTTAAAACGTAATACTTTGTCTGATAAATTGGCTGAAGGAGATAGCTCCAAATAATTAATAATAAATCCAGTACATCAGGACGCTGATGTCAAGATTTATCATTAATATCTCTCACAGCCAGAATAACACCTCCTAATACTATTTGGCTGCGCTGCTTATCCTACCCTCGTACAAAGAACATAAGATGCACAGGTTTCTGAGCCACCACAGAACACATTCTCTAAGTCCATGGTTATCATTTTAGCATTGCATCTCATCTGATGCGTCGGGATTCAGAAAGTGTTCTAGTTGCTGCTGCTTTCTTCATTGTCCTGCAATTACTCTCTGGTAAATTGGCAAAACCCGTTTTGAACTAGAGCCGTGGACGTGATTCCCAGACCGGCGCTAACGTTGGGCAGACTTGGCGTTGCCATGGTTGACCTTGTGGTGCTGGAATTCAATGTGTCTCCAAATAAACTCGTCTGAGCAATGCCGCAGCAATCGCTACAACACGGCGAGGGTTCGCAGTCTTCTAGTCCATGTGTTCTCGACATCTGCTTTCCATAGACATCGCCATCATCGCCGCAGAACTTGCGATGGAATGTTTCTCGACCTTTCCTTTGAGGGCCTGAAGAAGTTCCTGGTGCGTCTGAAACTTCGGCCGGAAGCGTGGTACACAGCAATCGAGCTCATCTCCAAGGTGCTCGATAAGGCTGCCCGACAACTGGAGCCAGGCTAACTTATGCACTTGAATCAGAACGTCAGTCACCCGGGCTGATCGGCATCCCAAGAAACACAAGCAGATCCTGATGGCCTTGTCATTCTGTGCCATTAATGGCGAACTGACACTGCGAATGCTGCAGACGGGTGTAACCATTTGGGGACCTCTGACGCCACGCAAGGTCCATTTGGTTTTCTGGGCACTCCCGGATGGTATAAGATCAATTATACAATCGGCACACGTTGTTTTCAGGGTACCGCCCTCCTTATTTAGTAATTCCTCCTCAGTGTCCCTTTAAACCTGTCATCGTGTGAGCGTTGAAAGAATCGTGGCGAACGTGACCCTGCAGCCAAGTTCTTGGATTTATTAAGCACACACCAGCGGAGCAAAGCGGGGCCGTTTCGAGGCCATCGAAATGTGTTTTAATATCTGTGGCTGGCGACGCCGGTAAATCCCACAGACAACTGACAGATATTATCGCCTTTCATTCGGATCAGGTTGGAATTGTTCTTGCGCCGCAACATTTGTTTTGCTTCAGCTGATCGCGACAAGTGATTCCGTACGTCTCTGCTGCTCCTGTATTTAAAGCCTTTGCAGAACACACTCAAGAAACAACAACAACAACAATTTGACGATATACGTCGTAAAAGGCCTCTGAATCTTGCTTTTGAATGTTTAGGTGTGGAGATAAAAATTATAGACAACAACCAGTTTACAAACCAAACATCTACACTACATCTTAACATAATTCTATTTATTAATGTTAAGTAATCTTTTTATTCCGCATAATCATAAGCCGGACGAATATTTCTCGTTCGTGCTTCGAGCGAAATAGATTCCTTTCTTCAAACTTTAAAAAAAAATCTTTTCACTTCCGGTTAATGTGTCGCAGCGAGAAGAATCTGTATCTCCGATGACCCGCTTGAGTCATTCTGTGGATTTGGTAGCGTCAGCTGACGAAAGTATTCATGCCAATAGCCAAATTCTGTAGAGCAGAGTATAACTCCCCGTTACCCATCTGAGGCCCAGTGCGAGATGGGATTTTTACAGCTGTTACGACTGATCTCGCGACACGCTCTCCTAGTCTAGAATTAAAAGATGTCTGCCTGAATAAATTAAAATAGTTTGCTTTTTGCGTTGTTTAGTTCGTTGTATGGTAGTGTTTCCCGTAGCTAATGCATGCTGTAGTAGCCAAAAATTATTGCATTAGTCGAAATATTCAGAATTTATGTGTTTAATTGTACCGTGAATAATGAGACGATCGATCATCCGTTTTAGGTAAAGAAAGCAAAATTTTAAAATTACTAAAGTCAGGAATCAGGAAGCAGAAACAGGACATTCATTCCCCCCCCAATGCATTGCTATTGAAAGGGTTAAAGGACTGTGTTGCAAGGTATGACCCGACCAGGTAATAAAACAAAGAATTTTAATCTATATCGTTTGTATTAATGTCGTTAACCAAAACGAATAAACATACTGTGATAAAACAGGTAATCAGATTATCGTGGCAGACCGCTGAGGTAAACTGGGAGCTATGGAACTCCCGACTTCCATACCCCTTTGGTCATTTAGACTCACTCCAAAGATTCTCCCGAACAGCATCAAGATAGAGAGAAGCCCAGCGATAACAACGCCTGCTTCTTTCAACTTTTTAAAGGAAAAGGATATTTTAAATAATATAAATAACTTATGCAGCAAGGTTAGAATAAAAGATTTCTGCTATAGATTATTGCAAATCTTTCTTCTTGTTGTTGCTTTTAACGTTATACTGGTTTGTTATGTCTGTGACTTAGCCCGGTTGGACAGGGTTAGAGTGCGTACAAAGTTCTATTAACGATAACCAAGGTATAGTGACTGATTATACCAGCGTCTAATACCATGTGCCAAAAGTTCCACCTTCATTAAAATTCCTTCTCGTACGAAGCATCTCTGGGAGTTTTTACAAATTCATAGTCACGTTTTTCTCTCTCTCTATTTCAGTTAACGTTAGATGGATAAATTTACAAGCTACATTTGTTCTGTGTTAATGAATTCCAGAGATCACCTGTGTAACTTTAAAGAATAATTAGTAAAGCTATGAACGGCCCCATTCTTTCCTTTTCTTTATGAAGCAATTTTTAAATCAAATTTTAAGTTTTGAAACTTAATAACATCTTATGTTTTCTAAACAATAACGATAGTAATACCAGTTATTTAAATGTAATTAGCAATTTAAAACTTTTACAGTGATAGAAAATCTTTAGAGTTCTGCTTATATAGTTGTTGTTGTTGTTTCAGCAGTATCAAAATTGGTTGGTTATTCTGTTCTTCATGCAGATACAAAAGAAGCTCTCTCATCTTTTACATGACATTTATAATTCTATTTTCATATTTAATACCATGGTTAATACCACGTAAGGATTGCAGTGGTACTTTGTCACTCAATGGAAGTGAAGGAAAGATGACGATACATTCACTAGGTGCTGATGTTATTTCCGTGCTTTCCCCAAGCACCCATCGCGGTCAATGTTTCTAAGTTGCAGCTCTTTATAATGTGATAGAAGAACAGCAAAGGGAATCCGAATTCCTATCGTTTGAATTACCTGTGAATTAAACAAAACGAGAGCCTCTCTAACACGTGTACGAACTTCTGGCTATGAAATATGTGCCAGCGAATTATACACTTGCCTGTGATTTAGGTACCAGTTTTCTCACCAATGACAGATGAAGTAAATAAACGTTTTTTACTGAATGAAAATTTCTAAGTAAAAATAAAAGATCAAGTGGATTTTCTTGTTGCTCAATAATAAAAGCCAAAAATCTATAGTCATCGATATTGAGACCAATAAGGCGAACTGTCCTTCGGATTTTCAGGGGGGGATCATCATAGAATGTGGTGCAGTTATATAAGACCTGTCGAGAAAACCGGAGCGTAAAGCACAAGAGAATTTACTTAAAAGGAAAACATTGTGAAATTTCTTCGAAGAAATATCTCATAGCTAAGGAGGTCAGATCACTTAGCTGACGCCAGTACCCGAGATGGGCTGGCCAACTTTGTATTAAGACGTAGCACCTTAAAGCCAACGATTCTTTCTCTTTGTCTACGAATGGCATTAGAGTCTCTATACGAACGATAGCTGTGCCAATGCATCCACTGAACATCAACAGGCGGCTGCGATCAGCCGACATAAAGCGTAGTTTGAAAAATCCTTGCAAGTTGCATATTCAGCGCCAGCGATTTTTGACTGACCCTGTATCCTCAGACGATCCGCGATTCCGTCTAAGATTTGTTGACAGCGAGGTGCGTGTTCACTACGTCCACATCAGCCCGTTTCTTCAGACACCAGGACAGATCTGGCGAGGATGGATAGAACGCTATCTGTTGTAGTATGCAGTGGCTTGCTCAAGTTATGGGTCGTATTGGACGGGTACTGGACAAGACATTCCAAGAGAACATAGAAAGACTGACCAAAGACCCTTTGTTATCTATCTGCAGCACTGCGAAGGCCCCTACACAAACTTCTCAATAAGGCCGAGCACAGCGACTCCACTAAAGGAGATGTTAAGTACAGAAAGATGAGTATCATGTAAAGTTGACGCAGCTAATCAATACAAAAATATAGCTTTAGCTTTTCTTGTGGGGTCGTGCACTGATGTAAACTGCTTAATAAACAAAAAAGAAAAGTCGAGAAAATGATCTGAGAGATGTCCCCTCGCCCCGACCCTAGTAGCCGGCAACATCTGTAACAAGAGATGCTTAACGAACTGTTATGCCTCGGATATAAACCTCATCTTCCAAACAGAAAAGACAAACAACTCCACGCTGGAAGGCTGAAGACGAACACATTCTCTCACACTGCTGTGTGTGATATATTGTCTCCGCTATTAACAATCTTAAACAAAACTTCGCTAAACACACAGAAGAAATTTAAGACCCAAGCTTTTTGCTCTACAAATTCTTCACTGAAGGTGTTGGATCCGTGTATTTTATATCCAAGGGCAGAGCCAGTCATAATGGGGCAGAGGAACAAAAGAAAACAAAGACATTCGTTTCAAGAACCTACTCTTATACTGCCGATGCCCGACCACCATGATAATGCCTAGCCTTACACTAACAGGGGGAGAACAGAGCTTATCGCCAATACCAATAAATAACACAAATTATTATCATTTTCGAGACATTAATTTGGTAAATAAAGTTGTTTTTTTTAAAAAAAAATAATCTAAAGGTAATTAATTATTAACCAAATTTTCAAATGTGAATAACAGAGCGATTCATATTCAATCAAAGCAAATGAAATGTCAGAAGTAATTAACTAGAGAATCAGAATATATACATCTTTGGTTTGTCAACGTCTTGAGCAGACACTGAATCCTTTACTTGAGAAATGGCACTGATTTATTACAGAGAGGTCAGCGGAGATTTACTTGAACATTTTCAGGTCTTAAGCATTTGGAATATGTTGAACGATAAAAAAATAGTGCAATTTCAAAAGTTTGAATATCTAACAGTAGTTTTAAAAATAATTAGAGGTTTTTTTAATCTGTTGACGGAAATGAGCTTATTGGAGTCGCCTCGGACCATCACTCAGCAGTGTTCAGTATGATTGCATTTATGCTAGACTCGAAATTTCTAATGTAATGCACGACAACAACTGTCCAATGTTATTTGTGACAATTAAAAAATTATCAACCTAAATAATTCTGAATTTTTTGCATTTTGTTTTACCTGAATTAAAAATACGCGTGAAAAGAGTGGATTTTGTCGTGATATACAGCGGATTGCTGGTATGCGGCTGACACGTCCAGTAACTGCTGAAGAACTCGGTCGTCCAGTAGGAACTATTTGTTATCGATACGATAAAGAAAAACTGGATACTTTTCTTCTGAGAAAGGAGGTGGGTCAACAAAAAAGTATCTCCAAGTGAAGAACGAGTTTAGTAGGGCGGCAAGATAAAGATAGGTTTGTTTCAAAGGTACATTAGCTAAAGAATCGGAAGAAAGTAATGCCAAAGGAGATATTGGGTAGATTTTCTGGAAGATAGTTTGTAAGAATTTTTAAAAGACTTCACCTTGTATAACAGACCAAATTAGTTGGTAGAAAATTGAAGCAAAGTGATAGTTGTAGATAAACATTTACATAATCATTTTTGTAATCGTGATGCACTGATAAGAAAACCAGCTAAAAAATTTAATTATACTATATTTGACCAATTCAGAAGCATCTCGGAAGTATCCACATCTAAACCTGTTTCTCTGCTAATGGTAAACAAAATTTGGTGATTTTTTAAAAAAGAGAACACCGATGAATACAAACCCGTGATTGGATCATTTAAAAACCTTTCTTAGAATCTGTTAAAAATCTCAATTTTGATGGTAAATTATGGATTTTACAAAATACGGGATAGTGTCACGGGAAATAAAGTTCTCTCTTAATTCAAAGGCAATGCAATCCATTTGTTGGTTTGAAGACTAGCCTTGGAATTCTTCTCATTTAAATCCAACTGGAAAAATATGAATATTGAAGAAGCAGCAAATTGCAACATGTTTCAAAGTCATTAAGTAGGCTTGAAAATATATATTATCATACAGGATATTAGTTTAAACAATACCAAGTAGAATGAAATAAGTCATGTTTGTTAATAAATACTTAATAAAACTGAGACACGGTTTAGCTGGTTTTATGTCTTTATATTTTTTGAAAAACTCATAAAACATTGAAAATTATTGAGTGGCTAAATTGACATGCCAAGGCTATAATTAATATCGATAGTTCTAATCAAGTTAAAATCATATCGATAAATGATTATTTGTTTTTTTTAAAGGGTGCCTTGCATATGCTTCCTTGTAACAACTAAATATCGGATGCAACCCAGATCTGACACTCTCAGGTATCTGCCTTAGGAAGACAGCCTTTGTGAATAATATTCTGAGGATCGTAAATGTTGTTTATAATTATGACAAATCATTTTGCGATTTTGGTATACACCTTCTTGAAAAGATTGGCCACCCTAAATCTATAGGTACCCTGGCGTTCAAAATTATTAACCAATTATACGAACCGAGGTATTACGTTTCTTTTCAATTTCTGCTGTCGGTGACATTAATCAAGCAAAAAACCAACACATGACAAATCAGATGAACCGTGTATCAAAACATATACTCTGTACCTTTACGAGCTATTGCCATGTACGTAACTTCTATTCTTTCTGAAAGTAGTTTCAGAGTTGACTGACAATGATTAGATCTTTTCCCTCAACTCATCCATCTAGTTAATCCTACGCATCTTCAAAAACGCTTAGGTCTGGAGATTATGGGCAGCAACAGCTGTTTTACAGCACTTTTTACTAAGCTTCGTAGTGATATTTTAGCCAAGTAAATTCGCGTTTTGTTATGGATTCATAGATGCATGGCCAATCAATCCAACCACTTTAAATCGTCATTTGGTGATAAAGATTGAAGTACTGACTGATGCAGAGAAATTATGGTCAAAGTTAATTGGCTGACAAAAAGGAGTGATTGCTCTAGACTTTTCTTGTTTTATCGTTGTTTTCATCTCTGTCTCATTCTTCAACCCTATAAGTTCATGACTGGACTGATTAACTTCATTCAATACATGGTTGTTGGCTCACCACCTCCTGTAACCAGTTTTATGAAGGGAGATACTGTAATTCCTTTTTAGGCGCCATTTTTATCTGTCAAGCAAAGGAATTGCAGACATCAATGTACACAAGCCTAGTATATGTCACTTATTAGTAAGAAAAAAATGGTCTGCTGAAGACAATAGGTTCATGCTTCCAGTATAAACTAAATTTAACATTTATAAAAATAATTTTTCCGGATTCATAACTATGTATAAAAATCGCTTTAAGTGATGATAAATGGGTTATCTGTTCTTAATGATTTTTTCTTTTTGCTAGAACGATATATTTTCATTAAAAACAGTGTCGAGAAATTATACAGCCCTGATTTCGTATGGGACACCCGTAATTTTGAATACCTGGCATCTCGACAAAAATAGCTGTTGTCCGGCGGATAATCCTTGGATGTGTCAACTGTTCATCATCAGTCAACACGAGAGCTGTTCGGTTGAATCTCCCAGATTTCTACAAAAACGCAGTTAATCTCATTTCTCGACGTAACTTTGCACCTCGATACCTCGATTCCGCTGGTTTTTTTGGTCTGACAGTAATAATATTACTGAACAGCAAAACTTTATCAATAATTATTCTTGAATAGCAAAGCAAAAGACTTTCATACTACATCCAGAGGGAGCAGATCTGCATTTTTTTAATGCTTTAAACTCATTCTTTAAAGAAGATATTGTTAAATACAACAGACAGGAAACTATTAAGAAATCTTGAGTTCAAATACATATACTAGCATAACCTTCTTAGTGGGATTATCTCTCTTGTAATTCTATGCAACAAATACGCATTTACTGGTTACTGAAAGAAGCTTAAATACATCCGGATATAACGTTAATAATTTTAAAAAAAGATAATGATATCGTAATGCCTCCGGTTGAGAAATATAGTAAGTGGAAGAGGCTCAGGACCCCGCTGTACTTTTGTCTGCACAAAAGATTAATGGAACTTAAGTGGTTTATAAATTCTGCTGTTCTTTGTTGATCGATAAAATAAACGTTCTAATTTACTTCTCGTTTTTTTTTTCTTTCTCTTTCTAACTGTGTAATTAGTTCTGCTGTCTTCTGATCGGATTTGATTACTTTTACTGGCAGTGTATTGATCATCCTCTGGAGATCAACAGAGGCAGCCCAGGAACACTTTTCAGCCGAGGTTCGTGGTCAGGGTGCTTGTGGACGATTTAAAGACCAGGGCAGCGATGTGGGGAAAGTATTGGTGTAGATACTAAACTTCTCTAAATTTGAAAAAAAGCCCGTTTTCACACTACAGCGGAATGTCCAAGTTGGTCTAAGCTGTGCCGCGTTTATTGGAGGTTATACAGCATAGTGAGAAACCGGAAAGAGGCCCGCACGACCACTGTGAACCAGCGAACTCACTGTGCTGACTGCTTGCGAACGGCCTCGGTATGTCGTCTCAGCTTTTCCCCCAGCTTTTTGGATAACTAATACCGTGTTTATGGTTCAACTCTAACGAATTAAGTCTCACTTTGTTTTGAGCTTTTCTCAGGTTTTCCATATTCTCCGCATCCTACAATGAAGGTGCATCAATTCGCATCATATGCCTCCTGAAGATACTGCTATTATTAATAATACTTCAGAAATCTCCGTTGTATTTTGTTGTTAGTGTTCGTTAATCTACTTTGTATCTATATCCTTATAGTGAGGCACTTACATCTTAATCGTTAATCTTAATCCAGGAGTGTCATAATCTAGGTGCTAGCTTCAGCCTTGTGGATAATCTTATCTGTAGAGCAATGCTGCATAGCTGAGAATGAGGCTGGTCTAGCAATTACTTCGATCGCTTCCCGGCTTCATCTGGCTATTATCTTGGCCTTGGGGTTAAGGTTCCGCCGAGTCGGTATTGGCTTCCAGGGAGTTTGTAATGCAGGTTCCCTAGCCTGGAAAGCGATAATTCGCATGGTCATTGGCCTCGAATCAGAGACCACAAGCCTGCGCGAGAGCATTATACTCAAGGTAACCCACCACTTCGAAAGGAGTTACTCACGATTACCCCTATACACCTGCAGGCACGATTCACCACATGGAAAGAGAGAGTTTATCTTGCTTTGATGACGCCCATGTGATACCTACTTTTAACATTTTAATTGCCACTGAAGCATTTATTTAGGGAACCATTGTCGACTATTTTCTGGTCTGTATCTGCGCCGTGTTGGCAGCATATTTTCACACGTCCAGAATGACTTCTACACGTGTAGGGTCGCACCTGTACCAAGAGTTAGGTATTCACATAGAAAACAAATGGGTTATTTAAAGTTAGAGCCGTTTGTTGAAGGTGTTAAAGAATTTAATTTAGGAATAAAAAGCCGAGTTTTTATCGTTTGAAGTTGTTTAACTGGACCAAAGAGAGCAGAAATCCTTGCCCCTTCATCTTTAATGTATGCGATTAAAAACATAATTTAAAAATAAAAAAAAATAACGTTATGGTATGACGAGTACCGTAGCGAAGTTTATAGAAAGAACAAAATAAAACTCTAGAAAATCAATTTAAAATGAGATAACAATGAGGTGGGAAATGTAGAACTACAAAAAGCATTCTCCAAGGAGATGTGATATCACCTCTGCTGTTTGGCAGGGTTTCATAGCCACCTAATAAACAAAGCCAACATTGGACACAAGATGAAGAACAGTGCACAAGTGTCACGCTTGCTGTACACGAGCGATCTAAACATAAGAATAGAATTTATTATCGAAAATAGCATTAATCAGTGTACTGATTTTAAAAAAAATGCGAACTACCAGAAATAAAAGGCATAGAACTAACATTTGGCCAAATTAGATATCTGAGAGAAGACGAGAATCGTGCGAATATCTTGGTGTTTTAGAGACATCGAAAATAAGATATCAAGGTGGAATATTACAAAAGACTTACCTGATAATTAGTCACTCAGCGCAAACTGCAGACCAGATACAAGAAAGAATCGTCTTAGAACGAGACGGAAATATCAAACAGCTATGAACACACCTAGAATGGTGTACACCAGAGCAGATGCAGACAGGTTTTATATAGGAAACAAGGAGAAGATGGAGGAAAGACACAGAAGGCATCATCGAAAAAGAGGAAGGTGGCCTGCAGGTTATGAGAGTAGTAACATTAAGATCAAGTGAAGAACAAGGGAGGAATGAGAACAGTAAACAGATTTCCAGACAACAACAGAATTAGGAAGAGTAGCAGGTACCACGGCTGGAAACGGAGAAAATTTGCATAGTCGACCAGATGTCAACATAAAACAGTCCTTTCAATTGCTAAAAAGTGGAATCTGAAAGGGAAAACTGAGGCAATTCTAATATCAACAAAAGACCAAGCACTCAATTGTCTTAGAGTCTGGATCTTCTACAGTAGAAGTGAATCAAAATAGAGAGTTTGAACGGCCGATAAAGAAGCACCGACCCATATATTATCTGGAGCAAAGCAAGACGCCAGCCAATGGCTTTGAAAAAAATAAATACATAATAATAATGTAAAAAGTATAGAATGGGAATTGTGTAGAAAGGCTAACATCGAGGTAACCAATCAATGGTGTAGACTTCAACCTAAGGCAGTGGGAGAGAAAAGGGGAATAAAGACACCATATGACTTTGGCGTAAGAAAAGGAAACTTATAGACCAATAAGGTCAACATGAAGGCGAAGATAGCAGACATATCCGACTCACCATGCAGACTACTGCATTGAGAGAAAAGAGGAGAGAAGAGAAGAGAGAAGAGAGAGAGAGAGAAGAGAGAGAGAGAGAGAGAGAGAGAGAGAGGAGAGAGAGAGAGAGAGAATTAAACCCCTAGATCCAAAATTGTAAATAAATGTATTGGATTGGAAGATTAGGGTAGAAGCGATAACAGTTTTCACCGTAGCTTTAGGGGCGAAGAAATATGAAGATTACATGAAGAAGATGGACGAGAACGTCCGACTGGCGGATTGGGAAGCGGGACCCACTCTGCTTGAGATCTGCTGCTACAACTCCCTAACTCTCGGCAGAGGAGAAGGTTCGAGTCGCACCATTATTGCTGTTGCTTTATTTCTTGTATTGGTAGGTCTGAAAAACAAGCTGGAACGTTCTAATAAATATGCGCGGTGTTTTTTCCCCAATGTCCGGGAATTGGACCCACTTTAACAAAGGGGCCGCCTATCGAACATCCTTACTTTAGTCAGTTAGTAGCCAGCGAAGAGCGGATTCTTATTTTTTTGAAGATCGATAGTTGCGCTCGTGTTCAGCTCTCACACAGCAGCCATTACTCGTTACTTTGCTTCATCGCCGCCTCAAAATCGTTTTTGTCTTTTACGATGGCATAACACCATTTTTCCCACTTGTTGATTTAATGACAACCTCCCCTCTCCATTTTTATGACAAAGTTAAGGCTAAACAGGCGAGAGTAAGGGTTCGTATAACAGCGTCTGTGGTGAAGTCGACGGAGGACATTGAATTAGGACTGGCACAAGGCGGAATATCGATCTCTCGAGATGTTATCAACCAGACCAGGTCTCCAATAAATGACTCGTTTAGGAAACTCCAAAATGTTTGTAAAAAAACCAGACCCGCTCAACTATCTCCATGTTTATGGTATACATTTTTCTCCACCTTGTAAACTGTTAACAGACCGCTATAATAAGTTTGGTTTAATTGCCAGTTAAATTTTATTAGTCTTTACTTTTTTATAGTTTTTATTATTGATGACGTAATTATTGTATATTAAAGTGTATCGCCGAGTTACTTAAGTTTGTTTTCACTACTTGTCGTTGTATTAAGTAATAGAAACAAAGATTTATACATTTTACAGAAGTTTGTTATTCCTACGGGACACCTTTTGCAATGTATTAGAATTATTGTTGTGGTTGTATATATTTATATTTGTATACAGAGAAGCATCAAAAGCAAGTTGTAATGTCAAGAAAGTTCCTAGTCGATGTTATATTATATATGCGTGATATCCAACAACCGACAGTTTGTTGATAGAGCTGAACAGACTAGACTCCATCACAATTGAAGACGTCACAGTTGTTCGATTCGATAGATGTCCGCCAGTATAGACAGCAGGGCCCGTCTGTAATCACTTAGTCAATGACTGGCACAGAAGTGTCCCTCTAGAAAACATTCCACGGCTAGTGAGACTGCTGCCGTACTTGGTGGCCAAAGTCATCTAACAGGCGCTCAATGGGATTCTAATCAGGAAATCTTGACGACCATTCAAATTCCTGCATATAGTGTTCTTTCAAAAAGACGCTCATTACACACACTGTGTGTGTGTGTGTGGTGTGGTGTGTGGTGTGTATGAGAGAGAGAGAGAGAGATGGAGAGAGATGGAGATGGGAGAGAGATGGAGAGAGAGAGATGGAGAGGTAGAGATGGGGAGAGAGAGAGGTAGAGAGAGAGGAGAGAGATGGAGAGAGAGAGAGGTAAGAGAGAGAGAGATGGAGAGACTTGTTTTTTACGGCCTAATCACAGCTAAATATATAACTAAATATTCATGTTTCTGATTACTCGTCAGTAAATGTCATTTAAAAAGAGAGAGAAGTCTAAAAATTACCCATTTCGACTCATTTTTTAAAATTCTCGCCATTTCCATACAAAGTTGCGGACGAGCTGCGGCAGGCGCGATAACAGAGTCTTGGATAGCAAGTCGCGCAATTAGGCGATGCATTCTAACTGCTGATGCAGTCCCATTAAAACCGAGGTTGTTTTATTCGCAAAGCACTGATGATAATTTCAGTTTCATTTGTTTTGCAAAATACAAAATTTCAACTAATGAAACGTAAAATGTCCTGCTTCTTTAAGTGGCTGTTTGATGCATAACTCAATTCGAGAACCAAAATTTAAATTAACAAAAGCTCCGTTCTTTCAACAATGAAATAAAAGGGAACAAAAGCTGTTTATAATGTTTGTTTGTTTGTTTTTTAAAAAAAGTTCTGATTTTCACAGTTGGAATAAAACGTTTAGAAGAATTATGATTTATTTTAAATTCCTCACATTCCTTGTAATTGATCTTACGCTTTTATTGAAGCACATCGGTAAAGTCGCAGAAAGCTTTGCGTGCTCGATGCTGAGGTCGGCAGGACTACGCAGCTGTTCTAAAGAAAAGCCAGCAACAATCGGTGGACGCCCGGGTGAGAAACAATGTTCCGAGCAAAGATTCTTAAGTTTGATTCCAGAACTTCATCGCAGAGATAAATTGTGACTGACTGCAAATTCTCTCCCTCCCGACGAATAATAGTTTGGTAAAGTTTTCAACAAAAAAAAGAGTCTTAATACGATTTTTAGCAATAAAAAAACGTGTCTTAAATTTCCTTGATTTAAAGCGTTTGGTTTGGACCTGCACGAGGCGAGGAGATTTAGGCACTCATCGATACGGGATCTGAAGCGAAAAAGTAAAAGTCGATAAGAATAAACCAGGTCAAGGTTAGGAGAGATCGAGACATCTCGAGTCGCAGATCCACGTAGAGGCATCCAGAAAATGAATCATTTCTGTAAATTCGTCATTGGTTTGCTAAGGAGATGAAAGAAAAACAATTTGAAATAAACGTGTTGCTGCCCGTCATCGTTTGGATAGCATACAGAGATACAGAGATGCTCATCTTTAAGTCTCACTGGGTTTTCTTTCGTGTTAAAGATGTAGGACAGGGCAACAGAAGGAGGAATAGAATAGAACCGTTAAAATCGAAAGTTATCGACGTTTAGCAGATATTCCTGTAATGATGTCTCTTATAAATAGAAAATAAGGAAACGATATAACCAACGATAAGAGTCAGAGGAGAGCATAAGAAGGGGTCCACGGGATACAAGTATAGATCAGCCTCGGAATGGAGAGACGGCCGACGGCAGCAGATCGTCTTTCGCAAAGATAATAAGGAAGCGCTGGCAGACCCCCCTCCAGCCACGCCGGTCCCTCCGCGACTGCTTTATTCACAAGAGAACCGTTAATGTCAAAGATGGAATAGAATAAAAACAGATAGAATTTGTCTGCTACTTCAGGTTAGTGTCGGGATGACTCAAACCCGCTTATTTATATAATTCCTTGGTCACATGGCGAGCTTGCGCGGTGCTGTCCGTCGGCCAGCAGATCCAGGAGGAGGATGGAGTTTGCCAGATCGATGCCGAGCGGGAAGATGGAAAGAACAGCGTGGCTGTGGAATATCGACGTTTGACTTCCGCCGCCAGACGGAGACGTCGTCTAATTGCTGGTCGTGTATCCACCGTCGTCCCTTTATGTCCTGTGCACGATGTTTTCGATACCTCTGCGAAATCCCAGCAGTAATCGCATATCTTTATTGGATTCTTCCTAAAATAGAGAAGTCGTCAATAGTCGGAAGCGCGGCGAGAGCTGTTCTATAATTACGGAATGCAAGCATCTTTTGGATTACTTGTTCTGGCGGCCTCTCCTCCTCCGTCCCAAGTCCGGCTCCTCTCGCCTCTCGAAGCTGGAATATCCCACCTCGCGCTCTGCTAGGAACTCGCCGCCTCCCTCCACACAAATGCACCTACAGCGACGGAGTTGCCACCGGCCGTAAAACACCATTTGGGCTTCTTTAAAAAAAAATAAAAAGCTATCGAGATTTCATCACTAGAAGAAGGTAAGTGATTGTTTATTTCTGTCAGGTTGTTCAGGGAAGAAAATAGATGAACGTTGTAACTACCGGGGTCGGGCGCGTTGATGAGACTTCGTTGTTAATTAAAACGAAAAGGCAGGGTTTTGTCGTCCCCCGACACAGGGAAGAAAATAAGACAGAAGGAATAACGTGGGCCAAACTTTTCTGAGGATGTAAGTAAAACGTCGGTTAATTTTCATCTCTTTAAACTTCTCTGTTAATAGGTTGTTAATCCGGAGAGCTCTCTCTCTCTCACTCTTTATCAGATCATCATCATCATCATCATCTCTCTCTCTCTCTCTCATTCCATCTCCTCTCACTCTTTATCATCATCATCTCGTCTTTCTCTCTCTCACTCTTAATCATCATCATCACATCTCTCTCTCTCTCTCTCTCTCTCTCACTCTTTATCATCATCATCATCATCATCATCATCTCTCTCTCTCTCTTTCCATCTCCATCTCTCTCTCACTCTTTATCATCATCATCATCTCTCTCTCTCTCTCTTCGCACTCTTTATCATCATCATCATCGTCTTTCTCTCTCTCACTCTTTATCATCATCATCATCAGCATCTTTCTCTCTCTCACTCTTTATCATCATCATCTCTCCTCTCTCCATCTCTCCTCTCCCACTCTTTATCATCATCATCATCATCATCTCTCTCTCTCTCCATCTCTCTCTCTTCCACTCTTCATCATCATCATCATCATCATCTCTCTCTCTCCCTCTCTCTCTCTCTCTCTTTAGCATATTTGACGTTTGAAGCTGAATGAGACGAATTTTCCTGCCTCGGACAGAAAACAGGCGGGGTAGAGTTAGGGAGACGTGAACCGGAGAGTCAGACTGTCCGCTGGGTCAAGCCGGCCCCCAACAGCTGATTGGGAACTAAGTTCCCTTTATAGGGGACTGGCTCGTGACCTTGTGTACTTATCTGACGGTTACAGCCGAACTTCACCTATATAAACAACAACAACAGCGCGCGCGAGCTGTTTGTCTGTCAGGTAGAGAGCACGTGAACCCGCCATGTTTAAGGCCGGGCCATGAGACATAGCCGATCGTCGGGAACAGAGCGCTTCTCTCTCTTTGTTTATTTTACTATTTATAAAATATCCCCGAATCTTAATAGTTTTGTTTCCCTCAATAATAAAATCCGTCACGGAGTTTACTCGTCTGAGCGAGAAACAGCGCAGTGGTGAGCTTTTTGCCAGCTTTTCCACCGGTGATGTACCTGTGTAAACCACACGGAGTCTCCATCTATCGAAGTGTAAATTCATAAAGTAAACGCTACCACTGGACGTCTAAGACGCATTTCTTTGAATATTACAGGATTTTCCACGATGGCGACCAGGTCTACGAGCAAAAGCCCCATTTAGCTTCTTTTAATGTGCCTGGTTAAGAACAGATCCGGCAAGTAGATGGTAGGCGTGTATGTAGAAGAGACCCAGTGATTGTAGGGACTATTTCTGTCGAACTACAGGTACACCTTTAATTAAAATATAGGTCAAACAAAATAAAGCATTTACTCAATATAATTCTGGCTTAAGCTCCTTAAACTTTCTCCTCAGCTGGGCCCTGGTAAATGAATAGTACAAAGAAAACTTATTTAATCCAAATAAGATTAGCGGACAGGTGTAGGGAGGGAGACACTTCGCCCTCCGCGCGCAGAAATACAGGCGCTGGCAAGCAACCAGTCGCCGTGTTTGGCGGCGTCACTTCCGGCAAGTTCGACAACTGAGAAGCGGCGTCGACAGTGTGACTGGGAAGACCCGACCGGAGAGTGCGGGATGCTCTCAGCGAGGCAGACAACTGACCGCCTGCGAGCTTCACTTTATCTCTAAAAAATATACATTTTCTCGTGTTCTGTTTGACGTCATTAAAAACAACAACACAACAACAACAACAAAAATGCACTTAGTCAAAAAACGGTATACACCTGTGAGGGAGGAATTAAATGCTCTGTATAATTATTGTGTAAAATTTCAAAGGAAAAAAACGAGGATTCTTATTAACCGTTTTAAGAAAAGAACCAAATAAAGCAATAATTACAGGCGATATGTATGCAGCGAGAAGCCACAGGTGGCACGAATTGTACTATGCGATGTGACCTGATAAAATCATTGTGTCTGCCGGGGTACTGCGCATTCAGAAAGAACTGTGGCCATTCAGAAGCGTGTAAAAGGCATAACAACGAAAGCCTCGATGTTGCTCCGTTGACCAGCAGGGCCAGCTGTTCGTAGAGTGGGAGACGGAACTGGGCAAACCCTATAACTGCTAGCAAGCATCTGGCGAGCTGTAGCACACCGAATCTCTAAAAGGCAATTTTAGCCTCCAACAAGATGGATACTAAGGATATAACAAACCTTTTCGCATTTGCTTCCATACTTAAAGTAATACTAAAAACAGAAACAAAAAAGACAGTGACAAACTATTTCGTAAAAGTTTGGTTACTACCTTTGCCCTAAAACAAAACGAAGATCGGTTTATTTAACATGTCAGGGGAGATCTCTCTCTCTCTCTCTCTCTCTCTCTCTCTCTCTCTCTCTCTCTCTCTCTCTCCATCTCTCTCCATCTCTCTCCCTCTCTCTCATCTCTCTCCTCCCTCTCTCTCTCTCTCTCTCTCAGGCTTATTTTTTCTAAAAGAATAAAAAATAAAGCTTCATAAATCTCATACTCTAGAAACGCCACCAATTTGCTTGATCCAGTAGTCTGCCGAGATTGTACACTTGTTTTGGATTTAAAGTTAATTAGCTGTATAACAAAATAACTTCCATTATACAGAGAAAGTACGTAACTCAATTTGCCTACGCTAATGGAAGTTTCATCTAATCATGTGTGTGTGTGTTCTTTTTTCCCGAGCTCAGTAATCCAGCAAAATAATGTTAACCTTTAAAAATTCTTTCGTTCTGAACATAATCCTCAGCTATACTAATGGATGCTTCACCACAGACAAAAATTAATCTGATAACAAGCCTAAAATAGCGCTTAATGTAATTTCATTCGTACTCCGTCTTTTCTGGAGTTTAGCTGGATCCATCATAACGAGGAAACACGCACCGGAATTTAGGTACACTGATGGAACTTCCCTCTAATCAAGGTTTATCAGTTAATTTCATTATTATACAGCAATAGCTTGTGATACAAATGATACTGTCAGCACTAATGGTTTTAAAAGGGTTAACTTCTGGCAGTTGCCGCGTAATAAAAATGAGGTCTTCCGTGATCTGAAGGATCCACCCCGTCTTGTCGCGGTTCGAACTAAGTTGTCTGCAGTTTTCCCCGATCCATTAAAAGACAAATATATGTCTATTTTAGGCAGGAAATATTTTTTAAAAAAAATCAATGCGAGAATAAAACTGTCACTGTAGTTGCACAGAAACATCCGCGATGTTTATTACATGGGCCCACAGAGAACAGCTGACTGTTGTTGTCGAGGCTTTACGTCAGCGTGGTAGCCAACAAGCTCTGCCAATACACCACCATCACGCATTCTAATCCAGGTCCGCTGTTCCCGATCAGAAGTTAACGGAAATCAAAAGATCTAGGAAAAGAAAAGGGACATTCAAATCATTCTTCTAGTCGCTCTCATCAAAGGATGGCGAACCATCGTTACTGATCCCACAAGTGGACTTCCGAATACCCGTGGTGTGAACGGTACGGGGAATAGGGCGTTTGCGCGTGTAGAACACAAGGACGCATCCAGTCGAGACCCGACCGACACCGTCATGGACCAGTTGGCGCCATCTGAAAAACAAGGGAAGCAGCTGGGAATCTGCAGAGTCGGACTATAATGGTCCTGCAATTACAGCGAGCAAGATCAGAATTTGGCAAAAAAAAACAAACATCAGACATGAAGAATCTTTTGTCTGTGGCAGACAATACAAATACAAGACTCCATTGAACTACAGAAAAAAGGAGAAACAAACACATTGAACTGATAGAAAAATAGGACATCGACAACAGTCCGTTTGCTAGCTGAAGGTTCGACTTGACTAGAAACTCACCGTTTCCGTGCGCTAAATCGAAGACAAGTGGGTGAGCACTGTACAGCGTCAGACGCCAAGACGGTGTACAACAAAGTAAGTTCCTTAGAGAAAAGGGAATGGATGCACGGAAAGTGATGAGACGGCTGGATGAAATTGTGGTTAGCATGGCTGCTGCATCTCCACAGCCTGTGCACGTACACGTGGATCGTGTTTCAAGAAATGCATCAAAAGAAGTCGAGGAAAATTTGGATTTTGCAGGACCGTGAACGAAGTGCAGAACTCTATTCGACAGCCGTCTTCTAGAATGGCATAGGGAACAAGGAGCCAAGCGATTTCAAAACTTGAGGAAATCTTGTCCGTTAAGGACGAAAGTCGTGGAGGCTATTTACAGCAGCTGGCTGCTCGACCATTGGCCTGTCGTTGTTGACCACATTAGCAGAAAATTTCTCCACCGGCAGCAAAACAAACGAAAAAGGAGAGGCGTTTTCCGAATCAAGCAGTAACTGTCTGACTGCAGAGACAAACCTGGTGCGGAGGTGGGACGGTTCATGCAAAAAAATGCTTCACCGCGCAGGAAATTTACAAAGGTTAGAACCGCTGCTCGCGGTATGAAAACACTTCTTCGTACAAGGCGATTCTGAGAGACGTCCATGCCGTCTTTTCAGAGCGCACGTGTATCTCTTCTATGTGAGAACCTAACAACCAACGCCCCAAATCGCTGTAGATTTCGGACGGAAGCTTTCACCAGCTAACCGGAGCTGGAGCTTGTATCGATAAAAGACCTGTAAATTAACGTTCCAACAGTTGTGCAGGAATCGCGGACCGTCACCACAAACTATCGAGATGATTTCCCAACCTCCGTCACGCTCGCAGACCGGGCGTTGGCGATAGAAGTGGACAGCGTATTCCCACGACCTCATAGAGACAGGCACCGACGTTCATTGCGATGGGCAGCCTCCAGTCAGAGAGGTAAAAAGCATCGGCAGTTTTACCTGTGCTAGGTTTTGCTGACGAAAAGATCAACCCGAACTTTAAGGTACATTGGCTGTTTACAGCTTCTATAGAATTGAATACATTCAGTTTCACACTAGGAAGTACACGAACATTAAATTAGCGGACTAGATCTGCTGCACAGATAATCAGGCAGATGCCGTACGCAGTGTTTTACCCATTAAGGTTTTGCAAATGCAAAAGTTAAAAAAGTCTGTTTGACCCCTATACCTTTAATAACTCAACCGGCCGCACAAAGTCCAGTTATGATACTCATGATGGATGGGTCGCTTTTAGTCTTTGAATGGAATTGTCGGGTTAAATTGAAAGTATCCGGAAGAGTTTTCTGAAGGGATGGCTGATGTAGGCAGCCAGTAATGTAGCACCGTTTCACGATGTCTTCTACAACCACAGTTGTTTATATGGTTAAAATTTATCATTTGATTGTCACAGTTTGAATAGACAATGTTTGTTTGCACTTGGTATTTTTCTGTATCCAACTAACTTACCATAATTATTGAAAACGTCAGTATGATATTAATAATAATTACAAAATCGATTTAGCATTTGCTATCTTTTCACAGTGGGATCGCATGTTTTAATGTAAGCAAAATATTATTTTGTTTTTGAGATTCTATAAACCGAGAAATTGGCTATAACTAATAAGATGACGTTAGAAGATTGAATTGACCCGTTAATTTCTTCAAACGAAGTACAAATCGTGAGTTCAAAATACCATCATCTCAATCTTGAAGAACGTGTTGCTAGGTTCTATAGGTCTAATATTTACATTGTTAAGATAAGCAAAGATAAACAAGAAATAAAATTATAATAATAAAGGTAATAACGAACGACTAGTAGAAATGGCGCAGCTGTCGCGTTAAAGACAAGATTACTACCAACACAAACAAACTAAAACATGTTTCTGCTTGGTTAAAACTGAGTATAACTACCAGTAGTTTTAACGGACCGGATCTGGATGTGGGTGCAAGTGAAGCTGCATTTCACGCTTGGATGAGCACGTGCCATTCTTAACAAACTTCTCTGCCACCAGTGCTGAAACATTTTTATGCTGTTGCTCGGAACGGAATATTTTTACAGGATATCTGGGGGGTAACATAGAGAAAACGCTTCACACTATTCTGTGATACCACCAATATACCAACACGAAAGTCTATAGATTTCTGCGGTTATTTGTTGCTAAGTGTCTATACATTCATCACGGCCTTCAAAGAACTGTTAGTAGTAGTTCTTGCTAACGAGGACAAATGGTTGCTCGCACGAAAAGCCATAATTAGCGAACCTAAGATAAGTCTGATGTCGCCTTCTTTTTGCTGGCGTGACAAAAACTTTTTTAAGTATACTAAATTAAAACTTTTTAATTTCAGAAAAATTAGTGTGAAGTAAATCCCACGGGTAGCGCAGCAGTTACATGAATTTGTCTGGTGAATACTACTGCTAAGTCGCAGTGGACCTAGCATTATTGCATCGGATACTGCTATCAGTCATGGCAGTCATGCCATATTTTCATCTATTGTCCTTATTTTAAATGCCTTCCTGCGTCTCTTCAGAGACACTACTATTACTGCTCACGTACCTATGTAGTGCCAGCAGGCTTTTATCAGACGCCGATCTAATTTCTAATCTTTAGAAGCGTTTACAAAATAAAAGGCCTTTCTCGTTGTGTTTTGTTGCATTTTATCTGATTTCCTGCCATTTACTATTCGCAAATTTAGAAATTTAGCATGATTTATGAATTTTCTAAAGATGGTATTTAAGCATTCAGTTTCATAGATCTCAAGCTATGGATCACATTATTTATATGTTGCCTTATGCGTAATTGGTAACTTACTATTAGGTGAACAATCTGCATTCTTTTGGATAAAAGAACAATCAGTGTAATTAATGGTGTAGAACATTTTATATACACTAAACTTTCCTGTTCTACAGCTTACGATGCACAGTCATGGACAAACCTTTTAATCGTTTTAGAAGTTTATTAATTCTAACTTTAACTTTCTATTTTAAAATTATTTCAAACCGTTTTTTTTTAAAAATTTTTTTCCAAAATGATCATCATTTCAGAAATTTAAAGCCAATCAATTAAAATCAAAATAAATCTTTGATGAATTTTCTTAAACCTAATATATAATAGATATCCTTGTTCGGACTCTCATTGATTTCGCTTTTCCTCAAATACAATTTCTAAATTAAGAAACAAATTATTTGTCTCTTTCGGAATGCTGAACTCGCTAAGACATAGCCATTAGAAGTAATGATCAATAACTATCTGACAGAAGTGAAAATGCTTTTTTAATATAAACTGACCAGCAACATTAGTCTACCAAGGACAATCAATAACGCTGACTGAACACTTGTGTTAAGCAAGATGTAGCGAAGTCGAGTCTCTGACCACAAGAATCGTCTTAACCTGACAGGTCGGAATGTCTGTCTAGTCATCGACAATACAAGTGCTGCTTCATCTACCGTACACGCCATTCCAAGCAATTCCTCGGATCGATATTTAACTCAAAATTAAGATAAGTTGTTTTTGTAAAATGTCTGGATTTGTTACTGGAGTCTAATTCAAGAAGCACACTTAAGTGTAACAGTACGTACACTGGTACACTTACGTTCCAAAAGACCATTTCTATATTTACGTATTTGGTGTATTTGTAACGTTTCATTCCGTCATTTTTGTTATCACAATGGTTTTTTTATATTATTATTATTATACAGCGATCTACATTTTAAATGTCTAGATTAACTATTTAAAAAAGCAAAGATCTTATTGCACTTACACTGTACATTTTTATTTCACTGCGATATGGTCGGAGTGATAACGATTTCGTCACCCACAGCATAGCAGCGGTGACTCGGCCCTTCCGCTGAGTTAAATACTCCAGCCAACAAACTGACTGTTTGAAAGTAGGCGGAAGATAAAATGCTGGAAATAAAGATTTTTATTATATTAAATTTACTAAAAGAAAAAAAAATCAGTGATGAATACCACATAATTAGTATTGAAATTCAGGTATACGTTTATTGATCCAGCAGAAGCCCATATTTCCCAGGCCAGCTTGGAACGGTTTCAGTACGAATTCTTCTAAATTCCTTATGTCGACATTTCCTATACTTTTTGCGTGTTGTTTAACACTTTAATGGTCACAGCGAGAAAGACGCCATTTAGGGGGAAGCCCCCTCCTTCAAATTATTCGCGAAAATACCAGGGTACAAAGAGAAACCAAATGATGCCTAAAAGAAAGCACAGTAAATGTATTAACGTAATTTCTAATCACACTGATATCCAATAAACCGATTATTCAAGTAAACGATGTTTTCCACTTGTGGAGGGTAAAACTTACTTTACGACCATAGCTGTATTTTGATCAACATCTTCATTGATTTATCTTTGTCCTTTTAAATTTATCCTCTTTCCAGAATAACTTTATATTAATGTCTTATCCAATCGTGATTCGATAAAAGCTCCCCGTTATCTGTCTGACTGTTTTTGTGTTTTTTTACGTCATCACTTTTAATTACAATAAAACGCACCAACAATCGGCTTGGGCTGCGTTTTTTTTCTATTTTATCTGATGCATTTATTACAAACAAAGAAAATGCTTATTCCAACAAACTATAACAAATCGAATAAAGGAAAAAGAATCCCGGGAGGGAGGAAGGATCGTTCTGTCACTATACAAGTATTGTATAAAAGAACTCTCTTTTTTTAAGAATCGTTTTCATTTTATTAAGATAAGCAAAAAATTTTTTATCTTAAAAACTCAACTTTTCCAACAATTTAAAAATAAATATTGAATGTATTATTTTGTAGATGTAAATTAAAAACATTTTTCTTTGAATGAAGTGAAAAATTAAGCATGAGTAATATGCAATAGGTTGCGTTTGCAGTTTAGAGCAGATGCCATGTCATGACGCGGTCATAGTAGCCACTATTCTCTCATATTTTAGATAGTCAAAACTGCTTTCCTTCAAAGCCTTATTTCGTATGTGTGCAGACTCAGCTATTAAATGGCATACATGTGGAGACCATCCGCCATCCTTTTTGTGTAGTTCTGTATCACGTGACTGAAGCTCCCAAAGAGTATCCAAGTAACTTCCCAAGAAACTGGGCGCTGGGAAAGTCGGATACCACAAAAACGTTTCAGAATTTGTGGATCCCATTGTTGAAAAAAAAAAGCAAATAATATCCTTTGCATCTAAATTTTCAAATAGAAAACATGATGAATTTATGTGATATAATTATGAAGATATATTTAATAGTGGTATCAAATTCCGTTTAACTTTTAAACTAAATTGATAGAGATCTTTGAGTTGATATTGGACTTAAAGTAAAAGGGACTTTGATTTATCGGATTAAAATACAAGCGACAGTTAATATTTGTGTCAGCATTCAAGATTTTTCTGCAGATTATGCAAGAACAAATTAATTTCTCTTGAAGAAAGGCGAAAGGACACGTACGTTTTGTGATAGGTGAAAGCAGCAGCTGTTGACAATTAAAAGTTTCGACAACATGACAAGCAAGATGACGGATCTTTGGTGAGTCATTTTTATTCAAACGACGAGCAACGGGATCAGGGTAATTAACAGAAAGCTAGTGCAGTAACTTTAAAGAAAAGGAAACTGATTAAAGCTCATTTTAATTGACATAAATATCAAGTTAAACAATGCGTATATTTAAATTTAAAATCAACTATTAATTAAAATATTAGAGAAGCAATTAATTTGACTAGGTACGACAATCTTTAACTTAACACTACTATTCACTCATTTCATATTCGTTGACCAATGTTTACACCGACAGGCCAATTTACACAGTTAAAATGCTATAATTTCACAAAGTCATCAGCAACTGCATCGTCAATAACGTTTACTGTAATATATCGGAGCACCCAGTAGATGCTAAATATATATAACTGACCCGAATAACCTCCCAATATAATACTACGACTTGAGAACTGTTTGTTATGCAAGAATTTTAGCACTTATATATTAACAATTATTTCAAGAGGCTCTAAGTTCTGCAGAACGGTCACTTGACACTGAGAAATATCATTCTTCGTGGGTCATGTGCTTTTGCGAGTCAGATTCTTTACTGATTTATTAAAGTACTGTATATAATTCATTTGCTTAAATGTTTCTGCTTTTATCAGACAGTCTGGGATATCATCATAGCAAAAATAAACAAAAGAGGTACTAATAATTCTAAAAGATCATGGAATCAGCTTTTCTTCTAATATATTTTAAATTAAAATTTTTACCAAAGAGTTGAACTGTCGCTAGCCACTTATCCATCCTTGTAAGGCCTTCAGACGTGAATGAGCTGATCGTACAGAAGCTGAGAGCCCTTTACGAAACCCTTCTCTTGAAAAGAGAACAGATTTGGTAGATACCCAGCAAGCTGGAACAGAAATAAGGCACATTGGTATGGAAACGGTAACTAATATGACTAAACACTAAATAATGTGTTTATGTGAATTTTTTTGGCTTGGGTAAAAAGAACATTTAAGTTAATGGTAGAGAGCAATTTAACCAAAGTGAAGTTTGCTTCTCGTACTGTTTACGATATACAGCCATGGCCAAGATTTTGCATTATCTGAAATTTTCTTGACAAAATCGAATAACATCCGCTGAACTGGCATAACAATGTTAGGTTAACGTATTGAAGTGTATGCTATTTTGTAGTTTACACATACTTAATAACAAAATTACCAAAATTTTAAAATGTCATTTTAAAATCTAATATCCAAATACATGATTTCCCAAAAGACCTGATAAATGCTGACATTTTGAAGTGGTCACGGTTACCAACAAGTTCTATGAGGATCACTTGCAGATGGATTTCGTTAGATTTGTTGGTAATAAAAACCCTTTTCCACGCCTGTACACTTAGAAATCACCTTAAAATTACGAAAATATTTACCAGTGCTTATCGTCAGTTTTGAATCTCCCAGGTTTCTCATAGCAAAAACATTTCTGACACACATTTCGTACTGTCTGACATTTTAAAATAATTTCCTTAATTATCAGAAAAGATTGTGTTTTCTGTTCTCTCATTTATATTTACTCCAAATTTAGAACATATGAACCTGGTAAATGTCAAACTTCGCAAAGTCTGTGTTACACACCGAACTTGGATACTTAGCTAGAATACTTCCACGTTTATTCAACTAATCAAGGTTAAAGTTAGCAACATTCCAGTCATCAAACGATTTTAATTTTATCTACAAAATGCACACCCCATTATTTCGAAAGATATCTATTACTCTTCCTGTTCATTTATTTATTATATCAAGTCAATATTATTAGTTTCTGTTAGTCTTTTTTGTTCTACTTTGTATACATCTGTTGTCCAGACAGCCAGCAGGTGAGAAGCAGACATTTTCAACCTTGGCACATGTTTCAGTTTGCGAAAAATGCTTTATTTACATAATTCTGACAGCATAAATTACACATAAATTGGCAGACGAATGGTTTATTAGAAGACTGTATAAATACAACTGAATTATAAAAGAAATCCAGGTGAAAGAAGAATATATATAATAGATTTTTATCATGACGTAAATACGGATACAGTAGACATCTCCGAGAACCATTAAAAACTATTTCCTAATATAAAGCTGAGGGGATTTTGATAACTTGTTTCACTTGTGCTTTTTTTGATTTAAGACATCAGAAATCTGTCTACACCCACAAAGATAAACTGTTGCTTCTTTATCTTATTATTATTACTTAACCAAACTAGATAACACTGGTAGACAAACGTCTACCAATTCCTATCGAAATTTAATGAAAAAGTTATATTAAATTAACTTTACGTGGAAAGGTATACATATTAATAATGAGTACATGCGCTTCTCTCTGTTTGTATGTACATATTAAAAGAATAATGATTAGAAATGTCTGAGCAACTGGAGAGTATCCATCAATCTAAGTCACGCACAAGGTAGACATTCCGAAAAGAAAATATATTAGCAGACAAAGAAATTTTTTCTCTTTACGCAGACAAATGGGGTAACAAAACTTTGTTCACAATAATTAACTCTTTTTTTGTCTACAATATCTAAATTTTAATTTGCTAAATATCTTAATGTATTCGCCTCCGACAAAGTACCGACCGGCCTCTGGTTCTGCGTCGGCACGTTAAGGAATTCTTACCATATTGTTAATTGCTGCCTATCTGCACATGTGCGCGGTCTTACACGGCATTTACCGTGTATTTCTTAACATCTTCAATGTCACGTAAACGCAATAAATATTATCTTTGCGATTTCTAAGTTGGTGACTAAAGATCTACCTTACACACCCACACACACACACACACACAGACCGAGGTGCGTGTTTTTATAAGAATCAGTTTCTACCCCAATAAAAACCAGAATATCTAGATCCATATTTAGTAGTAACAAATTTTTCTCAGTTCAGAAAGGTTCCTCAAGTATTCACTGATTTTAGGGATATGAAATTTTGTTCCGTAGTGTGGAACGCAGACGGTATTTCTAGTAAGCTTCTCTTGATACTTGTCATAGCTAGTAACTATCACCTGCTGGGAATAGCATCCCCATCTTCTGACAGAGAGAATGTTGTTATTATTATTATTATTGCAATCTTCTTTTTCATTTGATGGCTAATTACCACTATTTAGTTTCTTCTCCACTGCTGAAATTAATCATACTTTAATATTCTAAACACCACTTCGGTTAATGAAAGCTCACCTATGGCTTAGACTTTAAAATATGATAAAAAAAAGAAGTGAATTCGCCTGCAGCTCGATAACAATCAACAGCCATTTGGCAGAATATAATATTTTTTCCTTACATTATAAATTAAAACAGGTCTTCTACACTAGAATTCTGATGTAAGAAATGAGTAATTTTTTTTGCCCGACTACCAACAAATAAGTTTCACTTAATAGTTGTTAATAATCAGGAAATGCCTATTTTTTCTTTGCTTAGCCATCGTAAAATCAGTTATATTACAATTATATATAAACTCAGTTCCACACAAATGTCTCCGGAGATTACATTTTGTTCCAAACTTGTTAAATTTCTATCAAAGGAGAAAAAAAACTTCACTATAAAATTCGCCGTTTTATATAATGAAATAACAAAATCCATCGGCGGGCCTGTCCACAATTATAAAGTATGAAAAGCAGTTTTGTAAGAAAAATCGTTTCATATTTATTCTGAACCTGGATTTTTCTAACGCTGACATTAAAACATTGAGTTATTCCCCAAAAGTCAAAACAGTAATTAAAAATACAGAAAAATTTTGAACAATGATCAACATTCCCAGTCGCTCTATTGTTTGAAAAATTTTAAATACGACTACAACTGCCAGAGAAGTGACTACATTAAACTGATATGATGCTATTATATTGCAAAGATTAACCAATTAAATCCACCGAGATTTTAAGAAACTTCTTGCATTCTTAAATGTTAGATTTCAGTCTTGTCCATAGAGTTCAGTGAAGCTACATTTCCGCAGTCCCTGCCACCTACTAGAAACCTAAAAGTTATACTGTACCGCACACAATAATCTTTTAAATTTCAAATAAATATTACTCTGTCAAAAGGACTTTCTTCTAAAGTTCAACAAAAAGTAAATACAGATTTAAAATATTTCTGAATCTAATCCAAGGGTTGAAAATAAGTATTAAAGCAAAGACCATACCTAATCTCTAGGGAGATGGACGTAATCTGCCCGCTATATATTTACGAGTTGGCTGCTTTGTATAGAAAAGAGTTTAATTATTCCATAAGTTTTCGGAGAATTATCTTTTCTCTGATTTGCAGTTATCACTAAGAAAAGTTTAGGTTGGTATTTGTTCTTATTTAGATGTGAGAAAATTAGCTGGAAAAAGTGAACCTGAAATTTTGTCTGATGAGGGAGAGTTTTTATTGGTGTTTGATTGAGAGGCGACAGATGATTCTACTGCAAATAGAAGTAAGCAGATCACGTGAATAGAGGATGTGGAATCACCCGCTCACGTGATGAAAGTAAATAATTAGGGTTAAATGATGCTCTCCTTGGCTCTAACATTGGAAGTTTCAGAAAATCATTAAATGGATTAAAGCGATTTTTAAACTTCTCATTTATTATTTATTTTGATAATCAAGTAAAATCCTTTAAAAGGGGATTGTGTTGAAAATCTCAGTTTTAATAAAAGATAAAATTAGAATTCTATTTATACGTGTGGAGAGAGAGAGAGAGAGGAGAGATGGAGAGATGGAGTCTTTGGACGACAGGTGGTGTGTTTTCAAGCAATTGGAGTGGAGGCTGGTTCCTGGTTGTCATCAAGTAGACAGGGTTGTTGGTGGTAGAGCTGGATCGAATATTTGGCTGTTTATGTCTAAGGTCCACAGAGGTAGAGGCAGGATGACAGAGTAGAAGACGCATCTGCTTTTTCAGTTGTGGTTGGGGCGAGATAATACGTCATCTTCTTCTCTGCCAGTACTACAACCACTGTATGCACACGAACAGCGTCGGGATACGGTCGGAACCGTCGAGGAAAACCGAGACCTGCCTAATTTGTCAATTATTGTCGTTTAGATAGAGAATTAATTCTCAACTGCTTTAATGAGCCAGTGCTATCTGCACCACACGTCAGATAGCATTAACTAAAATTTTTTTAAAGATTACAGCTAATATGTCAGCTATTTTAGTACCTTAGTAACCAAACGTCGGTCTAAATTTATACCTGTAACTCAGCACGATGTGGCACGGCTAAGACGCCGCCACGCTCACTTCAAACCGATATCCCAGGCTATCGCGCTAAGTGGGCGGCAGTTCAGCTGAAATGCGTTTTTTGGCACAGCCTTCTTTATTAGTCCACGGAAGTAACATTACACCGAGCTTCCCGACGTATTCCTGATTAATGCTCCAAACTTGTAGACGCGGAGGTTTAGGGTGTCTCCCTGGCTGAGCACGAGCGCTGTCGTACGTACAAAAACTCCGGAGCAGTCTTACATGGCGATGAATTCAGGTAAGTCACGGAATGTTCCACACAGTCGAATAACTTACTGCATTTTTTTCTTATATTTTAAATTGCCATATTTCTTTTTATTAGTAAAACAAATGTATTCAAGTTTTAAAAGATACTTTTTTGGATGTTGTTTTCAGTTATCATTAAACACGAGTTCTTAAGAATGCATTAATATTCAGAAATACATCTGCCAGTCATCGATGATGGGTAAAGATGGATTCGACTTATCTTTAGTAAATAAGTCGATTATTACCTAATTTATGGCGAGGTTCAAGTGGTTGTGCCAAGAAACAAGAATGACTCAAGAAGAGGCAGGCAGAGAGACCTCTTCCTCCACCAAAAAAACAAAAACTTGTTTCTGTATTTTCTTAACAATGAAAAATTCAGCGCACACTTATGGAAGGAATAATAAATTATACAATCGGTCCGATATATAGACCTCCCGGTCTTTGTCATAGTATTAGTTAGAGGCTGTCGGGAGAATCGAAGAAAGTATTCATCCACCACTGTGAATATCCCTTCTTTCACACGGTAATTAACTGCTGTTATTTGATCTTCTCTCGTGGCTGCTACATTCAGAAAACAACCATGTTTTGTGATGAGATATTATGTTAATATTGCTGAGGCGTACATTTATCTGTTAATAGACGCCTTTTAAATAATCCGCATACAATAAGATGTGCGTTCCTGAACGATCGATCACGGCGGCCGAGAAGATATTTTTACATTGTGACACTAAATACAGGAAAAATAGTAAATGTCAGCCACGTAAATTTGGACTTTTCTACCAACAAAGTAAAGAAGACCTCGTCCAGTTCGGGACGTACGTGGCCCCCTTTGCTGTAGCTGATCTGATGTGAAATGGATGCAGAGCAACTGCAGGTCTTATTCAATAGTATCTCCCTGTCGTTAAGAGGCAAATAAAAATTAAATTAAATGGTAAGTTACCCAAATTACAGCTTTTCATATCAAACCACTGTTGTCCATTATTACATATAGGCATTATCACAAAATAAAACCAATTTTTGTATTTGAACCAAAAGAACAGTTTAAAAGGATTTTGCTCCTTCAGTTGTTATCTTTCATTGACATTAGGCCAAGCTTTTATCAGACAGGTGTGTTTTTGTTCCGCTCCATTTGTCTCTTCCTTTTTAATGAAACTGCAGAAATCATTTTGTTCGATTCAATGAATAATTTAAATTTATCTATTATTATCATTCAAATTTTCCTTAAGTTAAAAAAATACAAATACTGATCAATAATTCATAGTTGTTTTCTTTAACACTATACTTCGTTTATTTATCACTTACTAAGACCTAGTAAGTTTAATGGACGGAATTTCTAAGATTCTGAAATGTCAGCAGATCGTAGAGAGCGACCCTCGTGATATCAGAGGGTCGTCTTGGCTGACCTGTGGACCCTCGGATCATCTGTCAGTGCTTTGCCAACCAAATATCATTTAGCACAGTTCATAATTTCAGAATTGTTCCAACCGGAGATCAAAAGGTTTGAAACAAAGCCTTCTCCTGGGATGGTGTTATATTACGACCTGTCTCCCTTGTGAATCAGCTATCGGAATAAACTTATTATAATAAACTTCAGGGTTTCTACATTAAAAACTCTAAGAAGTACAGTTAATGACTGTTTACTCAATTTCTTTACATTCTAATTTTGCTTTCGCAGGGAAATCCCTTTCGAGTAAAAGAAAAACAAAATAGAATATTTAATATAGCGACCCGGAGAATCCGACGGTGGTGCGGAGGACATTCCTCGGTTTTTGAGCCAAAATTCGCTTTAAACGTGAAATCCGTTGTCTAAAAATTTCGTCCGATGAAAATAATTCAGACCGTTTCGCTTGACTGAGCCCGAGATCACGCGAGAGAGTTCGACGTCAAAAAGAAATTCTATGCTTTTGATTCGAATATGCAGATGAATCAGGTCACTCGTTGGCGATGGGTGATCTAAGTTGAATCCGCTGTCTCCGTGGAATAGCTCCCTCCCCACAAGAAAAAAAAAGAGAAGGAAGATCGACGATGTAGAAAACAAAGGATGTCGAATGTGGTCCACCGGGATGTCTAAGAGAATTCCAGGATCCAGAACTGGGCCTCAGGGATCGAACCCAGACCCTAACCAACCCTGACGTAAATAGGATATTGACCCGAACAAAAGTTTCAGACTTAAAGTAAGAGGAAGGATTTGTACTGTTTCGCTAGCCGAAGTCTTGGATTCTGCTACAGTAATATAATTAAACATGTATTTTGTTTGTTGCTTAGATTTTCCTCCTTTTTTTAAAATTCTGGATGGGCGAGTTTGTTTGTCAGCAAAACTTTGTTTGGTAAATCAAAAATGCTGCTTTCTTACAAAACACTAAAACGATTTATCTTAGAAGCATCTGTTCTCTTTAAAACGAAAGTAACTGATCAGCTCTGAAGAAAGGCTAATGTGGCGCGACAGCCGATAATGAGCTTGAAAGACAGATTAAATTATAACAAAATAAGGGTGCCAGCTGCTGGTCACTAACTGTGGGGTAATTTTTCTGACTAATTAGATTTTCATCTGACAGAACGTGCAGTTTTTTAGTTGACTATATAGACTCAATAAACCAAGAATTGTTGTACATAAGACGCTGCGATTTTCTAAGTATTGTTAAAACATCTCGATAGCTACGTCTAGCTACTCCAGCCTCCTTCTGATCTTTCACTTGGAACTTTGCCTTAAGAAGCAGATAGCCAGCTTCCTATACTCACACACATACACACAAAAGTGAATGCAAAAGTTGCCTTTGTGAAATGTTGTAGCCTTAGTATATACAAAAACAGTTTCTACTTTAACGCCATCAAAATCTCCATCAGCATCATTTACCAGCGTCATCAAAATATTAATATTGGCAATACCGAATAATATCATTTCATTATAATTTCAATCTCTAGTGGTGCTAAATAAACATTCTTCATAAAACATTTTAGAATACAATTTGTGTATCAATAGTTTTAACTGTCAAGAAATTTCAAGTGTAACTGGTGATAGGATCGAAATACAGACAGAAAATGTCTAAAAGGGGAAAGAAAATTAAATCGAGATTACCCAACTAGGAAATTATGTCAGTAACAAATAAAATCAAATAACTTTCACATCACATAATAAATTCTATCTCCTTGAGCAGCGGGATAGAGAAACATAATTTTTCTGTTATGTCTCCTCAAAAAGATACTAGCCCATGTAAAATCCTCGTATATTTTCTTTATTTATTATTTATTTTCGCTTTAAAAAATACGATGCTGAAAAATTAGGAACATTTGTGCTGCGATATTTGGAAGACCATAAATACAAACTCTGCACGCACACGAACACGCCATATTATAGCAGCCAACAGCTGAAAGATAATCGATGCTTTTACTGTATATTTAGCAATTTTATCAATTTCATTTCTTTACCTATTTCTTACAATAAAAAAGAAATCCTGGCACCAACTCTAAAAGACCTTTATCTCGGTCCCTGCTAATAGAGCAGATTAGGAAGCAAGCAATGAGGCAGAGCTGATTATCTTAGTCTTGGTGTATGAAATTTTCTTTTTGTATCAGAAGAACATCATTCCGCAGAGTGTACGGAATTAATGCTTCCAAAGTGATTGCTATTTTGAGATCTTCTAAAAAATAACTCCGCGTTAGAATATAGGGCTTTTGTTATTACTCTTAATCAGGTTTTCTTACAAATACGCACGCACGCACACACCACACGCACACACGCGCACACACACACACACACACACACACACACGAAGCCTAATACAAATAAATAAACGTAAATCTGTTAAATTATGCACTGTTTTAGCTTTGCTGGATGTCTGGCACCTATTAGTCATTTTTTCATCTAAGATTTTGCTGTTAAGAATCTGGCTCGCGGGCGAATACATCAACAATAGTCTCAAATAAATCATTCTGTATTCCAATCTGAGCAGGCATGCTTCGTTTTCAGGACTTTGGCAAACTATATCACGACTAATACTTGCCATTTCAATCCAGATCCAAGAAAATCACCCTTGGTAACTCTTTGACCGATGTCAGATTTCTAAATATTTACTCAGATTTTTTGCTAGTGCGTAAAAACAACATTGTAAAGCTATCTAACTTTCATCACAAAGTCTACGGAAGTTGTTATTATTGTAATTTTTCGGAGTAATTAAAATTAATCTTTTTGCTCAGCATTTTCGATAGCTTTAGTTTAAATGTACACCTGTAATGTGAACCATGTGGAAAGCTGAGCAGATGAAACGGATTATTTTTTTTTTAATATTGCATACAGATACATAAGAAAAAGACAACTAAAAAAACCAAATACAAAAGAACGATTATTAAAATCAAGGTCTGAAACTTACTGAGACATCGAATGATCTTTTTGATCAGTATACTGATCGCCATGCCATCTTTATATTGATCAACCATCACCAGACACTAGAGAATGTCTAGTAGTCAGCCGAAAATGTAATTTATTTGTACGGATGATTAAAGGAACTAAATAAAGTAGTTTTATCCCCTAAGCACTCCGGTTTCCTTCACCATAAATATGGTAACTAATTACGGAAGTGAAAGTTGACCAAGTTTCTCAATTATGAGTCACTCTGGAAAAACTTATTAGCAACATTATGATAACGAGATCTTTATAACCAGTTAAGCAAGAATACGGGCATTGAAAAATCTACCCAAAGTTATCCGCTAAATCATCAGACAACTTATACAAAATAAAGCCATCGATTAAGTTACAATGATACTTCGGCTTTGTCTGAAGTTGTTAAACCGAGTTCCGGTACAGCCTAGCCAGTAAATTTGGCTCGCTCACTAATTATCATCGTTCTATGGATTTTTTAACATAAAGAATTAAAGGCAGATAAATGTGTTTTGGTTTTATTAATTATCTATTAACAAACATTATAAAAATTACAAAAGAAAAATTATATTATAAAAAGAGTTTAAAAGTTTTGAAATTTGTTATTTCTACCAGTAATCTTTGTTTTTAAATTACTGCTCTCGTTCTATCTAAAAATTTTCCACCTAATGTCTCGCACGGCGAAAAACTTTCTTAAGTTTCCTCTTAATAGCTTTTGCCAATTCTTTTGTACTTCTTGGACGATTTACTGCTATATATTTCTTCACCACTGCTCATGTTCTTTCGAATGGATTTAAATTAGAAGGATTCCAAGACAAGTTCTCATATAAATGAATTTTAGCGTTTTTGAACGAAGAGAGAGCTTTATTATTGTATGACGTTGTCTTATCTTGTAGAAATCAAAAGTAACCGTAAGGAAAGACTTTCTTAGTAGACTCTACAAATATTTTAAAAAAATTCATTTACCACTGTCTGCAGTGATGTTCCTGTCGGTGGGATTATCAAATTGCGTTTACCATTAGCAGAGAAATAGGATCAGATATGGGCATTTTCGAGATGCATCTAGATATGTAAAATGTAGTTTGATTAAATTTTTTAGCTGATTTTCTTCTGTTTTTTTCAAGCTATCACAATTAATAGACCGATTAATTTGATATCATCACTTTTTCTCCAATCATCTACTTTCCAATTTTGGTATATTTTATAAAGTTTAAGTTATTTTGTTTTTTTTTGATAAAAAATTCTGTTATTTTAGTTGGTATATATGATCTGAAATCTACTGCTACCAAATATCTTCTAACAGATTTATTCGAAATCTTTCTGCTAATACTCTCTTCCCATTCTCTAGTTAATGTACCGCCTGAGCTAAACCTACCTTTCTTTTCTGAAGCCTTGCATACACTAGTTTTTCGCTTGGTAAAGTTATTTTGTTGTTGATCCACCTTTTTTTTTTTAGAATAAAGTGTCCAGTTTCTAAAAAAAAAATCATTCCAATAATCGTACGGACAATTCTTCCTAGAAAGCCAAGTTTTAAATAATTTCTGAACGTGTCGCGCTCATTTCAACATATGTATCTATCTGCTGTTCTTCTCACATTTTCACAGTTTATAATTAATAATATTTTCTGAAAAATTACCCAAGTATTGAATGAAGAATAGCTATTTCTATGCATGGTAACATAAATGAATTCATAAAAATCTCAATTTTTTATAGACTAAAGGAAGGGTTTATCGGCTTCCCGAATATAGCAAAAAGATCAGAAATCATCGAGAATGTAATGGAAAATGCCAGATTACTTTAATTAATTCAATTTTTAATTGATGTTAATAACACTTGCTGTTAGTTTTACAATTTTTTTAAAAATATGAATAGGGAAAGAAATTTTACTTTTGTCTTTATAGTAAAGGATAAAACCAAACATTGAAAATTAATGAGTGGGCTAAGATGACTGGTAGAGACTGTAGTAAAACAAGATTTTTAACGATATTGTCTCTTTAAATAGTAATAATAACAACAAAAAATTAACTTGTCTGTAAAAAATCATATGAGAGTATTGGTTGGATCAAAATTATAAATCTAAAGATAGAGTGGTACTATCGTTGAAAACTTTCATCAAGGCCTTTTTAACTTGATAGATTACAAGATAATAGGAATGTGTCCGTCATTGGATCCCTATTATGATTGCCAAACAAACTATTAAAAGAGTCTAAAATCTCAATAAAATATCTATCCAGCTAAGCAATGAATAAGGTTAACTATAGAAAAAATTGAAAGCATTTAAAAGTGTTGTATGGAAGTAAATAAATACATTTGTTTTTAGACAATGAAAAACAGATAGCGAGATTTTAGCGCTTTTCCAGCAGCAAATCTCTATGCACTCAAAGTCTTTAATTTCAGAAATCTCAAAAGCTTTTGTTTTCAAAACATCAACTACATCTATTGTTTTGTACTATACTTAACTTTATCATATTAATATTGCATTATACTATATTATAACGTGGTGATTCAACCATATAGCGTATTTTATACCATAGAATGTTGCACCAAATATGAAATCAATTCAAAGGTAGTTTTCTAAAAGGACATTTAAATCTAAAATAAATGAACCAGAAAAAAGGGAAAACTGAAACAAGAGAACTTTCTTAATGAAATCTATTTTTTAAAATACTTTTGAAATGTGTTTTTAAATAAATTAACAGTATAGATGTCATGCTAAATTTTATATAAGCATAAAATACTAGATTTATATATATATATATATAAACACACGTCAAAGATGATGTAAAAATTAAATTTCTTTCCTAATAATTATCACTAGTAATCGCTCTCAGATTTTACGAAACCTTTTCTTCTGCCAGTATATTATACATTTCATTATATTTTTAAAAATTATTTATTTATTTTTATTGTAATTTCTGTACTAATTATAAATTGAAATTTTATTTTGTCAACCCACGTTCTAACACCGCTCAAGTTTACCAAGTGCTTGCAAGCCATATATTTATTCTTGAAAATATTTCTCTTCATATTCAAAAAAAAAAAAATCTCTTAACCAACCAACCAACCACTAAATCAATCTTTGTGACCAGTTTTCTGTTTCTTTCACACCGAATATTTATTTCCCCTGAAGCAGAAGAATATCCTGGGTTATTTCTGGAAAATCAGAATGCTTCCTTATTAGGATTTTCTACATTTGCAATATATAGCCAGAAAATATAAAACTAACTTTAAATGCTCCGTTATCACTTTCCTACACTCTGTGTGTGTGTGTGTGTGTGTGTGTGTGTGTGGTGGTGTGTGTGTGGTGTGTGTAGTGTGTATGTGTGTATGTGTGTGTGTGTGTGTGTGTGTGTCTCTGTCTGTGTCTCTGTCTGTGTCTCTGTCTGTGTCTCTGTCTGTGTCTGTGTCTCTGTCTGTGTCTGTGTCTGTGTCTGTGTCTGTGTCTCTGTCTGTGTCTCTGTCTGTGTCTCTGTCTCTGTCTGTGTCTCTGTCTCTGTCTGTGTCTCTGTCTCTGTCTGTGTCTCTGTCTCTGTCTGTGTCTCTGTCTCTGTCTGTGTCTCTGTCTCTGTCTGTGTCTCTGTCTCTGTCTCTGTCTGTGTCTCTGTCTGTGTCTCTGTCTCTGTCTGTCTGTCTCTGTCTGTCTGTGTCTGTGTGTGTGTCTGTGTGTGTGTGTCTGTGTCTGTGTCTGTGTGTGTGTCTGTGTCTGTGTGTGTGTCTGTCTGTGTGTGTGTCTGTCTGTGTGTGTGTCTGTCTGTGTGTGTGTGTCTGTCTGTGTGTGGTGTCTGTCTGTGTCTCTGTCTGTCTCTGTCTGTGTCTCTGTCTCTGTCTCTGTCTCTGTCTGTGTGTGTGTCCTGTGTGTGTGTCTGTGTGTGTGTCTGTGTGTGTGTGGGTCTGTGTGTGTGTGTCTGTGTGTGTGTGTCTGTGTGTGGGTGTCCTGTGTGTGGGTGTCTGTGTGTGTGTGTCTGTGTCTGTGTGTCTGTGTCTGTGTGTCTGTGTCTGTGTCTGTGTCTCTGTGTGTCTCTCTGTGTCTCTCTGTGTCTCTGTGTGTCTCTCTGTGTCTCTGTGTGTCTCTCTGTGTCTCTCTGTGTCTCTGTGTGTCTCTCTGTGTCTCTCTGTGTCTCTCTGTGTCTCTGTGTGTCTGTGTGTGTCTCTCTGTGTCTCTGTGTGTCTGTGTCTCTGTTGTGTCTGTGTCTCTGTGTGGTGTGTGTCCTCTGTGTGTGTCTGTGTGTGTCTGTGTGTGTGTCTGTGTGTCTGTGTATGTGTGTCTGTGTGTGTGTGTCTGTGTGTGTGTGTGTCTGTGTGTGGGTCTCTGTGTGTGGGTGTGAAGATGAAAGGAATAACAAAGTATTCTCTCTGAAGTCTCTCTCTAAAAATACAGATTATAATAAATGATTTTTAGAAAAGGTGAGCTGTGCCAATAATCAAACTATTATAGAGTCTAATTTATGAACAAAACTGTTGCAGAAGTCTACAATAAAAGTATAACTGATATAGTGTAGATGAGAAGGACGATTTTCTCTGATCATTTCCCCTGAACATTATTTCGTGGCATGAAAATGTTAGTTAGTAGTTTAGCAAAGCAGAAAAATTTGCAAAAATTCCAACTTACAGACAGAACGTCTCGTGATCATCTCGGAAACTAACCTACTGGTCGCGATGGAGCAAATCATCAAAAATTTGTCTCTTATGCACGTCTGCTACGATACCTTTTACAAAATGTTATTATGTTCTCTCTAATACGGATCTATTTAATTTAGTGGAACAATAAGTTTTGCTTACCTGGCCACAGATACGGATGTTAGTTCTCAGCGCTTTATTCGGCCTCGTCAGGTTATCTACATCAATGAAGAAGAAATGTTTCAGCCTCGAGCAGTGAAAAGAGAAAAAGATTCAAGAGAATTCTCGGTGGGATGACGACGGTTGCAAATGTTGGGTAGAGTAGAGCAGCGGACAGTTTAATGTAAAAAAAAACGTTCAAATTTAGGTTTCATTTTCATAGGAATGTAGATAAGCAAAAGTTATATCCACAGAATAAAGTGCTATAGAAAGGTAGCTAAAAGAAGATGGAGTCAAGGCAGATAAATACACGAACTGACATTTCACGTTGTTTTTGAAGAAATTTCTAAAAGCAGTCTTAGCATGATCTGTGATTTCTCCATTTAATATCTTTATCCTATATCTCTTTCCATCATCATCATCATCATCATCATCATCATAGCGCTCCTTAAATAGATTTGTTTGCTAACTTTCACTGATACCGTTGATGGCGTCTCTTTGAATTCGATCAGGGTTAGTAAAGTAAAGTAACTAAAATATAGATTCCAGTGTTAAAATAATTCTATAATCTATCTAAATGTTCCTTTTGTTCTTATTCTTCTAAGGTAACATGCTACAGTTCGAAAGTATTGGGAAAACCGTGACCTGGGTGTCAACAAAAAGCTGTCTTGACCGCGATGACGGTACATTTGGTTCCTCTTTCTTATTCGAGTTGGTTCCTGTTTATACCAGATAAACGCTTTTCTGCTGAGATTTTTGGCTGTTGATGTCTTTCTAATAAACGGACAGCTTTTACTTCGATGTTAACCACAGAAGATCGGCCAAAAAAGGCTCCACTTTGTATCCTACGTTTATTAACTTTTTTTGAAATTTCGTTTAATAATTCTTCTCTATCTTTACTGAATAATTGATGTCCAACTTCCTGTAGATCATCAACCCGCGTGGCGTTTTTTCTAGCATCTCCCTGCACTATTTCATAAAGTATTTAATGTCTGGCTCCACAGTACCCACGTGGACACATTCCTTTAGCCGATTATTTTCAGTTTTTTGGGAATCTCAATTAATATAGTTATGTAAATAACTAACAAAGATACTCATTCTGCTTGTGGTCTCTCTACCCAGATACGATGGTTATACGTTTTTATATGACTGCTTATTTTTCAAAAAAAAATCGGTTTAAGTTTAATGCGAACTGCGTTAGTTTATAATATTTCGCGTATGGTATTTTGCTATATTTTAACGGCAACGACATCAAAGATCTAAGGTTTGACTATTAAAGCGGCGGGTTAATCGTTTGCTTCTCCAATAAAGCTGAAAGCTGATAATAAATGAAGTTCATTTATTCTATAATTTAAAAAAAAAATCGGTAATGGCTTTCCAAAATTCTTAATTGCAACAAAATTACAGCAAATTTAAATTTTCCATAACTTTAAAACACGCATGGAAGACGCCACATGTATTTCCAAGAAGATTCCAAGCTATTTCGTTTTCATCAAAGGTTTGTGTGTGGAGTTTGGATGGCGCTTCCTCTTGAGTCAGAGAGAGAGAGGAGAGAGAGAGAGAGAGATGGAGAGAGGGAGAGAGAAATGGAGAGAGAGATGGAGAGAGGGAGAGAGAAATGGAGAGAGAGATGGAGAGAGAGATGGAGAGAGAGATGGAGAGATGGAGAGAGAGAGAGATGGAGAGAGAAGAGATGGAGAGATGGGAGAGAGAGATGGGAGAGAGAGAGGAGATGGAGAGGGAAGAGAGAGAGAGATGGAGAGAGAGAGAAGATGCAGAGGAGAGATGGAGAGAGAGAGAGTGAGAGAGGGAGAGATGGAGATGGAGAGATGGAGAGAGAGAGAGAGATGGAGAGGGAGAGAGAGAGAGATGGAGAGAGGAGATGGGAGAGAGAGAGTGAGAGAGGGAGAGATGGAGTGAGAGAGGGAGAGATGGAGATGGAGAGATGGAGATGGAGAGAGAGAGAGAGAGAATGGAGAGCTCTCGATCTCGTGAGAGAGCGAGAGAGAGAGAGAGCGAGAGAGAAGCTATGAGAGAGCGCGCAGAGCTCGCTGAGAGGAGAGAGCTCGCTGGAGAGAGAGCTCTCTCTGGAGAGAGCTCCTCGTCTCTTTCTCGCTCGCTCGAGAGAGAGAGCTCTCTCCTAGAGCTAGAGATCCTGAGCTCTCTCGCTCTCTTAGCTCGCTCTCTCTCTCCTGGAGCTCGCCTGGAGAGAGAGAGAGACTGCCTTATTAACTATTCGTGCACGCACTGAATGATTTATGATTACAAATGATAAAGGTAAAACGGATACAAAAATCAAGAACATTGAACGTTAAAATTACGTGGACTTCGCTTTTTCCGTCCATTCGGCTGTTTTACCAAATCTTTCTTGGACAAAATGTACCTTTAAAATATTCCCTAAGTATCAGCCAGGTTTTCATCTTGGCATTCACCCTTCCCCCCACACTTACGAGTTGGAGCTATTTTAGGATTAATTCCACTCTTGCATGCGGGCAGTCCGATTTTGCAGAGAAGCTGGCGAGTTGCTGTTTCTTGCTATCGTCCGGCGGTTCTTCGAGACGGACGGGTGGCTCCGCCCAGCGGACAGAGGCGGCTGGCGTGGAAAGCGCTGAAAATAGCGACACCCAGTGAAATATGGAAATTTCTGAAAACGCACGAGAATTTTCCGCTTAAGCAGTCTTGACAATATCATGCAATGATGAAATATAAGTCGAGTTTATTCTATTTTCTCTATAAATAACCATTGCTAGATGGTGGAACCGTTTAATAGCTTTCTTTTGTTACTTAACGTCTATAGAACCGCGTTAACCCTTCCATCCTTGCGAGTGGGGCGATGACCTCGTAAATACTATAGACGTTCATGCGGCCTCTGTGAACAATCGCTTTATAAATATAACGCCTCCTTCGGCCGCGTGAGGTATCAGCAGGTGCGTGAACTGAGTATTAGTTATTGTTTGCAGAAAAATCGTTCTAAATGATTTTTATTTGGAATAAACGAAAAAAAGTTAAGTTATCCGAAACGACCCGTGTTAGCAGCCGCATGCGAGGAGAGTTCATCACAGCGCTGAACGGGTCTCGCTCTGGTTGTGGAGTCGGAGCTTTTACCAGGGAGCGACCGCCACGAGAATCGCATCGGAAACAAACTTAGTTTCCGAAAGTAAATCTGGATTAAAAACTCGGCAAATTATTTATGTCTGACACAGCAGGAAAAAAATACAAACTGTCACTAAGTAGATCCGATCGGCTCTAATTTAGTGAGTGCTTTCTACTGACTGATGGGCATCGCCTGGAGAAGACGATAGGTGGAGACTTAACGAACTGTATTAATTACACGGATCACTCTTAAGTAGGCCGCTCTCAGCTATACGCGAGAAGTGTGGACTCTCGCTGACATTAACTCGTAGTAACACAGCTCACAGTAACAGACGCGTCGTGGGCGGTTAATTAAAGCTCTGTGCTCCGACCAACTACCGGTGTTGAGTCTTAGACAGAGTGCATTGATTAGCACAAAAAACAAAATTGCGAATTTTCTGAAAATGCACTTTGGTGAGACATTTCTCAGTGTGAAAGAAACGACACAGTCTCCCTTTTCAAAAGAATCGCCTTCCAGAGCTCCGAAGATTCAAGAACGGAGTTTCTTGGGATCAGTCGTTTGTATTTTAACTGCACAGGTTTATTGATGTTCAGTCGGATTTTTCAAAACCAAAACTGATGGAGTTGGCCAGACCCTCTGCGTTCCGTCTTAAAGGCAAACATCTATTTTCGGACAAGAGCTGGAGCAGCCTACATTAAGTCTCACTTAACGACTGCTACTTGATGGCATCTTCTCGATGGTAGTGAGCGCTGTAGATGTTCTTATGAACCTTTAATGAAAACTTACAGGGATAAAGTGAAGTTTGCTATCTTTATGACGTCACACGTTCAGCTTTAAGGTTCCGCATATTAAGGTCTGAGTCAGAAATCAAAGCCGTGGACATTATTTCACATACGACGTGATTCGAAATGTAATAAAACCGCGTATTTTATTCCTAATAACCGAGTCACTTCCCTATTAGGTAGTGTGGGGTGCTGCAGAAACAAGTTGTTTTTTTCCTTTCTTTTCTCCGTCGATTTTCCGTTTTTTGTTAACTGCAGTTTTCTGCCTCCAGTCGTTCTTAGACTTTGTAGAGAAAACGTGCAAGGAGCCCTGTTATTTAGGCTGGGTGCTTATCGCAAAAGACGGTACGGTTGTCTCCCTTGCTTAGCAGACCATTTTGTTTTTGTTTTTTTTAAAAATATATATTGTGTTGAAGCAGCAACTATAAAGTACAATTAAATTCTGTATCTGCGTTTTTAGATTTCAGGACATCCTCAATCAATGTTGTCCACTGATCAGATATTTCATGTAACAAAAAATGAGTGGTAAAGTCAGCTGCTTTGAACATACAACTAAATAAGTGGAATATATGCTCATTGTCTGAAACAGTTTTTTTTTGGGGGGGGGTTACACAGTGAGAATATCAGGATCAGACAGACGTCTGATGGATGTAGCTTTATAAAGTGAGAGATCGTCGGGGCAAATGCGAGTTTTAGTGTTTCAGAGAGGTACGATTCTAACTGGTTTGTTAGATGAAAAAAACAAACAAACTGCTGTAAAGTAACAGCGAACTCAGTAGAATAACCAGCCAATTGTCTTGTCTTGCCAAGAGACTGACTTTAACATTAGAGAGAATTTCTAAAAATTTCTACTTTCGTAAAAATTCTTCTCGCTCTCTAATCTCGATCTAATCTCTCTCGATCTCTCAGACATCCTCTCTTCTCTCTAGCTCTCTCTAAAGATCTCTCCATCTCTCTCTCTAAATCTCTCGATCTCTCTAGAGACATCTCTCTCTCTCTCTCCTCCATCTCTCATCTACGAGAATCTCGCGATCTCTCGATCTCTAGCTCTCGATCTGCGAAAGCTCTCCATGACTCTCTATCCATCTCTCCGTCTCCAGCTCTCTCTCTCTCTCTCTCGTCTCTATCTCTCTCTCGCATGCTCTCTCTCATCGCGAGACATTCTAGCTCTCTATCTAGCTCTCTCTCTCTCAGAGTCTCATCTCCATCTCCATCTCTCTCCATCTCTCTCTATCTATCTCTCCATCTCTCCTCTTCTCATAATGCTCCAGCTCTCCTCGAAGAAAGAGCTCTCTCTCTCTCTCGAGATCTCCTCGATCTCTCGATCGATCTCCAGATCTCGTCCATCTCGCTCCTCTCTTCTCCATCTCTCCTCTCTCCATCTCTCTCCATCGCTCTCTCTCTCCATCTCTCTCCTCTCTCCATCTCTCTCTCTCTATCTCCTCTCTCCCATCTCTCTCCTCCTCTATCTCTCTCTCTCTCTCTCTACATCTCTCTCTCTCCATCTCTCTCCATCTCTCTCTCCATCTCTCTCTCTCTCTCTCTCTCTCTCTCTCTTCCTCTCATCTCTCTCTCTCTATCTCTCTCCCCCATCTCCTCTCTCCATCTCTCTCCAATCTCTTTCTCTCTCTCTTCTCTCTCTCTCTCCATCTCTCTCTATCTCTCTCTCTCCCATCTCTCTCTCTCTCTCTCTCTCTCTCTCTCTGAATCTCTGTGTATGTGTGTGTGTGTATGTGTCTGTGTCTCTTTCTCTCTGACTCTTTTTTTTGAGTTTCTGTTATTTCAGCGGAACAAACTCGGACATTCGGACCCTGTTCTCCAGCGGTCCATTAAAAATGGCCTTTAAAGGTGTCAATCTGCAGACATGAAGGAACACTGTCAAACGTTTTTTCGTATGGGTCACGTCTCTGTGCCCTTCTCTAAAGAAAAACAATTGCAAAAGATTCTTTTCTTAGCCCGGAGAAGTTAATAAATGAAATGATGTGACATTTCATGGAACTATCAAAGAGAATTCTTCAATATTTAAACATTCATGAAGTCAGAAAGAGTTAATGATAAAATATCAAAATGTCAATAATAGATACTAAAGTAAAACAACGTCACTTTATTAATGTTTCCCTGAGTACAAAATTTTCTTAATTATTTACTAACCTAAACTAAGGAATACCAGGCGACTCAGTGGGCTAAAGCTTTTATCAAAATATGATGTATGGACTGAGTATTGATTACTGTTTGCAGCAAAATTCTTCCTAAGAAATTTTATTAAGAATAAACAAAAGAAAGTTATCCACAGTCGTGTGCGAGGAGAGTTCATCACTACTGAACGGCTGGTCGTGGGATCGATGCTTTATCAAAGAAAGCCACAGAGAATCGCATTAAAAGCAAACTAGGTTTATTAAAGTAGGTTTAAGTTAAAAACATATCTCCTCCACACCCTTCCTGACGACGACACGAAGGTTCTTCGAAATGGAAGTCATTATTACTTGTGGTGCTACTAGTAAGGTGATGGGAAAATACAAAGTAACTTTATAGCTTCTGCAAATAACTTATCACAAGTAATTACCTGCTTTATATCTGTATGATAAAATCTACATACAGAAAGTTGTAACCTTAAAATTAAATTTCATAGAAACAAAATATTACAGATGTTGATAGTTAAAGAGAGTGGGCGGTGATTAGTCTAATTGAATACCACGATCGACAACCTTAGTTGGAATTCCGGTTTGGCTTAATTCCATAACATTGGTCTCCTTCGGCCACACAGGGTTTTTTCCTCCATAAACGTAAATGGTTCTAGTAGGTATTTTCTGCTTGTAGCTGGTCCTTTGCTTGGTTACCGTATGAATAGTGTGTTGAACGCTGGACTCCCATAAACATGGCAACTGATTATGGGAACGGAACCCGACTGAAGCTACAACGGCAAGGAATTCTCAATAAATTATGGCGTACATTTTCAAAGGCAAAAGAAAAAAGCAGATTCTGATGAGATCTCTTCGTGACAGTAATGAGAAAGTAAAATTGTGTGATATTCTTCTGAGGACAGACTAACGAATTAACAACTGCGTATTGTTAATATTGATCACACTCTATCCTTTTAGTTGTTTGCAAATCTGTATCTTTCCCCAGTCTAATAATCAGTGTTCACTCACTTAACTTTTCTGCCCATCCTTTTGTTAAAATAATCATTAATCAAAATCGAGAGGTTCGATTTTAAAAGAAGCTTCCCTCTGCCCGGTTTTAATTTTAAATTTGTACGAAGCTGTTTTTGATGTAATCTAATTCATGCAGTAAACAGTGACAACCGACATCACAGTTTCTTCTCCTCAAGAGATTTCTTTTCAATGGCTCAACGAATGAAGGAAGCGGTTCGGCATCTGTGGCTTATCGGTTAGTGCACATTACACGTTCTTTAATAGAACTACTCAAGACATGCCTGCCCTCCAGCTGAGTAATACTAAAATGGTTTGTACAAATTTACATAAAATATTAATATTAAAAAATCTCCCTATTGTTTTGTTCATATTTCAGCATCCATTTCTTTGTTGGTGTTTTGCTTTCCGTGATTTAGATTTATCCTTTCTCTCTGAAAAGAGCCTGTCTGACGATGCTGCGTGTCGGAAGGTCGCCGTCCATTTTATCCTCTACAACTGACGCCAACAGTTTGGTTTCAAAACGTGGCGGCTTCATGTCATTAGTTTTCAAAATAGTAATTACGATGTGGCGTCAAATTAGCTGTAATTAGTGGAAAAGACATCAGCCTGGTCTGGAAGGTTCCACGATGCATATTTTCTTTTCGAAAATTGCGACGAATCGATTCATTTTCTTACAAAATTAGCTTTGAAGTGAAACCGTTAGTGATTATTAGGGTACAGCAGCTGAGCTAGCGACGATGGAGCAGTCTTACAGCACTATTTTCACGCTTGCATATCAATCAAACGTCTATTTTATCAGAGTTGTTTACAACTAAATCTTCAAAAAAAAAAAAACAACTTAAGGAGTCTGCATTCATATCTAGGTGATGTACGTAGATACCAAACAGGATATGGCTCGAAGCTTTGTCGCCCTGCTCGTTTGTTGTTTTCTAGAACTGGCAGTTTTAAAAGGAAAAGCTGTCTGGGTCTATCTTCATTCGATCTGTTTCCGAATCAGATGTAAATAACATCAATTAATCCGTACCAACACAAACTATTCTTACCTGAAAATCTTATTCACTATAAAATAATAAGCTTCACTGTTTATAAGAATTCCCCGCCTTTCCTTATATACGACGCGCACCAGTCTGTTCGTTCTGTACCAGTCGGGCTAGGAAGCCATAAAAAATTGTTCAAAGGTAATATCTGGTGTCTGCGCACAAAGAAAGCTGAAATCGGTTTGCTTCGGGGAAGAAAAGCATTAAAGTTCTTAAACCGGAGAACTCAGAAGAAACCCACCCAGAACGGCACGGTACGAAAAGGTATGTCTCCACATATCACAGCTCGCACCTGTGGATGCAGTTAACCGGATGTCCATCAAAAATTGTATGCCAGTTGTAAAGAACAATCATAGATATCTCTCACCCAAGAACTGGTCAAAGCCCACCCTTATGTGACCCGCTCTTGTCTCAGCACAAGTGAAGGGATAGCATTCAGTTATTGGAATAAATATAAATAACGACACAGATTCTCTTAATTCATGCTTTTCAAGCTGCAGAAAACATCACCGGACACAGGTTCGTGTGTTGTGTATAGTTGATATAAGGACGTTTCTGACATTTTAATCGAATGGGATTCTTTTGCGTCGTTTGCCACACTTTTTTATATACTACGTTGATTATAGAATTCAGATACCATCGAAGGTCTGCACAAAAGGGATACCAAAAGCTGATGTATCCTCGTCTTCAGTATTTGTTTATCCACAAAAGTCTTTGAATATGTAGTGATTCAAAACGCACCCACTTAATTCACTTATGGAATTCTCCTCTCCGCGCGCCAGTTTTATTCTACTTCTCTGTTTTATAACAACTATTTCCCCCCCCAAAGTATCTTATAGGAGGACCGAGAAGAATACTAACAGACTTTTCTAACGGATACTGGAATCAAGTCACTACAGCGACAGTTATACTTAAAGTTAAATAACACAAACAAGCTAATAATAAAGATTGTCTTTAAATAATTTGTTATTTTTATAATTTTATATAACTTCCATACCTTCATTTTGACTGATCAATTTATCCCTAATCGATTTACTCCCTTACGCGAGTTATTTTTAAAGTCGGCGTTGGCGATTTGTGTGGAACCCTGTGTTCTTCTACAGTGTTGTGATCGGCACATCGATCATTCGGATCGATGCGAGCACGCGCTGAAGTATATTGTCGACAAATCGATCAACTAACAATACTCATTTTCTTCAAAGATGTCGACTGTTTTGCCTCAAAGTTAATTAAAAAAAAAACAAAAACAATTTAAGTTTCGCCCAAATTGATTTTGGCGTTAGAAGACCGAACAGTTTCGAGAATCCTCGCCAGGAAGTTATTCTTGAGACTAGTAAAATATCGCAACAAAAGTCCTTTGGATTTGGATTGTGTTCAATCTTGATCAATCTTTGATTCCGCTATTGGTAGGAAATTGATACATGGATACAACTTTTAAGCAGCAAAACAGGTGCGTGTTCACCACAAGCTAGTCTACCGCGAGTTCCTTGTTCATGATTATTTCTTGAATTTAGAATTTCTGATCAAGATTTTTATTTAAATGATTAGTATATCGATTATTACGTTATATTTATATATTCGAAATTTACCTGTCAAAGGTCTTGTAAGTTGTTAATTTCACGCGGTATTGATAATTATCACTAATTTAAAGTCCTTTTAATGTTCTAATGTAACTTAGTTGTTTAGTGTTAACTTGTGTTGTATGTTTAGTCAAATATGGTCGAAGTGTCAAACGAAAACCGCCGGGATTGGGGAAGTGGGGTAATTACCCCGCCACAGGCCCCTCTGGTTGGAGCCACGTACGGAAATGTCGTTAAAAGGGGGCTATATTAATGAGAAATGTGCTACACGTGTCGCTGCCCTTAAGCTGGATATTAAATTAGCAGTAACTTTTTCTAACGTTCTCACTAAATTTGCTTTGCACACACAAACTATTTAAAATATTTCAGAAACTTTATGTCAGATCGTAGACATTTTAATCACCAAAAGTCCATTAAGCACGTAGTCTGTTGGTCCCATTTCTCACCATCTCACCCCAGTGCTTATCTGCCACTGGTGAATAGTCTTTCGTAGACGGAGAGAGACTCCGCGATATCCGTGACAAAGATGGCTGAAGTAGAAGTGTCTTTCGAACGGATTTCTGGTGAAAGGCCGGTATGAAGGCAGATCGAGAACAGGAATCTCTCGCCTAGGGATAGCACAGAGCAGAAACCACATCCCTGGCGCACAAATGGCAGTAGATGGAGTGCAGTGCTGGAAACTATTGTTGCCGACTGGCGATCAGGAGCGTTGAAGATACAGTGAGAATTGGCTAACACGGTGGGCAAGAAATAGTGCATACATTAGAATACAGTAAGGTGTGTGCACGATGGCTATTCAAGACGTGAAACCAACACATCTGCAGATCTCGATGCAGCTGTTCCCAAGACATTCAGCAACAATTCCCTGCCAGGTATGGTAACGAGACGTTAATCTCGACCGGATCATCAGTAACTAGAATTGAAACCGCTTTGCTTTAGACGTCTGTGCGAAATCGCTTCAAAAACCATCAGTCGTAAACACGGCTATATGTCTTTATTCCTTAAGCAACCGATGTCTTTTAAATTTAGAAAGCATCAAAAGAAAAACCAAACTAATTTTTACAACACTAGGAGGATAAAAAGAGCAAAACGACGATCTTTTGTGATTTCGAATGCCGCCATGCAACTCTCACAGGATTTGTTTGCTCTTATATTCTAAGCTACAGTAGATTTCGTTGCATAACTGAACAGATATAATTAAATAAAGGAGTATATATTTTATCATGAAACTCTATACGTGTTATTTAAGTCATTGCTAAATAAAGATGTTTTTTATGTACGCAGTAAATGAGAACTGACCCATATTGTAGTTTCCTCAGGCTTAACTCTGTACTCAGAGAATACCTTATCCCCGACGAGATCATGTCTGGGTTCTTCTGAAGGCCAGGGCATCTCTTAAAACAATTCCATTATAAGAAAGATAATTTTAGTAAATCTAATAATAATAATAAACGGAAATCTGGCATTAAAATATCCGGATTTACGCATATACTCCGAACACTTTGTTTGAATTTACGGCCCCAGGCATCAGATATTTCAGATTTCATTTTTCAAAAATTCTTTTAAGATATTTTCTATTTCTTTTTTTCGTTTTGAAATAAAAATAATGATTGCTTTTCTTTTTCCACTCTTTGTAGTGAGCCGGCTGAGATGAGGAAGAGCTGGCTGCCCCATCGCCAGTGATGACGGATTGTAAGTCCCAACTCTACGAACTCCCCCGGCACAACGCGAAGTCTGCCAGACTCTGTCCTTCGCCCAACAGCGTGGGCCTGCAGAAGATCCCTGCCGAACCGCCCTCCGTGGTCACACTCCAGCCCCGCCTGTGCGGCTCTTCTTCGGTCTCCTACAGGACACCGGAAATCAGGGACACCAACTTGGTTTTGGCCATCATTGTTGCTTTGTGTTTCAACTGCCTGTTCGGACTCGTAGCCGTCATGTTTTCCATGGTGGCTACATCGGCCTTCAAGAATGGAGAGACCAAGCGAGCGAAATTCCACGCCCGGACCTCGATGATCGTCAGTCTGCTGGGCATCGCTGCAACTGCGGCAGCTGTACTGTGCATTATCTTCTTCATCGCTATCAAAGAACAGAATGCAGGGTACTAAAAAGCAGAACTGCGGTCGGTTTGCGCTAACCACTCTCGTCTGTTCTGAAATGCAACTAATTTCTGTTTCAAGCAAAAACCGAGCACCGAGTTCGTTAGACAGAATTAATTTATTGTTTATAAAACACCGTTAGAAACTGGGTATTTTGCACAAAATCTTAGAAATATTTTTGTATGGTGTAAATTAGAATTGTCTATGAATATCTTTCCGCTGGCTTAGATGCACTCAACTCGCACCGCAGCCTCTCTACAGAGAAAACAGACCGCGGTTCGAAGAATCTGGGACTTGGGTTGGTCTGCTTATAACCGAAAAACGGCTTTTCTCCGTCAATTCTTTCTGTTACGTTTTCACAATCAGCCGAAATCAGTTTTACAACTGAACTAAGAACTGTTAACGCGAATAACCGCTCTTTCGGCTGGGAATTCTTACAGATTAGTTTGGTGAGGATAGTACACCGTATTTATTACCTGCCTCCCTTGATTAGTATTGCAGCAGGGCTCGTGGAGACACGAGGCATGGAGAGCCGCCCCCTGATTCTTCCGACTTCCGGAAAGCGGTCAGGGAGAGAGAGAGAGCTTCCTTAAGCCACTGCGCATCTCGTACGAATTTCAGCACCGACTCACGCACACTTCTCTACTGCAGTCATTCGGTACCAGTAAAAACAACTAGCATTTCTACAGTGCATCTCACTGTTTCTTCAGCCACATGAAATCAAATGATGGTTTCTAGTGCTTTTGTACACTTGGATACAAAGCATATAATTAATTAACCTGGAAGAACCAAAAGGCAACTTTTACACCTGACTGATGTTATGCCCACTAAGGAAATTACAAGTTATAAAAGTTAATAGTTTGTCTTTTAATTTGATACATCATCCTATTTCAACTGATAATTAAATATGTTAATGCGAAAATAATACTAACCCTAACCAGAATATCTCTTTTGTTTCTATAGCCAATTCTGTCATACTTATTTACTTTCTCTTACGCAAGTATGTATTTTTCAGTACTTATTTAAAACGCCATCAGAAATTGCTAAGCAAATTTATCGCTGTGAATATGAGATTGGCTCGCCCCCAATTTTTACTGTAGAACGTATGTCCCATCCTGGAAGACGATATGAAAATTGTCGCATAAGCCTTAAGAAAACCCTTTTCACATCGGAGTAGTATCTATAGCTGACTTCAGCTGGACAACAACTTGTAGTTAGTAAATAGCCTGTGCAACTTATTGAAATATCTGTAACAGAACCATGTGCGCGGATCTATGCTGCGGTAGAACTGAAGAGTATTTATTCCCAAAAGACTTCAGGTAATTAAAATTATTCGTATCTTTTAACCATGGACCACCTTAAAAAACAACAACAAATTACCTATAGTTTGTGAAAGATGGCGATCGTATAGGTTCCGACCTCTTCCCCTCTCGCTTGAAGACGGACAGAGCAATCTCCGAAAAATCAACATGACACTGATTCATTCAGTAATAAATCCAGATGTAGACACATTGCGGCCGATAGTCAGGTCCCGGTAATGCAGGTGAGAACCTAATTAGTGTACATCTGCACCTGCGTGTAAAAAGAAAACAATGACACAACATTTTCGCTTTTATATTTAATGCTGACGTTGCCAGTTTTTACTATCGTGACGCATAACCGGTGCCCGAGATCATCGAAAGGACAGCCTTTATAACAGGCGGGTAAGTGAGGTAGCGGCTCTTCTCAGTTAAAACGAAAGTAGGCAGTAGTAACGGATCACTTTGCTATTACTTATGTTGTGCGAAAAGTAAAACTGTGCACTTTAAACTTTCTGAAGCTCGTCAATTTTAAAATAGAGACTGGAATACCAGATGTACGAACGTGCGTGTCTGCTATGGATTCCGTGGTAAATGAATTTTAGATATTACAATTGATTAGCTGTTTTAAGAATCTTACGGCACAAATTATAATGAAAGAAAATCAGAATACATGCATCATCCGACCTTACTTTGTATTAATAACTGTTCTTGACTAAAGTGAAGCACTTCACCAGTGAGACTAATGACAATTTATGATAGATAATCGTTAGTTTTATGGTACAGCCCTTATAGCGTCAAAGGTTTTCAAAAAGTAAAGTGAATTATGTCCCTGTAAACGACAGAAGGAATCGCAAGGTTTTAAAGAACACGCACGATATATCCCTTTCTCTCGGCGACCAGTGGTACCGACCCCAACCGCCAGGGTTGGTTTCCGGGTAGGTTTAGCGTACCTCCCTGGCATCGTTCCGATCGGGTGGAATTTTCTTGCACATCCAAGGACAAAGGGGTTTTTTTGGGTAGGGATTTCAGTACTGAAATCCGAAGTGACGCATTCCTTGTGACTGACTGAGGCACCCATCAGTGGAGTTGTCGCTGGCCTAGAGACCGATATACGACGTCAGTGGCGTTTAGTCATCGTCAGCATTATTTCTGTAGATTCTTGCACGATCACAGCAAATAACCCGGAGTGGCGGACTTTCCTCTGTTCGTCCGTAGCAAACACCATTGCGATGGTTCGGTGCTCGACTTGCGGTGTCCGCCTGGAGGAGCCCTGACGTCCTCCTCTCGCTCACCACCCCAACCAACCCTGACCGGCCGCCCGTCTGACCGCTCTCCGTTTTTTCCGCCGTCCAGTTTGTATCCGTTTCTGTTGTGTCAACTTAAGTGACCGCTAGTGGCCTTTTGCAGCATAGATGCACGTCCGTGCATATTTAGTTATGCTGTTTACCTGTGGTACCGTCCAGTTTCTATCGTTGTTGTTTGTTTTCTACTTTTTTCACGCTATACACAACCGTAGTCTTTTGTAGCGAGTATTGAGGTTTTATAAATTAAAGAGCAGCGTGAATCTAGAATGGCAAACCCACATTAAGTATATTAGAGGGAAAATTAGGTCTAAGCCTGTAGGACTTATGGTCGTTAGTTTTTCTCAGAGAACACAAACCTCAGTAGGAAATGGCTTGCTGAAGCGCTGGTCTCGTCGGTACTCGGAGACTTCCGGTCAAACCACAGTGTCAGTACTCGGAGACTTCCGGTCAAACCACAGCGTCAGTACTCGGAGACTTCCGGTCAAACCACAGCGTCAGTACTCGGAGACTTCCGGTCAAACCACAGCGTCAGTACTCGGAGACTTCCGGTCAAGCCACAGCGTCGGTACTCGGAGACTTCCGGTCAAGCCACAGCGTCGGTACTCGGAGACTTCCGGTCAAGCCACAGCGTCGGTACTCGGAGACTTCCGGTCAAGCCACAGCTGAGACCGCATGGCCGGGTTTAGAAAAAATACATTTCGGATGATGCTGTTTACGGGGGTTCAAACATCAGATAACCACAGTTTTTATTGTTGGTCTTTTTGACTTTTTTTTCTGTCGACTGGCAAACATTTTATCACGGAAAAAGTCGACTTGAATCTGCCAGCGTTCATTTAGTCTCCTCCTCTTCGGGCCCAATAAAAGCCCCGGCTTCAGGAAGATCGGGGCTGCGACGGAAAGTGGGGGGTGTGTGTTAAGAAATTCAAAAAGATATACATCAACTCCACTTAAATAAAATCCATTTCTGTTTCAAGAATTAATTCTACAGCAAAATTCGTGGTTAAACACAGGGTTCAATTACCTTCCTGACCATTTCTTGGGTATTTGAAATGGTAAGTCCCGACTTCGCTATGTGTCTACTTTGGTCGCGCATGATGTGATGCATGTAGCTTTTGTCGCATATAACCGAAACATCCAGGGTCCTTAATGAGATACAGTTGTGCACCGACAGAGTATCGAATTAAGTCAGAAAAAGCACATGAACGCATTTCTGAATGTATTCCAAGTTAGCCATAAATAATATTAGCGCTGGTAACAGTGAGCCAACACATTTTAGGCGGACAGTAAAGCGACTGTCAAATAGTCTGCTTCCTGTCAACATTCCTCCACAAAACCATTTAAATAAGATATGTACATTCTGTTTGTTCGGCTTGACATGAAAATAATTACAATTATTCTTCTCCAGAGCCACGACTGAGACCGTGGACGAGTTAGCAGTCCAGTACAAGACGGAGTTATTACAAAAGAACCACACGGGAGTAACTGTTTCTTGTGCATGAATGATGTATGGGCTCGCAGCAACTGGTTTTAAAACAAAAAAAAGAGAAAAATTAATATTTTCCATGACAGGTACATTGCCTTATTATAGACAAATGAATTAATATCATTTCAAAATAATGCTACAAATATTACCAATTGTTGTGTGCAATATTGATATATAATGTACATTTAAAGAGATTAGATATTGCTTTTTGCAATTTGTGAGGGTCACTTTAAATTGTAAAATGAAAATTGACTAAATGCTCAGTTTTACTGTTTGTTGTCTTCATTTTGTACTCTTCAAAACGATTTTGTACAAAAAATGATATAGCAACAGTTGTGAAGCATGTTAAAAATTGGTTAAAGACCAACTAAAATTTTGTTAAAGGGTCTGTTCAGAAACTGTTTACCTTTGAATGTTTTAGTAGTTGTAAAAGTATATGCTTTAGGTTATTAAATCTATGTAAAATCCTTCAAATTTTAATTTTTTTACAAAAGCGTTCTGATTGTTCTTCACTAAAACGCTTGTTGCCTAAGACAGAAGAAAATAGGCTTTCTAGAAACACCGAGATTTTAAATAAATTGAAGTCTGTCAACAGTTCTTACCTTTCTCATCATAATCGGAACGGCATCTAAAGAAAATACACTTGACCAGTTCTTTTCTTTCGTCTGTGCTGCATTATCGTTACGCAGCAGCTATAGAAAAGTCACGTGTTCATGACGTCTATTTTGCCGATATAATCTTTTGCCTCTGAACTTTTGAACAGGGGGAAAACACACTGAAAATTCTGACAAGAGTATAGTTCCAGATTTTGAATATTGTGTCACCAATGCCCTCCTCCCGCCTACAAAGGTCCTTGATAGTTTATAATTGATAGTGTATATTATTATGAGTTTTTTTAGATTCTGAAAAAAAATTAAATAAAGAACGAAACGGAATAAAACTAATAATAATAATATAATAATAAAAACTAATACATTATCAAAAGGGAATAGTTTATAATAGTTGTCTAAAGATTTAAGTTCAGATTCGATGATACGAATAAAAGATAATAATTTTTTTTTTCCTAGAAGGAACTGACTCAACTTTGATTAAAGTTCTAAAATAATTAGGATAATATTTTGTTAAATACTTGACGAGGTTTGCGTTGAGAAAAACTTTCAGTTATAAATATGAAACTGGATTAAATCCGAAAAAAAACAAACAAACAACAACAACACATCAGTGGCAGTAGAATGAAAAGGAAGAAAATATAACTATAAATCCGTGTGCGTATCTTTTGAATGCAGCGGTATTTCTAAAAACCTTGAAATTTTTCTTATTTTCACAGCCAGTAGCAAAAAAGGGTTATTGATTTCTTGTTCCATAGTACAGAATAACTGAAAATGTCTACAGTGTAATTTCCATCATTCTACAGCATCCGAGTTTTATTGGTTTACCTGAAATTTATAAGAAGATTCGTCTATCACTTCTTCACCTCACTTAACCCTTAACCCCACAGTTCGTCAGGGCTCCTCTGCCGACACGCTAAGCCAGCTCTCTTCATCTCTCTCTGTTCTCTACAATCCTTTGGGAATTGGCGAACTCCAGACCTGTCCGCTCCCTGATGTTATCTGTCCACCTCTTTTTCTTTGCCCCTCTACGATGCCCCGCATAATGGTCTCAGCGAGGCCAGATGATCTTGAGATATGGCCGTTACACTGCAATTTCCGTTTCTTATCAGTGGTCAGGAGATCATCGTGAGCTCCAATCGCTCTCTGGATCTTTTTGCGGACTCCATCGTTGGTAACATCGTCCTTGTATGAGATGTGCAAGATCTTTCTGTAGCACGTCATTTCCATGGCTTGTATTCTTCTCTATAGATCTACTGTGGAGGTCCATGTTTCGCAAGCATATAGAAAGATGGACATCACAGGCGATCGCATTATCTGTAATTTGGAACTGAGGGTGATGATGTTACTGTCGTTCATATTGGCTTCAACTTTGTCATCGCTGCTGTTGTCTGTGCAATCCTGGATTGTATCTCCGGTTTGGAACCCTCATCCGTTGATCCCAGGTATTTGAATCTTGATACTGTCTGAAGCCTCTGTCCATTGACTTCGATCGCGGTATTGTTGCCATTGGTGTTGTTGGTCATCAGTTTGGTCTCTTGACACCGATCTCCTCTCTGTAGGCTGCAGGTGTTTTTTCGAGGCATTCCACAAAGTTGGCTAGTTCTTGTTCTCCTCCTGCTGAACCATCGATATGATCAGTAAAGCGAAGATTGGTGATTGACCTTCCTCCAATACTGATTGTCCCCTTCATAGTCTTCCAAGGCGTCAGTTACAATCCTTTCCAGGAAAATGTTGGAGGGTGGGTGAGAGAGAAAGCAACCCTCTCGAACTTCAACCGTTGTTCGAAACCAATCCTCCATCCCGCCATTTATTCACCTACACGTCAAATAATTATGTGTTTTCTATCATTTTTTTCTCTTGTTTGTCACTGTTTTTTGTAAATAATTCTGTTTTCGCCAAAAACGAAAATAAAAATATATAGAATTAGATCTTTTTGACAACTTTTTGAGTTTCGATGTAGTGTCTTTGTTCGCTAGCATTCCTATCGATGAAACTATCCACGTTTTTTTTTCAATATGGTTGTATGTTCTGATAATGCTCTGCTCCAGACATTGTTCATGTTTGTAGTTTAGCTGGAATGAATAGTTTTTACTTACGGAAAAAAGATCATCTATGTGTTTAGCTTTATCATCAGTTTTAGCCAAATTATAAATGAAGTTTCTCGAAAAGCTAGCTATGGATTCCAATTCAAACAAACCCAATCTCAGATACATTGATGATACTTTTGTTATTTGGCTACACAGTAATGATTCTTTATCCTTTATTTTTGTCTCATCTTAATTGATTTATTCCATTCATAAATTTACCACGGAACAAAGTTAATAATTTACTTTCCATTATGGGCGTTCAAATTACAAAAAAAAAACTTCTCAAGGTTTTTTTTAAAAAAAACAACCAGTATACATACTTTCGAATAAATATTTGTATCTTCGTAGCAATCATTTTTCCTGCAACCTACTGTACATTTCAATTTAAAATTTGTACCTGAAAGTTTGCTCAACAAAATTAAGTTTGTTGTGTATTCAAAAAATTCTTATCCATATGGAATAATTAACGAATCTTCATTTAATGTTAAATGAGGCTTTTCTTTTTCTAAAAAAAAATTAACTCCAATCAAATCAATTTTTGCTCTTTTTTAAACACGTTATTTCCGGGGGTTTTAATTCAAAAGCCCAAAGTTCGAAATATTTATCTGTACATGTGAAATATTCAACAGACACCAAATGCATCCCTGGTATTTATTCCATTCCATCTAGTTGTGAACAACTCTACACCAGTCAAACAGTATTCTTTAAATATCAGGGTCTCTGAGTTAGCCACGAGGGCGATTATCTCAAATTAACATTCGCTTCATACAAATATAAATGTAAGTCATAGTAAATCTTCCTTTTGCCCTGACAGCAGATTTTTAGCTTACGAATCGAACAAAAGATGATAACAATTTTTTTATTTACCTACACGACAATTTTATGAAGAGAAAAGAGAACCTTATCAGTGGGAATGTTCACTTCCGCCTTTCTGAAACCAAACAAAAGTTCGATATTCAAGTTATAACCGGTCTGTTAGACTAAATTCGTACGATTTTCTTATTCAAATCCCGTTCAACTCGTAACGATTTTAAAAAAGACTTTCAACATTTTCCCATTATTTTATTGCTGTTTTATTGACATGAAAACACCGAATACTAAGTCAGCTAAAACTCAGATATTTTCATTACTTGCGATGTTTTATTCACGCGTAAAAGACTATTTTTCATTTGGCGACTCTGAGAAAAACTCAAGAAGTCATAATTTTTTTAGGGGGATACTTAAATGAAAAAGGGGCGCATGGGTTCCGAAATAAACCTCTCCAGTTCTCTAAGTAGAATTATAATCATACACATGCAAACATTTCTGCTAATACATCAGTTTTAATGGACGATATACGATATTTAACCAGATAGTCCACAATTATTGTATATCAGCCAGTCTGCGTTCGTGTGAATTTACACTGAAATAATTATAGAACATTTAAAAAAAAATCTAAATGCCATCTTATTGATTTATGTGGGCAAAAATCGAACATAAACAAAATTAATTTAATGTGAAACTAACTGACCATATTGAATGCGAGTCAAAGCTGTGAGAAAGAAAAGTTCTGCTTGTCTGATGTGTTACATGAAGGAGTAGGAACTTTTACCGAAACGTTAATTAGTTAAGAGTAATCAAAACAAAAACACAACACTACAAAAGAAATCTGTCTGTACCTCATCTTTAATGATTAAGTTCTGTACTCAAAGGTCCGACTTCCGGTCAGGTTCTGCTCGGCTATCACCGCTATGTGGTGGATTTCCTCCCACATCTCAGGCTAAGGAGTTGTAGAAAAGGTTTTTCTCCTGAAGTGGGCAGGGACGGTTCTTCGTGGCGCAGCTGTGGGATTAGGCTCTCCCTCGCCTGGGCAGTCTTTCCCGTAGAGACTGGTAAACGAGAAAAACTGCATAACAATAGCAATAATCCCGAGATACCCATGAAAAGTCGGTGGATTTTCCCATCGAAAGTTGCGAGGAACATCACTTTCAGTTAATAGGTAAAAAGGATTATTTTACACATTTGCAAATGAAAAGAAAATTATGACCTACAACACCCAGAATACAACAGTAGAGCAGACATTTTTCCTTGAGTGCGAATCCATCCTCCATTCAAAAGTTGTTTTATGGGAATATTGTGAAACCTCTTGAAATACCGCTTTCTTCATTTTAATGTAAGAAAATGAAACTACTGTGCTTTATACCTAAAACAGCCTTTCTCAGAATATAAGGTCATCAGACAGAGAGCACTTAACCATATTCCGTCTATTGTATTTGAAACATTCGTCATCCAAGACGACGCTCATTCGACCGGTGAATGCGTGTGTTTTGCTCAGTCCGACAAACGTCCACCTTGCAATGACAACACGAGATTCTTTCTGTTTAAAATTATTCTTAAAAGTTATTTTAGCGAATGTTTAACCATATTTTATTCAGACTGGATTAAAGGTAATGGATGTTGTAGGTAACAAAAACTAGCAACTCCTGTGGCGTTGACATATATGTAACCGATTACTGCACCATTATTATTTATTTATTAATTTAATTAATTAATTGATTAATAGGACAACAGCTAGAAGTCTGAATGAGAGTTCATAATTCTGTTAGATAGGATCTACCAACGACGAGCCCGCCAAGCTGTTTAATAATATCTGTTTCGCACAGCCTTTTCCTATTTTCATTCGGTTTTCCTGGTAATTCTGAGTCTTTTAAAATGTCTCCAATCCCTATATATATAGTTACTATTCATCAAGATTTTACGAAGCCCTCCGTGCAAGGCAATGACTCATGCGATCTCGTAACTGCCTGCATGCTCAAGTTCTAATTCAGTAAAAGAACAAACAATCCAGTACCAATAAAACCGTCGCTGCCTTCTCTTTCCACATCATATAAATTTCAAGCAATCACCAACCTCCTCGCTGAATGGTATGCATCAACCCACAAGAATTGTACGATAGCCAGTTTTCTTCTAAACTATCAATAACCTTGATGAATTCCCAAAGGGCATAGACTAGCAAAAAATACGTCAGAGCAACCACCCCATGACGCCATAGCTCTGGTAAAAGCATCGTTATTCTGTTTGTGCTAAACTATCCATCGGACAAAACTGCCAGATCTTTATTATAGGAGTTTGGACACTTCTTTCTTTCTCTCTCGGCAATCGATAGCTATCGCATTGCGTCAACAGCTAGTCTGGTGAAGCGCACCGACGGCTGAGGTTAACGTCACTAGCCCGAAGATCTCGTAGCACAACGTGCCGATCTTCCTGTCGCATCAATGGTTTCTCTTCCCGCTGATCTCAAACGTACACCGCCCACACAAGAGCGGCGATACTATAAGCAACCCCCCCCCATTAAAGGACAAATTCTACATAAATAAATACTAACATGAATTTTTTTTTTTAAAAAAATGATTGTTTATCATAAGTTCGCTGTGTATCCCATCACAAAAAGTTACAGGTAGAAGGAGATCAACGTCAGCTGACCGAGCCCGAGTTACGACGAGATCTGTCAATGCTCGAAAATGGCGGCGGTGACGTCTACGAGACCGTTACCTAAAACCAACTGACTGCTGCTAAATTAGACAGGTTCCGTAGTGGTAGCATCATTGCTCGAGACGGTTGGTGTAAATAGAATCTCACAATTAGCTACCGATTCTGAAACGAAACCTGATAGTAAGCGGAATATGAGCAGTGTTCTGTGGTCTGGTCTACTTTCGCTTTTACGACTACAGCACCTCGGCTACTCCTCTCGCTCCGCTTCGCTCGTCAGAATGAGCGGTTTCTTTAAAATGTGACGGCCGACCGCCATCCACAGCCTAAACCCGTGAAGCCTTCCGGAGGTGAGCGCTTTGCCCGCAGAACAGGAACTAAATGGAGCAACATCCCTGCAGCTATTGTGCGATGCGTATACATCTCACTAACTGATGCATGCGGTGGTTAGAAATCTGAAGATGGAGGGAGTGGGCAATGGAATGCCAGTCAGTCAACTGGTGTGGTGCCGCTGGCCGAAGAGAAACCTGGGAGTTAATAATGCGCGCGCCCTCTGTCCCAGCCAAATGACTAGACGCCCTTTCTGCAGGCTTTTGTGATGCGTATGGAGCCAACCTCATCACTTACTGTTGTCCAGCGCTGGCGCGTAGTAATATCTGCCTCACAACCCAAACCCATTGTGTGTGTGTGTGTGGTCGCACCTTGGTGATCCCTGACAGATGTTTCAAACATGGTTCTTGTTCTCCACTCCCCAGCCGCCCCCTCGTTCTAACGACAGAGGGCTCTTCTGAGCGATTTTCCTATCTCGTCACATGGCCCGCCCGCTTACTCTAACACCGGCAGACGTGTGTCAAAGCTAGCTACAGCTGGTCAAACTAGTACATGCCACAACTTCCCGAATAACGACTCCATGGTGACCACCGGTGTTCACGCGTTCCCCCCGTACATGGCTGCCGCCATTTAGAGGGTTTTTAGCAAGTTCCGGCATGTTTTCTCGGAAGCCATACATCGTGAACACTGGTTATCTGATCTCACGGCGCTCGGCTCGTGACAAGTTGTTGTTTGTTTTGGATTTATACCTTTATCAGCTGCAAAGTCGGGGTTAAACGTGGGCGCTTTGAACCTTCAGATGGTCGCTACAAAGGTAAAGAAAGTGAAATTAATTCTATGGAAATTATATTCGACCATATTCTACATTACTGCTTATGATTTGGAAAAGTTACCCCCACCTAGGTATTATTACCTTTTTATGGCTGCTAGCCGCTTTCAGGGCGCAGGGCTATCGGATACGCGGTTCGCCCGTCCGAGCCCGGGGCGGGGTTCGATTTTTTCGCTCATTATAATATTACATAATATAATAATTTTAATATATATATATATATTTATATAATACATATTATATACGACGATGTCTGTAGAAAAAGTATCCGACCTTAGACTGGGAAAACATTTACGTACTTGGTGGGTTCAATTGGTAATCCCTTTCGAAGTGGGCCCCATGTGCCTCCACACACTTAGCCCAGTGATCCTCATAAACTATATTATTATCTTCACTTAAAATAAGCTCCAAATTGTGTAAATGGGTGGTTTAATACGATGTGCGCGCACACAGATAGTCGAGGACAGGAAGGAATATCACAAATCGAAGTATGAGAAGTAGATAGCTTTGGTGTCCTGTTTGCTTTTGTAATGATATATTAACCCTTCCAATGTCGTGAATAAAAAAAAATTCTTCTAGTTAAGTAAAACACAAATAAAAATACAAATCAAACCTTACCAAAGCGACTCCCCATGGGAGTTGGAGAAATTTTTTCTACATCAGATTTTGGTAATTTTCTAAAAGGACACAACAAATAAACAAGTAATTAAAAAACAAATATATATGCATTATATGAAACAAATTTGAATTAATTTATTAGAGAAGGTAATACATTAATTGCATTATAAAAATATTCAAAATCACAACAATCAAAACAATGGGTAATTATAAGTAAATACAAAAGTTTTTGCATGTACAATAGCAATATAAAAATTCCTGTAGAAAAAATACAAAAAGTAAATATTTTAAAACTTCAAAAGTAATGATATAAGTTTTCTTTTATGATAACTGATAAATATGATTATACGTTCGCAATATAAACACAAAAAACAACAATGTAACTGTTCTTTTTTTGTAAAACAACTATCCAGTGATGAGTGCTTTAAGATGCATACACTTCTTATCTCTGCAACTGTTTTCAATCGTGTTTATCATTCCAAACAAGTCTCCACTAGTTGGAAAAACTATACACATAAGTTCAATGTTTTTAAGCCACTTTAGCAAAGGATACATGGCTAAAAATATCATTCTGTTTTTGTCTTATTTTTCATCACACTTAATACACTTGATTAACTGAATGTCTTCGTCATCCATGGTTGCCTGCGTTAATTTCATTTATCAGATCTTCAGATATGCCAAGTGTCTTACATTCTTCATTAACAGTATCAACGGACATCTCAACTATTTTATCAGGATCACCTTTAACCTCACCAGCATGTATGTTCAGCGCAGTTGACTATGCATATCTCTATGATATGGTCCTAAGCTTTTTTATGTGAAGAACATAATTTAAAGAATATCGCCTGAAACTGACGGTTAGTATCAGTGCTGTCCGTTATCAATCTGAGGAGAAACTTTCGGTGCCAACAGTTCAAACAATGGAGCAAACTGTGGTCCATTACTTGGAGCACAGATGTTTAATTATAAAATAAAAATGCAACATGGTAGATTTTAGTCCTGAAGCTGGAGATTCAGAAAGTTGTGAACAAGCAAGAGGCGTTTTCATTTCTGGTATTGCATTTTCTGGGGAAAATGTCGCACCCATTTTGTCCGCATCTGACCAGTTACCCAGGCTTTTGTTACTGAACTGATAAATGAATGGAAAACTTTTCATATTTTTAAAACACTGAAGCTTTGCAGACTTTCTGATAAAAAGAAAAGCTGACGATCAGAACTATACATATTTGCTTCGAAAGTTTAACTCTTTGCGTACTTTCCTTTGTTCCAGCAAATTGATTATTTGAAAAATCTGCCGTTTTACTGCAGATCAACTAGCAAAAAAAAAAACAGTTTCCTAAACAGTGAAATTTCTCTGGAGCTGAAGCTTCTTACTAATATTTGAAAATCTTTTACCATTCAACTAAAATGTTTCTATCCTCCGCTGTTTAGAACCAGCGGAATAAACGATTCTCTAAATTCTCTTGATCTGGTGCACGGAGTCTCTTTTCCAAAATAGATCTTCTATCGTATGGAACTAACTTAATTTTCTCCCTGCTGCTTTATAAAGTTGGAACAGTATGTTCTTTACATATCTCTTCTCGAGTTTTCTGATTTTTTCCTCTATATTTCTCATAATTTCCAGTTATCAGTGAACGCCATTTTTTAAATCAGTAACCACGACGAACAACACGTGCCTCGACACGTCACTGCATCAGATACAGATACAGAAGGCTGTACAAAGAGTGCGCCATCACAGCGAACGCTTTACCAGGGGAGAAACATTCAACACAACAATGACAGTTTTATTCACTTAAATCGTTATATCCGGAAGAACGTTTCTAAGCATAATTCTCCATGGTAAGGTGAGCCTGCATTATATATAAGAACAATTTGATTATTCGAGTGAATACTCTAAGGCAGGGGTTCTCAAACTTTGCGATACCGCAATCCCCTAAAATGATAAATGCATTTTTGCAACTCTTTCCCCATGAATAAAACTGATGATTTCATCGGGGTTAGGGTGTGACAAGAAATAGATATACAGACAGACAGTGATTAAAAATAGTATGTATTTTTAACTAATTTAACTACATTTCATGAACAAGTGGGCAAATTTCATACGTTCAATATTTTTTCTTTGTTGTTTTAATAACAACATAGAAAACAAACTGAAATCAAATTTATTCACAAAGGCTTATTAAGCTTATTAAGCTGTTTTCTACCATGAGTCCGGAATACTACTTCAACATATCTCTCAGTCCAGAAAATTGGCATGTCTGAATATACCACTAACTTTTTAATTGGAAGGATGAACTAACTTACTTTTCATAATTCCTGAACTCTGGGCGTTATTTTCGAGATAGCCACTCATTTATTTTTGATCGGTGTTTGTTTTTTTATTGCAGCTGTAGAAAACCCTGACTCAAACGGAACCAGTATTCGCATAGCCTTTCCGCTTAATTCTCTGTACTAATTTTGCACATTAATCCAGAACTCAGAGAGAGACATTGTCTGGAATTTTATTTTCAAAGTGTCAGCAGAAACATCAATGAATTGATCCTCCTTGGTGAGTGTACCATCTATCAGTTTAGCATCGAATGGGTTCCGTATCCAGTCAGATGTTTCTATTTCCGCGTCTTGGAAATTGTTCTGAAAGTGAAATTTTAGATAAGAAAGGTGACTTAAAATACAAATTTTCACATCTTCACTAATTCGTGTTACTGCTCTTAATAAATTGTTTTAGAGTAGGAAACATGTCTAACTTTGCATTTTCGATTTTACTCTGCCACAGTTCAATTTTCACAATAAACAATTTTAATTTGTCATTGAGTTTAAGAATATTGTTATCACCACCTTGCATTGAGGTGTATGAAAAACGTCACATATATTGAAGCCACAGTCAATAAACATGTGCGTATTACTATGCCTTTCCTCAGTTAAATGCTGTTAAAGTTCATTTCTCAGTTCGAAAACACGTGTCAAAATGTTTCCCTGAGACAGCCATCTTGTCTCACAGTAAAGAAGGGTGTTCGTTCAGCGCCCATCTCTTCGCAAAACCTTGCAAACATCCTCGCCTTTACAGGCCCTGGTTTTTAAATAGTTCACGACATTTATAATTGTCTGTAGAACCTTCTCCAACGTTGGTTCAAATCTTTCGAAGCAAGAGCTCGCCTATGAGTGTGCCCAGACAGCACTAGGAGATTTTCTGCGTGTTAAAGACGTCAACAATACCGAAAGGTCCTCGGCTTTATCCGTCCGTGTAATTTACTTACAGAAGAATGAATCCTCATTTATTTTGCCCTCGTCAACGAATCTAACGTACGTTACTAAATGAGCATCCTTAGCGCTATCTGTGGCCTCATCTATCTGAATGGCAAAAGATTTGTTTCTTATGTTTTTAATTAGTCGCTCATTTAGATCCTCTGCTATATCTGCGATTCGGCGGGGAAAAGTGTCAGTAGACAAAGGGATACTTAAGAGCTGTTTGGCACTAGACTCCCCCAACATAGTTGTAACCATATCAGTAGCTGCAGGAAGAATTAAATTTTCTCCATCTGTGTGAGGCTTTTTGCACTGAGCGATTCTGTGTGCAACCTGATAAGAAGCTAAAAGTGATTTCAAAGGGACAACTATATATTTAACCAGACTCACGTTTTGTTGCTTCATTTCATCTTTTATTCGAATGAAAAAAATCTCGAGGTTTGTTGGCTGTTTCCAGGTGTCGTTGTGGTTTGCTTGGCTCCATACTCTCAACAGACAGCATTTCATGACAAATAGCGCACCGAAGGCCGGTTTTATCCAGTAACAAAAGCACTTCTGAGACCAAGAGAGATGTAACTTCCATCACAGTTTCTCGATTAATCGGCACCACCGGGAGATCGGGCATCTTTAACTTTTCTCTTAATGCGCAACAAAACGTTTTCCGTTTTGAAAGGTTAAAAATTAAAAATAACCTAAAAACCCTGAACTTTAATAACAGGTGCCCCTACGGACAACCACCGCTCTACGGTGTCTGAATTGGAGTGAGCAGATCACTAATTTCTGAGGGGAAGGAACTCAAATTTATGCGGTCTGTTAAGTAGAGAGATTTAATAGTTTATCCGAATTAGGCTCAGTTAGAAAACTACATTTTTCAGATGGAGACGAGGGTGAAATAAGCACACAGAGAGCGCAGTCAGCTGTTATTAATTAGACGGTGGGTTAGTATGGGTACTTTTAATGTGCTAAACAGGTATCAAATTGCTCGCTGAATTTTAGAACTAAACAATATCTTTTGTCTTTCTTAACAAATAATAAACGTTATTAATTTTGCTCATTCAAGATTTATATTTCAGTCTGTTATTAGGAGTCAAATAAAAACACTGGATTACATAAATGATTATTGAAACTATTTCACAACGATAGCAGTAAAGGATATAAATTCAAGTCCTGTTGCCAAACATGGCTCTGTTTGGTTGTTTAGAAAGGTGTAACTCTTCAGTATATAATCCCGGTACTTCAGGTTTACATTTCTCTACATTAGGGTGATTTAAATACCATTTGAAAGTACAGTTGCATTCGGTTAACTAGAAACGGAGGGTTTGGAGATGAAGCAGCACAGACAGCTTCTCCACCCGACCGTCTGCCAAAATCGGCTGAACGTTCACAAACAGTTATAGCAACAAAACTTTAAAGTAAAAGTGCTAATTGTCCTCCATAAATAATGCTTTGCTTCGTGTGCTTCATCTTACAGAGTTCTTCCCAAGCAGATGAGACATCACAAGCATCAAATATTTCTATACATAGCAATACTACGGAAAGAAAGCTCATCTATGTCATAAAAATATTATATTTTGTCTCATGTTTCCACAATCAAAATCGGTTCGAGTCGGTCAGAAATATAGCATTTGCATCCCGTTATTATAAGGAAAAGTAATGAAGATCATCGTTATTTGTAAAATTCGGTATTGTACATAGAAAGTTTTAACGCTGAAAAGATCGTTTACTTATCAAAATTTCACTTAATACAGTAATAAACACAATGCATATTTAAAATTGATTTGTACTATTTATGGATAGAGATGAAAAATTGTCAAAAAGAGATTCTTAATTTTAAATCAGGCAGCTCTTTTAGTCGTGTTACTGGAAATGGGACGGGTCACTTGCAAGAATAAATAGTAGCCATGTAAGTCACAAGACAGCAAGTGTTTTATAAAGAATGTGCTTGTATGTTTGCCCCTAAACACACAACACTGAAACGTCTTTGTAAAATCGCTGTATTATATTTACTAAATTCCTTATATCTAAACTAGAATACTATCACCTCGGCGCTTTGTTAGTTAAAATATAATTTACATTTCTCACAGTTAAATGTAAAGAGGATCTAATTATTTTTGTGTATGACTTTGGTTCTACTAAATTTTTAATATTATGTGAAATGTGGAGTCCTTATTCAAGAAAGGATTTTAATTTATTAGAGTTCAGCAGGAATTTCGAAAATTGTACGGATCTTAAAGCATTTGGAATACAATTAAAAATATTGGATTAACCAAGCTTTAAATCTAGACATTAAAGAGAAAACTGAATAAAGGTTTTCAGAATAATTAAGGGGTTTAGCGTGTGGACAGGGGATCATTAACAATAGAAGTCATAATTTAAAATAAACATAAGATTGTGGCACGATTAGATTTGTTTAATATTTTAAATAATATATATGAGTTAATGAGTGTGATGGACTATCGCTGCGAAGTTACCTGTAACAGTATTAATCAATCTGAGAATCATATTTAATAACTATTTCTCTTTGAAAGCTATTGCTTAAGCCACATTAGTCTGCATTGGAAAGGCTAGAAATGTAGAAATAACCCTAAACTTTTCATCAGTAAATAATCTTGACATTTTAAATGATGGTACACACAGTCTTTCTTCTACGTAAAAAGACACGGATCTACAAGTGCACCAGATGTTCCAGTGTAGCGACAATGATGCAATTGCACAAGCTGGAAAATTAATGAATATTTGATAAGGATGTGATCGCCTCCTCATTATTATTTAAATTACATTTGGTAAAAAAACGATCCTTTTCACAAGATGCTATTATGCAAGAGCAAAGTAGGAGAGATACTGATAAAACCTAGGAACCAAAAAAACTGATGATCTACGTAGACTGTAATTGACTTTCTGTGCTCATCAGAGATGCCACGACAGCTTCCATGCCAAGATGTGCAGGAAGAAAGTGTAAATCTCCTTCATTGATAAACTTGATCAGATCTGCTTACAAAAGAAATAACTAACAAAGCCTTTATAAGAGGAAAGAACTAATAAAAAAAAGCCCATCAATGAACAAACCAAATACTCAGTCAAAGAAGATTACAATAACAGAAAATTGAAAGTGTGGCATAAAAATTTAGGGTGCTAAGAAAAATAAAAAAATATATCTAAAAACATTCGAAAATAAATGAATAAATCTAAATCTACCCAATTATAGTAAGTGATTATGCTAAAGTATGAAGGTAAAGAACTAAGTCATTAATCAATTATTTTTCCAAACAAAACCAGGTTTAAACCACCAAGCGCCTCCCTGATTCTAAGAAATAAGGTTTCAAAAGCAACTAAAGATGGATGATGATATCTCAAAGCCTTTCGCTCTTATAGAACCGGGAATAGCACTGCGGTGGTGCCTCGACTGTAGAAAAAGTCCAGAATCCGATATGATCATAAATGATATGAATCGACGTTTTCTAAAAGCATGGAAGGCACTGGCACTTCAGTTTATAACAAATTATTAAATGAAAATAGGACACCTAATTTTTGTAGAAAAGCGAATATTATTGCGATTTCCAAAAAGGAAAGTCATAACACAGAACAGAGACAGCTATAGGCCAGTTTCTCTCACACACTGGCAAAAGAAAGGCTCAGGGCGGCATGATCAATGTCTGATCATGTAGTACGATTTACACAGCAGTGTTCCCTCTAATTTTTTTTCTTCCATCCATGCGCGGAATAAATTCTGTTAATGGCGTCATCATCAAAACAATGAGTGCCAGCAGCAGAGACGAAAATGTCAAACAGGGATAACTAACAAGTCGCGCTGTTTGAAATGTTTCTTTAGTATGAAATCAAATAAAACAGAAATTAGGCTGTGGAAAATTTCCAGTAGCCTTTTAAAATCTTACCTTTGAGGCATAAAAAATTATCAATTTTCTTTATATATGAAACGAGGTATTTTATCATTGGTGATTGGCGAAGGCTGCAGCATGGGGAAGATACTTGTTCTTGAGAAGTTTTTTTTTTCCCCGTTTACTTCTGTCTTTACCGCTCTCCCGGTGTTTATACACCATGCGCAGATTTACTTCTCCATCAGTCAAAATGTGAAATCTGATCCTCATTAGCATATATCCAGGTGATTTTCTTTCAATCTGTCCGTAGACAAAGCCGCGCTCACAACCAGCGCTTGCAGTTTGAAAGGTTTATCCTACATCCACCGGTTGGTGTCTCTGCATTTTGTAGACTGAAAGTCACCGTTTCCTTGGAATTTGCCATAAACTCTGCTTCATGCTTCTCTGCAGTTATGTGTCTGTAATCATCGTTCTGCTTCTCAGCGAACTATTCCTCCTCCTCCGTGGTGTTTTGGGCAGATGACTTTAATGGGCTACGGTCCACGCTTTTTCCCCCTGTATTTTCCATCTGGTCTGCTGATGTTTTCGGTGTCAGATTCATAATTTATTTGCTGTAATAAAAGTTGAGGCAGTCAAAAGCTGCCCATTGATTTAGTTCCTGGAAACCTTTTACTCGGATGATCACACAGCAGGGATATGAAACTTAGAATGGATTCCCAGATGGATTGGTAATCACTTTGTGCTTGGTGTAATTAGATTTTTAACATTGTTTCTCCCAGATACTGTCCTCTAATCCTATAGATCTTGGTCCTTGCTAACTGAACAAATTCAATTGTTAATAAAGAGCTTTTCTCAAAGCATTTGGTCATTTCTGCTAATTCATACAAAATATCATTCAATGTAGCTATAGTGATACGGTAACCAGTGTCAGAGAGATTCTTCAAGCAGTACTTCACTGTCGGGTTATTATATTCTGGGATTTAACGTTCTCAGTATCTAAGAAAAATCTCGCAATCGCGCATCAAATCAATCATAACGAAATATCTATACAATAACCTCACTCCATTTATAGGCTTAAACGATGAAGGTTCATTTTCTTTGCCATTTTCTCGAATTGTCACATTCGGACTGAGGATTTGCAGAAGGATGTATAAATGATCTTCCAAAATGTCTGTTTCCTTCATCATTGGTACGTTGTCCCAGGCATTAACTAATCCAAAATCTTCTCGATTGGTCACAGTTATTCTATTAAATATGGAATACACTGACTGAGCTGTTTGGCAACGTCACTGTTTTTCTCTAGAATGACAAAGCAGAATCTGAAGTGAACATCACTATTTTCATCATGTCCAGCTTATTCGGAGTGTAGAAGCCTTTGATAGCAGCTGTAACAGCTTGCACACTACAAGCAGATATGCTAATAATTCTACCATGCACTATGCTGTGCACTCCACACGCTGTATCTCTGAACATAGAGTATATTATAAGCATCTTATTAAGATAAATATGTGTTTTCATCAATCCTAAATGTATGATGATAAGAAGACAGGCGAATCCCCGACGTGATTTATGCGTGGACAACATTATGGATTGACATCAACGACTCGAAAGCATATATGGTACATGGAGCAGATACTTTACTATGTAATCATGTATATTCCCCACAACTTTCGCGGAGATGTTCATTTGTACTGCAAGAAAAATATTGTCTCTGAGAACGTTTATTTCCATCAGTTCCAGTCTCTTCTGTCTGTCTTCGGTGGTGTCTAATGGAATACTTGATTGTTAAAATCTCAGTAGGCGAGGATTCACGACCTCTGCCTGGTAAATGCCTTTTCATGTAGTCCAACTTCCACCCATCTTCCCATTTCTTGCCAGTAGTGAAGTCGCTAAATATGCCATCTTCAGCACAAATTTTGCAGGCCAATGGAATATTCCCCTCGTTTGTACACGAACCCTTCCTCCAGATAGTTGACATTCTGTTTCTACTATTCCATCAAGCCACTCTCTCCTCTGAACACGATGCAGCATTTCCTCTTAGGATTTGTCTCTTGTTAGTTGATGCTGTTCAAACATGGCTGCTAAAAGGCTGCACTTTCTGTTGATAAATAGAATCGCCACAAAACAATTAAAACCATTAATCATTTTTTTTTTGTACACAAGACTTCACTCTCTTTTTATCGAAGAATACTGTGTACACTTTTTTAATTTTCGAGTCTCGGCCCAACCACCGATCAATGAACTTTAACAGTATAAGAATTACTTGCAAATTTAATTATCGTGGCTGTAATTTGGAAAGATACGTGAAAACTGATCGAAAAACATCTTTTAACTAGCACCGTACTGCACTCATGTGACCCTTATATGCCGATTTAAATAGCAGAATCCTCACTACACACAGCTGAAACACATCCAAACTTAACTGAATCCAAGCCTAGTAGCCGGCTCACCAGTCAACCCACGAGAGCCGCTTTAACCGGTACATAAGGCCGGCTGGAGTAGGGTGTCCTGCGAAATTATCGACTTGGTGCCGATCATGCGGGGAAAACAAGTATAGATAGAAATCGATTAACCCTCCATGGTGTCTCTTTTTCGAGAGACTGGACGACGAGGTCATCCAGCCATAGTCTTTACCTGCCCACAGCATAAGAAACTACGGTTTAAAAAAATTAAACGTCGCCGGCACAGGGTTAACCTGTACAAAAAGCGTTTTCGGTTTCACCCCCCTTATAAAACGGATCTTTTTTTTGAACTTCCTGGTCTTTTCTGCTCAGCAGATCGCCCCGGGGAGCCGCAAGGCTTTAGAGGGCGGAAAATCCATTCTATCCAAATTAAGGTATGTAAGAATTTTCTTTAAAAAATATCAGTATACGGTCACGAGCTCCAACGCACCTGACAAACAAAAGGTTTTAGGACAGACACCTAATTAGCCAAACACCAGACCGACCAGAAGACGCTTAAATGTGTCATCAAACGGCAAACATCCGGCTTACGGTAATTTTCCGAACCGGAATACTGAAGGGGAGAATAGCCCGAGAGCCCTGCAGGCCAAACCATTGTGAGTACACAAACGCCTGGTATCGACACGGAAGTCGCGTCACCACCGAACAAAGGCCTTTATTTTACACCTCTTGCTGACAGGCAGAGCGGAGCGCTTGGCGAAGGTCCCACCTCTCCTGTTACACGAAAAGGACTGGCTGACGGCTAGCTCTACACAGTCTTTCAGGGATTTTCACAGACGTAGACGGTCCTCAGTCATAAATAGCTACGGGGGCCGAACGTGGAAACGACCCTACCGACACAGCACAGGTAGAGAGACTCTCCAGCTTCCATACACTAGAGAGAGAAGGAAAATTCTGAATGATTTCGTCTGTCTTTAAAATAAACCTAAAGCGTAAGACCTCACAAACATTAAACCAAATTAATTTCACATTTAATTTTTAATCAAGAGAGTATAGTACAATCTTCATACGGTCACTTGCTCTTCTCTGTCCCTCCAAAAATATCTGCAGTTCAGGGCATAATTTGTTTTTTTTCTAATTGATTTAGACAGTTCACAAACTTATATCTTTGCCAAGTTGGAATATTAATGAAGCATGGGATGCGCAGACAAAGATCTTGGGTAAGAAGTTTTCTGTCACCAGACCTTTAAAAGAAAACGGTTTGGTTCTTGTTACATTAGATTTTCAGAGTAGAGAAGTCCAACATCATCAGTGTTGATCACTCCTAACAAGTTATGAAGAAAAATATTCCTTGTCGACTGAAAAGACGAACATTATGTCAGAGTTACAAACAGCTAAATGAGAAGTTTGGGATGAGTTGATGCAGAGTCAGCAAGCAGCACGACAGAATGTTACAATCAATGAAATTTTATCCGTCCATGTTCTGAATAAGACCAATACTTATTCAGCCAACTAACCATATGAAACACACATACATATATATATATATATATATATATATATATATAATGGAGCAGAAGTAAAGGAATCTGGAGGTACACATTAATTTTCTAAATTCCCAGATGCTTACAGGCTAAATGGATACTTAAAATACATTCCCTATTAGCAAAATGGCTGGTGTAGAACACGCTTACAGAGAATCTCCAAAGCACGCCAAAGACAAATTTGATGGAGATACTTTATTCTCAGCAAAGCTGAGATGCTTTTAAAATAAGCATTAAATCAACAACATATTTCTAAAAATAAATTTCTCTCTCTCTTGGATGGGCTATGGTAGTAATATTCTGAAGCAAACAGGCAACATATACGAGGTCTGTCCAAAAGCACGCCAACCAGCCGGCGCGGCGTGCTCGCGACTGCAGTGCTGTGTATCAGAGACCTTGACCTTCAGTCTAATAATAGCCGCATCACGCCACGTCAATTAGCCATCGATCTACAAGCTCTAGAATGAACGTATGTTTAGTGCATTTGGCGATTTGTCGCAAGTTGAACAATGAAGGATCTTGAAGAGCAACGTGTTTGTGTGAAATTCTGTTTCAAATTGGGAAGAACATCCACCGAAGACAATCCCAAATCTGGACGACGACCTTCCATGACAACGGACGACGATCACATTGAGAAAGTGCGGGCTGTGATCCGTAGAAATCATCACCTGACTGTCTGTGAAGTTTCCGGAGAAGTAGGCATCTGTAAAAGTTTGTGCCACACGATTTTAAAAGAAAAATTGAGCATGCATCATGTAGCCGCCAAATTTGTGTTGTGTCTGCTGACAGATGAACAAAAAGAGAACTGAATCACAGTCAGTCAGGAGCTCTTTGATCGTTCGAATGCTGTTGATAGCTTTCTGAAAAGCGTCATAACAGGTGACGAAACGTGGGTGCATGGCTACGATGTCGAAACAAAAAGGCAGTTGTTGCAGTGGGTTGGATCATCGTTGCCGTGACCAATGAAAGCACGTCAGAGTCGCTCAAATGTGAAGGTGATGTTGACCGTCTTTTTTGATTGGAAGGGCGTTGTTTATCATGAGTTTGTTCCACGTGGTCAGACGATCAATAAAGAGTTCTACTTGGATGTCCTGAGGCGGTTGAGAGAGGCAGTGCGAAGGAGGCGGCCTGAGGCATGGAAAAACAAAACCTGGATGCTGCACCATGACAACGCACCTGCTCACGTGTCACTCCTTATCCGTGCGGGACTTTTTGGCAAAGCACGAGACGACTCTCGTCCCCCAGCCCCTATACTCTCCAGATTTGGCCCCTGCGGACTTTTTTTTGTTCCCAAAGTTGAAATCCACCCTGAATGGTCACTGATTTCAGACGATAGAAGAGATTGAAGAAAATTCACTACGAGAACTGCGCACTATCCCTGAAAACACGTTCTAGGACAGGTTCCATAACTGGAAAAAACGTTGGGAGTGGTGTATCAACAGTGGAGGGAACTATTTTGAAGGAGACAAGTCTGATTAAATTTTAAGTAAAGCAATAAATTTTGTTGTTTTTTTTTTAAAAGGTTCGGTTTCCTTTTGGACAGACCCCGTACAGTAATTTATTTTTATAATTAATTATCTTTATCTGTTTTATTAATATACTTTTTACAAGTATGTAATTATGGTTTCACTTAAGAAATATACGACATAAGTTGATCTGAAAAATCGGTTACCAATAAATTTTTGTTGTTGTTTTATGAGAAAGAAAATTCTTTCGGCTAAAATAATGTTTTGTTGGTTTTTAATCCGAGCTGTTCGGTTGAGGAATACAGGAAATGTGTTGATGGTTCTCACCCGGATGTGAACCCTCGGTAGTGACCTCATTCATAGCGACTCTACTCTGTTAATACCAGTAGCTGCACCATCATAATAAAATAAATATGCGAATACTATCAGCCACAACAAGCCTGTTATCCCCGAACCACCTCAGCGTTAGAACTGTAAACAGATTAATATTTATGAAGGTGCTTGATTTTAACGATTAAAAATAGCCATACCTGTTTACCTTTTTTTGTAAAACAGCATTCACCCGCTTGACTTTTGCAATGAATCTACCTGAGAGGCCCAATAGCTCCCCTAAAAGTTGGAACAGTAGGTCTGTCTCTGTAAACGATATCATTGAGAGGGTAAAGGTCGTGAATCCATTGTATTTGCGCCCAGTGAAGTCTGCTCACTCGGCGGATTATAGAGTCTGGCGATTTAAAATAACAGTTGAAAGGCGATGGAGCAATCGAAGCTCAACGCAAGAAACTGTCATAATAGGGCGCAGAAGTCGGCTCCCTTGCTGCTCTTACACTACGTGAACAATTGTTAAAGTTTGTATAAAAAATAATAAAACCATTAAGTTACCAAAAGCAAGCGAAGTAAAGAATTCAGTTTGTGCCGAGTTTCGGGAAGACGCGAAAAGGAGACTAAAATATCACAAGTTCCTGAAGGTCGCCATTTTTGGGCTTCAGAATCAGATATCATAGCATTTCAAATTTGCTGTTGGCGCTTCTGTGGTTTATAAAGTTATTAATATTTAGTAAAGAGATTAATTATCTTGTGGATTAGACCAGAGTGCCAAATGGTATCGAATGTCAAAGACATTTCCTCATACACCTTTCCCTGTCTCAGATAGCAAATATAGTTCTGCTCTTTGTTGTCTTTCAAGAATTTCCAACCCAGCTACACTCAAATGTACCATACATACTTTAGATAGTCGAAAGGTAGTGTATAATAGTGGGAACTGCTTTAAACTTGAGGCAGAGTATCGACAGCCTCAAGCTTCGCACTCTAGTGCTAATAGAATTATCCCACCCGTCTCCTCTTGATTTTAATGAGACAGCCGATTCAATGGGCAGTTTATTTACGGCTTGTGTCACCCGTTCCGTGCAGATACACAATTGAAAACAAGTCACTGGGACTCTGCTGTGGTGGTTACTTAGTCGGGTGCACAATTGGCGAATTGGACCCGTTTGACATGAAATACTATGTAAAAGCGTCGCATAGCTCAAGGGCGTAATTATTCAAGAGAAAAATGGAGCGACTCATAGAAAACAGTTTCTTTAAAGTGTATTAAGTAACATGCAGCAACAGCTATGTTAAACAACAACCGCGTGCTCAAACAATGGACAACATTCTAAATAAAAGAACATGGCTAGCACAGTTGGAGAGAAGGAAATTCGACGCCTACGTCGGCGATTTAACTTAAATGGCCAAGAGTCGTTATGTGATATGAGAGATTATTTCAAGAAATGCACCAATAAGACATCGCCTGGGATGAAGATCCTGGATTTCATAAGAGGAAGTTCGGCCAGATAAACGTCGGTTTTTAAAGTCAGATTTGTTAGCGAAAGACTTAGCGAGTTTCGTGCTCAAGCTGGATCTCCTCCATGCGAAGGCAGGGGTCTTCGTATAAATGGGCTTTTCTCAAAGGAAGATCGGGCACTGGGAGTTCTTTCCAATTTGTATCTACTCACAGCGGGGCATCAAATGAGTTAAACCAAAAACAAACAATGCAGAAAAAGTCACCAGCCGAAAATCAGTAAGAGGAAACATTGAATACAAAAGATAGAAACAAGAATGTTTATAGGAACTTTTTTAATATTATAGTTAAACTTTTCCCAACCTCCGAAAGATTAATTTTATGCAAAGAAATTCAAAACGTTCCCTGTTTATTTCTGTAAAACAAAACGTTACAAAGTTCAATTTCTGGACTTTCGACTTTGGTTTAAATCAGAATGGATTCGATCTATCGATTCTATCGTTTAGATTTTTTTTTGTTTTGTAAAATATATGGAAAACAATGCATGTGAAATTGAAATAAACCATGCTAAAAAGTGAAAAATTAACCATAACATTTTTTCATTGTCCGTGTAGTTAATGTCCAGCAAATGGTATCGACATATCTCCGCTGAAATTTTCGACAGCGATTTGGCGTGGTGACCACATATCTCTGCTGTACTGCAGGCAGGTACTTGCTGGTTTTTGAGAGCCAGAAGGAACGCGATGCTTCGGGTGGCCGCCTTCCGAGCAATCAGTGCTCGGTGATTCTTTCGATCAAAACCTGCCGTCACTATATGCACCAAGATCGTTTACAACATCAGCTGCTTTCAAAACAATGTTATTTGTACAATATTCAGAGAACAGATTTTTTTTCTTTTTGTCAATTTTGATCAGTTGTCGTTTTCGGACGCTAATTTCAATTGACGCCAACCCACTCAGCTTGAGACCAGTTTCGTGGCATCTGAATCCCCCCACCGCATTCATTTCTCTCTAAATTCTGCCACCATTTGTAAATGATGTGCGTTATATTCTGAGACTGTCGTCCTATCACTAACGCGGGACAGGAAAAGTATCGGTCTAAGCACCAAACCCCGTGAAACGCCAGAAAAAAAGGGATTAATCTATTCCAGATACTAACAAGTTCGGGAGACATTTTTCGTGCACCACTCCGTCCAATTCTCTCGATAAGTCTGGATAAATAGCGGCAAGTTGGCGGCCTTCAGCCCTAACCCAAATCCGTTCTTTCGTGCATTCCATAAAACTGGGGAAAATCTCTCTCTCTCTCTACCTCTCCATCTCTCCCTCGCCATCTCTCTCTCTCGCCTCTCTTCCTCTCTCTATCTCTTTCTCGCTACATCTCCATCTCTCTCTCTCTCTCTCTCTCCATCTCTCTCTCTCTCTACTCTCCACCTCTACCTCTCCATCTCTACCTCTCCATCTCTACCTCTATATATATATATCCATCTCTCGCTCTCTACCTCTCTCTCTCTACCTCCTCGCTCTCTCTTTATGTGTGTATATATATATAGATCCATCTCGCTCCTCTCCACCTCTACATCTCTCCACTCTCCACCTCGACATCTCTCCCACCTCTCTCTCTCTCCATCTCTCTCCATCTCCATCTCTCTCTCTCTTTATGTATGTATATATATATATATATATATCTCCCTCTCTCTCTCCCGCTCTCTCTCTACCTCCCCTCTCTCTCTACCCTCTCCATCTCTCTCTACCTCTCCATCTCTCCACCTCTCCCTCCCACCTACCTCTCTCTGTCTCTCTCTCTAACCTCTCTCTCTCTCCACCTCTCCATCTCCACCTACCTCTCTCTGTCGCTCTCTCTAACCTCGCTCTCTCTCCACCTCTACATCTCTCCATCCTCTCTCCATCTCTCTCTCTCCACTCTCCCACCTCTCTCCATCTCTCTCTCTCTCTCCATCTCTCTCTCTTTATGTATGTATATATATAGATATATATCTCTCTCCATCTCTCTCTCTCTCCACCTCTACATCTCTCTCCGCTCCATCTCTCTCTCTCTCTCTCTCTCTCTTTATGTAATGTAATATATATAATATCTCCATCTCCTCTCTCTCTCTCTCTCTCCCTCTCTCTCTCTACCTCTCCTCTCGCTACCCTCCTCTCCACCTACCTCTCTCCACCTACACTCTCTGTCTCTCTCTATCTCTCTCCATATCTCTCTCCATCTACTACCTCTCCTCTCTCTCTCGCTCTCTACTACCCTCTCCATCTCTCTCTCTCTCTCTACCCTCCATCTCTCTCTCTCTCCTAACCTCCTCCATCTCTCTCTAATACAATCTCCATCTCTCTCTCTCTCTACCTCTCCGTCTCTCTCTCTCTGTCTCTCTCTTTAATGTGTGTATATATATATATATCTCCAATCTCTCTCTCTCTCTCTCTCTCTCTCTTCTCTCTCGCCCTCTACATCTCTCACCTCTACTCTCTCCATCTCTCTCTCTACCTCTCCACCTCTCTCTCTCCACCCCTCTCTCTCTACCTCCATCCACCTCTCTCTCTCCTCCTCCCCTCTCTCTCTAACCTCTCCACTCGCCACCTCTCTCTCTCTCTCCACCTCTCTCTCTCTCCCCCTCGCTCTCTCCACTCTCCACCTCATCCACCCTCCTCTCTCTCTCCACCCCTCTCTCTCTCCATCTCTCTCTCTCTTTATGTGTGTATATATATATATATATATTTCCATCTCTCTCTCTTACATCTCCATCTCTCTCTACCTCCGTCTCCATCTCTACCTACTCCTCTCTCTACCACTCTCCATCTCTCTCTCTCCATCTCTCTCTACCTCTCCATCTCTCTCTAACTCTCTACCTCCCTCTAACCTCCTCCATCTCTCTCCATCCCCATCTCTCCTCTCCTCTCTCCTCTCTCTACTCTCCCCTCTCTCCCTCTCCCCATCTCTACCTCTCCATCTCTCTCTACCTCTCCATCCTCTCTCTCTCTGTCTGTCTCTCTAAATCAGGGGTGGGAAACCTTTTCCTATCAAGGGCCATTTGGATAACATCATTTGTGGGCCGTACAAATTATCAACCTAAAAATCAACCTGCTTTTTTTGGTCAAACATTTAACTCACCCCTAATGCGATGGCTGGGACTGCTTCTCTTTGGGAAGGCGTGAGATGTCAGCTTGTATTGATGATGTTGCTACTCGCAAATGCTTTTCCAGGTTTGCGTCGGTCAGTCGCGGTCAACTCTTTGCGAGGGTCAGTTCTGAAAAGAACTGCTCGCAGCAGTAAGTCGTTCCGAGCGCAGATGCATATTTCAGTGCGTGTCCCCTCAGAGTGGGGAAATGCACAGCTCAAGTCTGTTCATTGCCAAAACAAGTCTCTCAGACAAGTCCTCGCCTCTTGCAGCGCCATGCATGGCTCCCAATGACAGCGATTCCTCTCGCGGCAGTTATCCCACGAACGAAAATGGCCGCTAGTTGTTACGTCCTTTGTCTCGTCACAGGCCAGAGAGAAAAATCGGAAATCTCATGCAGAGTCCTTCAGTGTTCTTTCAATATCTTCTGCTATGTCAGTAATCCGATCTGCGACGGTTCTTCGAGACAAACTAACAATCTGAAACAATTTTACTTTGTCTGGTGCTAGCAACTCCGGTCTTTCACAAACCGTCACTGTGCAACACTCAACAAAGTACGAGTCATCTGTGGCCATCTTTATATGCAAAATTACACGGGAAATCCATTTCTGGCCTTCTTTTTGTTAAATTAGGCATGGTTTTTACAGAATTGTCACTGTATACCCCTTTTGTTATTATCATTAAATAAAATATTTTATTTAATTTAATATTAATTTATTTGCTTATTTTAATGTGTGCTCACATTTAATTGAGTTGATCACTTAATACTTTATACCTCAAAGCTTGTGTTTAATTTAATTTTGTTTGTTTCAGATCTCATTTGTTTTCAACCATGAGTGCAAGACAGTGCAAAAATGATCCAAACAGATTTTGTTACATATGTGGGGAATTGACTTTTGCTAAAGAAAAGCGCAGTATTACACACCATATCAAGAAAATGTACAAGGCGTACTTCGATTGTTACTTAGGAGACCAGGATAAGTCATGGGCTCCTCATGTGTGAAGACACTGAGTGCCTGGTATGCAGGAAAACATGTTCACATGAAGTTTGGTGTGCCAATGATTTGGCGTGAGCAGAAAGATCACTCTAATGGTTGCTATTTCTGTCAGCATGATTTTACAGGCTGTACTACAGCAAAGAAAGAGAAACACATCGTTTACCCAAATTTGCGATCAGCAGTGCGCCCAGTAGAACACTCAGAAAATTTGCCTGTGCCCCAACCACCAGATCAAGAAATGCAGACTTCCAGCAGTGCTGATGAACATTCCAGTGGTGAATATATGGAGCCCAGTGATCCAGAAAGCGAAAATAAACCAATACCATTTTCTCAAGAGGCTCTAAATGACTTGTGCAGGGATCTCTATTTAACCAAAGACAAAAGTGAGTTTCTGGCATCAAGGCTTCAAGAACGTAATCTTCTTGAGAAAGGAGTGAAAATAACACTCTACAGAAAACGTACAGAGGATCTACTTGCATTATTCACCATGAAGGGTGACTTATGCTTTTGTAATGACATCACTGAACTTTTTGAGCAACTGGAAATTCCATACGATATAACCAACTGGCGACTTTTCATAGATGCATCCAAGAACAGCATCAAAGCTGTTCTGCTACACAATGGTAACACTCTGCCTTCTGTTCCCATAACTTATAGCACAACCATGAAAGAATCATATGAAAATCTGAAAGCAATTCTAACAAGCATACAGTATGATGACCATAAATGGCATATTTGTGCAGATTTTAAGGTTGTGGCCATGCTTACTGGCCTACAGCTTGGCTATACTAAATTTTGCTGCTTCCTGTGCTTATGGAATTCCAGAGCAAGAGCGGAACATTATGTACGCAAGGATTGGCCGATCCGAGATGAAATTGACTATGTGCAAGTTGTGAATGATCTGCTGAGTCATTACCATGACATGGGATGTAACATGTCTCTAAAAGTTCATGTGCTCCACTCTCATTTGGATTTTTTTGCGGAAAATCTTGGTGATGTGAGTGATGAACATGGCGAGAGATTTCATCAGGATATATCAGCGATGGAGCGACGATTCAAAGGAAAATGGAACCCTGGCATGTTGGCAGACTACTGCTGGGGTATAAAAACAGAAGATCACACTCCACACAAAAGGGTTAGAAGGACAAAGGTTGTTTAAACTGACGTGTGTGTATTTTTAATTCATAACCAATAAATGTTTTGTTATACCAACTAAATTTTTGTTTTGTTTTTTGTAATATTCAGTATTTACAATGTTGTGTTGCGCAATATTATACAGTATATTATAAAACATATGGTTCATGGCACAGGAAAACGGTGCCTAATCTGGATAAATAAAGGTCAGATTCAGAATCAGGACAATTTTTTGACCCAGAAACAAGTCTTACTTAACTTGTACTTTTTTTGAACCTGTAATTTGTTGTACAGTGTTATCTAACAGTTATCGAAAAAAGAGAGAAATAAATAAAGAGTATATATATATATATATCTCCATCTCTCTCTCTCTCTCTCCACATCTCTCTCTCTCTCCACATCTCTCTCCACATCTCTCTCCACAGTGGAGAAATTCGTATTTCTCGGTGGAAGTAAAAGGAAAACCAAATTATTTAATCTGCACACAACAGACAGCTGTTGCTAACGAACACATTGCTCAGCTACAGTATGGAACCAACCATGGCAAGAAATACGATAAATCTGATGGAAAGTTACGCGAGGACAAAATTTCTGAATTATGAAGGTCGTTAAAAATCGTTAGGTAAGTGAAGCTGCAGTCAGGACAAGCTTCATAATTGTCCACGAACCAGCTGTCTCTTTTCGGAAAGAGACATTTTGAGGAAGGGCGTGTTAATTGCTAAAGAATTAATCTGTTTGAATAAACGGAAAAGTAAGGCGCTCAAGAAACGGTTTTAGAGAGAATCGGTGATTTATTGGGAACTTTAACAGGAAATTCAAAGGCAAAGTTATGCCCTTTTGTTGCATTTTGGGTTGCAAAGGACGAAAGTATGAATTACTGACGTGGCACAACCTTTTTTCATTTGTGGTGTTGATGAAAATTTTTACATAACAGAAGTGTCTTCAGGGTTGATTCTGATGAAATACACAACCACAGGCGATTTAGAAGTCTTCTAGAGGAAAGTGAAAATCACCGCGTGTTGCCATGTCACAAGTTCGCTGGCTAAGTCGGAGACCTGTACCGAAAAGCTTCTATGAATTTCCTGATGAAATACTGTTGTTTCTGGATCAGAAAGGTAAATTTGGGCCTGAGTTTCAGGATAATGAATGGCTTCAAACTTTTGCTTTCATGGAGGATGTTTTAGACCACCTAAATTGTCTCGACATAAAGATACAGGGTCGAAACAAAGCAGTGACAGAATCTTATGACAGTATTCACGCCTTCGAGATTTGGCTTCAGCTTTGGATAAAACAAATGGCCGAGATTAATTAGGTACACTTTCCCTCCATTAAAACTCTACATAGCATGGCTAAGCCTCACTGCGACATCTTCACAGGGAATCACAGCAGCAAAATTTCTAGGCCAAGAGTTGAATTCCAAGAAAGGGTATCTAACTTTAGAAATTCTGCGAAAGACTGCGATTTTCCGTGACCAATTTTCTGCCAGTGTACACAGGGTCTGAGAGGAGCTTGGAGCTGTAGTGGGACTCTATTTTATATGGAAAGCTTTTCTATATTGGTGTAAGTGCATTAATAATATCTAAAACAAAACTTTGCCTCAACAATTGTCGGGGTCTGGAACAGCGGATACGCACTTGAACTCTTTTCTAGAATGAACACCAACAAGTCCAAACGAAGCTCCCAACTTACCCGACCCCAACACAATGCACGAGGAAGTCGCTTGCTTTATATTCCGTCGCACCCGATATTTCTCGAATTAAACTCCCCCCAAACACTATACAATGCTAAGATCCCTATTATCGGAGCTAGACATCCTGGTGGCGCTGTCATTATAAACACGAAATGCACGCAATCACCGCACTACATCATCCTTTTCAGGGGGCTGTACCTGTCACCAGAACGAAAGGAATAATTGCTTGCTTACTGGAATCTTCACATGAAACGCAAATTAGGATATAGTGTTAAAGGTTTATCACCAAACCCCGGCAAATCGCAGACTGAGTTCCTTCGATGTACGGCCGCCGGCGGTTTTCATACCAAACCCGCACAAACATCAAGGTGTTAGCAACCTAATAATTAAGGACACACGTTTCATAGGCTGACCTGAGTCGCTCTCCGACTACTGGAGGGTTCGCACAACCCTGACTGACCCCTGGCAGCCCTCACGACAATCCTATACAACACGCTGGTTCTCGGCTCTATATTATCGGAACTCGACGTCGCATAGTCTTATCTGATTCACCGTCTTCATCAGCAGTTTTGCCAGGAAACCGCGCTTGTTTATTATGTACAGTTGGCCACACCCACCGCCAACCTGACCAGCTTTACCCCTACACAAATGCAACCTACCAGTGAAGGTCACTCCAACCTAACCTCAGAAATCCCTAAAATTCAGCGACACCGTAGACAAACGAACAGCCGCTCACAAACCCAGCTGTAGACACTGGCCACGATTAATCCAAACTCTGACAGTAAATTTGCCAAGCGCTTAAACGTTACAATGATGATCAGGAACATCGGTTAAGGCTTTGACGGCTGCCAGACCAGCTGAAGACCTGGGGTTCCCTCAGATTCTGCGCATGGTAAGGAACGAGTCGGTTAAATCGTCAGACACAAGCGCGCGATGTAGCACCTGTCGTAAATAATGACTGCTGGCGAGCCATTCGCTAAGAACCCTTGGTTCGATCCCAACTGATGTTTATGCCTACGAAGACGTAGAGCTTATTCCAAAAAATGAAATTATGATTAATAATTTATTTCTTGCAAAGTTAACATGTCGACAGATAAGGTACGAACTACGCAACCATAAGTAACCTAATAGAACAGAGAGGTCGCGGTGCCAATATCCAATCAGCAGCTGATGAATGCGGTTTACTTTTAGAAATATATTTCCGCGTTACCTTAAGGTGTCGTGATTCCAAGGTGTTATACTTGGCCATCTGCTTTTACTGATGTACATATTTGAGTTCGGTCCGAAATAGCTTGGGAAATTTTGCGGATGGTAGTAAATTATGCAGTAATGTCAACGAGAGTGGAACAGTTGGATAAATCAGCCAAACCTGGCCTTCTAATTGGAGAACTCTGTCCCGCTGCTCGCGGTCTATTGACATTCTACGGCAGTAAACTCTAGGGAGCGGGGCGTGTGAGGGTATTAGCCTGAATGACTAAGCGAAGTAGCTAGGTACATCTGAGTCTCGAGTGGTGGTGGAGATATTTAAAATCAAAAATTCTCCAGCACGTTCGCCGCCGGAAAACACACAAAACTCTTCATTGTTTAGGTTCGATCGGCGGCAGACTTCCTTATTACACCTGTGCTTTCTGGGAATATCGGGTAAATCTCTACACACACAGACACTGTTTGGGGCTCCCCCCGCCAACTTGCTTCACGACCATGAAACCCGTTGCCCGGGTACTGTTGATTGTGGGGCTTTTAAATAGTTCTGAGACATACCCTGGATCCAGGAACTCCTGATATACTGTCTGATAACCTTATCACATGGAGACGAAATAGCATTTATTTTTATTTTTTCTGTATTCACATTCTTAGAAATGCTTTACCAGGTAACAATACAATTATCATAATTTAAATGTTGAATACAAATATATTTTATACATTTAAATAAACTTCCGCAAAAGCTTTGTGACTGCACTATTCTTCATGAAAACAAAAGACACGTGAAAGAGCAATTTTAGGAAAAGAATTCAGAACTTTGTTGAGGGTTAGAAATAAGAATTCATTTATGACAAGTCTGGTGATGGATCATTTACTATAAAGCTGGTCACCAGAAGAAGCCACTCAATTCTCGTTTGGTAATTACCTGGTATAAAGTCCAGAGTTCGTTCTTTTAAGGAAATGAAAATACCATAAAACTATCACCCGTCCAACATGTGCGTGCCGTAGATCTCAGCCAATGATACCGACGTTTTACTTGTTGGTAGCCACCATGACTCAGAGCTGCTTTGTTTCCATGATAAACATGTCCCACTTACGCCCACCTTTACTGCATTACCGTTCTTTTAAACATCTGTTTTACTCCAGAAAGTCCTGCTGTAGGCGAATTCCAGTATATCCCACCAGCTTCAAACCACGGGACCAGCCTCCCACCTTATCCGCCGCTCTGAGCCACATTAACGTAACTATGGCAATGTTTCCTTTAACGTTTCTTTAAAATGAGATTTAACTCTTTGCAAAGTAACTTGATATTTACGTACGGATCGTGACCGAAGATCGCCCTTCCCAAATTAGACGGGACCACCTGGATGACTGAGTATGTTTACAGGGTTTGAGACGCTGCTCTCCGCATGACAGCAGCATCAGTCGTCGTGGAATATCTCAGAAGACCAAATAGCTTGCCATTCACACTACTCGGATGTTTACCTACGGTAACGGACACCGAGAACTAACTCGGTCTTCGTCAATCTAATGTCATCTGGTGTCTGACCCAGATGCTCACACACACCTTTTGCGGCTGGTATAACAGGTTTGCCAAGATCGGGTGTACGATTATGCTAAATGGTTAATTCATGTAAGGGCTTCCACACTGATAATAAATCGCCTCTTCCATTATTCCGCATTTCCAGTGGCTCTGCTGCAGGAAAGTGGATGTCAGGGAGCACATGCAGTCAACAAAAGACATAAGGACAGGATTGGCTATTTCGTAAAGTAGGCGCGTCGTGAAATGTCGGAGTTCTTACACTTGTGGTAAAGTCTTCAAAACCAATTATGCCACCCACAGGTAGATTTTCTGGAGTTGGCACCAGATCGCTAAGGGCTCGTTCAATCTCGGTGCTGGAGTTCAACAACGAAATAAATAAAGCAATGTACCCAGTCAAAACGGCAGCCAGCCCATCAAAGGCGAAGCTTTATTATTATTATTATTATTATATTATTATATTATTATTATTATTATTATTATTATTATCATCATCATCATCGTCATCATCTCCAAACTCTTGTAAATCTTTTTTTACTATTAATGTAATCTCTATAGCCCAATTATACACTTTCGCCACAGTTGCGGTCCCACCACTACAATATCTATTTCATAGATAAATGAATTTGTTAGTGCATAAAGTTAATTTCGGAAAATATGTTGCAGCTTTAAAAGCTGTCGGTCGGTTTAGGAATTACAATAAAAGACACTATGATGTGTACATCCATAACCGAACCAGAATCTTAGCTAATTTGTAATTATAGCCCTTAATTTATCAGTAGCTCTAAACAGACACTGAAAATTCGAAAGTGCATGGGAAATAACTATCAGATCTGTGTAAATATACGGAAACATTGTGAGAGCATGTGGTGTGTCAGTCCTGGAACATACCTGAATCAGGACGGGAAGGGAAATGTGGTCGATAAATACCTATATTTCCATTTTGTATTTTTCCAAATAAACCATTCGTTTGTTAAAGAAATAATATTTTCTTGAGACAAATATTTTTTTCTTCATTAAACCAGGGATGTCATCAAACGTTCAGAAATTCAAAAAGAAATAATGAACTTTAGCCCAGTAGACCCATTTTAAACACTGAAATCAACAATTAAAATGTCATTCATCGATTATCGACTGTGGTAATTCTGTCCTGCAATCGGCTTTCTCTTTTTTGATTTCCAGTGTACAGTAAAATACAGGTGTACACGATTTAAATTGCACATTATTTAGCTAAAACAAACCCCGTGAGTAGTGACCGTATTTTAAAATAAAAATTTATGACTCATTGATTTTCTTGAATCTATTATTCTCCTTCGAGCAATATCAGGACACTTCCTGGACGCTCGCTATTGGTTCATCCCAACTTCACCTGGCAAATATATGCAGTCTATATCAGCAGGTTTCATTACCTGTCGACTGATTGTAGGTAAGTTTGTTTGTCTATTGATAACAAGTGTATTAAAACTCGCAGACAGTTTACCGAACAATAGCGCATATTTATTAGTTGGCGATTGTTTCTCGAGAGGTTCTATAAAAATAACTTTTCGAAAAGTTTTTAAAGTACCTTATTCAAATGATTACGTCTGTTTGACGAGTCTAAATTAATAAGACGACGAAAAGGGTTCGCGCACATGAGAGTGAGACGAACGGATTTCTTATCGGTTTCGGGTATACAGACTAACGTTCACTATTTCTGTGGTGCGAGGCAGAGTTCTAACTGTTCTGTTGACCACTGCACCTGACCAGATTTCGCGGTTCCAAACCATCCAGCCAGCCCGCCCGCTAACATCTATGGTGCATCAATGTCTTATCTCATTGAAAATGCGTTTCGTTTATTTTAAAGAAAAGAACTTTAATTCTGCGATTCCTGTTTACACGTTAATAACGCATCAGTTAAAGAAGGAAACGAGTCCTCCCGCCAGGTTCCTTTCCTTACAACCAAAACTGATAAACGTAATTCTTTATTGTTTCCCAATATCTTTAAAGAAACTGTTTTAGAGAGGAGGATGTCCGTCAGTCAGGTGATGATCGGAGATCCGCATTAGGTTTCCGGTGAGCCACAGAGAATAAATTAGGTACTTGTACCTGCTAGTGGCTGGTATACATGGAATCAACAATGACCGAAGATCTGTGTCCTCCTATAAAGTGAAAATGACGAGAGCCGTTTACTATTAAAGCTCGGACTGTTTGCTGGAGAGAGGGGGGAATAACCCATACCAACCACTCTCGCTCTCTTGTAGCAGGTGAAAGCAAATGAGGCGACAGGTTCAAGATCCACCACAGCAGACACAGCATTCTCTCCACTGTGGCTAAAGATGAGGACGTAGCGCGTGGTTACGATAGGATATTAACTAATGCGAGTCCAGGAGAAGTGAAAAGAAATCGCATGACAGCCAGTTACACCTTTCATTGGGAGGACCATGAAAAGATGTCCCTCTCGGCCTGATGTAAGAAAGGCTGGCTGACCGATCGTAGGCTTCTTAGGTCCCGGTCGTCAGTCACATGGAAGGAATACACGCGCTGATCGTGTGCGAACACAAGACCAGAGTAAAGACGTCCACGTCTCTCCCTGAAATTGATCCATTTCTTGGTCAGGGGCGGACAACTGTCGCTCTCGGTAATATTACCATAACAATATCAGCGATCAGTCCCATAGTCAGACCGCTGGCAAAAGGGCCAACTCCACCACTGTAGTGTAGAGGGCTCTCACCGTCCCGACCCCTAATCCGTGGCACCGTTTGGCTTATAACCTGCTCACCTCTGCTGTACAGAAGATACGGAGAAATGGAAGATAGCGTTTCTAATGTCGATTTATTCTATTTCTGTACTTGTTTGATTTCTAAAATTTGGTATTAATTTATTAAATGCACCTTTTCTCTAAATTCGTGGGACAAAAAACTAACTCTCACGTCCTGTAAGCACCAGAACATGGCAACCGGGCGATCATCCGCACCCACCCGGTCTCCAGGCGGTTGTTCGCAGCTGTCGCTTAACAATCCAAGGGGAGATAATCCCGGATGAATATCCAGAGAAGAAATCAATTGTGTGAAGGAAGTGTACAGTAATAATTGTTACCTTGATTATCAGTTGTTATAATTCTTATTTCTATCGTCGGTGCTGCATCTTTTTATCAGAAAATAAAGTTGACAAAGCGCAAAAAGGACGGCCATGTATTAAATGCGATGTATCTCTCGCACATCTGAGCCTCCCATCTTCAGTTCTGTAAAGAAAAGTTGACGAGTTGTTTGTTATTATTATTATTATTATTATTATTATTATTATTATTATTATTATATTATTATTATTATTATTATTATTACGCCATGCCAAAAATACTGTGGTAAAACTCCAATCTAACAGGTGTAAGTAAAATGGTGAGAATATGGGTCCTCCTTCCCGAGTGTTCCTCTCTCGTAGCCAGCCATTCCATATTTACTCCGTATTTTTATTGTGCGTGCGGAGACTTTTTAAAATGGTGTCATTCTCGGTCAGACCGGCCATTAGAAGAGTTACCATTCTCTTATCACGTGATAGGTGATGTTCAGACCGTTCGCAATTAACAAGTGTAAAACAGATATTTCAGCTTCTTCAGATTCCCTTTCAGCTTAAAGCAAAACTAAAGTCTGTTTAGGAGGTGATTCAGTTCAGAACTTAAAGCATTTTGCCCAATAACAGCCACACAATTCAGCTCAAAGAAATCCAAGTCGTTTTAAACTTATAATGCTATCCAAGCGCACACTGGCAATTTCATATTTTCTCTGTGAACAATCGTACAAACAACTTTGTTGTCGTCATACTTGTGCAAGATGGCGTGTTGCTGCGTGCTGTTCATAATTTCCCAAGCGCTAGGTGGCGCTTTCCGAAAGTAACGACCTACTATCTATTTTTCCTTATTTGACAAATCCTAGAACGTTCAGCTATTAAACCCTTTAATTTCTAGATAGAAATTGAGGAGAACAGACTCCACCGGCTCCTTTGCTTGTATTTCCAGCTTTATAACTTCTAGGTCCAGTATAACGATCAACAAAGAGAGAAAAGGGAGCCATTTTGGGAAATTCCGGACACTTTCATCACCTGTAAAACAGTTAATTAACAAGGCTTCAGGTCGCCGTCCCGCCCTCGAGTATCCGAGCAGATCGAGTCATTTCGTTTATACTTCAGACCTACACTTTTAGAACGAATCATAATTATCTTTTTTATAAATTACGAAATATAATCTGGATAAAATCTACCTTATCAGGGAAAATAATTAACATCAGATAAAGCTTTTCATCTTTGAAATGATTGAGCGACAAACTGTTTTGGTTTTCTTCTTCCGTTCTCCAAACAAAGGATTCTGAAATTCTTATGATTATTTACTCAGGAAGTCAGATTAATTTTCTAGGAATCTGTCCTAGAAATATTCAAATGTATTTTTTAAATTATATGACTCATGCTGGTTTGTCAAACGTTGAATACATACAGCCGCTCTACACAAGAAGCCTTTGTATATATATATGCATTCAAAAAGAAATAGGCGGAAAGTACCTGCTGTCTATCACACTTCGGTTTTACCAAAGCATTTATAAATAGAAAAATGACTCAATGTCCACCTACTATCATTTTTTAAGCACCAGAATAATTTTAAAAAATAACCTGATGAGTTTTTACTTGACATTTTATTTTAAACATTTCAAATACTTTCTGAGAAAGTATCCATTTTACATTTTGTCACGCAACTGACTTAGTTTCCGCAGTAGTTCTGCTCCCAGCGGTTCCCTGAATTATTGTCGCAAGTTCTTTCCTCTGAAAATGATGTCATGTTTTTCAAGCCACCAGAAAAGTAAAGTAAAGTAAACATCCATCAGATCAACCGGTAAACAGACGGCGACGCTAGACTATTTTTACAGTTCTAAAACATTCTCCGCTGTACATCATGGTTTTTTAAATCATCAGGCAGCTAAGGCATCCCCACTTACAAACTAGAAACCATTAATTTCCCATAATAAAGAGAAAGGGGATTATATTATTTTTGTACTCAACACTTTGGTTGTACAGTCTTTTAATAACTGACAAGATGCTTCACAGACGCATACGACTGCATTCACTGTTCCTCCTGACAGTTCTCTTATCAGAACTCCCACACGCACATCTTCGTGCCTGAACACAGAATTTTTAGACCTGACTTGTCATAGTTTTATCACTGCACTAACCGTGCACCCGAATGCTTCTTTCTTGACTCTCACTCACAGACACAGAGAGAGAGAGAGACGACAACAACACCAGACACATACACACACACAGAGACAGACACGACACAGAGACACACACCACACACACAAGACACAACACAGACAAGACAGAAGAGAGAGGAGATAGAGAGAGAGAGAGAGAGAGAGCGAGAGAGAGAGAGAGAGAGATAGAGAGACGACACAGAGAGAACACACACACACACACACACACATACACACACACACAGAGACAGACCAAACGGACACACACACACAACACACACTGACACATACACAGACACAGAGACCACACACACACCAGGCACAGCACACCACAACAGAGAGAGAACCGGACACACACACTGAGACACACAGAGACACTGAGACACACAGAGAACACGGACACACACAGACACACACACAGAGACACGGACACACACACACACTGAGACACACACACGCACACACACAACACACCACAGAGACACACACACACAAGACACACAGACACACACACACACACAGAGACACAGATCACACACCACACACGCACACGCACACCACACACCCAAACGCACACACACAACACAGACAACACACGGCGCACGCTCGCGCGAACAAATGTTGGAGATGTATCTAAATAATTAAAACCCGAATTTTCGCAGACTCACTGTAGACACTTTATTTACGGGCACAGAGAACAAAGGGAAGATTTCACCTGGATACCTGCCCATATAAAGAATCTATAAAACGCAACCTATTCATCTTTTGAAATTTTGCTTTATCCATGGAGAACAACATCGCTTCATATAGAATTCCTTTTGTTGTATGGATCTTTAGCTTCCGTTTGATGTCTTCGCAAAACAATTCCAAAATTTGGTAATATTTACATAGTTAATTTCTAGGAGCTCGCTTTTAGTGTCGTGTCTGGCTACACGAACCTCACATACAAGCAATACTCACTCGTTCTATTCTTCAGGTAGTTTATGCCGTTTAATTTGCCGAGACAAGCAGTATTCGTTTTCAGTTCTGCTGCTCTAAGGGAAATAACTCTAGCAAAGCAAACAAAAGCCATTATTGGAGAAGCGCTCGAGAACCGGTTTTAACAAAAAGTTTCTATGGTGATGATAGGGATTTGTAAATGGAACCCAGGTGAGTGCTTCCAGATCTCAAGCCTTTGGAATATGCTAAATTATTTAAAATCTCAGACGCATCAATTCTAAATGTTTCTAACGAATTAACGGTTTTGAATAGGGGGCAGGAAAACTTATTATATTTCTCTGCTATCTTTAATTACTAATGTTAGGGAATCAATTATAAATTAGCTTGGGTTCCTGTATCGAGTAAAGTTGTAAATGAAAAACATGTCAGTTTTCGTTCTTAAAGCAATAATAATTGATGAGACGGGATAAAAGTCAAAGGGGGCTCCTGGGACTTCTGAGCATGGTCGACGAACAGAGGATAATGGTAAACCGATCTCTGTCGTCACCTGTAGGCCAGGTGATAATTGCTCTAGTGGACCAGTGTCGAGAAACAAACACCGTGTATACGAGGAGTTTAAATTACGTTTACTTTCCTGAAAACTTAAAATCAGGTAAAGACTTTTGTTAGTTGTATAAACCGACCATTAAATATGCAGCAAAGATGCATTTTCATCTTGCTTTTCTATCAAGCTAAAGCCAACAGAAACGTCTTCCTCACAGCGATGACGAGCAGCAGGAATGGGAGCCGGGTGGATAAACAGCTTTAATTGGCGACTGGGTGCACAGATTGAGCGCTGTTGTTCGGACGGCGGGCAGAAGAGCCAGGTAAATAGTTTCAACTTGCGGCAGCGGAGAGCACCTGTCACAGACGGCGAGGAACGAGTGGATAGGAGGCGAGGTTCTGAGATAGGGCGTCAAACACAGGACCATCCGAACTCTCACGTCCAGCTCCCGAATAAGGACGGACGGGTGGTGAGTCTACATCTGAACCAGCTTCAAAAGACATTTACCTCTGTGGAATAGATAAAAACTATTTTTAAAATATGGCACCAATGGCGATTATAGACTTTTGGTAATTGCGATGACTGGACATGATGATCTTAGCGCAGTACGTGTCATAAATATTTCGTAAGAAAATGCAATTGCTGCACCAGGACAAAGTTGACCGGATATAAGCAGTTTTAACGTTTACATAATTCTACTTTTGGCTTAACAAATTTTATTATTCCAGCTTCGAAGAAAAAACTTGTCTATCAGAAAATAGACTGGTGACAAAACTACGCCAGAGCAGCGATGTGCGCTCGCCACCTGTCGCTGAGCTGTGAACTGCTTTCGGTTGAGGGGAGTAACCGCCACTATTTCCGTCCCGGGCCAAGGCCCACAACTGCACTCGACCAACACCGCAAATCGCCTATTTAGGTCTCCCTGCACAGATCCATGACCCTCCCAGGTCCACTTTCCGATTCCTACCTTTTCAAATATTAAGCAGACTTATGACAAAAAGTGGTTGTTGGCAACGATGTTAAAAATAATCTCGGTATTTCATCCATATTGAGGCTCGTGACAGGGGTTTCCGACGTTTCTATATCTCCACGCGCAGCCATAATTTTCGAGCTTTTTCTCTACGCATTTGATTGGCTGTTGGTGCTCTGCCAGTAACCGGCACATCAGACACATCTGAGCCTCCCCATCCTCAGTTCTGTAAAGCAAATTGTGCAGCTTTACAGAGTTGACGAGTTATTTGTTTCAGCTGATAATAATTTTGTTTTATTATCCTGTCAGAATAAGTGAACTGAATTCCAGACTCCGAATGTCAATTGTCCCTATCAGTCCTGTCAGTGTTCTGACACAACCTTAACAACGTCCATCATTATTATTATTATTATTATTATTATTATTATTATTATTATTATTATTACCGCCATGCCAAAAATACTGTGGTAAAACTCCAATCTAACAGGTGTAAGTAAAATGGTGAGAATATGGGTCCTCCTTCCCGAGTGTTCCTCTCTCGTAGCCAGCCATTCCATATTTACTCCGTATTTTTATTGTGCGTGCGGAGACTTTTTAAAATGGTGTCATTCTCGGTCAGACCGGCCATTAGAAGAGTTACCATTCTCTTATCACGTGATAGGTGATGTTCAGACCGTTCGCAATTAACAAGTGTAAAACAGATATTTCAGCTTCTTCAGATTCCCTTTCAGCTTAAAGCAAAACTAAAGTCTGTTTAGGAGGTAATTCAGTTCAGAACTGAAAGCATTTTGCCCAATAACAGCCACACAATTCAGCTCAAAGAAATCCAAGTCGTTTTAAACTTATAATGCTATCCAAGCGCACACTGGCAATTTCATATTTCTCCTGTGAACAATCGTACAAACAACTTTGTTGTCGTCATACTTGTGCAAGATGGCGTGTTGCTGCGTGCTGTTCATAATTTCCCAAGCGCTAGGTGGCGCTTTCCGAAAGTAACGACCTACTATCTATTTTTCCTTATTTGACAAATCCTAAACGTTCAGCTATTAAACCCTTTAATTTCTAGATAGAAATTGAGGAGAACAGACTCCACCGGCTCCTTTGCTTGTATTTCCAGCTTTATAACTTCTAGGTCCAGTATAACGATCAACAAAGAGAGAAAAGGGAGCCATTTGGGAAATTCCGGACACTTTCATTCATCACCTGTAAAACAGTTAATTAACAAGGCTTCAGGTCGCCGTCCCGCCCTCGAGTATCCGAGCAGATCGAGTCATTTCGTTTATACTTCAGACCTACACTTTTAGAACGAATCATAATTATCTTTTTTATAAATTACGAAATATAATCTGGATAAAATCTACCTTATCAGGGAAAATAATAATTAACATCAGATAAAGCTTTTCATCTTTGAAATGATTGAGCGACAAACTGTTTTGGTTTTCTTCTTCCGTTCTCTCCAAACAAAGGATTCTGAAATTCTTATGATTATTTACTCAGGAAGTCAGATTAATTTTCTGTCCTAGAAATATTTATGAGTAGAAGATTCACACTCATTATTATTTTGGCTTATTTATTATCCAGCTAACGCCCCGTTTTTAGTAAACTCTTTTATCTTTGCTTGAATTCTGTTTATTCAGTGTCGCTGTACCTGATATTTATTTGCCTGTTTTCTTTAGAAATAATCTTTGTACGGGCGCATTCAAATCAATAGTAAAGATACTGAAAAAATGGTTTGTAAACCTATTGACTTAGACATTTTATTTGCAGTTATAATAAAGTAAATATACTCAGAATAATCCTCATTCTTCTGTGTCCTTGTTAAGAGTAGTCAATGTTTTTTTTGAACTTTGCTTACTCAATCGCTGACTAAAAATCCTTTTCTATAGTAAGGTGTCACTTCTCTGTCCAGCCATTTGCATTTACCGAACTGCATGATATTACCATTCTGACGTCCTCAGATGGATAAGCAGTCAGAATCCAATCTACGAACTGGAAAAATGTCCACTTACTGATATATTTAGAAAAGCAACTTCATCAATCTCGGACTAATTTATAATATAAATTTTATAATTTTGTTCTAACTTGTTAGTTGATAACGCTTGTAATACATAGTTCCAGCCCATCATGGAGGAGTGAATCACCTCAATCTGACAGTGATCGGCTTCTCGTATTTTGATGGCTGCTCCCCGCTGTGAAGATGTGGCACCAATGATTAACTACTGGAACTATGCTAACGTAGTTGTTGCAATAGTTTCTCTGCTGACCCAATAGCTTCGTTGTGTTAACGAAGCTAAATACTTGGATTTCCCTTCATCATTTCGCACCTATTATCTCCCCTGGGGTCGGCTTGTGTAATAAAAGTATGTCTGCCTAGCCAAGTACTTATATGTGGGCCTCTTGACCGACGTCCATAAGATCCTTGCACAAACTATACACACCTAAAGGTATTTCATCACATCGGTCTGACTGCTGTAAATAGTTAGATTTTGCAGTAATGAAAATAAGTAAATGAAAGTATGTCTACTGCTACCGTTGGCTAATAGATTGCTCGTACTCTCAAGCGGTGCTGCTAGCAATAATGACACCTCATCAGTCTATCAAGATAAATCCAGCAAATGGTCAGAGGAGCAATTAGGGTCAGTCTGGCTGAGCAGAGGCGACGTCTTCTCCGTATACTGTCGGCTCGAGCGCTCCCCGATTGAAGCTGCGCTCAAGTGCAGAAACAAGTTATAGGTATCTCTCTGTTGTTGTTGTTGTTGTTTTAAATTAAGTTCTTTCCGCATTAAACAAGTCTGGGATTTGCATGCTACAAAAGGCAGACGATTTACAAGGTTGTTGTAGGAAAGGTACCCATCCACTGATTGGCTTTATTAAAAAGCACGCCAACGTTAACGTGCCCTCCAATGGTTCAGGTGGCACACACAACTCAGCATACGGCTCAGTAATCCAATGACCAGGAAACGAAAGTAAAAATTCGCGGAGAAAGTTTTAAAAAAGGTGCAGTAAAATCACTCACCCCCAGGAAGTCGACACTCGCTGCTGCAGTTACTGTCCGTTCGCAGGGCATCCGACGATGCGCATGGGAATGGTACGGCAGCAAAAACAGGTCTCCACTCCGACACCAGAAAGGTTTTGCGATGACTGCTGAAATACTACAACTCGCAGGCCTCGTTTCTCCCTTTATCTTCATCGGAACGTGAAAGCCTTGGCTGTCGAGATGCATCGGCTGTCCCTTTTCTTCTCTTGATAGGCTTTATTTTCCTGGATCAGTCGTCACTTGTTAAACTCTCTTCATCGTCCAGTCTGAAGTTTTTGGAGACCTGACTAATTTCGAACTGTCGGTCGTTGTTAGGATCATCAGCAATAACTGCTTTACTGGATTTGCTTCATCAGTGGCATCAATCTTCGGACCCACGGCACGCTGATGGGCCACAGATGACCTGAAGGCCAATCGACCCTTTTTTCTCGCCGTCTTCCTCATAGTTGCTGTCGACGTCCGATCAGAATTCTCAATGTCACCAGAATAAAAATGACCCAGCACCAGGACCACAGGTAATCACTACAACAGAACACGGACCAGCAGGTAAACGTTTGCGGGAAAGGAAGTCATAAAGGTAGGCGAAGCGAGCAGGTAGACAGTAGCTGTCGTCGAGTGAGTCGTTACGGCCCAGCTGTCCTGGGTGGTTTTGACTTAGTTTCCCGAGAAACTACTTCAAAGGATATCTTTTTGAAAGCAGAACTCATCCATTAGCCAGATCGTTAACAGTTGGAGACGAAAGATTTCCACCAGTTACAAGATCTGGTCTTTCTTTCCTTCGTTCTTTTGAAAGCGAAACTTTGAGCCTCATAAATAGAGCACAGACGTTTTCTTATGGTTCTCAAGCAGAGAAAACAACCATGAACCTAAAAGGCGATCGTTTATTTATTGACAAACTTGTATTCGCTCTGATACACAAGAAACTTTATAGTTGTAGTAATTCTTTTGTTAAGCCGATCCTGTATAGCACACGAAAAGCTAACTTCATTGGACGCCTAGTTCAGACCTTCAACTCTTCTCTCAGCCAGGCTTCTAACTGAAGTCAGTCAGACCGTTTGAATATATTCAACAGATATGATGAGGTGTATGGCTACACCCATCGTTTGATATACCCTTGGTCTTCTTTTGACAGTTTTTCTTTTTGTTGCAATAACTTTATATATTGTGAAAAATCAAATTCTTTGTACACATAAACATCATTTTAACATTAAGTTGTAAAATAAAGATTTAGCAAATAAGCGTTAACACAAAATTGTACATTTTCCTTTGTATATTTCAGTTAATCGATATCGCATTCAATCGATTTTTGTTTTAACTACAGGTTTTTTAAGTGTTCTAGAACGAAGCAGCTAGATATGCTGGATCACTTCGTTTTTTTCGATAACAGAAACTCGTGAACAAACTAGTCGAATAGTCTAAAAAAACAATATTATTCTTTAATTAGTTTCCATCCTCAGCACGACTAAAGAAAAATACTTGAAGACATTTTAAACCTTTTATAAGTGTACTACAAGTTCTTCAGTCTTAGATTCCATCTTTTTGATGCTCTCAATTTCGTTTAATGTCCGGAACAATCGCTGTTAAGATTAATGCACCTGACAGTCTTCCATTTTTATGTACTCTAAAAATGAACAACGTCCAAAGAAAACAAAAGGCCAACACAGCATATATATAAAAGATGAAGCAACAACGAAACTGGTAGATATGTAATTTTTCTATTATAAAAAGTTGGGAAAAAGCAGAAGATAAGAGTCCTTTTTATTCGAATATAATTTATAATATTCGACACGTACAAAGTCGATAATTTTAGTAAATGTATTTACCAATACAAACCGCACCACAAGAATAACAAATAACCCAATACACTGCATGCGGTCCATCAAGTATGCCTGTCCTTAAATGCAAACTGTAAACCAATTGTGTTCATATTAATGAAACAGATTTTAAGATCAAGAATGCAACATACCTTTCAAACATGACATAGCTGGGGTTTTTTTTAGTTAAATGGTACGATAACCAAGATAATCTGGGACTGACATTCTTTCCTGTAGATCTGTTATTGATTCATACCTATGTACGGTCATTTAGACGCCATGATCTTTGAGGAGATCTATTGATATATTCTTAAAATAAACTTATTTCATGTTTTGTTTCATTAGCCTAAAACGTTTAGTGGATATAAACCAAACACAATCTGTAAATTAAAAGTTTTTTTGTTGTTGCTTTGATAATAGAAAAATTAAATCGTGAAAACCTCAGTTTTTTTTTTTTTTTTCGTTTTGTTTATTTTTGATAAATAAAATTTTCCTAAAACTATTGACATCCGAGGGATGAGGCCTTAAAGTGTAAGACACCTTTAAAGATTTGACGGAGCCTCAAAAACCGTACTGGCCATTAGGTAAGGTTGGTGGCAGGACAATTTAAGGCATAAAATCCCACCAAACGTAAAACACTTTTTAAAAGGCGACATTAAAACGGAAACGTTTTAGTTTCTTCTCTTGGTGCAATGACTACAGTCAACTCTTTCGCACGCACACACACACACACAAACAGATCACGTGATCTACAGTTATGACCAACAATAACATCTCGGTAATAACTTAGGCAGAAACTGAATTACGAACCCAATATTTAAAGATGACACATCGTATTCCATAAATAGCTGATTATGATTTTTTAAAAATACAACATTTTAAAAATTTTAATCTTTAATTTAAAAATTCGCAATTTTGTTTTATGTTTACATTAATTTACGAAATTCTTTATTTATGGAATAAAAGACTGGCTTTCAGGGGGTACAGCGAAACCGCTCATCGGTGCCCCGAAGAGAGAAATGTCTGCACCTGTTTTGATGTTTCTGCCTTTTTCAGTCTGGAGATTATGAAGACGTCAAAGAGTGGACACCTAGCGCTCAGTTCCCCGGAAAGCGGAATCCAAAATCCGGGAACTTCGGAATCCTTGCAAAACTTAAATGAAGAGGAAAGTTCTTCCAACTGCAACTTGTCGAAGGTCCTCCTTTATGTGCTGTGCCCCTTTTATCCGCTGCAACAAATAATTTGCCGCAGACATAGAAATACTTCCCAAGTGGAAATAATACGGGTTTGCAACAATTCCAAGGGTCAGGAGAACAACGGCTTTATCCATCAAAATCAGCCCGTTGACATAGAACTGGGCCATGACCTGCAGCTAACACAAACAAGTCTGCCCAACCAGCTGAAGCATACTACTGGTAACCACAACGAGATTCTAAAATACAGAAAGAATGAAGATGAAAAATGGATAAAGCATCGCATGGGACCGTGTGTGCTCAAGTTTCTTCTTGAGAAGGACAAGAGCATCACAGACACACTGCATACAAAAGTGAAAGAGGTGAGTGTATGTTGGTTATGCATTTAAAATTAATGTGCACGCTGTTCGTAGTTATTGGTTTTCAGATAATGAAAACATATTGTCAATGCGTTAATAACAAAAGGTGTAGAAGTGTGAGGTTTTCCCGTCGCCATAGCAGTAATATTACAACCAACTAAGGTACTTCCCTAGCACCGTCTTCAGGGCATAGTGGAAGTGAAGTAAATGCTGCTCAAATTAACAACTTAGAATCTCAGCCACAAAAGGTGATTAAGAGTAGTTCAAGCCACTGGAATCCACCAGATTTGAAAAGATCACTGCGAATATAACAACACCGAACACCAGAACAGCCATTATCAAGAGTAAGTCCAGATGATGACGACGCAAGTATTAATCAATGCAGAAACAAGACGAATCAAATGCCACACGCATTTATTAGAGAGACAACCAACTGTTTAACTATTAGATATAAACTTTGTCATCAGTTTTTATTAATCTGCAATTAATAGAAGAGTCTCTGATTTCAAGCTTTTACCTTTTGTTATTTTTTAAAATGTTAGTTTGCATTAAGAAGATAGATTAGTTGTCTTTCTGTAGGAGCTGTCGTCCATAAGCTTGAGCACGGGTTTTGAACGTTGATTGAATACACGATGCGAAAACATTCTTTGTGCACAAATCAGTTTTTTCCTCCATCAGTTATGAGAGAAAATTCACAGGTGGACTCTAAAGAGTCTGCTTTCTTCTGAACGATTTCGATTAGTTTTCTATTGTTTCATTGCTGAAGCTGTCTAAAGAGTTTTTGGTGTCCAAATGAGAGGCATTAATGACACAATGAGGCTGGCATGAAAATTACAACTGCATCTGAAAATAATAGCTGCTGTGGTGAAGTAATTTTATCGTATACCTTAATCTGAAAATTGGCGTAAAGAGATTTATTTCCGTTTTTCTTTGCTCTAGATGTATTTTCGCTTACTTTTGGAAAAACGCGGTGGGTGGCATGATGTCACGAGCGAGCAGCCATCCTCGGTATAAAAGGGTGTGTGGGTAAATTAATAGTTTAGGAAGACAATTATTATTTGGTGGTTCCATGAACCTTAAAGGTAAATTGGATACACAGATAAAACAGCCTTTATAATGTAAGCAGCTGTTTAGAGAATCTCTAGAAACAAACGAGGGCTCGCAGGAAATGGCTAACGGATACCTTTAATAATTACAGGTGATGCGCACGTTCCGTGTAGCCTTTGGTGTGTAATCTTTCCTGATGTGAAGTGGCTGCTGCTATCCGTTCCCATTAGAAATTTTACCTGTTTATAAAATTATTTAATATAACCGAACGATGTGCAAACAAATGTACGCCTGAGCAGTTTATACTAAATCGAGATTAAATCCACGATATAATTGTTACTTCTTTTCAGCTGTAAAGCCAAACCTACTTCATATTATTTGAAATAAGTGGGCTGTGAGTCGCTGTCCTATTTATCTTGACATATAACAGTAAAGAAAACATAGACCCTTTTAAGATCACTTTACTGTTCCGTTAGTGAAGATTTCTTAGTTAAAATACAAATGCCATTTGTCAGAATTCAATGTTTATTTTTTGGAAAAAGAAGACTTGCAGATTCGCCAGCAGTGAGTTAGTAACAAGCCTTAATTGTCCTTGTTCCATTTCAGACAATGACCTGCACACACAACAAGTGCGCCGGGTCGTTCATGAGACCGAGGCTGAGAAAGGCAACTTTTCCCGCTAGGTGTACCGAACTGGCTCTGGAAGATGCTAGGGATTTCCTCGATCTCTATTATGAATCTATCAAAAGGTAAATCAGCAGGACTAACGTAAAATTTACTTACGCACTTTGACCATGAGACAATCAATGGACTAGAATATCAGACCAACATTAACACTACAGTTACTTGTCATTCACGTCACATGCGATATCACATAAACACACACAACGTGGAGATGGAATTCTGTTCTTTTCTCGAAATCATAAGAATGTGTTAAAACCTCTCTTTGTAGGGCAATTATTAATTACTGAACATCTCGTGGATCACGTGAGAGCTGTTAGTTGTCGTGATTCCACAATAACCGGTGTTAGAGCCGATGGCTCCCCTGACTAACGGCAAACCTACGGAAATCATAGACGACATTAGCTCCTTCGTGGACTTCCGCTCCACTTGTGTCCGTCTATCTTTGCAATTGGTTCATTTGTATTCTAATTTATTCATATGACTAAAATATGCATATATAACTGTGATACGACTCGTTTATTTGGCCAATATTTCGATTTCCTTGCTCGCTATTTTCAATGTTGTCTTTTTCTAGGTTCAATTCTCTAGAGCACTCTGACATGTGGCGCCACATATCGGAGTCTCTGGAAGAATGTGGCACATACACCCTGCCTTATGACCTCCTGGTGTTTGGTGGGAAAACAGCGTGGAGAAACGCTCCGCGGTGCATAGGAAGAATCCAGTGGTCGAAACTTCACGTATGTAATACTTCAGAGTTTGTGACTCTGGGCGTCAAGCTGTAATCTGCTCCAATCCGGCTGTTCATCCCCAGTCGTCAGATTTCGCTGTGGATGCAGGGTTAACTACCCTGATCCTCTTCCAGCAGGAACAAACTTTAGCTGTTCTATCATTTTAGGAATAAACATGTTTTTTTTCGTTTGTCACTTTTCAGCCGTTTAATTTAAAAGATCATAATATAATTCCCTTCGTCTACTCACCAGGAGATATTTACTATAGTTTGTTATATTTCAGAAATCCACTGTTTTCACAAAGATAATATTAATGTTTCAACAATAATCTGCTTAATTGTAATACGTTTATCACATGAATGCAATTGTACTTTGAATGATATTTACCTGTACACCGTCATGTATCCAGGTGTTCGATGCACGGCATGTGAAAACTTCAAAAGAGATGTTTGACGCTCTCTGTAAGCACATAGATTTCGCCACAAACAATGGAAATCTCAGGTAAGATTTTAATGCAGTTTTCGTGATTAAGTGTGAGATTTTAGTCTTGTAGCAAAAATTATTTATGTTTATTTCAATAACATCTATCAAAATGAAAGTAAACATTTCCTTCATTGATTGTCACACATAAATGTAATTAATAATTATTTTGTAACGTTTTGCATATTTAGATTCTCTTGATTGAAGAACATTCAATTTTTGTTTATTAACAATAATTATGAGTTACAAGTTTGATTAAGTTTGAAGTATATGAGAATATGTACAAGTCCAATTGTTGAAATAAAACCAAAACAGAATCATCTATAGACGTTGAGAAATCTTGACTGAAATGAAATTAATCCAGTCGTTCTGTTACACTGTTGATAAAGTATAATCTTCCAAGATGTTGTCGAAGCCTTGTTGAGGTAATTGACGACCAACATTGTCTCTTGCGCTACAGATATTCTTTGTAGCTACCAGACGTTTTAGAATACGTATTAATCTCAGGAGGCTCCAAAGAGAAAAAAATAAACCTTAAAATTGTATTTTTGCTGATGGAGAAATTAAAACATAAAATATTAAATAAATATCAACCAAAATTCTATAGTTGTTTGTATGTCATCCATATTCTTAGGTTTTTCTTAAAGTCTTTTCAAGTTATTCACGTGCTTGGTCCTTTAATATGATCTTCAATAGTCCATCTTAAAGCTGTTTTCTTAAAAGGTCCATTTACAAAAGTAAATTTTTGTACACTAAACAGTTTTTATAGGTTTATTAACAGTTTTCCATCTCCGATAGAAGTAGAAACATCTGGTAACACAAGCATTCTGCAATCAGTGTCCTGATAAAGAGTTACAGCTGCTAGAGATCGGTAAAAAGAATACGTTACCAACATTTGCACCTTAGTGTAATTTGGCCATAGAGTCCTAATAAGGTAATAATCATCCGAAAGAAAATGTTTGTTTGCAAAAACCGAGTGAAATTAATAATTTTATTTTGTCTTCTTTTCTTTATTATTAGATCAGTTTTAACGGTTTTTCCTCCCCGAAGAGCTGGTGTCCCGGACTTCCGGGTCTGGAACCCTCAGCTGGTGCAGTTCGCTGGATACGAACAAGAGGACGGGTCCGTTGTTGGAGATCCGTCTAACGTACATTTCACCAAGGTAACAAAGCCTAGCCGACCAGTTTTAGATATTTTACCTTAATATTAGGAAAAGGTTATTAGAACTTAAAAAAAAAACGTTAATTAAAATTATAATATTGATTTCTACTCAGTTTAGATTGTGCAAGATATAATGCGAATTTACCATCCGCCGATGTCCCCTTTTATTCTTCTACACCCGTGACACCATACGGTATTGTATTGTGAGACGGTACAGAGATAACCCTTTTCTTTCAGATTTGTGAAAGACTCGGGTGGAAAGGCAAAGGAGGAAGATTTGATGTTCTCCCGCTTGTCCTTCAGGCCAGTGGTGAAGAGGCGCAGTGGTTTGAGATTCCGCCTGAAAAGATTATTCTCGTTCCCTTGCGCCACCCGAAGTAAGAGCTTAAAGTGATTCTGGTTGTGACTGCCCGAATTGTGTAAAACCCAACACATGATAGAAAATAAATACCACCATCGGCATAATTTTTATATATTTCTTGAAAGATTTTTGACGTATGCCCACAAATAAACAGAGGTGTTTGTTTTTGTTTTAGTTATCCTTGGTTCGAGAAGTTGGGGCTCAAGTGGTATGCTCTTCCAGCGGTGGCGAACATGCTGTTTGATTGTGCAGGGTTAGAATATCCAGCTGCCCCTTTCAATGGCTGGTACATGGGAACAGAAATAGGAGCCAGAGACATGTGCGATAGTGCCAGATACAACATTTCTGAGGTATTTCGGTGTTGAAATTAAATTCTAATTGAAACAGTATAAATTTAGTTTGGGTATAAAACGAAGCATGAATTTTTACAACTTCATGTAGAAGTCGGATAAATAGAGCAGTCGGAAGTGAGTAGGTCTATGGCGCTGAAGATGATCGCACACTAAGATAATTTTTGTTTGTGTCGTGTTTGGAAATTGGTTCCAAACCGAAACAGTTTCTGCTTTACTCACTATAATCACGGTTTTATCCTGTGAACTTGTCAACACTACATATTGAATGTTACTGTGGATTTTATTAAATACACTGTCGTTTCAGCTTCAATGCCTGATTTTAATAAGGTATTTAAAAGTTTAAAATAGTTGAAAACTGAAATTCTCAAATATCTTGACAATGCTTGGTGTTGGAGCTGGACATGGCTATATAGTCCTACCTAAGGTTAACATAACATCGGAAAGTTATTTGATAGCTCATGCCTTTCTCTACACTGGTTACCCGGTGGTGCGTGCCATTAACTCATCAAAATCAGTGTTAAGAAACTTAGCAACCAACAAGTCGCACGCAAGTTCAGAACCATCCAAAATTCATTGTACTATCCAATCACAGAAATGCCAACTTCCCAGCATCCATCGCAGTTTAAAACACCAGTGTTCATCAAAAGAAGTTCTGTACTGAACTATTTCCGGATGAGTGCGACAACAAAATATAATGGAAACGTTAGTTGATTACTAAATATATAATTACTAATAAGATTATGAGAAGTGGCCGGAATAATCACATTTTGTGAAGTATTTTTCATAATTCAGAACTCTTCATATTTAATATTTTGTAAACTGAAAGTATTTAACCAACCATTCTTAACTATGTAATTATTATTGTTGAGAAGTGTTTAGCCAATTTAACGTAATTAGATAAAAAGTAAAATAAAAGGTTTTGAAAATACATTCAACAAAACGTTTTCACGACATCGCTGCGGTATCTTTTTTATTATATTCATGAACCTAAATTTATTTGTGCGTATATTTTAATCTTGTAATTATTAACAGAACCAAATCTGTTCAGTGTAAGACATCTAATATTTCATGATTTAACAAATATGACGTCTCCTAAGATCGAATGCTATCTGTTAAAAACTAATTATTCCTTTTTGTCTTACCACAGAGTATTCGTTCATTTTAAATCCATCATAATATTTTCTATAAAAATCGGATTTTACTGGTCTTTGATGTGTATTATTTCTGAACAGCCATATCTCTATGGTTTAGATAAATTCTGTTACAAAGCGGAATGTTCATGCATTAAAAGTTGAGAGATGGAAATATGTATTGCATCTAGATAAGTGAACCAATAAAAGCATTCTGTAATTTATTAGTTCTATACGATTCTTAAACGAAATAGTACACTTTCTGGTGGCTCCGGCACTTCAGAAAGAGAATTGTCATGAATCTTTTATGTAACATGTGAAAATGGAACAATACGTTTCTTTTCGCTCAAAGACTGTTGCCAAGCACATGGGTCTTGATACCTCCAATTCCGCATCACTCTGGAAGGACGAAGTCTTGGTGCAAGTTAACATTGCTGTGCTCTATAGTTTTCAGGTAAGAAATTTCCTATTCTACAGTTAAGCTCTGTGTAAGTTATTACAAGTGCAAACATGTAGAATCCTGGTAATCACATTATAAACAAATATGAAAATTAAAACCAAATTTATCTTTAAATGCTAACATTTTATTATAAAATATTTTTTCAATAAAAAAGTGATATATTCAGATATATGTGCATGAATTGATTTAGGTTTTCTATAATTTTGTTATTCATCAACCATTACAAGAAAGCAACAATTATAATGAAACTGAATCCAAGTGGACAAATAATTAGTATCAACAGGTGAATGCACGCAAACTTCCATGGAGTCGTGTAGTGGGAATTATAATAGAGCTGAATAAAAAAGCCTTTCTTTAAATTTTTAAACTTAACTGAGATATAATCTAACAAAATTAATCCAAGCAATTTCAATCGAAAAGTACATAAAAAAAGCATTTTCTGCCTTAAATCGTTAGAGTTAGAATTTGTTATATTTAACTTTAAGTTAATGCAGGGATTCCAATTAAATGTGTTTGGATTACTAATTGTTTCTGTGTTCACATAAAGTAACAAAGCTTTTGCTTTTATTTCTAATGATTCACTAATGAAATTCTGCCTCTCATAAAGACAACAACAAATTAAATTTTGTACCAAGTTAAATCTGAATATTATGAATACGGCAGCACAGAACGATGAGGATGTGCAGAGCCTGAGGACACGATCAGTTGGATGATTTTCACACCTTTTACAGGCTTCCAACGTCACCATCGTTGACCATCACACAGCGAGCGAGTCGTTCATGACGCACATGGAACAAGAACAGAAGCTACGAGGTGGGTGTCCGGCCGACTGGGTTTGGATCGTGCCTCCAATGAGTGGCAGCATCACGCCAGTGTTTCACCAAGAGATGCTCAACTATAATATCAAGCCATTATTTGAATATCAGGTAACGGCTATAAAATTGTTACGTCAATGGACGAAAGATATTATAGATAATATCGATAAAGTCAGGGACACCTGGAAAAAGCGTAGTATTGCTCAGGGGAAAGTAGGCGTGATCCCTTTAGAGAATTTAATTTATGTTCCAGATTTTAACTCTTCTCAGTCCGAAGTTTCAACTGGATATTATGGTATATATCCTTCAAATGTCTACAGCAATGACATTTCCATCATTGGGCCTTTACAGTAAATCCTCCTAATACCGTCGACCATAGATCGGATTAAATGCACACACACCGAGAAAAATTTTGTTTTTATTTATCTATTAAAGATGTCATTATTAATTGAAATTTACTGATATTTTCTAACAAAGTTTCATTTTTAATAATTACTGTCAATAAATACGTTTGTTTTACTTTGGAAGTTTTTTTAAATAATTAATATTTACATAATTACATTTCATCGCATTGAGAGTATATGGATGTCACGTTGTAGCAGGTGCCACATTGAATAAAATTTTAGACCATATCATCAATATATACTTCACGTAAAAATTAATTTTCCCCGTATAGGTTTCTTACAATCGATCTTCTAGAGTTTAGTACTTTAGCTCAGTGCATTGGTAAGATGACCACTATTTCCATTTACTGATATACATATATTCATTTATTTATGTAATACTTACCTACTCCCCTGAGCATTTTCTCTATCAACATAAATCAAATCGAAATAGTAAGCCACGTTGAAACTAAAATGTAAACTGAACTAAAACACTAATGGTTAAATTTGTTTATAAATTATTTTGTCAATAATAGTTTGGAACTTTTGGTTTTATTGGCAATGGTATGTTTAATTTAGATTCATTTACAAAAACAGCAGTTGAAAACTGACGTTGTCTAACCAATTGTAATTTATAACTGACTTTCTTGTTCTCTTCGTTTCTAGCCAGCTCCTTGCCCTGTCGTTCAACATGGCATCTAGTTTTCCTTGTGGTTATAGCATAGTTATTGACTTTTAAAATAGAATATTTAAATCCTATTTTTTCATACAACCAGAATTTTCACAACTTCTCTCTGCTAAGAAGGTTAACGATCTATTTTGTATGGAAAAGCAAAGTCAACTCGCACCAGAGCTCAATCAATAAGAGATAACCTGAAGGAAAGCGGTTCAATTCTAAAGCATGCATGTGGTAAACTTGAAGTAGAAATGTCATTTAATTAATAATTATATCTTCAAGGAATTTTTACATGGTAAGGACTTGGTGAAATACTGAGAATATACGAGGTCTGTCGAAAAGGTATCCGACTTTATTTTTCCCCGTGGGAAGTAATGAAGTTAGGGAGGCAGAAGTGTGCATAGTGGAGCTGCATGCCTTCATGCGCATGCGTGGTTTTTGGCGAGCGAGCTGGATGCGCCAGTTGCTGTCAGGCAGCCAGCGTGTGAGGTGCTCTACTACTTACTCGTCACATTTTCATGTCGTCCGTGATGACGGAACGTGTGGAGCAACGATCTTGCATCAAGTTTTGCCAAAAGCTTGGAGATACCCAAGCGGAAACAATTCGCAAAATTAAACAGGTGACGATGCCATGGGTGTTACCCAGATAGAAGAATGGTTGGCACAACAGGTTCAAAGATGGCCGCACACCGGAGGAGAGGGACCAGTGTTCCGGGAGGCCCTCAACAAGCCGCAATGCAATTGTTATCGAGAAAGTGCGGACCTTGATAATGGAGGATCGTCGTTTGACGGTGCTGGAAATTGGTGACAAGGTTGGGATCAGTAAAGATTCTGCACGTGCAATTTTAAAGGAGGTTTTGGGTTTGCGCAGAGTGGCAATAAAATTTGTGCCCAAGCTGCTTTCTCAGGAACAACAACAACTTCGTCTTGAGGTTACACAGGACCTGCTGGATACTGCCAGCAGGGATCCTGAGTTCCGGACTACTGTGATAACTGGAGCTGAAATGTGGGTGTATGGGTAAGACCCGGAAACCAAAGCTCAGTCGTCACAGTGGAAGCGCCCAACGTTGCCAAGGCCGTCAGGTCCGGAGCAAAATCAAGGTGATGCTGACTGTTTTCTTCGGCTACCGAGGTGTTGTGCATCACGAATACGCACCAGAAGGAGAAACAGTTACAAAGGAGTACTATCAGGAAGTCCTCCTCCATCTTCGTGATGCAATTCGGCGCAAGAGACCGGATCTGTGGGCTTCGCAAAACTGGCAGCTGCATCATGACAACGCCCCGGCTCATTCGTCGCTCATTCGCCAGGCTCCCTACTCTCCAGACAGGGCTCCTTTCTGGTTGTTCCCAAAAATGAAGATACCACTGAAAGGCTCCCGCTTTGAGAGCCGAGAGGACATCATGCGGAATGCGACGGCGGAGCTGAGAGCCATTCTGGAAAAAGTATTCCAGCTGTGTTTACAACAGTGGAAGGATCGCTGGGCTAAGTGTATGGAGGCACAAGGGGCCTACATCGAAGGGGATTAGCAATTGAACCCCACCAAGTACGTAATTTTTTTCCCAGCCTAAGGTCGGTTACTTTTTCGACAGACCTCGTATGTACTTGCCTCAATTCTTTCCTAAGGTAAGCAATTAACTACATTTAATATAAACATTACATCTCATATTTTGTGACTTCACAGTGTGTTTACTTGACCAAATTAACTGTATTAACTCAAAAAGATAAATCCTCTGAATATAAAATTCCAAGATAAATTCATTAAAAATAATATGATCTGTTAGGGTCAGTGTGCCTTGATAAATGAGGGACTAATCTATTTTTCACTCACATGGATTTGCACCGATATATACTTACATTTCTTTAAACAATAGCACATATTTTCATAGTTATGCATATCTAATAAAGGTGGGACAAAGGTCTGAATTTAATAATCTCTAGTAACTATTTTATTAATAATTAGGATACCCACTTTGTTCCTAACATCTTAAAATAAGTTTACAAGTCTGCATGCTTTTTCGTATCATTTTATAATCAGACAATTACGAACTATAAGTATATTGGAAATAACACCATTTTTTCCCAATTCTTATGCATTATATATGTGTTAATAATATTAATAATTATTGAAAATCTATTCACATTGCATAAAACTAATAAAGTTCTATACAAAATAAATGTATCGATATAAAATCTTTTAAAAATATTTATCATTATTATAGTTCCATAGGTACTAGTATAAAACGTTGTTACGAGTTTAAACATAAACATTTTATTTGTTTTATATCTCTAAACAAACAAAAAGTGAAAGTATTTCCATTTTCGTTCTATACATTATTTCCTGTCTTTGATGTACAATTTTCTTCTATAGTTTTCTTGTTGTTAAATAACAAAAAAATATTTCATATTAACAAGTTTGAAATTGTTTCCTTGATCTGTATTTTGTTTGTAGATATTTTGAATGTTTCTTTGTTTTCCACAAATTGTTTATAATTGTACTTTTTCGTGATATTAGAAATAGATATTATCCTTTGTTATTTTATTCGGTTTTTAGTAATTTGTTTAACGTTCGCCGATTTCAAATTAATAAGGTAAAGACATTTAAAAAGAAACTAATTAAAATTTTTTTGACATTAACAACAAACTGTCTTACTTAGTGAGGCAATAAATGTAAAAGAATTTTATTGTACTTTAAAAACACTGACTTTTGCTGATAAATATGGATTTTACACGCAATTAAATGTGTGTTATTATTTATTGTAAGCACAGTCACTGTCAAGACATGAGTTTATATGTTTAAATTTGATATTTATACAGAAACCGGAATAACGTTCGAAATATCAATCAGAAATCTAAACTAAATTAAAGTAAGAAACCGGTTTGTATGGTTTTAAAATCCTTCAGTCTTCTTATCTTTACCAATGTACAACCAGGATCATGCCTGGAAGGGATACAAGTGGACAGATGAAAGAAGTGGCAATAAAAAAAGAACGTTTCGAGAAGTGGTATGGTAAATATGAAATTTATTTAAACTTTGGATACAATTACAAAACGTTTGATGTCGAGAATTTCTTACTAATCATATTGGTTTATAGACATTTTATAATAAAATGGTGATTTCAATGAAAGGGTTCAAAGTCAGTTTTACATGGGTCAGGAGCCGAAGAAACTCAACTACAAGTAGACGGTACAGTTTGAAGGACAACTGCATATTGAAGGTTTTTTCTAATCTTGTTTATCCTTATCTGCTTTGAGATCGATCGGGAAGACCCAGCTACCATTGAAGCCGGACTTCAAGGGTGTAGAAATTACCTTTCCTGTATGTGGCTTTAGAAAAGTTGTTTATCTACTATGTATGCAAACTCTAGTTGGTATGTAAAAAGGGAAACATGTTAGTAGAATCAATCATAGAAGACTCAGAAACACTCTGGCTTTACGTGGTGCCTGCAACCAGATTCCTCTGTCGAAGATGGATGCCTGAAATGTTCTTATTTGCCCAACAATTCCGAAAAGAGCAACTCCAGTGGTGACATTTCCAACTCTCAACTGTTTGGAGCATAGTCAGAAAGATACTAAACCATAGACCGGGTCCAGTCTTTCATTGGATGAAACTTTATTTTGATTATATTTTATTAACTGGCACTGACAATAAGAGCTGATATTTATGAATTGGAAAAGAATTCATCTCAGTGCAATATACGCAAAATATGTCTAGTAATACAGTAATAAATAAATGTAATAGAACGTTAGCTGATGTTAGAGACAGCTGTGCGCAATCACTAAATCGTGTTGACAGTCAAATATTTCCCCTAGAGTCTTGTATAAGTTCTGTTGGTCTCCTGCCTCTTTGTAAATTCTAAACTAAAGGCAAAATCCTTATTTATTTGAGATGTACACGAGATTTTTTCCCCCTTTCAATGCCATAAAAATGAACAAAATGCGACTTTTCGATATTTGCTAACGAAACAGACAATTCGCCGAGGATCTTCGATGGCAGCTATACGCCATTCGTAGCGTTTTCAGGTGTCAGTGTTTACAGTTGATTCGTGTTTTAACAGGGCTGTTGCGGTGGCAAGAAGTATGATGGTGAAAGCAATGCAGGCGAGACAAAAATGCACTATTTTGTTTGCCACGGAGACCAGGAAGTCGGCTCGCTATGCAAAAATCCTCGAAGACATCTTCAACAAGGTTTTCTCAGCAACGGTAAGCAAGAACTCACCTTCATCCAAACGCGTTAACCTTTCTCCCACCGGTTTATGTCACTTTCTCAAAGTGATGCAGAAATCGGAGTACGTGAAAAAATCGAGAAAGATGCTGTGACGACATCTTTTTTTTTCTTTCTTTAAAACCGCAATTATACTGTTTACGCCAATCTAAGTAAACGCTCCGATTTTTTTCTTCAGACGATGATGGAGATAAATATTGAAAAAAACTACAATTGCTTTTACATAATGACCACGTGGTACTTTTATAGGTCTACTGCATGGACGAATATGATGCCGAATTCTTGGCTAAAGAAAAGTTGGTGGTAATTGTCACAAGTACTTTTGGTGATGGAGATCCGCCTGACAATGGCAGGGTAAGCAAAAATCTGTTACTGGTATAATTATATTTCAATGCAATTATTTAATTATGTCACTTCAAGCAAATATCTCCATACTGGAAAAATTGTGTTTGTACTTTTAGATATCAAAATTCAGATTTGTTAAATTTAAACATGGCCTGCGGGTATCTCTCGTAGGTGATTATTCCTAAATGCGGAGTGAAGTCCCTCAATCGCTGGCAGAGTGACCCACTGAAAGTTATTTTCTCGGTACATTAGCACAAGAAGAGAGAAACGGTTATCGAAAATTCGAATTCGATTTTATTACACATCAGTGTTTATCCTGCTAAACTTGACGCCTTTCACTTGAAGGTCAGAATGGTCATCTGTCCTCAGCATTGGTTTTCCAAAAACAAACATTGTTTTTTATTGATACATTTAGTTTCCTCCATTCCTTCTCAGAACTGTCAAACGCAAACAAATTCCTCCAATTTTCGTGAAAATCAAATTTTAAGAAATAGATAATGAGTTATGTTGGTTAAGCTGTTCTATAATTTTACTAATTATTATTTTCATACTTTCAGCAATAATCATATTTTTTGCAAATATAATGATTTCACGTGATTCTATTATCAATTCTCTGTCAACTGCAAACATAAGTCTGGACAGAAGCAGTGCTCTTCCATTCTTTGATATCGCATTAGATTATTTAGTCGTTAAAATTATGTGGGATGACTTAGTACAAAAAGTATAATTGCCTTTGCAGGACTTTCAGAAACATTTGCTTAACATGAAAAGAAAGGCAGACTTTGAAAGGTAGGTTTTCTGTAAGAAATGTCCATTTACTGAAGTATATAAAATTATCGATATGATGAATCTATTTTTGGTGTTTACAAAAAAACATTTTATGCTCAATTTTCGTTAAATTGTCTAATCTGTGCTGGTCATTTTTTAACTGCGATGGATCGACTATTCTATCCGATTGACAAAACGGTGAAGCAAGCATCCGTCGTAATAAATTTTCAAACATTAAAAAATTCTTGGTGGTTGGTTGGTTGCTATGCCAACTATGGAAGTGATTAGTCTAATGCTGGCATGTGATCACTGCCAGTTTGGTTGGACGTTATCTTTTTCGCAAAAGAACAAAGTGAACATGGAATTGCAAACGTTTGGAAAATAGAAAACAACAGGTTATGGTTGATGAGGTATATGCCTAAAATTTCCCTTTCATATTTCCGAAATAAAACAGGTTTATTACTTGTAACACCTAAAGAACTATGCAAATGTTGCTATTCTACATAGTTTATATGATGACTATATGGTTATATTCAGTGAACTGCCATCTTTAAAGAACTTAAGAGATTACAACTAACAAAGATGTGATTTATCCGTTTTTATACTTTGTGTTCAATATATTATTACAAGATGATGAGGCAGAGATTTAGTCATCGAGCAAACCTATTCGCCACTTTGTTAAGAAAACAGGGCAAGGCCATTAGATCCAAACGAATGATCAGTTTGACTTCAAAGGTGAATCTCCTGAGGAATATGAAATGTTTTGTAGAACTGGGCCGTTTTTAAATTGTCCAGATGTAGGAAAGGCAGACAGACAGAGAACGAAATCAGAAATCTCTTAAACTATAATTTAATGCAGCCCACACGGTTAAGTAATTACGAACACAGATATCACAGACTTTACAGAAGCTGGTGAATAAAAACAAACGATAACTTCTTAAAACATTCAAAAGATGTTGCAATTCTCCGCTCAAAAACTGAACCCAGACACACCGTTGGATATCTTCACTGACTAAAACTTAACTTAAGTCAACAGTAAAGCTACAACATCTACTATACTACGCTTCATTTATAAAACAGGTCTGATAAAAGGAAGAAACACAACAGTAAAGTCTCCTCCTCCCCCCTGCGCAACACCAGGTAAGTACATTTCAGTAATATACATTTTCGTTCTATCGATATCGTTAGTAGTCGGTTTTCGGCCCACTATAGGGGGCTGAATGGTCTGAACATATCCTTGTTCCACAGAAAATTACCCACATTGAGTGAAAAGAATTTAAAATCTCCTCAGAGCTTTGCTTGGTTTTACGTCAGGTAAAGAAATTTGTTATTGAAGTTGTTTTGTTGTTGTTTCTGGTCCATCATCCTAGAAAGGGACCAAGCAGACATTCTAGCAGCACCTGTATGGTATTGTGACGTATGCCCACAGTACCAATCTTCTACCAGACGTCCACGCAGATGCCAAGTATCACTGCAATACGTCTCCGATATCCTATCAAACAGTCAAACTGGAAAGTGTTTTCTTTTTCTCAACTTTATTACGTTTTGTTTTAATTCCTGAATGTCTGTAGCTATGTCCACATTCTTTCCTAGTAGAATTTACTGTAACTTCCTCGAAAGATAAAACACCAATCTGGCTTTTCACGTTTTACTTTCAGCCCCTTTTCAAATTATTATATTTTAAGGTATCATTCAGCCGCACTTTTATTTATCTGCTCATTGAAGACCAGGAAACCTTAATAATTCTGAATCTGTGGCTTCGCTTGGATCGCACATAATTTGGTTGCAGTGTAACATAATTGAACCTTTACTTTCTGCACTAACTAAGAGAAAAGACTTGATGAGTTCACCCCATTACCTTTTCTCTCCCTGCAGCTACTCTGTGTTTGCACTGGGCTCCAGAGCCTACCCTCAGTTTTGTGCCTTCGGACACGAAGTGGACAGCCTTCTCCATGACCTTGGTGCCACACGAGTTTACCCGTTGCTTGAGGGGGACGAACTGTCGGGGCAGGATAACTCTTTCAAGGAATGGTCTCAGAACGTCTTTAAGGTAATAATTATTCATTACATCGTTAACATTTAACAACAAATTTTAAAATTTTGAGATGAGAAGTTTTGTTGATTTGCTATCGATGGATTGTAAGTATGGTTATTAGCTAATCATCTATTATTAATGATCTGTATCATTCCTTTACCTACCTACGGTAGAGGGAATAAAACTGGCTGCTTGCATCTTAAGGTTTCAGCCTAATTTTTTACAATCCAGTAAAATCCCTTCTACCTTAGGCAGAACTTTCCATATTTCAATGTTTTCTAACACAAAGATTTCCCTAAACTAACGGACTGCATACCCACGTTTTCGCTGCCTGAGCAGGTAAACATGTAAAACAATAAGATAAAGCGTTGGCATCATTACAGGTGAAGCTATGCCAATACTCTTCAGTTTACATTACGGGAAACGTATTAACTCATAATCATGCTCAATACATGTCTTAGAATATTTACAGAAATAAATAAATATATGATATTTCCATACTTTTTATACCGTATTATTTTCCTCCACATTTTAAACAAGATATTTTTTTCTTGTTTTTCTGGTCAGGATCTCGTTTTTGTTTTATTCTGCTTGTGTTTATTTTCGAATGATTTGTTTGCTGGTTAAATGATGAGAACAAAGCGCCACCTGGTGGTCTTCCATGGCCTCAGAGCTGCGGAGACTAACCTAGAGCAGCCAATCTCCTGATTGAATACACTGGCGTAGAAAACAAACATTGTTTTATAAAATCAGGGTTTGAAACATTTTCTAATATATTTCCAAGGACAGATTTTTTATTGAGGGAACATATATTATGTTATACTTATTTTTAGATGTCTTCGGTTATGTAAACATTAAGTGAAATAAAGTAATTAGATGTTTTATAGTAACTTTTGTAAATATGCAGCTGATATTTTAAACTTCCTTAACCTGATCAAGTGAACCAATAATGCGAAATGTACGCATTCCAATTTTTAAACTCAGAGAATATTAACTTGATAAGATTAGTGTATTCTCGTAGTTAAATATTGTGTTAACGTTCTAGTTTGCTATTATATTACGACATGAAACAAAGTTATAGCAGCTCTGTCGAGTCAAGCTGAAGCATCTTGTTTTTTCATTAAAGGAAAGCTGCCGATTGTTCTCTATTGAGATTCCCAGCGACATAGCGGATGGCAACGTTTCCCTCTACGAACTGGGCACGGAGTGGCACGAAGACCGATACAAACTAAGTCTGATCAATCAGTCGAACTCGAACGATCTTTGCCAAGGTAAAAACATTGGTTTTAAGATTCTTCACAAGGAAAATAATCGCGCAGTGGGGTCTAATAAAACACGAGTTTCAAAACTACGATTTTACAATAAAAATCAATCCATAACATCTATAGCAACTGTATATTGTAACATAAAGACATGAATGTGATGAACAAATATGTTGAAATAATGAGATTCTTCTTCTGTCTCTGTGTGGACATCCTTCTTGTCACTTGATTTAGCTCGACTGTTTCCTTCACTCAACATTAAAATAAAACAGTGTAAAGTTATTTAATATTAGCTTCTCTTCTCGGATGCTGAGAAATTCTTCTTCATTTACTGTCTAACATCATCTGGGATATAAAAATTGGTTTTATCAAGAAGAATACCATTTTACAAGCGAAATCGCCCTGCTAAAGTTACGACTTAACTGGAAAGTTACTGTGAAACGTTTGCATTTCAGATATATCGCATGTGCACGACAGAAAGGTGCGATATATTAAGCTGATCAGCAGGAAGAACTTACAGGCCCCAGAATCAGAGTAAGAATTTACATTGAATTTATCTTCCTCGCTGGTAGCTAAAAATTGGTCAAAGTATTTGGGAATTTTTAAAATGGTTTTGATATAATCTGTGTTCTTATTAGGGAAGATGTCGCATCTTTAGAATCATCTTCTTTGTATTCGAACTTGTCGAATCGCAGTAGTCATCATCACTATCTTATTGAAATCAATTATGCGTGATCAATCGATTTATCGACTCTCCGCCCGTCTTCAGCCAGAGTCCTGACGTCCGACAGAACTGGCGAGAAGTCCGTTACTCTGGGCGGTTTGAACACTAAATAGGACAACCACGCAAAGCTCTAGTCATCTCCTTTATTATCTTCTTGCCTTGAAAACTAAAAAGCTTCTGATAACTGCCAAACACCTGACTCAAGAACATTAGGAATATACATGAACATTTTCTTTAAAGCCGTCGAACAATTCTGTTGGAATTCGACACGTCGAGAGCACCCGGCCTCATATACGAACCGGGCGACCACCTGGCGATATTTCCGTCCAATCCTGCCGACCTGGTCAACCGTGTTCTGTCCCGAGTCTGCGACAGACCGGCAGAAAACCAAATGGTCTGTGTGAAGAAAAAGGAACCGTCTGAAGGTAACATTCTCACATTTTCCAGATTTTCGTTCACAACAAATGTGTGTGTGTGTGTGTGTGTGTGAGTTGCTCTGATTCTTGGTTAAACCTCAGCTCTGATGGCTTTCAAAGATTATTCCAACACTTAAAACACAGACACATATAAAAGCCGTGGATTTTATTCTGATAACCACACTTTCCATTTTAATCATTTGAATTCTTATCACTTCAGACTTTGTCCCCTTTTCCTTGTATTGTCCTTCAGTTTTCTTGGGTTCCTCCGACTTCTTTAGCAAATCTCTAAAATTAGCCTCAGTCTTCCTGATGGATCTATATGTTCTTGTCCTTGTGTGCGGGGCGATACTTTTACATCTTTATTACGATCACGGTGTTTTCCCCTACTAATTCTTCCCTAGAACTTGATAATATATAGGTATTGTTCCCTTCATTCCACACAGGAACTATCGTCTCTTTTTCCGCAAAGCTTCAGATCTTTTTTCGGCAAAATCAACGTTCTTAAGTTATTAACCTCGCCGTGTAATAATGTAATTACTAGGAGCGAGCAACGAATTTAATGTCTAAACATTAAATTTTTTCAATACATTTCTGTTTTGGCAGCTGAGTGGACGACGTCAAAAAGACTCCCATCATGCACCTTGCGAAAAGCCGTGACACACTTCCTGGACATCACTAGTACGCCAACTGCAGAGCTTTTGGGCGTTTTCGCTACCACGGCTACTTCGAAGAACGATCGTGAACTTCTGGAAATGCTATCTAAGGTTCATAATTGGTCTTTATTGATACTTAACGGTTCGGCCAAACGTTTTGCGTGTTCTTTGACCGATAGCTTTGTTTGGAACATCTGCTTTTATTTTATAGGAGGCTTCGTCTTATGAAAATGGGAAATATTGCTGCGGTCTCAATATCGCGGAGGTTTTGGAAGAGTTTCCTTCCGTGCAGATCACATCCTGCCAACTGCTGATGCTGCTTCCTCTTCTACAGCATCGCTTTTACAGCATCAGTTCCTCCGCAGCTGCCCACCCTGGGCAAGTTCACGCTACCGTTGCTGTCTTGAGATACAACACTCGGGGTAGGTTTTAATTCCCCGTTTTACTAAAATGAATACAAACAAATTCTAACTAATAAATCAGCCATGTTGTTGACGATGACAATTATTTTCACATCACACACGAGAATAAGAAAGAGAGCATGATTATCCTCACCAGTATTTTAACTTCGTCTCCGTTTGTAAAATTAACGCCACCTTTTACGTCTTAACACCAGACATATTCGTGGTTCATGATTGGTAAATCTAACACGAAGGAGGACTACTTTACCAGGTAAAGGGTTAAGTTAAATCTCTGGGAAATAAAACAGAAACGAGATCCCTGGTTTTAATTAATTCGCTCATTTAACACGAAAAAAAGAAAAAGCTGTTCATTCAGTTTTGCATAACCATTGTAGGATTTCAAAAAAATATAACAGTATAACGAGTCTTGTTTTACCTGGCTGTCGACGACCGATTGTTCTGGAATTAAAAAATGAAGGAAGCAGACCCCTGTTGGAAGCCCTCAAGTCACCTGGACAGGTTTTGGATGCGCAGAGATTTCTAGCGTTGAAGGTTCTTTTGGGGAATCACATGGCAACGGAGTTACTCCAGGACAGATGTTCTCTGAGAGAAAGTAGAACACTGGTGATATGTAGAATAAAATAACGTGTCGCATGTCACGCTTCCATCGACACACCTTCCTCAAGTTAGCCTGATGGCGGCTATCACAGTGCAAGTGGCTTCTTATTTCTCTCCAGCTCCGATTTGTCTTTTGCAGGGAAGAATCCCAAAGAACGGCGAGGTCTTTGCAGCAGCTGGTTAAATGAATGTGGAATAGGATCCGAAGTTCCCTGCTTTATTAGAACGTAAGTACAAAGGGGACTGGAGAGGGAAATAAGCAACAATGGGAGTGGATTAAAAATTGTGTTGAGGCTTAATCTCTTTAGTTTGGATAAACTAAAAACAAACGTGTTGACGTTTAAATGGCCGTTGTCTTGTCGGGAAAATGGAAGAGACAAAACACTAACCATTAAATTCGAAAAGTTAGGTAACGCTTCTTCCTGGATGATTGACAGAGAGAAAGACCTAAAGCATCACGGTTCTCACTGTCTGTAACAATTATACTTTGGTGCTTAGTCAGCCATTAAAAATGTATGGAGGTGAGTTATTTGTAGCAGCCAGAAGCCGCGCTTCATTCGTGACATCCTCACCTCACTTGCAGTGTAGTCTTCACTCTAGGGTTGATTTCTGGTTAGAGATTTGAATACCGGTAGCTAAATTACTCTCAAACATATCTCTGGAATGTGAATTTTGAGAAAGAATATTCCGGCAGCGGCGATATAACCGAGGAATCGTATATTTAATATTTATTTTCCAAACAACTTTACTCTTACTTAGCTTCCACTTTCCCGTGACTGCAAAGGTGCAGCATCACTTATCATTATATATTCCGCTGTCTATGATCGATGTATTCTTCTTTACTTCATCTTTCGTGACCTCGCAAAGCACTTTAAACATCAAACGCCATTTACCGATGCTGTAACTAGTTCACATGACATGAAGTAACATGGATATCTCTCCTAGAGGAAAAAAGCAAAACAACGAACGAATTCCAATAAGAATTAACCGTCGCGTCTTTTCCTTCTTCTCAGAGCTGAATCTTTTCACATGCCCGACAACAGAACTGCACCAATTTTAATGATTGGCCCGGGGACTGGCATCGCACCGTTCAGAAGTTTCTGGCAGCAGAGGCAGCACGAAAACCAGGAAAAAGGTCCAGTGGAAATCGTTTCTTTGAACTTTAAATAGTTTCGTGTAGCTTCCAAACACGAACCGTCTTTTATGCCGAATGGTAGCCATTCCGCTTTTATGGACATTTTATTATCTGCCTTTAAACTCTCTTCGTCTGAGTCGTTGGTTTGTATGGTTTTTAAGTCTCTCGGTGGTTTTAAAGAGAAAGCAAATAAAGTAGCGTCTCTCTGGGTCAGCCAAACTCTCAGACATGGAAACCAGAGCTTTTCAATACACTGGGTGTTTAGAAATATGTCTACAAATTTTAAAATTTAGTCGTTAAAAGAGAGGCCTCCTGACAGCTGCTTCAAAACAATTAGGGATTGTGAGATGGTGGACAGAGGATAATTTCTTCTGTTATCTACAGTGACTAGGGGTCAGGATTAACAATTAGTGCTGTCAGGATATATTGTAATCAACGTATGGTTGTAGTGAAGTATGGTATTTCCAGTCATCGCCACCTTCAGATAATGTCGTGGTTGCTCTCTGTAGACAGGAAGGAAGATAAACTGCACTGAGCTCCATGTTGAAGTCGTATCGCTCTCCGAAAAGTTGTTTATTAACCAAAAAAATATCAAACTTAATATTTGGTATACTTGTTAAAGTAGTGTTTTCTAATGGATACCTCCAAAGCTGCCGTCTGAACAGAGAAACAGTAATAAATGAAATGTTCCGTAAGCAGTGAGAAGATTTTAAAAGTTTCTTAACCTTCAGTCTTAAGTGACAGTAGAAACCCTCCGTTGTGAGATGATCATTAGTTTTAATAGCTGTGTGTGGCGCTACTTATGGTAATTTCTACTAAATCTCCTTCTTTCTATTGACTTCTTTGTGAATTATTAGTCACTTGTAAAATTGTTGTACGAAAACTCTACATAAATCTAGATGAAGTCGGGATGCAAATCCAGCATACAACAGAAAATTACATTCGGTAACAATACATGTGCACCTTTTCATTGATACAGTTATTACCATATTCAGATTCATTTACTAATCCTTGAAACTTCTGCAGCAGTTACCTCTTTCTACTCAAAAGTCTCCTTAATCATCGTAACGTGTTTTAGGTTTCCATTTTAGACATTTTCTCCAACTAATGAAAATATTAAACAGATTTAGTAACTATTTAAAAAACCGAATTCACGCCAGATTATGCCACGTGCCACATATTGTATTTGGTGATTTTGACTTTCTGTTACTGTATTATTAAAAGTTCAAAATGAAATTCAAGTAGACTGAAGATTTTCTAAAATGACTTTAGAACAAATTTACTCCAAAATCGGAGTTTCAGATAATTTCGAGGAGAAAGAGTAATGATTTCCGAAGAGTATAGAAATAGAAGCCCTCGAGTCTATTCGCTGCCTTTCCGAGATAGAAGCTCCAATGTTATGCTCTACCGTAGATTCTTTCAGAACAAGAACTCAATGCATCAAATTACCTTTGTGCTCCTGTATTACGCAATACCATTTTCTCTTTGTTTCCTTTGCTATCTAAAGTTTAGTATTGTATGCACAAATGTGTATTTGTATACAGACGACAACCAACCAGGTGGAAAGATGTCGCTTTACTTCGGATGTCGTCAGTTCGACGTGGATCACATATTCAAAGACGAACTGACGAACCTGGTGGAAAACAAAATCCTAGACCATCTTCAAGTTGCTCTTTCAAGAGAACCAGGACAGAAAAAGGTAAGAAAGTATTAATGTACGAAGGAAGAAATGCCGAGGCCCAGAATGCAATTTACCTCCGATTCGTCTTGAGAATCATTTGTTTGAGAAAACAAACTTTAAAATAACACAATTAAATGTCCCTGGATCTTTTTTGCTTTGCGGCTTTACTGCCAGGAATCTCTTGTACTTAATTAACCGCGAAAGCAACGCTCTACCTACCGATAGAGTGCCAGAGATCCGTTCAAACCAGGAAAGGCTGTCCGGAAACAGTAGCTCGTACGTTGGTGACGATCTAGCAGAGCTTTTCTGATCAGAAACTACCGAAGTTTGGAGGTAAACCACTGCCTGGTCCAAGAAGCAGGCACGGTGACTAGAAACTGCGCCCCCAAAGTTCCGTCGTTTTAGTAGTAATATAAATAAGACAAGCATTAAGGTAAGAACAGAGAAGATATCAGCCGTTCAATTAAACTACACGGCTGCAGTTGTACCTGTCTCTCTCTTTTCTCTCAGACTTACAGACCATTTTCACCTGGTCCTCAAGTTACCTATGAGGGAAATCGTTTGATTGAAATGTAACTACTTTTCTGACAATAGCGAAAACATGTTCTATCCTCAGACATACGTGCAGCATCTGCTGACGGAGGATTCTGCCGACATCTATCGCGCAGTTGTCAACGGTGGTCACATCTACATTTGTGGAGATGCCGCGATGGCCGCTGGTGTGTCTACCTCGCTGGAGGAAATCATGCAGAGGGAAGGGAAAATGAATAGTGAAACAAGCAAACAGTTTATGACCAACCTGAAGGTGAGCAAATAACCACCATGACCTCGAATAATAGACGTTTATGGCCTAACGTTCGGTATAGAGACTTCATAATTTCTTATTTTGCAATTGTTTTCAGAATCGCTAAAAAGTTCGGATTCAATCTAAACGATCTTTGGTGAAATGTTGCATTTAAAATACTTTTCTCTCGAGCAATAAACTTTTCACAGAACCCTGGGTGGTGTGTACTTTTAAATGCAGTTGTTAATCACTTATCTGCCTGCAGCTCCTGGTGTCTGGGTAATCACCGTCTACGTGAAGGATGGCCAGCACCACCCGCACATTGGCTCCATCAGCCGTCTTGTTGTCCGTAATCAAAGGAGCACCGACCAAACCTCTCAAACGAAGGTTACACGATGCTTCCTGATTGCTATCTGAGTTACTTGATAATAACTGAAGTATTAAAGCAACGTAAATATACTGAATACCGATTTGTACAAAAGGATTCTGATTAGAATTTCAGTGATAATGACCATTTATGGACAAGTTTTTCTACACGCCTTTACCTAACACAATTAAACATCAACATTAATAAATGAAAGTTAATCCAGGAAGTCGTACCTGTTTGGAAACATATAAAGTTTTATTGCTGTCAGCAAATCTGAAGATTAGATGATAGTAAATTTATTGATTTATTACTTTTGATAGGCATCCAATCGCTTACATAAAGACATTTTTGGAGTTCCACTAATTCCAGATCTGAAGTCGGATGACCTGTCATGCATCTGTTGCATAAAACAAAGCAGTTTGAAGAATGTGACGTAAGTATTTTTATGATATAATTGTTTCCTTTATTGTGAGGTAAATCGTTCAACGCATTTGAATACAATATCGTAGCAGCATAAAAGTTATCTTGGATAAGTTTTAAACATCGCAGATTTAAAAAAAAACGATCAATTTAGAGAGAAATTACAAAGTATCTGCAGCCCTCGCCAAATTGAAGTCCTAATATTTCATGTATATAAGTGGAAAAGCATAAAATGAAGAAGAAACAAAGATGGCATTTATTGAATAATCTAAATATATATATCTATCTCAGATTCGCTGAGATAAAAAGAAAAAAGCTGAAAGAACAAAATCAGTCTTTAAAACAATTCTTTGCACGAAAATGTCTCCAAATCCTGGTATACAATCAAACATAAATTACCCGTTATAGAAAGAATGAACGTTATGATCGAATCCCTTTTTCTCGCAGAGATTCTCTCATCAAACTTCTGCATAGCTACGTATGCAGGTCGGTAGGCGTTTTTCCTCCAAATTTAAATAAAACATTTTAGTAACTAGTTGAAAATTAAAATTACGTATTTCATGTTTCTTATATGCAGTGCAGTTTGGACATGCTTACAATGAAAGAGCTTATTTTTTATGTTTCTTTTGATTTCAGCAGCCTATAAAGCGTGAAGGACACAACTCGTCGTTACCGATCGTATATTCTCAGTAATATCCATGGCACGTTTACCTGAAGTGCAGCGTATTGATAGAACTAAAGAAGATTGGTCATTATGTACGCGGAACATGTTGGCATCGCGGTCATGGCAGTCGAATAGCGAAAAGGGGAATACCTGGAATTGAGTCGTTAAGGAAGTTGGAAAAATAATGAAATTTTGTATCACATCAAGGGTTTGCTGTAAGAAATCCTTCTGTCATCAGGGTATGTGTGCCTCTCCTTGGATCCTGCTACAAATATCTCTCTACTGGAATACTCTAAGCTCTGAGATTGGAACTGACGTACTGTATCCTACCTGGATGCAGGTGCTATTGTTGCTATGAGTCCGGTTATGCTAACTTTCCTGATCTAGAGTGAAAGGGACGTGCACATCTGTCTCACAAGTGAAATGCCATCGGACTGCTAACAGCAGTAAGCGTTTGCATTTATATATCCTTCATATACCTACGTTCTGTACTGATTCTCTTGTCATCAAATAAAACTATAATTACAAGCTATGAGTTCTTTAACTGTATCATCACAGCTTTTCTTACCTGTACTCTATATACAAAACATATTTTGGGCTCCATCCATTTCCCATATTTTTAATGAAATTTAATCTGACCACAAAATTGTAGATAGTGTTCTTTATTTACTTCAAAGGACAATTTTAGATACCTTCCATGCTAGGTAAATAAACTTTGCTTCGCTTAATGTTATTTAATGGATGTGTCAAGGTGAGTAGTCAGGTAGCCGCACTGTAAAAGTAGAGAGACACCTGCTTCTGCAATTATCTTTTCGACAGATCATTGAAGCCACTGTCTCTTTTCTATTGTCAAACCTGTTTGTCAATTAAAAGTAGTGCTATGAGATTGAAATCATATATAAGTTTCTTTGTTTCTAAAAAGTAATTAAGAAAATGTTTGTTTAAATGTCTTCTTATTTGCATGTTTAAAAAAGCAGCGATTTGAACAATTTTCCTTCTCAGCTTTTGAAATAGTGTGAGCGATTAAACGTTTTACTTTGTTTCGTTAAATTACAAATCACAGTAACCATTTGGGCGTCGATTACCTTTGAGTTACCCGACTTCACTCTCCCTGTTTTTCTAAAATCTGATTAGAGCTATAAAGTGGAATTAATTTCCGCTTGTTGCCATTTGTTTGATAGTTTCAATCTAGCTTAACTTAACTTTTGACAGGCTGATCCTTTGTTTCCCGTCGTTAGGGAAATTCAACTTGGTTTTCAACATAAAATCGGAATATTTACGCTGCATTGTATTTGTTTCTGTTCAGTAAATGGATTAAATACTCGTGAATATTAAGTTATTAATGTCTTGTAAACACCGGGCACTAAACTTAATTGTCCGTCAATATCCAATATATTTTGTTTATTATCCGAGAGTAAGTAACAGTGCCATTCAATTATTCAGCCCAATACATTTAATTTACACGTTTGGCATCGCACGAAATGTCGTGATTTGATGAACATTAAACTTATCCACTTTGTGTTGGTTTCGCTGTAGTCATAAAATAGACATTGGTATTTTTAATGGCGTCATAGTTATTAACAAACTTGTCTCCACACAACATATCATGTTTCCTTCATATTTGTTGCAATTTTATTTATCTTATAACAGTTATATATACAAATTTGGACAGAAAAGACAAACATTGTATGCAAATTAATTTCCAAGCCTAATTAGTTAAATAAGTACACAAGCTACTAAGATAGAGATACACAACTCAGAACATTAAATTTTTTTTTAAGTCTTAAAAGAAAATGTTTCGTGTATTAATCTAAATCAAATACTTATTAAAATAATAGAAAATTATATTTATTGTCAGAGTCATAATAATTAATATAAAAACAGAAATTAATTCTCTTTACAGAATGTATACATATGATGGTATTGTTATTTGGCATCTTACGTCTGCTTACCTTTAGATTAGTTAATCACCTCAGGTGATTGTTCCTTACAGCTCCAGAAGAGGCTCCAATAATGTTACACGTGACTCCATCTCTGCTCGTTTTTGATAATGTGACGCAATAAAGTTGCGTCTGTTTCGATTTCAACACTTGTAAATATAATCGATTGTATTCTTTGATGTATTCATTTGAAATGCTTTTAATATTCAGCGGAGTGGACATTCTTAATTGTTTGTCCTATTTGTGTTACGTTTATTTGAATACTATTAAAATATAACAAATAGAAAACTATCTGGGCATGGATAACACTGGGGAACACTCATTTTGTTGCATTAAAAAAAATACTTTTTTCTAGTCAATTTGAATATGTAGATTTTAATTTTAAAGTCGGTTTTTGTCTGCAAGCTACAGATTTCATGCAATTTGACATTTTTTATTTTTCGTTATTTTAACAAATTCCAACATTAATCAAAATTCTTCTGTTCACTTTAATCTTAAAACGGCAAAAAAGTCATTTAAAATATTTATTGAAGCAAAAGATAGAGAATTAAAAAATTTTTATGAGTAAATTAAATTATTATCTAGTGTTGATCGTGCCATATTTTCATTAGTTTTTATCTGAATGTGTATTTTATCATCCAGGAAGGAATTTGCGTTTGTACACTTTATCACTTGGCAATCTCGTTTAATGCTCCAGCAGTAGTCAGCCATCATGCTTTTGTTCCAGCGCCCTTGGTAACGTTCTTCCATGATCTTTAGGTCTTGGTGGAATCGTTCTCCTTGTTCGTCACTTACAGCTCCCAGATTGTCAGGGGGAATTTATCAAGGTGGCTGTTCAAAAAATGAAGCTTGATGCTCATGTTGCACCCGAGATCACGAAAAGCGAGGAGCATTGTGTTCACAAGATCACAGTAGTTTTCCGCTTTATAGTTTCCGAGAAAGTTCTGAACAACTGCCACAAAAGATAACCATGCTGCTTTTTCCAAAGCATTCATCTTAGCAACAAACTGATTATCACGAAATAGTGTTCTAATTTGTGGGCCATCAAACACACCTGCTTTGATTTTTTCAAATGATAACCCTGGTAAAGCTGTGATGATGTGTTGAAAACATTCACCTTCGGTTTTTAGGGCTTTAACAAATTGCTTTATCAAACCTAATTTTATGTGAAGAGGAGGAAAGATGATCTTATCTCTGTTTACAATTGGCTCTTTTATGATATTTGGCATGCCAGCTTTAAGAGTTTCACGGATAGGCAGTTTTTTTGGACCCAATGTTTGTCTCGTGCTCGGCTGTCCCACATACAAAGGAAACATGGAAACTTGGTAAAACCTTTCTGTTGTCCAAGAAGAAAATTGACTATTTTTAAGTCCACACAAATGATCCAATTGTGCCCATGATATTTTAATAAGTCCATGACTATTCTCACATCATCATAGTCTTCTCGCAAATGCACAGAATGACCGATAGGTACCGCTCCATAAACATTGCCATTATGTAAAAGAACACACTTTAGACTACGTTTTGAACTGTCCAAAAAGAGTCTCCATTCGGCAGGATTATAGTAAGATACACCCAGTTCTTTAAGAAGCCCTGGAATATTCATGGCAGTAAACAAAATGTTTGTCTTCTGAAAAGAAAGCTACAAAAAGTTGGTCACGATTTCTAAAATATGAAACTTTAACAGAGTGATCAACAAGATTTCTACTTTGTAATCTTGATGCCAAAAACCTCTGCTGCTTTTTTTGAAAGGCCCCAAATCTCGCACTAAATCATTTAATTCAACTTGCAGAAGAGGCTTAGGGGTGGGAAAAGGTTCAGAGTCTGAAGAACAATTCTCCGGCGACGAACATTTTTCTGCCACTTCACTGTCACTACTATTTTGTTTGTTTGTATCATCTTCAATGTCTTTATCGTCTAATGAAGGTAAGCCTTTAAATATTGGAACAGGAACTTCTCTAGAGTGGGGAGTAAGGCCGAATAGCTGAGGGAATGTTTGGATACGTAATTTTATGTCGGTTTTTTTTTTTCCAACTCCCGATGTGTTTACCCATGCAGAAATAACAGTCAGTTAAATGATTGGTTGGTTCACGCCAAACCATCGGAACTCCAAAAGGTAGACTTTTACGTTTTCCTTTGGTCCAGTCTCGAAGCATTTCTTCACAATTGTGACACACAACATGAGGCGCCCATTGCTTGTCTTGGTCACCAAGATGAACTTCAAAATATGCCTTGTAAGCACGCTTGACAAAGGAGGATACATTACGTTTTTTGACGATTTAGTGTGTAGCATCCACATATGTAGCAGAAGGCATTAGGCTTGTTTCTGCAATGATTTCTCTTAATAGAAGCCATGTTTAAACTGAAACAAATGATAAATTATAATTTAATTATAAAAATACAAAAAGTTATAAATTCATATGGACATGAAAATGCTTATATATGGTTTACAAGTTCACATTGTAAAATTTCACTAACCTCAAATTGCATGCAAACTAAAGCTTGTAGAGAAAAACTAATTTCAGATTTGAAATCAGCGCCTAAAGTTCTATCAAAATTTGTTAAAATATTCAATGCAACTGAAAATTATTTAAAATTTGTTCCCCTGTGTAATCTACCTTCCTCGCCGACTAACAGATTCGTAGTATAAAGATTCCTGAAAAGATAATACCCATATTTATCCAATGATATTGCATGGAGAGCCATAGACAAATAGATTAAGGTGATGGCGAATAGGTCTCTCGTGTTTAACTCCCAAATGCGCCATTGGATTGAGATCCGGGTATCCTGCTGACCGTGGAAGATGGCTGAAATTTTCATTATTTCCACAATGTGGGCACCCTGGGTGGAACCATTGTATTTTTGGAAGTGGATAACAACACCAAGGTACACGTGAAGCTTTAATGGAAATGATATTGAGGCAAACGTTGATATCTATTCTGCCTTCAAAATGAACCAGAGGGTTTCCGCTGTGCTAGCGATACAGGCTCCAAACATTGATTCCTTTACCACAGGCTTGCACAGTTTGGTCCACAAGAGGAGTGAGCTAATTTGTGTGGCTTTCTCAAAATGTTTTCCCCACCTGCGATAACGAATGAATCGTCGATCAAACAATCTTTTCGCCAGTTCTTCTTTATCTTCGGTTTTCGCTCCTTACATCACAAAAGCGTTTTTTTTTTCATGTTGGTGGCTGTGATCAGCGCTTTAGAAAAGGGTCTCGTACTGGCATAATCACCTCACAAGGAACAACGGGAGATGAGAGTAAATTGCGCTGCACTGCATGTCCCTGTCAGTTGGTTTATCATTTATTGACAGTTAGGCATTATTATCATGCATATACACCTTTCTTTTGTTTCAGTGACATCGTATTTCCGGCCACAATTTACCCTGGGCTGGCCACCATCGAATTAGCCTTGGCCATTGTGAAAACCTCCAAGATTTGCTGCCTCTATCTCGTCTGTTTTTGGAACGCCGTATAATATCTTTGCTTTATCCATTAGATGTAAGATTGACTGAAAATGTGTTCTAGTCAGTGGCATCCAGTACTAGAGGGATCACTTGTCAAAACCTCGAGGGAAACTAATTAGCATCTGCAGATCAAGTCAGGCCCAAATCTGAGAGAGTACTTATGTTCCAGTAGAGTGGCCGGCGAGCTTATATTTCTCCCATAATTCTTCATCGACGTAGTTAGTTTATTGTTGCTGTGACGATTACTAGAACTTAATAAAATAAAGTCTCAAAAATATTTCTTTTCATCAAAAATAGTCCTTTCTTGATAATTTTCCGTGGCTTCTATGCCAGCAAATTTTGAGCTTTTTGATTGATTTACTTGATAATAGAAAACAGTTGATATCATGCATCACTACTTCCCCACAATCAACTACCTGGTGCAGCACAGGTAAGAAAATAGAAATTACTCAGCCTTAGTCATGTTTTCTTACACTATCTGAACTTATAAAAACAGAGCATAAATCGTTTAAAAGGAATTTTATCCTTCGTCAGTAGATTTAGTGTGTGAAAGTTACAAGTTCATCAGTGAGCGTCAGATTTATCGCTTCAGCTAATTCCATAGAAGAAAACTAGCACAAACACCTACACAGAAAATTAGTTCTTTCACAAAATAATGACTCTGTGAACAAATACTTTACATTATGCCAGTGTGGACCTTATCAAAAGCTTTTGAGAAATAGCATCGCCTAAAAGCTAATCTGGGTTGCAGCTTTTAAGGAACCTTAAAGCCTGTTAATATGTCCACGGAATTTACACTATAACTAAACACATTTTCTGTAACACTTTAGGAAATATTATTAATGTCAGGGGATTAAAATTTTCCATATATTTTAACATGATGATCTAAACCATTGTCCTGGCGAGCCGAATGAATTTAAAGTATCAGTTTCTTAACAGTTTTTTTTTTTTTTATGACTTCCTTTAAATTTTGAATGCTTCTTATTGACTCATCAATCAAGGTTATAAATAATAGTGGGATATTTTAAAACTGTGGTTCAGTTTATCAAAGAAAGTTTGGCCATTAAACTTTCAAATGTAGTTTTATGGTAGATGGTCAATCTATAAATCCTGCAACAAATGAACCTACTAGAAAAAGTTATTTTTGGTCTGACAGATATCTTTTCATTAAACTAGTACTATTATGGAAAATTAGTAGATTATGTTTGAGGGATTAGAATTACTGAAAAATAATTAACCTTGACTAATTGGACGTCTTTAACCACTGAAATCAACTTTTAAAATACCATGTATTGATTATTAGCTGTAGTAATTCTGACCTCCAATTCAGTTACTTGGTTTTTATTTTCATTGCACAGTAAAAGTCAGTTGTACTTACTAGATTTAAGTAAAGGATTCACGTGGTTGTGGTTAGCTGACACGACCCATAAATACTGAAAGTCTTTTATAGGAGAGCTCTGATGTATGACTTTAGTCTGGTTGGATATTATTCTTTAAGAAATACCAATGAACATTCTGATCGCTTGCCCTTTTCATTCAACTTTACCTGACATATATATGCAGTCTATGAGACCGTGACTCCTGACATTCTATTACTAGGAGTGAGGGGTTAGGTAAGTTCCGTTCTCTATTGATTGGAAGCGCATAAAAACCCGCAGACAGCTTTTCAGGTAATAACACTACTTTTACTTCCTTTTAAATTTATAAAAAGAATGCATATTTGTTATTTGATCCAGTAATTTCTAGAAAAAGATAAAGGGAAACTTATCGGTTTCGGGTATACAGACTAACGTTCACTATTTCTGTGGTGCGAGGCAGAGTTCTAACTGTTCTGTTGACCACTGCACCTGACCAGATATTCGCGGTTCCAAACCATCCAGCCAGCCCGCCCGCTAACATCTATGGTGCATCAATGTCTTATCTCATTGAAAATGCGTTTCGTTTATTTTAAAGAAAAGAAAACTTTAATTCTGCGATTCCTGTTTACACGTTAATAACGCATCAGTTAAAGAAGGAAACGAGTCCTTCCCGCCAGGTTCCTTTCCTTACAACCAAAAACTGATAACGTAATTCTTTATTGTTTCCCAATATCTTTAAAGAAACTGTTTTAGAGAGGAGGATGTCCGTCAGTCAGGTGATGATCGGAGATCCGCATTAGGTTTCCGGTGAGCCACAGAGAATAAATTAGGTACTTGTACCTGCTAGTGGCTGGTATACATGGAATCAACAATGACCGAAGATCTGTGTCCTCCTATAAAGTGAAAATGACGAGAGCCGTTTACTATTAAAGCTCGGACTGTTTGCTGGAGAGAGGGGGGAATAACCCATACCAGCCACTCGCTCCTTGTAGCAGGTGAAGCAAATGAGGCGACAGGTTCAAGATCCACCACAGCAGACAACAGCATTCTCTCCACTGTGGCTAAAGATGAGGACGTAGCGCGTGGTTACGATAGGATATTAACTAATGCGAGTCCAGGAGAAGTGAAAAGAAATCGCATGACAGCCAGTTACACCTTTCATTGGGAGGACCATGAAAAGATGTCCCCTCTCGGCCTGATGTAAGAAAGGCTGGCTGACCGATCGTAGGCTTCTTAGGTCCCGGTCGTCAGTCACATGGAAGGAATACACACGCTGATCGTGATCGTGTGCGAACACAAGACCAGAGTAAAGACGTCCACGTCTCTCCCTGAAATTGATCCATTTCTTGGTCAGGGGCGGACAACTGTCGCTCTCGGTAATATTACCATAACAATATCAGCGATCAGTCCCATAGTCAGACCGCTGGCAAAAGGGCCAACTCCACCACTGTAGTGTAGAGGGCTCTCACCGTCCCGACCCCTAATCCGTGGCACCGTTTGGCTTATAACCTGCTCACCTCTGCTGTACAGAAGATACGGAGAAATGGAAGATAGCGTTTCTAATGTCGATTTATTCTATTTCTGTACTTGTTTGATTTCTAAAATTTGGTATTAATTTATTAAATGCACCTTTTCTCTAAATTCGTGGGCAAAAAACTAACTCTCACGTCCTGTAAGCACCAGAACATGGCAACCGGGCGATCATCCGCACCCACCCGGTCTCCAGGTGAGTGTTCGCAGCTGTCGCTTAACAATCCAAGGGGAGATAATCCCGGATGAATATCCAGAGAAGAAATCAATTGTGTGAAGGACGTGTGCAGTAATAATTGTTACCTTGATTATCAGTTGTTATAATTCTTATTTCTATCGTCGGTGCTGCATCTTTTATATCAGAAAATAAAGTTGACAAAGCGCAAAAAGGACGGCCATGTATTAAATGCGATGTATCTCTCGCACATCTGAGCCTCCCATCTTCAGTTCTGTAAAGAAAAGTTGACGAGTTGTTTGTTATTATTATTTATTATTATTATTATTTATTATTATTATTATTATTATTATTATTTATTATTATTATTATTATTATCGCCATGCCAAAAATACTGTGGTTAAAACTCCAATCTAACAGGTGTAAGTAAAATGGTGAGAATATGGGTCCTCCTTCCCGAGTGTTCCTCTCTCGTAGCCAGCCATTCCATATTTACTCCGTATTTTTATTGTGCGTGCGGAGACTTTTTAAAATGGTGTCATTCTCGGTCAGACCGGCCATTAGAAGAGTTACCATTCTCTTATCACGTGATAGGTGATGTTCAGACCGTTCGCAATTAACAAGTGTAAAACAGATATTTCAGCTTCTTCAGATTCCCTTTCAGCTTAAAGCAAAACTAAAGTCTGTTTAGGAGGTGATTCAGCTCAGAACCTAAAGCATTTTGCCCAATAACAGCCACACAATTCAGCTCAAAGAAATCCAAGTCGTTTTAAGCTTATAATGCTATCCAAGCGCACACTGGCAATTTCATATTTCTCCTGTGAACAATCGTACAAACAACTTTGTTGTCGTCATACTTGTGCAAGATGGCGTGTTGCTGCGTGCTGTTCATAATTTCCCAAGCGCTAGGTGGCGCTTTCCGAAAGTAACGACCTACTATCTATTTTTCCTTATTTGACAAATCCTAGAACGTTCAGCTATTAAACCCTTTAATTTCTAGATAGAAATTGAGGAGAACAGACTCCACCGGCTCCTTTGCTTGTATTTCCAGCTTTATAACTTCTAGGTCCAGTATAACGATCAACAAAGAGATAAAAGGGAGCCATTTTGGGAAATTCCGGACACTTTCATCACCTGTAAAACAGTTAATTAACAAGCCTTCAGGTCGCCGTCCCGCCCTCGAGTATCCGAGCAGATCGAGTCATTTCGTTTATACTTCAGACCTACACTTTTAGAACGAATCATAATTATCTTTTTTATAAATTACGAAATATAATCTGGATAAAATCTACCTTATCAGGGAAAATAATTAACATCAGATAAAGCTTTTCATCTTTGAAATGATTGAGCGACAAACTGTTTTGGTTTTCTTCTTCCGTTCTCCAAACAAAGGATTCTGAAATTCTTATGATTATTTACTCAGGAAGTCAGATTAATTTTCTGTCCTAGAAATATTTATGAGTAGAAGATTCACACTCATTATTATTTTGGCTTATTTATTATCCAGCTAACGCCCCGTTTTTGTAAACTCTTTTATCTTTGCTTGAATTCTGTTTATTCAGTGTCGCTGTACCTGATATTTATTTGCCTGTTTTCTTTAGAAATAATCTTTGTACGGGCGCATTCAAATCAATAGTAAAGATACTGAAAAAATGGTTTGTAAACCTATTGACTTAGACATTTTATTTGCAGTTATAATAAAGTAAATATACTCAGAATAATCCTCATTCTTCTGTGTCCTTGTTAAGAGTAGTCAATGTTTTTTTTGAACTTTGCTTACTCAATCGCTGACTAAAAATCCTTTTCTATAGTAAGGTGTCACTTCTCTGTCCAGCCATTTGCATTTACCGAACTGCATGATATTACCATTCTGACGTCCTCAGATGGATAAGCAGTCAGAATCCAATCTACGAACTGGAAAAATGTCCACTTACTGATATATTTAGAAAAGCAACTTCATCAATCTCGGACTAATTTATAATATAAAATTTTATAATTTTGTTCTAACTTGTTAGTTGATAACGCTTGTAATACATAGTTCCAGCCCATCATGGAGGAGTGAATCACCTCAATCTGACAGTGATCGGCTTCTCGTATTTTGATGGCTGCTCCCCGCTGTGAAGATGTGGCACCAATGATTAACTACTGGAACTATGCTAACGTAGTTGTTGCAATAGTTTCTCTGCTGACCCAATAGCTTCGTTGTGTTAACGAAGCTAAATACTTGGATTTCCTTCATCATTTCGCACCTATTATCTCCCCTGGGGTCAGGTCTATTTTACACCTCTTCTGACAAGCCAAGCTGGTTCCGCAAGAGCAGCTAACCCTGAAGCCATAACAGACCTGGTTGACATGCATGGATGCTCCCGTATTCTAACTTACTCCTGTTTCTTGACAGTTTACATTTTTGTTGAAAACCGATTCCTTAAACGCTTGACGATAAAATTATCGAATAAATGATTCAGTTGTAAAACGGGATTTAACGAATAAGCGTGAGAAGAATTGTACTTTAATGCCCGAACAAGTCCCTTTTTATATTTGGGATAATCGGCATCACATTAAATTTGTTTTTCGTTTAAAATATAGATTTAGCCAGAGTTTCAAAAGAAATGCGTATGTCGCTGATCAGCCTGGGATGCTTGATTACTGTCTTCTTTCTTAAATAAATTACTCGGATGGCCCTCGAAGGAACATTTCTATTATTGTTTGATTTGTTTCATCTTCATCAGGTTTATTTGAGGATAATGTAAACTCGAGTATCTCTGCCGTGTATAATCCCCTTCACTTCAGATGAAACATCCTTCCCAAGCCGTCATTGCCATGACCGACACAAGCGACCACTTATCGTCTTTGTAGATATCCACTCGTTCGGTAAAGGGTCTTTCACGCGGTGCGTACTGGGTAAGTGAGACGAACAGACCCGTCAGCTTCCGCCGCCGCCTTAACGAGATGTTTCCAGATGTGATGCAGAATTAAACGGATGGACTGAAGCAGCAGCTCTCAGCGATCGTAGAAAGTGAGAGAGACACAGTCGCAGAAGAGAAATCACACCGACGTATTCTAATAAGAATAACGGCATTAAATGGACAGACGAATCGATCTATTGTCACCACAAATTATCTGTATGTATAATAACCCGACTGTTAAAATTTTGTATTGGCAAAAGTGTTTACTTTCAAAGTTTTGTCAGACAAGAAATTGTCCTCAAAATATAATTAGGTGGATTCTTTTATTCCGTTGTCTTTCCCGAATGTAAGATGCCCCTTAACACCAACACCACAATGAAGGGTCAGAGGGCGACTAACCAACCTGAACCCTGACCTCCACGAAGTAAATTACATTTGCTGAATTTCAACGAGAAAAGAAATGTTAATCTTAAAGGGTTAACGGCTCGATTCAGTGACGACTGCGAGCACCGACCGGTCCACACAATATAAGGCTTCCTCTCTACAAGTCCCTCCCCCTTCCGGACCGACTCGGTTTATTAATCGGTGGCGGTAAAATATATTTAAGGGACGGAGCAGGGCCGGTCCCCATCAATAGAGCACGGAACAGGGTCTACAGGTAACTTGGTTTTCCTTTATTTCTCAGCCCGATGAGTGCGAAATCTTCAAACACCGGAAATTATGAGGTGGGATCCGAAACAGATGAAATGACGACTATTAACCCTGAAACTTCCGGATCGTCACGAAAGCTAACTGCAGACAGTTCATCCGACTACAACTGGCTGAGCGCCCTACTGTACGCGCTGTGTCCCTTCTGTTACGATCAGGTTCAGGTGAGAGGTAGCCCGTACCAATCGCCCCGACCAGTCAGCGGTAGCCATAACTCTGGCATGCAGCTCTCAGAAACAAGTCTGGGAAAGCAGCTGAATGACTCTGACAACCCTGACCAGATTTCCATCTACAGAAAGAATGAAGATGAAAAATGGATAAAGCATCGCATGGGACCGTGTGTGCTCAAGTTTCTTCTTGAGAAGGACAAGAGCATCACAGACACACTGCATACAAAAGTGAAAGAGGTGAGTGTATGTTGGTTATGCATTTAAAATTAATGTGCACGCTGTTCGTAGTTATTGGTTTTCAGATAATGAAAACATATTGTCAATGCGTTAATAACAAAAGGTGTAGAATTGTGAGGTTTTCCCGTCGCCATAGCAGTAATATTACAACCAACTAAGGTACTTCCCTAGCACCGTCTTCAGGGCATAGTGGAAGTGAAGTAAATGCTGCTCAAATTAACAACTTAGAATCTCAGCCACAAAAGGTGATTAAGAGTAGTTCAAGCCACTGGAATCCACCAGATTTGAAAAGATCAACTGCGAATATAACAACACCGAACACCAGAACAGCCATTATCAAGAGTAAGTCCAGATGATGACGACAAGTATTAATCAATGCAGAAACAAGACGAATCAAATGCCACACGCATTTATTAGAGAGACAACCAACTGTTTAACTATTAGATATAAACTTTGTCATCAGTTTTTATTAATCTGCAATTAATAGAAGAGTCTCTGATTTCAAGCTTTTACCTTTTTTTATTTTTTAAAATGTTAGTTTACATTAAGAAGATAGATTAGTTGTCTTTCTGTAGGAGCTGTCGTCCATAAGCTTGAGCACGGGTTTTGAACGTTGATTGAATACACGATGCGAAAACATTCTTTGTGCACAAATCAGTTTTTTCCTCCATCAGTTATGAGAGAAAATTCACAGGTGGACTCTAAAGAGTCTGCTTTCTTCTGAACGATTTCGATTAGTTTTCTATTGTTTCATTGCTGAAGCTGTCTAAAGAGTTTTTGGTGTCCAAATGAGAGGCATCAATGACACAATGAGGCTGGCATGAAAATTACAACTGCATCTGAAAATAATAGCTGCTGTGGTGAAGTAATTTTATCGTATACCTTAATCTGAAAATTGGTAAGACGTAGAGATTTATTTCCGTTTTTCTTTGCTCTAGATGTATTTTCGTTTACTTTTGGAAAAACGCGGTTTGTTCGCTATCTGGGTGGCATGATGTCACGAGCGAGCAGCCATCCTCGGTATAAAAGGGTGTGTGGGTAAATTAATAGTTTAGGAAGACAATTATTATTTGGTGGTTCCATGAACCTTAAAGGTAAATTGGATACACAGATAAAACAGCCTTTATAATGTAAGCAGCTGTTTAGAGAACCTCTAGAAACAAACGAGGGCTCGCAGGAAATGGCTAACGGATACCTTTAATAATTACAGGTGATGCGCACGTTCCGTGTAGCCTTTGGTCTGTAATCTTTCCTGATGTGAAGTGGCTGATGCTATCCGTTGCCATTAGAAATTTTACCTGTTTATAAAATTATTTAATATAACCGAACGATGTGCAAACAAATGTACGCCTGAGCAGTTTATACTAAATCGAGATTAAATCCACGATATAATTGTTACTTCTTTTCAGCTGTAAAGCCAAACCTACTTCATATTATTTGAAATAAGTGGGCTGTGAGTCGCTGTCCTATTTATCTTGACATATAACAGTAAAGAAAACATAGACCCTTTTAAGATCACTTTACTGTTCCGTTAGTGAAGATTTCTTAGTTAAAATACAAATGCCATTTGTCAGAATTCAATGTTTATTTTTGGAAAAAGAAGACTTGCAGATTCGCCAGCAGTGAGTTAGTAACAAGCCTTAATTGTCCTTGTTCCATTTCAGACAATGACCTGCACACACAACAAGTGCGCCGGGTCGTTCATGAGACCGAGGCTGAGAAAGGCAACTTTTCCCGCTAGGTGTACCGAACTGGCTCTGGAAGATGCTAGGGATTTCCTCGATCTCTATTATGAATCTATCAAAAGGTAAATCAGCAGGACTAACGTAAAATTTACTTACGCACTTTGACCATGAGACAATCAATGGACTAGAATATCAGACCAACATTAACACTACAGTTACTTGTCATTCACGTCACATGCGATATCACATAAACACACACAACGTGGAGATGGAATTCTGTTCTTTTCTCGAAATCATAAGAATGTGTTAAAACCTCTCTTTGTAGGGCAATTATTAATTACTGAACATCTCGTGGATCACGTGAGAGCTGTTAGTTGTCGTGATTCCACAATAACCGGTGTTAGAGCCGATGGTTCCCCTGACTAACGGCAAACCTACGGAAATCATAGACGACATTAGCTCCTTCGTGGACTTCCGCTCCACTTGTGTCCGTCTATCTTTGGAATTGGTTCATTTGTATTCTAATTTATTCATATGACTAAAATAGCCATATATAACTGTGATACGACTCGTTTATTTGGCCAATATTTCGATTTCCTTGCTCGCTATTTTCAATGTTGTCTTTTTCTAGGTTCAATTCTATAGAGCACTCTGACATGTGGCGCCACATATCGGAGTCTATGGAAGAATATGGCACATACACCCTGCCTTATGACCTCCTGGTGTTTGGTGGGAAAACAGCGTGGAGAAACGCTCCGCGGTGCATAGGAAGAATCCAGTGGTCGAAACTTCACGTATGTAATACTTCAGAGTTTGTGACTCTGGGCGTCAAGCTGTAATCTGCTCCAATCCGGCTGTTCATCCCCAGTCGTCAGATTTCGCTGTGGATGCAGGGTTAACTACCCTGATCCTCTTCCAGCAGGAACCAACTTTAGCTGTTCTATCATTTTAGGAATAAACATGTTTTTTTTCGTTTGTCACTTTCCAGCCGTTTAATTTAAAAGATCATAATATAATTCCCTTCGTCTACTCACCAGGAGATATTTACTATAGTTTGTTATATTTCAGAAAGCCACTGTTTTCACAAAGATAATATTAATGTTTCAACAATAATCTGCTTAATTGTAATACGTTTATCACATGAATGCAATTGTACTTTGAATGATATTTACCTGTACACCGTCATGTATCCAGGTGTTCGATGCACGGCATGTGAAAACTTCAAAAGAGATGTTTGACGCTCTTTGTAAGCACATAGATTTCGCCACAAACAATGGAAATCTCAGGTAAGATTTTAATGCAGTTTTCGTGATTAAGTGTGAGATTTTAGTCTTGTAGCAAAAATTATTTATGTTTATTTGAATAACATCTATCAAAATGAAAGTAAACATTTCCTTCATTGATTGTCACATAAATGTAATTAATAATTATTTTGTAACGTTTTGCATATTTAGATTCTCTTGATTGAAGAACATTCAATTTTTGTTTATTAACAATAATTATGAGTTAAAAGTTTGATTAAGTTTGAAGTATATGAGAATATGTACAAGTCCAATTGTTGAAATAAAACCAAAACAGAATCATCTATAGACGTTGAGAAATCTTGACTGAAATGAAATTAATCCAGTCGTTCTGTTACACTGTTGATAAAGTATAATCTTCCAAGCTGTTGTCGAAGCCTTGTTGAGGTAATTGACGACCAACATTGTCTCTTGCGCTACAGATATTCTTTGTAGCTACCAGACGTTTTAGAATACGTATTAATCTCAGGAGGCTCCAAAGAGAAAAAATAAACCTTAAAATTGTATTTTTGCTGATGGAGAAATTAAAACATAAAATATTAAATAAATATCAACCAAAATTCTATAGTTGTTTGTATGTCATCCATATTCTTAGGTTTTTCTTAAAGTCTTTTCAAGTTATTCACGTGCTTGGTCCTTTAATATGATCTTCAATAGTCCATCTTAAAGCTGTTTTCTTAAAAGGTCCATTTACAAAAGTAAATTTTTGTACACTAAACAGTTTTTATAAGGTTTATTAACAGTCTTCCAATTCTGCAATCAGTTTCCTGATAAAGAGTTACAGCTGCTAGAGATCGGTAAAAAGAATACGTTACCAACATTTGCACCTTAGTGTAATTTGGCCATAGAGTCCTAATAAGGTAATAATCATCCGAAAGAAAATGTTTGTTTGCAAAAACCGAGTGAAATTAATAATTTTATTTTGTCTTCTTTTCTTTATCATTAGATCAGTTTTAACGGTTTTTCCTCCCCGAAGAGCTGGTGTCCCGGACTTCCGGGTCTGGAACCCTCAGCTGGTGCAGTTCGCTGGATACGAACAAGAGGACGGCTCCGTTGTTGGAGATCCGTCTAACGTACATTTCACCAAGGTAACAAAGCCTAGCCGACCAGTTTTAGATATTTTACCTTAATATTAGGAAAAGGTTATTAGAACTTTAAAAAACGTTAATTAAAATTATAATATTGATTTCTACTCAGTTTAGATTGTGCAAGATATAGTGCGAATTTACCATCCACCGATGTCCCCTTTTATTCTTCTACACCCGTAACACCATACGGTATTGTATTGTGAGACGGTACAGAGATAACCCTTTTCTTTCAGATTTGTGAAAGACTCGGGTGGAAAGGCAAAGGAGGAAGATTTGATGTTCTCCCGCTTGTCCTTCAGGCCAGTGGTGAAGAGGCGCAGTGGTTTGAGATTCCGCCTGAAAAGATTATTCTCGTTCCCTTGCGCCACCCCAAGTAAGAGCTTAAAGTGATTCTGGTTGTGACTGCCCGAATTGTGTAAAACCCAACACATGATAGAAAATAAATACCACCATCGGCATAATTTTTATATATTTCTTGAAAGAGGTGTTGCCCTCTCTACGGGCCCGAGTGGTGACGTATGCCCACAAATAAACAGAGGTGTTTGTTTTTGTTTTAGTTATCCTTGGTTCGAGAAGTTGGGGCTCAAGTGGTATGCTCTTCCAGCGGTGGCGAACATGCTGTTTGATTGTGCAGGGTTAGAATATCCAGCTGCCCCTTTCAATGGCTGGTACATGGGAACAGAAATAGGAGCCAGAGACATGTGCGATAGTGCCAGATACAACATTTCTGAGGTATTTCGGTGTTGAAATTAAATTCTAATTGAAACAGTATAAATTTAGTTTGGGTCTAAAACGAAGCATGAATTTTTACAACTTCATGTAGAAGTCGGATAAATAGAGCAGTCGGAAGTGAGTAGGTCTATGGCGCTGAAGATGATCGCACACTAAGATAATTTTTGTTTGTGTCGTGTTTGGAAATTGGTTCCAAACCGAAACAGTTTCTGCTTTACTCACTATAATCACGGTTTTATCCTGTGAACTTGTCAACACTACATATTGAATGTTACTGTGGATTTTATTAAATACACTGTCGTTTCAGCTTCAATGCCTGATTTTAATAAGGTATTTAAAAGTTTAAAATAGTTGAAAACTGAAATTCAAAATATCTTGACAATGCTTGGTGTTGGAGCTGGACATGGCTATATAGTCCTACCTAAGGTTAACATAACATCGGAAAGTTATTGGATAGCTCATGCCTTTCTCTACACTGGTTACCCGGTGGTGCGTGCCATTAACTCATCAAAATCAGTGTTAAGAAACTTAGCAACCAACAAGTCGCACGCAAGTTCAGAACCATCCAAAATTCATTGTACTATCCAATCACAGAAATGCCAACTTCCCAGCATCCATCGCAGTTTAAAACACCACTGTTCATCAAAAGAAATTCTGTACTGAACTATTTCCGGATGAGTGCGACAACAAATTATAATAGAAACGTTAGTTGATTACTAAATATATAATTACTAATAAGATTATGAGAAGTGGCCGGAATAATCACATTTTGTGAAGTATTTTTCATAATTCAGAACTCTTCATATTTAATATTTTGTAAACTGAAAGTATTCAACCAACACCATTCTTAACTATGTAATTATTATTGTTGAGAATTGTTTAGCCAATTTAACGTAATTAGATAAAAAGTAAAATAAAAGGTTTTGAAAATACATTCAACAAAACGTTTTCACGACATCGCTGCGGTATCTTTTTTATTATATTCATGAACCTAAATTTATTTGTGCGTATATTTTAATCTTGTAATTATTAACAGAACCAAATCTGTTCAGTGTAAGACATCTAATATTTCATGATTTAACAAATATGACGTCTCCTAAGATCGAATGCTATCTGTTAAAAACTAATTATTCCTTTTGTCTTACCACAGAGTATTCGTTCATTTTAAATCCATCATAATATTTTCTATAAAAATGGGATTTTACTGGTCTTTGATGTGTATTATTTCTGAACAGCCATATCTCTATGGTTTAGATAAATTCTGTTACAAAGCGGAATGTTCATGCATTAAAAGTTGAGAGATGGAAATATGTATTGCATCTAGATAAGTGCACCAATAAAAGCATTCTGTAATTTATTAGTTCTATACGATTCTTAAACGAAATAGCACACTTTCTGGTGGCTCCGGCACTTCAGAAAGAGAATTGTCATGAATCTTTTATGTAACATGTGAAAATGGAACAATACGTTTCTTTTCGCTCAAAGACTGTTGCCAAGCACATGGGTCTTGATACCTCCAATTCCGCATCACTCTGGAAGGATGAAGTCTTGGTGCAAGTTAACATTGCTGTGCTTTATAGTTTTCAGGTAAGAAATTTCCTATTCTACAGCTAAGCTCTGTGTAAGTTATTACAAGTGCAAACATGTAGAATCCTGGTAATCACATTATAAACAAATATGAAAATTAAAACCAAATTTATCTTTAAATGCTAACATTTTATTATAAAATATCTTTTCAATAAAAGTGATATATTCAGATATATGTGCATGAATTGATTTAGGTTTTCTATAATTTTGTTATTCATCAACCATTACAAGAAAGCAACAATTATAATGAAACTGAATCCAAGTGGACAAATAATTAGTATCAACAGGTGAATGCACGCAAACTTCCATGGAGTCGTGTAGTGGGAATTATAATAGAGCTGAATAAAAAAGCCTTTCTTTAAATTTTTAAACTTAACTGAGATATAATCTAGCAAAATTAATCCAAGCAATTTCAATCGAAAAGTACATAAAAAAACATTTTCTGCCTTAAATCGTTAGAGTTAGAATTTGTTATATTTAACTTTAAGTTAATGCAGGGATTCCAATTAAATGTGTTTGGATTACTAATTGTTTCTGTGTTCACATAAAGTAACAAAGCTTTTGCTTTTATTTCTAATGATTCACTAATGAAATTCTGCCTCTCATAAAGACAACAACAAATTAAATTTTGTACCAAGTTAAATCTGAATATTATGAATACGGCAGCACAGAACGATGAGGATGTGCAGAGCCTGAGGACACGATCAGTTGGATGATTTTCAAACCTTTTACAGGCTTCCAACGTCACCATCGTTGACCATCACACAGCGAGCGAGTCGTTCATGACGCACATGGAACAAGAACAGAAGCTACGAGGTGGGTGTCCGGCCGACTGGGTTTGGATCGTGCCTCCAATGAGTGGCAGCATCACGCCAGTGTTTCACCAAGAGATGCTCAACTATAATATCAAGCCATTGTTTGAATATCAGGTAACGGCTATAAAATTGTTACGTCAATGGACGAAGGATATTATAGATAATATCGATAAAGTTAGGGACACCTGGAAAAAGCGTAGTATTGCTCAGGGGAAAGTAGGCGTGATCCCTTTAGAGAATTTAATTTATGTTCCAGATTTTAACTCTTCTCAGTCCGAAGTTTCAACTGGATATTATGGTATATATCCTTCAAATGTCTACAGCATTGACATTTCCATCATTGGGCCTTTACAGTAAATCCTCCTAATACCGTCGACCACAGATCGGATTAAATGCACACACATCGAGAAAAATTTTTTATATATACATATTAAGGTACAGGCAGACCTCTATACCTCTTATGGCGCTCAGGGTACGTTCTTGGTAAAGGGAAGGGAGCACTATTGGAGGCCATTATTAAACGTTCCAATGGATATCCGTTACTGACAATGCTATTTTCAGCTTACGAGCGACATAAAAGTGCGATATTTGAATATCGGTATTGGCCTTAATAACAATACTGTATATATGATAAATTTATTATAGTATTTTATAGCTTTTAATGATAATGACATTAAAATATACAATAAGTTATGTACTCACACCGTCTTCATAGGAGCTCGCGTAAGATTCACCACTCCCACAGAAGCAACGGTGGAAGGAACTACTGTCGGATGGATAGGCGAGACGGTTCATCCTATTCCTCCTCGGAAACTATAGACTTCACCTTCTGAACGGCATCGAAGGTTGAATACCTTGTCTCCCCCTTTCGCTTCGTCTCCCGAAGCACTTCACAGTAGCAGGAGAAGGACGCGAGAACTCCACATTTCACTGTGCTACTGCATTCCCAGTCGCGCAATTTTCTGATAGCATCTCTAGGATCTCTGTGATCTCTGCTAGGTTATCTACCAACAGAGCTGTGGTCGGGTTTCGTGTAGGTGGACCTGCCTCGGTATCAGCATGGGCGGACTCTAAGTAAGTTGTTTCTTCAGCTCCTTCAGTTCCTCATTGGTCAGGTCCTCTCGGCAAGAATGCGTCAGCTTCTCGACACCAACGACTTCCACGTCCCGTTTGTTTGCCCAGCTGGACGACGTCATTCGTAATAGCTGGATCAGAATCCAACGAATTCGTCACGTCCCCCTGGCCACACTTTCCTTAAAACTCTGTAAATACAGTGGGTGTTGACTTGCTTCGAGGCTGCACTGACGTTCTCAATGGCCTCTTTGGTGTTGAGACATCCATAAGTCTCCAAAGGACTGTTCTCCAGCATCTGTTGCCCTCGACTACCTGTCCGAAAAATTAAAGATGTGTTACTATTTATTGTAAGTACAGTTACTGTGAAGACACGAGTTTCTCTCTTTAAGATTGATATTTCTGCAGAAACCGGAATAATATTTTAGAAATACCAGTCAGAAATCTAAACAAAATGAAAGCTAGAACCCGGCATCTTAGCTAACCCCTCAGTCTTCTTATCTTCACCAATGTACGAACAGGAACCGGCCTGGAAGGGATACAAGTGGAATAAAGGTCAGAAAGGAAGTCATGAAAGAACATTTCGAGAAACCGTTTGGTAAATATGAATTTCCTTTTTCGGAAAAAAATTACAGATTTATTTTCTTTTGCAGATTTTAACCAAACAGAATGTATTAAAATATCAATAATAAACGGTTTATTTAATAGAAAGTTATTTGCCCAACAATTCCGAAAAGAGCAACACCAGTGGTGACATTTCCAACTCTCAACTGTTTGGAGCATAGTCAGAAAGATACTAAACCATAGACCGGGTCCAGTCTTTCATTGGATGAAACTTTATTTTGACTATATTTTATTAACTGGCACCGACAATAAGAGCTGATATTTATGAATTGGAAAAGAATTCATCTCAGTGCAATATACGCAAAATATGTCCAGTAATACAGTATTAAATAAATGTAATAGAACGTTAGCTGATGTTAGAGACAGCTGTGCGCAATCACTAAATCGTGTTGACAGTCAAATATTTCCCCTTGAGTCTTGTATAAGTTCTGTTGGTTTCCTGCCTCTTTGTAAATTCTAAACTAAAGGCAAAATCCTTATTTATTTGAGATGTACACGAGATTTTTTCCCCCTTTCAATGCCATAAAAATGAACAAAATGCGACTTTTCGATCTTTGCTAACGAAACAGACAATTCGCCGAGGATCTTCGATGGCAGCTATACGCCATCCGTAGCGTTTTCAGGTGTCAGTGTTTACAGTTGATTCGTGTTTTAACAGGGCTGTTGCGGTGGCAAGAAGTATGATGGTGAAAGAAATGCAGGCGAGACAAAAATGCACTATTTTGTTTGCCACGGAGACCAGGAAGTCGGCTCGCTATGCAAAAATCCTCGAAGACATCTTCAACAAGGTTTTCTCAGCAACGGTAAGCAAGAACTCACCTTCATCCAAACGCGTTAACCTTTCTCCCACCGGTTTATGTCACTTTCTCAAAGTGATGCAGAAATCGGAGTACGTGAAAAAATCGCGAAAGATGCTGTGACGACATCTTTTTTCTTTCTTTCTTTAAAACCGCAATTATACTGTTTACGCCAATCTAAGTAAACGCTCCGATTTTTTTCTTCAGACGATGATGGAGATAAATATTGAAAAAAACTACAATTGCTTTTACATAATGACCACGTGGTACTTTTATAGGTCTACTGCATGGACGAATATGATGCCGAATTCTTGGCTAAAGAAAAGTTGGTGGTAATTGTCACAAGTACTTTTGGTGATGGAGATCCGCCTGACAATGGCATGGTAAGCAAAAATCTGTTACTGGTATAATTATATTTCAATGCAATTATTTAATTATGTCACTTCAAGCAAATATCTCCATACTGGAAAAATTGTGTTTGTACTTTTAGATATCAAAATTCAGATTTGTTAAATTTAAACATGGCCTGCGGGTATCTCTCGTAGGTGATTATTCTTAAATGCGGAGTGAAGTCCCTCAATCGCTGGCAGAGTGACCCACTGAAAGTTATTTTCTCGGTACATTAGCACAAGAAGAGAGAAACGGTTATCGAAAATTCGAATTCGATTTTATTACACATCAGTGTTTATCCTGCTAAACTTGACGCTTTTCACTTGAAGGTCAGAATGGTCATCTGTCCTCAGCATTGGTTTCCAAAAACAAACATTGTTTTTTATTGATACATTTAGTTTCCTCCATTCCTTCTCAGAACTGTCAAACGCAAACAAATTCCTCCAATTTTCGTGAAAATCAAATTTTAAGAAATAGATAATGAGTTATGTTGGTTAAGATTTTCTAGCATTTTACTAATTATTATTTTCATACTTTCAGCAATAATCATATTTTTTGAAAATATAATGATTTCACGTGATTCTATTATCAATTCTATGTCAACTGCAAACATAAGTCTGGACAGAAGCAGTGCTCTTCCATTCTTTGATATCGCATTAGATTATTTAGTCGTTAAAATTATGTGGGATGACTTAGTACAAAAAGTATAATTGCCTTTGCAGGACTTTCAGAAAAATTTGCTTAACATGAAAAGCAAGGCAGACTTTGAAAGGTAGGTTTTCTGTAAGAAATGTCCATTTACTGAAGTATATAAAATTATCGATATGATAAATCTATTTTTGGTGTTTTCAAAAAAACATTTTATGCTCAATTTTCGTTAAATTGTCTAATCTGTGTTGGTCATTTTTTAACTGCGATGGATCGACTATTCTATCCGATTGACAAAACGTTGAAGCAAGCATCCGTCGTAATAAATTTTCAAACATTAAAAAATTCTTGGTGGTTGGTTGGTTGCTATGCCAACTATGGAAGTGATTAGTCTAATGCTGGCATGTGATCACTGCCAGTTTGGTTGGACGTTATCTTTTTCGCAAAAGAACAAAGTGAACATGGAATTGCAAACGTTTGGAAAATATAAAACAACAGGTTATGGTTGATGAGGTATATGCCTAAAATTTCCCTTTCATATTTCCGAAATAAAACAGGTTTTATTACTTGTAACACCTAAAGAACTATGCAAATGTTGCTATTCTACATAGTTTATATGATGACTATATGGTTATATTCAGTGAACTGCCATCTTTAAAGAACTTAAGAGATTACAACTAACAAAGATGTGATTTATCCGTTTTTATACTTTGTGTTCAATATATTATTACAAGATGATGAGGCAGAGATTTAGTCATCGAGCAAACCTATTCGCCACTTTGTTAAGAAAACAGGGCAAGGCCATTAGATCCAAACGAATGATCAGTTTGACTTCAAAGGTGAATCTCCTGAGGAATATGAAATGTTTTGTAGAACTGGGCCGTTTTTAAATTGTCCAGATGTAGGAAAGGCAGACAGACAGAGAACGAAATCAGAAATCTCTTAAACTATAATTTAATGCAGCCCACACGGTTAAGTAATTACGAACACAGATATCACAGACTTTACAGAAGCTGGTGAATAAAAACAAACGATAACTTCTTAAAACATTCAAAAGATGTTGCAATTCTCCGCTCAAAAACTGAACCCAGACACACCGTTGGATATCTTCACTGACTAAAACTTAAGTCAACAGTAAAGCTACAACATCTACTATAAATCTACGCTTCATTTATAAAACAGGTCTGATAAAAGGAAGAAACACAACAGTAAAGTCTCCTCCTCCCCCCTGCGCAACACCAGGTAAGTACATTTCAGTAATATACATTTTCGTTCTATCGATATCGTTAGTAGTCGGTTTTCGGCCCACTATAGGGGGCTGAATGGTCTGAACATATCCTTGTTCCACAGAAAATTACCCACATTGAGTGAAAAGAATTTAAAATCTCCTCAGAGCTTTGCTTGGTTTTACGTCAGGTAAAGAAATTTGTTATTGAAGTTGTTTTGTTGTTGTTTCTGGTCCATCATCCTAGAAAGGGACCAAGCAGACATTCTAGCAGCACCTGTATGGTATTGTGACGTATGCCCACAGTACCAATCTTCTACCAGACGTCCACGCAGATGCCAAGTATCACTGCAATACGTCTCCGATATCCTATCAAACAGTCAAACTGGAAAGTGTTTTCTTTTTCTCAACTTTATTACGTTTTGTTTTAATTCCTGAATGTCTGTAGCTATGTCCACATTCTTTCCTAGTAGAATTTACTGTAACTTCCTCGAAAGATAAAACACCAATCTGGCTTTTCACGTTTTACTTTCAGCCCCTTTTCAAATTATTATATTTTAAGGTATCATTCAGCCGCACTTTTATTTATCTGCTCATTGAAGACCAGGAAACCTTAATAATTCTGAATCTGTGGCTTCGCTTGGATCGCACATAATTTGGTTGCAGTGTAACATAATTGAACCTTTACTTTCTGCACTAACTAAGAGAAAAGACTTGATGAGTTCACCCCATTACCTTTTCTCTCCCTGCAGCTACTCTGTGTTTGCACTGGGCTCCAGAGCCTACCCTCAGTTTTGTGCCTTCGGACACGAAGTGGACAGCCTTCTCCATGACCTTGGTGCCACACGAGTTTACCCGTTGCTTGAGGGGGACGAACTGTCGGGGCAGGATAACTCTTTCAAGGAATGGTCTCAGAACGTCTTTAAGGTAATAATTATTCATTACATCGTTAACATTTAACAACAAATTTTAAAATTTTGAGATGAGAAGTTTTGTTGATTTGCTATCGATGGATTGTAAGTATGGTTATTAGCTAATCATCTATTATTAATGATCTGTATCATTCCTTTACCTACGGTAGAGGGAATAAAACTGGCTGCTTGCATCTTAAGGTTTCAGCCTAATTTTTTACAATCCAGTAAAATCCCTTCTACCTTAGGCAGAACTTTCCATATTTCAATGTTTTCTAACACAAAGATTTCCCTAAACTAACGGACTGCATACCACGTTTTCGCTGCCTGAGCAGGTAAACATGTAAAAACAATAAGATAAAGCGTTGGCATCATTACAGGTGAAGCTATGCCAATACTCTTCAGTTTACATTACGGGAAACGTATTAACTCATAATCATGCTCAATACATGTCTTAGAATATTTACAGAAATAAATAAATATATGATATTTCCATACTTTTTATACCGTATTATTTTCCTCCACATTTTAAACAAGATTTTTTTTCTTGTTTTTCTGGTCAGGATCTCGTTTTTGTTTTATTCTGCTTGTGTTTATTTTCGAATGATTTGTTTGCTGGTTAAATGATGAGAACAAAGCGCCACCTGGTGGTCTTCCATGGCCTCAGAGCTGCGGAGACTAACCTAAAGCAGCCATTCTCCTGATTGAAAACAATGGCTTAGAAACCAAACATTGTTTTATAAAATCAGGGTTTGAAACATTTTTTAATATATTTACAAGGACAGATTTTTTATTGAGGGAACATATATTATGTTATACTTATTTTTAGATGTCTTCGGTTATGTAAACATTAAGTGGAATAAAGTAATTAGATGTTTTGTAGTAACTTTTGTAAATATGCAGCTGATATTTTAAACTTCCTTAACCTGATCAAGTGAACCAATAATGCGAAATGTACGCATTCCAATTTTTAAAGTCAGAGAATATTAACTTAATAAGATTAGTGTATTCTCGTAGTTAAATATTGTGTTAACGTTCTACTTTGCTATTATATTACGACATGAAACAAACTTATAGCAGCTCTGTCGAGTCAAGCTGAAGCATTTTGTTTTTTCATTAAAGGAAAGCTGCCGATTGTTCTCTATTGAGATTCCCAGCGACATAGCGGATGGCAACGTTTCCCTCTACGAACTGGGCACGGAGTGGCACGAAGACCGATACAAACTAAGTCTGATCAATCAGTCGAACTCGAACGATCTTTGCCAAGGTAAAAACATTGGTTTTAAGATTCTTCACAAGGAAAATAATCGCGCAGTGGGGTCTAATAAAACACGAGTTTCAAAACTACGATTTTACAATAAAAATCAATCCATAACATCTATAGCAACTGTATATTGTAACATAAAGACATGAATGTGATGAACAAATATGTTGAAATAATGAGATACTTCTTCTGTCTCTGTGTGGACATCCTTCTTGTCACTTGATTTAGCTCGACTGTTTCCTTCACTCAACATTAAAATAAAACAGTGTAAAATTATTTAATATTAGCTTCTCTTCTCGGATGCTGAGAAATTCTTCTTCATTTACTGTCTAACATCATCTGAGATTTAAAAATTGGTTTTATCAAGAAGAATACCATTTTACAAGCGAAATCGCCCTGCTAAAGTTACGACTTAACTGGAAAGTTACTGTGAAACGTTTGCATTTCAGATATATCGCATGTGCACGACAGAAAGGTGCGATATATTAAGCTGATCAGCAGGAAGAACTTACAGGCCCCAGAATCAGAGTAAGAATTTACATTGAATTTATTCCTCGCTGGTAGCTAAAAATTGGTCAAAGTATTTGGGAATTTTTAAAATGGTTTTGATATAATCTGTGTACTTATTAGGGAAGATGTCGCATCTTTAGAATCATCTTCTTTGTATTCGAACTTGTCGAATCGCAGTAGTCATCATCACTATCTTATTGAAATCAATTATGCGTGATCAATCGATTTATCGACTCTCCGCCCGTCTTCAGCCAGAGTCCTGACGTCCGACAGAACTGGCGAGAAGTCCGTTACTCTGGGCGGTTTGAACACTAAATAGGACAACCACGCAAAGCTCTAGTCATCTCCTTTATTATCTTCTTGCCTTGAAAACTAAAAAGCTTCTGATAACTGCCAAACACCTGACTCAAGAACATTAGGAATATACATGAACATTTTCTTTAAAGCCGTCGAACAATTCTGTTGGAATTCGACACGTCGAGAGCACCCGGCCTCATATACGAACCGGGCGACCACCTGGCGATATTTCCGTCCAATCCTGCCGACCTGGTCAACCGTGTTCTGTCCCGAGTCTGCGACAGACCGGCAGAAAAACCAAATGGTCTGTGTGAAGAAAAAGGAACCGTCTGAAGGTAACATTCTCACATTTTCCAGATTTTCGTTCACAACAAATGTGTGTGTGTGTGTGTGTGTGAGTTGCTCTGATTCTTGGTTAAACCTCAGCTCTGATGGCTTTCAAAGATTATTCCAACACTTAAAACACAGACACATATAAAAGCCGTGGATTTTATTCTGATAACCACACTTTCCATTTTAATCATTTGAATTCTTATCACTTCAGACTTTGTCCCCTTTTCCTTGTATTGTCCTTCAGTTTTCTTGGGTTCCTCCGACTTCTTTAGCAAATCTCTAAAATTAGCCTCAGTCTTCCTGATGGATCTATATGTTCTTGTCCTTGTGTGCGGGGCGATACTTTTACATCTTTATTACGATCACGGTGTTTTCCCCTACTAATTCTTCCCTAGAACTTGATAATATATAGGTATTGTTCCCTTCATTCCACACAGGAACTATCGTCTCTTTTCCGCAAAGCTTCAGATCTTTTTTCGGCAAAATCAACGTTCTTAAGTTATTAACCTCGCCGTGTAAATAATTACTAGGAGCGAGCAACGAATTTAATGTCTAAACATTAAATTTTTTCAATAAATTTCTGTTTTGGCAGCTGAGTGGACGACGTCAAAAAGACTCCCATCATGCACCTTGCGAAAAGCCGTGACACACTTCCTGGACATCACTAGTACGCCAACTGCAGAGCTTTTGGGCGTTTTCGCTACCACGGCTACTTCGAAGAACGATCGTGAACTTCTGGAAATGCTATCTAAGGTTCATAATTGGTCTTTATTGATACTTAACGGTTCGGCCAAACGTTTTGCGTGTTCTTTGACCGATAGCTTTGTTTGGAACATCTGCTTTTATTTTATAGGAGGCTTCGTCTTATGAAAAATGGAAATATTGCTGCGGTCTCAATATCGCGGAGGTTTTGGAAGAGTTTCCTTCCGTGCAGATCACATCCTGCCAACTGCTGATGCTGCTTCCTCTTCTACAGCATCGCTTTTACAGCATCAGTTCCTCCGCAGCTGCCCACCCTGGGCAAGTTCACGCTACCGTTGCTGTCTTGAGATACAACACTCGGGGTAGGTTTTAATTCCCCGTTTTACTAAAATGAATACAAACAAATTCTAACTAATAAATCAGCCATGTTGTTGACGGTGACAATTATTTTCACATCACCACGAGAATAAGAAGAGAGCATGATTATCCTCACCAGTATTTTAACTTCGTCTCCGTTTGTAAAATTAACGCCACCTTTTACGTCTTAACACCAGACATATTCGTGGTTCATGATTGGTAAATCTAACACGAAGGAGGACTACTTTACCAGGTAAAGGGTTAAGTTAAATCTCTGGGAAGAAACGAGATCCCTGGTTTTAATTAATTCGCTCATTTAACACGAAAAAAAGAAAAAGCTGTTCATTCAGTTTTGCATAACCATTGTAGGATTTCAAAAAAATATAACAGTATAACGAGTCTTGTTTTACCTGGCTGTCGACGACCGATTGTTCTGGAATTAAAAAATGAAGGAAGCAGACCCCTGTTGGAAGCCCTCAAGTCACCCGGACAGGTTTTGGATGCGCAGAGATTTCTAGCGTTGAAGGTTCTTTTGGGGAATCACATGGCAACGGAGTTACTCCAGGACAGATGTTCTCTGAGAGAAAGTAGAACACTGGTGATATGTAGAATAAAATAACGTGTCGCATGTCACGCTTCCATCGACACACCTTCCTCAAGTTAGCCTGATGGCGGCTATCACAGTGCAAGTGGCTTCTTATTTCTCTCCAGCTCCGATTTGTCTTTTGCAGGGAAGAATCCCAAAGAACGGCGAGGTCTTTGCAGCAGCTGGTTAAATGAATGTGGAATAGGATCCGAAGTTCCCTGCTTTATTAGAACGTAAGTACAAAGGGGACTGGAGAGGGAAATAAGCAACAATGGGAGTGGATTAAAAATTGTGTTGAGGCTTAATCTCTTTAGTTTGGATAAACTAAAAACAAACGTGTTGACGTTTAAATGGCCGTTGTCTTGTCGGGAAAATGGAAGAGACAAAACACTAACCATTAAATTCGAAAAGTTAGGTAACGCTTCTTCCTGGATGATTGACAGAGAGAAAGACCTAAAGCATCACGGTTCTCACTGTCTGTGATAATTATACTTTGGTGCTTAGTCAGCCATTAAAAATGTATGGAGGTGAGTTATTTGTAGCAGCCAGAAGCCGCGCTTCATTCGTGACATCCTCACCTCATTTGCAGTGTAGTCTTCACTCTAGGGTTGATTTCTGGTTAGAGATTTGAATACCGGTAGCTAAATTACTCTCAAACATATCTCTGGAATGTGAATTTTGAGAAAGAATATTCCGGCAGCGGCGATATAACCGAGGAATCGTATATTTAATATTTATTTTCCAAACAACTTTACTCTTACTTAGCTTCCACTTTCCCGTGACTGCAAAGGTGCAGCATCACTTATCATTATATATTCCGCTGTCTATGATCGATGTATTCTTCTTTACTTCATCTTTCGTGACCTCGCAAAGCACTTTAAACATCAAACGCCATTTACCGATGCTGTAACTAGTTCACACATGACATGAAGTAACATGGATATCTCTCCTAGAGGAAAAAAGCAAAACAACGAACGAATTCCAATAAGAATTAACCGTCGCGTCTTTTCCTTCTTCTCAGAGCTGAATCTTTTCACATGCCCGACAACAGAACTGCACCAATTTTAATGATTGGCCCGGGGACTGGCATCGCACCGTTCAGAAGTTTCTGGCAGCAGAGGCAGCACGAAATCCAGGAAAAAGGTCCAGTGGAAATCGTTTCTTTGAACTTTAAATAGTTTCGTGTAGCTTCCAAACACGAACCGTCTTTTATGCCGAATGGTAGCCATTCCGCTTTTATGGACATTTTTTAATCTGCCTTTAAACTCTCTTCGTCTGAGTCGTTGGTTTGTATGGTTTTTAAGTCTCTCGGTGGTTTTAAGAGAAAGCAAATAAAGTAGCGTCTCTCTGGGTCAGCCAAACTCTCAGACATGGAAACCAGAGCTTTTCAATACACTGGGTGTTTAGAAATGAAAAATTTTAAAATTTAGTCGTTAAAAGAGAGGCCTCCTGACAGCTGCTTCAAAACAATTAGGGATTGTGAGATGGTGGACAGAGGATAATTTCTTCTGTTATCTACAGTGACTAGGGGTCAGACAATAGTGTTAGGATATATATATGCATCAGATGGTATGTAAGTAATATCGTATGGTTAGATAATGTCGAAGTTGTATTATGACAGTGTGCCAAACTGCTTCAGAGTCGTGGTTGCTCTCTCTAGACAAGGATCTGCAAGAACTTGTTATCGCATCTCGAAAGTTGTTTTATAACTACAAAAAAAAAAATAATAATATATTTTATAACGTTAGTTGGTATACTTGTTAAGTAGTCTAATGGATACCTCCAAAGCTGCCGTCTGAACAGAGAAACAGTAATAAATGAAATGTTCCGTAAGCAGTGAGAAGATTTTAAAAGTTTCTTAACCTTCAGTCTTAAGTGACAGTAGAAACCCTCCGTTGTGAGATGATCATTAGTTTTAATAGCTGTGTGTGGCGCTACTTATGGTAATTTCTACTAAATCTCCTTCTTTCTATTGACTTCTTTGTGAATTATTAGTCACTTGTAAAATTGTTGTACGAAAACTCTACATAAATCTAGATGAAGTCGGGATGAAAATCCAGCATACAACAGAAAATTACATTCGGTAACAATACATGTGCACCTTTTCATTGATACAGTTATTACCATATTCAGATTCATTTACTAATCCTTGAAACTTCTGCAGCAGTTACCTCTTTCTACTCAAAAGTCTCCTTAATCATCGTAACGTGTTTTAGGTTTCCATTTTAGACATTTTCTCCAACTAATGAAAATATTAAACAGATTTAGTAACCATCTAAAAGCCCGAATTCACGCCAGATTATGCCACGTGCCACATATTGTATTTGGTGATTTTGACTTTCTGTTACTGTATTATTAAAAGTTCAAAATGAAATTCAAGTAGACTGAAGATTTTCTAAAATGACTTTAGAACAAATTTACTCCAAAATCGGAGTTTCAGATAATTTCGAGGAGAAAGAGTAATGATTTCCAAAGAGTATAGAAATAGAAGCCCTCAAGTCTCTTCGCTGCCTTTCCGAGATAGAAGCTCCAATGTTATGCTCTACCGTAGATTCTTTCAGAACAAGAACTCAATGCATCAAATTACCTTTGTGCTCCTGTATTACGCAATACCATTTTCTCTTTGTTTCCTTTGCTATCTAAAGTTTAGTATTGTATGCACAAATGTGTATTTCTATACAGACGACAACCAACCAGGTGGAAAGATGTCGCTTTACTTCGGATGTCGTCAGTTCGACGTGGATCACATATTCAAAGACGAACTGACGAACCTGGTGGAAAACAAAATCCTAGACCATCTTCAAGTTGCTCTTTCAAGAGAACCAGGACAGAAAAAGGTAAGAAAGTATTAATGTACGAAGGAAGAAATGCCGAGGCCCAGAATGCAATTTACCTCCGATTCGTCTTGAGAATCATTTGTTTGAGAAAACAAACTTTAAAATAACACAATTAAATGTCCCTGGATCTTTTTTGCTTTGCGGCTTTACTGCCAGGAATCTCTTGTACTTAATTAACCGCGAAAGCATCGCTCTACCGATAGAGTGCCAGAGATCCGTTCAAACCAGGAAAGGCTGTCCGGAAACAGTAGCTCGTACGTTGGTGACGATCTAGCAGAGCTTTTCTGATCAGAAACTACCGAAGTTTGGAGGTAAACCACTGCCTGGTCCAAGAAGCAGGCACGGTGACTAGAAACTGCGCCCCCAAAAGTTCCGTCGTTTTAGTAGTAATATAAATAAGACAAGCATTAAGGTAAGAACAGAAAGATATCAGCCGTTCAATTAAACTACACGGCTGCAGTTGTACCTGTCTCTCACTTTCTCAGACTTACAGACCATTTTCACCTGGTCCTCAAGTTACCTATGAGGGAAATCGTTTGATTGAAATGTAACTACTTTTCTGACAATAGCGAAAACATGTTCTATCCTCAGACATACGTGCAGCATCTGCTGACGGAGGATTCTGCCGACATCTATCGCAGCAGTTGTCAACGGTGGTCACATCTACATTTGTGGAGATGCCGCGATGGCCGCTGGTGTGTCTACCTCGCTGGAGGAAATCATGCAGAGGGAAGGGAAAATGAATAGTGAAACAAGCAAACAGTTTATGACCGACCTGAAGGTGAGCAAATAACCACCATGACCTCGAATAATAGACGTTTATGGCCTAACGTTCGGTATAGAGACTTCATAATTTCTTATTTTGCAATTGTTTTCAGAATCGCTAAAAAGTTCGGATTCAATCTAAACGATCTTTGGTGAAATGTTGCATTTAAAATACTTTTCTCTCGAGCAATAAACTTTTCACAGAACCCTGGGTGGTGTGTACTTTTAAATGCAGTTGTTAATCACTTATCTGCCTGCAGCTCCTGGTGTCTGGGTAATCACCGTCTACGTGAAGGATGGCCAGCACCACCCACACATTGGCTCCATCAGCCGTCTTGTTGTCCGTAATCAAAGGAGCACCGACCAAACCTCTCAAACGAAGGTTACACGATGCTTCCTGATTGCTATCTGAGTTACTTGATAATAACTGAAGTATTAAAGCAACGTAAATATACTGAATACCGATTTGTACAAAAGGATTCTGATTAGAATTTCAGTGATAATGACCATTTATGGACAAGTTTTTCTACACGCCTTTACCTAACATAATTCAACATCAACATTAATAAATGAAAGTTAATCCAGGAAGTCGTACCTGTTTGGAAACATATAATGTTTTAAAGTTTTATTGCTGTCAGCAAATCTGAAGATTAGATGATAGTAAATTTATTGATTTATTACTTTTGATAGGCATCCAATCGCTTACATAAAGACATTTTTGGAGTTCCACTAATTCCAGATCTGAAGTCGGAAGACCTGTCATGCATCTGTTGCATAAAACAAAGCAGTTTGAAGAATGTGACGTAAGTATTTGTATGATACAATTGTTTCCTTTATTGTGAGGTAAATCGTTCAACGCATTTGAATACAATATCGTAGCAGCATAAAAGTTATCTTGGATAAGTTTTAAACATCGTAGATTTAAAAAAAACGATCAATTTAGAGAGAAATTACAAAGTATCTGCAGCCCTCGCCAAATTGAAGTCCTAATATTTCATGTATATAAGTGGAAAAGCATAAAATGAAGAAGAAACAAAGATGGCATTTATTGAATAATCTAAATATATATATCTATCTCAGATTCGCTGAGATAAAAAGAAAAAAGCTGAAAGAACAAATCAGTCTTTAAAACAATCCTTTGCACGAAAATGTCTCCAAATCCTGGTATACAATCAAACATAAATTACCCGTTATAGAAAGAATGAACGTTATGATCGAATCCCTTTTTCTCGCAGAGATTCTCTCATCAAACTTCTGCATAGCTACGTATGCAGGCCGGTAGGCGTTTTTCCTCCTCCAAATTTAAATAAAACATTTAGTAACTAGTTGAAAATTAAAATTACGTATTTCATGTTTCTTATATGCAGTGCAGTTTGGACATGCTTACAATGAAAGAGCTTATTTTTTATGTTTCTTTTGATTTCAGCAGCCTATAAAGCGTGAAGGACACAACTCGTCGTTACCGATCGTATATTCTTGAACTTTCAAGGACAAACTTTCTGTTCTCAGCTGAAGAGAATATTTGAGTAGTCACCAGAATTCTTACTTTCTAAAATTTGTTCATCCAATGAGAAAGTTGACTTCACACACATTTCCTGAACTAAGTAATACATGATGCAAAATCAAGACAATAAATTAACAAAAATAAATTGCATTATATCCATGAAGTAAAGAAACGTTTAGTCATCGATGTGCATCACTGTGAATCCAAGCATCAGACAAAGTTCTCGCGATCTAAAATTAGACTTTCTCTTTCAGTAACGTCATACTCAAGGTTTTCATGTATCTTTTTCTTAAATTGATGTTTTTCAGGTATAGCTATTATTAAGCCATCATATTTTCTTTTAATTTTTACTAACTTCCGCTCTAGTGTACACAGTCTATCCATAATCTCGTCTTTTTAATGCTAAATAATATTATTGTCTGCTATTTCATTTTCTTTGAGAGATGTTTATGTAATTATTATGTAATTATAAAATTGTTAATAGTATTACACTGTTTCATCTGTATTATTACATTGGTCAGATGGAGTAGGTGTGGAGTCTTCGATGTTTACTTTTTTATGTTGACCACAAACATAACCAAATAATAATTGGACTTCCTTTCGGAACTTATTGTTACAGTAACCGTATATAAAGGGGTTTAGAGCATTCTGTATAAAGTAAGATCTCAGTCCAATATTAAAAAACACCTCAACCCATATATTCATTTCCTCACCAAATCCAATGACGGTAGCTCTCACGATCTGTATGACCAAACTTGGAATGAAGCTCAGGATGAAAACCAATGTCACTAGGGACATCATTTTAAGCGTCTTCTTCGATTTATTCGATGACTTGTCATTTTCAAGGTCATCCTCTTTCTTCATTTGTATCTCATCACCGACTTTATTCGCAAAACGTCGCCTCACTTCCACCCAAATCAGTATATAAGCCACGCTCATAACGGCGAAGGATACAAGGATAATGAAAAACAAATAACCGAAATAAATTACCGGAAATAGTGAATTTTTGTGCTTGTCTGCTATTGAGCAATCAGTGATGTTCATTCCTGGAAACACATTGGAATACGTGTCGAAGCCCGCCAGTTCTAGAATTGGGCAAACAAAGGCGGCAGCGGCGATGGCCAAAGCACTAACAATGATCCGAACCTGTCTCAGGCTTATTTGTTTTCTTAGTGGCCGGCAAATCCTGCGATGCCTGTCGATTCCTATAGCAACGAGCGTAAAGCAAGAAGCTCCAGTTGTAAAAAAGGAAATGAAACGAAGAAGTTTGCACAGAATGCTTGATGGGAACACCAGTGGATAACGGTCATCAACGATCTCGAAGGGCATCGCCAAACAACAGTTGAGAAGGTCAAAAAGTGCAAGAGAAACGATGAACGTGTTTATGGTTCCTTTTTTGAATCGGAATCCATAAACATACACTACGAAAGAGTTTCCAATTATTCCTGCAATCATGAAAACAATAATGTAAATCATTGATGGAATAGCAAGAATGGCCTTTTTATCATTTTCTTCCATTCGAGTTGTTGCTCTTGTGTTGTTGTATAAGCTTTCTGCAGACATCTTTGTAGAACACCGAAGTATCTAGAATTTCTTATTTATATGATTTCTGCTTTTGTTACCTGAAAAAAATATATGTAAGTATGTCAGATTCAAGAAAAAAAATTTAATTAATTTTTAAATAATATACTAATATAAATCAGGCAAGTAACTATAGAAGCATACATATTCTCTCTCTCTCTCTCTGTACTTACTGACGTCTTAAAATCTTGTCACATGGAGATATCCCATAACTCACTGCACCAATAACTAATAATACAGTAGTGGAAAAAGGTCAATTTCACATAGTAATGTTTAGATATGTCATGAATATTTCATAGTAATACAGTATTTTGTAACAAATTTATTACATTTAAGGTTACCTTTGGTGGATGGATGAATTGGGAGTAGGTTAAAGATAATAAATTAGGTCCTTTCTTAAACTTAAAATAATAGATAAAGAAGCTTAAAGCAAAATTACATAAGCATTTTAGCACTGATGTCGCCAGGAACAAAACAGTACACGTGTATATTGTCGCATGTGAAGGCCTCGGAATATTATTACTGCATTAATGTTTTTGGTATAACTGGAAAATAAAAAAAAAAACTATAAACATGAATGTGTAAGCGAATATGCAAGAAAAACTCTTGTATTAATAAAGTATAAAGCAGGGACATAAAGGGATACTAGTGCTCTACTTTATTTTCTATCTGTGTATAATATTTCCTGGGCAGTAGCACATCTATTAAAGGTTCAAAAAATGCTTAGAAAATGTTTTTTTATTCAAAAGAAAATGATTAACTGATCAATATAAATCCTACCCAAACTTACATATCATTAACACATAAAATGTTACATTACTTCAGATTTGGTCAGGCCGTCTGTAGGACCTGACAGACGTCCACAGAATGTCGGGGGCTGGACACGGAGAGCGCGGATGTGTTCGATTTACTAACATAACAGTGTACGAATTTCCTTTGCTTTCTACCTCGGTGCACTTATTGCATGCAATTAGCGGATGTAACATACGTGGGTGTTTATCCTAGCAGTGCTGTCGCAGGGTGGTTGGGCATCATCCAAAAATGCCATTATCGACTCGGCTCGGAGGCCGTAGAAGTGGCGCTCATGATATATCACTATTTACATGTTATTGGACAACCAAGCTGTAAGGAAAACTGGTCCAGTGCTCGTCCAGAGACCTGAGAGTTCTGTTGCACACCTCCATAATTATCTTATAATTCTCCAACAAAACGTTTTGCAGTTGAAGACATTTCCAGCAAGAAGGTTGTGCCACTTCGTTGCTTCTTCTATTTTATATTCGAGCCACAATAAAAGTTACTTATGCTTCAATGGTGCGCATTTTATATGGGCAGGGTTCCGTACCCGGCGTTAGACCAGGTGAATTTTCGACCATCAGGATTCTTTCCAGCTATGAGAGCGCCGAACGTCCACGTCATGAATGGCGTGTGCTAGATACCTGAGTACGGAGAATGTTGGCAGTCACTTTGGAGCCAGCTTTTATTTAAATAGCTAATAGAAGTTGAATTCGTTGGGCGTAGGTAGGAAAGGTAACCTGTCTAGTGGGAACATCCGAAACAGCTAAACCTTTTGCCATGGTGATTTACAGTCGACCCCCGGTTATTCGCGGAATTTTCCTTAGAACCTACCTAATAATTGTTCGTGGAAACCCCCGCATATTCGCAAATATCTTGTGATTTTTTATGGCTTTTTTCGTGGCAATATATATTTTTTCACGCTCTTTAACGCTAAATTATTAATAACAATATAATTTACTAATTTTGTAATATAAATACTAACGTAAATTCAGCAAAATATCAATATAAAATAAACGCTATTGGCTGGAGATTTGAAAGTAGCCAATCCGAGAGCGTTATTCATTTCTCCTCGCTGCTGATTGGCTGCTGCCCACGAGGCGCTGTCTCGGGCAGATGCAGCCAAGCTTACTGCGTGCAGCTATCTCGAGCGTTTCGTTGAGTGTTGTATTTTTAATTAAATTATTATTATATTTTGACGTTTATTGGCATTTTTATGGACCACGTCCAATATTCGCGGTTTTTCACTCTTCGCAGGTGCTCAAGGGACGTAACCCCCGCGAATACCGGGGGACAACTGTAATACAATAAAGCACCTGCCAAAGAATGCGATCGCAGTTAGCCGGATTATCCTTACTGGAACCTTTTACTTTTAGACGTTAAGAGCTCGTAGATTATGAGAATTTCTTTAAATCAGTAAGTCTTGATTGCGAGAGAGAAAGAGTAAAATAAAAGTATTTTAATATCTCTATATATATATATAATGTATACACAGGGAAGTTACATAGGCAGGTGAATATCTCGGAGTCCCTGCTGGAGGACAGACAACGAGAAAAATTAGATTCGCTTAAACTACAAGGAATGGCGGCCTTATTTCGTCGCGCAAACACTTTTCACTTCTGGGATGTTTTGTCTTTGACGAACATCTCCAGATATTCAGTGCCGGCGTTCGTAAGATTTCAGAAATTTGTGACATAGTCATAAACAGGAGAAATAGGCTGACCAGAGAAGTCCTGGAGGTAACCTGGGTCCGTCCGAGCCACAGTAGAGTGATGCCAGCAGCAGCAGGTCTCGTCGACGACGTGTCTCGGTAATCTGTGTAGAGGCCGAACTCGAACGTAAATAGGCAAACAAACATCGCCTTCTTTTATTTGGTACGGTCCGTAACGGCAACAGATCGTGTGTGTGTGTGTACGCGCTTGGGAGGTGCTCAACACATCTGTGCTCCTACTAACTCTCCAAGACAGTTGACCCATCGCTATTCTGCGAAATTGTGATATTAAAACGTCCACCTGACTCTGTTCGATGTGTCACCCACTGAGAAGGGACATGAATGCTTCAGACTACTGTTTAAAAAAGAAAGGAAAAAACCGTTGTCGACATATAAACCAGCGAAAGTCGTGGATTTAAACGCTTAAATGTGTAAACTTAACTCCTCTCTATCCCAGGTGGCTAATAAACCAGCTTTTTGTTGTTGTTTTCTAATTGTAATCTGACCGCATAATTTTAGAAGCGCAGTTATACCAGAGTGATTTTCCGTTTTCTAAAGTTCTGTCGGTACTCCAAGCGACCTACTGAACAGTGGAGACCAGGAAGTTCGAAAAACGATCCCTTTTACCCTAAGGACTGAATACAAAGGTGCGCCGGTACAGCGGATATCAGCCATCTGCTGCAAACAGTGACAGATTTTGTAGCTAACTGTGTCGACCGGCCTCTCGCAAAATAGACGTTTCGAGGGGGGGGGTCTGGGTTTTCATTCGTTGTCAGAAATAAATTGCTTAAACGACAGTTTTGTGCATTTTTTAGACGTTACTCCATGCAACTGAGATATCCCTGCTAGACCTCCTAACAGGGCTTAGTATCCATCCAAGTCTGAAGATATACGGGCCTCGTTGTGAACCTCTCTCTCTAAGTTGTGTATGTTTGCTACATCTAATTTAATTCCGGATAAGGGTCACGTTGTTCATATTTAATATTGCCAAACTATGCTTATGGTATTTACTATGATTTTATTTATTATTTGGTAGATTTTAGGTTAACTACGTAGGACAAATATTTCATTATTCGTATTAAATGCTTTAGCTATTTGCAATTTTTAAGGTACTACACTAGGTCTTGTCACGTACTTCATTAGCTATCCTTTACTATGGACGTGCGCACCCATGCTGGCATCTCTAGCTCCCTGCTCGTAAACTATACTTAACTGTGATATTGATTTCTGTTTTCTAACCTACATAACTATGGTTATAGGCTCGCTAATCCTTTAGTTTCTGCATTATATCATCCATTGACCTTATGTACTTTTATGCTTCTATCTTAGGGAAAAAAAAAACTAAATTCTGTCCTAATCCTATGGCTTTTGGGAGAGTGTTAACCTTCTCCGGAGAGAGATCTCAAGGATGCTCCATTGGGCATTAAATGCCTTCTCGTAAGCCATAGGCGCAGAAAACATTGCCCGCCTTGTAGGGGTCGTCGGCATACAGAACTATTTTCGTTTCTAATTCATCTTTTATCGAAATCCCAACAACTCTCTTGTTCTTCGAAATCTCTCAGAACAGCGTCTCTTAGAAGGCAACCCTGTCGTACTCCACTGGCGGGATCTACACGAAGCCGTTCCGACTAACTTCCCTCTGCATATTTGTGACACCATGAGCAGAAAACTATTATATTTTATTGAGCACTTTCGACTGATCGATGGCTAGCCTGACTGCTGCCGAGTTTTCCGTCTACTTTTTGCAATATTCCCCTAATCGGCTGTCGTGAGTCCAAGCAGATTTGTTTCGAACTGAGCAGGCCCGGGCTGTGCGTCTACGATTTTAGCTATCCTATCAGCCAACACCTTTCATTAGGCTCCAGTTATCTAACCTTTCCCGATCATTTTTCTTAAATCTCTCTCTCTCGTGCAGTAAGGAGACTGTGGCACGCAGAAAGCCAAGCTATTGTTTTAAATTCCTCAGACGTATTATTAGGCTTCGACAAATCGCTAGTTTCTGAACTCTATAAGAACTTTCGCGTAAGACCGTCGCTTCCAGGGAACTTGCTATCTAATGATCTACTGACATGTCCATGTTTAGTGATCCTTCACAGAGTTCAACATTTAGAGGATCTAGTTTACCTTTCAAAAGTTGCCAAAAGGATATCCTGAAAGCGAGTTTATACACCGCATTATAATGCTGAGTTTCTTTATAACGAGATCCTTTATGTTCCTCAAAGTGCGTCCGCCTTTAGTTTTTAGGCTAATCATTCACAATCCATTCTGTGAATTTTTGTCTTAAATCATCTATTAAACCGATCTGCAAGCACAAGGTTTGCAGCTGCTTCCATCCGCATAGATGCACCTTACGATTAGTTATCGATCCCTTCTTATCTAACTCATGGTCTGGGATACAATAAGAATTAGCTATCACATAGATGGCATCCACAAGGTTCTCATCTAAGAGTAGTTTAAGGAGATTGAAAAATCTACACGTTCACTCAGGTAGTCGGGATCGTGACTCGACACCGCAAGTACCTCTGTTTATTTCTCTAAATTTATGCTAGCAAAGGTTTTCGTCTAATGCTATATGATTGGACAAAGCTACGATCTAAATTTGGGTGAAAAGGGTACAGCCACACCTCGTCGTGGGTCTACTAAAGATCTTATCCTTCCAGCTGGGCAAATTTATCGCCTACTTCTAGGCATGTACTTACTGCAGATAAAAAAACCGTAAATTACAAGGGCAGAAAGCCAGCCATTGTCACTTATGTAAACACCCACAGTAAAAAGAAACGGCCATCAACATGGCTCTCAAGCTGATTAGTACCGTTACCATTAAGCACACTCACCGGTAATTTATTCTACCCACGAATAATTATATTAGCACAAATATTTTCTGATATTTAACGATGCGAAAATCTCAGCCAATTTATAATGTAACTTCTAGTGCTGTTTAAAACAAACGCCATGAAAAATTCGAACAGCAAGTTCATTGTTTTTTAAAGACCACAGAATAAAAAAAGAACCAAACAACTTATTCTGAAGGTTCTTATGCGATAATCCGCTCCACAAGATAATCGTCAAAGAGAAAAGCCGCTACTCACTGATCGATGCTACGTCCTGACTGCACCCTGTTTATATTTGAGATCACTCCGAGTTGCGCAGACCATCTATTCACCCAAATGCCAAGCAATATAAATTATCAGATATAGAATCTGCCTGATGATGTCAGGGAGAAGTAAATTTTCCTGTTACTTTGATTTTCAGAGACTTCCCCTGATCACGTATCTGTATCGCATTACTATCCGAAATGTAAGAGCGATACTGCTGGAAGTGATAAGTCAATGGCTTTTCGAGGGTGGGTCATGTGTTCCGTGGTCATGACATCCGCATCAAGTCAATGGGCGAGGGCAGCAAGCATGTGTCAGTCACGAAATCTGCCTCGGTAACCTCGAGTATTTCCATCTGCGAATCACTTCGCCCAACTTCCAGGATGACCAACACACACACACACAGAGAGGTTTTATTTTTTTCAGTTCTCTACAAACAAAAGCACGGAGTCGTTCTGTCGTAAACAGACAGATTTCCGATCACTTGGCTGTGACGATGTCCGCCATCATTAGAAGGTGCGTGGGTTACAGCGTGATTTTCTAATTATTTAGATGCGCAGGGATACGTGACAAGCACCTCAACTTTGCATCTCACAGCCTGCTAAATACTAAAATCGCCCGGAGATGCTAACCCAGAACTGCTTAACAATGACAGTTCAGCGATGCGTTCACTAAATCTACGGGTCCACTCGCCTGTGATTTGTGGCTGTAAACTGATAAAAGTAGAATAATCAAAGACACCCTAAAATCCCTAATTTTAACAAATTTCTGTTATTTATTATTCGATTTTTAATGTTACAATTACTAACCACAAATTATCGAATTATCTAGATATTCTCACCGGAACTTCACGAGCCGCTTTCTTATGCTGTTGTTTCTTTATCTTGCCACCCCACTTTAAGCAACATTTACAAGTTTTGTCCCGACTTCCTCTTTTAACACAGAAGACGGTAACGACAGCTTGGTTTCTGAAACATTTGTCGCTGTTGCTAAGCTTGTAACTAAAGAACACGGACAGATCTGCTGTTGGTCACATATACGTAAGTGCGTCCTGTCTCAGAAAAAATATACATATTTAGCTCAGAAATCAATTGTGCTCATATGGAAGAAAATAAATTTAGGTAACATTATATTTTGTACAAATTACATCATTCCTCTTTCATTAAATATTCAGATAGTCGAGTGCACGCCGTCACATCTAATTGTGACGTCATTCAAGAAGAAAAAAATGTACGTTTATGAAAAGAAAATAAAGACTGAATTTGACAAAGTTTAAAAGTCTGAATAACTAAAACGATTTAGTGTTTGACATTTTACTTTAGGTTAAACGAAAAAAATATAGGAATATTTTGAAGATTGATTTTCCAACTATTTAATCACTTTGGCCATTGTGGACGGTGCTGTTTGATCCTTTGGAAACGCTTCACTAGTCCGAGGCTTGAGTCATGTGATAGCTCCATTGTTGTGCTGCGTGCCTCTGTCAGTTCATTCCCAAATTTGGTACGAAACCTGCCACGAATGCTCAAATAATAGAGTTACCAAACGTTGAGGATGTGGTGCTTAGACGACTTGCTAATGAACAAAATATATATAACATAACCCGGCTAGATTCAAATGTGGGCGATGAACTTGGTGTAATGCAGATTTTCGGTTGAATTTACGAAACGGTGTCTGACCAGCTCGGTAATCGCTACATGACTGACAGACTACTTGAAATTTGTTAATTTTAATTGGATTTGCTTCTGAGCATTACAAAGAGAAACAGTAACTTACTTTTCACTGCTTTATTATCATTGAAAATTTTATATATATATATATAATATTCGACGTTACGATTATTATTCTGATTAATTTTAAATACATAATTTCAAACATTTTTCAAAAATCAAAGCAAAATATTACCACTTTTTGTTGTTATTTGTACGTAAACAAAACTTAAGTATAAAATAACCTTAACATTGGTTAGGGGACAGAGACGATGACTGGAGCTCAGCTGCATGCTGGGGGCTTTTTCCAAACATCAACTTTGTCGCATTTGAAAAATCGTCTACAAACAATTTTCAGTTCTTCCCTGAATTTATCGTTCAAGTACCCGTATATGAATGGATTGAGCGAGTTTCCCAAGAAGGAAGAACGAAGTCCGATATTGAAAAACATTTCTAGAAGGCCTTCCTCACTGTAACCAGTCACACTTCGGAATATCTGTATAATCATGCAGGGGATGAAGCTGACGATGTATAGCATGGTGACCAGAAACATGATCTTTGTGGTCTTCCGCGATTTCTGAGAGCTGAATTTTCTAAAGTCAGACGAATGGCTGTTTACTTGAGCACCAGTGCTGAGGCTGCTTGCAGACACAGAAAAATGCCTCCTCAACCGGAGCCACACCAGCACGTAACATACCGCCATTATCATCAACGATAGCAGGAAAAATCCGGAGAGCGAAAGAAAAAAGAAGAGAGGATAATTTGTATTTTTGTATTTGTCCCCGATTGCACAGTTGGAACTGTTCAGACTCGGTAGAGACTGCGCATGTCTATCAAAGCCAGCCAGTTCTACTATTGGGCAAACAACAATGGCTGCAGATATTGCAAGGATTATAACAATGATTCGAACCTGTCGTACATTTGTTTGTTTCCTAAGTGGTCGACAAATCCGCCTATGTCTGTCTATAGCGATGGCGGTAAGAGTCAGGCAGGAAGATGCCGTTGTGTAGAAAGAAGTAAACCGGAGCATCTTGCACGCGATGACTGATGGGAACATCAAAGGGTATCGATCATCAACAATTTCAGTAGGCATTCCTATACAGCAGTTCAAGAGATCAAAAGCCGCTAGAGAGATGATAAACGTGTTAATAGCTCCAGTTTTAAGTCTACATCCATACACGTAACAGACGAGAAAGTTACCGACTATGCCTACAATCATAAGAACAGAAATGTAAATCATTGAAGGGATGGCCAGAGTCACCTTCTTGTCGTTTTCTTCTTCAAGAGTTGTCGGCCTTGTACAATTAGTGGTTCGTGCTAAAGGTGGTTCCGACATGCTTTCCTCTCCTCCCTTCTCTTTTTAAGTTCGATTAGTTGGTTATAATATCATACCAGATCTCTCGCATCTCATTTATTTCTTCTGAAAAAAAAAATGTCATTTACAGTAAAAAAAGCAGCAGCACTGAAGAGAACAGGTCAGCCATTTTGCCAGGTTTTTCATGCTGTCACCCACGTATCTAATGTACTTTCATGTCTAATAGAACTTCATAACAAAATATAGTTAACATTTTCGTAGGAATTAGTTCCAAAAACTTAAGAAATGTTATGAAATACAGTATATTCTTATCTACAAAGAAGATATTTTGTAAAGGAAGGAGTTATCATAGTTTAAAAGCTCAAATAGACTGTCTGATCTCGACAAAATGGACAACAATTGTATAAGTAACAAGCGTGCACATCCTCTTTAATGTGCTCAAAGTAATAATACTCTCAGAATTTTCACAGCTATTAAATACTATTAAAATAACAGCTATATCTGCTCTTATTTATTTTAAAACAGAGTCTGGAAACTTAAAATTTCGCAATAAATACAGATATTTTCATCAAAAGCTGAATCCTACATTACTTTATTTCATTTTATTTTCTGGCCTTTGTGGAGACATTTACTGCTGTAAAAACGTTATAATAAATCAGAACAGCAAGAATACAATGTGCTAGACGTATCAGATAGGGCTCCTACCGCAGTGAAGATTTAACCCTCCCATCGCTGCGGACTGTCATAATACAACACCAACACTGTCGCGAAGCTAAGGATTATAACAGAAATTTTGGCTACTACAGTTGGTCGGGAATTTAAGAAATAGTTTAATTCAAAGTATGAAGCTATTCATGAATTGTGCTGACAGGAAATCTACATAAACCACCGACAGCCAAAGTTGTTTTGGGACGGTGTAACTAATCAGACAAGTGAGATGCCTGAGCAACACTAATGTCCATCCAGCATCCCTAGAAGAGTTACCATATGAATACCCTGCTTGTTTAAATGTTGACACCATGCGGCCTATCCAGGGATACGACCCTTAACATTTGTTTTCAGAAAATAACTTAACCCTAATGAAGCTGCCGGAAGACAATAAATGGTATATCAACTACCCTATCCTGAATTCATTAAGGATTGTATCTCTACTTAACAAACCAAATGTCACCAGGATCAACTCAGCCACAGTTTATGAGATAACTGATACATTTTCACGGAAGACGGTTTGTTTCGATATGCCCCCGTCACGAGATTAGGGTGTGACATCGTAACACAATGCGAAATAAATTTGCAGCGCAAAACGGATCTTTAAATATATTTTAAAATACATGTCCTTTAGGCTGTGAACGTATATAATACATAGAAATATTTTAAAAGGTAAGAATAATTAATAAACAAACCTGTATTGATGATCAAAACGGTTATTGTAGTCACAGGTTCCATATACGTAATAGTTAGAACCGTGGTTAAAAGCAGTGAAAAACAACCCAATGCAGTAAGTGAAATGAATCTGATCCTCTTCAAGTGCAAAGTTAGAACATGTATCGCCACAAGCCAAGCATCTATAGCCGACCCTGTTCAGATGCATGAATGATCCTCTGAAAACTAAGAGGTATCATTGCCCAATGATTCAAGGTACTTGTTCCGAATTCGCTTGGCTGCCTTTCACAGTTTGTCGTACAACAAAGAAAAATGGATATTGGGGATAAGATGTTGCACTTTTAGTTGGGGCACCTCCTGGCTGAGATAATCGAGCAGGCTCGTTTGGCCCTGTAGCCAACATTTCACTGCTGAGATTGTATTCTTCTACTGAGGCGAAACAGCAGTGTAAATTGTTAAAATTACATATAGTAAAGGAAATATCACGTGGTCCCCACTGCCAAAATTTCAAATATCAAGGACATTTTCTTTAACATAATTATCGAAATCCCGTTTAATTAAAGCTTTAACTGATGATTATTAGATAAAATCCAGTACATCAATAAAAATTTCCTATTACAGGTCTCTGCTGCGCTGTTGTTCGTTCTTGTAATGACTGGCAGGAAGATCAAACCAAAATTACAATAATCCAATTATGGATACTTTCGTCCAGGCCAAAATTTCTCTTCTTAAATGAAACTTTAAAAGTCCTATTAAGAAATTTTCTGAAGCCAAAAATAAACTGATATTGATAAAAAAATATTTTTACATACTTTTTTCAAAGGTGCGCGATACAATTCGTGTGGTTAAGAAGAATTTTTATCGAAGGCCAAAGCATTTCACGGTAATGATAGCTTCATCTGTACATTGAGTCAGCAAGTTCTGCAACAGCCTATCCTCGTAATAACTAAAACCGTCGAGAACTATATATATGAGAAGGCCTCTATGCGAAATTTAATTAATGTTTTCCCTTTACTCAGGTTCTTTAGATAGGAGCTGAGAGTACATTAGAAAGGCAGCCACCCAACAAGTTTCCAATTCTCGCGCAAAAGAAGTGATGCGAAGTGCCCGGATTTAAAGCTGACCAAGCGAGAGAGACTCGGCTGCTGTCGCCCATGAATACTAATCCCGTAACCACCAAAATAGAGAAACAAGCTCAGGAATGAAAAAAAAAAAAAACATTCTAGTCACGTTAAGACCAAGTAAAGTCATTCATACTAAGCGATTTAGACAGAAAATTAGCATAAATAACCAGAAACTTTAGTTTCATTATAAGTTCTAACCTCGGCCTTTCACATTCCATATAAACAAAACTAAATTTTTTTTATTTAACAGAAAGCATCCATCTAGTTACTTGGAAAATGACCTTCTGACAAAATTAAACAAATCGCTTTCGGGGTAAACAACTTTAAGAATAGAAGATAGTTGCATCAGAGCCAAGAGAGCTCCGAAAAGCATGAAGCCATTATTTCCGTATATAGAAAGGGTACTAACCTTGAGCTTTACTAGAACTTTTAATTTTTTTTTAAAAATTCAATTAATAATAATAATAATAATAGGTCGTTGCAAATTTTTATATTATGCTAATTTGCAGGCGCGTGAAGGTGTACGCAGGTAAGTTATATATCGATGTGTACTTTGGCAGACATTATGCAAAATCTACCTTTTTAAAAAATTATAAAATGGATATTCTTTTCAGGTTCCTGAGTGAAGCATCGATAGAAAAGCTTTACGTGCCATTTTGTTTCACGAATTCAAATTGGGATACAAAGCGAGCGAGGCAACTCGTAACATTAAGTGACCATGAGTTGAGGACACAGCAAATGAGTGCACAGTACAACGATGGTTTGCAAAGTTTCGATCAGATGTGAGCCTTGAGCATAAAGAACACAGCGGACGTCCTTCCAGCTGTGATGACGACCATCTGAAAGCCTCGGTTGAAGCCGATCCAAGAAAAACAGTGAGAAATTGCTCAAGAGCTTGACGTGAGCATTACAACTGTTTCCCGACATCTGGACGCAATCAGCCAGGTGAAAAAAACTTGACAAGTGGGTGCCTCGTGAGTTGAATGAACAACAACAAAATCATCGATTGGAGATCTGCTCTTCGCTTGTCATAAGAAACAAAACCTGGCGAAACCATCGTGAATTAAACGTTGTTCATCAGAAATTCTCCAGACGGCAGCTGATACTGATGAATCGAAGAGGCCAATCCCTGCCCCACGACAATGCTCGTTGTCGTGTAGCAAAAGTCACTCTTCAGAAACTGAACACGATGGGGTACCAGGTTCTCCCTCACCCAGCCTATTCACCAGACCACCACCATTTCAAACACCTCGACAGCTTCCTCCGTATGAAATCCTTCTCCAACCAAGCAGCAATTGAAACTGCATTCCAACAGTTTATGGACTGCATAAATCCAGATTTTTTTTTCAAAATGGTATAAATGCACTTGTAACTCGTTGGCAGAAGTGTACTGATTGTAATGGAGCTTACTTTGATTAATAAACTTCACGTTCAGCAACTATATGGAGTCTCATTGTTGCGGTAGAAAACCGACAAAACGTTTGTTACAACCTGATAATAATAAGAAACCATATGATGCCTGACTCTCAGTAAGAAATCATCATCTAGTTGTTTCTGGTCTGTCGCTGTTTTAGGTACATGATTTGCTATTTCCAGAAGTTTGTTGTTTTGTCAGACATCCTTTTCTTTGTGCAGTGATGTCTGGAGACGCCTATAGCCCCACCAGCGCCTATTGTGAGGATAGGATAACCTAAAACCAACAGGAGTAATCCCTTATACTAGCCATTTATTACTATTTTCCCACTTATTTAAAAGAAAGAAATTATTGCAAAATTAATTAGTTATGTAATCCTAAATGTTTTAAGAACAGCTTTTAATTGCACCGGTTCTTAAACTATGGCTCGTGGAGCCGGCCAGCACCATGGGTAGAGACATTTAATCTTCTGACTGCAGGTAACTTCCCGCCAACACCTTGAGATTCCGGATCAGCATTTCTTCGTACCCTTAGCAGAGAGAGGTAGGTGTGTGCGCTGCATTCCCCAACGATGATGCTGGAAACTTTGTCATCGTCAAGGTGGAAGAGGAACACACTGAGAAAACGATGGATCCCTGTATTGAATATTCCCTTTTTAACTCCCGTTAAACAATCAGTAAAGGTACCCAGATATGGTAGCACGGCCCAGCTTTTTTATGGCGGACATTCGTAATATCGCAGGAGACATTTCTGATGGTATGTGGGTCTTACTACAAAATAAGATGAGCAAAAGGACCTTCTGGAGGTGAGCGAATCGTTTTGCTATTCATAGTAAGAAAATCTGGTTTCTGAGCCCCGCCCCTCGCAGGGATCAGCGCACTAAAGTCGGTCACATAAATAAGCTATTGAAGGAGAATATAGAGCAAACCTGGTGCTGCTAGAAACGATATTACACTTAATTCACCTAACCCCACAAGTAAAACGCGTTACAAGAAAGGGCGGTTTGCCGGGTCGCACTTCTTTTCTTAAATGGTAAATAATAACGGCATCTTTTTGTTGTTGTTGTGGTGCGTGTGTATCTCCGAGGAGAAGGGAGTGGAGTTGGTGTCCGAAGCTCGGTGTGGAGCAAGCTCCCGTTAAGGCCTAAAAGGCCGAGGCAGCCAGAGTTAGGGGCGTGAACGTCCCCCGTTAGAGTGACCGCTTCCCCAGCCAAAAACCAATCTTGGGGGGAAAGGCCTCAGCACGTCAAGTCCGAAACCGGTCTCGACGCACCTAACCTTCCCGGCCAGAGGCAAAAGGCGTCTCTCGCCTCCACCCACATAAGGTTGACCCCAATGACCAGGCCCGGATGGCATCTTAGCTAAGACTCCAGAAAATGCGAAGCCAAGAGCTCTTCTGAATTGCGGGAAGCTCTAGGTGCCCACACAAGAACTATACGCTAAGTTTATCAGCCATCTGAGGAAAAGCGTCTCAGTGGAGCGGCTCAAAATCATGGCCACTAGAGGCTTGAGGATTAGTAAAGCAGCACTCAAGTCCAGTGTGTTAACCATAATGGTTTAAAACAAGACTTTACAGATACTAGAAGTGCCTTCATACTAATGATATCGGCGATTTATTACAACGACTGGGGTAAAATTAATGTTGGTTTGCAAACTTTTGCATATTTTAGCTTCACACGTTTACCAGGCAGACGAGATATGAATTCGTGATTTAACAGTCTTTTTAAAACAGAAAGATGTTTTCTTAAAGAAAGGGGCGACTTGTGCACAAATATGAAATTAAAATAACTCTGGCAAAGAAAACAGTAAAATTACATACATTACAAACCTCGTGCGAGTTGATTCAGCCTTCGTGCTGTAAAGATGTAGGAGCTTCAGTCCTTTATACTTCCGTCGTGAATCGTTTCACATCTACTGGTGGATTTACATTTACCCAGCTAATGTTGACGAGATCAAGACGACGATACAGATAGAGTATTTCTTAGATTACTCATCATTCTTCGGCCTAGAAATATTTGTCACAGGTCACCGCCGCTCGTCGTGAGATGCGAACAATAAACAGGGTTTTATCGAATGATCTGGGTCAGGTTAGTATCCGTAATATTTAGCACAATTGGGAAGGAAAAAAAGAAAAAAAAATGCAAAATCAACAATCAACGTTACCTGACCAGCCTCTGTAGTGTACACATTCATTTGCCTGACAGAGATGGGAGCGACTGACTTCTGGACGTTTTCGAGAATTAAAAAATAAAATTTCGAAATATTTAAAAGAAATAAAGTGGATTAGTTAACTGAGCATATAGCATTATTTATTACCATTATAGATTATTTTTTTTAAATTTTATCTGAATCAAATGGCTGCTCTATTAGGGAATCGAATTAACACTTGGAAGCAAACGCGTGGAATCTAGTTGTGACGTCACTCGAGGACCGACCGAAAGGTCGTAAATAATTAACGCGGAACTTTATAAATTTCTAGCCAAAATTAACATGGTTTTCATTTCTTTTGGTTCGTGATTAATTCGGGCGATCAAATGAGCACCTACTTACTAATTCTTTTTAAGTAGTGAATAAAATGACAAATTAAGTTGTAAAAGATTCGCTGCCAGTCAGCTGACCCACCTCCCACCGAGTTCTAAAGCCGCTGATCAACGATACATCGTTTTCTTCCGCGGCCACGGTGTCCTTCACCACGTCAAAGTGCGCGCCCTGACAACGGTAAAGATGGAGGTGCCCCGTTCTCCTTCGGATCTAACCTAGCGACTGTTCCCGCTAGGGTTTCTCAGTCTCGTTACTATGGGACAGCCGAGTCATAGTCCGCAGGCCTTGCTATTCACCGCTCCTAAAAGGCAACAACTATCTTATTTACATTTTAAAGGGACCAGACCGAGTAGGAACTTTCAGTTAAATGTACAGAGATATAGTAGCGACCGTAAACTTGATGGGTTAAGCGCTGCTGTATAATAAAGGGAAAACGACACCCCTTTTGGGCGGAATGGTGTTTTAGACCGACTCGCGCACAGCTCAGAATAGAAAAACTAATAATTTATTCAAATTTTGTGCAATAAAAACAGATACATTAAATGAATAAAATGTGTGAAAGTGGGGGGGGGCATTAATAAATAAATGTAATAATAAGATTCTACATTCAAGAAATATAATTTCTAGAAAACACTTACATCGGATCTTTAAGAATAAATACGATACTCACCTGCTACCTGACGCCAAATGATGGTGGGTAAGTAATTCTTGATCTTCTGATGCTACTACACAAACAGTTGTTGAAATTTAAATTTGCATATTTGAAACCCTCTTTTGCACGATAAATCTAGACGTCCATGGCTGACCTTTACCTTGTACTATACAAACTGGCGGGGGGGGGGGGCAGAACCCCGGCCTCGAGTTCTCTGTTTAAACTCGAGATTTGAAAAATAAGCTTCAGATATCGCTGCTCGGAGTTTTAGAATCTACTCTCTATAAAATGTGTTACTTTTTTTTTTTTTAAGAAAACTGGTCGTGCTGTGGTAATTAACTCTTTTTCAGCAGAATATATATTCTTTTATTGTAGACTTTAAACTGAGATGTGTGAAGGAAACAAAAGGATTCACTTCCTTTTCTCCATTGCCGGGGATGCGATTCTGGTCTGCAAACCGTTAATTGAGAGAGTGTGATATTCAATCAGAAAACGGAGTGTGGAACTTTTAACGGCTGAATAAAAAAAATAATTTTCTGTATATTAAGAGGAGGAAAAATTATATAAATTTAAAATTTTTTTTAAATATTCATTCGTTGCTAAATTTGGTGTACTCAGTCGAGCCATTAAGATTTCTGCTTTCACTTTCACTGATCAGGTGATCACGTGACCAGGCACGATCTTCTGTCGCTGGCTATTCTAGCTCACCAAACCCATGTCACCGTTTGCACTTTCCGATTCTGGTTTGGTTTCCCTAACTGATGGAAAAAAAAAACATGGTGTTACCTTACTGATAAACTAATCCATCAGCAGGACCAATTAAATGGGAGACAAGGCAAAAAGAAACAACTGAATCATCTGTTTAAAATTTGAAATAGATTTGGAAACTGCAAACTAGAACCGTTCTTTCCACTCTGGTTGATGATTTCGGTATCAAAGACCCGGAAATATGCCTATTTTAGCTGACCCCTGAAGACTCTTCACGGCAAAATGTAAACTCTAGTTCACCTAATGGTTCCGGACAAACTTGACTAACATTTTGTTTATGGCCTCTGTATATTGTAAATTTCCTTCCGTTTACTAATATCTTTAAGGTGACCAAAACTCTACGAGTCCGAAAGATAGATGTTTACAATTTAGTAGACTCGAAATATTGGCTCGGCCAGTTGATGCCATCTGCAATCGACCGATCCTTGAAGAGTGATGTGTACATCTGTAGCAGTTCGAGCGAGAAGTTATCGGGAAAATTGTTGAACGTTTAACTGATTCGTATAATTAATTTAGGATGCGTTTATATAGCTTACGGGAATTCCTAACTAGCAGCAATATAAAACATTTACGATCATAAATGCTGTATACTCCAATATTTCTTTACTTCTGGCTCTATCTTATTCCACTAGTAAGTTGGTGTAAATTCGTTGCCCAGCCTAACGCCGGAAGTCCCTTTTACCGTCTCCTCATATCACATGACAATACACCGGAAGAAGGCAGTAAAAGTAGAATCTCCTACGACAAAAACGCGGGCGAATTTAGCCCGGTGCCTCGAAGAATATGGTAACAATTGTGAAATCGTTGAATGTGACAAAGCAGAAATAAGACCAACAACAATATGCAAATTTTGCTTAACTATCTATTAAGGGGGGAGGTACTAAATTGTCTGAATTTCCAATACAGTAATTTGATAAACTATTCTCTGACATCGGATAACCGTTATCTTTTCTAAAAAATATTTCTTTAGTTTTGTTTTAGGTCTTAAGTGTCAGACACTTGAACTTAAGTGTCGGCTGCGTTTTGCCTTCCATTCCTCAATAGTGAATATTGGAAACGTTCTTTCTTGATCTTTATTATAAACTTTAGAAATTTAAATAAAACAACATCTGTTAGTGAAGTGATGCTCTTCAAAATGTTCGATCTTTGAGTAAGTTTTTCTTCTTTTAACATTCAAGATGTGACTATTTACAGAATCCACAAGACAGACGACAGGCGTTCCTCATTAATGTCTCCGCGAGATCACAAAACCCTTGTGCCAACAGCTCCTTACAGTTATCTGCCCGATCAAAACAAGATGCTGAAAAATAAAGACGGATATATTAAAAGTAAAAGAGCTGTTTTCTTTCTGAAGCCTTACGCAGTTAATGGAGAAAGCGGAATTTGAATATTTATAAGGAATTGTCACTCAGCCGGCAGACGATACAACGCTCCATCTTCTGAAAGATGATTTTCAGGCAGAATTTCCTCTCGTGGTGCAATGGGACGGGAGAGGTTCTGCCCAGTATTACTGGAAAACAATGTTCCGATAGTCTGCCAATTCTCGCCTCAGGAAGCGGTGTTTCTCAATTAGTAACCGTGGCTAAACTACCTTCCCAAACTGGAGAAGTTCAGTCCACTGAAGTCTGTAATGCACTCAGAGAGTGGGGAATTTAAGAAAAGGTTCAAGGTATGAGTTTCGACACAACTAGCTCGAACACAAGAAGAACCAATGGGACTTGTTCCTTGATTGAACAGAACCCCGGGAACAACCTTCTCTACTTTCCTCCCGTCATCATACTTATGAGCTCGTAGCACCAGTTGTTTTCAAGCATCGCATGGGAGAGTCGCGTGGGCCAGAAATGCCCCATCTCAAACGATTAGCATCTATGTGGCAATGTCTTGACAAACAGAATTTCCAGGATCCCTTCATATGCCAATTTATATCACAGAAGAGAGAGAGATTGATATTCATCAATTCACAGCTTTCTGAAGATCAACTGAGAGACGATTACCGAGAACTACTGGAGCTGGCAAGCATCCTCCTATGAGTAGTTCCAGAAAAAGGCGTCCATTTTAGAACTCCAGGGGCCATGCACCATGCCCGTTGGATATCAAAAACCATTTACACCCTGAAAGTATGGATGTTTCGTGGCCAGTTCCACCTTTCTTCTCGAGAGGAGAAGGCACTCAGAGATATATGCCTTTCAAGGCCTGGGTCACTTGTCCTAGTGCACCTGTAAATGACCTTCAATTCCTCAAATGTTTGCTGGATTACTCGTTAATACATCCAGGTATTGCACAGGTTGCCTAACCAACCATGGTATCTTTCAGAAGAATTGGTCGCGCTGGCCTTTTTTGATGACAACACCTCGGCCTCGATAAAGATTCAGATGATTAACGTGCCGAATGCAAAAAAGATGTACGGAGAATGAGGAAATGGCCCCTAAAAGAGTTCAAGTGAGGATAAGACGTCACAAGAAGATCACGCACTTTGTTTGCAAATTTTAATCTATCTCAGCACTTTCTCGAGGAAAATCCAACGACCTGGAGTGAGTTGGAGGATTATAAGCGAGAGAAAGTGAAAACAATCAACGTCGTTAATGACTCTGAGAGAGCATACAACAAACGTCTTACAAAGAATGAAGAGCAGTTTCTTATACAAGTTGTCAGCGAACACTGCTGAGTTTCCCAAATACCTTTGAAAAATACTCTTTCTGAAGCTGAATACATTTCGTTTTTCATGTGTATTCATTTTATTTATATAATATACAAAATGGTAACACTTAATATTGCTTGAGCTACCTTAAAACATTAGAATAGATGCTTCAAAATTTATATGCAATGTTTTTTCACCAATTAAAATATTTTCAGGGTTTCGATCACAAAGAAGTTTCAAATACATTTTTTGCCCTATATAAGGGCCACCCTATTATACACACTGTAAAATAAGCTCAAAATGAATAGTAACAACTTGATTTTGTGTACTTATTAACACAAGAAAAATATAATAAATAGTCAATAATAAATCAGAAGAATGGAGTTCGTAAACCAGCTTAGATTCTGCTAGTAAGATAGCGCGCAAGGTAGAACAATTACACAACGAAGCCTGTTAATACAGCTAATGTATTCCTGAACTAGAAATATTGTCTCTAATAACTTATTTATATGATGAACTTTAAGGTTATTTCATTAAACTAAAATATCCTATACTTTTACAATATTCGTCAGACTTACTCACAGTGAAGTCAAAATTGCGAAGTTATGGCTGACGTCTGGTTATGAGTCATTCGTAAACGTTTGCAGATCGGTTATAAGTCAGAGTTGTGATAGATGTTGATTTTTGTTGCTGTCTGCTTGGTGTTTTCATAGTTGTGCAAGATTTTGGTCCTACAGCGTCTGACAGTGAGTTATAACTGTGCCAGAGAGTGAGGGGTCTGTAGAGGATCTGGTTATGTCATAGTTGTGCAAGATTTTGGTCCTACAGCGTCTGACAGTGAGTTATAACTGTGCCAGATAGCGAGGGGTCTGTAGAGGATCTGGTTATGTCATAGTTGTGCAAGATTTTGGTCCTACAGCGTCTGACAGTGAGTTATAACTGTGCCAGAGAGTGAGGGGTCTGTAGAGGATCTGGTTATGAATCATGTTTGCGCCTGATAGTTCGTCTTGCAGGATGTGGTTGTTAGTCATCGTTGCGCCAGAGGATAGTCTGTTTCTATGATGTCTTGTTATTACGAGTAGGATTTTTAGTGGCTGCTGGTCTGTCCGTACATCGTCTGATTTTTAGTATTTGCTGTGTTGGATTGTACTGAGTTTGTATGGCTTTAGCTCTATTTATCTACCCTCATTCCAAATGATCTGAGAAGCAAATAGGGCGTTCCCCTGTTTTGCTATGAGAACATTTACCATTATTTGTAAAGCATATTTAATAATTGTTTAATTGTTCTATCAGTTAATCTAAATTGAAAATCGTAGTGTTATAAGAAATATGTGGGCTCCACTGTGACAGTATAAGATGTCAATGTTTGTACTCGAAGAATTGGGAAATCTACTTACCAGCGAAGGGAGAAGCTGTGCAAGCGGAACAGGAGAGCGGACAGTAAGTCTTCACAAATGTCTGGTTGCATTTTCCAGCTATCAGCAAGCTCTGGCAGTCGTGCACGTTCATGTCCGTGCAGTCGTCTGGAGCAGAGTAAGGGTTAGTGCGCAATGTGTCACCGGCGAAATGCAGTTGTCAGACAGAGAGATTTACTAAACTATAGATAAGTTTTTTTTTCTTCTGAACTTTCACTCCAAAGAGAATAAAAAACAAAAATTGTACAATTAAATAATAATAATAATAATAATAATATAATAATAAAATAATAATAATAGATATACACAATGGTTCCACTGGCCTTCCTAGTCTACATCTTTGAACAGTCGGTCTGGTCCAATCATTAATTCTAATTTAATACATTTGCTTCAGTTTGAAAATAACCAGAATATTCTTTAATATTTAAACATATTCTAGATGATATTATCTCTCTCATATATATGCACATCTTTCTCTCCTTCTTTTTGTATATAATCTGTGACATATTTCACTTTCTCTTGTCCATAAAGTACTGGAAATAATTATGGACACAGGGGGAAAATAGGAGTAAAAAAAACATGAGAGACGTAATAGAATGAATAGCATCTCGTGTGTAAAAGTAAAATTCTCCACGGTGCAGCGGTATGTTTATGTAGTACACAGTAACTGATTACCGTGCAAGCAATCAGAAAGTGCCACACATGCAGAAGACCATAAAAGTATAAACAGCGATATATCATTGTAGTTTGTTGAATAGTATGAAAGGAAACATGAAAAACGTATAGAAATTAACTGCAAGCGACAGGTGGCAGATCGACTTTATGCTTCAAAAGTTATACCCAAGACTCTGAAGGAAATATGCGCACATTTAATTTTCCTGGAGTATGGTCTGTTCTTGATGGCCATTCTTTGGTCTTATAGTGATTTGCACGTGTGTACATGTAAGCAGGCAACCACGTGGTTCTCCCATGTAGCCTACTGTGTGTACACAGTACTAAAAAGAATACTCAAAATATTTAACATTAGATTTCCATTTATTTCTGTAACTAAAAATCTTCACGTATCGGGTTAATTCTGACTTCAGCATACTCGAATTAGTCTACGTTTACCTCGGTGGCAAAATGGTTGCTGTCTTGTATAATAGATAGAAGAAAACCCCAACTATTAAAGGGCGCTGTTAGTACAACTAAACAGCAAGGATGAAATAGGCAGCAGGAATGAAACAGTGAGATAACCAAACCTGGAATAAAATTCTCTTTACAGATGAGTCCAAGTTTGAACCGTTTAGCAATAATCAACGGCAGTTTGTTCGAAGACTGGACAGCTACAGTGAATCATGGGAGTGGATCATTACGAGGGTGGGGCCGCATATCGGCCAAGGGGTCCGAGATCTGCATAAAATCGAAGGTCCTCGTCCTTCATGCCATTTCCTCAAAGAGACATCTCATTGGGAAAGAACTCGTTTTTCAACATGACCCCTAAGTCTACAACCAATATGGTTGAAAACTATCTGAAATGCAAAGAGGCTGATGGAACACTCACAGAGATGCCATGCACCTTTGATAAACTGTGGAAAAATCCTACAGGCTAGTGAGAACAATACCCCACAATCATACATCGATAACCTATATCAGATACTAGTGCACTGTACAGCGGGTTAATTCGTTTTTGTTTATTTTCTGTACTGACACTTTGTGAGTGTTATCTCCGCCTTCCGCTTCTCTCTCTCTTTCTTTCGTAAGTGTATTTTATATCAAACAGGAAATCTTACGACTCTTCACACTGTCACAAACACCACAGCTGTTCTGACAGCTCTCACGAATTCTCGGACGATGGCACAAGAACGCAGACGTAAACTGTCTGCAGAAAGGACTGATGTCTTCGCAGGCATGTACTCCTATAGAATAAAATATAAAAAACAAACTGAAATTAGTATATATATATATATATATCTAACCTTACAACAATAATCTGGCCTACGTAGAAAACTTTGGTGAAGTGGTTTAGTAATTTCTGTGTATAAAAAGTTCGCATTATCTTACAAAACTGCTCAGCGTAAAACAGTGAGTTATATAAAGTATTGTCTGCGATTAGATGGTAAGGTGCTGACCACGCGGCCTCTATTTGGCGGTAAATCGATGGCTTGGTCAGCCATTTTGTAGCACTGCTATTATCTTTTGTGAAGATTAATAAATTAAACCAAAGTCCGCGCGATTCGGCCCGGCTCACAGAGCGCAGCTGGGAATGAGACGGATCGCACTTACTGCTAAAATCACGGACCGAACCGTGAAAGATATTAGTCTTTTATTAACTTAATTTGTGAAATGAAGAATTAGACTTTCACTACCCACGTAGCCCCTGACCACACTTTCATTGACGAAGAGAAAAGACTACCATCAGCCGACGTCCCGGCTGGTTTACCTGGCGATGCCCCGGTGCGGTACAGGCTGTTAATGGTCGTGGGAAGTTGGATGGTTTTCAAAGTGATTGACTTTGCAAGTTGTGCTATCGCCCGAGTTTCCTGTGCTGCTGCTGTTGTAGTCGGATACGGGAAAACCACATCAGCGAACTTCTTTAAAACTGTATCCAAACTGGAAATGGCGGCTTTGGTCGGGCAGTCAGACTTGAAAAATATACAAAGACACCTTTTCAATCACGCGCCAGGATTTCTGAGACGGTCTTCAAAGTTAAAAATGTTTTTATATATAACACGCAACGGTACGGATGGACAAGATTAGAGCCTGCTTTGAATTTTGTTAGGCTTTGTTATCGAATCTCGTCAACTGCTAGTACTCGGTCGTTACAAACGTTTTGTCAGGTTTTTTACAGCAACAACGAGACTTCGTGGGGTTTATTAATCAAAGTAAGTTTCATTTGGATGGACTGAGGCTTTCGGACGGCGGAAGGACGTCTGCTACCTTCCTTATCTTCGAGGTTCAATTCTCCTGATCGAACCTTCGCAAACCATCGTTGTACTGTGCACTCATTTGCCGTGGCCCGGTTTGAACTCGTGAAGCAAAATGGCACGTAAAGCTTTTCTATCGATGCTTCACTCAGGAACCTGAAACGAATATCCATTTTATGATTTTTAAAAAGGTAGGTTTTGCATAATGTATGCCAAAGCACAGACTACACATCGATATATAACTTACCTGCGTACACCTGCAAATGAACATAATATAAAAACCGACAAAACTTTTGTAACGGACCAGACGAAACGAAAAATGTAGCTATCAGTTCCAAAATAGACAAGCAATTATTAGGTCCTTTTATTATTATTATTATTATTATATTATTATATTATTATTATTATACAGCTGAAGCTGAAAAGTAAGTTTGGATGGCCCTGTAGACTAAGAAATAATACACTTTCATTTTGTATTTAAAATCAAAAAAAAAAAAAAATTCACCAGAAGTTTCCACGCCCCCACAAACTGCAGAAGGCGATTAACCCCTTCACCCCTTAAATGAGAGAAACAAATTGACTTTACTGATGCAAAAAAAAAAAAAAAACTTCTAATTCGGGGGGGGGGACCTCTGGCTGCCCTCTGGCGGTGTTACAAGATACCGGACCAAGAATTAGATGTTCACTGGTTCCGAGAAGCGCGCGAGCGAGTCGATAACCGGACAGCATCATAATATGCAGTGTTTACGTATCCCTTAGATTTCACCTACTCATCATTCATTTCCATGTTATCCGGTTTGTTAACGGCATAAAAAGGAGCAAAACCCGAACTTTTGTTTAGGGAGGAGATGGCGCCGGGCCGGGCCTCCATCCGGACAGACTCTTCGCTTGCTTCAGTATTCTTCAGGGGTTTTCTCGGTTGTTGCTAGACGTGTGCAGCACACCTGCTCAGCCACTTGTTCGGGCATAAACCCTTGCCAAGCACAGATTATTACACGCCACACATCTCTGTTCAATAAGTAATAGTTTTAGACTAAGCCCCATCGCGTCTGCGTCAGTGAGTCAGCTAGAACTTCTACCGGATAGAGACTCTTTATGTAACCTATCAACATCAGCTAAATTCTCCGTTCCGATGACTGGCCGCCAGCAAAGAAACGTGTGCAGGCGACTTCTACCCAGCTTAACAGACGGAATGTTACGGAAAAAGAACTACATATCAATTCAAAACCAGGAAGAGAACAGCGGCGATTTTATTTCTGAGGACAATAACACTCAGGATCCAGCGGAGACGACCGGGAACTCCAATCCAGATTGGGTAACATTCGGGAAAAACAATCAAAAAGGAAAAAAAAAATTCTTTTTCGGAAAAGGCTAAAAACTTACTTAATACTTAACGTGAAACCTTGTCTTTTGTGAGACAGAAACTTCTTGGTGTACGGGGTCTGTCCAAAAAGAAACCGAACCTTTTAAAAAAAAAACAACAAAATTTATTGCTTTACTTACAATTTAATCAGACTTGTCTCCTTCAAAATAGTTCCCTCCACTGTTGATACACCGCTCCCAACGTTTTTTCCAGTTTTGGAACCTGTCCTAGAACGTGTTTTCAGGGATAGTGTGCAGTTCTCGTTGTGAATTTTCTTCAATCTCTTCTATTGACTGAAATCAGTGACCATTCAGGGTGGATTTAAACTTTGGGAACAAAAAAAAGTCCGCAGGGGCCAAATCTGGAGAGTATGGGGGCTGGGGGACGAGAGTCGTCTCGTGCTTTGCCAAAACGTCACGGATAAGGAGTGACACGTGAGCAGGTGCGTTGTCGTGGTGCAGCATCCAGGTTTTGTTTTTCCATGCCTCAGGCCTCCTCCTTCGCACTGCCTTTCTCAACCGCCCCAGGACATCCAAGTAAAACTCTTTATTGATCGTCTGACCACATGGAACCAACTCATGATAAACAACACCCTTCCAATCAAAAAAGACGGTCAACATCACCTTCACATTTGAGCGACTCTGACGTGCTTTCATTGGTCACGGCAATGATGATCCAACCCACTGCAACAACTGCCTTTTTATTTCGACATTGTAGCCATACACCCACGTTTCGTCACCTGTTATGACGCTTTTCAGAAAGTTATCAACAGCATTCGAACGATCAAAGAGCTCCTGACTGACTGTGATTCGGTTCTCTTTTTGTTCATCTGTCAGCAGACACAACACAAATTTGGCGGCTACACGATGCATGCTCAATTTTTCTTTTAAAATCGTGTGGCACAAACTTTTACAGATGCCCACTTCTTCGGAAACTTCACAGACAGCCAGGTGATGATTTCTACGGATCACAGCATGCACTTTCTCAATGTGATCGTCGTCCGTTGTCATGGAAGGTCGTCCAGATTTGGGATTGTCTTCAGTGGATGTTCTTCCCAATTTGAAACAGAATTTCACATAAACATGTTGCTCTTCAAGATCCTTCATTGTTCAACTTGCGACAAATCGCCAAGTGCACTAAACATCCGTTCATTCTAGAGCTTGTAGATCGATGGCTAACTGACGTGGCGTGATGCGGCTATTATTAGACTGAAGGTCAAGGTCTCTGATACACAGCACTGCAGTCGCGAGCACGCTGTTTTAAAAGTTCGGTTTCTTTTTGGACAGACCTCGTACAAGCTCGTTATCCTGAAAGGGCTCTTCCTTTAAGAGGTCATTGATGGGTGCCCACTGAGACAGTTGTTCTTTTCCCCTTGCTGTCGTATCTAGTTTTTGGAATATTTTCCACTTTACTCTTTTTGCCGATTTTCTGGTAATTTTGTTCTCGATTAACTGTTAACCTTGTACGTGTCAAATAAGTAACCATCTTCAGTGTTGCTATGGGAGCTCAGATGAAGGCCTGGCTCTGCTCACCGGAGGGCGGCGCAATTAAAGTTTTATTTGGAATGTATTTACCTCTTTTTACTCGAGTTTATATTAATCTCATGGGAAAAAGGGGGGATCTTTGAATGATGAAACCCTGTTTGCTTTTTAAAATAAAGACGAGGAAAAATTTAGTTTAATCTGACTTTTTGATTTCATCATCGCTGTTATAATAATTATAAAAGACCAAGGCCCGCGACTTACCAGCAGTACCGTGCACAGGACAGACACCAGCAGCCCATCCCTCGGCAGACACGTGATTTCCCCCATGATCTGTAGAGGTTCTGTCTCGTGTAAATAATTCTGCCGCTCACGCGTTTTATACTCGCACGTCAGGGGCAAACAGACGATTTATCTCCCACTCAAACCTGTGGCAAGAATCGTTTCATTTCAAATTCCCACACTTAAATAATTTTAATTTCGTTGTGAACAATACGTCAGAAGTGACAGTGTAGAAGTTTCGCGCCGACTGTGATATATATCATGACAAGGAACGAATTAACAAGGCAGATAAACCTCCACTAAGTTATACATTTCTATCTTTTACAAACTTGGAAATACTTTTTTTTTTTGTCTTCAGTAAATAGAACTCTTCTTAAAGATGACTTATTTGGTAATTAGACAAACATATAACGCAAGCATTTCTTTAAAAAGTGAGTCGTTTTATTGTAATACTTATGGCGAAGTGATGGTTTTACAGAACATAGAACCTGTGTCGGGGCCGACCAGTCAGAAATCTACAACACCTATTCCGAGTGAGTGCCCGCTCACGCAACTCAGACTAGTGTGTGATCAAAATGTTGAAAAATTAGAAAATGTTCCAATACCATCCGTTTAACAACTTTTCACCATGAACCACTGACCAACTCTTACTTCATGTGCAAAAAGAAATCCCAAAAGGTTATTTACTGTTTGTATTTTTTATGATTACCACTCTTCTGATTCCGTCTGTGATGTAATAAAAACAACTGTCGGTAAATATTTATTTTAAATAATTTACTTATCTTTTTAAAAGAGAATTTGATTCTATAAATATCACATTAAAGTTATTTATTAATTTATTTATTATATTTGTCAAAATTCTACACCGGGCCTGTTAATAGCTGTTAATGAAGTCAACACAGAAGATTGATGAACTGATCTGCAAAGATCGACACATCACGCTGCGTGGGTTAAATGAGAGTTCCGGCATTGGTCTTCATACCATTGATAACTTTGGTCGCTCTAACGTTAATGAGAGTTCCAGTATTGGTCGTCATATTATTGGTAACTTTGGTCACTCTAAATGAGTTCCGGTATTGGTCTTCATACCATTGATAACTTTGGTCGCTCTAACGTTAATGAGTTCCGGTATTGGTCGTCATATTATTGATAACTTTGGTCACTCCGCTCTAATATCTGTGATCGGTTGGTTCCGCGAACATTACCTAAGTCACAGAACATCAGAAGCCTTTGGAAGGATCAGATGGACCGGAACGTGCTTTCTCGCCTTCTATACAGCAGAGGCTTGACACTCAGATTTTACCTTTTTGCCTTTGGTTTATGAAAAGACAATTTGAAAATGACAATGTTGGAAAGAATGGCGTCCATCAATTGCTAGAAAACCGAGACAAATCGTTTTACCGTGAAGTCATGGTGAGTGATTCCATATTAATGCAAGTGTGTAGATCGTGACGATAACTATGCGGGGAAATAACTGCATTAGAGTATTCTTAAAAGATAGCCATCCTAACATCTACCGAATGAATAACAAAACTAGGCTCTAAAATGCCTTGTCCCCCTCCGATCAGTCGGTCGTGGCCCAGGGATGGTGACCGTATCCCGCGAGAAAGAACTTTTCGAATAGATGGCTGATCAGCAACATCCTTGGCTTGGCAGACCTTAATGCTGCACATGTAGATGTTTTTAATCAACAACTTCATCCGGAAATACGTCAGATCCGTCGCCGGCAGTGTGAAGCTATCGTGACCTGTCTCCAATCATAAATCAACAGAGTGCACATAGCAGCCAACGTAACTTTAGATGGAGGAAGAGTAATTTTTGTTATAAGTTTTAAGTTTCAGCTCATAACGGAGAGAGAGAAAATTCTGCCACTGACGCAAGCGCTTTCGTAAATCACAGCTACCCATCCCGGCCACCTCTTTAGCTTCACAGATGTAGAACCTCACTCAAAAACAACTACGACGGCCAAGCATGGAATCGATCGAGTCATACCACAGACATTCCTTTACATCACAGATAGAAACCTTCAAGTTAAAAACGAAATTACTTTGAAACATTGCAACAACAACAAGTGGATAGAGACTTAGCTCAAATCCCGTAGCACCCACGGCTGCTTTCAGTGAACTGACTGTTATCGTTTTACTAGGAGTGCGAAATCACGTTCTAGTTCAAGAACTTCTGTCGTGGACAAGACAAGTTCTATGGGCAGTTCGCCTTCCTAAAAAGAAAAAAAAACGGCTTTGCAAGAAACATGACCTATAGTAACCTCACCAGCAAACGAACTGGTCTACTCCTAATTCTTCTTTGGGATCTGCTGCCAATGACCGAGTAATAGTGGACTGTTTGTTTGGGTAAGGAACGTCTTCGAGCGGGTCGTCAGTCGTGAAGCTCAATAGCGTCGTAGGGGAGTCGCAGGATCGAGACCTACAACTCATCGGGACACTCCGACTTTCGGAGAAGGGTTTGTCTTGGGCGGTCAATGCCTTGTTGGTGTTTTGGGACGAAAAACTTTCACCAGAGAGGAAAGTGGCCATAAACACTGTGGTAGACACCACTGATACACCTGGGCCTTCCATTGCCAAGCATACGCCAGTATCCATAAAAAAATGGCCACCCAAACCAAAAACAACCGGCTTTTGGCCCCGAGCAGGGACTTGGACGGATGTTGGGCAGGGTAGAGAAAGCGGACGCCGTACATTTAAATGGTTGGTCGACAGGGCATTGTAGATATCGTCTGCAAGTAGGACTGGAAGTGAACGAAATGGCGCGTGAGCTCGGCTGCCCCAACCCGCTGTTCCTCTCCAGACAAAGGTCAGAAAAGATATTTTTCATGCCGGAAAAGGTGGACATATGAATGTGCAGAATCCAGGATCTTGTACAAGGACCGGGAATACAGCAACCAGAGTTCACCCTGGATCCTTTGCTGTTGTTCCAGGAACCGAGCAGTCAGGGCGACGCCAGAGGCGATTCGTCCGCTGGAGAGTGGACACCGGTAGAGTCCGGGCGACGACAACGCAACGGGGTGATAGATGCTACCAAGAAAAAAGATGACGAAAGCCTTTTCTTAAAGCGTACACCCGTGAGGATGCACCTTAAAGGGGAAATAAAAGCGGTTTCAGTTGTGTCCCCAGCAATGAGTTAGACAGGAAGGGTCCGGTTTTGTGCCGCACTTGGCTTCACCGACGCCTTCAGGTCTCATCAATCAGAGGCTAGGTCGCATAACCAGCGTTCGACAGTGTTACCGCTAAGGGTATATACTAGTGATGTATCCCCTTGCTCCTTCAGGATGTAGTTTTCGAGATTCCGTTCACGCTAACAGACATCAAAAGAGCCACTGAACATCAATTCAGATTACGTTGAAGCGATAGATGGCATTGGCCCTACTGTCGAACGTAAATGAATAGGTTCACAGATCCCATAATGTGGTGAGACTTGGGAAAACGCAAACAGAAGGGCACATCCGTGACCTAAGAGCCGAACTCCAAAACGTAACCTGAGGTAACATCAAAGTAAATAAGGTCCAAGCCGTTAAAAGAAGCTCGGTGTTATACACCCTGAAAAGCACGTGATGTAGTGAAGCTTCTGTGGTCTAGAAAAAGTTATAACCAGTGATGGACGATAAATAGCATTAAAACAAAAATCGGAATCGGGCAGAGCAGCACTTACAGAGTAGTCAAGCGATCTTCTACAGGGTTTTGTACTTCGGTGATTTTTTTCTCCATATGATACTGTGATATTAAATAAACTAATCAAATAAAGACTCGTTCTGACCTCCAGTTTGTTTCAAAATGACCCACGAGGTCTGTGCCACTTTCCCATATTTTTCACTCTCTGGTAACAGACCAGACAGGATCATGGCGGTTCTTCCCACCCCAACCCAACAAACACAAACACACTGCTTACACACCAGCGCCGGGGACAATACATCCCACTGCCACATTTCTTTGTCTGCAGACGTAAGAAGTATTGGATCTAGTCCAAGATTTGGCCCATAACACGACAAGTTACCCACGCAGACTTAATCTGCATAAACGCATTTTTGGTTTTAGCCTAAGTACAAACCGGGGCCACCCGTTAAATTTCCTTGATTTTTTGGCGCAACAGCTCACATGAAGTTGCTGCAGAATTTTAGAAAAAGGAAATCAGTTCTACAGACTTAGCCTTCCGAAGTTATGTACAGTGGAAACTCAATATACATTAATTTCTTCAAGTGCAATAGCTGGCTGATAAACGAGACCTTAGAGACAGGCAACCGGGGCAGCTTTCCGGGCTTGTTTACCACTCTTGATGGGCCGCCATTCTTCGGGGCCCCCGCCGTCGTGTTGGAACCGCAGATTTGCCAATTGCCGTTCGGGGAGTGGGTATTAGGGGATGTTTGCGGGGTTTACGGATGTCTTACCAGTTACGTTGCCGCTAAAGAAATAAACAATTAACCGAACTTTTTGTATCCCCCCCCCCTAGGATGCGTGATTTTTAAGCCACATTGTTTAATAGGGATGTGGGCAAATATCATCGGCACTGCTCCCGCGGTGTACAGCCCGAAAGGAAGCAGATTGTAGTCCACTCCCAGGAAGGAGGCACTTGGATAAATCGCACCTTTTCTGCCTGCGGTGAGAGCCAGACTGATTTAGCTACACGCCTAGGTTCTAATCTCCAAAAACAAACAGAAACACTCCAAGCACCACCCCAGGGGAGACAACTCGTAACTATTGACAGAAATCTACCACCACCTTTTCTCATAATTAAAATAGTAACAAAAATAAGAGTAAAGTCTATTTTTTAAAAAGGAATGATTAAAGACAGGTGCCTTGTGCAGTCAGAATTTTAAATAATTCTATAGTCAACAAGTTCACAAAAGTGTTCTTACATCAATTGAATGAATGGAGATTTTGGCCAGTTAGATAAGTTTTCTTCTGTAAAGTCTGTCTTCAGGTCATAAATTATATATTTCATCAAGACAACAAAGCAGTTTTCATTTTGTGTTTTCCCGCCGGGGCTCAGATTCATGTTCAATAACTGCCCACCGTTAAAGTTTGCTTTTATTACTTTTTACTCAAAATATAATCCAGGCCAGAAAGTCCTTAACCAGTCTGGATCTCTCTCAGCTTTTCTACCAATATGAGAGAAATGCAGACTACATGTTTTAGTTTTGAATTCACAGCTATTCATTAGCATTTTGTGATGGTCAGGGTGAAGCCCAGGAGTTTTGGTGATACTAGTTCCTCCTTTTATCCACGGTTCAATAGATGCTGCTTTTGATCAGAAATGCATGCAATGTTTATAAATTCTCAAAAGATCTCTGAATAAGTTATTAATTTATGTCTATAGATGGCAGAGAAAAGAAAATCTATGAAGACATTTAACCTTTTATCAATGGATCCTGAAATTAAATAATTTATTTTTGTTTTTCAAGGATTTTTGCTCCATTAACAACACAGCAGTGCCCTATGCACCTCCCACATGCAGCGCTAGCGCTTCTAGGGAACATCCTTCGGCACCTGCGATGACTCAATAACAGCAGTGCCCTTCACGGATAGACTGAAAAGGGTTGTCTGTAACAGTATTAGTTGTTGCAAAACATTTGATGTTCACATCTGGAGGTTTTCAGCATCAATCATCAGTTTAGCACTAGCTAAATAAGAAATTATTTTAAAAATTCAATACTGACTTTTAATGTTGTTAATTCCTAGTTATTACAAAGGAGTGTCATATGACGACGACGGAATCAACAGTTATCTTCACATTGGAATAATTCTTTAAATAATCCATAAAGTAATGACAAAAGTTGTGAGGTAGAGAGAATCTACATTTCAGTAATTATAAGATTATATAAAAAGTATCTTTATTTAGAAGTTAATATAATAATTAGATTAAAGGAAACAGTTTTAACATACTGCTATTTATAATCCAGTTTCAGTTCTAAAATTAATAAAGACAAATTATCAAATAAGTGCATGAAATAGTTAATTATCATATACATTTTTCCTTATATGTTAGATATTTGCACTTTTAAGCTTGTTTTGAGCACAGAAGAAAAGTAGTGACAAAAGCTAAGGCATTCCCCAAGTTTGAAAAGCAGTGGATTATATAATGAAGATATTACAAAAACAGATGGTTTTGTTGCGAATTAAATTAAATTTCTAAACAAAGAAAAATAAGGGGCTTCTACTTAAAAAAAATGATAAATGTTAAAAATTTGGTTGGCCTTGATATTTCATATTTCTGCATAAAATATATAGGAAAAGCTTCCTCATTACACAAGTCATTTCATCAATATTGTTATAAAGCATTCAGCTGAATCCAACCCACCAGCCGTTTTAGTGGCAAAAGATGTAAGTTTGGCTGTCGTTATAAGGCTTCAACAAGTTTTTCATGTGTAGGCCTGGCAGGTCAGGGTCCACCTTAGACCCTATAAGCAGCTTCGTACTAGTCTATGACTTCATGTTTCTAAAATTAAATGATAAAAACTTCATTGTGCTTTTAAAGGTATTATTGTTAAATACATTTGGAAATGAATCTTTTCTATATAAAAATAGGGTATGAAATTTGTTTCTGAAAGATGAATAACAAGGTTAAAAGTAAAATTTTGTTTACTTTGTTGTTATTATCCAACAATGTTTATTCTAAAGTATTAAAAGCATTGGTTTCATAATGGCATAGATAAATTTAAGAGTCAAATTTAATACTTAATATCATTTATTATCCAGATTTACTTTCTCCAAAGATGGATCATTAGATTTTTCCACAAAAAAAGCTTCTACAGTATTTACTTATTCTATATACTCAAACATATGTAGAATCATAACTTTATCTTCATAGTTGCTATGGCAATCTTGTATACATATTGAATGTGTGGAAACATCAAATTTTTTCTATCACTATTTTGAAAGGAATGTCAATAAGGATTTTGCATATTCTTCACCTGTTTTATTTCTTGTAGGTATTTTCTTAATTTTATACATGTTGCATATAAAATATGACATTGTCACCTAAAAGATACAAACTAATGCAATAACTAAATTTAAGGCATTGCATTTGATATTTATGTCAGACTATTCCAAATTCTAAAGCATCTGGATGAAAATTAAGAAAGTTGTAGGTGTCAGAAGATGATAAATGCCTTAAAATACCATATTCAGGAAAACGCAATAGAAAATTGGGAAAGAAAAGGTATCATAATATTACTGAAACCACACTTCACTTATGTTTGGTCTTTATTCTAACAACTTAATATCCACTTAAGAATCAAGTATACATCAAAATGCTAAGAATTATCACCTAAGAAAGTTTTTCAACTCCAAAAGACTTCCTAAAAAAAGTAAATTCCAAAATGGTTAAAAAAATAAAGTTTACAAACATATGTATTTTTCAGAAAATTTAAATCTGTTATATACACTTTAAAGTATTTTGTTTATCCCTTTTTTAATATTTCTGTACTATGAATTTGGTATTAATGTATTGTTTAATGAAGTTAATTTGGTCATTTGACAATTAACGCAAAGATTTTGAGAGAGGCCTACATGTATAAATATTTGCTGATAAAGATTCCATCCAGTTAGATCTACAACAGAATTGGTGTTGAAAGAAAACTAAAATACTTTTGTTGTCCTTTATTTTAAGTTTTTAGTCTTCAAATTCTTTCAGTATGGTAAAGTTAAAGATAATCTAGATAAAGTCACATCTAATTCCTACAGTAAATTACTTCTCAAACTTTTGTAATCTTTATCATAATAGCTTCAAAACTGTGCTATACTCTTAGTTTTCATTCAACAAACTACTAATTACTTATGGCAACTTGGACTTAACAGTTCAAATGACCACGTATAATGTTCTATGCTTTTACTACACTATGACATCATCTGACTTGACAATCTTTTCTTTACATTATTGCTTGTTCTCACACAATTCTAGACTAACTTATTTTAGAAAAATGTAGAGCTTTTGCAAAATCAAATACAGATTTTCATGCATATCAACTATCCTAAACTTAGAATAAAGCTCCTGAGTTATAGAAAATTTCAAATCTTAATTTTTTCTTTGGCTGCCGAAAAGATTTGTGTGTTTTTATTAATAAATTATTATTTGGATTTTTATGAAGTAATTTTACAGATAACTAGACCATTTGTGCAAGGCAAAGAGACCATGTAACCAAACAAACAGTGATGAAAAAACATGAAGATAGAAAAGGTGCAAATCTCAAGAGAACTGAATCTGTTTGCTAATTCCAATATAAAAGAAACTCGACTAGCAGAGGCAGAAAGTTCTGCAAAAATAAACAAACAAAATTTATTGTAGTGTACTAGGTATAGCATATGGCAAGTTGTTGTCTGAACTAATTTGTAAAAGTAAAGCCATATATTAAAAAAATAATAATACTAGTTAGTGTAAAAAATCTCAGCCTAAAAATAGAAGATGAAGTGAAATTACAAAACTTTGTTTCGGCATAATGTAATTTTTATTTTGCCTCCTCTTTGAACATGACAGATGCTAACAAAATTGGTCAACACCTTGAGGACAAAATGTCACTCCGGCTGACAACCCATATAAATTATAGTTAATAAAATGTTAAGACAAACCACCTTCTGCATATGAAACAATGCCCAGTACTCCATGAACTGCCATCAGTTCAGAAGAAAAGTAATCTAATTCCAGTGAGAAAGATTGAGTTTCACACGTCTTAACATACAAGCTTTGGTTTATAAATTACAGCCATCAGTTATGATGCTAATTTTTGAGAATATGATCAAGTGTAGAAATGCGTGTGACTATTACTCAAGAACATAAGAATTTGCTCAAAATCTGTCTTAGTAATAAAAAAAAAAAATTTAAAGATTCTCAGACACTGTTACATCAACTTTTTGTTGTAGTTGTAGGATAATTCACTTCCAGGTAATTTCACTCCTTGCAACAATTTATTGATAATTTATTCATGTCAAAAATGTATTTTAGTATTCCACAATCAACATTTAAAGCAAAATTTATTTAAATATGTGTCGGATTGTTGAAAAGCTAAGCACAGATGCCATAAAAGCTGATGCAAAAGTAATGTGCTAAAAATTAAAATTTATTAAAAGTGAAGTTAGTTATGAGCTATTCCTTATAAAACCTCGATTATATCTAGCAATAATAGCTTGCAGCTGTTTATCCACACCTTTATACTTCTTGTCATTGTTGTCACCTCAATCAAAATGAACTTTTTTCAATTATGTTAAACATTCTTCAGAGCTGAAATTAATTTCCAAATGTTGGAATGCACGTACATCACTGAGTTTTGAAGTGCATTGTGGTGTCCTTCCAAACAGTTGTTGGTGTGAGGAATATCTTCTGTTCTGTTCTGTTATGACCATTCCAAGTGTCAATAGGAAAGGTAGGATAATTCTTCATCTTCAATTAGCTCGGCCTCTTCCAAGACGGAACATTTTTAAATAAGACATTAGTTCTTGAAGGAGATCATCAAGTTCCTTGAAATCATCAAAAACATCTTACCTTAGAGTTAAACTCATCATCTTGATAGTATTCTTTTCAAACCAATTTCAACTACTTTTCAATAAATATTCCAAGAGAGGTGAAACAAGCATTTGGAAAGGTTGATAAAGGCATTGTAGAAAGGATGTAGGAATGAGTTCTGACCAACCCTCACCTGGTATCAGTAGCTGAATGACTAAACAGGTTAGGCTGCACCAATAAGTGATGGCACTGACATATCCCTGATGGGTCCTCTACTAGAAAGACTGCACTTCCATGTTGCTGGTAGCACCATCTACTGGATATTTAAAATATTATAATTTACTTGCTTTTATAAAATAAATTTAAAACTACTTAAATTATTTATATTATTACTATGTCTTAAATTATATGCATTCATTTTAATAATTACTATACATGACTACGTGACTCTACCAGGAATTCAGCATTCAGCTACTGCAGCAAGCAGTGATTAAGGAACACTAAAGCATACTTTTGATATTAATAAATTATTGCAGGAAGTGAATTTACCAGAAGTCAGTTTACCCAGGTAAAATTACTGGTCACATTTTTTGTTACACTTCAAAACTAAAAAAAATTTTAATATACATCACCAGTGCAAAAAAAAAAAAAATTTGTCACAAGACCAATCACATATTGTTGTTGTTTTTCACCTGTTAAAATGCATATAAAAAAGAAAATGGTGCCACTACCAGAATTCCAAAAAAAAAAAAAACTCAAAATGCTGAAGAAATTGACTATTGTAGATTCAGAGGCTGGATTGACATTATATTCACAAACAAATGGATCTGTTTTGAAAAAAATCTCTTGTAGCATGTTTATTTGCTAGTGTGTCAGCAATTTTTAGAGTAATTGCTTTAAAAAAACTGTAAAATAGATAGTGCATTTCATTTTCAGTTGAACTGGAACTTTCTTTCAACTAAACTGCCTCTTCAGAAAGTTCTGTAAAAAGTAAATTGCAGATGCTTTCAACCTGGGGAATGATTCCTCCCAAACTGATATGAGCACATACAACAAAGCCATGCTGTATGATGCATTAATTTAGAAAGAGACTTGAATTTCTCACAATAAGTATTGGAGAAAGTATTTCAGAAGCTGGTGGTGCACTGATCACCAAAGAAAATTATCTTGAGACCAAACGTGCACTTCCATGCCATTCTAGTAATACTTGAATACTTGGCTTGTTGTTCTCAATGTGAAGATTTTGCAACACATATCATAACAAAAATTAACAGTTATTTTCATTAACCCTCCGAGTACACTCATATTTATGGAAAGAGTTTAAGATCGAAACAAGTAAAAATTTTTAGTAATTTCTTTATATATAAGGTACAAAAAAGGAAATTTTCACTTGTATAAATCTAACTGGAAAATTGGTGTCATATTCTGATAATTAAAGATTATTTACCATAAGTAGTCTAAAGGCTGATGGCTTTTCTCTTCCTAGAAGTCAAAGCTTCCTGCCCTCCTTCAACCAAAAGTATTGTTACATGTAAAAGCCAAATTGAGATTAAAGGATGTGTCTGAAATATGCTACACTAGATTCATGTATTTTGTTAATTTTTTTTTTTTTTAACTCGTAGATTCTTTTTTGAAAATTTTTAAAAATCCGAACAGACTTATTATATACATTAAATTAACAGGCAATACAAGCTTGATAATATAACAGAAACAAAGTAAAGCACCAGAATGCAGTCATAGTTAAATTTCCCTTCACTTTATCCTCTGTAATTATTCATGTTCAAAACTGATCTGCTTATTTTTTCGTGAAAGTAAAGGATACATTTTCCCACTTGCTAGAACTGTTTCCATCCAGCACTGCAGAAGCCTGGTCTTATGCTGGAACAGCCATTTTTTAGAGAAGAAACTTATAGTTTATTTTGAGACCTGCTATGATGCAACAACCAGGCATTGCAAACATGCATGATCAGCGTCTTCAGCAGCAGAAAAATATTCAAGTTAACTATTCAAAAAGAAAAGGCCAGTGAGCTGCATAATGACTGACAGAAATCTGTAATTCCTAAGCCAATGTATATTGTAAAGCCAACCTTTGCTGGTAAAAACAAGAAACATGCATATCATCTGTATGCAGTGTGGCTTAAATCTTGATGACACCAGATCATTGCCCTTACAGTGACAATTTCTCTACCTGAACTAATTTTGCCTAGCTCAGATTTTTAAAAAGTTACTGAGGCCATTTGACTACTTTTATAGAGCTGAGAACCAGAAGGCCATTTATATAACCTCTTTCATAACTTATTTATATAATTTATCAAAATTGTTCCCCTACCAACAGTTTTCAAATTTTTAGTTTCCAGTTACAGTAAATCCATAATTTCTAAAAAAATATTTTTACAAAATACTAACAAAATCAACTATAGTTTTTTGTTGCTTTTTTTTATCACAAAAGTTCCCTCTAAAGTCTTAATCTACAGTATATTACACATCTGTTCTCAAATAAACTAAAAAAATTTAAAACCATATGAACTAAATGTGTATGTATGTTTTTTAACTCAACAGATCTGTTTTCTAAAACTATATATTTTAGTAATAAATGACTAAAAATAATACATTTATCAGCACGACCACACAAGAATCGATATGGGAGCTTTGTACCACAGGCCAGACATTCGGCTGGTGTTTTTTTCTTCTTTGACTCTGATTCAAGACTAGCAACAAAAGCCAACAAATTCTCAACATGTGTAAGCATTCACTTCTCTTGTACTTCACTGCCACATTGAATGAACCTCTGAAACCAAATTATACAATTATTTGAAAGAGAGTAGATTTCAAGACGTTTCATTAAAGATATAATGTAATAGGTGTTTATGCGTGTACTTCCTATAAGATATTTACATTCCCTCTATGCTCTTCTTACTTGTACGTGACATTTTTTTACCAGTCATACTGTATTTTACCAGTAATAATCTACTACAGAAATGCCTATGTGACTTTATGCAATTATTAAAAGGAACATGCAAATATTTATCTGTCCAGCAAGAAGGTTTCAAGATCATTCTTTATTGCTTACAGTTTTCTCATTTTTCAGCTTGTAAACATTTTAGTTTCTTGTATTTATTTTAAAGCAGTTACATATCATTTATTGTTATCTATAAATAACTTAAAACAGAAAACTGCAAAATTAAACAGCACAAAAGATTTTAAAAATATTGAATTTATATTGCATAGCATATTATTTAGAATAATCATCACAGTAGTAATAATACTGGTTATCCACAAAAAGTATTGTACATTATATTATATCATCAACTCTCTCCTCACTCTTGCGATAGTTGCAGCATCAAAGTCAATGATCACTGGACAACTGTAATAAAGAATTTTTATGTTCATAAAAATATGAATTTCCTTAGCCCTTTTCATCTTTGATACCAAAATGAAGCAATGAATAGACTATATCACCACAAATTGATGTTCCATTTCTGAAGTGTTTCAGTATATAAAATCCTAACAGCCCTACTGGAATCTAATACCCATGTTTTGAAATATACATTAATTTTTTTCTTAATTTTATTCACTTTTAGATAATAGTTGGTAAAAAATTAAAAGATCTAATGGTTTATCATTTTTTGTTGAATACAATCAAATTAATCATCTTTATACTGTATTTGTAAAGTGATATGATAAAATATGACAAATTGCAATCTTCACCTAAATCTAATCAAAGATTCTGAAGTAAAAATTAATTTTGTCCCAACCACACTGACAACAAGTAATAATTAAAAGCTGTATATTCTTTCACAATTCAAAAACTATAAGCTGCTGAATCAGAACTTCATGTTAGTTACATAACTACAATCCTTATCTATCCCCAGTATTTACTAACCTTTGTAAATGTGTTCATATTTGCAATCACTTCTTTCCTTTGGCCAATTGTTAACTTTTCATTCACAAGTTCTTCGCACTTCTTCATGAAGATTCTCCTTAGGTATTCATGATAAAAAAAAACAATCTATTAAACCATTGTACAGCTACCCAACAAACATGCCTGTATTGGGCCAATGCTGGCGATATACCGTTTTGTACTGGCACTGTTACACAGGTCATTGAGCCAATGCTGGGCCAATACCGACCCACGAACTATATTGGCCCAGCATTGAGGCCAATACAACAGCCTGTATTGGACCATCACTGGCCCAATGTTGGCATGTTAATTGGGTATGAAGTTCATATCCTCATCAAAGATGACCTATCTCTCCCTTGTGACTTAAGAAAAATGTCTTTTTGTGGGACTCTTTAATAAATAAAACACTGATAACTCATCTCTTGAACCAGTTTTTTTTTCTGGAAATAGAATATATAATGCTGAGATTTTAGAACAAGCCCTAAGTAGATGTATGTATTTAAGAACATATTCCTGAGCAAGAGAAACATGGGCAATGATGATGATAACCTTTACAAGGTTTGATTTTAGAAAATATTACTTTAGAAATCAAATTAAAACATTAAAAATTACCAGCTGTAAAACTGATACTACAACATTGTTGCTACTTTATTTTAAGTGAGATACTTGTGGAAACCATGTTTTCAATACTACTTTGATGAAGGGGTCTGATGTACTTAGTATGAAGATGGCCATGTTGATGAAAAGTGGGTTATGGTCAGGAAACAAGGTAAAAGGAAAACATAACTCCAGCACAACTATTTGAATGATGGTATTATAGAAAATAAGGAAGAAAGAGAACTTATCAAAAGATAAATAAGTATTATCCCTTGATAATTTTTAAGGAATCTTGGAAGTATCTAGCAGTACTGGTGAATTTGAGTCGCATGTTTAGTTGATGCTCCAACACAAATAATTATTCAAAATCTTAATAAATTTGTAGTACAAAAAAATAACAAACAGACAAGGGAGCTAGTATTTATGAGATCAGCCTAATTACCAATGATTTGATATAGATGATACTGACAGTATAGTATATATAAATATTAAGAAGTTTGCAGTTGGTAATAAAATTTATGCTAAAGTTAATTCTAAAAAAAAAAAAAGATAGCTAAGATTCAAATAAACCTGAATAAATTTATTTGTTGGTTAGTAAAATGAAAAATGTAATATTATCCAAATGGGAAAGAAATTTAATTATCATTATTCTACAGCACAAAGAGAAATTAGAAAAAAATTGTTTTAGTAAAAAGATCTGGTGATTATTGTTAATAAAAATTTCAAATGTGAACAACAATGCAATTCGGCTACTAATATACTTGATAAAATTCTAGGAATAACTAAAGAAATTATCAAACAAAAAAACAACTTTATCACCATTTAGAGTTTTTAAAAAAAACTCACTAGATTCACTACAAATTCTGCAGGCTCGAAACATTTAGCCAAACAATTAAAATTATAAGATTTCTCTATTTCAGATATTTGATGTTTGAGAGACTTAAAATAACTAAGGGTTTTGTGTGTGGAATGGTAAAAAATCCACGTGTTTCTCTACAGTTATTAATACTAGGAGCAATAACTAAAGTATCAGCATGGCCCGATCCAGCTATAGTTTTAGTGTACATTAATTTAAAAACCAAACTGATGGAGATTTTCCTCTCAGGTTTAGTGTCTTGTAGCTACTAAAATTAAACAGTTTTAATGGCAACAATGTGACCCAGTTTAGTGACATCTCCATAATTTACCATAACCTGGGGGCTCGTATAAACTATGGCAGCTACCACCATCCTTGTAATAACTAACATAAGCTTAGCAATAAAAATTCCATACTACTGACTACAGCACATAAAAACTTCATAAATTTTGTTTTTCTCATAATCTTTCATGTCAAATGAAACAAAAATTCACTTCTCTATAGAAACCATGGCATCTGCGTGGTCTTTCCCAGTTTTTTTCACACAGTATTTCCGGAAGAATGATACAGATCATTTAATTTATTATGTACACAGATCATACTAAAGTAGTGGTTCTCAAACTTTAACTTGCCACAACCCTTCCCTCCTAAAAACAAATATTTTCCAGGAGTTTTCTCCATTGCCTGAGTATAAATTATGCAAGTAATGGTCCTGGAAATATAAAATTTGTTTTTCTTATGATACAAACTATTTATCGTTACATTATTAATTTTATTACATTATTGAAACAACAACACCTTCCAGGATTTCACTCTCATAACTCATAGCACTTTGATTGAGCCTAAACTTGTAGTTAAACTGGAAGTTTCAGTCTGCTCAGTGTGATGGATGTGGTTGCTTTGATCAGCATAGCTCTTGGAAATCCAAAACCACTGAAGAAAGATGAAGTCTCAGCTCTGGTTTGGCAATTAATCTGCGTCTGTATTTAGCTTTCAGATGTGCATATGAAGAAAATGCTTTCTTACATAAGTATGTTGTTTAAAATGGTAACAAAACTGTAATAGCTTTTTCTGCCAGCAAAGGGCACCCATTTCTTAAACTCAGCCCTTTCAGTTAGTTATCACAGGAGGTCTCAACCAATTTCTCTTTTTCCTCTGGGCTCAATATCTGTGATGAGAAAGTGGTATCATCAAAGGAGTTATGAGTCCGGTCATTATCACCTGACATAGCTGGAAAGTATTTCCTGAATGTTGTGCAAAATCCTTTTAGGAGTGCAGTTATGCTGGTTTTAATATGATGATTCAACAAGAAGTTCATTTTCTGTTAGAAAGTCACGAAGAGTACTAAAACACTCACGGTTTGGTTGTTTTTCAAACACCTTTCCAAGAATTGCAACTTCTTTAATGAAGATTCAACTCGGTCACACACATTGAAAACTGTTATATTGAGGCCTTGAAGAGATAGAGTTAGATCACTGATCCTTGAGAAAATGGCTGCTATGTAAGTCAAACACGCTTTTTCGTGAAGTTGATAAAGTGAAAGGAGTGGCTGCTGAGAAAAATAGGATTATCTTCTCTATACTGAAACGAGTACACAAGGATTTTGCCCTGTGAGGTCCATGTAACTTCACTATGGTTCAACAGACAATGGTGCACACTACCCATTTCTTCACAAAATGCCACAAATATTCTGGAATTTGTTGGACGTTATTTATGAAATTCACTGCATTATCCACCAGCATTTCCTTCTATCCCTCAGGCATGCGTTTTGCCACGAGAGCATGTCTATAGATGCTGCAATGAGTCCAAGAAACATTTGATGCAACCTTTTTTTGTTCAAGCTACAAATCCAGTATACCCCCCCCATCATTAATGTGACCCTATCAGTGCAGATGCCTAGGCAATGAGACCAATCTATTTCAGTTTCTTGAAAATATGCATTAGTCAGATTGAAGATATCTTCTCCAGTTGTACATTCTTTCAATGAATGGAAAAACATCAATCTTCTCCACCCAAACCTTCACTCACATAACATAAAAATACTAACAAAATAGCTAAATTAGCAGCATTAGTTGACTCATCCAACGGTATAACATCGTATGGACTATTTTTTACTCTCTGTACAATTGTGGTCTCAACATCACCTGACATATCATTAATTCTCCGTGACACTGTATTATTGGACAAAGGTACCATGTCAGTCTTCTCTGTAGTCTTTTTCCCTAAACATGTGCTGAACTACATCTTTTAATAGACAAATAATCAATCTCTTTGCTAGGGCAGGAGTTTCTGAAGCTTTTGCTAGTCTGTAGCTCACGCAGTACATTTTCATCTTCAGTACTTGCTTTGGATAAAAAACTGGTAATGTCAGACTCATTTTTGCTTGTAGAAGATCGGCAGGCTTGTCGAGTTGTGCAGGCTGCCCAGTTTCTAAGTGGCACTGAAGTAGAGGTTTGGGGCGGCTATTTGCTAGAACACCACAAATTACACACCATGGTTTTGGACTCTCTTGATCACCAAAATATGTCAAGCCATATTTTATATAATTGTCATCATATTTTCTTTTCTTAATAAGTGCTTTTCCTGGATCATCTTGATCATTTGACTTGGATTTTTCACACCATGGACCTGACCAAACATTAGTTGAAGTCGACTTTTCATTTTCTCATGTCTTTAAATTTCCCATTTCCAGCCAACTGTCCATTACTGAGTGTAAAATAGCACACTGAGAACACTACACCACCATCTGAAAGATTGCACCCCAATCACATTACCTACGACGACTACGGCTCCATCTGGTCATCAAGGTGCCACTGACTGTATTCCCTCATTTGGTGAGTGCCAAACCAACAGCTGTTTCTGAATAACATGAATAAAAACTAAGCAGCCTAATTGTCTCAGTGTTGCTTTTATTATGCTTGTGCTTCCATAATTACAATTAATTAATGTATAAGTCAAAGTAATTGTGTCCTCAATGTCTGCCAATTCCTTCATACTGTGAAAAAGAACCAGTTGTCATTTTCCAATAAATCTGGAATTTTGGAATTTTCCCCAAGAACCCACCTGAAACAGTTACTGAACATATAAAGGGTTTGGGAACCATAAATAAGTCACTAGGTAATAACGAAACTATCCATTTATATGGTTTTATTTAAAAACAGCATCAGTTTTAGGGCTTATTTGTGTGTTTATATTTCTATCTACTTTGTTTATTTATTTTAATTTTCACGAAGTGGAGCATGTTGTGACTATCAACAAATGGCGCAGGATTCCACGTTGACTTTCAGTGCACAGAACTTCCTATTCTCAGCATTTAAAAAATCAAACATACACCAGAGCAACTGTGATGTGGTATCTGTTGAACAATGCAGTCAAATTATAAAATGATTCCATCTACCAAGCAGACTATTTTTCTCAATATTTTTACACTTACCGTAGCTCTGTGTTTTGTAGCATCAAGTTATGTATTTTCTGCCTATATTCCTCATCGACCCTTTTGACTTTGTCTTCAAAATACTTTTCAAAAAATTGCAGCTTTGTTTTCTGTTTAGTAAATTTTAAAAAATATATGCTTAACTTGATATTTTTAAAGAGGTTTTTTTTGCTGAAACAAAATGTGTTACTTGCCTGTATAAGAACCTTTCCTACTAATTAGTAATGTCCATACGCCACACAGCCAAATTTGATGTAGAAACTTTTCGTGTTACACTGAGCCAATGCTTATTTTGTGCTAAAGTTAATTTAGAATAATTTTAGATTTTAAAATCTTCACTGGCACAAAAAATGGCTTTTCTAAACAGTTATGCGATAGAAAAATGTTCTAATTTCAGTGAGCGGGTGGAAGAGTCTGTAGTAGTAAACTCTTCTTTTATCTGCCGTTATCTGTGTGTCTGACAACAGCAGTATTTCAAACTGTGGTCAACAGTAGCCTAACTCCCAATGAGTAAACTGGCCTGGAAACAACCTTACAGGAACATTTTATGATAGACGTCTTCTTAATCAAATTCCACAAAAATGTTTAGCAATAAGGAGTGTTTGCTGTTACCCTCATTTTCACTAACAGCTTCTCAAAAAAACTTCAATAAAACACATTTTTCCAATTTTTAACAGTTATATATAAAAAAATATGTAAAATATTTAAATTAAATTTCCAAGTTAAAGTGACCTCAGCAAACAAAAAAACTAATCTTAAAATAATATGCAATGTATCCTTAAATTAATCCAATGGTTTTCAAAATGACACCAATAGGTCTCATATAGAAGACAGTGATCAGTCGCAATTTGTTTGGTCATGTTGTGCATTGGCTTAGCACATATTCCTCCAACTTATCCTCAATGTTAGTCCAGCTAGCTTTGCAGGTGCAATTTTCCTTGTTAATTTTCTTCATCTTCACTTTATGGCAGTCCCTAATACATATTTTGCCACCATCATATTTCCTGTGCACAGCTATATTGTGTACTACTTACATGACTTTACTAAGGGCATTTTAAGATGAGGTAAAGAATTTGTTGGGAGTATTTTAGAATTGTGAAGATATAGAACGTACTTGGTGAGCGTGTTAACAGTGAATTGCTCACCCAATCTGCAAATGTTTCTGGCAATAATTCCTGCAGTCTGTTTCAAATGAATAATTTTACAGTTTATTTCAGAAAATAAAATACTATCATTTTTTTTCTGTTAAGAAATTTTATTGACTCTATAGATAAGTTGGTCTGAAGTATAATTTGAACTGCAGACTTCATACGACAAAAAATACAGTACATTAATTCTGTTGTCATTCTAGTAAGTATTCCTATCCTCAAGAGAAATCTGATTTAAAAGAAAGAATACTAAAATGCAATATGACCCCCAAAATAATTATATTACCTCTATAAAAATAGTGATCCTAAAACGAGTAAAATATCTAAAATAACCAAAACAGTGAATAACACTATTTCACAGTATTTTGTTTACATCTCCGAACCATTGAAACTACAAAGAACAGTTGTACTCCTGTACAAGGGCAAGCTATCAGAACAAGTGAATGACATCATTGGTAACAGAGAAAACTATCCCACTGGCTACACACAAAGCACAATCCCAACCAAAAGGAGTCAACTCTTGAAAAAAAAAAAGTAAACGAAACTACAGCACAGAATTTTGAGCACAAACTATTTTATCAAAAGTTATTCATTACAAAAAAAAATTTCTTAGAAAGCACAAACTCATTAACTTACACATTCAGTCAGCTCCTCAGTAGCACTTGTCAGTTTCTTATTCAGCTTGCCATGTTGATCTTTTAAGTCTACTAACTCAGCCCTGGCTTTCTACAATGTGAAAATCAAATGAGCTTCTGTTTAGATAAATATATATAACCAGTGACTAGCATTCTAACTAGAAAACAATTTTAATTATACTATTGTAAAATATTAGCCATACCCATTGATAGCTAGTAGTCATGTGTTTTGAAATAAGGAATGAAATTGCTTGGAAATTTGTGTTTTACAACACAATTTTGAACTTGAAGTAATGGAAAACTTGAGAAATTCTGAAATAAATAAAGGATACTAATACTAGTTCAGCAAATTAGTTGTGGTCAGAAAGTCTAATGTATTGTTGTTGAATCAAGTGATAAGAAAAATAATAGTGAAGATGCTTCTACACTAACTGCCAAGTAATATCAGTCACCCCCAGCTCCTCTCAGTATATTTTAAATTACTGCTACAGAACACAGATAATTATATATATATATATTATTTTTTTATCAACTCTACGTAACTTCAGTATAAAAATAAATAGATTCATACTTCTGTTTTATATGCTTCTGATAACCTTGAAAAAAATTTTTTTTTTAAATAGTTTCTTTCAGTAAACCCAAAATGTAAAAATATTTTTAAAATTTTTCAAACTTTAAAGAAAAAATGCATTTGTATTCTACTTCAAATGTTCAGAAGAATGCTGTACTATTTACTGAATAAATATTTAACAATGTAATGTAACACTTTAAATTTATGTTACTAAGATTTTATTTATCAATTATAGTTGAAAAGTTTGTAGCATATATGTCTTTCAGTTTCATCTCTGTTAAGCTTCTTTTTTTCCAAATTTAACTATGCATGAAATTTCATTTTGAATTATTTTCCACTAATTTTTGCTTGTAATTTAAATAATTTTTATTTACTCTGTTCGTATAAATCTTAGAACTTCAGTGTAATGAGTAATCTAAATCTTAGGACACTGGCACCATTTCAAGAAAAGTGAGGCAGGGTGAAGTTCTATGTCTATGTTTTGTTTCTAATGTCCTATTTGAAGTAAAAAATTTAATCTGTCATTAAATTTACTACGATATTTTATGTTGCAATACTTCAGATTGCCCATTTAAAACATCTTTCTTTCTACAAATGTGATTTGGCACAACATGATGGTATTTATAAAAGAACAATTCTTATTCATGTCATTCCTCAAACAACACAATGTTGCTGCTAAATGCATGGTGGTAGCTGATTTATCTCCCTTTTTGTTGTTTAGGAAAATCTAAATAGTGTGTGCTTCTTTAATTACATGAGATCTGATTAATATCATTTCCTTTTTATCTTTATTGTTCTTTTGAAACTATTCCAGATGTAAGTGTGATAAATATTAAATTACGAGTAGCTGTAATGGAAGGAGAGAGTTCAATCACTCTTGGAGACGGGTTTGATTTGATGACACCCCCCCCCCCCCAGCATGGTTTTTCTCACCCTTCTAGTAAGCACTTAAGTGCCACCAGAATCCACTGGTTATAGGAATAGCAGTGACATTCAAGGGGGAAGGAACTCCAGCTCTCCTTCCCAATTTAAACTGTTATGTGTTTAATAACACAGATCCTGTCAGAGAAATGTTGTTAGCCGTCTCCACTGGACACTATTTTTTACAATGTAGTGAACACACTACGCATTTTCTGATATAATCTTAAAGAGCAATTTTAAAATTTATCAATGAAACTCATAATTTCAAATTTTAATGTAAATCTGAAAAATAACTTGTGTGTGTGGCGAGTTGCCTCGTCGTAAAACACCAAACCACGGTTTTGTCGGTGTCGGCCAGTGTTGTTGGTAGTTAGACTGAATGTGACAAGAGTTACTTCCCTTCTATTTTGATGACACTCACTACTGGGTTTGGCTCAGATGTCCCTAAGAATGGTATACAACCAGCTCAATGCTGACTAGTTGTAGAAAGCAGACAAGTAAAATTATACCATTTTACTGGAACAAGTAAGTATATGACAAGAAATTCCGCTCAGCTGTTGCCATATCAAGTTTTATTTCTTTCAAAGTATTAAGTTACTTTCTCTTAGAAATTGAATTTTAAGCTAAATAAAAAAGCATTTCACATATTTGCACAGTATATTAAAAATAATAAGAGTTAAGAGTAATAAAAATAATTTTCCTAATATATAAAACCTTTTAGAAAGTAAACTAGTATATATATATAACCAAAACAAACATACCTTGATCTAAACAAAAAATTAAAAAATAATGAAGTTAATTTCTAACATTTGGATGGATTTAAATGCTGAATTTGTCATGATAGTTATCTAATAAAATAAAAACTAGAAAATTTATACATGTGAATCATCACTAGATGCACTTGGCCAGAAACAATGCTGGTAACAACTTTTGGCATTTGTTTCGCTAGCAAACATCCCAAATTATGACTCCGCTACCAGACTCGAACTACTCAAAAGGGTCAAGTAATTCATGTGGTCTTCTCCCATCTGTACAAAAAAGGGTGAAGATGACTATACCATATCGCTTTTCACAGTCTAATTTCTGCACTTCTTAAACCACATGACATCTTTTCATGTTGGAAACTAATCAGCGGTTTACACAATGCTCTCCTACTAGTTGCAACATTCTTCTAAAGATAAGGCTAGAGATTGATGTGGATTGCCCTATAATGAATGACTGTGCAGGTTGGCTTATTGCTTGATGATAGTTTGATCTTTCCTCATTATGTCAACACCCTTGCAGCAGACATTTTCACTATTTTTTTCCAATGCTGATAAATGACTGACCACTGTGACATCTGCATCTACTTTCATGTCTCTTTCAAACGCCATAATACCATTGTTTCCTATATCTGTAGGATTCAAGTCATAATGCTGCAGAGATCATCTGCCACATCATGTAGTCAACCTAATCTGTGTATGTAACTTAGGTCCAACCCACAAAGGCCCTAATAAATGGTCAGTCAGTTTATATCCTATCAAAAAGAAAAAATTAGCTTTTTGTATCTGCTAACATTGTCAATAAAAGTAAACTTCAGTCATGCATTCTGTCAATCTGAAATATTCACATGAAACTATGCAGAGAAAGCAATAATTTTAAACATCCAGATCTATAACATTGTTTTAAATGTTAAGTGGCACTTAAAGCCAGTAGTTATCTTTAAGATAATTAAACAAACTTTATTTACATATAATTCGAAATGTAATTATAGAAGTAGTTAAATTTAAATAAATAAAAATACAAAATAATACAAAAACTGTTTCTTAGAATTAGTAAACACTTCTGTAGTTAAGCATTTTGAAATCATGACACTTGTCAAGAGATTTCCTGAAGCTACTCAATTTTGAATTCATATAAGTATTTAAATGCACTTTGCAAATCTGTATTTGGCAAAATAGCCTTTTGATTAGTAATTCTTGTGAAGCAATTTTATTTCCTTTAGAACATTGCCTATTATTAAATATATTTTTTTAAACATAGTGCAGGGCTTGGTTAGACTACTGAGGTTTAGGGGCACCTTGGCTTGATGTACCTTCCCAATCGCTTGCACGGGTTTTCTCTCCGGTGGTAGTGGCACTTAAACACAGACACTCCCCCCGACTTTGCTCGTAAGTCGAGTTTCAACATCACCATATTTTTTGCGCGTTTTTAAGTATTAATAGTATCAATACATTACAAAATGGAATTAAAATAACAGTCAAAATCAATAGTACACGAAGAAATTAAAAGATTAATAATAATACCTTGAAAACTGGTGGAGTAGGCTTGAGGTGATGGATGAGTTGGTGTGGAGTTACATGGCCAGTTGGTCGTCAACGTTTTCTTCATCATCGGAGGGGGAACAAACACTGGAAGTGGGGATGATGAAGGCACTGGTGGTGGTGATTGGGATGCTCTTGAGGTTGAAGAATTTGTCTAAGGAAGTTTGTATTGACCTTCGTTTCTTCTCATCGTATATGATACGATAACAGTGGATAGCATCGTTGATGTTGGTTGCTACTTTTGAGAATCCCTCAGCATTCGGGTCCTGATTCTCAAAAATAGAGAGAGCTTTCTCTACAAGAGAAAACCCCTCGGCCATCAATTTCGTTTCGAACTTCCTTAAAGGGACAACTCCTTCTTCTGCTCGTTGCAATGCTTCCAGTTCCATTAAATCTTCATTCTGAGTGTGGCTCAAGCAGCTCTTCACATAAGTTTTTGCTGAGGTCAACAAGACTTCCGAGGGTTTTATTTGACTCGTTCTCGGAAGTCGTTGACAGACTCCGGGCATAAAGCCTCCTCCATACCCACGCAGCATCGGTGTTCTTAATGCAATTGTATCCCTTCCAGAAGTCGCGGGAGCCAGCACCCTGCAAGTACGAGGGCAATATTTCTTGGCTATTGCACCTTGATCCATTGGCTGAAGCATCGAGGTCAGCCTATCTTTCGCTGCCTGAAACCCCGGCATGTACGTCTCTTCTGACATTTTCCCCAGAAAAGGCCGCATTAAGTATTTGTTCAGGGGCACAATTTCCTTTGTCGATGATGTCCCGGGAAATTGTTCGGCTGCCTCACCGCGCGGGTTCGCTCGTTAGCCTTCTCTCGAGTCAGCACAGAGAAGTCTTTCCATCTTGTTCGTCGCTTCCCTTCTTTTCCCGCTGATAATAGTTGGTTGCATAGGCCCGGAGCTGTTCGAGCGCTCCGTGATGGATGGGCCGTTGTGCTCCGACACGAGGCGTCCCGGGGAGCAGACGCAGCGGCTTTATATCGTAAACCTCATGACCTTGGGATTCTCTCGCAGAACAATCGCAAGGTCAGAAAACGAAAATGAACCAATCAGGATGAGAGTTTCAGTGTGTAGTGGAACAGTCCGGCCGAAATCCGGAACGTTCCACTTTACCCGAATGTAGTGGAACAGTCCGGCCGAAACCTTCACCTGATTGGTCAGTTTCCAGTTCTCCCAAAACGAAGGGATTTTTTGGGGAAATCTAAGGTTCTTCATCGGTAGGAGGATCTTCTTGGGTCGACCTGTAAACGAACGGTCGGCTTGATTCGTCTGTTCGCCAAAGGTCGACTGGTTCTCCAACAGGTGCTGGGATATTGAATGTTCCCAGTAGCGTCCGCGAACGTCCTGGGTTGATCGTAGTCGGTTGGCACGCCTTCTCCAAGTCTTGCTATTGATTTGTACATCGTACATGGCAGAACCTCGTCGGCGGAGTATTGTGCCCAGTTCTTCCTTGGTAGGACTTCGCCAATAGGAACAGTCGAGGACGTGCACCGTGTTTCTGGGTGAAATAGTCCTCCCTTTTGTGGTTCCTTGGGATCATCATGGCGTGTTCCGACCAAGTAGGCATTCAGCTGGAGAGGTCTGTCCTGCCGGGTTTGTATCACCTCCGCCCTTGGTCCCCTCCCCCCTGGAGCTTGAGCAGTCCGCGAACCTCTTGGACTGGGGATGGTAGGGCGGTGTTCGGACATGTTGAATTCCGTAGCGTTGACAGAATGCAGCGAAGTCGTGGGCGGTAAACTGGGTGCGATGATCTCCGGGAAACCGAAACAGCTGACGATCTCCAGTAGCTTCTGGATAGTGGCCGCCGCTGTCGTGGATTTCCGGCCACTTGCCGTATGAGTTGTCCGTCACATGGACCAGCACAGTCGATGTGTAGCTTCTGGGTAATTGGCCAGGATTGCAGTTCACTTGCTTGGATCCTTGGCAGCGAGGTTGCAGGGTAAACAAGTTCGGCAATGCTGTTCAAGTTGTGCGTCCATATCCGGCCAATATGCATAGCTGCACGCGATTGCTTTCATCCGGTTGATGCCTGGATGTCCACGGTGAAACTGTTGGAGGAGTTGGGTAGGTATGATGACCCGATCTCCCAACATGAGGCAATCATTGACGATGCGGTGGTATTGTTGTAGCTCACCCACCGGCCACTTGGTTCTCAGGAACTCTGCGACTTGCTGTAGGACGTCGTCTTTGGTGGTTGCATCCCGGATCATTTCAGCCGTCACTTGTAAGGCAAGGATGGTATCCGAGAGCACACGATTGACTTCTTGTTCCGTCGTGACTGAGGCGACGACGATATCTTGCGTGCCGATCAAGCGAGATAGGGCGTCCGCCTGACCGAACTTGTCAGTAGGCTGGTACTGGATAGAGAAATCATAGGCCGTGTAGGTTGGAATCCCCTTCTTAGACCCGAAGATGGCTAGAAGAGGTTTGTGGTCGGTCAACATTGTGAACTTGCGTCCATAGAGCATTTTGTGGAAACGTTTGACAGCGAAGATGATGGATAATGCCTCCTCGATCTGGCTGTAATTGCGCTCGGCAGGAGATAGTGTTCGGGCTGCATGTGCGATGGCTTTTTGGGATCCGTTGGGAAACACATGTGAGATGACGGCACCGACACCAAAGCTGGATGCGTCTGAAGCCAAGATGATTGGCAGAGTAGGGTCATAGTGCGTTAACAGCAGGTCCGACACCAACAGGCGTTTGATCTCTTGGAAGCATCGCTTGCAGTCTGAAGACCAGTTCCATTCAGCATTTTTGGTGAGCAGTTGGTTCATCGGTTTCCGCAGCCGATGGAGTGACGGCATGAAGGCACTGTAGTAGCTGACGAGTCCAAGAAAAGCTCGCAGACTTGGCAGGTCGGTAGATGCGGGCATTTCATTGATGGCTCTAACATTTTAGGGGTCTGGTCTACGTCTGTCTTTGTCCACGATGAAACCAAGGTACTTCACACTGGACATCCACAAATTGCACTTGTGGTCTTGGAGTCGGAACCCGTAACCTCCAATTCGCGATAACACCAGGTCCAATTTGCTTGTGAGGTCTTCTTGGTCACGACCCATGATAACGATATCGTCCAAATAAGCGAATGCGTCTGGAATACCCGCCAACATCGTATCCATGAGCTTCTGGAAGATTGCGGGAGCCGTATGTAGCGGAACAGGCCTTTGTCAAAAGTTCCTTTGATTCCTTGGACACCGGAACTTGGAGATAAGCTTCTGTCAGGTCCAGTTTGGCAAAGCAAGTACCACCGTTCAGCTTGGCAAATAGGTCTTCAGGTACTGGCAAGGGATACTGATGATCCTCGAGGGACTTGAGACCAGTTGAGAAGTCTGCGCACAGGCGGATGGTACCGTTTGACTTCTTGACAATGACGATCGGGGCCGCCCAAGCTGAGTGGTCGACGGCTGTGAGAACACCAGCGTTTACGAGGCGCTCCAGTTCCTGCTCCGCCGTGGAAAGGGCTGCATAGGGAACTGGACATTTGGGACGGAACACCGGTTGAGCGTTTGAACATAAGACCAGTGTAGCTGAGAATTTGGTGCACTGACCGAGGCCATCGGTGAATACAGGTGCATGTTTCAGGCGGAGAGCATCCATCAACTGCAAGCGTACGTGTGGAGGGACCGCTGATGATTGTTGGTCTTGAAGTTGAGTCCGGCGGCAGATGGGGCGGAGAGGTTGGGTCCAACAAATTCAGTTGCTCGATCCAGTCCAAGCCAAGCAAATCCAGATCAGGCACATTAGATAGGAAACAGGTGCCGCGAACAGTGGCATCGTTCAGGGTCACTAAGCAATTGTAGGCGTTTACCAGAGGCGCTTCTGGCGATCTCATTGGTAGGTCGAATGGGTGGTTGACCGATGAGCCGCCAAGTGCGATCCGAGATGATGGTTATGTCGGAAGCCGTGTCCAGTTGGAGTTGAACTGGTGAATTATTGATCAAGATAGACACGTATTTCCGGCGGCTTGCGAACAGGACTTGATTTGGAGTAACGACTGCATGGGAACGGGCGTCTCTGGAACGATTGAATTTGGTAGTTCGTTTGTTCTTGGCATTGGCGTTGTCATGCTCAGTGGTGCGACAATGATCTTCTTTGTGACAGAGTTTGGAACATTTGTTGCACCTGTGGCGTTTGAAAGGGCAGAAACGAACGTAGTGCCAGTCACCACATTTCCAGCATGCTGATGATGGTCAGGACTCCTTGGATTGGCTGTTCGATCGATTTGACTTCTGTGGGCTCTTGTTGGAGACAGCATGGACAGTGTTGGAGCGTTCGTTTTGAACCATGGCAGTATCGCGTTTGAGGTTCACGATACGTTGGCATTCGGTCGTCATATCCTGGAGTGTTATGTCTGGGCATTGCTCCATCATTGACAGGAGGCGGGTGCGGATGTCCGCGTCCTGAGGTGATCGGAGACCACAGACAAACACCAGGCACTTGAGTTGGTCGTCTGTCATTGACCAGAGCTTGGATCGTTTGCATTCCCGATTGACAGTGGCAGCGTAAGTGACCCAGTCATCTGTAGTGTGCTTCATCAGGTTGAGGCACTGATAACGGATATTAAACAATGATGACTGTTCACCGTACATGTTTGAGAGCTTGGTGACTGTCTCATTGAAGTTCAGGTCCTTGAGTTCTTTGGGCAGGATCATACTCAGGTACCGATTGGGCTCAGACGTGCCAAGTTTCCGCAATAATGTTCGAACTATCTCACCGTCATCGAATGTGGCCAAGTTCACACAGAAAACGTCTTCATATTTCTTGTGTCACGAGTCAAAAGTGACACCCACCATCGAGTCATAGTGAAATTCAGTAATAGATGCAATGACTGAATCCTTGGATGACGTAGATTGGGCAGCTGTTTGAGGAACTGACTGGACATTGAGCTTCTTGGTAAGTGCTTCGAGCATCTTCATTTCTGACTGTTCGAATTGCTTTTGCTGTTGTAGCAGCGCCTGCATTTGTTTGAAAGACAGTGCCATTGTGAATCCCATCCTCGTCGCCAGTGTTGTGGACGCATACCTTTGTACTACAACAGCCTAATATACAATACTGCCTGTTGAGATACTCGTGACCGACGTCAACAATTTTTGCCAGTTTTTGTCCCGGCGGAGATGAAGACTCCGGCGCGCGGATGGTCTGTTGTGCTCCAACACAAGGCATCGCAAGGAGAAAACGCAGCAGCTTTATATCATAAACCTCATGACCTTGGGATTCTCTTGCAGAACAATCGCAAGGTCAGAAAACGAAAATGAACCAATCAGGATGAGAGTTTCAGTGTGTAGTGGAACAGTCCGGCCGAAATCTTCACCTGATTGGTCAGTTTCCAGTTCTCCCAAAATGAAGGGATTTTTTGGGGAAATCTGTGGATTTCCCTAACAGTTTTTAATATCATGCCAATGGTCAAACGATTCATATTATAGGCACGTGCTATGTTCACCATTTTTTTGCCACTTTCAAGTTTCTTTATTACCGCCACCTTTGTTTCCATTGAGATGTCTTGCCGCTTTTCACCAACCTTGGTGGATAACGATTGCACATATAAAACTCGGAGCACAAGAGAGCGTGTCTTACCACTACCATGAGTGCTAACGAACAAGGCCGGCTGAGAGGCAGTGGCGGCCAAAGTTTGTACAGTACTTGGCCAAATAGCCGCGCAAAACAAAATTTGGCCTTACGGATGTTTGTTCGTAAGTCGGGGAGTGTCTGTGTATACAGTCTCTTGGAGCCAAGTATTATTTCAATCAAGAGTAATGCTACAGAAAATTACCCTTCATTTTTAAAAATAGAACCAAAATGATCTGCACTGCATTATTTTTATTTTCAATTTAAATAATTTCATTTTTTTTTTAAATTTGCAATAAATATTGTCACAGAAAAAGAAAGAAGAGTTATCATAGAGAATAGTAGTTCTTAGTATCCAATGTTTTTTTAAGTCTCAGAAGAGTGAATTCTATCTTATTAAATTTTCTCAAAAAAAACAAACAAACAACCGCAGGTTTGTTCTAAAATAAATTTAAAGAGGTTCATTTACATATAGCGAGAAAGAATATTTTTTTCTTATTTAAGTAGCAAAAATAATATATAACCAATTACACAGCTTTTTCTAAGATGTTTATTATATAAAATTCAAGGGAGATAAGCATTTCACCAAATTTTAAAATTCATCTTTGAATTATTATTTTTGAATTGTTTTTGATAATCTGCATAAACTAAAACAAAACAATACATAGTTGAAAATTGCATAAATTTAATATTCTCAATTTTTCTACCAATCTAGTGTTATATATTATTTATTTATATATTTAGTAAACTTTACACCTTTTCAAAAACAAGGTTAAGCAAAATAAGATGGATTCCACTGCAATCAATCCAATTTTAATTTTAATGTTCTCATGTCACATGTAGTATGCAGAAAAATCTACTGTCAAATTTTCTACATACTTACAGATCTTATGCTTTACAAGAAAAATCAAACAAGGAAGTGGTTGATTTTGCTTTTCTTCATCACATAATGCACAGGCATAGCACATTTTTTTTGCAACATTCCCTTGAAGCAACAATCCACCTGATTACAATTTAGAAATAAACGAACATTTGAGAACTTGCCATACATTTTATTGTGAATTTTTCCAAAGAAATTTTTTTTATAGTAAGTTCACAAACTAAATCTCCAATATTAGCAAAATAATTTCTGCAAGTTTAAAACATTAATGAATGCTTTTATGTATACTAGATCCTTTTGCTAATGTACTTTGTCAGCAACTTTCCAAAAACACATCTGTTCATATTCATAATCTTTCACTGATAAATCTATGGATTAAAAAATAAAATGTACAATTGAACATTTGCAAAGAGTCTGATAGATTTTCATGAATCATTACAGTACATACTGTACAATTAGGTAGCAAGGTAACACATCCAAACATCATATATATAAATATGCATGTGGGTTTGTGTAACACAGTAGCTTCACAATATATACTTACAGACAGCATTTCTTCTGTGATATCAAGAGTCTCTAGACGCTGAGTCACATCTTTATACTGACTAGCAAGAGCCTAAAACAAACAAATATTATTATTAACAACTTTCTCTCTGCGCTAGTATTTATATTAGAAATCATATTTGGCTGAGGCATCGCTGTTCATAAAAACAGTGAAGTGTTCATCAAGATATTCTGACCATTCATAATAAGTAGTTATAGTTAATAGTTTTTGTTTGAACAACAAAATTGCATGATAAAGAGGGAAGAGCTACAACCAAAATCTTTTAAATATAATTTTGTTGTCTGGGAGAAAGAATAATATTTGCTATACAATTATATTACCTAGTTATATGCCAAGATTCTCTTCAGTGGATCAACTATTTCTTTGTTGATTCAGTTATATTTTCCTTGTAAAAAAAAGTGTCAGCTAAAATGATCTTTGTGGCATATCTACACGAACAGAAGATTTAGATTTATGGAAATATCTTATTTAAGTAAGAAGCCCACAATTTCATCAAAATCAAGAATTTCTGCATAGACAGTTCCTAACAGAGATTCTGGAATGCAGACATGTACAAATGACAAGGGTGCATTCTTTCCAGCTGGAACAGAACTCATTTGCAGTAGAGTCATTCATTCTGATCATAGTGACAACAAAGGACTTTTTTTTTGTGTAGTGACAATAAATACTCATCACAATGTGCTCACAGTCAGGCTAGGGTTAAAACCATCAAAATCGTTTGCTAGACTGTTTTCAGTATTTTTCTCCAGATTTACAAGTAAATACATTCTGGTAAATGTGGAATCACAACAACAAATACATAGCAATAGTCAGTAATGAAATTCTGTTACGTGTGATATTTATTAAGGAATATGAACACAATTTCTAACAATTTAATGTTTTCCCCTTCAGGCTGAGCGATATTAGTGTGCCTCCCCTCCTCGGCATTTAGCCTCTATACATTTTTGATCAATGATACATTAAATAAATGTGTACAACAACATGATTTTGAGCTCACAAACATATCACTAAAACCCATTTTCTTTAGCAAGTTATTCACTGTCAGATTAGCTTTCAAGGGAAACAGGAGCCAAGCAGTCATTAGTGCAGAACACACTAGAAAAATGAGAGCACCTAGCCCAAACAATAGGCAAATACTAAGATCTTATTCACATCAAAATTATTTTACAGCATAAATTTTATAGTATGACTATCATTAAAGACTCTCAGATAAGACAGGAGGGTTTTTTTTAGGTAAATACTTAGATATGGTTCAAAATGAGATATGAACAGAAATTCCATAATATTCAACCTAAGTTCAGACCAGGATTAGAAAAACAATGATACCATTAGTGAAAAAAATCCCTCTAGCCAGCTAGTTAATGAATCATATAATGCATATGATGAAAAAAGGGCAGTATAAAGTAAATAAAATTATTGTACCTGGAGTTGCTTCCGGTGCTCTTTCTTTAATGTTTCAATTTCCTTTCTCTGTGCTTTCATTGCAGCCATTTTAATCTGATTTTCCTCCTCAATCTTTTTACATCCTGAAAGCATCCACAACTTCCATGAGGCTGCTGTAGGCAATTTTGTAGCAGTAGTTATTACATAATGAAAAAAATAACACCCCTGTGTACACAGTTTTTGACATGCCATTTATTAAAATTACAGAATTAATAGTGATCACCATCAGCAAGCATTCAGTATCCTTCATAATGGAAATCATGCTTTGTAAGTAAGCGGGTGAACAAAAAATCCCCCGTTGGCAAATAGCATCACTGCCATAAATTTTTTTAAAAACAATAGTATACAAAACTGGTCTTTTTTTAAAAATTTTCACTAATGTAGTTTGATAGTTGTTGCTTGGTACTTGTTTTTTATTCATTTATTTGCCTAACAACCATGACTAAGCATAACAACTTCATTGTAGGATACATTGGTGACACTTGTTTGCATCATGCGTGTTGATTAACCCTTACAATTCTGAAAGAGGATATGTCCACTTTGACATTTATAGCCATTCTTAATGTTGGAAGCAGACTGACCCCAAGGCTTCAAAAAATCTTTTCAATCTATTGCAAATAAGTGGGAATACTTTCACATCTTTAAGAGCCCTGTAACTTCTATGATCAAATTCCTAATTTCATTTTTTGAAACTTTCCAGCACGAAATTTAATTAAGCACCACAAAGGGTTAAAATAAGTCTTGTCAGCAAACAGATCATCCCCCAAAAATGTCCCAGACTATCTCTGAGTGAAACAAGATGTGGTGCTGGACATCATATTCTAAGTTTACTGACCTTTAATCAAATACTTCTTGAAATGTTCACATGCCAGCTTTGTACCATTAAAAAAGATTCATGCAATACATATAATTTATGGGGGAAAAAAAGGACTTTATGGTTGGTCTTATTCATGTGCAGATTTGAAAAGCATAAAGTTTTGGTGCAACAATCTTTCACAAGATGCCAAGTCCTGTACATTACTATCAACTTGTACATGTGTTTGTGGCCTCAGTTTGGATAAAAAGTCAAAAACTGCAAATACACTTGGGAGTCAGCACATAACCCATGACATGTACATGCATTTTTTTGCATGTATTTTGTAAAATGTCATGCAGTAAGAAAATTAAACACTAAGCAAACTTACTTAGTTTTTCAAAATTAGTCTTTTGTTGGTCCTTATAATATTCCTTTAATTCCTGTTCTTTTTTTACCCACTTAGCATCCATTTCTTCCAGCAAATGGTTGCTGTGTGATCTGAAAGCAGACTGAAGTACCTCATACTCTTCCTTTGACTTCCCTGTAAAGAAAATTTTTTAAAAATTATTTCTAAAGAATAATGAAACATTTTATTAATTTTATTAAAGCACCAATACACTCAATCTTGAAAACACATGGTTCCAACATGACAAAATATTCTTGTCCTTCAGCTAAAGTAAATTTCGAATTTAAAAAGTAATGGTCAATAAAATGTAAATACAGAACATTTTTTCAAAATTTACAAAATATGTTTTTTCTTCTTCATGTAGGATCATTGTTTTGCTAGGTTTCTTTTTGGGAGGGAATGTCAACATTATCGCTACCTAACCTCCATGAATTGTAAAATCTAAAATCATTATCTTCCAAAAACATGTCTGGATGTAAATCGTCACTTTATTCAAATTTATGTAAAAGGTGTCTAATTAACAGGTAGTATAATACTTTTCCTAAAAATACATAACTAAGAATTAAAGAAAACAGTGGATTGGAGAATTCTTTATTCAACAACTATCTTCAAAATTGTAACAAATCTAGCACATACAAGCGTTTTATAAATGTGTTTAATCTTTAATGTTTAATTTTCAAATGATTGCACCATTTTGTCCCTATAATTAAGGATTTCTAAAGTTATCACATCCACTTAAACCTAAAAAAATCAATCACAGATGCAACACTGCCAAGTCTAACTTTTAAAGGTCAATAGATTTTTAAAACTTGCTTCAGTATGTCAGAAAATATCAAGATTAACAAACACATATCACATCTAAAGCACTGTAATTTTTACTTTCTTGTTTTCGTGACAGTTGTAAAGCTTCAAATCACTAAAAAATCTCTTGAACTTCACATATTTTCGAGATAACACAATGTTATTGTGGTGTTCTATTTATAGCAACCAGAAGATTGGTTCATACATCACCTTATTAGTATACTAAAAATTAAACTAACATTTTGATAATTTTTTCCTGCTATCCAATCAGCATCAAGGTTTAGTTCTGAGGACTGTTTTAGGGTACACTAACTGATGTTAATTTGCAGGAGGTACTTCTATTTTTTAAAACTATATATGCATTCTTCTGAGGTGGTCATGGTCCCGTGCGTGAACTGTTAGTTGCTCAGTTTTTGCTGTAGCCTTCTTTCACCAATGTTTTAGGACCACATCATGTCAGTTATTTGTTTGTTTGTTTTTTTGAATATTTAAATCTCCCTTTAATTAACAGGGGTATCCAGATTCTACTAACCACGACACTGTCTCCTTGATATGTTGAGTTCCAGAACCTTATGAATTGCCTCTTTTCTTTTTATATCATGCCATCTACAATCAATGATGGGTACTATGTCCAGTCTGCATGGTCTTCTAATCCTGACCCTAACCAAGCGTACCTGATCTTCCACACTTTTATATTCTGATTTTAACAGGCCTCTTTACCTTGTCAATCTATTTTTTACCACAGGTATACAAGTAAAGAATACACTGTACCATCGGTGGATAGCTGGACTTGGTTTGGAGACAAATGTGTTAACTGAGTCTTCAATGTTACAGTACTTTTATGAATGACTTCGATGTTAAAGTCCATACAGATCAAATGAATAAAAGTCTTTTTAGGATATGTAAATACAACATTTTGTTGTTCTGTCATAGTATATCTATTGATCTGTTTGGCTCTAATGTAGATCTTTTGGATATCAGATGTTGTTTTTCAAGCCTTAGTTCTACGCCATGACATATTCTTCCTGCTTAATCTACAACTTACACTAAAGCAACAGTGATCAAGTTAATTAAGGTAATTAACTGGTAGCAATACATCATAGTCAAAACCAAATTACTTACAATGTTCTCAATAACTATACTCCAAAACATCAACATATTGTCTGCATAGCATGGATAATTGCTGCAGTTTTTTTTAAAAAATCTGCCATGCATTATGAATAATTAATTGATTTACATTTGTTCAAGAAATCAGAGTAAAGAGGTAAGACTCATTATAAAAAAATATGAATTACTTAGCCTATTCTCCATTTCATCCTTGTAGGTTTCAAGTTCATCTTGATGTTCTAGCTTTAGTTTCTTTAAATTCTCCTCATGGCTTGCCAGTATTTCTCTATGGTAAATTGAGACATGCATCCAACAATTAAAGTGAAACTAAAGTTTGTCATGTAGGTACAAAAAAATAAATACTTTTAGGACCTACAGTTTGCAGAAGTTATATAGCCTCTATTTAAAAAGTTCAAATAACAGCATAATTCAGATGTTCCTGGTATATATTAAGTAAAAAAAGAAGAAGAATGTTAATATTGTTTTAAGAATTTAAAAATTACAGGTAAATATTTTGAACCCCCCTAGTACTCTATGTATGTACATTTCTGTGATTACATGCTATGTTCTTGATAGAGTAAGACTTAAAAGAAGCTGTGTGAAGTAATGTGCATCTATTCAGCAACAGTTAAGGAAAAGAAAAAAAGAAATTTGTTAGTGATTTCATTACACGCATACTAGTGTGGTGCTGTGACAGCTGTGTCCATCAAGACAGTGTCTAAAATTATCCTGGAATACAGAAAATGGTAGACATGTTTTATTTCACAAGCAGCTTTTGAAGGATTAGCCCTCAGGTATGTCAGTCAAGAAGAAAATGTGCTACAGTGCCCTAATTCTTTCAACAAAGAAAAGGACTGAGCAATAATTATACAATTAAAAGATATTTTGAACATGTTAAAATAAAAAAAAATTAAATAATGCTTAAAAGGACTTTAAAATTTTAATTGGGTTAAACAGAGATGGTGTCCTGAAATTTTACAATGTTATACTCTTTTAATCCTTACAAAATTAACTATATTCCATTTCATGACAAGATTGACTTCAAAATTTAAGAAATATAATTCTGTAAACTACTTTTATCTACTATTTCTTCAAGACACCTGGATCTTTCAGAAAATTAAGAAAACTATTGTGCATCCCTGGCTGTCATGGACAACCAATCAAATATTGTATTATTTTATAACAGTAGTATTTGAATTGTTAGTTTTAAATCATATTAATAAGAGTTATCATTTTCTTCAAAACATTATATTTGATTAATACAATGGAATTTTAAAAAGATCTATACAACATATGCTTAATTATCATGCCTATATATTAAAATATTTACTATTTCCATCAGTCCAGCAAAATTACTCTCTCTCTCTCTAACCAACCAACCAACCTGATCTCACTGTTGTGCCAATTACAATAGTCATCCAGCTTTTCCTTCAAGATTTTCTCATCCTGAAAAGTATTTCTTTCCCTCAGAAAACGTAAACAAATAAATAGAACAAGAACAAACAAAAGCAAAACTAGTTATAGTAAAATATGAACTGTCTTTATTAATGCAATAAAAATTATTTTAGAACAGATCTATAAATAATTTAAATATACATGAATTTGAAATTGTATATTTTTGGTAGTGTAGACATTATTTAAGTATAGTACAACTGAAAAAAAAAAACATTTTGTGGTATAAACAAATAACTTTATTCATCATGTTGTGCATATTAAAAGAAAACTCAACAAGTGCACTGTTTCTAAATCTGGGTATAGAGTACACATGCTTATTTGGGGCAACAGATGATTCAACTTAAATTTTAGGTCATGACCCCTTGCAGCCTGCAAGACCATGATGAAAGAGAAACAGTTTTATTGATGTGCTCTTTAATTTAAAATTTTTAATGCCTCAAATAAATCTACAGCATGCCATACCGGAAAACTTAATCTTCCTAAATAACTAAGATTCTTCATTCTAAATCATTCTCGCAAATCACCTTTGCACCCATTCTAATCTACCAACATCCTTAACAAGATGTGGAGCAAAGCCACTAAATGCTTTACATAGTGAAACAAGGACTTTCATTGTATTCTTGATTGATTGCACTATTTACCTTACTTTAAACTTTAGTGAATAGATACTCTAAGATCTTTCTCTCTGTCACTGTCCTCAAAAGAATCACCAGCCAAAACAAAAAACTGCTTAGAATTGACATGATCTGCAAAAATACATCTATACATAGAAAGGTTGCATTTTGTCACTTAACAGTCCATTCATTTAACAGATTAAAGTCTCTGGAGCTGGCTGATATCAAACTCAAAATTAACCCTGCCAAATACTTTATCATCAACAAACCTCTTTAACTGAAGTTAACAAACAGATAAACTCAACTTAATCTGCAAATTTTAAAAAAATATTTTAGCCTACTTTTCAATCTCTAATACCAAATAAAAGACATTTGAATTGTTTAAAAACATTTTTTCATTAAGAAATTAAATGAATATGGTTTTTATTAAATTTTCTTACTCTTAGTTTGGTCTGCTTGTGACTGAAGCGCTCTTCTTCGAGGAATATAGTCAGGTCATCAATTTGCTGATGCAGCTGTTCCAAAAGCTCATTCCTGTGAAATGTTCAGAGCACAAAATTAAACTATTTCTAACTAAAAAATACCAATGAAAAGCAAGGTAGTACTCAATAACTTGAGGAGCATCCAATATTCACACCTTTTTAATAAATGTATAGTCAAGTATTTGATTTACCTTCTTAATTTTTTAAAAAGTATTTCTACACCACCATTTATTTGTATTTCTAATTGTTTACAACACAATCAGGACGGGTATTGTTACATTTAAAAACTAAATAATATATGCATGTTTATAAAACCTATACAAGTTATTTTCTTTATTAAGCATGTAAAGCAAATTATAACTTTTCATGAGTTTCCCCAAACATTTGTAATTTTTTAGCATTGAAATTAATTTTCAAATATAAACAATTATTACTTAAATATCTGTACTAAGAGCAAGTTGGACACAAGAAAACCAAAATATTAGTAAATGAAGTTCAAAAACAGGCAATTTACCAGATGATTCAATATTTTTAAAAACAATTATCCAAATTTGACAAAAAAAAAAAAAAATTTTATTACTTTCCAGAATTTCAATGCAATTATAAACAGGTGGTCACATGAGATTAACCCTCCTATTATGTTTCAAGTTCCTCCCAAACTTAAAAGTGGCAAGGTTTTTTAAAATCCTCTGATATTTTGTGACTTTCACTATGACATGAAAGAAAAGATGGAACCAAAATTTCAACATAATAGAAGGGTTAATAAAGTTAAGTTGATAAATATGAGTCGAATAATTCTAACTTTCTCTTCACTCTACAGTATTCCTAGGTTTTGTTGTTTTTATTTTTTAATGCAGTCAGTATTTGTACAATTCCTAAGCAATATAATTGTAAGGTATATTAACGCTTAAGAAAATCAATAGTGTGTCTCCAGCTACTGTTCAAGATAAAAGAAAACAATAGTGCACAATCAAAAGAAGAATGAAATCATTGAGCACTGTACACTTTAAAAGTCATTGGCAGTTTTCAGAATTACCCACCTTTCTACTGTATTGGGTTTCTTTCTAAAAAATAATAAATACAGTTAAAATGAATCTAAATTCAGTTGTGTTTAAACATATATTTTGCTTAAAACTGGGCTATTTAAAATCAAGAACAAAAGTGTAAATAATAAAGTTAGTATTATTGCAAATGGTGCTTGTCAAAATTATCACCTATTAATTTAAAAACAGAAAGATTATAAATATCACTTATGTCCACAGATAAATTAAAATAACAACAACAAAAATAATATAAAATTTTAATAACTGCCAGGGAGAAAGAATACTGCCCTTTTAAACCATCTGAAACTCAATCCTGTCAAAATTATCATCAAATAACAGAAATCCTGTCCAGATTCTCTAATGATTTCAACGAATAAATCATAGAGTATTTATGCATTAAATATCTTAAACCTGTTCTAAAGGATCAAATTTCTTGTTCCTTTAGTGTTATTTATTTTTTTTCCCTTTCTTTCTAGATCCACAAAAAATGTGCCTAAATTTCCAACTGTTTATTATATTAACTTCTGTTTCTATAGCAATGTGCCTTTTTTTTTGTTGTTATATTTGAATTTTTTTTTGTAGTTGAACATGAACATGTAACATGTGAAATATCCCTAAGTTTGTATGCTTTTTTCTATGCTCTTTATATTGACTACTCTTTTTTGTTCTTACAAGTGTAAAATCATTAAAAATTTGAATATTGCCTACTAACCTTATATCTTTGGGTTCACCATTAAAAAAATCATCTGATTTAACTATAGTGTTATACTTGCAGTTATTTTTCATAATAACATAGCCAGAAGTTTCCAAAAGAGGAACCATAGGATTCTGTAAAATTACAAAAAGGCATTTTTAGAAAATTCTTGCAACAGAAATATTATTAATTTCATTAATAAACAAATATACTCTGTCCACCTGTAAGATGTGATAGCATAGTTGAAAGCTGGCTTCTTTTCTGCCTTGTCTAAGATCAGAGTTGTAGCTAGTGCTTTTGGCTCCCAGGGCAAAATCTATTCATGTGCCACCTCCACAAAGAATTTTCATTTGTCAATACCCCTAACATAAATAATATTATACACCAGCATATGATGTGAAACTCTTCATAATCACATGATTATATGACATTAACATCTACTTTCAGTGTCTTGTCCCCCTGCTATGCTTCTGTCTGACAACTGCTGTTCATATTCTAATTTTATAAAATGTAATTATGGAACACATAGGATTCAGATAGTGCTAATTTTACTGTTTATCAAAACAGAATTAAAATTATAATTAAAAAATTGCTACCTTTCTGACAAGCCTAACTCCAATCCATAATTTGCTTTCAAAATATTTAAACTCTCAATTTGAGGGATTCTCTAGTGCATCCATACTCAGGCAGGGTACAGATTTACTTCCTTACTCTCTCAACTTTAAACCATCAGCATAAAAGCAGCAGCAGAGAGACTAGACATAACTGCCTCAATTTTGGGTTTACTGTATTCCAAACCTTATTCATAATAATGATAACAAAAGTTATGTCAAGATGCCTAAAGTTGAGATAACAATCTGAGCTATGAATGGTAACTATTCTGTAAATGAGGTTGTTTTGCCTTTATTTATAAAAACTAGCCAAGATCAAACAAATGACAAATTTTATAGATAACCACTTAACAAATATGGAATAAGTTAATGTTCACCAAACAAAATAAACCAATGCCACTTTTTAAAATTTCTTTTTTAGCTAAGAAAATTCCAATCTGGATCATTCCCAAAAAACTGAGAACATTTTTTTAAAAAATTTTATAAGCATACATAGAAGTGTGTTCAAATTTTTTTCCAAATACACTAATATTTTCAGTTTACACTTTGTAAAATAACAATGGTAATGATAATGAAAAGGAGATTATTTTTAATGGGATAGGTCTTGTGATCAAAGGTAAAAAACTTACTGTAACATGTTCTGTCCGTATATTTTCTAACGTCATTTGCTAATATACATGTAATTATACCTACTGATAAATTGATTATATATGATTTTTCATTATTTTATTGGTAAGTCCATTCCTGCAGCTGTCAGAGATTTTGTGTGCGTGTGGTGTGTGTGTGTGTGTGGAAAAAGAGAGAGATGAATTCTTTTCTCACATCCACTTAACAAGCTCAGCGAAAACAATACACGCATGCCATGATTACCAACCTCAAGATTCTTTTGCCATGGTGGAGGTTTATTCTTTTTGGGTTTCAAGTGGCTATTTAGCTTCTGTCGCCTCCATGGTTCCTCCTCTAGCTGCCGGACACGTTCACATCCCCTGTTTAATTATGAGAAAAGAGTTTCTCTTGTCTTGCTGTAAACCCTTAAGTAGAATTAATATCCCAATGATTTCCCCCAAACTTAAATCAAATAGACTACTAGATAGTTAATCTCTTACATCCTCCATTAAAATTTCCTTTCCTGTACTGTTTTGCTTTTGTTATTTTCTAAAATGTGACTTCTTCTTATCTTCTTGTGCAATCCCAAGACACTTATGAAAACTGATTAAGTTAAAGAGGCCAAGGAGAAAGTATCCTGGTCTTACAAAACTTTCCCATGTAGTAACATTTTCCATAAATTGTTGGTCTTTTCTTATTAACCATTTTGCTTTTTGACCTTGGCTATCTGAAATTAATGTTATTTTGGTTGTCAAGCTCTTTCATTATCAGTTCTCTAGTCACATAAATTTCAAAAACGTATACACATCAGGTTGTCATTCACTTTTACTGTACCCGAAGCTGCCACACTGTCAGTGTGAACAAACAGTACCTACTCTTTTCTTACTGATGCCTGTGATGCAGTTTTGGGTGGTTGACTCCAAGCCAAAATCTTCTCTGTGTTGCCAATAAACCACAAAGGTGTAGACCTGAATTTACAGGATTAACAGTATCAATCATAAAATTACCCATCTCAAAATGCATTCATATAACTTTTAAAAATACTTATGAAATTATTTTTATTATCTTTAAATGTTTATATAAACTTTTAGTAAATAAAATCCCTGTTAAAAAAAATTTATAATGACCAAAAATTGTATATCTCCTACATAGCAGAGTTGCTTCTATTTTTTTCAAGAATGACAAATTTAAAAAAAAGATCACTTCCCTTTGAATTTTCTTGCTGCTGTCAAATTTACCAAATAATAATTTTTAAAAAAAAATAGTGAAAACAGAAAGTCTGTAACTGAGCAAGATGAAATAAACTAATAATCAAATTATAAAGCTATTTTTGCATGAGTAAAAGCAATTCCAGCTCTCAAGTATTCTCTGTATAGATTTTATATCATGTCATTTTTTTCATTTTCTAGAAATGCATTTCAAAGCTTATAAGGACCCCGAAATTGAGATTTTGGAAATTAAACATTAAGAGTTTCCTACAGATATTTTCATCACTTTATAAAGTATGAAAATTTCAGTTTTATTAGCTATGTTAGAAGATACTCTTATTAGTCTTAGGAAATTATTAAATATGTGAAATCAGTGCAGTATATGAAAGTTAAACAAATAATTTTTTTTTTAAATGTTAATCATCTAATAAATATTTCATGTTCTTTAACCAGTAGTATTCATTTAACAGTTAATAGGTACAATATAACCTTAAAATACACAATCATCATCCACAGAATAATACCAAAGCAATCCTGGCCATAACAGAAAACCATATAATTCAATGAGGGCCTCTATATTCTCTCTTGAAAGTTCAGGTAGTAAAAGGATGATTAAAAAAGGGGTTTCAGAGAAGTGTTTTGTCTGTCTTTTTTACTTTTGTAATTGTTGCTTTTTGGAGAAATAAAAAGTGAAAAAATATGCATATGCAAATAAAATAACTTACTTTGGTCTTTGAGAAATGTGCTGCTTTGTAAAAACTTGGTCAATGGAATTAATATTTTTGAGCGGCGAGATGCGTTCAGCTGCTGAAGGCTCCATTATTATTATTATTCACATCATTTGGTACATACCCTGCATATTCAACCTCTTCGTCGTTATGCATATCTGAAATGTAATTTATTTTTCACGTCATTCAAAAAGTACAAAAGTTTTACACATACTTGTTAATGATACTGATGCATAAAAATCTCAGTTTACTGAAAGTTAACAAAATTAAACTTTACTAAATGTAGAACATTAATTAGAATTTAGCAAATTTCTATAATTAGTGAAGTACGCATCTGATTTTCAGTAAACAAAGTTTCAATCAGAGTTTGAAACTTATTTGCAATCAACTATGTAAAAATATTCAACAAAATAAAAATCAAGTCTAGCAATAATTTATTTAGGAATTTCTATAAATCAGAATTTTGTTTAAGCTATTGGAGACAGCTACTCAAGAGGCTTACACAAATGATTCGCCCTTTGATTCTAAATATTTAGATTTCACTTCCTATTGTTTCAAAATTTACAAGTTTAAGATTTTAAAAATGAGAAAACTAGGCAACTATCAGATATTATGTGCTCAACTGATTTTTTGCAATATACACACCACAACAAAGTTAAACACAACCAGTGTTTCTTTGCAATAAACCATTTTTATGGCTGCCTTAAATGTTTAAACTTTGGGTTGCTCAAATTCTCAAACACACATTCCTTGTGCATTTGGGTTATTTTGATCATGCATACATTTGGTTGGCATTAAAAATAAAATATTATATCTTGAACCATACATGTGCTAAACAGTATAAATTCAAGCTGAGGGATATCTAGAACTACTATTGTATACAAGTATGAAAAGGCAATACAAGAGATAGCAGATAACTGGAATAAAAAATGTTGTGCTTTTCTGAAGAGACATAAGAAGAAACTTTGTATGCACCACTCACCTTATCATCTGATGTTTTGTTGCTAAATGCTATGTTCACAACATTGTTATCAATAGAGGTGGACATCTCCATATGTACCACAATCTCTTTAACAACACTATTAGCCCAAGTAACCTTTGAAGAACCAACAATGAGATATTTGTTGGAACAGTGTCCAAAAGATTGACCTTGGTTACAAAGTTCATTGCGCTGTGCAATGTACAAGGTTGTTAAATGAACACAAGGGAAGCTAGACTTTTTTCTTTACACCACCATCTACTCAGTGGTCACCAAACATTTTTCACAGTGGGCCGGATAACTGAAAGAATGACGAGCGCGGGCCGCATAATCATTCTGTTCAATACTTGCAAGCCAGAACGAAAGCTCTGGGAAAAAAGGCGAAACACTAAGTTTAGCATTTCATGTTAATCATGGGTGAGTGGCGTCCAATGCACAAAAAACAAAGACAACCAACATATTTACTTACTAAAAAGTTATCAAAGAAGGCGACATTAGCAAAAATATAGTTACATCAGACCTAGTGTGCACATATCCGAATCTTACAAACTAAGCAGCAAAAAAGGTTAGTGAGATTTGTGAAACTGACGTTTGGCTTTCAAGATATCATCAATTTTTGGTTTGGAATTGCTGCATCCAATCAAGAGAATTGCTTTCAAACTGTTCATCAGTCAATCTTGTTCGATGTGTTGACTTCACATACTTCATTTTTGAAAATGTTTGCTCACAGACATAAGTTGTTCCAAACAATGATGCCATACCAGCAGCAAATTTCTTCAATTTCGGAAACTCAACATCAGGTAAGAAGCGGTAAAATTCAACAAGTTTTCCTTCTCTGTGCTTCTCTTTCAACAAGTCATTTGCTTGCAAATCAATGAGCTCCAACTGTAGTTCAACTGGCACATCTTCAAGGTTACAATCAAACGGATTCTGGAACAGAAGAATGTCACTCTCAATTCTGTCGAGATCTGAAAATCTCTCCAAAAAATGCTTCTTCAAGTCACGAATAATTTTTTTTAGGAAAATCGAGGTTGACATCTTCAGCAATTGTAGCGCAAAACTCTTTGAAACAGTGAAAATGAGAGAAGTTTTCTCCTTCCAGTTGTGCTTCAAACAATGACAGCTTTCTCCGAAATCCTTTGATGATTCTGTAGAGATCACAGACGAGGTTATCCTTTCCCTGAAGTTTCAAGTTCAGTTCATTCATGTGGGATGTAATGTCGACCAAAAATGACAACTTTTATCGGAGCTTGTAAAAACGAAACAGGACTTTACCGCAGCTGAGCCACCTCACTGCTGTGTGATAAGGCAAGTCACAGAAATCAGAATCAATTTCTTCAAGAAAAGCCTGGAACTGACGGTGATTGAGTGCATGTCCCTGAATGAAGTTCACAGCAGAAACGACTGGTTTCAGTACACAACAAGAAATATCCAAGTCTTTCCCACAGAGTGCTTGCTGATGTATGAACAGAGCGCCCAGGAATTTGCAAATCTTCCAACTGAGTCCTGATCTGCCCGACCAGACCCTTCCTCACTCCAGCCATGTTTTTTCCTCCATCAACTGTAACACCTCGAAGCTGATTCCACTGAAGGTTATAGTCTTGCAAAGTTTTCTGCACTTCCATGAAAATGTCTTTTCCAGTTGTTGTTCCATGCATGCAGCAAATGGATGCCAACTCTTCCGTTATCTGAAAGTCCAAATTGACACCACGAATGAACACAAGAAGTTGTGACGTACTCGAGTGATCAGTAGACTCGTCCAGCGCCAGAGAATACCACAACAAGTTCCTAGCTTTCTCGCGTTTCTGTAGCACTATGTTCTCTCCAAGTTCTTCTGTTCTCCGCACAACTGAACTTGCCGAAAGGCTGATACTTCCAAACAAATCGGCTTTCTCAGGACACAAGTCATTTGTTGCTTCCATCATACACTCTTTGATGAAGTTGCCAGTAAACGGTTTTCCTCGCTCTGCCAACTTATGCACTATTTTGTAACTTGTACGAGTGACAGATTCATTTTCAGCAAACTTTCTCGTGAAGAGATTTCTTTGAGTTTTCTAAACCACGTTTCATGGACACATATTTCTCAGAGCGTAACTTTCCAGAAAACTTTGAATATGTTGATAGATTTTTTGTTTCATAGTGACGCCAAAGATTGTACTCTTTCAAAATGGCAACACTTTCGCTGCATACCACGCAACTATCTTTCTGGTCCTTTGTTTCCACAAAGAAGTACTTTACTCCCCATTCTTCATTGAAAACGCGACACTCGGCGTCCATTCTTTTCTTTCTAGTACTAAATAAAGGGTGAAGAAAACAGCCTAGAGACTAGCTTGATTAACACCTTGACCGGGGAATTTTCTGAGCCTTCTTGCCCATGATGTGTCAATTATCCATGAAAAAATTTTAAAAACATTTCATTCACACACATCTCGTCGTTTCATCCTCGTTTTATCCACAAATGCAAGTACGTCAGCACGACTCAGGACTGACGGCAGGCCTGATCAGGCCCACGGGCCGTAGTTTTGGTGACCCCTGATCTACACGAATAAAATCCTGGAGAGAAGAGCATAAAGCCATAGTTATCTGTTCAAAAACATATCCTGCACCCCAAAGACCTGACACTTACAACTTTGCTTCCAACTTTGCCAAGAAAGCCCTATTAGAACTCTTCATTTTTAGGCATGTAAGGAAACTGAAGTGCCTCGAAGAAACCCATACAAGTTTGGTGAAGAAGAGTGCAAAAAGAAACTATAACCAGAATCAGAATTTGAAGACATAAAGAAGAGTACTTTAGTAGAATTTAGTTTGGTTTCTCATACATTTTTGATAGTAAAATGACACATAGAAATATTGTTAGAACTGTTGCTTGTGGTGGTGGACACATTTGATGTAGACATATATATATAATAGGAACATAAGCTTGATCTTGTTACTGTGCCTGAATTCTTAATTGCCAACAGATACTGTGAAAACATTCTCAAGCCTGTAATTATTCCTTATTTTGACAGTTAACCACTTTCTGATAGACCAATATTCATGGAGGACAATGTACTATGTAGCTGTAGTAATATAATAATTCTAGGAAATGCAAGTTAATCCCTTGCTTGGTCTATAATGATTCCACATTTGATCCTGATAAAGCATCTTCAGGATAAAATTAGGCATGATGCGAGGAGGAATATTCCTGTTCAGAATATTGTTAAACTGGCCTCAGCTTTGCATGAGAAGTAGCAAAAAAATAACCAGTTATCATATTTGATGTTTTGTGAGCAGCGAGAGCAAATGATGTGAGAAAATCATCCATGCAAGAGATTACCCTCAAAATTTACATTAAATATCACAATGAAGCTTCAGGATATTCAGTGACATTTTCACATTGTAAAACACTGATGATTCTTATAACATCACTTAACAATGATACTTTTTTTCAGTTGTCAGGTTCCAATTTCTCCATGACATTTTACAAAGAGCTATGTAAGACGAGAAAATATTACTCCTCAGAAAGAAAAAAAAATGATCAGCTTTTGGATGATAGTGGGCAACTGGATTATAGCTAATCGGTAGTTCCTTCCACCATTTAATTACTCTATAAGTAAAACTACCAGTGATCATTTCTCATGTATAAATGTATGTATGCCCAGTATATGTTTGTGCGCATAAATATACTTTTTTCAGTAGCCAGTTAATACTTTCATGTCAATTTACAAAGTGCTGTAAAATACCACAAAATAAACAAATGTCATTATTTATGATCTTTTTGTTTCCAAAATATCAATACTTTGTCACATTAAATTATGAAGTGGCTCTGCAAGAAAGCGATTTGTGGATCAAGTTGTTAGATGAAATCTCCAACTAATAATTAACTAATACTGTCGTTTTTATTATACCCAGTCATATAGTGAATCTCTGAATGGAGGTCATGAATGAAAACAAATCTGACTCAATTAGGTTTGATTACATGTTTATCTTAGTAGCATAAACTTCCATTCACATAGCCCCCACAACCAACAGCCACAGTTGCACAAAGCTATTGGTAATTTTCTAGAGAATGGACATTTTCACAGCTAATGATGATAGGCAAGTAGATTATGCTGTAAAGAAATAATAAGACATACTAATAAAAAGGAATTAGCTTAACATTGCAGTTGTCAGAATTCATTTAGCAATAAAACTGACAAGTTAAAATTTTTAAATGCATAAAGTTTTTCTGGGGAACTGTATTTTGCACTAATTGTGAAATGCTCAAATAACAGACTTTGAGTTTGGCTTTTGTATTATTTTGTTGTTTTGAGGACAGTTTATTTTAAAAAATCAAATATAAACATTTTTCACATGTAGCACAATAAAAATAAATTCATATAATTAATTTAAATATCCTAACAGGAGTATTATGTCTACAGACACCAAATATATAGTAAAGTGCAACCAATGGTCCATACGAATGATAGTCCACTTGGTTGAGTCTTGAGAAAAAATCCAAAATTTAGATTTTTTCATGTTTTCATGAAAAGAATGATCAACATGCATGAGCAGAGAAAGTAAAATACAGAGTACCTGAGATACCAAAACTAGGCAAACTATACTATGCGAGTGCAACTATTGCTCACAAATTGATTTTGCTCCAGCTTGAGGTGGGCGAAAAAATTTTCCAGAAAAACTACACCCAATGGTCCGCTCGGGTTGGGTTTTTGAAGTGGATTGATGGTCACGCTTTACTGAATTTTTTTTTAGATGTCACTACCCTCATTAAAGCAGTAAAGTGCAATGATCTATATTACACTGGACAACAAAATGAAACTTTTTGTCTGCCACCGAGCAAAATGTGGGTGATCTTAGCTAAATTTTGGGTGCTGATTTCAAATCTGGCTGGGACGTCAGGTTTTTGAGATATGCACGAGGAGGAATTTCACCACTAATGCTATATTATGACTTACGTTATATGAACTATATAAAGCTTGAACAACAATACTTGGTATTCAAATGTTTAATGTGGAAACATATTTGCCATGATCAGACAACAGATACATGAGAAAGACTGATAAAAGCAGTATAGAAGATATGGAATGCATTTAACTTACATAGTAGGTACATTCCAAATGTTCAAAAATGTTTCAGACACTTGTTCTTGTGTTTATGTGAGGTATCAGTCTCCCTTTGGAGGAACCAACAGTAATTACCCATCATATTGGGATTGGATTTGCCGTGATATCTACTTTGTATCACCTTTATGTCTTGGTGGAACCTTTCACCATGCTCATCACTGACATCCCCTAGATTGGTTGGAAAAAAATCAAGATGCAAATGCAGAAAATGCATCTTTAGAGACATTCTGGCCCCCATTCGCTGATACACTATTAGCATGTTTTTCACATACTCAGCATAGTGCTCAGCTTTATATTTGCCAAGAAAGTTCTGTACAACTAAAATAAATGCTTCCCATGCTGCAGACTCCAGTGGGTTCAACTTATTTTTGAACTTGTCATCACACATGAGTTATCAAATTTCGGGCCCCACAAAAATTCCTTTGAATTTAGCTTCACTTTTATCAGCACCAAACTTCTCTCTTAGGTACCTGAAGCCATCACCGTCTTTATCCATGGTTTTGACAGAGTTTTTCATAAGGCCAAGTTTGATACGAAGTGGTGGAGGTAAACATTCTGAGGGTCTACCAATGACATATGTTGCACATATAGGTTCCTGTCGCATAGGCCAGTCTTTTCGAGTGTAATGGTTGGCATCATCACAGCTGTTCCAAAGACACAAGAAACACGTTTTGTGTACCCTAGCTACAATCCGAGGAGGAGAGAACTAACTTTGAGATCACCACAAATTTTCCATTTATGATCCAAATAACTTGTCACTTTCAAAAGGAATTCCATCTACTCGTGTTTCTTTCAAGCCAACTGCATGAGCTATAGGAACCAAAGGTTTTTGGTTACCATGATGTAACAACACAGCTTTAAGGCTTAGTTTGCTAGAGTCTGTGAATAACCTCCATTCATCAGTCACATGCCATAACTAAAAAAACGTGATGTCCTAGAGCAAAACGGTTTTCAGATTTGAAATCAGCATGCAAAATACAGCAAATGGTGCTCCCTCCATGATTGGTGAGACAAATAACTTCATCAGATATCTGAAGAGGCACCTAGAACCGGATCTTGCAGCACAACTAAAAGATTACCACTGCATAATTCACCAGGAGGCATTGTGCAGAAAACATTTAAATTCCAAAGATATAATGGCCTTTGTTATGTCTACTGTTAATTTTATCCGTGCAAGATCACTAAATCACATAGAATTCCAGACTTTTCTGAAGGACATCAGTGCAGCTTATGGGGACGTTCTCCATCACACAGAAGTGAGGCAGCTAAGTTGTGGTAACGTTTTGAAACAATTTTTTGCTCTGCAAAATGAAATCAAGCTGTTTTTACAGTAGAGAGGAAAGGACACTGACTGGATTGCTGATTCTGCCTTTTTGACAGACCTCACTGGACACTTGAATGATCTCAACCTGAAACTGCAGGGGAGAGAGAAACTGATTTGCGACTTGTTTGAGACAGTCTGTGCATTTGAAATGAAACTGAAACCTTTTGCAACTCAGTTAAAGAAAGGGAATCTGACACACTTTCCAGCATGCCAAGACGCCTTTTCGCACAAGCATTACAACTGGGGCCAACACAGCTGTGTGCTTGAAGACCTGCAGCAGACATTCACCATCAGATTTAGGCAGTTCAGGAATGAACAGGCTGCGTTCAGTCTACTTGCAGATCCATTGTGTGTGGATGCTGAAAGTGTACCTGGTGACATACAGCTAGAAGTAATTGAACTCCAGTGCTCCACAGTGATGAAGAATAAGCACAGGGAGATGCCACTCCTACAATTCTATCAGGGCCTGGACCGACATCTGTTTCCCAATATCACTGCAACTGCACAGAAATGGATCTCAGTGTTTGGAAGCACTTACATATGTGAACAAGTGTTTTCCTCAATGAAGATGACCAAGTCTCCCCTGCAAACAAGACCAACAGATGATAACCTGCAGGCAGCGGTCAGAGTTGCAACCACCTTATTGGGGCCCAACATTAACCAGTTGGTGTCAGAGAAGCACTGCAATGTCTCCCACTGACCACGACCTTTTTTTTTTTTGTAACTGACATCCATGTAAGTAGAATAATTCTATATAACAGATTGATCTTGGTAAATCTATAGAAAAATTTCATGTTATAGGGTATAGAGATGGATGCTGAACTTTTGTGGCCCACTGATGGACGTGTCACGTGGAAGTGGCCCGCATTGAAAAGAGGTTGTGCACCCCTGCTTTAAGGTAAAATAGGAAAACAATTAGACTAAAAATGGTAAATATTTTTTGCCACAATTAAAGCAGATTACATTTACTTAATCTGAAATTAATGTAATAAAATAAAATGTAAGTACACTTTTTTATTCCTTACAAAAGATTATCTTTTTAATTTTATTCACAGTTTCGTTAACTTAACATGTTGATATAAACATTATACAAACACAAATAACTATAACAGAATTGCCGAGTTTTATATTCATGCATCGGGCAGAAAGGGTTAAAGGAAATCTTTTCTTTTAGTTATTTTTGTAAAATCAGAGCTCAGAGTGAAATTTTAAAAGAATATTCTTTAATATTTCTACTGAACTCGTTGAGAGTTTACTAGCATTAACAATTAATTCTGACATTAAACATATTTACTGTTAATCTTAAAACTTAAGCATTAGATTTAGAACAAGGCTTTTTCCTTCTTTTTTTCCGATTGAAAACCAAATACGGATTAGAAATAAATGATACACTACAGCAAATTATTGTGATGTCTCCTAACGGGTGGTGGGGAGTCGGGCAGAACCCAGTGCCTGTGCAGCTGCACTGCTAACCATTAACACTTGATCAGGCAGACAGGGTAATTAATGTTGATGTTAGTACTGAAAACTAAGGACATCCAGGTCTACACTAACCCGAAATTCTGGGCCATTCTACCAGGATTATTTCCTAACAACTGTTAGTTTTACAGCTCCATTGTGAGAGCCAGGAACACACACACACACACATCAATTTCCCTACCTTACTGTTTATAGCATCGCAAAAAAAAAAACCCCCCCGCCGCCATCTTGTTACTAAGAAAGCTCACACTTTAATAAATAAATAAACAAATAAACAAATAAAATAATAATAATAATAATAATAATAAATAATAATAATAATAATAATAATAATTCACCTGATTTTAAATATAAACGTTGTCAAAATACACGCAAAACACACACACATATACTTGTACTTTTAATTAATACCGCACAGAATTGTCTCTTTATCGGTTGGCAGTAAATGGATTATTAATAATATTGTTTGTGATGTTTATTTGAGCTGAACGGAAAAGACATTTTTAAAAATAAAATAAAAGGTTTTCATGTTGGGGCCGGGCGCTGTTCGGTTAATATTTATTTTATCTGTTTATTGACCAGTAGGAAGGACGGACATGAACAGTACAACCAGCCCGTGGATCGATTAACCCCGACCTGCACCCAACCTTACTTAATGAGGACGATCGCTGCTAGGCTGTCCTCCTATTCACAGATAATATAGCCTTACAGAATTAGAGAATCGCGAGTAAACAGCCATATTTATAAAATCATCACACACGCTGTTGATTTGGTTATTTCGGAGAGATTTTAAAAAAAACACGTAAACCGGACTAACACGAGAGCAAGATGGTGAAATGGTGTGGAGTACTGGCTGAGGCTGTGATGGCTGCTGGGATCCTGCTGTCTCTCGGTGAGTGGTGGTGTGGAGTACAGGGTTAGGGTTAGGGGACCTCGGTGAGTGGTGGTGTGGAGTACAGGGCTGGTCGGGGGGTCCTACTATCTCTCGGTGAGTGGTGGTGTGGAGTACAGGGTTAGGGTTAGGTGACCCTGCTATCTCTCGGTGAGTGGTGGTGTGGAGTACTGGTCGGGGGTCCTGCTATCTCTCGGTGAGTGGTGGTGTGGAGTACTGGGCTGGTCGGGGGACCCTGCTATCTCTCGGTGAGTGGTGGTGTGGAGTACTGGTCGGGGGTCCTGCTATCTCTCGGTGAGTGGTGGTGTGGAGTACTGGGCTGGTCGGGGGTCCTGCTATCTCTCGGTGAGTGGTGGTGTGGAGTACTGGGCTGGTCGGGGAATCCCTGCTATCTCTCGGTGAGTGGTGGTGTGGAGTACTGGGTGGTCGGGGGACCCTGCTATCTCTCGGTGAGTGGTTTGTGTGGAGTACTGGTCGGGGGTCCTGCTATCTCTCGGTGAGTGGTGGTGTGGAGTACAGGACTGGTCGGGGGACCCTGCTATCTCTCGGTGAGTGGTGGTGTGGAGTACTGGTCGGGGGTCCTGCTATCTCTCGGTGAGTGGTGGTGTGGAGTACTGGGCTGGTCGGGGGACCCTGCTATCTCTCGGTGAGTGGTGGTGTGGAGTACTGGTCGGGGGTCCTGCTATCTCTCGGTGAGTGGTGGTGTGGAGTACTGGGCTGGTTGGGGGACCCTGCTATCTCTCGGTGAGTGGTGGTGTGGAGTACTGGTCGGGGGTCCTGCTATCTCTCGGTGAGTGGTGGTGTGGAGTACTGGTCGGGGGACCCTGCTATCTCTCGGTGAGTGGTGGTGTGGAGTACTGGTCGGGGGGGACCCTGCTATCTCTCGGTGAGTGGTGGTCTGGAGTACTGGTCGGGGGACCCTGCTATCTCTCGGTGAGTGGTGGTGTGGAGTACTGGTCGGGGGGACCCTGCTATCTCTCGGTGAGTGGTGGTGTGGAGTACTGGTCGGGGGACCCTGCTATCTCTCGGTGAGTGGTGGTGTGGAGTACTGGTCGGGGGGACCCTGCTATCTCTCGGTGAGTGGTGGTGTAGAGTACTGGTCGGGGACCCTGCTATCTCTCGGTGAGTGGTGGTGTGGAGTACTGGTCGGGGGTCCTGCTATCTCTCGGTGAGTAGTGTTGCACCTGCCCCTGTAGCTAGAAGCTGCGCTGCATATGGCGACTATTATCATCTGTTTAATATGTAACAAATATACTCGTGGAAATGGGTAGTTTATTTATGTTTTATAGTTCACATTTTGTAGTCACAGTGATCGGACTTTCAATAGGACTGAACTGAAATACTGGGGAGGAAACAGCTTGACTATAAATAATGTTGGGATAAACCAAGAATTAGGTGTACCATTGATGCTAATAATCCTTTTTGACAAGATAATTCGATTAGAATCATTCCATGTTATATTTTCTGTGATATTTATCGCACACAGACACAGTTCTTCTATTCATGAAATTGGTAATAAGTTATTTTCATAGACTCGTTTTTATTTAAAATGACAAATTGTTGTTTATTATTTTATGCACAACTTTAATATTTAATTTTGTGAAAAATCAATTTTATTCAAATTTTGTGCTCTTGGTAATAAAATTTAATTATGAAAGCCAAAATAAATTTTTTAAAATATATTATTGGGTTATTTTGCATTCACTCTCTTCTAGAGAATTTTATATTGTATTTGCCTTGGTAAATTGTTTTAGGTGCCACAGTTTTAACAAGCAGAACAGTGGATTGGGGAGGACAGGAAAAGAAAATAGAATTTATTTTTAGATGATATTGTTAAGATTATCGTAATAGTACAACAACACAACAATAATTAATGTTATTTAGTGTATTGACACCAGAAAGTTAAAGAGCTGTCCTACAAATAGCAGCTACTTTCTTGTTGCTTAAGTAAGACTGAAATCCCCATCAGAATCCAGATCACTATAATATCCAGAACACACCCAGATTATAATCATATATCATTGCATCTCACCAAAGTTTAAAAATATCCTAACTAATATAAGCTTGCCATTTTATAAAGATCTGATGGACAATAACGGGCAGGGGACACTATAGCAGTACTATACTAATTATCACAATAACCGTTATACCTACCTGGCTCAGTATAAATCCATTGTTTTGACTCATTCCATCCAGAATTAATTGTGGTATGCCTTCTAGGCTATACAAAATCAGCTACATATTAGATCTCCAGTATTTTGCACCATATACCATAAGCATTCTATAGATTGGGAAATTGGAGTGGGTGAAGATGCATTTGTGGTGGACTTTGACAGACTGGAGCCAGATTCTTTTATCTAATAAAAGCAAATTCAGCCTTCACTTTGGCTGTTTACATGTTTGGTGGAAACCAAATGAACATTATGCTGATTGTAATATGCCAGAGAGATGATTTCTATAGGGCCGTTGTTCTAGTCTGGGATGTTGTATCAGATGATTACAAAAGTAAACTGATTCTCTTTGATAGGACTGATTTGTAATAGTTCTGTCTGTAAAGTCTTGATAATCCATTTATCTTCATAGATGATAATGCAAAGGCCAACAAGAATAGGCCACCTTTATGAGAAAAATATCCAACTTAAATCCCACAGAACTTCTAAAATGATCTATTTAGACATATTGGATTGTAATCATATGTTCCTCAGATCATTCATTCTGAAACTGCATGAAGCCTTGACAGAAGAGTGGAACACATTGTCATAAAGCTGCCAGATATCTTGATCAGTATGAGATGCATGTGCAATGCTGTAGTGCAAGGTGTTCATACATGTTACTGAAGGTTATACAATCTCAGACTGTGTAGAATGTGATTCTTATTGGGATATTGTAGTATAGTGTACATATTTAGTGAAGATATAAAATTTTCACTCAATTTCAAAAATGACTATATACAAAGTTTAAAATATTTCATTTTGCAGAATATCTGGATTGATTTATAAATAAGACTCTGATGTTATCATATATGGTATATTTGTAGCCTCATGGAATCAAAATAAAAAGATTTAGGCATTTTCTTATTGTTTTATTATTTTTAAATGCATTTATTTGTTTTTCCCCTCAGATTGTGAACTCTCTGAGAGCAGCCATTCATCAAGCAGAGGGAGTAGAATTTCAAGGTCTCGCTCATCAACACGGATCACTCGAAAGAAATATGGCTCAGTAATTAGCTCAACACGTTCCAGGATCTCAAAATTAGGCTGGAAGAAGTCACTACTGATTGGTGGCATTCTCTACGTTGGTTCAAGTTATTATTTGTCACGAAGTAATTACCGTCGCTATCCAAACCGAAGTAAGTTGTTCCATCTTTTACATTACTACAGACATGTACCGATTTACTTTTGCCAAGTTATGTTAATATTTTGCACTGATCTGTGACACTTGTTTATACTGAGAACTAAGGAACAAGCAAAATTTAATTACATATGCTGTAGTGTATATTTGCTATACTAGTGAGGAATGTTTACTGCTACTGTTATGTGTAAACTTTATTTGTTTGAGTAATGAGCTAGATGTCTGATTTAAAGTAGAATAACATTCTTTTATATTTACTGTATGTTACTGAAATTGTTATCAAATTTATCTTAGTTTCCTTTGTAGAATGTTTACTAATAATGTTATGTTGTTGGCCTGCGCCATTTATTCAGATCAAAGAAGACAAAGAGACACACAATAATTAGGGAAGGTTTTTCTAATTTTCATGATTTTATTTTTCAAGGACCAACCATATGTTCCAATTATGCAAAGTCAGACAATAATGGCACAGTGTATGGGATGTTCATCTGTCCAATGAGATATAACCCAGATGACTTCACCCAGTGTTGTGGTAATGAAGGTGAACAAAGATGTTGTCGATATTTTGATGGGTAAGTCAAAATATTTAATAAGAATTTTCCTGTTACTTTTTTAAAAGATAATGATTGTAATACATCTATAGTACTCAAGATGGTCTCTGTGCAGCTTTTAAAAGCAGACCTTGTGTTTTTGTAAAATTTGCATTGTATATAAATCTGTTTGCTCCAAACCAACACAATCATTTCTCTTGATGTGGGTGTAGATGTCAGGGTCGTGTCAGACAGCTTTGTTGTACACTTAGAAATCGCAGCACATTTTGAAGTTACATAAAACAGGATTTATGACATTTGGTTTACACAAGTTTAGGGAAAGGGTATGATGCCGTGCTTACTGCATTTAAAAATGAATTATGAAATCCAATATTTGCAATATTTATCTAAGTATATTTATGAAGAAATTTTCTTAAAATGATTGAACACAAATTTTTAGAAAGTTATTTCTCTTTTTCTTATCATCGCAGCCACTACAGACTAGACTGACTTTTATCTTTAGTTTACCTAACCATGTACCTTTCATTTTTGTGTGCAGTACTTTTAAGATCTTTCATATGCACACTGTGAAACAAGTTGATCTCTGCACATAATTGCTTTCTTTCTTTCTAGCACAACAAATGTGGTTGGGATTGTTATTGGTTCTGTGGTTGCATGTGTGGTCCTTGCTGTGATAGTCTACTGCCTATGCAGAAGAAAGCAGCGGCATGCTGGCCATGTTATAGAAAAAGGTTTGTTTGGTATATTATTGTTGTTGTTAACATCTTATCAGAGAGAGCATTTTTAAAGATTTTGTTTGGATGGGGTGCAAATCATTAACGTTACAGCATCTGTTAAGATAAAGTACATATATTTTACAAGCAAACCTAAAAAAATAATTCAACTTTTTAGCTATCAGAATTCTGTATAGAAGTATCTCCAAACACTAATTTATATGCCCAAAAACTAACCAACCACATACACACAATGATAAATAATGTGACCACATCACTCAAATGTTGTACTACTATTAGCTTTCAAATACATTCAAGGTGCTTCTGATGGACTCCTCAGATATGTGCTTCTTTAAGTGTTCTTCAGACACTAAAGCAACAAAACTTATCACAGATTTAAAAAAACAAACTATCACTATCCGTCCCAAAATTTATAGATCTAAGATATTCATATGTTTGTTTCATTTATTTTCAAAATACCAATGTTAAAATGCACATGAAAATACATTTTGCAGTGATAATCAGTGAATCAAATAAAATGAACACTGGAAAATTATGCATTTTAGTTTAATAAATAAAAAAATCACGTTAGAGCAATTAGTTCTTTGACATATCTGGTTGCTGAAATGTGTTTACACACCTGTAAAGTGTATGTCACCTGATATCCTTACATGTAACACACAATATTAAAAGATGTGTGTATATTTCTAATTTCATCAGCTAATTTAGGACTTTACACCCATGTGATGTAAAATGGTACTTATATTCTTTGAAAATCAAGAAAAGGATACAGGCTACATTTACAACTGGTCCACCAGTCAAAATTCACAATACAACAGCTGTGCATATTAAACTGCTGATACAAAAACAATTCATTTTATTTGTGTTTGGTAAAAACTTTGGTTCAGAGATCTTTGTCTAATTATTTCAAACTTAACAGCTTAAATAAAATTGTGTTATGCTAAAACGAGTTACATTCAGTAATAAAGCTACATGCCAGGTGTTCATTTTAAAAATGAAGAGCTTGACAAGTCAAAATTCTGAAATTTAGTGGAAGAAAAGTTTTAAAAATCCTGGAGAAATGGCAATTTGTACTAAGAACTTTAATGATAAATATTCTGTAGTTTAGTGTTTTATATTATTTTACAAAAACTGGAGAGTGACAATTAAATTTGCTATAAAATTTTTGTGGTGCTTTTTATGAATAGTATTTTGTCTAGTGCTTGCTATTGACTTATTTCTTATTGCTTTATTTCTATGTTTACTTATAGTGCAAACATTAAAAGTTAAAATTTTAGTACTTTTGATTTTTATTTATTCAATTAAGTATGATCATGGGTAAAAAAAACAAAAAATCTACAAACCAAACAAACAAATACACGGTATTACTGAATTAGCTGTAGTGAGCTCACTTTTCACACAATTTGCTAAATGGGATGGGAAAAAATGTTTTCAATTGAGTAGATTGTCTGATCCTTAGGCACATTTGACATCATCTCAGGTTCATTACATTGACTTGTCTTAGTTTGGTCAAATGATATCTCAAGCTGTTGGACCTTACATGAAAGACAGACAGTAACTCTTTATTGATTGAGAAAAATGATCAGTGGTAAGTCGGCTATTGATTATGATGGCCATGTGGGACTTCAGAAGAATAATTAACAGATTAAATACAGATCAATGCAACTTGTTCATTGTTTCATAACAAAGTTCTACAATCCACATCTGATTTGACAGCAATCAAGCACCTTTCACACCTTCAGCTGATGACAAACGATCAAAAAAAACACGTTACTCTGGCACAAATAAGACAAATGAACAACACAAAAAATATATTTTATTTGTTTTTCAAACTTTATTAAACAATTGCTTAATCATAACATAGATGTTTCTGAGCTCATACTCGTCCATACTTACTGATATGTTCTATACTGGGGATTCAGACATCTATCTAAGACCTGACCCGACTTTGGCCAAAAAGAAATGACCATTTGACATACTTTTGAAAAATAACTTTTAATGCTAAAATCTCCAACTAGCTTATGTAGGGTGACCCATTTCCTAACTACATGTTATGATGTAGGCTGCATTGAACTAGAACCATAAAAAATAAAGATAACTGAAAATGTTGAAGACTTATATAATGTTACTTTAACTAAAATATTACTATATTTTTTAATTTCTTCAAACATTTTGTTTGCTGTGAAATGCATTGATATTTTCATTAAAGCTTTTTTTTTTAGATGATAACGTTTTCTAATTCACTATCTCAATTGTTAAAATTTGCCAGAATTTATGAGAGATAAAAATGTCAAATTAAATATAATTTTTATTTGCTGTCATATGCAGCTTGGGTTTTCTCTATGACTGTTAGACAAGCACACATACCTGTCTTCTGAAAGAATTGTGAAAACTGATTTGTGATACAAAACGAAAAGTTGTTTTTATTTGCTTGATTCATTTATTTTATCTTTCATGTATAAATAATTTTCTTGAAATAGTCTCTTCAAAAGACAACTGAATGATGCTTGGGCTTCAAAATTTTGTTTTAGTTTTATGTGTTTTTTTGCTTCTTCATTTGCATGTTTACGTCTTCATTTGCATGTTTACGTCTTATTTGCATGTTTACGTCTTCATTTGCATGTTTACGTCTTCATTTGCATGTTTGCTTCATCATAGATTTGCAGGATTATTCGAAAGTTACTTGTCCTTTACAAAGTGTCCCAGGTAAGCCTACATTTAATTAATTGTACTAACTTAAACAAATACTTTAGTTACACTTCTGCACATTAGCTGATAAAACAAAAATGTTTATGGCGGAGCCTTTCTGGTTCTTGGCTTCATTCTTCTGGGTTTGTAACCACCACCTGTTTATGTTTTTAATGTTATGCTAATTTTTTATTTTGGAAATTAAGAAGGAAAAAAAAAAAAAAACAGAACCAGCAATGTATACAAACTACACTTAAAATTGATAAAAAATTAATTTTCTCTGTCTCTCTCATATGCATACATACATATATATATTGTGTGTTATTTCTCCCAGCCAATGGAAAGTTATTTACTATGAATTCATTTACCCAAAGTTGGTGTCCACATTTCCATCTGGGAAAACCTGTATATTAAAAACTTTGAATTTTGCTTGGTAGGAAGTGTTAAATCTTTGTTTGTCCTACAAGTACAGTCATGTAGCTAAATGGTAATTTAGTGTTTTCTTTAAATAAAAAGAGACATGAAAAAACAACAACATTGTTTTGTTTTAGAAGGCAGGTGTTGCATCATTAATTAGACTGGATAGAACAACTAGTACACAACTGATAAGTTCATTTCTGAAGGACTTTTGTAGTTAGTACAAGTCCCAAAACTCTCTTAATTTTGTTTAGGAGTATGAAAAACAGGTTGTTTTTTTTTGTTGTGGGGTGGGTTTCTAAATACTAAACATTAGTGCCAAACACTGGATACAATTTACTTTCAAAACTCTGGCAAGAAAAAATTTGATGGTATAAAGCTACTTCATGTTTAATTTCTTAAATCCCATGATGTATAGAGATTTCCCAATGGCGGTTATGATTTCAAGTGAATTTTGACAAGTTAAACTAATTTTAAAGCACTAAAGGTTTCATGTTTGATTTATTTTGGACTACAGCAAATATGGTGATATTTCAAGGTCTTTTTTGTTTAAATAAAATGGGGCTGATTAAATAGTTTAACTAATAAAAATAAAAGCATTCCTTTTAACACTTTTAATGTGTGCAAAGCCATCTGATGAGGGGGATGGATGATATCAGCAGCATGGCATTGTGTATAGTGCTCTCTCTACTTAATCATGTGCATTTGTATACTATTAAAAATTACTGAGGATCAAGGGATACAACATTGATATAAAGTTGTTTGGTACCATAATGAAAGAGAATTTAGAATGTTTATAAACTACTTTAAGAAATCATTATTATTGGAAAATTGGAAAATGACAGATATTGTCAAATGATGTCAAAACTTGTCAATAGAAACACAACAAAAAAGACTTTTAATTATTAAGAAAAGATGAAAAATCTGGAAGTTTTATTCCATTTTGGCAAATTCCTGTTCAGAAATCCATTTAGTATTTTGAGAGTCTCCAGCATGAATGATATTTTAGCTCTAACATCTCATGATGATGAGTCTTTGAATGTTGACCTGGGCCAGATCGTTCCATTTCTTTGAGAATTTCAGCAAGTTCCTGCAAGATTTGTGGTAGCACAGGTGATTTTTCACTTGTAGTTTGAAGCATTTCCTATACAACTAGTGAGAGACCCTATAGTGTTTATGTTCAGCAATTTTAGCATATTGAAACCTCTCTCTCTCGTCCTCCCCCCTCTGACATGCTGGTCTCAGACAAAATGTTGACTCTGAAAAGTACAAGGGTCCAGTTTCTCATGGTCTATACGCAAGTCTTGCCATGCCTTGTGGTGGCCCATGGTTTGTGCTATGCAGATAAGGTTTTTCTTGCTTCCATGCCATTAGCCTAGAATTGATAACATACAGTTTGTGTTGAGACATTGACATTTGTTGCATTTTTAAGGTCAGATTTCAGCAGAGTTGTCAAGAAATGGTTTCTTCTCTCTTGCATGACCAAAAAAGTGATTCTGGTGATACATTATTGATTTGGATTGGCACTCATCATGTTGTCTAGCAGTGATGCTGAGTCCAGGCTTTAGAAATGATTTTCTGGCTCTCAAAGTCCATCTGCCACATGATGTTGAGTTGCTCCAATCTCCAGGATATCAATTCTTCTGTCAAATGTTATCTTTGTCACCATTGCACAACTCTTTATCAACCAGCACTAATAAAAAAAAAATTACTAATTTGGTGATAAAGCACTTCTTAAATAGCAAAATGATGGCATGCAACACATTGACATTTATGTGAAGATCATGTATTTTAAATGTTGACACAATGGAGAAACTTCCTCTCACTGTGGGTGAGGTTTCAAAGAGGAGATAAGGGAGTGAACTGTACTAGGATTTGGTTTGATATTCATAGTTGGCCGATAATCCTTTAATCTTTAGTAAATTTTGAGTAGTGTATAATACGAATTTCTAGAAAAGCATAATCTAGTTTAACTTTATATTGGCAACCACTTTGTGAACCTTTGCTTGTTACACAAGTAGTGAAATTTTGTGTTTGTATTACAGCAGAACAGCCTCCGATACCAATGACAGGCAAGATGGATCCAGCCCAACCAGCAGCTGCTGCATATGTGCCGCCACCAGGACCAACCTGTCCATTACAGCCTCAGTTTTATCCCCAAGAGTCCGGAGCCAGTAAGTTACCACTGTTCAGTAGAGATGCTAGTAATTATTGAATTCAAAGTTGCATTATTTTTTCAGAGCTAGTTAATACTCTCAACTTCCTCGTTTTTTTGTAGCTTATATAAACCTCATTTGACAACCTTTTATTTATAAATTCTGTTTTTTTTAAGAAGCTAATTAATTGAAATTTGAACTCTCTTGAAATGAAGAACTAGTGATGATGAAATGCCATTCCATACTTTTGCTTCTGTGTAGTAAACAAATATTGGCTTTGCTTGCATTTAATTAACCCTTTACATACCATATCAGTTTTTACTTATTATACATACATGATATATTTACATTCCAGCCTAAAAACACTAGTATTTATGTTGAACTGATTATATATTTAGTCAACACAGATTTATAATGATAGGAAAGTACTGTGTCATAGGGCCCTATGGCTCAACCTGTTCTGAATCTTACAGATTTGTAGGGTAGTGGTTTGCCCAGGTGATATATAGAGGGTTAATGGATTTTATTTATATTATTTCTTTGCTCTATTCTTACAGTAACAATGACTAATTTCAGTTCTTATTTTGAGGAGATAAATTCTATTAGCTAATTGACAAGTGAATCTTTTTCATCAATTTTTAATTTATTTTATTGTATTTGAAGAAATTTTTTTTAATGTTTAGCAATGATGGAATGGAACATAAGAATTATTGCACAGTATTTATTAGTTTAAAAGAATTCTTTAGTTATTAAGGTTAGTGGATTATTTATTCCAAAGATTAAGATTTTTTTTGGTTCGTTTCTAAAGAACTAGATGGCGAGTTTCTTAGACTCTTTGCCACACCACTTTGCTACTGTAACTTTCCACTCTTACCTTTAAAAACAATTTGAAAATTTGCTCCTTTTTTTTTGTTTTTGCTGTCACTTGCTGACAAGAAGCAGATGAAATATAAAATTAGCCACAATATAAAAGCCAAGAATACATAAATCACCGAGTATATTCATGACTTGTGACTTTAAAAATTGTTATTTTGTGTTTTTTTTCCTTTTAATGTGAAGTGGAATTGTGGTTACCTTGGAATACACCAAAATATCAAGGGAACAGTTGAGTCATTGATTCACCTAAGTAGCTGAGATTAATATGCAGTATTGAAAATAACTTTGGAAACACACACAGTATGTGCACAAGTAGTAATCAGTAATTACAACAAGAGATGTATAAAGTACATACACAACACATTATTACAGAAATTATGCCAAAGTAAAATGAATATGTAAAGTGCATTGGTATTTAATATGTGAGCCCTTTGATTTATATTGAGCATGACATCTTTTCATGCTCCCTTGCAGGTTATCAATGTATGACTGTGGAATGTTCTAAATGTCCAGTATCACTTTACACAGTTTATCCAGTGTGTTTTGTTGTTTCACTTTCTCAGTAGCCATGTAATTCCACTTTTATAGTGTTCATATCGTGACTTTTTGCAATCCAAGACATCTTTATGAATGTACTATCAGCCTCTTTTCACCACATTGGCTTTATGCTGGAGTCATTAAATTTTGAGAGATGAATCTCTGCCCAATGAGATATCTTTCTGATGGAATGGCATGAGAAATTGCCTGTACTTGTTAGCAGTCAGTATAATTTCATTTTTATGCCAATCTTTAATTTTAATGCCCCCATGCTTCACTGTGACTGTTGTATGCTAACTGTTATACCAGTCTCCAATCTGCTTTCAAATAAACTGCCATTGAATTATTGGCAGACAGTTTAAGCATGGACTAATCTGTAAAGAGCACCTTTTAGATTTGGTCATCCCATCGTTTCAATTTTTATATCTATCTCCGCTTTGCTGTTTGGTTGCCTCTCCTTAGCAAAGGTATTCAAAGAACTAGACATCCTTTCGTGTTAATGTGTGTCTTGCTTTTCTTGAAGAAATGCTAACACCGGTACTTGAAACTAGATCATTTGTAAGATCTGTCATGTAGAACAAACTCCGAAGTACTTAAAATCAGTTTTGGAGAGTTCTGATCTTTTTTCCTTATGCTGGCCAGGCCTGGCTTAATTTATTTTAGTGATGTATGGTACGCAATATGGGAAATCAAGAACTTTTTAACATCACCTTCAAATCTCTTGTTTTCATTTATGGCAGCATTGGATCATACTCTAAAAAAATTGTGTAAACAAATATACTTCTCTGTTGGACTTTCTTCAACAACCTTATTAGCTCCAAGATACTGCTTTTATCCCCATGCAAATACCCTGTATCTAAATCTTATGGCTCCAACAAAAGTATTTTGATCTTGATTCGGTTTTGTGCTAGCGCGCGTGTTGTAGACTGACTGGCTCTGACTAAATTGCAGGTGTATTTATGTCTACGAACTGGAAGAAGGTTTGAACAATTTTAAAGCCGTGAGAAATCACAGGCACACGGATTAGCATCAGCTAATATTAAATTTTATAAAAAAAACTGTACAGCTCCAGAATCAGCATCAGGAACAATTATGTGCATGAAGAACACTTCTGAAAATTGTCAATACTTTACTTTGTGGGGCATGGCAAGACATCCCAATTAAAGGAGAAGAATTTCAATGTTGAGTTCCACGTCACTGGTATCTGTTTGCCTCTTTACCAATTTTAATTGTCTTGAAAAGTTTTGTATCACCTTAGTGATAAGTCTTGGGAAATTGTGAATCAGACAAATTGTGCACTTTCTAAGGTAATTTAAATGCTCTTTCCTTTCCAAGGAAGCATAAAACTCCAAGAACAAACAGCATTGTATGAGCTTCTCACAAAACTAGTCATAAATCCAGCTACTAAGAGAATACAATCTGATATTATACCTCAAGCTTTCCCCATCTTTGGAAGTAGTACTTGACTGCATTAGGCAGAATTTTTCTAGAAAAAATGTTGATGAATACAGGCTTTGTTTTAAAAAATTAAACCCAGAAGTTTTTTTTGCATGTACCCACAAACCAAAAACTTTTACAGCTGAAAGATCTTTCAGCGAGCTATGATGAATCAAAAGCCTGGCTTTGAAGTACAACATCACAAGAGATTAAACGATCTCGTGGTTTGCTGGTTGCTGAAATTAATCCACAGTAAATTACACAAGATATAAGACAAACACCACAATCTTTGGTGTGTTTTAGTAAAGAAAGTCTAGTAATGATATAGCACTTAATTTTATTTTTCATATAACATATCTATAAACTTATGATTGAAAAAATAAAATAAGATATAAATACATCCTATAATTTAAATTCTGGTGTTGCTATTTTATAAGCCATATTCTCTTTTTTGCTTTACAAAATATTTTTTTATAATAAGAAATTACTAAAAGCCACTAAATTTGCCTTGCAAGATAAAAATTGAACAATTCAATGCAAAATTTTGCTTTGATGTTGCAAATTTTATGTATAACTGCTTTTAATTGTATATCATCAATCAATAAATCGTCTTAATTTTCCTTCTTTTTTTTTTGTTTCATATAATTTCTGGAAGATTACATTTTTTATGTTTTACAGAAAAATCAGACTGGTTACTGAGATCCTAGATCCCACACTGAGAAATTGTGGCAAACATATATATTCAGTACCTGTATACACTATGTACAGGTTACTTCAAAATCCAATGGGACCAAAAAGTCTCAGCAGTATTGTACTAAATTTTGCTTTGTTTTTTTTTTTTAATAAAGAGCATGACAAATATTTAGTTTATCCTATCAGAACAAACTAGCCAGGGCAGAGCACTTTACTGAAAAACAGAATTGAATGTGATAATGAAATAAAGCAGACATCTTGAAAACATGTATGGTCGGGACATTTAGTGAATCTGCCTGCTTTCATGTTTTGTTAAAATTGGTAATATAAATTTCTTGGGTCTGCTATTTAACAATAATATAAGTTTCACCAATTGTGGTGATGAAAACGTTCTTGAAAAGTGTACCTGTAGAATCTTTCTTGATTTTACAGTTTACCCGCCTGTGTATCCGGGCTATGTTTCCAATTCTTGTGATTCTACAGCTCCACCACCTCTACAGCCATATCCAGGTATTGTGTAACAGCTTGTTTATTAATCACCCAATATTTCACATTGGCTTTTATTTACTTATTTGGTAACAGATGTTATTGTAAATTACATCTGCATGATGTGAACATTTTAGTTAGTTATGTTACTTGAAGGTTTATCAATTCTCAGTTACTATATCCACTTAAGTAAATAATTCAGGGAGCATTCTTAATGGAAGTTGTTGTTATACAGTGATGATTTGACATAAGTAAATAGGCTTATCTGCGTGTCAGGGAATACCATTCTAGTCATATGATAAGTACATCAATGCAAGTTATAAGACCAGATACAGATCAGAAGAAACCACAGATGGTAGACAACCATACTACTGATGGACTTTGAAAGTGGATGCATAGTTGGGCAATGAAACATTGGTAGAAGTTAGTGGGTAGTCTGTAAGGTACTGGATATTTTGTTGTTAGCTGTTAACAAGGTGATTGTCCAGATTAAGAGAAGCCATAAGATAGCCATTCATATGTGCCACCTGGATGCTCAAAGCCAACAGAATGGAAATCTTGTGTTGTGGAGAGAAGCATGGAAAATGAACTTTATAACTGGCTGCAAATATGGAGAGCATATGTAAGTATTCACAATGAATATCAAGTATTCTCTCCACATTGTAGGGGACAATGGAATAGTGGTGAGATGCAAAATATGCTGCTACCACATCCACCTGCATACAGGAATTTTTCACTGAACCAGCTAAAGCCACAGCAAAATATAGCAGTCTGTCTGTCATGGTGTTGAGTGGGATTTGTGCCACTGGACAGTCACAGCTGTCAATATGGTCCAGTCATCACAAAGGTGGAAAGACAGTTAGGATATCACAACTCTACCACGAACTCCTTTGAGCATATGTGGAGTATCTTGGACTGATCCATGCAATAGTGTCCTTATAACCAACTTTCTGGGACTCCCTATGGGCTACATTCTCACAGACCAAGATTTCTGATTTTATGAGCACAATATGTTAGCATATTGCAGTTTTGCAACAGAATAAATGGGTGATTTTTCAAGCTTTGGTATCTGTTTACCTATGTCAAGCTAACATTGGTTCTTTACACCTATAAGGAATCATTCAAAAATCCCAAAGGTATAGCATGTTGTGTATTTTTTTGTTTTCTTCAGTCATCTAAAAAGTATTCACTCGCAAAAGAATAAATAACGCTCTTTTCATTGGAAATACATTTTTAATATGCACTGTGTTCTTTGACTTATACTCCAAACCAACAGTGACTGAAATTGTTTAATGAAAACTGTGTGGTATTACTACAAGAATTTTTTTGTCAATTGGGTGAACTAATGCACCTCCTGAAGCATGCAAAATTATCCAATCAATAATAAGTGCATGTTTACCAATTGAATTCTATCTATCTATTTCATATACATACCCCAAACAAACCTACCTCATCTCAAAATGTCTTCCATAAAGTCATGCAACACAAAGTTGTTAAGTCCATGGAAGAAATGGTGTTAATATGGCCATGTACAGGGTATGCAGAGTCACTGAGAAATGTTTTAGGGACTGGTGTAAAGGAAAGAATACATCACAGACTGCGAAGAAAACCCAGAATGCAAATTGCAGCTGCAAAACTAACATTGAGGTTAAGTTTGGTGAATATGTGCTAATTCAATGTACCATGGACATAGTACTGTATAGGTGAGACAAAAGGCCAACCAGATTACAACTGATGGTTGCTGTCTTTACATTTCTGTCTGTCTTCTGCTGGTGTGAAGTATTCACCATGATTTCTTCCTGGAGTTATGCACCATATCATCTAATCAGAAAACAGCTAAGCATGTTAATCTCTGTTAGCCTAGTTATGAACCCCAAATGTCAGACAACTTGAAACTGAGCTTACTATTTATTGTACTATCAAAATTGAAATTTTAAGTTGGATTTCTGAATTTCAGTATCTCAAAATCAAAGAAAATTATTGAAGATAGATAAAACTGACATGTTTGACTTTTTAAAGTAGGCAGTACAACAGCTCAAATGACAGGATCACCTGATGATCACTGATGTCATGCAGTGACTAAAACAGACACTGGGCTTTCAACACCAGAACTGATGATAACATTTGCAGTTTGTTTGTTTCATATATCTCTCCATGATTACAAACATGTTGAAAAACTATTTTAACATCCCATTTATCTAGATCATTTTATAAAACAGCTACGTGGTGTGAAAGATTTGATACGTTGTTCTGACTGGTTGAAAGTTTGGTAACCTTGTCTTATATTCCAGATAGACTTATTTATGAATGAAGGAAAGAAAAATGGGAAAGTTTGCCAATTTTGACTTATAATCCAAAAAGTAGTATAATTTGGTTTAAAAAGTATTTATTTGCTATTACTTAAGCACCAAGTCATGCTTACTGAATTGCAATTATATTCAGATTACAGTATATATACAAAATTGAAAATGCCAAAACTATTGAAATTTCAACAAAATTCTAATTTTTAAACTGAAAAAATGTTTGTTTTTACAGTTCACAAAGAAAGCAAGAGCTGCACTATAGTTTTATCAGCTCTCTGCATGTCACAGGCTGTCTGTCTTTGTTATATTATGTTGTTTTACTGATGAAGCACACAGCATCCTGGTTCAGATGCCATGGTATTATCAAAATAATGAGACAAGCAGGAAGTTGGTCTGTTAGAATCCATATGCAAAGCTTACTTAGCCTTTAATATTTATGAACTAATTTTTTGTTTTCGTTTATCTTCTTTTAGTTTCACAATAAAAAAAAAAACCTCTTTACTGAGAGCAAAACTTCAGTAAATGTTTTAATTGCTGCCTTCTTTTTTATTCCATCTCATAAGGAAAACCAAGTTTCATTCCGTGAATGAATGTGTTGAATAAAATCAAAAGCACCAGGGTATCCTTTGGTGAGATGAGACTCTAACAGCAGTTTAAAATTTTTCAAAGAATGTTTCTTAGAAGTTGACTTTCAAGATTTTGTTTGTATTCATAATATTAGTATTATTACTAACTACTTAATGATGGGTCTGGATATTTATTTTTTGGGGGAGAATTCTTTCAACAGATAAATAGCTGTCTTTTTAAAATATCATATAGGTATTTTTACTTTGAGTCTGATTTAGCCATTGGTAGATTGAATCAGCATATAGACTGAGGTTATTTATGTATATGTATGATTCCAGCATGACTGCATCAAAACATTGGAATTGCACAGAAGAGAAATAATTAAAAGAACTAGTATTGTGGGGGGAGGAGGGAACATTTTTGAAGTTGACTAAGCATCTTTAAATATAATTGGATTCATGCTGTACTTTAGAATCAGTCTAAACATTGACCAATTTATAAGTGCATCTGATCAATTCTATTATACTGTTACTAAATTTTTATTCATTGGTTTCAAGAGATTTTTATCTTCATTTACATGTGATATTGCATTGCCTATCTATAAGTAGTGCGATGAAGGTTATACTTTGTGATATGAAATTTTGTTTCTTATTTACAGGATCAGTTATGCTATTGATTTAGATCAGTATTATGCTATTACTAGTTACATTATATGTTTCTATTAAACATTTATGACGACCTACATCGAAAGGCTTGTTAAATTAGATGTTAAACAATGTTTGTTTTTATCTTTATTTGTAAAATCCCAGAAAAAAAACTCAAATCTTAGGCAGGAATCACCGTGCTTGATTTTCCATCTAACATTTTTTAACTGGTTTTCCGTCTACCGACCTCAGGTTAATTGGTCTATAATTTCCGAGATCATCAGTTTTATTTAAACCAAGGATTCGATTTGACTGGAAATTGTACTTGGTGGATAACAGTTTTGATCAGCTATTAATCTTTACCCTAGATTAATATGACTATCGGGTCTTGTTGTTTATTTGGATACTTTTAAGTCTTTTCCACCTCATTTAGTGGCAGTATGAAGTAGAAACATTTGTCAGTGATGTAACAGAGTGTCCACAAATATAAGGATGGTTGCTGCAGAATCTACTGATAGTAACAACAATGTATTTTGTTTTTCAGCTATTTATTCATTGTGCATTATAATTTTGCTCTTTAAATATTGAAAAAAACATGAAAGAACAAGATGAAACAGATTAAGATGTTCAAAATCTACTCTTGTTTCTAGGAAATGTTGTTCCACCTTATCCACCAGCTGTTCAAATGCCACAACCCTCTCTTTCACCTTATGGATATGGTCAGCCCCAACCCCAGCCCCCTGCTGGTAAGTAATTTCTTTTCTCTGTCTATCTGTGTGTGTGTGAGATCTTTAAAAATGTCTTTGTTAAATAATTTAAAAGTAAGTTTCAGTGTATATTTTAAAAATTACAATTATTAAATTGTTCATGGTGGTTGGCATCATTTACTCCTTCCACAATTTGGGATTGCTCAGCCAGCATAGTATGAGCCACTTTTATTAATAGCTTTATGATATGTGTAAACTGTATAAAGTCCTTGTAGAGAGTGATTTCTGGACCTTTATGACACTAATTAGTAAAGTGTCAAGTTCTCATATTTTGTAATACCTAAATCATGTAAGACATAGATGATTGAATTGCTCTTGTAAGCTTGATGCATTCATTAACATTTACTTAGTACAGTTGCCCCCCCTCGGTATTCGCGGGGGTTACGTTCCTAGAGCACCCGCAAAGAGTGAAAAACCACGAATATTGTACGTGGTCCATAAAAGTGCCTATAAACGTCAAAATATAACGTAAAATATAATTAAAAAAATATAAGTAAATATATAATAATAATTTAATAAAAAATACAACACTCAGAGAAACACTCGAGATAGCTACACACGGTAAACTGGGATGATGCGGGGCTGCATCTGCCTGAGACGGCGCCTCGTGTGCAGCAGCCAATCAACAGCGAGGAGAAATGAATAACGCTCTCGGATTGGCTACTTTCAAACCTCCAGCCAATAGCGTTTTATTTTATATTGTTATTAATAATTTAGCATTAAAAAGCATGAAAAAATATATATTGCCACGAAGAAAGCCATAAAAAATCACAGAAGATATTTGCGATTCCGCGAATAACCGAGGCCGCGATTACGCGGGGGGGCGACTGCATAGATAGATGTCAGAAACTAGAACTCGGTCCCCCACAACAGCACTATTCTATTGTATTAGTGTTTAGACTGCCCACCTCTGAACTTGTACAATTTATTTTCCTTTTCTTAATTGCTTTAATCTGTAGGCTCTACACACTGGTTCCTTTACACTACAGTAGTTTCCAAAAGTTAAGTAACAAACAAAAAATTTCTAAAATGGCTACAGTTTTATTCATCAAATGTTTAGCAACTCTTTCTTCGTGTACCGCCATTTTTATTTTAAAAAATATGTCAATGAGCTTGAATAGAAATATATAAATTGGCTTTGGTATATAGGTGTGGAAAACAAAAAGTGGTTTGTTTTCGTATCAGTTTTGGCTTTAGGATATCTGTTTTGAAGGGCAACATTACAAATGGATAGTCATATTTGTTTTGGCAGTCTTTAGGGTAGAGAGGCCAGAATCACAGACCCGAGTGACAGAGTGGTTGAATATGAACAGAAGTGTGATTTCTGTGCTATGGAAAATTTCAAGTATATGAATTTATTGTTTAAAGAACAGTTCAAGGTTGACAATGGTTCACAGCCCAAGCAGGTGATTGTTATATATCACACTTCACTTGTTGAAGCAGAACTTCAGTATTGACCCAGATTGATTCTGATCTTACTGTGGCTACAGGGAGGTTGGTATCAGCTTCAATCATCCACAGGAGGCTGCATGGAAGTAGGTTCTATGTGAGATGATCCATGGTGCCTTTGACTCATCACCATAAATAGGAATAGTTGAACTGGTGTCATGAACATGCCACTTGGACACTACATGACTGGAGATATGTTCTCTCTACTGAAAAGTCAAGATTTAGCTTTCAATGTGACTTGCAACACTTACTCATCTTGAGGGATGGAACATGTTTCCAGTCCACAAACATGAAGAGGGATCACTATGGTAAGATGGTATGAATTTTATTAGGTAGCCATACAGACCTGCATGTGTCCTGATTTGGTCCTACCTGTTTCTTTGTTTCCCCTAAGAATTATTTGTAATTTACATTTTTTTTTTATAGAAGTTGTTAAAAGGAGAGGAGTTTGCATTGATCATTTGGTGAATAGAACTTTAACCATTTTGGACATATTTGTAATTGCTTGTTTATTGTTTAACTTTTGAAAAACAGTGTAGTTAATACTATATTATATGTGAACTTAATCTAAGTAATTATCTAATCTAGTTTTTGATCAATGTTCTTGATATTGGGCTCCGTCCTAATGTCTGTCTGTTTGCTGTAATATACACCAGCAAGTATCACAGAGACAAAGTGCCATTTAGCACAAGATACCTGTCAATCAAATTAGATAGGTTATTTTTAGAATTTTGATAACTTATATGCATAAATAAATATTCTCTATTTAACATAACCTTGATTACTTACTAACTTCATTTAATAATAATAATAATAATAAGTGAAGAGGATCAACTTCAATGTCAAAAGTCTTTTTTTTTTATTATTTTACTGCTTACCTACATTTGCGGCAAAAATTATAGGCGGATTTCATGATTCGATCCAGACAATGTGTATTTACAAAATAGGGCACTTTCTTGACAACCAAATCATTAAATACATTCTAGTATTTGATAGGACACCTGAAATTACTGATCACGGCATGAGAGTGAGAGGGCATTCAGTTGATAAGCTTGTTGCAATAGTCAATCATAATTTTGCCCCATAATTCTTCAATATTTTCATACAACTCGCTCAATTTTGCTGGCTTTGAAGCTCTAATCCCTCTACCTGGTGTATGCCACATGTTCTCTATTGGATTTCAATCCAGAAATTGAGGAGGCCATTCAAGAAGAGGGGTTGTCATGGTTTGGAACCAGTGTTTAACGATATTTGCTGTGTGAATAGGGGCATTGCCTGCTGGAGGATCCAAGTCAAGGACAAATTCTCATCAGCATATGGTTCAAGGACATTTCTCAAGATGTGCAAATATCTGTTGTTGTTCAAAGTTCCTTCAATTTTGCACGTTGGACCAATCCCATGTCCAGAGAAACATCCACAAATCATAATCCCCTCCTCTGAACAGTTGGAAGAATACATTTCCGATTGAACTCTTCACCGATTTTGCATCAGACATATTGCACATAGTCAGAACCAAACAAATTGAATTTGGATTCGTCTGACCAGATGACTTTTGACCACATTTCTGGGGTACAGTCTATGTGCTCCCATGCAAACTTGAGATGGTACAAGCAGTTCTTTTACAAAACAAATGGCTTCTTCCTGGTGACCATTCCATTTAGTCCAAACTCATGCAGTTAGTTTCTGACAGTTCACACAACGATACCACCCCCCCATCTCCCACTACTGAATTTCCCTATGGATGTCCATAGCCGCCTTCATACGATCAGCTTCAAATAGCCTATGGATGCACTGATCCAATCTTTGGGTAGCTTTTCTAGGCTGGCTGGAATGTGGACGATCTCCATACTGTCCAGTAGCTTGGTAGAGATTCCAGGTTGTCTGCAGTCTGTTTTGGTTCTTCCAATTTCATTGGAGAAATGGGAATAGGAAAATTTCAGCTTTCAAAGCTCAATAATTGTTGAACAAGTAGTTGGAGAAAGACAAGACTTCCTACCCATTCTAAGAAAATAATAATTAATTATATATTAGCCACACAAGTGATAAATATCTATAGGCCTTTAAAATCTTAATATCATATCAAATTATTTAAATGTTCAAAATCCTCTTATAATTTTTGCCATTATAAAAAAATGATTTCTTTGTCATTTTGAAAATAAAATCTTTCTCGTGTAAATTTGTGCTAGAACTTGAAAAGCATCTGTAAACACTGATAAACTTCCTTTTGTCTGATATATAAACGTGTTATTGGTTATTTCAGCAAAAGCGATAAACATCTGAAAATTTTTCTCCAAATAATTTTTGCCGCCAATGTACCTTTGGTATGTTTATCATACAGCTTTGAGTAAAAGCTTACCTTCTTTAAACTCATTCTGCTTTTCCTTTGTGGAGGAGATTCGTGTATCCCACCAACAAATTGTGTGGCTTTGTTATTTAGTTTATGGCTGAACCTCTTGACAGAATTAATTAATTAACATATTTAAAGGTGAAAATATTTTAAAAGTTTTCTTTCTTTGCAGGGCAGTTTAATCCACAGCAGTATCCTCCACCATACCAATAAACATGAGGATACATTCACTGTTTTTTTTCAGTACAGATATTTCTCATTTACAAATAAATGAAAATATATATATATATAATGATTAAAATTTCTTTCTGTATTTCACTGAGAGATATATTATAAATGTAAATGTTTTTATTGTTTGTAGATAATTAGAAAAAAAAAAATATATATATATATGTTAGAGCAATGCTTTATCTGTTGAGCATCATATACATACATGAGTAAACAACCTGTAATCCAACCTCCAGTTATCCAACTCTGCCAATATAATCTAAGATTAGAGATTAGTTCATTTTTGGCCATACAAACTTTGTAGTTCATAAGTCAGTCACCAGTTATCTGTACATGCTCAGATTGCTTCTTCTCAGATGATTAGCATCTTTTACTTCATTATTGATCTCTTGTACTCTCTCTTTCTAATGATTTTTATCAGTGATAATAATTGTAGTAATTGCAATATGTCATCTAATAATGCTAGTAATAGTTTAGCTAGTTCTCTGACAAGCAATCCAAAGAAAGCTGCTGTTGGATAAGAGGCAACACTTGTTTAAAATCAGTGTCTGACTTTTGGATATTGGAGCTCCTCCAGCTTCCATTATGGTACTGCGAATTGAATAAAAATTAACTCATCTTATTGATGGAAAATGGCATTAAATCCTAAATAGAAGAAGTTGGAGCTATAAACACACAATTTATAGAATGAAATCACCTGGCTCAGCCATGAATTTAGAAAATCCATGAAACAGGAAGATAGGTCACTGGTTCAAAAGTCTTGAAAAACCCTTTTCACAACCAATTGCTAACCACAATTCCTTGGCAGCATTTAATATCTCAACCTCTAGCAACAAAAGACAGCCAAGAGAAGTTGGATAGATTGGTTGCATAGTAGCTATTTGTGGTTACAATAAAAGGCAACTTAGCAACCTAACTGTGCTAAACAACATCAGAGCTATACTTTGGAGCAATACTGAAATATTATGGTCAAATGAAAGGCTTGAAATACATTTCTAATTGATGATAGTCATACTTTTCTCTGATCTTCTAATATAAGGAAAGCTGCTCTTGGCCTAAGATTAAGTAAGGTAGTGAAAATGTGAAAGCATATGGTTGTTTATAGTTATGTAGCTGGAGACCTGATGAAAATTGATAGAATTCTCACAAAAAAAAAAAAGATATGGCAATATTCTACAATGCCAAGAAGCTCTATCGGAGCATTGTTTGATAGGTGATAGTTTTACTGTAGAGAGATAATGAACTTAAGCATACTCAAAGCTCAATATTCAATACATTGCTAGAAAAGAATTAGGACTTATAAAACTATAGTTTGGTCCCACCTCAATATCCAGATCTGAACACCATTGAAGTTGCGTGGGACAAACTAGATTGAAGAGTCAAGTAAAAAGGGATTACTTGCAAAAGGATTGGCAGTTAATTACAAGGAAATAATTTGAAAATTTAGTGGACAAAATGGCCAAAATAGATGCATGGGGTGACTATTCTGATGGGAAAATCTTGAAGTAATAACAATGTCACAATTAACGTTTTATACATTCTGATACATGCTTCGTTCAATTTTTCATAGTTTTTTATGGAATGATGTATTTCCATTAACAATACGGTTTTGAAAAGGCAGATAATTTTTTTTTGCATGGTGAGCTTGTAATTTTGAAAGCCATATTATAAACAAAAACACCATTTATCTTTAACCAAACAGATTTCCAAATCAAAAACACCCTGGAAAAAGATTTGATAAGGCTGAACTTCATATACAAGGAACAAAAAAAGAAATATGATGCAAATTTAGAAAGAAAAAAAAATTAAATATATTGACAATTTCTGATCACCAAGATTTTTAAATAGCGAAAGAATCAATCATTTTAAATTTCAACTCATTGGAAATTCTGGAAAAAATTCTTATTATGTTTAAAGAAAATTGATGACAAAGGTGGTTAAAGCGACATGATTAAGAAAGTCAAATGCTCATTCCCAATAATCGTGCAGTGCAATTCTTTTTGTATTTTGGAACACAGGACTGACAGCCTACAAAATATGCTCATCATGCTACCAGTCAAATGATTGAAGTCTTCTTTCTTAAATGGAAACATAAACTCAATTGTACATATTTGAGGTAATGAAACAATTTGTTTATTGAATTGTATTGTATGAAATTAAATAAGGAATGACTGCAATAATTAAACATTTTGTCATACAATATGTACAGTGGATTCTGTAAAGAGATCTTATGGGTGCATACTTAAAATATAGAATTTGATTAAACTATTTGACTAGAAACAGCAATCATTCCAGTGTGTTTGTTTTAAAAAAGGAAACATCAGCATATCCAGGAAATATAGGTTTTCCTTCCTTACCTCTAAAACAAAATTTATATTAGACTGTTGTAATTTCAGCCACTGTAGAAATCCATCTGCTAGTTCATTAGAAGAAAAAATTCAAAAGAGGATTCTATGCAATGGCCAACTCCCATGTCTATATTGTAGATCTAATGGTACTTTTATTTTGCTTGTATTAAATGTATCAGAGCATAAAGATTAAAGATTGACACTCATTCAACCATATGTGACATGTCCAGCTAGGCTAGGTTTGCTACTGACCTTCCGTTGAAAATTATATAATTTCTGTCACTTTAGCATAATAAACTAAGCACAAGTCTTTCTAATATGCATGTCCATAATTGTAAACTTTTTAAATAGCTTATTGTTGTAAGCAAATAGCACTAAAATAAGCAGCATTCAAATATGTAGCTACAGAAATAATTTCTTCAAACAATGTAAGAATTTCCAATAATAAATAAAAAATCTAGAACAGTTCTCCTGTTTCAGTTTTACCCATTACTAAGAAGCCACCATGGGATAAGCAGTAACTCTCTCTCTCTCTCATTTAAAAAAAAAAACCAAAAAATGTTCTTTCAGGTATCTGACTTTCTAATATTGACCGTCCCCAGGTCCCATTAGGGTTGGATTACAGGTTTTTTTTTACTGTATATTTTTTTTTGGATGAAGCTTTGGTCAGATTATTTGTCCAGCTGTGATCTATGAACAAAACAACAGAATCTGGTAGGAATTGACAATATGTCAACTTTCAATTTAGTTGGAACTACAACAAACTCATGGCAGTCTATCTGATGTTCAGCTTGTATTTTACGTAACTCATTAACTGTCTCATTTCTAAAGATTTATTGTGTGTTATAGCTGAAAAAAAAGCATGTGATATATTGTGAGAAATACTAGTATTTTAATGTATGTATGGTACTGTGTAATAATGAGCCGTCTCAATATATTTAATATTTTTCTTAAGCTCTCAGAAATAAATCCAGTTTTCAATAAATAAAGGTAAAATTCTGCAAAATGCAGTTAAAATATCAATATATAATAATGAAATGGTAGCTGGACACTGCACAGCAGGAGTATACAGACTAAAACAGAATTTTTTTTAAAAAAACATTACAATTTTTATTGTTAAAATGGTTGCCTTTTTGTATGTATATTGTATGTATTTTTATATCTTTGTGAACCATCATGTAAGTGAAACTAGCCACCATTCTACATTTTTATAAAAGTATGAATGATTGACTATTTAATTATTGCTTTTTGAAGCTTAAATTCATATTATACAAAAATGGAAAGGAGGCATTATATGTATGTATGTTGGCTTTATTTATATATTTTTATAACGATAAGGAATAAACAATTTTTTGTAAAAGTAACAGGTAAAATGAAATATTGTATGTATTCATTTCACTGTAATACTCTATATGATGGATTGTTTACCCTGAGACTTTAAATTTGTTCATTTATTTTAATTTACTGTTATTGGAGATGAATTGGTTTGTTTTTGTTTTTAAATTCAAGGATCATAAAAATAAAACAAAATTATGAATCTGTGTTTTACAAGGGAAAGAGTTATAATTTGTTTCCGTTAAGGATGGAAACTGTAAGGTTAAGATGTGGATAATTAATGCAGGATTTTTTTAGAATTTTAATTGAGCTTTCTTAAGAATTGTATCTTATTTTTGTTTAGTTAAATGGATTAGCTGGCTACTGTGAAAGTACGGATAGCAATTGTATTATATTCTTCTTCCGTTTGGAGTGATGGTCAGTAAGTCATTAGTCTAGCAGGTGTTTTCTGTTGAACTTTTCTGGTAATCCTAGCCCATATATCTCTTTCTCCTGTATTTAGTCAGATAAAATCCCGTGAAAACCATTCAATATATTGTATACTGTTCATGAATGGAATTGCATTGTAGCTCATGAAATAACGACTCAGTTTACCTGGTCTAGTTTCCTTTGCCTTGCACACTTGTTAACTTAAGTTTTGCAATTATCTAAATTATATACTTGGATTGCTTTTAACCATGTAGAATATCCAAACAATTAAACCATCAGATTTATTAACTTTCAGTATTAAACCTGATAGTTTTTTTAAATACCTAAAGATTTCTGAATGTGAGCAAAATTTATTTGCTGTGTTCTTATAATACTAGAGAACCAAACTACACCAGCTGTGTATGATGGCAAGGACAGCGCAGAATTTCAAATATGGGATCACAAAAATATTTTTCTTATTTGGACTGCAAAGTTGCTTATTAGAATGTATTTTTTACTGCATATTTCTGCTTGGCTTTACCCTTGGTATAAGAACTTCTATTTTACTCCTTTTTGAAAACCTGATGTTTTGATTATGTCCTTTCTTCATAACTACAAGAGACAGTTTGCATTGATTGCTTAATTTAAAAACTTGGAGGATTCTTCTAGGATTTTTCTATAGAAATCAAATCAATTTATTTCTGCTAATAAAAATAGTGTTCTGTTGTTAATAAATGGAAAATAAGAAAACTCACATAGTCCTTTTAGAGTGTGTGTGTGATAAATTTGCTCAAATTGAAGAAAAATATATATATAATTTTAATTAACATTTGTATTGTAATTGTTTTTTTGACTATTTCTTTTTAAATAAAGTTTTCATTATATACAGGATCAGAAATGTTTAGCCTTTTAAAGATGGTGAGGGAAGGTGATCAAATTGAGTATAAAACACGCAGGCAGTCTGACCAACCCCTGCCAGTGCCTGGTGTTGATGGTCTGATAAAAAGGTTTTAATTGAATTTAATGTCGAATAATGATGGATCAAAAGGTGGAAAATCAATGCAGCCAGAAGAGATGAACAGTTTAGCATTCAGCACATATATCTCAATAATCTTTTGATCTGACCAGGCTCTCAATCAAAGGGTAGAGAATTCTTAATATGGTTATTTTGAAACATCAGCATATTTATAATTAAATCTATTAAATACAGTGACACTGAATTAAGCCATAACTGTCTTGAGAATTTAATTTCTAAGCAACAAAGAATAACATCAATATGTTTGTTTATGATAAGATGGCGTGCATGTTTTTTACTTAGATCGGGGTTCTCTCCCTTACACCACCACCACTAATGTAGAGTAATTTTTATTCACCTTTCTCATTACCATATATTAACATACATACATACATTAGGCTTTCTGGAAGATTCTGTCAGATAAGCCAATTTCATTACCTAAACATCTGAATGGATTTAGGATTTATTTAACAAACTAATGAGAAAGAGTCTTTACAGCTCAATATTTTGTAAACATTAAAATGGACTTTTTATATAACCTTGATAGCTATATTTAGTTAAAAATTAGATTTCTTTATTCTCAATGTTATTGATGTCATAAAATCAAACTACAAATTTTCAGTAATATAGGTTTTATGCAACAGTAGTGTATACATTGGCAACAAAATGAATATAATAGTATCTAAAAGTAATGAGTAAAATTTAAAATATGAAAAATACTGTTGAATTAAATGTATTAAGCTGTAGGAGGGGATGTAAGAATCGTTAATCGCTACTCTTCATTATCAGCCAACGTTGAGACTATCTGGCTGGGTATCTCAGATAATTTATCATTTACATTACACACTGCAGTTATATATAAGGAAGCCACATGATAAACACATCCAGATTGTGTTTATTACATGAACAAGCAAAACTGAAATTTGACTCTCATATTTCGATTCTGCAACATTTTTCAATCAGATCTATCTAAATAGTATTTGATCAGCTAAATGTTATACTTCCAGTCCTTGCTTTAGTAGATAATTAGTAAAGTAGAGAGTTCAATACCAATCTCTACCTATACTGGCGGTTATATTTCTAAAATAAACCATCACAAAATTAGCATTGCCATAAACACTCTTATGACCTGATAATTCTTTAAGCTTATTCTTGTAGTAAGTGATAACAGTAAAACACTACCTGCTTCATAAAATAATTAATGCTTGTTTTTCTTAATTGATGATTGGTAGAAAATATCTGGTGTTTTAACTTCCAATACATTTTTATTGATTTTATCATAACCTTAATGTAAAAAAATTTGAACTTGTAATATAAACAAACAAATTGCAATTTTTTTCTAAATTCTATTTTTTTAATTTTTAGCAAAACTTTTAAAGTGATTGCATGAAGTTTTTAGATTTTAATGATATAATTTAACTTGAGATGAACTTCTACATACAACTTCTAATGATAACAACAATAAAGACATTGTTAAACAATTTTGGCATGACAGTATCAGGTTTTTTAGACATTACCCTTTGTTGATATTGCCTCATACATTGAACATTAATGTCCTTTCACCAAAAAGGAAGAATCTTCTAATATTGTAATGCTAATCTGTATGATATATTTTATAAATTAGTTTGTTATTTCTTATATCCACTGGATGGATTTTAAGAGAATCACAATTTTTTCAACAAAGTAGTCATATGAACAATGAAATCTTGTAGTTTTCAAATTATTACTTTCACGTAATAATAATAATAAAATTGTGCTGAAAGAAATTTGTCTAAATATTAACTACACTGGCTTTTTTCTATATTCTTCAGGCATTCATTATAATCATGTATCAAACTTTCCATATTTTTAATTGTGCTGACTTAATTGTTGTAGCGGAATGTTGTTTTCTTGAGTAGTTAAGGTATGTCTTGCTTGCTCAGGTAATTGTGCAATCCATTGCTAGCACCATGACTACAAACTCCACACACAAGAGTGGGAACTCACAGTTAACCAGAACCTATTCATATATAATGTCTGCAAAGTGAATAACTTCACATTATCCTATGCAAATTACTTTATCAGCCTTGTTTTTTTTTATGTGAAAAGTTAGATAATTTTGTCTCTTTAGATAATACTCTTAATCATAAAACAAGACACTAACCCTGACCCAGGAAGCTATGTATTTACATTTAAGAACTTTTTCATACCTGTGTTTGAAGCATCTTCCAAGGATTACAACTAAATTATTAGAAACAATATCTTTTTTTCAGCTACAAAAGTATCCACATAATTAACTAGCAATATATATATATATTTTTTTTTCTTTTAGCGAAAACAGCAGGTTATATTGAGCAGTTTGTTATATATATATAATTTTTACAACATATATTTCATTACATTGAAGCAACTTGAAAAGCCCTAGCATGTTACTATTTTGATAGTTAATAGCACTCTGTACAGACTTACAGTGATAGTAAATCCTTTGCCTTTTGCACAAAAAAATTAAGATTTATCATCAACAGATTTAGTAAATCAAGAAATAATGAACTATTCATTATTTGGAAAAGCAAAGCATGGTCTAACCTCAATATGTAAACACTGACATAATCATATCTGTGTAGGACAAAGTAGGTACAGTCGTTGCAGTAATGATGTCAGTAAATAGCCTTATAGAACAAAATTTAGATTCATCATTGCAATGCCATACCAATCTGAAGAAATAGAAGATGGTTGTGTTCTAGTGGTTCATATGTGCACCATCACAGTTAATCTCTCAGCTTGACAGCGTAATCAGAATTGCAAAATATTATAGTCTTTCTCCACTCTTCCTGAAAGGCCTGAAAACGTTTTTGGTGCATCTTGACATCATAGATGCTGATGAACCTCATCCCAAAGGTGCTTGATAAAGTTTAGATCTGTAGAACAAGATGAATGCATTAATGTTGACTGTATGCAAAACGTCCTGGGAGACCATGGTAACTAGGTTCCTCTGTATGTACAAGATCAGTGCAATGTTTGAAAGCCATTCATCTCGATAATATAACACTTCATCTAACAAATCAATCACATGATGCACTATTTGCTGATCATCATCAAGAATGCTGTTCAACACATTTGAAGCAAAATTCTGTGGCACTGGAATTGAGTTTGCTTGTATATTTGGGTCATAATGTTGCCACTCACAGATCAATAAGGCCTGTTATCAATGTCATGTAAGCAAATCCCATCAATTTAGTTGGATATCTGCCATAGCCCAGGCATGCTATGTGCTGTCAGAGTGGGATTAGTGAAATGAGCAGTACTGGGCCTGTTGCAACAGCCTCACAACAGGTATCCCAGCTTGCAGGCTCCTGATTGCATTATTCTCAATGTCAGATCACCCACAGTTTTTCAATGTACGAATTATAGTGAATCTGACTATACAGTGGCTGAATATCTAGGGTTTTATACAGCAAATACCAGAGTTTGCTTTGCTTGAATTGAGTGTATAAAACACTATCACATGAAGCATACACATCTGTAAAACTGATCTTTATTTTCATGCATGGTATTATAAACATTAATCTAATGACCACATGACATTGTTTCTTTTCTGTGATATCAACACTATCTTGTAATTTGTTCATTGTATATTATGTAAAAGATAGTAGCACTATGTGGTCATGACCACAACAAGCGAGGAACTAACCAAGATTGATGGCTTGGTGTAGTTTTATAGGATTAAGAGTGTGCGTCTACCTGACAACTGTAGGTCATAACAGCTCCCGTACCATTTCTGGTATTTGCCCTTACCCTGCCACAGTAACTTTAGAGTTAATTACAAGAATAAAGTCACCAGTGGCTATTTAAATGGGATGATAGGTGTGATTGTGGGTGTATTGTTTTATTGGGAGGGGGTTGGCAAGTAAAATTGCAGTAAGGTTCCCTTATTTAATTTTTATTTTAAAAACTAGAAAATTTGATAGAAAAGTAATGTAATTTTCTGTTTCTGTGAAAGGGTATATATTTTGTTTAATACCAAAATTTTGGTACATTTGGTAACTGGGGTTTACTTAGATATTAGTAAAGCATTTCAAAATGTCTTTAGAAGGATGCTCCCAGTTTGTAGTCCAACAATTTTAGAAACTTGCTGATAACGCTAGAATTAATGCTGAAGTTAATAATGGAATAGACAGGTGTATATTGAAATTCAACATGAAACAGTAACAAAACTCGTAAGGAAATGTGACACACAACTCACATGAACAAAACTATCTCGTGACTTTTAACTTTTAAAAGAAAATTGTGGTTAAAGCTACATGTTTTTTGGTTTTTATTCTAAAATATTATTATTATTTTTCAAATCTTACAAAAAAAAACTTTTCTACATACTGACCATCATAAGGGGATAAATAGTTTGCTGCTGTCTTTATATCCTTGATCTTTATAGTTAGGAAAAAATGGCAGAAATAGCTGACTTCCTAATTATTGCTCATTTTGCTTGAGGTCCTGGCATCCACTACCAGGGCTGGCCAGCTACTTAACAGCTGTGTGCTCAGGGTAAATAATCAATAAGCATTATAGTTCTGTTATTAAGTCTAGTTATCAAACCAGATGAAGTTTGTTCTTTGGAAACACCAGCCTGCTGCACTATTTTCTCTGCGTGTTTTTGTTTTTTTTTTCCTTTCATACATGAAGGGCCTCAAGGGGAGATAACTCATGATAACTCAGAAGTTATGGTGTGTTTTATTTAAATGTTTATTGTAAATTCAAGGTGTGCACAAATGTTTATGCTTTTTAGTCCAGTTTCTACAATTTTTATTCTTAGCTCCACAAATTTGGAACTTGTTTGAAGTAATTTGCTGTAACGTTTTTTTCTCAGGTATTTTCTCTCTTTATGCTTTAAAACATTAACTGGTGAATTACAAAATTTTTATTTATTAATCAAATTAATTTGGCCATTTGATTGCTACAAATGTCTTTTTATGTACTCTTTGCATTTGGGTGTCTAGCATCTCTCATATCATTAGTTGGAACACAACCTGTGTAGTGATCAACTGAAGTGAGCTTCAGTACTGTATATAGCTTTGATGGTAGTTTTCTTAATAATACGAATAATCAAAAATGAATTTTAATGTTCAATAAATTTGAAAGTAATAATATTACTGTAGTCAAAATTATGTAGAGAGGTTAGACCTGTGGGAAAAAACAACACCTCTTATGTACAATCTTAAATGTATCTATTATACATGACATGCAAACACTTTTAAGCATAATATCTAGGCTTTATGACATTTTTTCAACGTGAAAGTAATACCCAGAACCATTATCTATGTTGACATGGGAGTTAATATTGTGCACTTCATAAATAATCTATTTGTACCTGGTTTAGAAAATTCTTAAACTGGTTTAAGGTCTTCCTGTTGTTAGAAAACACTAAAATGATTGATGATGCTGCTAATTGGAAGCTCAGAGCTTAATATCTATTCTTCACTGCACTTGATTTCCTTGTCTCTGAGCTATTTGTCAATTAACCAGGTGTAATTAAAGAATAATGTAGTCTATGCCCCTTACTTTTTTAATTTAATTATTAGTTGAAAACCTCTAAATGTATAAAACAAAACAAAAAATAATAATAATAACTTGAAAAAAGTGGAAGGTTGTAAGAATCACTGTTACTGGTGATGACTCGTGTAAGAAACACTTTTGGAATATAAAAATTTATAACACCAAAGCTGCTAACTTTCATTCACTTCATAGCCCAAATACTCTTAAAATGAATGTGGAATGAAAATTCCCAGGTCTTTTCTATTCTTGATTCATTCTTTGTCTTAACATGGTTACCATGGCAAAATCAGAGATGCAAATTATTGATCTAACTGTCAAGCTATGAAAGTTTTAATATGAGTGCAATGGTCACACACAAAAATACTACCAGGTGGCAATAAAAGTTATCCACGATACAAAGGAAAAATAGCCTAGGTTGGTCAATATTAAAAGATTATTTTACACTTTCCACAGTGAAGCTCACCAATCAGTTATAACAATAATGTGATTAAACTTTCTTCTCACATATAAGCTATGCATGTATTAACTACCTTTATTTTAAATGTTGTATTGTGTCTAATTATTATTTTATCAGTCATTTCTATGTAATTTGCTAAAAGGTAAGCAGCAATTTTTCTTACAAATAAACAGTAATTTATTGCACAAATGTTTTTATCTATGTTATGTCTTTGTTTTTGTTTCTGTTTTATGATATTTTGGTCTGTTAAAAAGACAAAAGGGCAAATTCCTGTGTTAATCAAACAATGTACCTACCAGTCATATATGGCATTTCCCAAACATTCTAACTTAAAATAAAATTTAACAAAGTTTGAAATTTTTCAAAAATATAAATCATTTTGATAAAATAAAAAAAATTAAAAATTGGAAATGATAAAATGTACATTTATCCTAATGTCCTGAAATATGGCAGTAAATAATTAATAATTATTCATACTGAATATTGCATTTAATATTAACAGCTAGTAACAAATAATGTCTTACTCTACTATAATTCAGGAAAAAAGTCTCTTTCTTTAACTGAATAATAATCTATGCACTTCTATTTTCAGTGCAAAAATAAGTGATATTAAATAAATCACAGAATAAATTTTATGAAGATGATTTACAAATGTAGTTGCATGTGCAAGGTTATCTCTATCTTGGTAAATACTATTAAATTATTTTAATGCATGCAGTAGTTAAAAATGTATGTGACACTCATCATTTAACAAATTATAATCTTCACAATAAATTCCAAATCATATCAATTTAATAAGCTGTACTAATGAACATAATTATTATTAGTTTATATGGAACTATGACTATTAATTCTGAAATAAAATGTTTTGTACTATGCATTTAGGAAAAATTATCTTTTTAACTTCCTCTTTTTTCCCTGCAGTCACCAGGGCCAAGTTTTACTATTTACCAACTGAAAAGCAACAGAGTATAGATATTTCAGCATATTTATTATCTTAAGCAATATTTCTTTACAGAACTTGGCCTTTTATATATGAAATCTTCTTGGAAAACATAGTAAAGAACTTTAGCCAGGAATACAGCTTTCAGCTTTTAAATTGCTGTTGCTTCATCTTAATAACCTATAGTTTCATGTTGCAAAGAAAGAATTACAATAAAGATCAGCAGAAGAAAAAAACAACCCAACATCCACTAGACATTTGTGAAATATTTTTTTTTCCACCTTCCTTAAAAGATGCGTGTCCAACAAACTCACCAGCACCAACTTGCCTGAATAGATTGCTTTCAGGCTGTGCATGTGACTGGTACTCACGAGAGGCAGATAGTGACTGGTGTTTGTAGAAATAAACTTGCAGTACATCAAGTAAACAGATCTTAGCAGCTTGGTTGTGTTAAAGTGATGGAAAAACTAACATTTCTTTTGGGATGAATGTCACTTTTTTTATGTTGTTTCTGAAAATAACTGCATCATATTTACAATGAGTTTAGACAGTAAATTAGATTGACTAGCCCATAAACAGCATGTGTAGGTGAATTGGGACTCTAACAGACTAGGGGAGGTCAACCCTGAGTATTGCTAGCTGATGCTTTATGAATTCAAAGTAGCTACAACTATTACTGATTACAACACGGAATATTACCTTTATGAAAATGTACTAATGCTCTTTCATTAGTCTGTTGGTTGTTATTGTCTGTATGAACGTTCTACAAAGAAAGTAATTGTCTCTGAACTATAGTCATACTATTTTCAATACTATTGAGTATGTAAAACATAAAATTAACAACAAACCGATGTTGTACCTTTTAAGTTTATTTATTGCAGTATTTCAGCTTTTTTTAAAAAAAAGTATTCTTTTGTTTTATATAATAAAATGACAGAATAATATTAAACTAGAAGAGGATTCCTTAAAAACATTTATACCAATTTTACCTTGCCTTTAGTAGCCCTACAAACAAAGACTGCTTGCTCACGATTGTAAAAGCCTTTTTCATTAGTCTTTGTGTTTTCTGCAAGATAGGTTTCACTAAATTAAAATGAAACACTGCTTTGAAATTACAGTGGTCACTGTCAATACAATTATGGATCTAGTCTGCATTAGATGTACTACTGTAATTATGTAAAAATATGGTTAGTTTGTGCTAATTGTACTATAACAGTAGTACAGTCTGTTAGTTTAAACCATTTTCTATTTCTCTTTGTACAGCACAATTGGTATCACTTTTTCTATTCAGTGATGCTTGGTCTTGAAGCATTGTAACATACATTGCTTACTTTGATTGCACAAATATTTCATACTAAGTATAAGCAACAGTCAATCCTCGATAATGATTAAATTTAAATATCCAAAAAACAGTTTCAACTCACTTTGCATATTCAAATACCTTTTGTTTTGCTAATTATAATAGCACATTTTAATTTTGAAGACTCTTTCTCTATTTCTCTTAATAAATAGAGGATAAATCTTTCTTAAAGTTGTAATGAACATACTGAAAATAGATTGTAGACAGTAAGCAGGTTCTTATTAATGTAGTGCTTTGAATTGATCCTCTTTATAAAATAGAAATTCAACTCTAACCTTAAAAAGTAATGAATAATAATATTTATGTCATATTAAAAGGTAGTAATTGTGAAGAAAGCTAATATTTAACATGCTAGAATTAATTTCTAAAACACTGAACATTTCACATTATTTCAGGCTTTCAGTGATATAAATATGCAGTCCTTTCTGGTGATGTACTATACCAACAGCCCTGTAAGATCTCAACAAACCATCTAAATGTTCGTTCTCTATAAACAGGGTTAGGGCGACTTAATTACAACTTAAACTCTGGCTTTCCAAACAGAAAGTTACCAGCAAAGGGTGAAGGGTCCCCCCTACATACAAGCAGCAGCAGTAGTCCAAAGGGTGAAGGGTCCCCCCTACATACAAGCAGCAGTAGTAGTCCAAAGGGTGAAGGGTCCCCCCCCCTACATACAAGCAGCAGTAATAGTCCAAAGGGTGAAGGGTCCCCCTACATACAAGCAGCAGCAGTAGTCCAAAGGGTGAAGGGTCCCCCCCTACATACAAGCAGCAGTAATAGTCCAAAGGGTGAAGGGTCCCCCCTACATACAAGCAGCAGCAGTAGTCCAAAGGGTGAAGGGTCCCCCCTATATACAAGCAGCAGTAATAGTCCCTATTCTTAAAACACACACAAGGTTTCTTGTGCTGTTTAGCAATTTTATTATAAAGGGGGGGAAGAAAAATAGAGAGAGAGGCTGGAAACCCGACAGAAAGAGTCTCACAAAAGGTGTGGCCGCAAGCAAAAACAACTTATTTCCGAAGGTATGACTGCAATTCGAAACATGGGAGCATCGCAAACCTGTTTGGTTCAGGTCAGTAAAGGGTGTCACACTACTACATGGAACCAGCTAGGCTAGGTGGGTCGTTTCCACATGGGGGGCTGTATACAATTCCAGCAGTGAGCATCTAACCCCCCCCCCCAAAAAAGAAAAATCATTCATTTATCTATGTATTTCATACATTTCTCTTTTAATTGTATGTAATTTTAATTATTATTATTATTTTTTATATATACGTCTGACAGCCGGCTGTGTGCACTGGTGGATTATGGGTAACGGGACCGGCTTCGATCGTCTGCAGTCATCGGGGGAAGCCATCGCTTACGGGTTCGGTCAGATTCGTTCGTGTCGTCGTCCCCCCACCACCAGAGCTGTCACCGACAGGTATGTCGTCAGTAAGTGGTCTGTCTGTCTGTCTGTCTGTTTGAAATGTCGCCGCTTTGGTTTTTGTCCACGCAGTAGTAACGAGAGCAAGTGCTGCTCATGCGAGTGTGCGCCCCGTCGGCGCGTCTCATGTCCGTCCGTCCGTGGACTTACTTGTCCACCCATCTTCTTGTGGTCGGTGGTGATGGCCGGTGTGATGCATTATCACCGCCGTCACTCGTCGTCGTCGTCGTCGTCCCCTGATGATGATGATGCCCCCCCCCCCGGCGGAGGTGGTGGACGGCCACGGCGAGCCGACCGTGACGACCCGACCCGACATTGCTGCTGGCTTCCCTCTGACGCAGCTGTGCTCTCTCTCTCTCTCTCTCGTCTGTCCAGCAGGGAAACAAATGTTATTGACAGTTTCCTCCATTGAAGTCTAATAAATACTCACCAACAAGTGTTCTATCCAATATTAGAATACACCTAATTGTAAACAAACTACTAAACCCTGCCTCCTGCAACCCGACTGCGGAAGGAATCCTAGCATTCAGAATCGTTGTTGTTATCGTTAATATTATTATTGTTGTTGTTGTTGTTGTTTGTACTCTCGATGTTTACGGCGTATTGTTTACACACTGTGTGGCAGGTGGAGTCGAGCACTGGGACTCTTGCCGTGAACCATTCATTATATGGACGACGTCCAGCTGGGCAGGCCTCTTCACGACAGCCCTACCCTACCCTACCCTTGCCCTGCCCTGCCCTACCCTACCCTACTCTGCCCTACCCTACCCTAGCCCTGCCCTGCCCTGTCCTACCCTAGTCCTGCCCTTCCCTTCCCTACCCTACCTACCCTGCCCTGCCCTGCCCTACCCTACTCTACTCTGCCCTTCCCTTCCCTTCCCTACCCCTACCCTACCCTACCCTACCTACCCTGCCCTGCCGTGCCCTACTCTACTCTACCCTACCCTAGCCCTGCCCTGCCCTACTCTACTCTACTCTGCCCTACCCTACCCTACCCTACCTACCCTGCCCTGCCCTACCTACCCTGCCCTACTCTACTCTACTCTGCCCTACCCTGCCCTGCCCTACTCTGCCCTGCCCTGCCCTACCCTACTCTACTCTGCCCTTCCCTTCCCTACCCTACCCACCCCCTACCCTACCTACCTGCCCTGCCGTGCCCTACTCTACTCTACCCTACCCTAGCCCTGCCCTGCCCTGCCCTACTCTACTCTACTCTGCCCTACCCTACCCTACCCTACCTACCCTGCCCTGCCCTACCTACCCTGTCCTACTCTACTCTACTCTGCCCTGCCCTACTCTGCCCTGCCCTGCCCTACCCTACTCTACTCTGCCCTTCCCTTCCCTACCCTACCCTGCCGTGCCCTACTCTACTCTACCCTACCCTAGCCTGCCCTGCCCTACTCTACTCTACTCTGCACTACCCTACCCTACCCCTGCCCTGCCCTGCCCTGCCCTACTCTACTCTGCCCTTCCCTTCCCTACTCTACCCTGCCCTGCCCTGCCCCCTACATAGTGAAGTAAAGATAAAAACGTTAAACTCTCTCGGGGGAAAATTTCACACACCCAATCTTTTTACTATTCTCAGAGTTTGGTGCCTAGATCCTTAAAAAGAGCTGCAGCAGTCAGCATTGAAAAAATGTATCATTGAATGAGTGAGAACCAGTAAACTTCTGAGAAAAAAAAAAAACAATAAGGTTCTCTTGTGGCGAGCTGAAGCTTGTTGGGGGGGGGCAGAACCTTCCTTACCATCAGTCATTACCATTAGCAATGCTGCCAAAGAAATATCTATGCCCAGATCGACTAACAACCAAAAAGAGGGTGGCCGATATTTTGAAGAAATATATGAAAACTTGTTGCGAGGAGGGTCAGGGGACATGCGAACCTGCCACTGAGAGTACATTTCCCTGCATGAATGAATGAATGAATGAATCTGCCCACAGCTTTGTGCCTTGCAAGCCGAGCTGTGGAAGCCCATCGTGGACTTTCTCTAAGAAGTGTGACGGACGACACGTATCAAGAATACATTTTTTGCTTAATCTGTAAAATCAAATTTAACTGGACTCTTTCAAACTCGGTTTCTTTAAAGAAAAAAAAAAAAAAAAGAGAGTATAATTTTGCCCAATTAACTAATCATGGTAGCTGACATCAATTTAGAAAACAGATTTCTTGTAATCAGTCAATCAAAATGCCATATTCAATTTTATACAAAAAAAAGAAAAAAGTTATATTTAGCAAAAATTTCTTCTGATGTTCCTTGGTAAAGTGTAATGAGGTTTCTTAACCTTGTAGTACTCTAAAATGTTAAAATAGGTCATTGAGGTTTTAAAGAATAATATGCTTCAGATTTTAGATGCCACTTATTTTGAATTTTGATGATATGATTTGAACTATTTAAGAAATCTTTGTATAATTTTTAGTAATCTATTTCTAAAGTCACTTTAAATATTTTTGCCATCTGAACAACTATCAACTAATGAAAGACCTTTGATTATTTTTGAGTTACCATTTTTAATAGGTTAGTTGATTTTAGCAATTCATTTGAAGCATCAAGAGAAAGCTTTGATTCTGTCATAAATTCACCAAGGTATTTACATTTTGACAGTTTGCTATAGGAATGTTCATGAAATTTTTCTGACATGCAAAGGGATAATTGAACACACAAGTCTTTATTTATAGTTAGTAAAACACTTTGTTGGAGGTCTTGATAATCAGATTTAATATTTAGAGCACCACATGCAGTGTTATTTGATGCTTTTCCAGTAAACTAATTTAATTTAGTCAAACAGTTCTGATTTAAAATTGAAAAAATGGCATACTATATGATGAGATAAAGGCTGAACAATTAAAAGATTTACATAGACTCAAATTGATAATGTATAAACATTACTGTTATAGGTTTAGTATATTTTAATCTGTTTTTATAAATTTTAATTTTATATCTTGCCTTTGATAAATTTATGACTAAAAAAATAGTAGTTATTTTTCCTTTTCTACAATGCTTCAGAAATTATTTCAGAGCACTTAAAAATTTTCCTGGCTGAAATCTTTTGCATTTATTTTACTTTAGGTATGTAGCACTGTATTATTGAATTAAAAAGCTGGGGATAAACTGATGCTAAGTGATCTTGTCACACATCCCAATGTGAGTGTCCATCACTCTCAAATGCCAAACATGTATCACAACATCTGAGTACTCCAGGAGGCTGATTTATTTCCAATATTTATGAATAAGTGTAAAATATTTTTTTCTTTATTTTCACATAATTTGATACATTAGAAAGCAGTAAATGGTCTTTTCATCATTGTGTAATTGTTGGTCTTTTGCACACTTTATAGTACCAATTTTTATTTTAGGTGATTGTGTCAAGATTTTCAGACATTTACTTTCTCAGTTATTTTTCACACAGGGCCTTAAGAATTTAAATTCCATTCTATAAAAGATCACAAAACTACTGTAGCTAAATAAGATTTGTTTACATTTTTTTACAGCAATCTATTTAGTGATGTTATTTTAAGTAAATTTAGTGTTTGTAGCAATAGCTGTTTTGTGATAAAAAAGAAAATAACAGTATTTTATCTGCTAATCTTGTTTGTTCATATTTATTTTAAATTTTTCCATAATCCCAGGTTCAAGTAATAGGAAAATCTGAGGCTGCTAGTCAGTCCATACTCTGTATTGCTATCAATCTTTTACTGTTCTTAGATATTGTGCATTAAATACTATCTACTTATGGATTAACATGAATCCTCTACATACTAAATCTTGGATATTCTGGCACTGTCATTGCACATGCTGAGCAGGCTGTTGTTTACCAGCTGTTGCAGCATTAACATCACTAAGTTGATGCACTTTGGTGGCTCCTTCCTGAATTGACTTGAAAATATTGGATGTGTTGCTTGATGAAAGCAATTGGTAACATGTGAATACAAATCATTTCCTTGCCTGATGCAACATGCATATTGGCAGGCTCCTCGCATATTTTCCAGTCTGTATTATTCACAGATTAATCAAACTAATTTACATCTTCTGGATTTACATTGGTCTGGAAAAAGGTTAGCAAGGCTTTTAATCCAGTGTGTTTAGAACCATCCGTCAAGCATGGAAGATTGGAATCAGTAATATATGTGAACATTTGGTATGAGGTAAAACATCTTTTGTTCATTGGTGCACATCTGAAATCTGTTAGTTATATTTACATTCTTTGGAAAATTCTCCTGCTTGTATTTAATCAAGGGATTCTTGATTATACTTAACAAATATTGCAGGAAGATGGAGAAACATGCCATAAATCCAGAGCTACTATAGCTTGAGACAGCATTTGCTTCTTTGTGTTCATAGAACCTGGGTTTACACCTCACTGAGCATCTGTTGAAGGAATTTGATAGACAACTAATGGTTAAATTGTCAAGATTAACATCACTGCAGCATTGGAAGCAATAACTTTGTGAGAAAACTTGGCTACCAGATAATCTGACATATTCCATAATTAGACATGTACCAACTGTACATGATGTTAGCGGTACTAAATACTGAATATGGCTTTTAGAGCAGTTATTTTACTCCTACTATGAAATAAATGTACAAGTGCAAAAACCCTGGTGTTCAAAGGGATCTGATCAAAAGGGAGATAATCAACAGTTTTCCTTAGGTTTTTTTTGGCTTTAGATTGGTAGAAGAAAATAATGCCTATCATTAGTGTTTTGCTATATTGTTATGCAGTTATGTTATCTTTTGAAGAAATAAATAGTGTGTAAATCAGTTAAATGTTAATCAAATTTAGAAATCAAATACTGATACAATTATTTTTTAAGTAAAAAATTTATCCTTGGTACTTTTTTAGTTATCATTTTGTGTTTACTATCTTGTTTCAAACTATTACAAGATTTTAAGATTAAATGGATAATAGCCCATTTGAAATAAAATTTATATTCATTATATATATGTATCATTGTGTCTATCATCATAATTAAATTTACAATGGGTTTTATCAAAAATGAATTTTTTAGGGATATAATTTAAAATTTATTGCATTTAGAAGATTAAAATGATATACTTTCAACAGAGTAGCTAATTTTTGTATATTGACTATGTACACAAGTGTTGCGATATCTCTTTAATGAACTTCTGATGGAGTTGTGCAATATTTATATTATATTTATCTTAATTTATGCTTTTATTCACAGCATAGATTTTATTTTAATTTAAATGCATTTTTTACAAGCTTATTCTAAAGACAAGAATAAAGAATGTTGGGTCAGTTTTTTTGAATAGATGACTATGCCAACAAGAAAGCCATAATCTTTTGAATCACTATAAATATAAATTTGCTGTTATTGATTTCATTTGCTAAGTTAAAAAAGGCCCAATAGATAAGGTTCATTTTTAAAAATTAAACATTTTATCCTGCTAATTTGGATTAATGCAACGATCATTTAGCATTATTAATGTAATATTTGAGCATTTCTAAAATTTGACCTGTTTGATATGGAATACAATTTTTTTGTAATTAGTTTTTAAATGTATCATTATATTATCATTATTGACATAAATAGTAAGAAAATAATGATAAAGCCCTTTGTAAATATACAGTTAAATATTTTAATGAAAGTTATTTATAAAATGCATGTGGCATAAATATTCTGAATCTGATTGATGTGCCTTTTATCTTGCATACCTATTTGTATGGAAATTAATTTCATTAGAACTTGTTTAGTAAATTCTCTATTGTTTGAAGTTGTAATGATAGCATCAGCAATTCATGAAGTAGTGACAATAATGTTACATCCAGTCTTAAGAGAAGAATTTTTGGTTTAAGACCAGAGTTATGGAGTCTCATCAGTTACATCACAAAATGATATTGTCACTTGTGATACTTAGTAGTTGTTCCCATAAATCTGGCCTTAAACTAAAATCTCTAATGGCTTAAGTGAGAAGGTTATGATTCTACTTCATCATTTGCCAGGTGGCAGGTGCAACAATCATGAGTTCTACTGAAGAAAATTAATATGTTTATTTAATCATGAGAATAAAAGAAAAATTTGTTTTTATATTTTAAAAATGTTTTGTCTTGTCTTTCTTTTTCATCATTCATGGCCATTGAAATCTCTTTAATCAATAGTTAAGTAATGTACACTTTCACTAAGATTTTTATACAAGTATTTCATAAGGCAGAGAAAAAATAATTTTGCAAAGTTTACTGATGACTGCTGCCATTAGAAATGAGTGGCAGCTTTCATTAACTACATTAGGAGTACACTTGTATTATTTTATAAATAAATTATAGTGATTACATAAGGAGAAAAGTTGAAATTTATTTTTAATGTTGTTGTAAGTTGTGGCCAGACTTTTTTAAGATGAAAACAAAGTTATTAGCGATGTCTTATAGAAACCAGACAGTTTGAATATTCCTTGAGGACCTTGTCAGTAGTAGTAACTAAGGAACTTATGTTTTGGTCTCCATCACTGGTGCGATGCACTGTGCTGAAGCTTTGGTTTAAAAAAAAGAAAAAATTACATCAAAAAACTTGACAGATAGCGGGATTAAGACCAAGTTCAATCATTTGTACCATCAGAAAATAGAAACACTACAAACAGCTGTTGAAAATTAACATCACTGCACACCATAACAGTCTTTCTCAGGACTAACCCTAAAGATGGGAAAGATCATCAAAACATAGGTTCGTTCTTTAATTATTTATATTAAAAAGGCAGTATGAAATGACTAAACTGACCCTATAGTTTCAAAGTTTTAAAGTTTCTTTTTTAAAATAATAATAAAGATGACTGACATTTTTTTTTTAAAAAATGCATTAGTATTTGTTATTGATTTTTATATGGTAAAATGGTCTCATACCTAATGATATTAATTATTAATTTAAATTCCTTGCACAGATTCATGCATTTATTTTCAGAATATATGTTAGGTATATACATTAAACTATTAATTGTGCATCTTTATTCTATGAAAAATAGTTCAGAAAGATATTTTTTAAAAAATAAAATTTTAAACTAGATTTTTCAGTTAAAAATCCATACTTTTTGCAAATAGTTAAGTTGATAATTTTTAAAGTTTTCTATTTTATTGAACAGTCCAAATCTTAAGAGATTTTTTGTTTTGCTTAAAAAAATTAAACAGCATCATTAAAAAGGCTGCTATAAACAGTAGTAACAAATGCTATTTTAGCTGTAGTTTGTTCAGAAACATCAGATTTCTTTGGTTTAGTGTTATGATGAGGTATTATGAAAGAATTAGTGCCACAGAATGGGCCCACAATATTAAATGTCTTGACAGTTTGACATTTACTTTTAAAAAAAATTATGCACTGCTGCTCTATATCCAGAAATTTGCACATAGGTCACAATATTTTTCTCCATAAATGAGAAAATTCCATTTTTTTAAAAAAAAATGTATCATTAATGAAAAAGTATATGTCATGTGTTATAGCTTTATATTTCCCACTATGCTTAACATACATGGATCAAGAGTGGTTAGTACATGTAGCTACACTGGTGCAAAAAATGTGACATTTGTGAGATTAAAATGAGGTCACTTTCTTGGTGAAATGACTACCATACGTAGCCTCCTAGGATTATTTTAGTCAATGGAGTTCTCCAATTTAACCACCATTGTAAGTTTTTCTTGTAGTTTGTTTATTGTATCCCACGCATGCATGTTCAGCTTCATAAAATACTTTATGTTCAAAAGCAATCTCATCTTATTCATGCAAATAGGTTTACAAATAATATTTACCATTCAGAATTGAAGCATTTTCTCTATTAGTTTTTGAGTGGCAACATTGTTTACAAGATCTTTTTAATGGATTGAAAAATTTTTCATATTAGGGGTTAATTATCTGAAGCATCTTTCATGAATTATCTTTGGCATTTTGCAAGAAAAATGGTGGAGAAATGGTCACATTAAATTGTCATAATTATAATTCAGTATTATATAAAAGACTACAGTTGATAAATTGGATACCTGATATGTACATATATACTGAAAATAATTGTTGATCATGCTAATAATTTAACGTAGAAAAACAAGCAAATTTTTTAGTTCAAACATATAAATAAAAATCTTCAAACTGTTTGGTTCTTATCATCAGCACAGAATCTCCAATGGCATAAATGTTTGCCGGCGGGGTGCATGGCTGTAAGTTGAATACCCTTAAAAATGTCAGTATTATTGATCTGAGCATAAGAAAAGAGCCATTGTTTTATTGACTGGTAACTTTTCTCATATGAGCTGTTTAGATGTTTTATTTATCTTGAATTGTTACAGCATGCTTGGCAATGTAAGTTGTTAATGGATTTCTTTTCTGTACACTGTCAACTAAGTTTATGCCACTATTGCTTAAAGGAGGTAATGTTTGAAAGAAACAGCTGGCCAAATTCATGACTTTGACAGAGTAGTTGTGGGGAGAATTTTGAAACCTTGGCAGATTCAGGATAAACAGTTTTATGCTGAATAACAAGATGGTTCCATTACTATAACAAAAGTAGACATACTAATTGTAAAAAAAATTCTAGTTGTGATTTGTAGAAAATGGTAACCAAGATAATGTTTAAAGATAAAAACATTTTACTTTTTTTGTGTGTTATCACTGTTTACAATAAGCCTAAGGCAAGATCCATCTTTTAAACTTAGTATGAGTTTGTCTTGAAGTAGTGAGTTCTGTCAAATTTACCTAGCTTTTGTGTCCAGGCCAGGTCATGCTTTATCGTAGATTCATTTTTTTTATTAAAAAGTCAAATTATGGACCTATGCTTGTTTTATTTTTTGATATTATTGTATTATCTGGAAGTTAAGTTATTATAAACTTTCTCTTTTTCCAATTTGAGGCTTATATTCTTGATTATTATGTAATTAAGTACATTTATGTTGATAAATAGAAATGTACAAGCTGAACATTGATTACATGTAACTGGACCTTGGATCCCATCACTCGGAATCCATTTTCAAGACACGCTTTTTTTTTTATTTTGACTGCATGATTGGGTCAGTTAGTAATCATTAAAGGTGACTCATCAGAGATGTATTTAAATTACATTTACACGCCATTGATATGCGTTTTTATTGATTGATTTTAAATTTAAAATTCTAATGACTACACAGCACTATTTGATTGTTAGATAAAACCTTGTTAATATAGAAAAAATTTCAGATAAATAATCGAAATATTGTATTACATTGGCCAGTAAGTAAAAGTGCTATTTAACACGAAAAAAATTTGGGAAAATGATTGATTTGGATGGATGGACAGATGGACAGACAGATGGTCATCAAAGCTTGATATTAGAACGGTGTATGTATTTAATTAAAAAATTAAGTCAGTGACTTCAAGTTTTGAAGTCACTAAGTGATCAGAAATATTTATGTTGTCTTTGATTAATGATATTTTCATATACTGTGTAGATTGCAATGACTATACTTCAGTACCTACACACAAAGCATATGTTCTTTAATAGAAGGGTCAAACTGAAAGTAATGAGCCCTAATTAATTACATGAAAACCACTATTCAGACAAATGTTTCATTTTATTCATACAATATAAAAACTCATGGAAATACCTGAAAAAACCCAAAATAAATAGTGTTTGAATTAGTTTATCCCGCATCTTGTCAGCTTACTTGGTGGCTTTTTTGAATGTTGCTTGTCTTCATTGTTATTGTTTCCACTGTTTAACAGTAAAGATCATCATTTCACACTTACATGACTGATGCTAGTTTTATTATACACATTTGCACATTAATGTTTTAGGAGTTACACCCTTTTTTCTTAGGGATTATCACAGCTCTTTGTTTCAAAACTTTATGTATAGTAGACTCCATTTTCAGTGTCTGCTACACTACCAAGTATGAAGTAACAAGACACCATTAGGGTTACTGAGTAGAGGCAAAAATGTTTTGTGAGTAGAATCACTGTTGTTTGGATTCCTATGATTGAATATGGTTTATTACCTTCAGTGCTTACAACTTAAACATTATGGTTATGAAACAGTGTATTATAATCAAAATAATAATATTCAGGAATAAGTTTAAGAAAATTGCTTTTCTCTCATCATTAATTTCTTTTAATCCATTGCTTAGGTAGGTGGTAAATCTACTAGTTATGTATCCATACGAAAATGGCCAAATAAAGTCAGCACTCAATGAAAGTTTTGGGTATGTCATCATAAGATTAGGACTTATTTAAAAGTCAAATTAAAGGTTAATGAAATTTAACATTTGTTCTGTCCACTGATGATTTAAAGAAATATTTTCAACAATGCAGTGCTACAAAATTTGGATTTGCACTAATTTCTTTTAACAGGTTTGAATTTTTCATTAGAAATTATTGAGGTCATGAAATTTTCTATTCATATATGCACAGATTATAAAAGATGATTTATTTTTCATATCTTAAGAATTAAGTTTTCTACCTGTGGATATGTTGAGAAATGAAGTCATTAAGATCTTAAATTATTTGTTTTTAAATATTCATTTTTTTTTTTACTAAATTTTTTTTTCATTTTATCATTCAACCCAGAATATTAAGTATTGATTTTCTCAGCACTGTTTAGTTTAAATTTATTTGGCAAAAACATCTGTAAAATTTGTTTCTAAATATATTTAATGACTTTATCAGGTAATTATTGAATTTTTCTTCTAGCTTATGTTTCATGTGTAATAATTAAATAAGTGTAGAAATAGCTTTACTTTTGTTTCAGGAATCTTGTATGAAATATTTGTGTCAGTAACTGAAGAATTAAATTAAGCAAAATCTTAATAATTGCTAAATGTCACAAAAAAAAGGTCTTTTGTATATTTTTGAATTTATCTGATAAATTAATAATGTAGATTTACTTCAAATTATATAAATCTATTTGGGTAGACTCATTTCATAAAGATAACTATGCATTTCACAAAATATGTTTACTAATGATATGAAAAATTTTTAGTCGTTATTTGATCCTTTTTTAGATGAGAATATTTTGCACATCTATGGGGTAAATTTTTATTTGAATTTTAAGAGAAAATTTGAGGAAAGTGTATATGTAGTGTAGGGGGTATGTCACAGTTTCAAAAGTTAGCAAACCATTTATAAGAGATGAACTGCCAAGTTTTAATTAAGTACAAATTAAAATTATAGTGACACATACATCCCAATGCAACAACAGGCACTTTTTAAAAAAAATCATGGTAAATGTAATTAATGCAACAAGACTGGGAGCTGCTTTTTTTTTTTAAGTATAGCATAATTAAAGAATTTGAGTGATTTAAAAAATAGATTTTAATTGACACAATAAATATTTCTGTAAAATCTATTTTCTGGAAATAGATGGTCAGCATTTTTAGTCTACTGTTTCTTCATTTCTGTTATCTTTTGCCTTTAGCGAATCCTCTTTTGCTACACTAAAATATCAAAAACTCAAAAAATAATCTTTTGTTAGAACTTTTGTACAAATAAATCCGTTGAAATACTGTTTTGAAGTATACAGTATTTACTACATGAAACTAAACTCACTACTTTTACATTATCTTTATGTAGGATTTTGAGTAATTTTGAAAACTTTTTTTTATATCTGACATCCACAACATACATTTAATATGTTACTTTTAAATTTGTAATTTTAAAATGATCTTCACACGGTTTATCAATTTATTACATTTTAAACACACTATGTTCAGGAAATAAATTTTTACTTTATAGTAATGTGGAAGACTTCACGAATAGCTTTGCTGGTGTACTTTTATTCAAAGAATGTTATAGACGTAAATTATGTAGATAATTAAGGACATTTGTTACCTTTAGGAATTTGTTGCTAGATCTCTTCACATGACTAAAGATATACCCTTTGAAAAATTATGGATTAAACTACTGTAATAAGTACCAGCTGATAGCATTATATCTACAATTTTGTATTGCCAAAAGGCAAAAATGTTTTCAAGGATTTTAGTTACACATTGTATATGATTTGTTGCCTGTTTGATGTCTGATGTACAGGCTTGATAAAAGATAATATTTAGAAGCTTGTTAAACATTTGTAGCATTTGAGATGTGAGCATAAAATTCAGATGAGAACTAATGTTGAACTTATCAAACTGTTAATGCTTCATTATTTAATTGACATTTAGAAATACTACCATAGTATTAGGTGTATGTAATTAATGGCTAGATTATGTGCATTTACATACATTATTGATTATTTTAGTTGGCAGTTATGTGTATAATAATTAGTCTAACTACAATAAAAATGGATATAAACTAAATGGTCTATGGTAATTGTTGAGACCATCTGTTGGATGGTAAAGGTTTGTGTTAGTAGCTATTTAGCCAGGAAATGTGGCTCAGTGGTGAGTGTGTTGGCTTCAGGACCTAAGGTTCCTGGGTTCAATTCTGCTGCTGGCACACTTTTGTGACCCTTGAGCAAGGTACTTTACTGGTATTGCTCCAGTTGCTGCTGGGGAGTGGCCTGTGTAGGCACTCAGACAGAGGAACCAAGGGCAGGGGACGCTCTATAGATATGACAGAGGCAAGTCTCCTATGACAAGGAAAAGTCAGAAGAATAAACCACTGCTGAAGACGGATGCATTGGGCCAGTGTGTGCATAACGATGGTCCAATGCATCCCACTTTTATGAAATGAGTGATCGAAGAAGTTAATAGCTATTTTAAATGTTATCATGAATAACCTTTATTTTTAAAATTTTCTCGGAAATTATTAAGAGAAATTCTTTGAAATTTGTATTTGGAAAAATGAACTTTGCACTTCTTTTGGTTAAGAAAAACCTAGGTGTGATGTTAAAATGGGTTACATATCAGAAATAAACTATGCTTACTACCATATTCTATAGTTGCAAGTTCAAATTCCAGTTTGATTTGCATCAGTTAGGAAAATCTCTGTGGCATGGTCTATTCTCAGTCTTCACAAGCTGGCTGCATGAGATTCTTCTGGGCTTTCTGGTTTTTTCTCACATCTAAAAATGATGAGTTCTCATAGGAACTTTATGTAGTGGTCAGGTGGCTAATCACACCCTGTTATCATTTCCTATGGTGAATGCTTTATGTCAATAGGTTAGGACACAGGTTTATAGAAAAAGATATGGTTGCATAATGAAGAACCTTCCACAACTGTTACCACTATGTATAATTACCTATTTTTTTCTTTTACTTGAGATATAAACAAAATTATATAATTACAGCAGATGAAAACTAGTAATTCATCATAATTGGAGTTGAAAATTAACAAAATGCAAAGAGGACAGTGTATGAAATAAAAATAAAATATATTTATCATAGGGCTGGCCGTCATTGGATTCAGGTTAGATTTTTTTTTTTTAAGTGTACAGTACATATTTGAAATAATTATAGGAACTAAGAAAAAACTGGGTAAAAAATTTAAATAACATGATAAATTGGATCTTGTATGTGAAATGAAATGCTTCATAGTACAGTCATGTATTTATGTAGTATACAGTGATTGGTTGTCAAGCAAGCAATCAGAAAGTGGCACATCTGCAAAAGAAGTATAAAAGTGTAGGCAGTGGTATCAGTGTATTGTGTTGGATATGTCAATACTATGGCTCCTTGGAAGGAAAAGGCTATGTGACAAGCATATAAAAATCAAAGTCTTAGTGAAGGCTACTGGAAATTATATGCAAGACTCTGGAGGAATTGCAAAACTAGTATTGTTAATAACAGACGTGGTCAAGGAAGAAAGCCTCAACTCTCCAAAAGTGATGTTAAGTACCTTAGAGTACATTTTCTATATGATCGATGATGAGCTACTAGAGCTTTTATGAATGATCTAGCTGTAGGTTTGGGTGGTAACGTTTCTTCAAGAAGTAAGATATAAATTAGTGCAAAGTAATTTCACTGGATGTGTAGCTGCCTGAAAACCTTTGCTGAGGAGAATAAACCAATGGCAAGGCTAAAATTGGCAGTGGAAATGAAACAGTGAGATGGTCAAACAAGGAAGGTAGTCATCTACAGTGAAACTTAGTTTGAATTGCTTGGGAATAGTCAGTGACAATTTATTTGAAGGCAGACCGGGGAGGAGCATAACAGCTACAGTGAAGTATGGGAGTGAATCAGTACAAATGTAGGGGTACATATTAACCAATGGTATTAGATATTTGCATAATATCAATGGTATACTGATTGCTGACTGTTATAGGCAGGTTCTCAAACATTATGCTATTACCTCAGGAAAACATCTTATTGGGTAGCGATTCATCTTCAAACATGCCAATGACCTCAAGCATATAGCAATGTAGTGAAAAACTATTTATAACATAGAGGCTGATGGAACACTCCCAAAGCTGCTTTTTCTTGCACAAAGCCCTAATATGAATATCATTGAGGCTATATGGAGGTATACAGCTACTGAGAAAGTCAGACAGTAACCAAACATACCTTTGATTAATTGTCGAAAGTGCTTTAGAATATTTTGAACAATATTCACAGTAATACATTGATAACTTGTAAACGATGAAAACAAGATATGCTCTATATAAAGCAAAGGGCTCACATATGAAATACTAGTACACTTACATATTCATTTTGTTTTTGTATATTTTCTGTAATAATGGATTGTGTGTATTATATATGCCTTTTAATTGCAATTAGTTATTTTTTTGTGCACATCCTATTTGTCTTTTCATGATTATTCTCAATATTGCAGATCTTTAGCATAAATTGACATATGGAGGTTGGGTGAAATTTTATATTTTTAAAACAAATACTGAATCAAATAAAATAAAATAAAATCTTTAATAACTGAAGAATATAAGATGAAAAAAATAAATGAAAACCAGATATTTGGTCAATTTTATATGCTAATAGGCTATTTGGATGTAGGTTCAATTTAAAACAAAAAAAAAACAACTGGTAAAAAATGGTTTGAGCACCTGAAACAGTACTTTGGATTTCTGTGAACTTTTCACATCCCTAAAATTGCTTAGTAATATCGCCTTTGAGGCACTGAATATCATGTCTTCTGAAAGGGATATTGCGAAAGATTAGAGTACAAAAATGCTGTTTGCCTCACAATTTCAGGTAAGATATTATACAATAGCAATATATAAAGTGAAAAGAAAAATTGAATCAAGTGGAAGAATATGTTAAAGAAAAGTAATTGCATGGAAAAAGTAAGAAAAATTATCATTAAAGAGATATGTGAAGTGCAATGAAAAGGTTTGTGGGTAATTCATTATTTACTCATCAATTAATATAATTTAAAATTGTCTTTATTAAAATGAGATTTAGCCATTCAAAACATACTATTGCTCCTGGATTTTTCTTATATACAGGTGCATCTCAAAAAATTAGAATATCGTGGAAGCGTTCAATATTTTTTGTCACTTATTTCAGAAAGTGAAAATTGTATATATTCTAGACTCATTACATGTAAATCACTATTTATGCAGTATAAATACCATTGAATCTCTCAGTCTGGTTCAGTACACAACCACAATCATGGGGAAGACTGCTGGCTTGACAGTTGTCCAGAAGACACTCATTGACACCCTCCACGAGGAGGGCTAGCCACAGAAGGTTATTGCTGAAAGTGCTGGCTGTTTGCAGAGTGCTGTATCAAAGCATATTCAAGGTGCACAAGCAAGAGGGATGACCGCAGCCTTGAGAGGATTGTCAAGCAAAGCAGATTCGAGAACTTGGGGGAGCTTCACAAGGAGTGGACTGAGGCTGGAGTCAGTGCATCAAGAGCCACCATGCTGGGCTACAAGTGTTGCATTCCTAGTGTCAAGCCACCCCTGAACCAGAGACAACGTCAGAAGCGTCTTACCTGAGCTAAGGAGAAAATGAACTGGACCGTTGCTCATTGGTCCAAAGTCCTCTTTTCAGATGAAAGTAAATTTTGCATTTCATTTGGAAATCAAGGTCCCACAGTCTGGAGGAAGAGTGGAGAGGCACAGAATCCAAGTTTCTTGAAGTCCAGTGTGAAGTTTCCACAGTCAGTGATGATTTGGGGTGCCATGTCATTTGCTGGTGTTGGTCCACTGTGTTTTATCAAGTTCAAAGTCAACACAGCCATCTACCAGGAGATTTTAGAGCACTTCATGGTTCCGTCTGCTGACAAGTTTTATGGATATGCTGATTTCCTTTTCCAGCAGGACTTGGCATCTGCCCACAGTGCCAAAACTACTAGTAACTAGTTTGCTGACCATGGTATTGCTGTGCTTGATTGGCCAACCAACTCGCCTGACCTGAACCCCAAGAGACACCAGACCCAACAATACAGACGAGCTGAAGGCCGCTATCAAAGCAACCTGGGCTTCCATAACATCTCAGCAGTGCCACAGGCTGATCGCCTCCATGCCACGCCACATTGATGCAGTGATTCATGCAAAAGGAGCCTTGACCAAGTATTGAGTGCATAAATGAACATACTTTTCAGAAGTATGACTATATTATAAATCCTTTTTTTTTATTGATCTTATGAAATATTCTAATATTTTGAGATACGTTTTTTTCTATTTTTTTAGCTGTAAGCTGTAATTATCAAAATTAAAATTAAAAAATGCTTGAAACAGTTTACATGTAATGAGTCTAGAATATATACAATTTTCACTTTCTGAAATAACTGACAGAAAATATTGAACTCTTCCACGATATTCTAATTTTTTGAGATGCACCAACCTTAAATTAACATTTAGTATAATATACATCTTTCAGGTCTTATATCATGCTATTCATTGCAATAAATTAAAAATCTTATTTTGTTCTTTATTCTTCTGATGATTAAAAAGTAAGTTCACTCCAGATTACTTATTATATAATTTTCAAATTAAAATAAATAAATGAATGAATATTACTCAATTATTGTTCACAGTTTTCCATACAGTAAAGCAACAAGAATTTTCTATCTGTACGTTCCACAAAAGTTACAGTTTTGTCTTCAGGATTTTAAACAATAATGTTGGTTTTTACAGAATAAACAGAGTATTTCTTATTTCTCTACAAAAAGCCTGTCATCAATTTGAAAAGAGTACTCATACTAGTACAGTGAATAATTCATAATAAATCTTGTGGAAAGAAATTAAATGATCGGTTTGTTTTCAGCATTATTTAATATATACAGGTGGTTTAGGATTTTATCAATTATCTCAATGGAAGCATATGGACTTCATTATAAAAATTTTATGTCATAGGCTTCTTGGTTTTTTTTTCAAAGTTAGTCACAATAGACCAGTGATATTGGGGCAGCTTTTCTGTCTTCTAAAGCATGGTGACTACTACAAATAACATGTTGGATTAAAGATTTTATGAAATTCAATAAAATATCTTTGTTTTTTCTTGTTTTTTATTCATTTTGTCACAAAAGAAGCTTTTTTGGTGAGAGTATGAATTTTCTCTTATTTTTTTTGTAGTGAAGCAGAACTTTCTGTAATATCTTCTAGTAGTTGTTAATAGTGTTATTAATCTACAGCAATTAAGGATAATTTAAGAAAATTTTAATATTAAAAGAGTTGTTAGCATTTATTAAAAGAATGATAACTGTAACTGTGATCATAAATCATATTTTTCAAAACTGTGTACATACTTATTCCCATTTTTTAATTGTTGTAACCTAGATGTTTATTATGCTCTGAGAGAATCACGAACCATAAAATTCTACAAATAGTTTCTCTAGACAGAGGTTAAACAAACATTTCTTCCCGGAGTTGTTACCAGTCTTTTTCTGGTTTTAATTAAACTTTAAAATGTTTTAAAATCTGTGAAATGATATCTGCCATTCAGTTGTTTGTTTTTAATATATTGAGTAGCAAGAAATAAAATGTGCACTGGAGAATTTCCTAATAATTTTTGGTTATGCTTAATGAGTTATTCTGAATTCAAAATAAAAAAGATTACATAATTTTCATAATGAAAACTTTTTTTTGTAAAAGTATTAAATGGAGAAACTCTAAAGAAAGTCACTGTACTTGTAAGTGCCTTGACTCATTTTTCAGCTCTAAAAATACATTTTTTTTCTGCTAAACATAGAAATTCTTTAGTAGATCCATTCATACTGAACATGAACAAAAAACAACAACAGATGGACTGTTTCAAAAAGCTTAAATAACATTTCTAGCAGGTAGTCAGACTGGGTCAGTATCAATTTTTCTGAAAAGGTTCACTGCATAATAATTGTTTTTTTAATCTTTTGATATCTGGGCTATACTAAATCTGATACTTTAAACGGTAGACTCACCACTGATTAAATTTTTTTATTAGATGTTCTTTTAAACAGATTAAATAATAAAAAAAATAACTTTATAGTATAAGTTCCTATACTTTTCAAAAACAGTTTCATGTGACATCAGGTTGTAACTGACTAATGTTTAATGTTTTAAAAAAGTGTACCAAGCATGAAATTCTACTTTTATATCTCAGAGTTCTAATAAATTGACGATATTATGGTGTGGGTGACATGATTATGTTTAAATATACATTAACAGGGTTTTGTCATCTATTGTTTTTAAAGAAAAAGCTCAAAGCTGCATTCTTTGCATTAAGTTAATGGGTGGGTGGAGAAACAAATTTCTTATTGTAATGATTCTATTATCTGTGAAGCACAGTAAGTGGGTCACAGGTAGTTGACCATGTGTCTGTGTTGGGTACCACAGAATCACAAGGAAATTAACAGTATTCTCTTTGAAATTCAAATAATTTATTCAGTAATTTTTTAGAAAAGATATTCTTTAAGTTAGATTTGCTTTAATTTTATCAATAAATTTTAGTTGATACTAAATTATAGTATCTTACAGTTAATAAACATTGCAGACTGTTGTAATGACCCAAGCTTCTTTTTATCAGATACTGAAAGTCATTCTTGGTTTTGTGTTACATTGATGATGACTATAAATCCAATAAGCATTTGCTTAAAAACTTTTCCCATATTTCCTGAATTTAGTCACATACATAGTTTTATATTATTATTTGATATTTAATTTTAAATAAAGATGTGTATATATATATTAATATTGTTATTTTCAAAGAAATGTTTTAAAATTTTGGTAGGTATTAACAACTGCAGAATAAGTAATTGAGATTTTACTTCAGAGCCATAGCTGCAATTGCTTTTATTTATCATCGTTATATTGCATTTTTTCTTGCAAAATGTAACTACATTGTTGCATCATTTGCATATCTTAGTTAACAAAAGAGAGAGAGAGAGAGATCTACCATAAGTGTGGTGAAAAATTAGCAAAAATGTGTCTAAGAATTCTTAGCTTAATTATCTTGGTTTCATTTGGCATACTTCTGAGATTAATATGCTGTTTTTTTCTAAGTCTAATTACTTTTGATGTAATTTTAGAAGATAGGAGAAACCAATTTTTTTCCAGAAAAATAATTGATTATTGCTTTTTGCAGAATTCCATTTTATCATACGAATAAGTATCAGTTTTGAACCTAGTTTATTTTACACATCAGAGGCTATGATGCATATTTTTTCACTTTCACCTACAGTTGAAGTTGTGAAATGCAGATTTTCTGTCAATATAGGATTATTTTGTACAATTTTTTTTGCAATTTCTTTCTCATTTTAGTTAATTAACTATCCAAAGAAACATTGGATACTATGATTGATTATATACATTATAGATACAGTTGAGTTAGGAAAGTTAAAATCATTTTTATTTTGCAAGAAAGAGCTTTATTAATTATCTGGATGTTTGTTGTAAAGACCAATTTGTTATTTTCCCTCTTTTAAGATTTTATAATTTAGATAGAATGGAAATCAACATTTGCTGTATGGAACTCCATGCATGAGGTTAAATCTGATAGTCAGTTATCAATCAGCAATTGGAAAAGACTGTTCTCACTTCTTTTTTTTTACTTGGCTAGCTGTAATATTCAGTTTTTGAGAAAGGAAAAAAATATATGGTTGTTATGCTATTGTTCCCTCATTTGTAGGTACAATCTCATTTTTTCCAAATTATTTTCTTACCACCTGCACATATCAGGTATGAATTTTTTTAATATGCACTATTATTATCCCTGCATTATATTTATGTAAATTTACCTTAGGCAGAAAAATTTAATATTTGCTCAGTAATGCAATATTTTGTTTTGGTTATATTGAAAAGAAATATATCCATATTTAATAAGAAAATAATCTTGACAAATTCTTGGCATGTTTAAACTAAGCAAATAATGAACTTGTATCTAAATAATGGGTTATAACTTTAATCTTTTAACATTCTGTGCTTAATTATATGACTTGAACATGCACACTTCATATGCCAACATTCAATAAAAATCTGCAAGATTGTATGACAGTCAGAAGGAAATTTGATGGAAAGAGGTCAGAAGCACTACAACTTTAATTTACTGACTAATCTGATGGCAGGAGCAAGCACCACCACCAAAATTTGCAGATTATTTTCTTTATTGCATAAGTGCAAGAGGTTAAAAGCACATCTACAGTTTACTTATTGCCTTTAAAAATCATGCTTTTATTGAGCTAGTGAACATAAAATAAAGTCTAACCTTTTAAGTGAAATATAAGTGAAATGTATTTATTTAAATAAAATATATTTAGTACATAATATTTAAAAATTTTACTTTGATAAAAGAGGTAGATTTGTATGTATTAAATAATTAGAAGTAAAATCATTTTGAGATAATTTTAGAAATAATCTTGCATTTTTCTTTCATTTGATTGCTTCTGTCTGTTTTGAGAATCATAATGAAGACATATTGTATAATAATTTCAGATGGTCAGGATATTAAACAGAGAAGCTGTAAATTAAGATGCCTTGAACCATCTTGGAAACTTGCCAGATTCTAGCCATTATACCAACCTTGCTACAAGAAGTTCAAAATGGATAATCTAAAATAAATCATTATTGTCATTTTATAGACAAGGAGAGCATTAAAAACTTGCATCTAGCTTTATATAACAGTTATTAGCAGCAACAACATCTTTTAATGTTTATTTTATACAATATAAACTTTTTTAAATTTGCAAACAGTATTCATTCTGGCAGTCAAAATTTAAGAAAGCCTATAAAGTTTCAAAGATTTAATTAAAGTTGATTTGAACTGACATCTTTTTTTCTTCTTTTTTCAAATAAGTCCCATTTTGTTTTTGAATGACTGATTTTTGCATATTTATAACTCAAAGGGAAAATGTTGCAAGGAGATATTTGTTATCAATTATATACACTGATTACCTGATTACTCTTGCCTTAAAAAAGCAAACAACTATTTGTTATAACAGTAAACAAAATTTTCAAAAAAAAGCATAAGATAGTGGGTATAAGATGGCATAAAATTTTATTTTTAGATTTATGTTAATTACTATTGCAAAAAGTTTTAAAATTATAATGAGAGTTTGTTGTGAATTTTATAAATCCTAGTGAATCTAGTTTTAAAAGCCTTTTATATTCTAATCAACAATAGAAAAAATCATTTTTGTTGTTTAATACTATTGAAGTAATCATGACATACAGATATATTTTCAGTTAATAGTTAGTAGAGTGTAAAGTCTGAAATTTTACTCCAAATGGAAAATTTCTGTTAAGAAATTAATTCAATATTTTGTTTGAGAGTTTCTAGCACAAATGGTATTTTAGCATGAACATCTTATGCTCTTGAAAAAGGCATTACCAAGTGCTGCAAGTCTCATACTAGCACAAGACATCTTGCAATGGCAACCTGAATCATGTCCAAAACTTGTTTCAGTGGATTACGGTCTAGCAAATGAACTGGCCACAGTATATGACTGATTCTCTTCAGGTACTGGCCAACTTTCTGGGTAAGATGTAGACAGGCATTGTCATTCATGAGAATGAAGTTATAGTAGTGCTATTTGAGATAAAGTTTCATGTAAACATTAAGAATCTCATTCCTCTACCTTATCGTTGTGCCATTCTGGAAGACATGGAGGTGGCCTGCTACCCCAAATAATGCCTTCCATTACTATCTATGAACCACATCTATTGCAGTCATGCTTGGCATCAATGAAACCTCTTCCCTGGCCTTCTTCACACTACCACATCAATCTGTAAGTCCAGAAAAAATCTGTACTCATCTGTGAAAAGTACAGAGGTCTGGTCATCACAGTCCACTTTACATAGTTTATAGCCCAGTCCCACTGCACTTGTGGTGGCCAATAGTGCTATGTGATACAGGGATATACCTTTTGAGAAGCATTGACATCTGATGCATTTTGAAGATCAGACTTTAAATGAGTTAGTTTTTAGCATGCAGTGCATTGACATTTAAATGAAAATCAAGGGGTTGTCATATATTTGCATGCATCTCAAACCTTGAAACTAGAAGAAATTCAGTCATACTCTGAGTGAGGGTCCTAAAATTTGGTTAGGTTAGGAACTAAAGGTAAATTATACATGTATTATATGCATGGTTTGCTGACAATCATTTTATCCATACCAAATAAAATTTTTAATATACTATAATGATTTCTTTCATTTTAAGGGTGACTACAAATTTCACTTATAGCATTTTTGATTTGTAGCCAAACTTTTTGCTAATTGTCCTTAGTGCTTTTGTATCTGTATTTTGTACTGAACTTATTTATACGATGCTTAATGATTTCAGCACATGCAAAAACATCTAATTTTCTGATTGGGAATAAAGGAAAGTTGATTTTATACAGTATTATAGTTCTTTATATTTATTTATTTAATACACAGGAAATAAATTTACTTTTATAAAATAAATGTCTTTAAATAATAAATTTATATTGAGATTTGGGTTCTATGGCTATACATTTTGTCTGTCTTTATTAGGGAATATATATTGTCTTAGATTGAGAATATGAGCAAAATCATCCTGTACTCTATTTCCAATGGTTTTTCTTTTCTTTCTTTTTTGTAAATATCAGAAATGTCTTTTTTTAAAAAAAAAGAATAATTATTAATTAAAAGAATTTTGGCTAAAATAAGTCAGCTTTAAAAAAATATGCAGATGATTTTTTATCTTTTTCCATTTTTATTTGGTAGTTAGAACTGTTTAATAATATATTATGATGTATTTAATACTATTAATATTGGAAATACTCCTGGGAAACAAAGGTGTGTGTGTGTAAAAACTTTCTTTAATTATAATTTAGTTGAAGATTTAAAAAAATGAGATAGCTAATCTCATAACTTTTTTGTTTAATTTTAAATTGCAGCAAATGAAACTAAATATTTTAACACTGACTGTATGCAGTCTTAGACTCTTATCATTTAGTGCTTTCACTGTATAAGTGTATTGTTAAAATGTTTAATTTATGTGGAATAGACCTTGAACATCAAATGGCAAAATTTTATCTGGTCTCATGATTTTTGAATGAAAGCAGCATGTTTATCTCCATTTTATACTTGTTTAATGCTATAAAACCATTTCTTTCTTTTGTATAAGGTGATAGTTGGATTTTTAAATTCAGTAAATGTAATAAAAAATTTTAACTTTCAGAATGTCAGGTGACATTTAACTTTTTAAAACCTGTATCAAGAACAAAGCATCATTTTATAGTCAGGCTTAAATGTGTTTAAGAATTGTTTTTATCCATTAACCAGAGCAACAAGTTGGTTAAAAACAATAATCATTAGTCTTCAATATTTTAGCAGCATTATTCCTCTTTTTAATTTACTATTATCTAAAATTGACCACAGTTTTGTTTATCTTTTTAATACATGTATAGGTGCTGAGTTCTAAACAAATGTATATTTTATTGTAAGTAAACAATTTTTTATCTGTTATGAATGTTTAGCTCATCATGCCAGACTGTTAGGCTGATCTTTATTAAACCAATAATCAAGTCATAATGCATCATTTTAAGAGTTCTATGATGTATAATCATTATAATTTTTTTTTATCCAAATTCCATAATTTTGTGTAAATCATTATCTTTTTTTATGCATGTAGTTGATGTTATTGTGATGAGTCATGTGTTTCTTGGTGCTTGGATGTTTTATACATACTTTTTTATGTGATTAGCATGTCTGAAATATTTTTCAATTTTAGTTGAATGTTTTATTTGTATAAAGTCTTTTTGTGTGGGGGGGGCATCATGAACTTAGTTGCAAGGGCATAGTTCATATTATGACATCTTTAAAGTAATTATTATGTTTATAATTTAACACATTACAATGTACTTGTACCCCCTTTTTTTTTTTACCATTTTCTGAATATGTAAATTTATGTATTTATAATAGTATTATTAAAGTATGGTTTATATACATAATTTTGTATGAAATTTTCACATAGATTAATCTCTTTAAAGTGTTAAAAAATAACAGACTGAAGAATCAGTTATCATAAATTACACTGGACAACAACAAATTTTCCATTGAGGTAAAAGTATGTGTCTTAGACTAATTCAAATATGCTGTTTTCAAATCTGAAATCAGAATTAACCCAATACATAAGGATTTTTGTTACAGAAATAAATGAAAATCTAATGTTATATATTTTGAGTGTTCTTTTTAGTACTATGTGCATACTTCAGGCTACATGGGAGAACCACGTGGTTGCCTGCTTACATGTACACACATGAATACCATGCCTCATGTGTTGTAGTGGAGAAGTGTCAGTTGTACATTGTTCTTCTCAGTGTTTGGACGTAGTAGCAGTTACTCCGTAAGTAATCTATATTTTCGATGTGTTTGGTTTATTTTATTGAGTAAACAATGCTGTTCTGTTTTTTTTTTTTATTGAGCTTTTAATACATGAAATATTATTTTATTTCAGATTGATATGAATAGAAGAAAGTATCTGAACAGTGCAAACTGCTTTTGCTATGTATGTGGCAAATATACACCTCGTAACCAACAGGAAAAAATAACCAGATGTCTCAAGATTGCATACAAGCAATACTTTGGTTGCAAGGTGAGTGACCAGGACAAGACATGGGCAGCCAACATTGGTGTTGTGAGTGATGAGCATGGTGAAAGGTTCCACCAATACACAAAGTAATGGAGATCCGCTTTCAGGGGAGAATCAACTCCAACATGATGGAGGACTATTAATGGCTTCTTCAAGGACAAACCACTGCTATTCACAAGCGTAAAATCAAGTACTTAAAGCATTTCTAAACAGTTAATGTATACTTTATACAATATTTTTATGTTGTTCGATGAGTTTGAGCTTATGGATCATAGACAATGTGTTTATAATGGGAAATGAATTTAATTTTTTGCAATTTTTCGATGTCTTGATTTATTAATAAACAAAGACTGAAAATGACATTTTTCTGCACCTAACAAATCCTGATGTCTGGGTCAATTCTGACTTCAGATTTGGAATCAGCTGCTTGATTTGATAAAGGGCACATACATATACCTCAGTAGTAGATGAAAAGTTATTTTTTGTTGTTTAGTGTTATTTACTCTTAACTCTGTTTCTAATCATTGTTTCAATTTAAAATAGATAATGCCATTACCATTTTTTTTTAAAATAAAACTATTCTGATTGTTTTCAACTAACAGCTTTTATTTTCATTATCCTTTCTCAATTGGTAACTGATATTTTTTTAACTTTCAAAATTTTATAGGATGGATGATGGTTGTCATTAAATTTTATTTGTAATTCTTATTGTCTTTTAGATATTACTAGATTTATTTTAAGGTTTTCATACCAGGTGTACTACAAATTCATTGAATGGTACATTCTCTGAGTTTTATTGACACTATTGATGGGTTATAGGAAGCCCTCCTTTAACTAAAAACATTCCCAGTTTATCTTTTTGTCAGTTTTATTGATGTAATTCAGATAAATAATTTTTTTAAATTTAATATAGTTATGAAAAATCAGTAATTGTCAACTGTTAAAATCATTGTATTTTTCAAATTGGTTTTTGAAAATTTTCTTTTTCAAAATATTGATAGCTTGCATAGATAGAAAAATTACTAGATCTTGTAGAAATAAAAATGTACAAATCTGGCAACAGGAAAAATAAAATAAAATTTCTGTAAATGCTAGAAATAAATTTCTGCACTACATTTACATCCTATTTTTTAAAAAAATTAATTTAGTACCAGTCTCCTAGGTTATAAATAATATTATATCAAAATAAAATTGTTTTGACACTGAAGTATGTGCTAATTGTCTTTTGTAATAGTGTTTGTGGTCTGATGAGCTTTGAGAGCTGTCAGTGTATTTGTGATTTGTAGCAAGCTCACCACTGGAAGTTCTCCAGATCTGCTGGGAATTTCTAGTAATTACAACAAATCTACTATAGTCTTTGTTTAGTGATATTTGGAACTGGTCAATAATAGTTTCTGTTTGAAACAGGAAAATGTCATTAGTATAATCTTTTCTGTTTAATATAGAAAATTAGAAAGATTCCAAAACACAAATGATTTTAAAACTCTGGTAAATGATTGTTGATTAATTAATGTGAAAAGATGAATGCATATTGTTGCATCATAACTGCAAGTAAATTCTTAAATATCTTACCAAATGAGTAAAATATTTTAAAATACATGCAGAAACAATTACAGATTTCCGAATTTATCTTCATTGTTCAAATCAAAAATAAATTAAAACAACACAATGATGAAACAACAAATTTGCTTAGCTTGATACCACTGTGATATAGAAAAAATCTTCATACTTTTATTTTTGAGTTTGCATATTTATTTCTGTTCTTCATTATCTTTTTCTCTTTTCTTACAACTAAAAAGAAACAACAAAACAAATTCTTTAACTAGTTGATTCTGTGAATCTTAAAATTATCTCTATTAATGGATGAAAAGGTACACAAATATTACATTTTATTGATGTTACAATTCATATACTGTAATAAAATGCACCAGTTAGAAATAGTAGTTTGGACTAAAATGGATCAGTTCAAAAAAAATCTGAAATCAATTCAAAACGATTTAGTTTTACACTAAAGATATAGATAGCATCTATTAAAGTATCCTTACTTGTAAATAATCCAAAGGTACAAAGTACCAGGAAAATTGTTGCATGCTTGAACAAAAATTACAAAAATAGGACATTGCTTCAGTCTTCCATGTTCATTTTTTTTTTACATAAGAGTTCAGATATGAATTCTAATCCTATCTGACAGTTAATACACAGCTCTATATACATTAGAATAAAAAAGCATAAATTTGATAGTTTTATAATACAGTTATCCCTCAATTTACGAAAGATCGTTTTTCCTGTTATTTTTAACATAATATGTGAGGAATGTGTTCCTTACTCAAAATTTTGATACTCTAAGGCAGGGGTTCTCAAACTTTGCGATACCGCAATCCCCTAAAATGATAAATGCATTTTTGCAACTCTTTCCCCATGAATAAAACTGATGATTTCATCGGGGTTAGGGTTTGACAAGAAATAGATATACAGACAGGAGCAGTGATTAAAAATAGTATGTATTTTTAACTAATTTAACTACATTTCATGAACAAATGGGCAAATTTCATACGTTCAATATTTTTTCTTTGTTGTTTTAATAACAACATAGAAAACAAACTGAAATCAAATTTATTCACAAAGGCTTATTAAGCTTATTAAGCTGTTTTCTACCATGAGTCCGGAATACTACTTCAACATATCTCTCAGTCCAGAATTCTGGACTAATCCAGAAAATTGGCATGTCTGAATATACCACTAACTTTTTAATTGGAAGGATGAACTAACTTACTTTTCATAATTCCTGAAATCTGGGTGTTATTTTCGAGATAGCCACTCATTTCTTGTTTCTCATTTATTTTTAATCGGTTCTGGATCATCATCATTGAAGATTGTCATGCTTTTCGATATGGCTGAATGCCTCTTGGAGCCTCTTCATAGTCAACTAGTGTGGTGGTAGTGGTGATGTGTTGCTGCCTTTTTCTTCCATGTTAGTCCTTGATCAAGCTCTAGCAGGTCCTCAGCATGAGATGATAACTATTTTGCCACATTTGAACTTGAAGTGGATCTTTTGTTAAACATCTTGGAGAGATGAAATAAATTACAAAAGATAAAAAGGACAAAGAAACACTTAACAACAACAACAGCACAATATGGTGAATTAAGGTAGATGCTTGCGCATCTTGTTTGCATTTTAGTAAGACAACCAGTTTCATAGTTATTTCATCTTCATAACTGAAAAAACTGTTTTGTAATGGGCAAATTGTTTTACTAATTTAGAGAAAAAAGTCTCATTACAGCGAAAATTCATAAATCAAACATTGATTAAAATGGTAACTAAATAACCTAATTGTTTACTAAACAACAAGCAAAGCAGCCACATGAAGAATATAGAGGAATTTTCTAATGAACAGACTGAACATATGTAAAGAAACCATTTTATTTATGTAATCCTGTATAGTTCAGATTAATATTGATATGATCTATCCTTTTCTTTATGATAGCATACCAATTTACCTTGACAGCATGTGAATTAGATTAACCATTCAAATCTTTGGGGTTATATTTTGTGATTGTTGTGTTCACATTTTAAGAATTTTTTGGAAATGGATTTATTCTGTGACACTTGGTGAAAATTCTGAATTCATATTTATCTTTCTCTTTGGCCATTTTCTTCATGACACTTTAAATAAGAAGCTGAACTACAGTGTTGACTGGATAACAAACAAAGGTAGAAGAGTGTTCTACTCCTTTTTAAAGGAAAACAATGACTTGAAATCTTTCATAACTTAGATAACAACATTAAATTATGTATCATCAAAGGTTTTCCTTTCATAATACTACTAAATAGAAAAAATGTAACTCTTGGATGAAGTGAATAGCTGAGTTACATATGATGGTAATTAGTGTCACTTAATTATATTTACCTTGCATTCCAATAATAGAAGGCAAGCCTTTTTTTTAAAAAAAAAAAAATGATTTAGATTGCTTGACGTACAACAGACTAAAGATGGAAAATAAAATAATTGCAAGCATTTTAGATTATATTAACATTCAAAATTTTATACAACATTAAAATTAAAGTTAAAGCTTTTAGTTTTATTCAGGAACAATTTAAAAAATTTTTTTACATGTGTGCATTTAGAACATTACTTTAACCAAATTGTACAAATTAATTTCTTGTTTAAAGATAAAATGAAATGGTATATATATTTATTTATTTATTTACTTATATATTTCAGTTTATATGTCATGTATTTTTGTTTATTTTTATACTGTTTTTACTCTAAAATTATTATTGTCATTTTTAATGCTCATATTTTAACTCATTAATCAGAAGAGTTTCATAATTGCATTTATATTGTGCTTTTACACAGTGCCCTGCCATATTCATTTGGCAACTATATCAGATGAAAATTTACATATTTCAGGTGTGATTATGTATATATTGAATATCTAGATAGCCTATCATCATACTGAAAACAGGTAGATCCCATAATATTATTCCACTTACCCATAAGTATGTAATTGACCTTTTAGAATGTGTCCAGAGTCATTGACAGATTGCCAAAGATCTTTCTTCTCATGAATCTTTGGGCATTGTTATTATAGCAAATGTCACCTGTGAAAAAAATACTTGCAAGGCCGTTAGTGACACCAGAATAAGAACATGCCATTACTTTCCATTTTCACATTCATCATCAAGATATCTCCTGTTGATTTTGCTAATGCAACAGAAATAGCCAAAAAAAAAAAAAAAAAAACAGTTCTGTGTCATCTCCAGTAACTAGAGTACCAAAGATGCATAGAATATAAAATACTCCTGATCAATACAAATGGAACACTTCAAAATATCTGGTCAAACGATGTCTGGCAAGATCCATGAGTAATGGTAATGTGTATTCTTTTCTGGTGAGTCTAGGTTACACCAATTCCTGTCTGTAGGAGGTCACACTTGGATTTAGAGAAGCTCTAAGAAAATCCTTTAACCCCAATTTTTTTAGCACATGTTTAATTATAGAGATATGATTATCCTGGTATTGACTACAATCTGGCTAGGTGGAAAGACAGAATTGGTATGTGTGGAAGATGTCTCGATTTTGCTAAAAAGTACAATGCAATTTTAGAGACATCTACCATTTTCCAACAAGACACATTAAGATTCAGTGCTCATATTCTTCAGCATGATGGTGCTATATGCCACACTTCTTGTGTGACTACAGTGTGGAAAAGGAATTAAGGTACTTCTTTCCTGGGTATCCCAAAGCCCTAATTTGAATCTGATTGAGCACTTTTGTTGGATTATGCATTCTATATATTTACCAATGAAAAAAAAAAAAAAAGTTAAGACAGTGTTAAAAAAACCTACTCCATTAATAGCATGCAGAAATTATAAGAACATTACTACTACTAGAGTATTCTTGTTTAAGATATAGAGATTTTTATGAAAACTAGGAATTTACCCATGGAGGTGTCATAAGGAGTTACTGAAATGTATTTCTATTGTGACTTTATTTTAGGATACATTTTGTTTTTTTTTTAACTATAGGAATAATTATCATCAAAACTACAACTTTAAAGAATATTTTGTATTAATAAATTGTTTAATTAATTATTTTTTTTATTCATTATAGAATTAAAATCAGTCTGAGATGGAATTTCAGATATTTTTCTGGTAAAAAGTAGGATCATTACATTGGTGGTACACTGTTTAAATAACATAAAAAAACTTATTCATAAAATATTATTCAAAATTCAGTACAAAAATTTAATATACCAACCAACGTAATTTTAATCCTTTCAAGATATACTTTGTGTCTGTAATTGTTTGTACCTCTGATCATTTGAGTTTGTATTTTTTAAGATAAGTCTGTGAATGATTTATAAATTGGTAAGGTGTATTTCTGATGACATATCTGATAATCTAATTAATTGTGTAAAAAATCCAGTTTGCTCTTATATTATCCTACTTAATGACATTGACATACTAATTTTATGATCTATTTATTTTCATACTTAAAATTGTACAATTACTTAATATATAAACGTGATCAGTAGTTTGTATATCTTTAAACTTTTCAACAATAGAATTTAAATGCCATGTATAGGATTAGTTATACAATTTAGATTAGCCTGAAAGTTTGCTGTAGCTCACAATTATCATTTACTTTTCCATATAATTTAGCATCATTGAGAAGAAAAACAAATCAAATAAGTGCACAATTTTCTTTAAAATGTTAATAATTGCAAGAAAACTACTGAAATATTCCTCTTACATATTTTTAAAATTTTACTGAAATTGTGGCAGTATTATTAAATTTGTCTTACTTATTATCATTGTTGAAAAGATTATCTAGATATCAGTTTTTTAAAATCTATTATGCTCTATATTAAACTATTTTAACCAATATTACGGATTTAGGCAATCAATAATGTTATGAGCCACTACAATTTTTTTAGAAATTTGTATTACAGTATTTTCTCTTTCCAGTGAGTACTCTCAGTACTAATGCACTTTGTGATAGAATGTACCTGTAGCATGTCCCAAATTTCATGCATAGACATTCACATGATAGGTGAATGACACAGTCTTGTGAGACTGCTTTAGTGGTGTTTGCTAGTTGATGATAAAATGGCAAAACTAGAAGTTGTAGAAAGGTGGAAAGCAAGTACATCTTGTTGAAGTGTCTTACAAGCTTGATGTTTATAATGAAACACTGCAAGGCTGGTTGAAAGATTAGATGAAATAGCATGGATTTTTAAAAAAGTGTAAAATGATCAGGAACTAAATAGGAAGAAATCTCATTTGGTTTCAGAAACAGTGACTGATGATCAATATGTTATGGTATATAAAAAAAACAAAAACCAGTGCATTGAACGTGAAAGCAGAATTCTTAATAGTGAAGCTGGCAGAAGAGAAAATGTGAAAAGTAAATTTAAGCTAAGTGATGGTTGGCTTTAGTTATAGAAAAAAATGATGTGGCATGAAACAACTGAAGAGATTTGTTATTAATACAAATTCAGCAAAAGAAAATTAAATAGCTGAAAAATGAGTTATTTTTCTTCTAATAAGAATCTCTCATAAACTAGTACATGTTGTTTTGTTAATTATTCATTGGTTTACCATATGTAAATAAAGCATTACCTTGTTACCCACTATATTGTGCTTTCATTATAATGCTCATTTTGTATGGCCCTGACATTAACAGTGCAAGCATTGGAGTACTATATGATTTCCATGGTGGTGATATTTCTTATTAATGAAGATTTTATTTTCTAGATATTATGGGGGATATGATACTTGACTTGATTTTAACTGTTTGATTAAACAATTCAGTTGCTCCTTCAAACATGAAGTTCAGCTCCATCTCTCTTCTGTTCTCTTTTTAATCTGAGGGCTGACTAGTGATCTCTTGAGTCATTGCTTCTCTCTCATCTCTGTATATCCCACTTGTATGCTGAAGAGGCTTGTTTTTCCACCTGATTAGTCTGCTTGTTGTGCATTGGATATTCTGCTTTTCTACCTAGACAGTCTATACAAGGTGTGATCAAGAAGCTTTGGGACAAAATTTATTCAGACAAAACTAAAGCACAAAACAGTTAATCAAATCCATCTCCTTCAAAGTAGTCCCCTCCTGATTGAACATGCTGATTCTAACACTCCTGCCACTTGTTTAAGCATCTCTGGTACTCTTCTTTCATGGGGGCTTTCAGTTCCTATGTAGTATTTTGGATGATGGTTGGCACATTCTGAAATCTCTTTACCTTTAGGGTGTATTTCAGTCTGGGGAATAGAAAAAGGGACGTTGAGGGTGTTGTGCACCATGAATTTGTTCCATACAGTCAGACAGTGAATCATTGGTTTATTTGGCTATCCTGAAATGCCTAAGAGATGCAGTTTGACAGAAACGGCCTAGAAAATGTCAGTCAGGTGTGTGGATATTGCATCACGATAATGTACCTTCACATTCAGCACTCTACACTAGAATTTCTGATCACACACAATATTCCACTGGTTCCTCACCCACCATATTCACCAGATTGGGTACCGAACAACTTTTTTTAAATTCCTCAGACTGAAAGACACCCTAAAGGTAAAGAGATTTCAGAATGTGCCAACCATCATCCAAAATATTACATGGGAACTGAAAGCCACCATGAAAGAAGAGTACCAGAGATGCTTAAACAAGTGGCAGGAGTGTTAGAATCGGCGTGTTCAATCAGGAGGGGACTACTTTGAAGGCGACAAATTTGATTAACTATGTTCATTTAGACGGTTTGCTTGTTCATTTTAATGGATATCAGGATATCAAAGGATATAATCTTCTGTAAAATTTCATGAGTACATTTGATTAATTGTTTACTATTGCAAACTTATTTAGATTTTATTAGCTGTTAAGAAGGTTATTTGGCTTGAAAAGTTTGTCATTTTTAGCCAGATCAAAAGTACACAGTAAACAGAGTAGCAGAAAAACTGTCAAAATTCTTTTGTTATTGAAACGTAGATTTTATCAATGTTCTTAACAACCATCTTTATAATTTCAGGTGCTGAGAGGTATTGCCGTTTCATACCTGTTCTTTAGAAACAAGATTTGCCACTATACTTAATAATTGGATTATCTCTAAATATTTAAATTGAAAAGATGAAAGATGCAAACGGTAAAGACCTAGAAGTAAAAAGCATGACTGAAGAGGAATGTGAACAAATCTTACAGGTGGTACAAAGAGATTTTGAGTTACGACAACGGGAAAAAGAAAGACTTGCGTAAGTACAACTTTAATATTACTTTGTTAATAGTAAAAATTGTTTTTTCATTGCTAAGTTTATATCTTAGAATATTATTTTTTTCTAAAGAACAATTGCTAAAACCCTGGGAAATGCTTTGGAATATTTAGTATATCGTATGTAAGTAGATTTTTAAACTCCAAACTTCTGATGATATTTGTCTCTTGTTATCAAAAGAGACTGTCTATGTACTCTACCTTTATGAATTTGATTTTAGAGTTTTTCAGAACTTATAGGCTGCTTTATTTGTCTATTTGCTGGGCATATTTGCTTACTAATTCCATTGTATTTTGCTTCATATTCTTTCATTTCATCATGAATGATCTGTAACCATTGATTTCTGTCATGTGCAACAAGATCTCATGTTTTCACTGGAATCTTCACTACTTAAAGTTGGCCTTCAATCCTTGTCACTTATACTTGCCTTCATAATAGTATTTTCACAGCTTATTCTCTGAGGTAAAAAACTTTTTTGGGGGGAGTTTCTTCTGGCATCTTCACCACATGACCTGATCATCTTGGTTGTGTAGTCATGATTATGTTTCCAGTGCCAGGCATGTCTGTGCACTTTAGTGCTTCTTCAAGTTTCTAGTCCTTAATTATAAATCATTGTGAGAAGGTGAGCAAAAACAACTAAATGTAAAGCATAAATTCCATAAATAGTTGATTTTTGTTGCTTTCTGTTTTTGAAATTACTGGTATTTTCCCAAAATTTGAAAGCTTATATTTCATGTTTAAAACTTTTTTTCTGCTTCTACACCTGAGATAACATTGTCTGGTTTAATACTTAACTTGTGCGATATTTTAGTACTTTTGTTCAGCAAAATTAAAATGTTCATTTTAAAATTATGATGACTATTTTTGTGTACTTTTTATTAAAAAAAATAATGTATTGCTATTTCTTTGAATTAAGTTTAATATGGTGTTTATTTGTACTGTTTAGATTTTAAAGGGTCTTTCCATACAAGGTTTACATATTAAAAAGAAAAAAAAAATGGCCAGAGGCTAGTAAAGCCTCAAATCAACTTGTCTGCTTGACAAGGCTCCAGTGGAATACAAATATATCTTTGACAGCCATTTAATTAAATGGAAGATGATTTTGCTTTTCTTAAACATTTCCTTATTTATTGGAATGAGAAAAAAAAGAGAGAATTAATCACTATTCTGTGACATAAATCTGAAATAAAGAATTTATCAATTTAAGTTTAATAGTCAGTGTTTAACTCTTTAATGTAGTAGACAGAACTATCATGCAATGTGATTGTTTTTGTTTGAAAATATATTTCAGTAAATTCGAAGTTGTTCTGAGAAATGAAGATACTGAGAAGCAGGTGCTAATCAAGCAAAAACATTTTAGTGAAAATTTCTGTATCCAGTGCTGTCATCCCTTTGGAATTCTATTCAATCGCAAAAAACTCTGTCCAGTGTGTGGTTGCAATGTATGCAAGTCATGTAGTCAATATGACTTTTCATCCAGAAGTTACATATGCCATACTTGTCTTAAAAAGGAGTGAGTATTACCTTCTTTTTTATTTTTTAAATAAAAAAGCAATATTTGTGATAAAGTGTTATGAAATAGCTAAGGTTTTCTGCAAGCTACTTTGATTTCATCTTTATATTAGTCAATTATTAGTTTATGGCCTGATTTTTCATGTTTTCATGTTTACTAATTCATTAACATTTTTGTAAAAGATTTTAAAAGGGAATGATGGTTATTATAAAGAACATAAGTATAATAAAAATATGTAGATAAAAAATTAACATGTTTAAAAGATGAAAGGTAGAGATAAAAGCAAAGAATTATTGATACTATTATTGCTGTTTTGGTGTATACCAGTCGTTACAATGGAGACAAGCCTGGTAAGAGGTGAAGTGCCATAGTTATCTACTATAGTGTTGCCTATTCTGTGCCATCAGGGGCTCAATACATCTAACTTTGGTTGAGAAATCACTACTAGAACTCTTCAGTTTTATATCTATGGTGAAATATTCAAATTTTTCTCATCACATTGTTTTTTTTTTAATTTTTAGATTTGCATTTCAAAAATCATTTCCTGTTGCCATATAAGCTATCTTTGGATATAGTTTTGAAAATCCAATAAATAAAGCTGAAATATCATTTTTAAAATTTTTATGTAGAAAAGTTTTATTTCAAAATGAAAGTCTTTGGAATTTTATTTTATGGACTGGAAATATGAAAGAGATCTATAAATGTTAGCCAGTCATAATTTTTTTTAAAAATACATTTTACATAAAGACTCAGTTTACATAATTAAAAAATAAAACCATTATCGAATTTAACTAAAAAATTGATTTAAATTCCAATCTTTACTTATTAACAATGAAAATTCAGAAGAGATTGATATTTTATAAGTTTTATACCAAAATGTATCACTTTTCTTGAAGCTAACACTTGATAGCAGAAACAAAATTCACCAGACTGCTGCCAGTTTTTCATTGTTTATGCATACAATTTTAATAATGCAATTAGTCTCATCATCTGTCATCTACACTGATGCTTGTTTCCTTTTCTAGCATTCTCTCTCAGCAGCAAACCTTTTATATTATAATGCATTAGCATTAATCACTTAATATGAACTCTACACATTACAGCTGTGCTTTCCACTGTTAATTCATCCTCCTTTTTTTTTACCTGTCAGACTACATGCAGATAAAATTTCTTGAATGCATTTAAATTTTGCTTTTAATTTGCATTACTTTTATTTCAATGATTTATATATGATTTGGGAAAGGAAAAACTGCCACTTTAAGTGACTTTATTCCTTATGATTCATTACTGAAGACTCCACAGCAAGACATTAAAGTTTTGATCTTGTAAATTTAATTTTTGAATATTTTGCTTAAAGAAAAATAATATAAATAGACAAGGAAATGTGAGACTTATTTATCTCCTTAATGTAATAGGCAAATTGATTTCCTATTAAATAAAACAAACTGTATTTCTTTTTGTCATTTGTTTATCTTTTTCAGTTATTTTATTTATTTTTTGTATTAACTTTATATTGAATAACTTGTTTACAGAGAAGTGAATTTTTCCTCTTCTCTTTCTTGCAAACCAGACATTTGAGCAGACCATTATGGATGGTGTTTACACTCATCTAACAGTTTGCTAGAATAGCAGACATATATATACCACACAGAAGATATTGATTTCCTCCAACAGGAAGTAGTTGAAAGTAGAAAATCTGTAATATTTGTATATATTACAAAACTAAAACAAAAAATTAAAGATACTAGATTACTATTTAAATTTGTGTCATAGACTTATTTAATATTTAAAAAACAAACAAGTAGCATTTTTTCTTTTACGTAAAGCTTATTTATGTGTGACTTAAAGGTTTTTTACTTTAATTTTTATTATTGGAAATTCTTACATTGTTTGAAGAAATTATTTCTGTAGCTACATATTTGAATGCTGCTTATTTTAGTGCTATTTGCTTACAACAATAAGCTATTTAAAAAGTTTACAATTATGGACATGCATATTAGAAAGACTTGTGCTTAGTTTATTATGCTAAAGTGACAGAAATTATATAATTTTCAACGGAAGGTCAGTAGCAAACCTAGCCTAGCTGGACATGTCACATATGGTTGAATGAGTGTCAATCTTTAATCTTTATGCTCTGATACATTTAATACAAGCAAACTAAAAGTACCATTAGATCTACAATATAGACATGGGAGTTGGCCATTGCATAGAATCCTCGTTTGAATTTTTTCTTCTAATGGACTAGCAGATGGATTTCTACAGTGGCTGAAATTACAACAGTCTAATATAAATTTTATTTTAGAGGTAAGGAAGGAAAACCTATATTTCCTGGATATGCTGATGTTTCCTTTTTAAAACAAACACACTGGAATGATTGCTGTTTCTAGTCAAATAGTTTAATCAAATTCTATATTTTAAGTATGCACCCATAAGATCTCTTTACAGAATCCACTGTACATATTGTATGACAAAATGTTTAATTATTGCAGTCATTCCTTATTTAATTTCATACAATACAATTCAATAAACAAATTGTTTCATTACCTCAAATATGTACAATTGAGTTTATGTTTCCATTTAAGAAAGAAGACTTCAATCATTTGACTGGTAGCATGATGAGCATATTTTGTAGGCTGTCAGTCCTGTGTTCCAAAATACAAAAAGAATTGCACTGCACGATTATTGGGAATGAGCATTTGGCTTTCTTAATCATGTCGCTTTAACCACCTTTGTCATCAATTTTCTTTAAACATAATAAGAATTTTTTCCAGAATTTCCAATGAGTTGAAATTTAAAATGATTGATTCTTTCGCTATTTAAAAATCTTGGTGATCAGAAATTGTCAATATATTTAATTTTTTTTCTTTCTAAATTTGCATCATATTTCTTTTTTTGTTCCTTGTATATGAAGTTCAGCCTTATCAAATCTTTTTCCAGGGTGTTTTTGATTTGGAAATCTGTTTGGTTAAAGATAAATGGTGTTTTTGTTTATAATATTGCTTTCAAAATTACAAGCTCACCATGCAAAAAAAAATTATCTGCCTTTTCAAAACCGTATTGTTAATGGAAATACATCATTCCATAAAAAACTATGAAAAATTGAACGAAGCATGTATCAGAATGTATAAAACGTTAATTGTGACATTGTTATTACTTCAAGATTTTCCCATCAGAATAGTCAACCCATGAATTACTACTGCATCTATTTTGGCCATTTTGTCCACTAAATTTTCAAATTATTTCCTTGTAATTAACTGCCAATCCTTTTGCAAGTAATCCCTTTTTACTTGACTCTTCAATCTAGTTTGTCCCACGCAACTTCAATGGTGTTCAGATCTGGATATTGAGGTGGGACCAAACTATAGTTTTATAAGTCTTAATTCTTTTCTAGCAATGTATTGAATATTGAGCTTTGAGTATGCTTAAGTTCATTATCTCTCTACAGTAAAACTATCACCTATCAAACAATGCTCCGATAGAGCTTCTTGGCATTGTAGAATATTGCCATATCTTTTTTTTTGTGAGAATTCTATCAATTTTCATCAGGTCTCCAGCTACATAACTATAAATAACCATATGCTTTCACATTTTCACTACCTTACTTAATCTTAGGCCAAGAGCAGCTTTCCTTATATTAGAAGATCAGAGAAAAGTATGACTATCATCAATTAGAAATGTATTTCAAGCCTTTCATTTGACCATAATATTTCAGTATTGCTCCAAAGTATAGCTCTGATGTTGTTTAGCACAGTTAGGTTGCTAAGTTGCCTTTTATTGTAACCACAAATAGCTACTATGCAACCAATCTATCCAACTTCTCTTGGCTGTCTTTTGTTGCTAGAGGTTGAGATATTAAATGCTGCCAAGGAATTGTGGTTAGCAATTGGTTGTGAAAAGGTTTTTTCAAGACTTTTGAACCAGTGACCTATCTTCCTGTTTCATGGATTTTCTAAATTCATGGCTGAGCCAGGTGATTTCATTCTATAAATTGTGTGTTTATATCTCCAACTTCTTCTATTTAGGATTTAATACCATTTTCCATCAATAAGATGAGTTAATTTTTATTCAATTCGCAGTACCATAATGGAAGCTGGAGGAGCTCCAATATCCAAAAGTCAGACACTGATTTTAAACAAGTGTTGCCTCTTATCCAACAGCAGCTTTCTTTGGATTGCTTGTCAGAGAACTAGCTAAACTATTACTAGCATTATTAGATGACATATTGCAATTACTACAATTATTATCACTGATAAAAATCATTAGAAAGAGAGAGTACAAGAGATCAATAATGAAGTAAAAGATGCTAATCATCTGAGAAGAAGCAATCTGAGCATGTACAGATAACTGGTGACTGACTTATGAACTACAAAGTTTGTATGGCCAAAAATGAACTAATCTCTAATCTTAGATTATATTGGCAGAGTTGGATAACTGGACAAGTCAGTTATTTGATGTCAGATAACAGTTTGTTTACTGTAGTTGTAGATATGATTTGGGATGTACATAATACCACCATGTTTTCAGTGTGGACTAAATTTATCATTTAAAGAAATAACTTGCTAGGTTCATAAACATGAAAAAGCTTGAATGTAAAAAAAACAACATATTTAATGGTTTATATGGTCTGGTAATTTTTTATCAGAATTATAATGTTTTCTTTTTCTGATATAATGCATTTCCATTGGCAGAAAAGTGTTTTCTTATGGTGGGTTCACAATTGTTGTATGTTTTGTATTTACATTGAAACTGATGATATTTGTGGAGAGCCAATGTTATAAAGATTCTATTAATCTACTATTTTAAAACCATGTTGAAGAATTAATGTATAGTTTTATAAACACTTTCAGAGACTTGAAGTTGATGTCATTTGATTGGTTTTATACCTCAGTAAGCAAGAGATTCAAAAGATTTGGAAGTGCCAAAGTTGTTCGCTTACTGTATAAGCGGAAGAAGCATGCAGATACACTCATTCAGTGTGAGTAGAATGATTTTATCATAATTTGTATTCAAATAACTTCTAGGGACATTCAAATGAAACCCAAATGATTACCATTATAGTAATGCTATTTCAGCTAGGTTTCGTTTGAATGTATCTAACAGAATGATTGTCCTATAAAATTCTCAAAAATAATTTAAATTTAATTTTGAAAGAAAAAATACAAGTATATTGCTTTGTTTAACACTGCTTTAGATGTGTTTACCAGTGTTGTTATATAAATTTTTAAGTACTAGCCTACCACAGTTTTCATTCAAAAAATTGTTGAAAATGAACATACTTTATCTTAATGACAAATATATATATATTCTCTTTAATTTTTTGTTATTTCTGGAGATACTTCATTGTATCTATAAGAGTATAAGGAGTCACACAACAGGAAAATTAGATGGGTCAATCTGTTTTTCTTAATAAAGTTATAAATGAAAAAGTATTTTCAACATAACCAGGTAAAGAGTAATAATCAATATTTTGAACAGTGCTTTCATCTGAATGACAAATGCTATTTGATGTTTCTGTGCATTAATCTCTCCTATGCTCTAGGTAATAATTCCGTTATAAATGCAAAAGTTGAAAAAGATTTGGATATTATTATAGATAGCAATTTTAAAAGTTAGTGATAGAGCAGAATTGACCTTAGTGAAAGATCTTATTGTAACCCTTCCCTTTACCCAAAACTTAATCCCTTTTAAAATGTGTTTGTATATACTTACAGCTCTACCAAGTGTATTGTTTGTTTGTTTTTACTATACATTTTCATGTACTTTAATACAATTTAAAAAAAAAAAACACTCACTCACTTAAATTGCATGTCTCTCACTCTGCAAGCTTATCAGTTAACTTCTGTAAATTTGTTTTCTTAGCTCACTTGTTTTCATTAAATAGTATTGCTAATCCACAAAGTCTGTTTTGCCCATTTTTACTATGCAAATAGTTCTTAATGTTCTGAAACAGAAATGCAGTGTAAACATCTAGAAAACTTGATGTTAATGCACTTTTTTCAGCAATCAACAAGTTTTGCCAAATCTTTCTGGTTGATTATGTGAGTTCAAGCATTATTTGAACAAATGCAACTGTTTAAGCAGAGTAGGAAAAATGTCTTTGTTGAAATGTTAGATTAACTTTTAATTTGCTTGATATTCTTGCAGAAATAAACATATGGTTGAATGGCACTGACTTATCAGTAACTGTCTGTAACCTTTTAAAGCAATTCAGTTGGACATTTATTATGCTAACTCATCTGTAAAACACATTTTCTTTGAGAAAACTATCTGCATCAGCAAGTCTTTCATCTTTACAATTTATCAAAATGACATTTCACCTATTCCATTCTTCTTAAAACTTCATTTGTCCCTCTCCACTTTTCTGACAACTTAACTGTAGATTTTTTGGCATCTTCAAATTCATTTTGAAAATTAATTAGATATTTAGTGTCTTTTTAAATAATGCAGCTGCTTTTAGAAAGTCAATGTCTTTTTTATTGCTGTAATTAGACAGCATTCACAGTTTTTAAAATCTTTGTTTGGAGCAGAGCAAGGGAAAAAAAACAGAATTTTTTTATAGTTTCTGTTTTTGTCAAAATTTTTGCTTAGAACTGACCTTGTTGGTGCCTTAATTTTATTGGCATAGCAAAACCTAATAGATATAAATGATTCTTAAAGGAAGACCATTGGATTGGACATAACCTTTTAAAAGTAATGACCCAGCATTTGGTGCTATGGCCAAAAAGAATTTATCATCTTTCAATCACATGATAAAAATGTTTTACTTTCAGTATTCCTCAATCAGCATTCACATTTTTCTTGGTTATTCTTGTAAACCCGAGTACACAACATTCATGATAACCCCCTACCATGGCACTTAGAAATATCAAGACTTGTCTGCTTAATGCTATTTAATTTTTTTTCCTCTCTAGTCCAGCAGCAGATTTTGATTATTGATTTTTTTTTTTTTTAAAAACCCAAAGGCATTAATTTGCATTTTTTAGCCATGGTTTCAACTTTTATGTAACAAAACACCTGACCCAGTTTTTAAAAAAATATTTAGGGTTCTGTCCATTAAAAATTAAAATGATGCACTGTCTATTTCTTATCAGTATATACATTTTGATTAAATTTCAATGAGTTTATCTTAAATTGTATGACTAAGAACTCCATCACTGGTTCATAGCCAACATCTCTATAAATGAAACAAGGGTTTCTGTTATTAACATAGCCAAAACTTTATTTCTTGAAAGCTAAATTACACAATGATAATGTAAGCATCACCTTGATGAGTCATTCCCAAACTTGTCTCCAGAAGCTTTCTCATTTTTAAATTGCGACTAAAGATGTTCATTTGTGGTTACATGTAATCCCTACTGCTTATTCACTAAACAAGCATTTTAAATGTATTTCTGGTATTTCTTGTTATTTGGTTTTGTTGATTAGTTGATTCTAGTCTCAAAATTCTTTTACCCTTGCTGCATTAAATGTAGTGCACTATGATTTACAAATAACTAACATGCTGGCAATAAATGCTATCTCATTTAGCAGAATAACAAAATGTGTACAATTATATGATAGTACATTTTGGCAAAACATGGTATCCCTTGGTTTTTGTGGTGTGGAAATAGTCCCTCAGGTCTAAATAAATCCTATGATATCACAACTTTTCACTTAGCTTTAATATCTAAATGAGAATTACCTGTCTATAGATATTTAGTGTCTCCAGATGAGAAACACTTTCTTCAACATTTAGGTCTAATGATGATGTTGTCTAACTCTCTGTTTCTTAAATCACACGTGAAGTCTCTATCACATTGCACTCTTGCAAAAATTTATCATCAGTATTTATTTTAGTACCAGAAATTCCACATTGCTTGTAGGTACACTTTCTTGTTTTGGAAATTTCTCTTCAGATTTGCTGGTACTTTGAAAAAAAAAACAAAAAAATTTGGAAGCGTTACTGCCAATAGTCAGTCATGCTTTCCCATTTATGCTTTCCTGATCCATTTCTATGTTTGGGGAACACTCTCTTTCAACAGTTTTGCAAATATATCATTCATACAACATATCAAATTTTAAGATTTAAAAGTAGTATCACAGATGTGTGCCATACATTTATCGGTCTATTTAGTCTAAAGGAAACAGTCAAATTCACAAAAAAAAAAGGTTGAGTGCAGGGTCTCCAGTGCATCAGTGATTATATGTGTGCTTCTGGAGAATATCATGGAAACATGATGATTAATGCATTCTCTAGAAATTTCTGGAACTTTTTTCTCTTTTCAGTTATATATGTTTTTCTAAAAATTAATATTACTGAATTTATTTTGAGTTTACCATTACAGCTGTAAGGTATAAACTGTATACAATTGTTTACACACGTTTTTTGTGCAAGTCCTATTTTTCTATGTATTCTTTGTCACATTTAACACATTTTCTATAGAATTTAACAAGAGCATTGAAGTCTGCATGAAAAACTATGGCCATTGTTCCTTTAGCCACTCTAGAACCACATTTTCTGTCTTGTCACTTTTAGAGTGAAAACAGTGCGGAGTCTGGGATTGTTCTATATGGCTTGTCCAGACATTTTCTTCATTGCTGCTTCATTGAATGCCCAATGCATTGAAACCCTAAAAAATGGAGGGGGGTGAAAGCATTGTCTGCCTTGAAAATTATGAAGCAGTGAAATGTGTTCTGGAGTGGTTAAAGATGAAATCATTACAGTTTTACTGTGCAGGCTTTGATGCTTTTGTTGAAAACACTGGATAAAATCTATTTCACATTTAATGCATTATATAGAAATATAGGATTTGCATGAATAATTTGGCTAAACAATTTTATTTAGTTGAACCTTATAAAGAGTCAACTCAAAATAAGTTTAGTGACATTACAATTGGAAAACCCGCTCATGAATAATGTAATGTAACTTTTAATCATACACTTCTTATTTGTCATGTTTGCTGTATCTGCCTGTCTATTGTATGTTCTTGCAATAAACTCAGGGGATAAAGTGAAAGGAGGCCTCTGCTAAGAAAATCACTAAGGAGAGATCCCTGTGGTTAAAAAGAAAATATCAGGGGATGGGGAACAAATGTTGCAGAGAAAAAACAGAGCTCAGAATAACTATTATTGATCACACAGACATGACTAAAATATGTTTATTAGGGATAATGGGATATGCTAGCAGCAGTTTCGGGGAGTGCGGAGATAATGGTAATGCCATTAGTGACCACTGCAACTAAACAAGAGTAGCATGCAGGACATGCACCCTCTTAGATTATTACCTTTCAGAGCAGGTTTCTGCCAGCATTTTGATAACAGCTGCTTGCACACATTACATTAGGCACTCACCAGCTACAGATTTTCACTTTAACTACTGAATACACTGTACTTTGGTAGAAAACAGAACAGGTGGAATACAATCAAAATAGTTTTGAATTGATCAGCGTTAAAAAATGGGTTGGTGTAGAGCTTTAGCCAGAAATTAATTTCTCATTCACATAATATAAGAAAGAGAAATTTTCAATTAGTTCAATGGAATAATGGGTATTTTGAAATGTGATAAAGAAAGGTGCTTTTGACACAATTTTAATAAATACAACAGGGTGATCAAAAGAAAGTATCTATACAGTGGAGTATATTTGTAATCATTTTTGATTCCTCTCCTTGTGCTTTGTTGTTTAGTATTGTAATTACCAAAATGACCAACAGATGGCAGTTCTGTGCGAGGAGTTGTACTGTAATTCCAAAAATGACCAACAGGTGTTAGCAGTAAATTTGCAATAGTGAAACGTGAAGAATTGCAAAATGTTTTTGAGAATATGAAAAAACATGTAGAAAAATGTTTGAACATGAGTGAGGCTCATTTTCAGTATTCGTTGTAATATATAGTTTATTGTAATACTTTATTGTAAGAGTTAATGTATTGAAATATTGAAATATAAACATAATAAATTTTCCACTGTATAATTACTTTTTGATCAACCTGTATGAACATCTGATCATTTTTTTAAAATTTAAAGAAGACGTTGCTAATTATAACGAAAAAGAAAATTGGGCTTTGTGATTTTCATTGAAAGGATAAAAATAATTTTGACAATTCATGTTTATCATTAGACAATTTGGCTTTTGGCTGCAATCTCTATTCCTTTGTTTCTGGTCAGGGGCAACATGAACGTATATGTGGTTAACACTGGTAGAGTACTGGGTCTGTTAAGACTGAAAGCTCAAGTCCTTTTGTACAAATTACTGATTCAAAAGAGATTTACAACAATGTTGATCAGAAGTTTGTCTAATTTTAGTTATTGAGAAAGACCTGAAAGTTTTTTTGGTTACTGTTCTTCATTTGTTGATTGTTGGTGAGCTTAACAGTAAGTTTCCACTTTGAAATTTTGTAAAGGTTTTTGGAATTTTTTGTGAAAGCACTGAATATGAAATGCAGAGATTTTAAATGATGAGCTAAGTTATTATTTTTTGTAATTATCTTGCCTATTAAACCCTGAAATAGTAGAAAATTAACAGAATGTGAATTATTTATTCTTTTTATTTGTAGGATCCAGTTAGACCTGGTGGAAATAAAGTAGCATATATATAGTCTTCAAATGCATTCTCATGAAATTAGTATTTACACACATACTACACTTTTGGAAATGAGCCCCAGTTTTAAGTTTAGTTTGTTTTGAAAATGGTCATTTTTAAACTAATGACAATCTTTCGGCTTACTGATTAACAGAGTTAGAACTGATAGTTTATAAATCAGTGATAATTGGAAACAAATCAAACTCTTTTCCATTTTCATGGTAACAGTTATTAACAGCAAATTTTTTAAAGCTGCCTTGTTTATTACATACCAGGAATTTATTAGTTAGTCAACTCTCAGAAGAATGAAAATATTGATTTTGATCTCCATGAAATTGGCTCACATTGTATATTTTCAAGTTAAAATACTACTTGTGATAATCATTGTCTAATCTTATAACAATACTGTTTAAAAATGGCAATAAGGCAGTACATCTTTTATACAAAAAATGCCAGAGTAATTAATTTAGTTTGACATCTGAAGCATATACTGCACTGCATTTAGTTGAGATGTACTTCCAATTCTTTCCTGGCTAACTTTTATTGATTCTACCAAAAGAATTATCACACATGTTTATGATAATGCAAGAGCATATAAACTTTTTACTGGGTGCTGTAGCATGAACTGTGTGAGTGAGCAGGTGGAGGACAGACTTGCAGATGGTAATTTCACAGTAAAAGCTGTAACCTTCCTGATTTTTGCATTATTGGTGATTTGTAATAAGATAACCAGTACGCCATAGTAGTATATGCTTCCCTAACATTGCTTGTTATTGAAGATATTTCCGAACATTAATATTGAAAATCTACACTTGAATATGTTCTACTACAGTAAACAACCTGTTATTTTATCCTAATGGGACCTTAAGATGTAAAATATTTTTAAAATTTGGATATCTTAATGGAATGTTTTAAAAAAGTGTTGCTGCTTATCCAATAGCTTCCTTCTCCTCTAATTCTTCTCAATACTAAGAATTATGTATTCTTTTCTTTTTTGGTTGCTTGTCAGAGAACTAGCTAAATTATTATTAGTATTATTGGATAACATATTACAATTATTATCACTGATAAAAATCACTAGAAAAAGAGGGTACAACTTATCGACAAGAAAGAAGTGTAAAAAATGCTAATCATCTGACAAGAAGCGGTTTGAGTATGCACAGCTAATGGATACAGCTTCTCTGCTGGTGACTGGCTTATGAACTACAAAGGTTTGGTTAGCCAAAAATGAACCAATCTTGGATTATATTAGAAAAGTTGGTTTTCTAGAGGGTGGATAACAGTTTGTTTACTGTACTAGTTGAACAGGTTGATAATGTACATTAAAGATATTGAAATAAGTGTGCTGTCGTTGCAGGAAAGTAGTGATAAATATTCTTTGTCTTTAAAAGCTAGATTGTAGTTGCCAAATTTTATTAGCACGACAGTTTAAACAACAACCTCAGTCAAGGTTCAGCGAACCACTGCCTGTTCTCTCTTCTTGCCTTCAGCAGAATGAAAAATTTAGATGTCAGGTTTTCCAGAATGTATTAAATAAAATTGCAATAATTATTATTGATTTTTTTAAGAATTAAAAAAGACACACTTCTGTCATTTACTGAGATAATTAACCATTAATTATTTTTTTAAAACTTAGATTAAATTATTTCAAACCATTTCTAAAAGACTTGTGTTTATTTAGACTTTAGCAGTTTGTGGGCATGATTTAACCTTTTAACTTCTAACAAAAATAGTAAATCTGATATAAAATGTAAAGGAAAAAAAGTGTATGCTTATATATGTAGTAATATTATCATCTGTGTAGGAGAGCATTTTTATAGTTTTGTAAAAAGACTAAGAAACTGGAATTGTGGTGAAGAAATAATAACAGCATTATCTGTAAAACACACATGCTAACTGTTGCACTAACTGCTTGTGACTCTCAAATGCAATTGGTGAATGATTATATTCAGAATAAATCCCAGGCTTGTTATCTTATTGGAAACAACTTTTTTCTTTTTTATATAAAATTTGGAACTCACATTTTACTCCCTGCATGTTTTAAATAATAGTATTTGTGAACTTTATTTCATCTGAATAAATAAAGACTTAAACTAATAATCGAAAAAGACATTATACAACGAAGTTAACTATATTTTCTTAAAAATGTACTGTTATGTTAATAAATAACTAAAATATAATGAATCAGTATGTTCAGAAGAATCCATTGAATCTTTCTGAAATAAGTGGAGCCAGTTCTCATTGGTGTAGTATTTGGTACAGATTAAAGCATCATTGGGAGAATTTTGTTGGAATTATCATGGCTAGCAATGAAGTTTTGTCGTGCAAATCATAAATTTAAAAAGAAATATTCTTGAGGACATTTGAACCAAAAAAATAATCAAAATACAGTGCTTGTTTATTGTATTCTACCTTCAAAATGGAATCAGGAGGCTTTTGTTAGATTTCTGTTTGAACCTTGCTAATAAGAAAAGACTGTATTTAGGTTTTGAAAACTTTGGATTCTATAACTCAAATGTAAATGACACAAAAGATTTTTCATTATGCCAGTATGTTCAGCTAATTTTCTTGTTATTCACTATAATTATGAAATTGCATAATGAAACTAGTATTTTTGTGGGTATACACATACATGAGTCTTAATAAAATAGAGTCTACCTTCAGAAATTGTTTTTAAATTATGCAACACAATATTATTGTTTTGGATAAATATTTACCCATGTTTGCTTGGACTAACTTGCATTGATATTGAACTGGCAAGAAAAAGAAAAATTTTCTCAAAAATGCATTCTATTCTGATTAGTATGATTGTATAAATAAATTGGTCTGATTGGTTAATCTTGTATTCTCTGTGGCAAAGGCTACTCTGTTTCCTAGCAACCACAGTATTTAGTTATTGTTTTTTGAATGGGACTCTTAATGTGAAATAACATGATGTGGAGTGTTTTTGTTTAGCTTGCTGGTAGTTTTTTTTTGCAAAGAGAACCTAGAAAGACAGCATCAGCACATTCTACCTCAGGGTTTTTTCCTGGACTCAACAGTAGCCTAGAAGTACATTTAATGTCACTGGTGTGTCTCAGCTGGGTGAGAACAAGGAAGATATACAATTAATGAATCCACATAGTGATTGGGGGGATGCAGAGAGAACTGGGACCTTTTAGAATGGCTGTGATGGATTTTATGCAACTGAAAAAGAAAAATTAATTTCCAGATGTTGTAACAAAAATATCTGTGATTAAGCAAAATCCAAAATAATAATAATAATGTTTTTATTGATTTATTTAACTTGGAGGAAAGTAGACTGTCACTAAAATGATGCTCTTTAAACATTTGACCTAACTAAGCTTTCTTATGCTATTAGAATGTGTAAATAGTTTAAATAACCTAGAAAATTATCATGTTATCTTGATTAGTTTATTCTTATGCTAATGGAAAAGAATTTTTTAAAATTTAAAATATGCATTAAATTATTAATCTATATATATGGATTTCAACATTTGGAAATATGTTAACTCCAACTTGCCATCATTAAGTTCTTGATAGGAACAGCTTGAGCTAAGTTATGGAAATGATTTGTTTACGTATATCTCTCGGCTCAGCTCAGCTCAGATATTTGGCAATTCTGTAAATGCTTGCTGCAAAAATAGGTCACATTTACACAGTGCACTAGCCAAACTGCTTTCATTAATCTGTTTTCACCTAAGTACAGCTATAATAATGATTATGTTAGCTAGCACAACAGTGTCTGGATGCTTTTTTTGTCTTAATTTTGTTATTGTTTATTTAAGGTAGTTACTAGTGTGTATTGACACTAACACTATCTTTCTTATTTAGCAGCAACAGAAAAGTCTGTTTTGAGTACAATTTCCCTGGTAGCTACCATAAAGACATCATTTTTTTTTTGAAAAAAGAGTTTTTCCTAATGATTTCATTACAGGGTGGGTTACCTGATGATGTTCTTCGAAAGAATGAATGTAAATTGTATAATAAACTTTATTTTTTTGTGTAGCAGGCATTATTTTTAGGTGCATGTAAAATGTGTTGGACTGTTATAATTGCTTCTAACTATTGTAGACCATAATGCAATAGGTAGGTAATCTTCAAAATTAAGCTAAATTTTAAGTAAACCTACAGAATAACAGTGGTTGCTGAACATAGGCATTTAGTTGCATTGGTCTGGGAAAAAAAAACTTGAAAAAAAAAAAGATTGATTTATTATAACTTAGAAAGCGAACAAGCAAGTGTAATGATTTTAGGAAGAAAATTAATTATTACTTTCTGCGAAACAGTTGTCAGATGTTTATCAAACTTAGGAATGGATGTCTATCAATTATAAATATTCTATTTCAGACAACAAAGTCATTCTTTCTTTGTAAATATTGCATACAGCACTTCACTTCTGCACACATGGGACTATCTATACCAGACATGTTAGGCATAATTAGTTTAAAATTAAAAGTATAACACACAGTTCATTGTAATTGTTTTCAAAGTTTTAGCTTGTAATGAACTTCTCTACTGATTTTATTTTTTGTGAGTAATGAATTGAAATGAATTTAAATTGTTGGTTTTGTAATGATTATGTTTTTCTTTTCCATTTTGAATGCATTTCTTGTCTCACATAGCACTTTGTGGTCAGATTTTACCAACTCATGCTGCATAAATAAAAGTATTTATATGTTGATGCATAACTTAATTAATAGTGACTTTTATTTCAAAAACCTGCAGAATTTGCATTTTTAAGATTAAAAATATTAAATGTTGTATTCAAATGCATTAGTCAGTTTTTTTAAATAGGGTTTCTTCTTTATTGAGTGTGCTTGCCTTTTCATATATATTATTTTCTTTCAAAGCATATGAAGGAAAAGCTATTCAGATAGTGTAGTAGAGGTTAGTCAAGAATATTTTTCTAGCTTTAAAATTCAGACAATCATTAAAATTATTTGAAAAACTATATCAGCTTAAATTGGTTTTCACTGAAGAGGAGAAAAATGAGTTTGTTGAGATTTAGATTTAAAATTATTTTTGCATGTTGTGAAAATTATTGTTATCTGTCAGTGAATTAAAAAGTGAGAACTAATTATATATTTGGTTATTTTAGAAACTTTCAACCAGTTTTTTTTTCTTTTTCTTATGACTTGATTTGTACTTTGTACGAGCCAGCAATTTTCAGAATGAGTCAATATCTAGCAAGACAAAAAAAATCTTTGGAAATCATAGTTAATGGTTGAAGGGAGATAACTACTTTTACTTTGAAAGAATAATTATGGGGATTAAAAATTTTTAATTATAAAAATACAAACTTTAATTTCTTTTCCTGATCACTAAAGCAATGGGAAGAAAAAGTAAAAAGGAAACTGTTTCTGCCAATCATTAACTGGTTTCTCAGCTGGTAACAACATGGTCTATCAATTTTCTTTTTTTTTTAAATGACATATTAAATAAAAAATTTGCTCATTGACCACAGCATTACATGGAGTTCAATATTTTTTTCTTTTTCAGCTGACAGTGAAATTGACAGTGGCTTTAGCCCATCTTTAAGCAACTCTCTAGAAGGAGGTAGGAAGTTTCGTCTTCCCCTGCATGGTTTGTTCCAAACTATTGGCAATGGTAGCACAGATAAATTAGGTAATTTTTTTTTGCTTTTTACTGGAGAATTATAAGGCTCCAGTTTGTAGGGTTTTTGCCACAAAATTAAATATCAGATTCCAAGGGTAGATTATTTTGCTTTCTTAAGATGTACAAATATATAAGAAATATTAGTCACTGAACTTTTGACTTGTACAATACATAGACCTCTAAAAAAAAAAACAACAGCATAGTTTTAATTGGATTTTTTTAAAGCTGTTTTTAACATTGTATTGGTATTTTCTCTTTTATTTTAGAACACAGATTCATTTTATTTATCAGCAGAAATTTTCCATCCTTAAGAATGTCTTAAAAGATTTGCTATTTTTAGAATATTTTGATGGCTAACTACATTACAAATACACTGTTTACTTTACCAAATTCATGTTTTTTTGTCAAAGTCACACATTCAAAAGAACTTGGAGTCTATAAAGCAGTATGGCACACTTTTTATCTGATTGAGAAAAATAAAACAGTAAACTGTCAAGTCACAATAATCATGTCAACATGTTTTTCTCATGTAACTAGTTCTGGTCATAAATAAAATCTTTACATAGTTGTCATGCAAAGAAAAATGTCTTTATTTTGATTTCCAATTAATAATCATACCCATTTTCATTGGTCTTAACTTTATTGTACAAATATTATTAAAACTATGGTTGCACATCATACAATAGATTAAAAAAGATACTTTATAGATATTTATATTCAAAATGAATGTCAATAAATAGCTAAAGTACATATATATATTTATCTAAAAATAGTTGTAGCTTTTCATTTCAATAGTTCTAAATTTATTTAACTATATATAAAGTTAAAGTTCACGGCAGATAATCGTTAAGTAACTTACAGCAGTTGATTAAAACAATGAAAATATTACAATTTCTGATAAGAAAATCTGTTTCTAATTGTTAATGTAGGTTAGTTTAAATATATGTATTTTAATTCACTTGTATAATATTAATTTAACTATTTTTGATAGTTATTTTTAAAATTATGTATACATTGTTTAAAAATAAATAACAATAATAATAAAACAACTTTAAAATGCACTATGCACTACAATTGCCTATAAGTATAGTGTGTGTATTTATATAAACTGTATATACATTAAAGAATAAATTATGAGGCTGATACGGACTTCATGAATAAATATTGTAATAATATGGGATTTTTTAGTGAATAAATATAACTTTACCAACTTTAGTTTCTGACAAAAACATTTAAACTTTATCCACACTCTAGAGATTTGTACATGGAAAAAAATCTATGGTTGTGCATTATAAGTCATAATCTTATTTAAAATTAAGATGCACGTAGTGGTGTTGATATTCTAAAAGGAAAGTGATAGCAGTGGTTTAAAGATTTTAAAGAAAGATAACTTTTAATATATGCAGCTAAATGAATTTCTATGGAAAATAAGGTTGAATTTTGGTGATGGCAATTGCCCACAGCACGTGTAAAATGATTTTAAATTGTGGTGTTGCCATGTGCAGTTTAATATTGTGAAAAGTGCAGTACAGTTGAAGTCAGTTCAGAAACAACTTTTTACATAATGGGACAAAAGCAAAACAAACAATGGCTTATATCTAGGGCTCAAGAATCAACAAATAAATGCATATTTTTAGCACACAGTATGTTAGATTACTAATACAGTGTAAATGCTAATTAGATTTTCAGGAAGGGTATTTTCTAGGCCTCAGAACAAGAAAGGAAATGTATAAAGCAGAAGAAACACCTGCTACCACCGATTTGAGCAGCTAAGTGACCATTATCTCACTGTACTACTTTGCTTTTTGTAACGTTAGTCATTTCAGTTTGGTTAATACTTTGCATGGTCATTTTTAGGTGGTAATTAATAATTTATTTTCATAATGTATGTTATTTATGTACATGCATTGTTTGTCACTATAGTATCAACTTTATTGCACTGAGATGGTAAAAAAACCATAAAAATTTAAGAAGATTATCAGATTTTAATTTGGTAATGGAAGCTGCTCGGTGAGAAGTCTTAATTTCTATACTTGTTTGCACAGACTGATCCTTCCCTTTTTTTAACTGCAGCTACATGCAGCACCACTTGTTCATGTAACATGTAATAATGTTAGGATCTCCTGTTTAATACAACTAACTACAATTCAAGCAAATGAAAGTAAAGTATACTCAGAATACCCAAAATTTAATTTTGATAATTTTTTATTTAGTAAACTGTTTGGTTGAAACACAAAAGCTGATTAAATGCTATTTGTATGAAAGCAGAGCTATAATTTCAAATTGATATTTTATCTTAAATGCAAATTTATTAAATCAATAATGACCAGCTGTTACTGCCCTTGTGGTGTAGAAAGTCAGTATAACAAATTCTTGCATAAATTTACACATTAATCAACTCTCTCATCAAATAGTTACAATATCTCCCATCTATCCATCCATCCATTCATTCATCCAGCAACCAAGCAGTGTAAAGTGGTATGACTCTGGAAGAAAATAAATATAATTGAAGTTTAATATTGCTTTTTTAAAACATCTATGAGTATGTGATGGTTTCTAGACACTTGGTTTATAATGCCAACAATTTAATAATAATTTAAGATGTATCATAGGTATAAGGGTTACTAAAACTTTAATTGATGTGAATGTGATGGATAACCTGGCAACATAATGCCCACGTTTTTGTGTTTTTTGCACTATGTGAACAGCTCACAAAGTAATAATCACATCAGACAGACTTACTATATACATTTATTTATAAAATGATTATTCTAATCAAAAAAGGAATTAAAATTTTGTAACCCCAGTTATCAAAATGAATACTATTTAAAAACAAAAATTAGTGAAAGCTTGCAATATAAACAAACATGTAAAAGTGAATCTTACTATCCAAATTAAGTAGAATAGTTCACTTGTTTCTTAGGTTTTTACAGATATTTTTGGAAAAATTCTACGTTTGTTTAGTAGATATCTTCAAAGAGAAAATACTGATGAAAGTAATCATCCTTCTCAATGCCACCAAGTATAGGAAACAGAATTGGAACATTTGTGGTGATTTGAAAGTCATAGAATTTCTACTTGATTCGCATTCAGGCTTCACAGAGTTTTGCTGCTTTCTTTTCCTCTGGAATAGCCATGCAACTGAACAACACTGTTTAGTGAAGCAATAGCATCTGAGAGAATAATTTTCTAGACTGACTAATGGAAACTGCTTAACCCTCCATCTGAATAGACCTTTTCTTCTCCGTCTACATATGAAGCTTGTTTACTGAAAAACTTTGTCAAAGCTTTAGACAAAGAAGGAAATGGTTTCAGCCATTTCAAGGCTAAGTTCCAGAAAATTAGTGATGCCAAACTGAAAGAAGGGATTTTTGTTTGACCACAGATTTTTAATGATCCAACTTTTGATAACAGGTTATCTGATATTGAATTAGCTGTGCAGCAATCATTCAAGACAGTTGTAAGAGGATTCCTGGAAAACACAAAGGCAGAGGACTATGAAACGTTGGTGTCAAAGTTTCTGGATTACTAAAACGTGCTGTCAAATGTTGCTGAAGATCCACTTCTTATACTTTCATATAGACTTTTTTCTGTAGAATCTAGGTTATGTTAACTATAAACATTTGAAGTGCTTCCATCAGGATATTTCTGTAATGGAATAATGGTATCAGACACAATGAATCTGGGAATGATGGAAGGTTACTGCTGGTTTCTTTAACAAGAAAGGTGAGATCAAATACAAAAGAAAATTGAGTAGACCTAAAAATAGCTTACATTTCTTTTTTACATTTGTTATCATAGTTATTTTATATTTATAAATGTACAGAAATTTGATATGTTTTTTTTCCTGTTTCCTGTGTATACATTTGTGTGCTGTTTATATACCTCAGGTACTGAGAAAAATTTAGTATCACAGGAAATAATAATTTTGTTCATTTCAAAAAAAATTGCGGGCTATACAAAAATGCGTTCTCTCACTGCAATCAACATGGCCGATTTTACAAAGGACAACTACTTTCATCAAAAAGACACGTAGAAATATTAAAATTTATCGAGTGTTATATAAGGAAGCAGTGGCTATTGAATTTAACATCCTCTTAATCATTAAATTTCATAGCTGTAGGATCTTGTACATAAACTGTATACAAATAGTAGAGTGATGAGGATGAAATCTGCCATACACTTGACAACAGAAAAAAAAAAAAATGGAGGAAGTTTTTTTTTTTTTTAGGTAAGGTGAAAGGGAGAAAAATTGTGGGTAGACAATATCTAGCTTATGGGCCATGAGCCAGAAAGGATTACAAAAATGTTCTTTATTATTACTGACTTTTACTAAAAAACTTTGAAATCTATGCTAACCTTGTATAGCCACATATAACAAGCCTTAATGTTTGAATAGTTAGGTATTCAATGCATAACCTACTTTTCTGTTGTTTGAATAGTTCACATGTTGGATCTGTTCTGGGTCACACATACACACACACACAGAGAGAGAGTAAACTACATTATACCTATAACCAGTATTTAACTGTGTGAATGTATACTACTGTCATAGCACAAGTTTTTATCATGTTGCTAACCTACTTTGTTTAAGATTTACAGATTAACATTTTTAAGAATATACAAAAGAGTTAAGTGGAAATGTAATGATACATAATTGGTTTAATTTATAATCAGGTGGTAACTAATTATCTATAAATCTGCAATTATTACTATTAGTTGATGAAGTTCATCATCCCTACAGTCAAATATCTTTGTATATTGACAGGTGGGAAAAGATGGATTTTCTTGATCTGAAAACTGCAGGTGTTACGCACATATTATTGATTTGAGCAGTCAAGGCAGACGTTTTCATTTTATTTGTTATAGTAGTGTATGCTTTACATATTCAGCAGCTGCTCATTGTTGCATTATAAATAAATACCTGGAGGTGTTTTTCTATTATAGCTGAAAGTATACTTTTTCTATATGTAGTCATTTTTCATCATTGAGGTCATAGTCATCAGTTTTGATATGTCATATATTGGCAGTATGACCAAGCCACCCTGTTTTACCTAGACAGTGACCTGGAAGTAGTTACCTTGACTCTAAACTTACTGACACTCAAGTATGTGACCTTTGACAATCCTTGTCACCTATGCCAAATGGATTCAGATTACCTGTGAGAGCACTGGTAGGTCAGCAAAAACAACTAATTACAGCTTTCCTGCCAATTGTACCACTCAAAAAACATGGATTTACACATAGGATATGCTTAGCATTTGTCCTGTGGAATTTAAGTTAATGTCTGTCTTTAAACTTATGTGGAAATGATACGAGGGAGGAAGGAAGGCAGAAACTATGCCACCTGGTTTATTGGATTTGATCATGGTAAGTCAAGTAAATTTTCCTATATAATTTGCTTGCACCATCATCCACAAAGATGTACAGTAAGTAAGCAATTTTTTAAATCTGACATGTTATACCCATAACCCAATGTATGATGTTGTTGTTGTTTTTTGTTCACATTGAAGGTGAATAGTTTTGAACCTGACACAGTATTAAAAATATATCTACAAAAATCTGTCATATTTTTTTGGTTTATCTTATTACTCTATTTCTCTAAGTAGTTTTGCGACAGTTGCTGATAAGATATATAAATGAGTCATTTATGAGTTTTGAGATATATTTATTTATTTACCTATTGTAATATTGTTTTTATTTTGGTATCTAAATTTGTAAATTGAACTTGATCATTAATCTGAGAACAACTGTTAACAAAACATATGCTGTATACCTTTGTAGACAAAATTTTATTTCATATGTATAATTTTATACAACCTTTATAAACTGATTTGCTGTATAATTGGTATATAAATCTCAGGATATTTCATCAAATTCTATTTTTTTAAATTGTTTTTTTATAGTAAAATGAATTTACCCTTCAAAACAAAATTTAACTTAAGTGAGATACATTTTGTTATATCAGTTATAAGTAAAAGTAAAATGATAACAGCTTTCATAATAATTTCAAAGGGAATTTTCCTCAATTTCTAAATAAAATTTTTGAAGGGAGAGTTTAAACTTCATTTTTATTTAATTATTTATTATTTATCTATCACTTATTTATTTTTAATCTGTAAAGAACTCAAAAAATGACAAGAGTTACTGCATGATATTTAGCATCATGCACAAAATCATATTTAGTAGTAATAGTAGTTTTTGGGAAAGTTTTTACTAAATAGGAATAATTGCCTTGCTCAAATATTTTCCTTTCACAGAAGTGTAAACTACCTCTTAGTGTTAAAGTTTGTATCTTCCTTGGCTGAGAGTGGGTGTATACTTTTTAATATTATACTTGTCTAACTAACCAAACAGATTTTAGGTTTAAATGCTGGTTACTGTCTGAGCACATGGTGTAGCAGCCTCACTGTATAATTTCATTCATTATCATTCTAATGTGCCAACTATAAGCCAGTATTCCACCAATACTACCACCACCTCTGTCTGTTGTCTGTCTGTCTCTTTCTCATAAAAAGATATTTAGATTATTAAACTAATTTTAACTTTTTTTTGTTGTTTTCTTACTGGAATATAGTTTTTATTTAGTGAATATTTATCTGACAAATATTTAATTTTGATAATTGCACAATTTAGATTTTCTAATTGAAAAAAAAAAACTAAAAGCAATAACAAATAAATTATAATTTATTTAAATTAGAAATATATTACTTGTTTGTGATTGTTATGAAGGATTTCTTCAAAGAGATTTACATAAATAAATAGGTGTTGTTTATTGTAACTACGATACAGTATGAATTTACAAAAAGATCAGGAAACTGAAGTTTTACTTATTCTATTTTTGTATTGAAATGAAATAATGTACTTTTGTATACAAAAGTAAAATATCCTCTTAGCATTCATGGAAATAAACTTTAAAATTTAACGAAATTAAAATGCCAGACAATAGTGGAACATGATTAAAATCAAGCTCCTTAAAGTACATATCAGATTAAATTGTTGTTTTAGTCACCCATAAAATTAAGTATCTGATGTTTAACCAGTTAATATGCAATATAGTGATCCTTGGCATACTTTATGACATTGAGCATCTTTTAAAGAAACAGATTATCAAGTTACAGGTATGATTTAGATTTTGTTTTTAGTGCTAATCACTACCTGAACTCATGCTACAAAAAATTAGTATGGAATCTTATTTATTTATTTTATATTTTTGTTGTTAATTGTTTTCTCAGGCTGCCTAACCTTTTCCACCCATATCTTTTGTCACTGAAATCTCAACTACTAAGGAGTGGTTGGTTATCTTTCTTTGATTATTTAAATCTGGTTATGATAATTCAGTCTATTATGGATGTGACAGGTGATAGATGTTAATAGGCTTTTTGATTATATTTAAAAGTGAATTAGTTATTACCTGAATTATTTTTTATAGACATGCTATAGTAAATAGTAGTTTGACAATTTATCAGTTAAGGAAAATTAGTTTAAAATTTTTAAGAATTTGAAATCATAAAAAGAATAAATTAGGAAAATTCTATTCTTGCATACTTTGTGTTTTGGTTTTAGCGGTACTTATTACTGTCAGTGTATGGTATCTTTGCTCAGAAATAATTTTTCTTAAATTCACACATAATAAACATACTGGGATTCGATTTACTTTTTTTGCTTTCAATCTCACTAAAATAAAAAAAAATAGAAATTTACTACTACTAACTGCATTTGAGTTTTACAAGTAAAAATGTTATCCCAGAATCTCTGATATCAGAATTTTAGGGAAGTTACAAAGGAACTAGCTGTTAGACCATAATGCTATACATGTAGAAAGAAAGAAAAAAATTTTTTTGTAATTTGAGTTTTAGTTTGAAAAGAAGAAAAACACAATCCAGTAAAGGTACTGAAAGAGAACTTTTCCAAATTGCTGGGTTTCTCCTGACTTTCAATTTAAAATATCAGCACAGATTTTTTATTTATATTAACTATTTATTAAATTTATTATATATGTTTATATGAAAATCTATACATAACAACAGAACCCATTTAGTTACAATGAAATTCAGATGGGCAAAAAGACTTTTAACTTGTATAAAGCCTTTTTCTTTTTTAAAAAAATTCATCTAATTAATGTATTTTTAATGTATTGATTGAGTTACATTCAGCAGGTGCACTAGGCATACTGATGGCCAGGCTACTTATGTTGTTTATAAAGTTTTATCACATGATAGCTCAAAATAATAAGAAAACTGGGAGTTGTCTACCTTCTAAAATTCTGAATCTCATTTTCTTCATGTAGTCTTCTCTATAATAAGCAGGATAAATTTTTGCTAATTACTCTAACTATCTAAGATCTTTTATTCTGCAAGTTGTTCTGATTAAAAAACATCTTTGCACCTTTTACAGACTGTCATTTACCACTACTAGTTTTGCTTTAGCTGGCTTTTTTTTTCAAAGGTAACATTACTATTTTTCTCTTTATGTAGTGATAGTTTGCTGTTACTCAATTTTATGAAAATTTGAAAAGGTGTATTTTATTAATTAGAATTTGCTATTTAAGAAAATCATCTTATGTACTTTATCATTTTGTAGTATATGTACTGTACTTACAGTATAGTAAGCATCAATAAAGAAAAAAAATCATTAGTGTAGAATGTACTGAATAAGCAAGAATAGGATCAGTGTCAGTGATATTAACTGACACATCTGAAAACAATAAACTAAGCTGAATTGATTTGATTTCCCATACTTTAAAATTTTTCATCAGCTTAACCACTCATATTCTCCAAAGGTGTTCTTAAAACGAGTATTAAAAATGATTTGAAGATTTTTTATTATTTTACCTGCATGTACTTGAAATTTCTTTTGTTCGTAAAAGAAAGCATTAACACCGATTATCAAGACAGTAAGGCCATTTTTAATGCACATTATCAGTTTTATTTAAACTGACTGAGAGGTGATGAAAGGCAGATTTAAGATCTCTTAAAATAAGTGTATATTTTATACATCCATTCTGACATTTATATATAGTCTTTACCTATTCATCAAGTCAACTGATTATTTATTTTTGTATTTTTATCTACATTTTCCTTTGCAAAATATATCTCATTACCTTAACCTGAACAGCATATGACTTTTACTGATTTGTGGTAATCAAGATTATATTTATTGTATCTTAACATTGCTGATATTCTGAGTAATGAATCTTATAGAAATTTTTTGATTAGCAGTAAATCACACCATTAATATTTAGATTTTATTAATTCTTTTAGTTACAACAACAACAATTTAATATAAAGTGCATGTTCTTTTATGCACTATTTCAGTATTTGTAAAACAAGCAATAGTATGGTATCTTGGAGATTTTCAGGTTGAGCATTTTAGTTATATTAACCTGGTATACTGCAGAAGAGAAAAGTAATTAATTTTTTTAAATATTACCTATGAGGACCATTATAGAGTGTGATGGAAAAAAAATGTGCTTTGCACCATTTTGAAATTAGAAAAGAAAATATAAAAATGTTTAATAATGTAACTAGAAATGGAAACAAGTGGAACTCAGTAGCATTCAGATAGCATTTCTTTTATAAATTTTTAAAACCATCAACTTATTGGCAAATCCAGTTTTTAAATGTTATAAATTGCCATTTATGAATTAACGTTTATGCAGTTTAGCTGACTAGTTACTCTAAAAAATTTTTATGATTGGTAAAACACTTTAAAATAAACAGCTGCTTTTTCTCTCACTTTTAGCTTTGGAATGATATTTTTGAAAGACTTTAGGCTGGTTCATCAAAGACTAAAGAAATAATGTAACTGGACATGCTCTCATATGAAATCAAAAGAATAAATTAGCAAGCCATTAAAAATTCTTGTTGCTTTGTTCATGTTATACTTGGTCCATTGTTTCTTGGAATGAGAGAACATTATTTTGGATTTCATCTCCATAATCAAAGACATTTCATTACCATTGATACCGAGTCATGTTGTTTGAGTACATATCTTCCCAAAGGCACTTCTAGTGCCTGAATCTTCAATAATGTGTGGCTAAGTACAATACTTGACTAGTTTACACTGCACTCTGTGTGCTAATTAAAAATGGATTTATCATTGAAAGGATGTTTGTTAGGCAGATGTCAAGAATCTCACAATTCTATGTACATGAAAAGTATACTGCTGGATGTCATACTCTTAGTTTTTTAAACTTAATGATACATAACTGTTCAGAAGGTGTACTTTCTGGCTGCTGGTATTGCTTCTGAAACACATTTCAAAGATGAGAAACTTAACTAATCATTCTTTGACTGGCACTGCTGTGTGTGGCAGCCAGTTTGTGAATGATTGTTGATGCTGACTGATCATGTTGTGGGGAATTCCTTACAAAAGACTTCTATATTGTTACACTTATAGCTTGAACAGCAGTTTCTTTTCATACTTTGTTAGCAGTTATACCATATTGTCAAAAAAATATATATTTATGTGACAAATGTGTCTCTGAAGACAAAAAGACAGAAAACAGTGTAAAAAATTACCAAAGGCAAATGTAATTTTGTAGCACAAAATGTTATCAGTGTACTAATATCACATATGATACCACATGCCTAACATACACAGAATTTATGGATTTATCATCAAAACAAATAAGTGATTAATATTTAGTTTCAGTAGTTTCTTTGCCTGTTCATTATATTATTGTTTAAAGAAGGGTAGGAACTAAGAGTGTCATAATTTTTTATAGAAATTGAAAATGTGAACAGGTCTTACCACAGGCTTGGCCAGAACAGCAATTTACATAGGAGCTCATCACTAGAGGTGCTGCCTCAGAGCAAATTGCCAAGGGCTTCTTCACTTGAAGTATTGCACAAGTACCCAGTGACAACTAAAACATTGGGCACTAAAGGTAAGGATCATTGTGACCAGCAGGTTAGGTTTGTCATAGGCATCCTGGTAAGTAACACATATCCTACATGATTTTTAAATGAAAATTCTATGTTAAACATTTGGTTTCAAATGGCGTGAAACATCTATATAGAATAACAGTAAAAATACAAGGTGACTGTAAAGTTGCTTCCTACAGTTGGTCGTTCATATCTCCAAACTCTGACACACATGTTAATGGAATACATTTTCAGAGATTGTGGATTTTTCCACTGGGGGACACCACTATGTGACATCACGCCAAAATAATCATGTTAATTTTAAAAATAAGTTTCTTGTGAAATCGATGTATAACTGTAGCAGAAAACAGTAAAAAAAACCTGAGTTACTAGCTTCAGTTTATTGAATCAAAATTTTATTAACATTTTCTTGAACTGTTTTGACTCATTACAGTAAGTCCAGTTGTCAAAATGAAACAGTTCTTGCAGCAAAGATCTTTAGTGTCTAATGTATCACCATCTGCACAGTCTGCTGGGTAGGCCAGCAGGCCTGGAAACTTGATGGGTGCTGCATTCTTCATGGAGATTGTAATGTTTTCTTTTTCTGATTATGCTTATTGAATTTCTGCATCAATTTTCCAGTGGTGTAGCTGGACATTCTGATCATGGTGCATCAACCACAGATCCTTCCTTCTCATATTCATGGATACGATTACATAAAGCTTTTGTGCTACATCAGCCTTGACAAACATCTCTATCACAATAAAAAGTGCACAAAGCCACCTCTATATATCATTAATGTAGAAAATTCCACAATGCTATGTAATCTTGGAGAGCAACTTTTCTCAGGCATCTCCATGAGTATGGCTGAAGGGGTCATTGTTTACTATTAATTACATTTATGCATGCCCACTTTTTTGTAATATTTTCAGATGTTTTTTTAATACAAAATTAATGTTACTAAATATAATTATGTATTGTTTCACAACTTTGAAATTATAATAGCAGTACTTCTCTAATTATTTTGTTGTTGTTGCTTGTAAGAAATACAGTAAAGTTAGACAAACTGCACGGATCAGACCAAAGAATCAATTAAATGGACTGTAAGAAAAATAAGAGATAAGTAAATTAGTAAATTGTTAAATAATAATATAATCTAGTGAAACACTCCATGATACAGATAGGAAATCATGTATGCCTTAGATTGAAAACAAACAAGGACAATGAGAATTTATGGAACTGATGGTTTTTGTTGTTGTTAGATTAAAAAAGCATATTCTAGTAGCTTCATTCTTGTTTCACAGACATTTATAAGGAAGCTTTTGAAAATACGAGGCAGATTGAAGGCCAAAAGTTTCGACTGAAATTTGATGGACTATTGATAGATCTTCAACAGGCTTTAGAAAACCAAATACCAAATGGAGTTTCCACTACTCACAGTGCATCATGTAAGTAATTGACCTTTTTTATTATTACTGTCTTTTGGACATTTGTCTGCATAAAAGGAATATTACTACTATTATAGGAGTCTAGCAAACTACCAAAAGGGTTTGGTTGTAAATATATCCTACTAGTGTTTAAAAAAATGATAAGAATCTATTAAAAGTGAGAACAGATATTATAGTTGAAAATAAAAGAAATTAGTTCTATCTGAACTGACTAATGAATTTATGTTTCAACATTCTCTGTTATCATCACTAAGAAAAATTGCTGAAGCATAAGTGTATTAATTAGTCAATTCAGTTAGTATTTATAAGGTGATGGAAAATGTCTTTAAGCCTTTACTTTCTATCACTAAGAACATTTATTCTTAAATTATAGATGTCTTAAATGTTATATAGAGTAAAAGTTTTTATAATGTTGTTTAATAACTTCTAAACTTTGCAAATAATAACTCAGTTTCTGGTGAGCATTTAACAAATGAAACAAGTTTTTGGTATAAATGGAATATGATTACAATAGTTTTTTTTTTGTTTTTCACTATCATTAATTATCTTCTGAATTTTTAAATAGAAACTCAGTGTGAAGGAGGCATTTTAGAGGTTAAATTTTTTTTTTTTTTTTCAGATGGTGAAGTTTTGGTTAATTACCAAAACCGCATTAGGGAGTTACTTTCCAGTGTGTCACAATGCTTACATTTGGCACTTGAGAGTGAGTGTTGCCTTTTTTTTTTGGAAATAACTGTGATCATTAGCCTGCCTGCTCACCTGGCTTATTGCTTTCAAAAGCCATATACTTACAAGAAATCAGTGTGAATTAAAGCTATTATAGTAAGCTCCCTAATAATAATAATAATAATAATAATAATAATAATAATAATAATAATATCTTTATACCATATAAAATCTTTAGATTATAACCCAGAAAATAAAAATATTTAAAACTAATGCAAAAAATTGTATATAGCTTTCTGAAAATTTATGTCAACACCACACTTTTTGAGTATTTTTTCAATACAGTTGTCCTTTGTTATAGTCAAGGGTTGCATTCCTGAGAATTACTGCATATAATTAATCTACATAAAACAGTAAACTTATAACGTGTAACAAATAGGGGCTGTGCTCCAAAACACGCATGATTTCAACCTTTCAAGATTAAATTAATCATTATTATACCTACTTTTCATACATATTAAGACACAAAATCAGTGAATAATGCTTAGAATGCATAAAATAAATAAAAACATTAAAATTAATAAATCTTACCATGAATAGTGCTGGATCTTGCCTAAGGTGGCTGGCTGGAGGAGGAGTTATTGGGTAGCTGGGTCATCTGCATTAGATGACTCAAATGATGCAGGCAAAGGTGGTGTGACCCCCACAGGAGCTTGTTATGGTGTGGCAGACTCTGAAGTTGAAAGCTCAGATGAAATGGAAATTGAAGTGGTGGCTGATTCACTTGGAGGCTTTGAAGGCTACACATGTTTTTTCAAGAATCTCTTGATAGAGATTTGAATTGCAGTCGTTAACTTCTGATTGTTGACCTCCTTGTAGCATTTCAGGACTTTTCAATCTCCTTTCGCAACTTGGAACTTCTAATGAGGTCTGTGTCATGAACATCAAAGAGGACCATGCTGCTGTTGATCAACTTAGAAGCTTGAGACATGACTTTCATTGTGAGGGTTTTCACAGGCTCAACCTCCTCAGGACTTGACTTTGATTCCTCTGATGCACTTCTCCAGTGCCAGAGATCTTCATTACACAACTCTTCCCAGTGCAAGTCTAGCAACTCATCCACATTCTCTTCATTGACCTCCTCAAATCCAACCTGCTGGGCCATGTCAACAATAGCTTGCCTTGCATCAGTGATATTCTCCACCATGAAGCTTCTGAAGTCATTTATAGCCTCAGACTAGAGTTTCTTCCAAACACCATTCAGTGTGGTGTGACTTTATCCCAAATATCTGAATGATATCTCTCACCATCTTGATGTTAAGCTGATGCCAGAATTCCTTGATGCTGAGATTATTATTGTATCCCATTCTCTGAAAAGCCTGGAGAAGGTATGACAAAGGTAATAGGCTTTAAAAGTCACTGTAACCCCTTGATCCATGGGTTGGAGGAGAAATGTGGTTTTGGGAGGAGGAAAAACACATGAATATTTTCATTCAGGTCAGCAATGTTTTGTGGGTGACCAGGAGCATTAAACAGGAAAAAAAAAAGTTTTCTCCTTTTCATAATATGCCTTTCCTTCAATTTTTCATGCAAGTCCCTTGAAAAATATTCATTGAAAATTATCAGTGTTATCCAGTCCTTCTTATTCACCAATCAAACAACAGGTAATCTTTTTTTATACATATCCCTTCAGTGTCCACAGGTTCTCTGAGTGATGCACCAAGAGAAGCCTTATTTTGTAGTCTCCAGAAGCATTGCCTCCCAATAGCAGTGTACATTGGTCTTTGGAAGCTTTAAAAATTGGCATTGTCTTCTCTTTGATGGAAATGGAAGTGCATCTGGACATATGCTTCTAGAAAAGCCTGTTTTATTGAGGTTAAACCTCTGTTCTGGTGTGTAATCTTTTACAATCATTGCTTTGAAGAGAGTAGGAAATTCTTCAGCAGCAACATGGTCTGCAGTTGTAGCCATACCAATCATCTTGAAATTGTGGAATGCATGGTGACTCTTAAAGCATTTGAACCACCCAGAACTTGCAGAAAAAGGTGTTGGTTCTCTGCATCTTTTGTCAGACCTTCCTACAAACTCTTTGCCACCTTTTGAATGACCACTCCAGACAAAGGAATGTTTTGTTGGTTCTGATGCTTGATCCATGTGGTCAGAATTCCTCTCCATTTGCTCATTTGCATCAGACCAAGATTTTTTAACTCTTATTAACACTGAAATTGGTGGTTGATTGAGTGCTCTTACAAATTTTATCAGCACTATCACAAATGGTTCTCACTGTATAATCACTCAGTCCCATGGCCTTTAGAATATCAGTGCTATACTCACCTCTATTGAACTGATTCAGAACTTCCAACTTCATCTCTAAAAAATTGGATTTTCTATGCCTTTTCTTCACTTGATCTTTATTCACATTTTTATTTTCTTTCTTAGATTCACTTCTTTCTATTTTTTAGCCATATTTTCAAAAGATGAAAAAGTTATTTAGAGATAAAAATGAATATCACTGAGAGCGCACAGAGACCAAGATGATGAGAAGAGCATTGAATGAACACTGAGTAGGGAGAGTCAAACAGATAATCTGGAAGTCAGGGAAGAGTTTTGGTGCTCCTGGCACCAAAGATCAATTAGTGGCTAAGAACAGATGTGCATGACGGTTGAGCTGAGGCAGTAGCTCAGTTCCAGCACCATGTCAGTTTTTCCCTCTTCAAGTGTCCATTTGACAGGTCACATCTGCATTGGAGAACAGGCGCCATCAGATCAACATTGCTCACAGTCCTGTGCCTGCTGGAGTTTTGATTTGCTGCCTCCTTTCAGTCTTTTGTTACTTCGAGTCTATTTGGTGGTGCACACCTTCAATACCTGTTCGAATGCATTCTGACCAATCTGATCATCCGTGTTGTTATCCATTACTTTTATTCCTATTGCTTAGCATAAATAAAGGTCCTGAGGAAGGTAATTTGATTCTGTTCCATTCAAATCCGAACCTCTCCCACAGCAACCCATCCATCAAAATTAATTTCACCTTATGTCCTCAAGATGTAATACTGAGCATCCATGGATAGGGATAGTGATGTTCCTCATGATACTAAAATAAAAACATGAATAACGAAAGCACATATAATGAAGCTCAACTGTATACTGCTTATTTTTTGTGTGGATATAATGATAATGCATCATAATGTGGTGTCATTGCATCTTTTTTTGAATTGCACCATAGTAGTTACCAGGCCACTTGAGTTTTAACATTTTTTCTTTGAAATGGAGTAACCTCATTACTTTTGAATATGGATATAACACCAATTAAAAGAAGTAAAATTATAACAAATCAGTCTCAAAGAGCTATACCAATCAGTTTAGTCAATGTACATAAGCTGATTTATAAAAATAACTTGAGATTGACTCACTATCTCCAAATAGGAGAAGGGGGTGCAAATAAAACTGAAAGACAATGCAGTGCTTTTGCAAAGAGCAAACTGTATTTTTGAAAGATCAGTGACATTTTGAAGAAAGAATGGGATGATGCTGGCATTCATGTTGCTTCATTGGCTATATAGTCAATGAATGAGATGTCAGAAAACCGCTAAAGAAGCAACTTCTAACCACAACCACTGAAGAAGCAACTGCTAACCACCAAAATTAAAAGGAAACAGCTAGTATGGACTGAAAGATGCAAGTCATTGATGGAGAAAGGTGCTGTTTATGATGTAATTCATTTTGAAGTGTAAGGTCAACTATTCTGATATGTTTGTTAGTCCAACAGGAAAACTAAATATCTTTCGCTGCTTATATCAATCAGGGTGTGAACCACCCAGATAAGATGTTTTGGAGGTGTTTCTCTTGCACTGGCACAGATTCACTCATTCTAGTGGAAGGTATGATGAACAGTGATAAGTATATTTACATCCTAGAGAGAAAAGTGGTTCCTGAATTTACTATGCTTTACCTAAATGGTAGTGGAGTATTCCAGAAAGATCTTGTATCCTGCCATACATCAAGAAATGTTAGGAAGTTTTTTAGACAAAACAGCATGGACTGTTTAGACTGGCCTGAAAACTGCCATAATCTCAACCCATTGGAGAATATGTGGGCGGTCTGAAAAGTGAGGTTGAGAAAATTAGATTGTGCTACAAAGGAGAAAATATTTTGAGTTATCAATCAGGTCTGGTTTCAGGAATGTGACATTAAAAGTATGTGTGAAAATTTGATGGACTTCATGTCTAAACATGTTATAAAATTTATTAAGGCAAAAGGCAAACATATTTTGTACTAAATCTTGTAAATCTAACTATAACTGAATAAATATTTCAATAAAAATTTGATATATTCATATTAATTTGCATAAGTAAATATATATATATATACATGTTAAAAAGTTTTTTATTGTCATATAAAGCATTTTTTAAAATAATGCTTGGTGAATCAAGAAATGAGTACAGTGAGTTGAAGATTATAGGGAAAAGTACATCCTCAAATCTAGATAAAGATTGATTTTATATGTAGTAGGATAGGACTAATGCATGTGTTTTGATTCTGTTTTATCTTTCATTTGTTTTATTTTCTTTCAGATTATGTTGATACAGATGAATCAGTCACTGCCACTTCACAGAAAATTAAACAGATTGTGTCACAGTTAGTGGAAGATCGATTAGGGGAATCTGTGGACTTGGTAAAATTTAAACTATTCACTCTTTAATTAATTATCATTTTAGACAAATGACTTTTAAAACTTTTAACTATACTTAAAGTCATTTTGACCTAAATTTTGCTTTACCCCTTTTAGTAATAATCAAATAATAATGTAAAAATAGTTTATATATTTGCATCAGGGAAACATTTTGATTTGTCCTTTGTTTCTTAATTAAAATTTGACTGAGTAAGCAGAGTGTCATGTGTTATTACATTACTTTTAATGAATAGCTTTGAAGTTTAAATCTTTACATAGGTGCTACAAGTGTTTGGTGCAGCTCTTGATGTAAAAATTACTATTTTATGCTTTTATTTATTTTTTTTCTTTTGTCATTTTTGGATTCCATTGCCTTTCTAACAATGGTGCAGATAAACATCTTTCAGTAAGCTGGATATTACATTTTCTTTCTGTTCTTAACTGTGTACTGTTACTAATTCTTTCATGTGATGCTGAAAGGGATATTTGAAAATACCTTTAAATCCCCTTTAATGATGAAGATTGGTGTCAAAGTGCACTTTTTGTATGCACTATTTTGCAGAAACCAAAACACCTATGCAAGGAAATTGACTTCTTTTTTCTGTCTCTATTGTAAATCTGATTGCTATGTGAATGTGGTCAAATGCTTCAGGAACTGGTGTAGTTGTGTATGCACAGTTAATGAATGTTTCATCAGTTTTTTAGTGCTGAATGTTGAAAAATTTTCTTATTGATATTATATAACTAAAAGAGATCAGTGCATGGCAGAATTCTGCAATTGAGAGAGTGTAATTCCTACATGGTTATGAATTCTACAATACTTTCAAAACTTAGGCTGGTTATATCCTCTTCATTTCAGTTTCTTCTGATGGATATTAATTGGAACTTTGGTGAACTATAATTATACATTAAAACTGGCAACTACATAAAGATTGTACTATAGGATTTGTAGATGTCTATAAAATCACAAAAGTTCTTGGTGTTGTCTCTATTATTCCAGCTAGAGGTGTCAGAATTTTCTGAAGTTGTTCTGTCAAAAAAAACCTCCAAAAAATAATGATTTAATGCATTGTGAATTATTATCTTAGCTTTCTGTGACAATGATAGCTCAGATACTTAAGATGGCATGTCCTTGCACAATTATGTGTTAATCTTTAGGCCATTTTCAGGATCTTTTGTCAGTTTCACGTATTGTCAAAAGAATTGATTGGATATTGTCTTCAATTTTTCAAGTAGCTTTACAGTTTGAATTTTTTTTTCCTCTTTAAAATATGCTGTTGGATTCTTTGAATGTGCTAAAAATGTAATAGTTCTGGCAGTTTTTTTCAAGGTTTTATAAGTTGACAAATAACTCATCAGTCATAACATTCAGTGATCATTTCCAGAATTCTTAGTAGAGTCTGCAACTGAGATAAATGTTACAAAAATAAGCTGTCATAAACTTAACTTTCTTTCAGTTTAGGTAAGAAATAGTTACACGTGTTTATTTTGTTGGAATAGTAGATAGAAGAAAGCTGACTGGTGATATTTTTACTTGTTACCCATGGCGCTACCTCATTTACTTGCTATAATAGAGATGATTTTTTTCCCTTATTGTACTCTTAATCTGAACTATTCAGAATTTATTATTATGAAATATACTGTAAACAAAATAGAAAATTTGCTTAAATATTTTAAGTATTGAAAAATTATTTTTTTAAGACCTCAGATGAAGCTGTGTCTGATCTATCATCTCTATCTGATGAATTCAGTGATCATCACACTGCATTTGAAGATCAGTTAGCTCAGGCTGTTGTAGCAAAGGTATGTACACTTTGTGCTCAATGCATATCAAGGTAGGTTTGTCTAGCTTAATGATAATTAAAGGGATTTCATGTTAAGCTATTGTTTTGGGTTAGAAATAAATGAATTTAATAAAGATAAGTTAACAGTGTAAAAATCTTACTAAAATTGTAAAGCTCTTGTGTGTGAGAAAGAATTTAATAGGTGGAATTTATGAAGTGTGTACAGAATAATAATTTTAAAAAACACTTGTGTTTAAATTTTCATCCTAAAAATCATAGACAAATTGATTTATGAATATAATTAATCTCTATTTATATTTTATATTTATCATAGAAAAAATAATGTAATATGGCAGTTAACATCTGTGATTAAAATACTGGAATATCTAAATTTAAAAATAAGTTGTTTTTAACTTCCAAAGCATAAAGCAAACAAACAAAAAAGATGAGAAAATTTCTTGGCCAAATAAAGACTAATAAAAAAATTTTGCTGAAGAACCCTACCTTTCAAGTGTTAGTTTGATATTTTTAGTAGCTTAATTATTATATGAAACCTTAATACATAAATTTGTAGACAGCAGAGCATATTCAGCATTATTTATATTTTAACAGTTGACAGCATTTTTTTCTTATAGTTCTATCTTATCTTGCTGCTAAAAGTAATTACTCTGTATCAGTGGCATAACTAGAAATATTTCTGGGAGGGGAGCAAAACATTTGAAATTTTCTGAATACTAGCACATGAAATGTCACTAAACGTCTTTAAACAACTTAAGTTGTTTTATTCAAAAAACAAATTGACAATGCAAAACAAATATGGTACTCAAAGTAAATTATTTAGTAGTTTCAACAGTCTAGTTACCTATAACCATATTCCCCAAGCTTTGTTGTTTATTGTAATTTGTTACGCTTACCATTCACATTTGTATTTTAAAATTGTAAATTATATACCTGTAATAATTAATTGCTGATTATAGCTGCAGCATTGATTGGATATTACACCTTTTCATGTAACCGAGTCTATAAAGTGTAAAAATACATAGTAGTGACAAGTAAATTACAATAAATAAATATTTTTATATTTTCAAATATTTAACCACACAAAGGGGTCTGCTGCTTATTTATCTACCTCTATATAACTTACAAGAATACATTTCATGTTGCTTTTGCAACTATACATGACAGATTGAAGGCTTTAAATGTGGTCATTCTTGAACAAGTCTTATTTTGTTTAGTTCAAAAAAAAAAAGGGCAGGAGTTAATAGAAAGTTATGATGTTTAAAAAGATTGCAACAGTAAAAAAATTTTTCACTGATATGTAGATGAAGATTCTTTGTAATTTCTTTGGATGGTAGTGATATTTTACATAAAATTCTGGTTTGTAACCTACATATTAATTTTTATTATCTCAGCAGCAATTGCATTAATTTTACAATGAAATAAAATATTTTTCGCAATACCTTGGTCACTTACTTTGCCATATATTGTTTTATTCACAGCATAAAACTATTGAAATTCTTTATATGGTGCTTCTTTATAAATTAGAGATATTGATTTAAAAAGAACAGTATTGTAAATGGGAATTTAAAGCTATCAAATATTTTTTTCAAAATGAAGATTTTAATTTTGAGTGGAAAAAAACTGTTGGCTTCTGATTGTTTTCAGAAAATTAATGAGTACATATTATTCACATTGATTAAGTAGTACTTCATATACTTTGCTAAATTGATTGTTTATGGTCTTCTTTAATGTTTTATCAGATACTGTAATAACCTACATTAATTTTCATGAAAATGCATTATCCAATTTAAAAAAAAAAAAACATTTAAAAACAGGCCAAGAAAGAAAGTAAAAACATAGAAAGGCAAGATAGATTGCTGGTAGTATATGGAAAATCCTTTTTTGACAGGTATCAATTAACTTCTGACCACAATCTCTTTGCAAAAGTTACCATCTCAACCTATACTACCAAAAGCTGCTAAGAGAGGTTGGATTAATTGGCTAATTTTCAGCTTGAAACCCCTTTCTAATATACAGTAACAAGAAAAACAGCTTGACTTGGATAAACAACATCAAAACTATATCTTGGTGTAATTGTGCAGTGTATTGTGGTCAGATGAGAGGTTTTAAATGTATTTATAACTGATGATAGTATGTTAGAAGAAAAGCTGGAGTAAAGTACAAAGAGAACTGCATAAGTATAGTGATATAAATGTAGAAATTTAAGGTAGTATGAAGGTATCATTTGATACGTAATAGGATTATATTGCACCACTACAACAAGATAGTGATCCGAAGGATATACGAAATACTTTGCTCTTGGTCTCTTTTGATGCCCAAATCTGCATCCCATTTAACAGGTTTGGAATGAATTAAACTGATGAGTCTAGAATAAAGGTCCCAACAATGTCAATCAGCTATGGAATTATTTGCAAGAGGAATGGGAATTACTAAGGGAAATATTTTGAAAAGTAATACACTAAACTGTATGCTAAAAATATATGCAGCAGTTACACACATGAAAAGTGGCTATTTTGATGAAAAATGCCTGAACTGTTAATGCCACCATTATTTATATGTTGTGATACATGGTTCATCTGATTTTTTCATGTTCTTGTTTCTTCTGAAAAAATGCATTTTAATTAACAATAAATTTTTGAAAAGACAATATTATTTTTCTATGCTATGCTATTATATATATATATACTAATGTGCTGCATTTGTTGATACAGAATGTGCCCTCATTTTACCAGATTTATCTATAATAATTTTTTTTTTAAATTTGTCCATCTGATAAACATTTGATTGCTCAATTTCTTCAATAAAAACAAAACCAAGTTTGTATTTCTAAAAATGGGACATGTTTTGTCACATGAATAGCATCAGAATACTTCTTTTTTTTGAGTAATATCTTGGTTATATTGATTTGTATTGCTTAATTATTTTTAACTATAAAAAAAATAATAGATACTATTCAGAAGTCTTTAACTTTTGATCCCTCAAAGAACATTACAGATTTGAATGTTATGACTATTACCCTTGCACAGCAATATACCATAAATTCCCTAAACCTAGTTTTCTAATAAAATAGTTGTTTTGATGTTCAGTGAGGTTACAAATATGAAAAGTCATTAGGTTCGTAAAATAAATGATGCAGACTAATCATGCTGTAGAGTCATCTCAACCTAGATCTATTAATAAGCCTCAATTAGGCACAATAAGATTAACATTCAGATAACTGAAATAATAGTTCAGTCCCACATTTTAAAAAAATGTTAATTAGAAAGTAATTGCAATGTTTGGATGTGGTATAAACCCAACTGTTGTTTGGTTTTACAGGTGCTGGAGACCCACAGGAGGCAAGAAAATGAGCCAGGTCAAGAACAGTTTCAAGGTATAGAGCTAGATTCTTCATCTGAATTACACAAAAAGCAAGTCAAAACAACATTGGAGGAGTTGAAATGTTTTTCTAGGTCACTGCAAGGTCGCAAACCTTTACAATGTAAAGATATCAATGAACAACTTGGTCCACCAGAAGAACCACTAATTGAAAAGGTGACTGTGGAACCAAGGAATACCAAGAAACGTGGTTCTCATCAGGGACTGCCAAATTTAGATGAAATAGACTTTAATTCTAAAGAAATAGACCCTGATTTGGTATCTCTAAACTTAGCTCCAATTACAGAAGTTGATGAAGACACAGAAGATGCAGCATCAGACATTTATAGGACTCAAATTCCACAGTGGCGTGAAAATTGGATTGTTACGGGTATGCCTCCTGCATTTTCAAATATTAACACTATAAAATCAATTCAAGATCTTTCTCAGCCTCATTACATGTTGGTGCCACAGCCTGAGCAAGAATTTGGTCCACAGATTGGAAACAGGTAATATAATATTTCTGCTGCTAAGTATACATTACTATTGCATATAAAGTATTGATGCTTATTTAAAACAAAAACAAAAACATTTTTAGAGGTTTGATACAAAAATGATATTACTGTGATACAACTAAGAAAAAGTTTTTGTGACAATAAAATATACTTATATGTATGATGCCTATAATCTATAGTGTATCTTCAGTAATCTTTTATGTTTGATGACCATTCATAGTTGATTCCTTCAGAAGTTTAAAGCTATATCTTCCTGAAGCTCCTGCATAATGGTTCCAAAAATGTTGACTAGGCTTGGGACATGTCTATCTAAAGGTGATGATACTTGACACAGTTGATCAATGTCTGCTGCATGGAAAATATAAGAAGATTTCTAGCAAATTATCATTCTAAATAAAGTAGTTTTGGAACTACTTAACTAATATAAATTATAGAAATATTTATATTAAACATACATACATTAGGAAAAATTACATTTAAACAAAGGAGATTATTTAAGCTTAAATGAATTCACTTGTAAAGAATTTTAGATGAGAAAATATTAACAATGAAAAACAATTCACTCAATATTAACTGGTTTTCTTAAATTTATTTGATAATCATTTAGTTAAAAAAGTGAATGAAATGAATAATTTATAAAATGATTGAACTCCTCAACCAAAATAAAATTATTTATTTAGAAAAAACTAGCAAATATAATGTTAAATCAATTGGCTATCTTATAAAATTCTACAAAAATTTACACTAAAGAATTCAAAAACTAATTTTGAAAAAATATGTAGAATTTTAAATTATTGAAAACTTTAGTTATAAATGAACTCTAATGGGAAGTGAACTGATAAAATCAGCCTAATTAAAATTTTAAATGGTATGTTGAAAATTCATAAAAAGGTTATATATAAACCATAAATAACTAATTATCTAGAATTTTTACCTCATAAGTCAGTTTGAATATATCAAACTAACAGAAAGCATTGTGGTTGTAGTCATTGTAGAGGATGTAACTAAGAACAACTGTCATTGTAATCTAATAATGCTACAGAAACTGTTAATATTTCAAGAATGTTAAAAAAACAACTAAAAACTGCTTATTTTATTTGTAAATTTATATTTATTTTGTATAATTTCTTTTGAAAAATGTCTTCTAAACAAGTGAGCTATTTTGAGAAGGATGTCAAAAGCAATCTCAGAAAATATTATCTAGTCAGTTTAAAATCTCTTTATAGAATCAACTCATTAAAAAGAATATTTGAATAAATTTTCAATATAGGTTTTTTGCTAAAAATTTTCTAGATTGTTTTGAAGTCATTTTTTAAGAATCAAGTGGACACTGTTTATATAAATCAGTAAAGTTTGTGTTCAACGTAAAAGACTAATAGAAAAGATTAGAGGATACTTTTAAAATAGTTTATTTACATAACAGCAGATTTAAACATTCATTTATGTTCATGTAAGTGTTATTGATAGTGTATTTAACATATATACAAGTGTATGCATTAAGTTTACAGATGATTCTGAAATTTATACTAGTATTAATAAGATAAATGAAGAAAGAAAGAAATAATAAATATTCCAAATAATTTATTAGATTGGTTGTTCAAATGGAAAAAGGAGCTTAATACGAAAATGTAAAGTTATTCAAACAGGAAACAGAAAATCATGATTATATGCAAATAATAAATTGAAAAATATAGTTTCAGAAAAGAATCTGAGAGTTTATAGCGAAATTTTTGCATTAAGAATAAAGCATTTTAGCAACTAAAAACACGAATAGAGCACCAGAAATAATTACTGGTGACTCAAGTATAAAACTAAAGGTTTTAGCATTTGTTACAAATTTTTGGGTTGTTCACATTCTAAATATGCTGTATATGAAGCTCCTGTTTTAAAAGAGAGATGAAAATATAATAAATGGTACAGTTTAGAATAGGCAGAACAATACAGAATTATGGATTTACCCATTGTGAACATAGTATGTGGTTTTTCAATAGAATTGGGAGATACCAAGTCATTCTTTTATCTATAATTTGAAATAATAATGATCATAACTATAAATTGATGAAGCTTCAGCATGGGTTGACAATAAGAACAAATTATTTAGGAATAAATTATATATATATATAATAAAATTAAATTGCTATTTGTGATGCTTAATAATCATTATGTCAATCAATTGAAAAATCAAATTGATGGGTATTTCACTTCATGATAGCAATTATGGATTCCTGCTATTTCATTACTGCATCTATTAATCAGATTTGATCTGAATCACAAGTTGAAATAATGTTTTGCTACAAATTATAATGATGTGAAATATTGGCTTTCACTCAATAATTTGTCAGTAACAAATATACTTGTAAAGATGATCTCAAATCTTACAAGTGTGATGTTTGAAGGCAGTGAAGTTTTTATTTGTTAACTTTGTAAAATGCAAAGAGAAAGGCTTTTCTTATATTAGAAGTTAAATTAAAACATCTCTGAATACCTTGTATGCTATGTACACTAAATCATTTGATCTCAGTTACACTGTTTCATTTGTTGATCAGATAAGAGGACAAGAAGGATAACTCACTTTGTTAGTACTGCATGTCATCCCATCCTAAGTTAATTTGCATACTTGTAAGATTAATAACTATTGGTATCACTTTGGTGATAGTGATGGAGTGAATCTCTTTCTACACATGTTTCTATCTACAGTAGAAAAATGAATTTTACTTTATTTTTAGTAAATGTTAAATTAAGATCTGACAGGTGGTAACTACATATAAGCATTATCATATACTGGAGAAGCATATTTATCAAAGATCATGTTAAACCAAGAATTTATGGTAGAAAAAGTCAACATAATTTAGATATGTTTGGGAAAATGACTGCTTACATTAACAAATATTTTTCTAAAATTAATTATTGGCTTTTTTTTTTACATTATTTATTTATATCTTTTTTGGTTTAAAATGGTTCTGAATAATATTTATTTTATTTATCATAAAACATTTTGTATATATAGCTAATCATTAAACTCTGATTCAAACAGGAGAGATGTATCTACAGATGCAGCATGCAGTACTCTGTTTGGTGGATACTGTTTGTTGCTAAACAACAAAAGTAGAATTTTTAAAATAATTAAAAACAAGATGTATCTTTACTTTTTTCTCTGTTTTTTTTTTTCCTTATGTACAATATATGACAGATATCATGATTTGAAGATTTTCTTGTTGGAATCTTCCCTTATTTAGTGAATCTGCATATTTCTGATCTTGTAGCTTTTAAATGTCTTTATGGATGTCCATTTTTATTTGATATTATGATGAATATTTACTGATGAGCCATTGTACCAACAATAGGTTAAACTAACAAGCTTTTGTAAGTTCATGGTTGATGTACATAGAATTTAAAGTACAATTTATGTTCCCACTATAGAAATCTAATTACTTATTATTTTTTTTTCTTTCTAGAGATGCTGATGAGTTATCTGATTTGTCTGAAAATGAAAGTTTGAATTCCTTTTCTGATAATGACAATGCACCCAAATTTGTGAAAGAAACTTCTAACACTTTACAAGAAAATTTTAAAGACATTTCAGAATCTTCAATTCAAATCAACAAACCAGAAGTTTTGTTAAGAGATTCTCACAGAAATGACAATGAGAGAATTTTTCCAATGTCAACACAAGAAAGTAAGAAAGCAGAGGAGCGATATCATTCTTTGAAAATAGTACCATTAAAAAAATCTCAGACACTAACAGAAGAACTAATAGCTTCAGAACAAGATGATCCTACATTTTTATTGCCACCAGAGAGCAGCACAGTGATTGAGGGTGAACCTGTAAAGTGGATTTGCAATGTGGCTGGTACAGAACCTATTGGTAAGTTTGATTGATTTCTTTTTTCAGAGAGGTGAGATGTTATGGAAGTAGATTAGAAACATGTTTATTGACTGCATTGAAGTTGTTTAACGGTCTAAATTGCTTGCATTGTTTAATTTCATTTAGCAATATAATGGAAAGAACTTGATAAATATTGTAATATTTAAAATAATATCTTTATAATTAAACAAATACAAATGCTGTGAAAACTGCAGGTATGTTGTATTTAAGATCAGGAAGGTCGCTGACTGACATGCTGCTGCTCTTCACCAGATTGGATTAAAAAAGAAACCATGACAACATTTTTCCCAAACTAATAATGATTTGGATAAACCATCCATATAGCAACTTAGTTTTATTAATTATGAACCACTGGTCTCTTTATCTCCTCTATAATTTTTTTTCTTTTTAATGACATTTCAACAAATATTGAAAGTATGCATTAATTATTTTTAGTGAAAATGTATACACTATATGACAAACTTTGTTTACAAAAGATATACAAAGGTAAAAGAAAGCGAAGGAACTATCTGGTTTTCTTTCTCACATATTACTTTTGTTTTACATTACATAGCTTAAATAATTGAACTGTTTGTTCAGATATTATTCAGATTTATGTACTGCAAAACCACCATTGTGCACCACCATCGTACCAAAAAACAGGTGGATCCTGAAATATTTCTCCAATTATTGATGGCCATTCTGAGTGACCAGAGTCAGTGGTGGATTGCCAAAAATCTTGACATCTCTCGTGGATCTGTGGCATATTATTATGTACAAATTGACCTGAAGTGGTGCCATAAAAAGAATGTGCTGCCATTATTCGTGCATATTTCCTTTCAAAATTCTCTTGTAGACATCGCCTATGTGAAAGAAATGAGCTGAAGAACATCCAGTGTTGTCTCCACTGACTTTTGGCCACAAATTATATGTAGCGCATAAGAAACTCTTCTGTCCACTAGGAATAAAATATTTTGAAAGGTTTAGACAGAGGACATGTCCAGCAAGACTTTCAGGAAGTAACAGTGTGTAGTCATCTCTGATGAGTTTAGATTTTAGCATTTCATGTCTGGAGATTGTATCTGGGTTTGGAGAAGACCTAACAAAGAATTTCAACCCTAACATCTCCAGTCCTCATGTATGGCAGTGGTTTTTCCAATGTATGGGCTGCAAACAGAATTTATTTTTATCAAAGGATGCCTCAGTTCTCTTAGGTGTATTACCATTTTAAAGACAGTTCTGCAGCTGTACCAACAAAGCATACTGAGATTCACTGTTCATATTCTTCAGGGTATGGATGGAACTGCATGCTATTACTTTTTGTCTTTTTGTGGCCACTCTGGAAGAGAAATCAATGAATTTCATTTCTTGCTTGAGCACCCTAAGCCCTTATATAAGTGCAATAAAGCACACATAGAAGCAGCTGAATAAACAGCTAAGAGCTGCCTTTCTATTTTCTACAAATATCCTGGAATTAAAGGAAGTTTTCACACTTACACCAGAACCTGGATCAAACTATGCTGCAAAATCTCATTGACTCATTGCCAAATTGGCATAGGCTCTGTTCTACAGAGGTTGGTTCCAGCAAGTATTAATATAAAGGATTTCACTCTGCTACTTTTCTTTATTTGTTGTTTTCTGCAACAGCAAACATATTGTAATAACAACATGGCCAAATTATTATGGCAGTACAAATATACTGTCTGCTTTTATGTAAAAGTGTCACTATGCTTCATTTTAAATGATGCGATTATTGACAATGTGCATGTTATTCTGTATTTTTAATTGTGTTTATTAAATTATATATGTATATTTGTTACTTTCTATAATATATCAAGAATGTGCGTGGTTTAAGTACATAAACTATTAATTTTTTAAAAAATTCTGTATATATATTTTCAGATGTGTTCTGGTTTCGAATTCAAGACACTGTTACAGAACTTTATGACTGTGAAAAGTACGATTTATCAGTAGAGAACAACTCCCACACTTTGGTGATGCATTATCCTAAAAAATGTGATAGTGGCCAGTACATGTGCATAGCAGTGAATGAATGTGGCAAATGTTCTCAGTACTTCATTTTAAATATCAAGGGTAATGTCAAGTTCAGCAGTACTTTTCTTTTCACCTTTGTCACTGGGAAGGCTGTAACTGTCTCAAGTATGATAGATATATTGTATTGTTACCAATTTAAAATCAGAATTCACCGGTTGTAAATTTTTTTTCTAGGATGATTTCTTGTATTGGAATTTTTAAGATTGTATTTGTTATTGTTGTTATAAGTATCAACGGAATACTGAGTGCCATTTTGAAATATTTCTTACTGCAGCAGCTGCTGTAACAAGGTACTGTAGCTAACTTGATATCTCCAGCAAGTATTCAAAATGACATAGCTGGTCTTCAACTAAAATTGCCTGATGCACTACAAATGGAGGCACTTTTTTTATTTTTCATAGATAGTATTATTATATTTAGTTTGTTTTTGTTGTGTTTGCTTTTCTAGAAAACACTCAAACACTTAAGAAGCCAGAATTTTTGAAAGAAATTGGAGATGTTGAAGTACCTGAAGGGCAGGCAGTAAAGTTTAGGTGTAAAGTCAAAGGCTATCCACAGCCTAGGATCTCCTGGTACAAAGATGGAAAACTTCTTAAAAAAGACAACACCTACAAAGTTGGTAAGTAACTTTAACCAAACAGAGAAACTTTTTTATTCTTATATCATTATAAAGTGTATTATGCAAATAAAGATATACTGAGATAATAGTCTTTTGTCTGATATACTATGAGCAGAATATAAATATATATAAATATAAGTAGTTCTAGTCAGAGGAAATGATACATTTTTTAGAGTAGAGTACATGCCTAACAAAATTAGTTAATGGTACTCATCAAAACAATTCATACGGTTTAAATTGTTTAAAGATTTATTAGATTTTTTAATGATATAACTGAAATGGCTGAACTTAAGAATAAAGCTAATGTTGCTTATTCGTAGTTTAGTAATTAGTAGTTTTCATAAAGTTACCCATTAAAGAGAAAGTAAAAACACAAGTGAAATAAATTTTTAGAAAATCATGAACAATGAGTTGTTTGTTTATTTGATTCCTTCCAAATAGAATATACAGACGTTTGTTTCTTGAATTTGATTCACATAAATAATAGTTGCAGAAATACTATAAATATTAAATAATTTTGTAAATGGAGATTAAAAATCAGATGCATTGAAAACAGACTTAAAGTTAATCATTGTTTCTTTTGTTTAATGATGACATGATATATTCCAGATTTCCAGATTAGAATGAGATAATTATTCATGAAAACTAACTTCATGGTCAGATGGAAGTGATTGTTTAAATTAAAATAATAGTCTTTGTTTGGGCCCTGTTTATTGTCTTCAACTCTAAAAAGCAGTTTGTAACCAAAGCAAAAATGAGGCCAAAGAAGTTACAAAAAAGGGAATGAATTTCAACTCTAGGGAAAAATATTTCTCAAAATTACTGTAAAACATTATTAAAGTATTTTGTTTCCATAATAATTAAATTTAAATTGAAAACAGCAACATATTTAATCTGTTAATGAAACTAACAGGATGATAGTACTAATAATCTAGACTATAAAACATTTATATCACTGTATCAAATCTTTGTTTCACACTTTCTTTAATATGCCATGCAAGAGTGGTGTTCTTGTATAGAAAATGAAAATGCTAAGATACTATAAAGGGTGTGATTTCCGTAGAGGCTTTTCTTTTTTAATTTAAGGATTATAAAAAGATTTTAAATATCAAACTTTACTTTTTAGGGTCAAGGACATCTAGGAAAGATTTGATCAAAGTATTTTTATTGATTCTAGCATTTTTCAGTTGTCAACAATTACAAGTACCAGGGACATAATTAAAAGTTAGCTAAACTGTTTGAAAGGCTTGAAAGTTGAGGAGAATTGATGACTAGCTGTTTCACAGCTTTAAAAAAAACAACTGCTTTGATAAATATTCCGTACCTCTTGCAAATTGTATAAAATATAAGTTTATGTCTCTTTTTGTAAACTGAAAACTAAATTATAATGATGTTTTTTGATGTTTTGCAGATAATGTTTTGGTAAATATGCATTATTAGTTTTAATCAGCCATACTTACACAGATAGTCATTACTGAGCAATTATACAATTATTTTATGTTATGGAGATTTTTGCGTATTATTGCAGAAAAATTTGGGAATCGAGATTACTTGCTGACTATGGATTATGCAACAATGAATGATGATGCAGAGTATACTGTTGTTGCAAAGAACATTGCTGGTGAGGTGAAATCAGTGGCACAATTAATCATAGAACCACAGCAGCAAGGTAAGGTTTCATGTTGTTCATCATTGTTGTTGACCTCTCAGCTATAGTATGTTTACTATTCAGAGAGTGAGCCATCAATCCTCAGACTTACTCTCTTAAAATCTTTTAAATCAAGATACTTTCATTAAAAGTAAAAAACTTTAATTGCTTTTATTTGCTTCAGACACCATAACGTCAACTTCAGCTAAAAGCTATCCAAACATAAAGATGGATAAGAAGTTACAGCAGCAGCTTTTTATTCAGTCAGAAGATAAAAAATCTACAGCAACTTTACAGAAAAAAGAAGAGCAACATCTTCAGAATATTAGTCGAAAAATGACCATGACTAAAGATAATGTATCTGTTGTGGCAGAAGATATGCTACAGACAGTAGATGAGGTAAGCTTGAGATACAAATCATAGTAAATTTCAGGTTATTATTTTTTTCGATGATTCCATTTTACTTTAGTGTATTAATCTTGACAATTGCAATCCAGCTGCTTTAAAATTTAACTTTTTGGTGAGTGGTTCATATTTTTGGAGACAAGCATGCTATTTTTTCCTATTTCAAAATGCAGATTTTTTTGTCTTCAGCATTCCAACACAAGTCACAACATCTGATTAATTATTCAGCTTTTAATAATAAAAGTTTTACACTGATCGTGCAGCCAGCCCTGGGAGTTTTCGTGAAACTTCGAACAGATGAGATTTGCAGAATTACATGATTAGATTAAAAAAACATTTTCCTAAATTTTGATTGGTTCCTGAAACTGCCAAATCCAATGAGTTTTCTTCATCACTCTTTTGCCAAGGCTAAATAACCCTCCATCTCAGTTCAGCTCTACCAATTTATGAATCAAGAAGAAAATAAAAGCATTATATAATGGCCATTTCATGCAACTTCCATAGAACTAAACGCTATAATTGTTTAGAATGCAGTAAATGCACATGTAGGTGCCAACTGATCAGAAAGTGACAGCCAAGACATGGTCAATCCAAATCGATTTACAGAGAAATTTATGACAATGAAGAGACTGAATAGCAATGTAAAAAAGGACACACAAAGCACCCTTTTGAGGAATTGGGGGTGTAAACAATGCCAACTGTACCAGATATTTGACAATTTTTGCAAATAGCAGCCAACATTGGACATGGAATGCCCAGCAAAGAAGCAAGAGTGACCATATCAATGACAGATTTGGAAGAAAAATCAGTCAGCCGAATGATCCACTATGCAAGCATTGTTTGATAGAATTTGTGAGGTGATATATCCTCATAAACCGGATTCATTGAAAAAAGAAGTATGGGTGCTTGATAAGCCATTAGAGAGTGCTTCAAACAACAAACTGTTGATGAACATCAGATGTTCATCAGCAGTTTTCCCACACAGAAAATTTAAAAGAATGTATTGCTGGCTCCAATATACAAAACATCCATGTCGAAATTATTTAAACAGATGTTTGGTATTGGTGAAGAGTATGGGTAATGCACTTGCTGTTGAAACAGGACATGTAATGCAATACTATGAATTGACAGTGAACAGAGCTGTCAAATTTTTACTGCATGAATCATATGTACAAATTATATCCTGGGGAATGAAAAAGATCTTATTGGACAGTAATGAAGTAGATTTTCCAAAACTGATTCAGAGATGGCCTTCCAGATTCATAGTGCAAGCATACTTGGACAAATATCCAGATCCAAATGATTGAATTGGTGTTACTTCATTATTGAAAATAGTCAAGGCATGACATGAAGGTGAAAAAGGCTGTCAACTATATGTTGGGAATTCTGTTGTATGATAATTTTGACATGATAAATCACATTGTATCCACTTCAACCACTCATGCTGTTGAATTGAAGAAGTTAGTCCATGTATTGGAAGTGTTCATGAAATCATTGTTTGAAAACCATGTGTCAAAATGTAGCTCAACATAAATGGATTATGAGTTGAATACTAGTGGCATTTTAATGTCAACTAATTGTGAAACCTGCTGCCTGCCGTTCAATGCTTTCAATTTTATCAAGGAAAAAGGTTGACTCAGAGCATGAGCAATTATTACTAGATTGCATTGATAAGATTAAACTCTAGATGGGACATAGGATATGAGTCCACAACCAGCAGGTTCATATTAATAGAATTCTAGTATACTTTACTCGGAAACAAGTATACTTTGTGATGGATTTCAAGATAAAATTTAAGGTGATGTACTTTTGTGAAAAAACTGTAAATCACTATGGCAAAAAAAGAAATTCTTGGCACGGAGTGATGACCTATACAAAATATGATCCAAATGAGAGCGAGGAAAATTTGGATGTCACATCATGTATTGCAACCAAATTGTATCAGGTGACACGAAACAAGATTGGTTGACAATGTTAGCCTACTTTGAAGCAGCTGTGATGCGTTTGAAGCATGATTTCCCTGAAGTAGAAGAGATTTATGTGGACAATGCAAAGTGCTATCAAAAACAGGAGCTAGTGTATTTTATGAATGTGGTTGCAAAACATCATGGGTTGAACCTAGTTTCTTACATCCACACAGATACTCAGAATTAAAAAGGTCCTCTTGATGGTCATTTTGCTATTGTGATGAAATATGTATCAAGGTATTGCAACATAGGTAACATTGTCATCAATGAATGTGATTTGATTGAAGTTCTACATTCAAATGGAAATATAAACAACTCAGTTGCAGAAATGATTTGTTCCAATCAAAATAAACTGGAACAACTTCAAGTGGAAAAAGAGCATGTTTTGCAGTGTTTCAAGTATGTGACTTGATGTAATGAGGTCTGTGTTCAGCATGACAGTAAACAAGTACGTATTTATGAGTATTCAGAAATCGGTTCAGGCAAACTAATTAGCATCGATGATGAAACTAATGATGAGGTGCCTGATTCTGATGAAGATGACAATGTGGATGAAAATGAGGGATGTATTATTGATGTGGATGATACACCATCTGACTCCACGTTCATTAGGCCAATAATGAATTGCACTATATTTGGTGACCAGATAGCATGATGACAACTACAAATTAAGATGACACAAACCAATCTTGATGCAATGGAAGCATTTTCGAACATGTAAGAAGACCCATTACTGTATTCAATTTGCCAGAGGGAGTTCAGCTCTTTTGCACGGGTAAATCAGCACACCTGCAAAGGAATTGCTGAACAGCAGGATCTAGTACCCTATGCATTGAAATATACAGTTGACCAGATCCATCAACACCAAGTTGAATACGTTGATGTGAATCCTGATAAAGATGATATTGAAGAATTGAGTTGCATTCAAAGTATTGTTTGTTCAGAAGATTTTGGACCAAGTTGTGCTTGTTGGTCACCCTGAGGTAAAGGATGTGGTAAGAAATACAATGAAAATTTCAAAGCCAATGTTGAGAAAATGTTCTTGGATGAGGTTCAAGACAAGTCACTGAAAATGGGCCCTGTTAGAATGCAAGAGAAACTATGCAAATGAATCCTCGTCGCCTAGACGTTCCTTCAGAAACTGAAATTATAGCAGCAATTCAAATTATTTTCAATAGACAAAAGAAAGAACAGGCAGTGGCATTACTATCAAGCACAAGGGGATTTAAAGAGTCTTACTGCACCTTGCATATATTTGTGGAGTCTAATGGAGGTATAGTGGGGAATGCAGCCTGGAGTGAGTTCCACAAAGCTCACCAGTCTTTTGAAGAAGCAGACTATCCTTCAAAAAGCCAAGTTATGTCCAATATAAACTCATTAGAGGCCAAATTAAAGAAAACAGATTAACTGCCAGTCATAAGAAGGCATTAAAAGGTGTCGTTTACCATAAGTTACTTGATGGACAATGATTTATTTCTGGAGAAAATATAAGTATCTGAAAATATTTTTCAGGTAAGCCATCAAAAATCTTTTGTTTATCACAAAATATCAACAAATTCTTATTTTCTGCAGTTCATTACATCTATCTGCATGTAATGTAGCTCATCTCCAGAATTCAAAAAAGTATTCAGGTACTTTTTCTTTCAAAATCCACTTGGCTTCTATGTGGAACAGCAGTGCAATATGTTCAGAAGATTATAGCCTGGGATTTCAACTCTGTAGTGTAGGCAGTACTGCAAAACTACTACTTCCCATCCAACACAATTATTCTTTTGTCTATTAACATGTACAAATATAATGTTTACTACAGTAATTTGACTACAATTAAATACAAATTTAGTAATTTAAGAGTAGAAATCAAATTACAACATGCAAAAAAAAAATCCACACCATCTATATAACAAGTTTAATTACCCAGCAAAACTAATTCCAGTGATATGACTAGGGAAAACTTGGGTGTGGGCTTGCACAGATAACTGACCTAATTTGGGCCCCAATGGACACTCTGATGCTCTGCAGAGGATTTTATTGGAAAATGCAAAACATGTTTGTAATCTTTTATGTTAAACAGGAATGAACAGTTGCTGTATTCAGATCATGGTATTTGTAGGCAGTGTAGTTGTCTTTAGGAATAACTATATGGATTTTTGCTTCCACTGCTTTGAACTGCCCACATATTGCTTTATTTATCATACCCTTGACTTCTTGCATTCCTTTTCAATATTCCATACAGTGAGTCTCTGCAAACATAGTTTTGCAAGTGCTTACCCAGTTGTCTTTTGAGGTTTCCACAAACACTCAGTAAAATCTTTTAGCAGTTTTCTGTCCATTTTAATGAACATACATCATTGCAAGAGCTATATATTTTGTGGAAACATCAGTGATCCTACCTGCAATCAAACTGAATAATCTTGCCACTTTCACTTGTGCCAGAATTTTGTTTTTAATTTGTATATTGATCAGATGTGTCAGCTCATTCTGAATTTGTGGTGATATGTTCTAGCATTTTGTGGTTCCAAATCCAGGTATTCTTTGAAGACTGGGCCAATTCAGCTATGTAATTTAAAAATGCATTAGAATTTTCAGTGGTCTAGAGATTTCCCTGCCCTGTATCATTCCTTCCTCAAAAAATAAGGATTTTCAGAGTATATATTATTTGTTCTTTTTTAATCTTGCTTCAAAAGACACTGACAATGCATTGTTTGTCTTCCATTCTAAGCACACATGGATGTATTACCTCTAGAAATTGCACTTCCATGTAATTTCATTTTGCTGTTTTTCTCAAGTATTTTTTACCTATTGGATCAGTCTATCATTGGTGTTAATGCCAAGACTAACTAGTTGCAGTGTCAAAAACAAAGCATAGTCCACAAAAGACTTGATCCAGATGCTAAAAGTATTATGCAAAATTGTACTCTTGAATAAGCTGGGAACTGAAATGTCAATACTGCAGCTGGCCACTGCTTGATTTCTTGCTTCATTTTGGGAACTGAACAAGTGGTTTAAACTATAATGCTAATATTGTTTACTGGACATCTGTTAATGTGTGGAAGTTGTAAGGCCCAATGTCACCTTTAGCCTGCACATGCAGATTTTCCCCTTTCTGATGACTGCTGTCTATGCCCCTGCTGTGTGGTGTTAACGATTCTTCATCGAGGGATGTGGTCTCAGTTTCGGAAACTCTTTCTGAATCAAAAATGTTTAGAATAGAATCAACATGTGCAGTTGTTCTTCATGGATCTGTAGATGAACTTATGGCACTCCAGAAGATGCTGTGGCCTTGATAATTGTGTCTAAAATTAAAACAAAAATAAAACACATACAATTCCATTTTAATGTTACTTATCAGGTATTATCGATTCATAAAATATGTCATTACCTTTGGCATTTATTTTTTCTTCTCTTCTTAGGTGTTCTTTCTTTTCTCAGGATTTTACTTTCTTTTGTTGGATACTGAGCATTTGTTTTTACTTTCATGCAGATTCTATCCTAATTACACCTGTTTGTATCATCACATTGATGTAACAGACTAGCAGCAACTGACTCCAAGACTCCAAGCCCAGGAGGAAGGGAGATCTCAATGCTTGGTGGTCTAGTGCCTTTTCTTTGAGACTACAGGAAGTGGTACACCTGTACTGTGCATAGGCAAAGTGTCAGTTGAGTCTTGTCCTTTTCTCCTTCCTCTCCCTTTTTTATTGGCAATGGCAGTGGGGAACTTTCTCAGCATTCTCCATTTTTCTTAGCCTGACAGATATCTATAACTGTGATACATGCTTTAAATAATGAAACCCAGTCAGTAGACTAATGCTACTTACCAATTGGTACACTTTTATTTGCAACACAATGAGTATGCTGCTACAAATGAAGTGAAAGACAGATGAATGATAGCACAATGAAAAATGTTAAAATGCTACCTCCCATCCAGAATGACCTCAACAACATTTTAGCATGAAAAACTGATGGCTTGGATATCTCAGGAATGCCACAATCATGGAAGATTTGGCAGAATTCTCTTGTCTTTTGCTACTCCTAAATGGAAAAACTGTTTGCATATGTGTATAGTGTAATGCCTGCCTATGCTCATGATATTGAATTCCATTTCTTACTGCAGCAAATAGATGAGTACAAAGTATTTGTCTTGATATAGTTCACTATAAAAGTGACTCTCTGTATTACTTTACTCAGGTCTGCTTTTGGATCCTCACCTGCCATCTGTTTGCAGTGATTTACACACTGTGCCCACACTGCAAACACTGCAACTTCCTTTAACAAGACATATCTCTATGGACAGATTTCCATCAATGTAAAATCCAATCATGTTATTACAGGATTTTCTTCTTTTGCATGTAGTCTTGTAGCACATTGAATGTTTCTTATTCCATCTTGCATCCAGGAAGGAGATGTAACAATATGTCTTCAAGAATATCTCCTTCCAGATGTAGTGCACATAAGACAAGAAATGTGCAACTTGTTCCTTAATGCTTACATTATTTTTAAGACCATATACCCTGGTATTTTTCAAATTGACTAGTGTATCTTCTTGATTTGTAGAAATCACCTGAATCTTCCAGTTTATTGTGTTGTTGGAGAGTGGCATAGCCTGAAGTTTGTTTCCCAAAGTTTTAGCATATACAATCCTCAACATGTCAACTGCGCACAATACTAAAGTTTCACCAGTTATGTGAGGTTTCATGCATTGTGTGATATGGTAACATACCTTGAATGATGCCCTCTGTGACTTCTGGCAAAGCAAATCATCCTTGTAATGTCGGAACATTGTTTTGGTTTCTCACATAACATATTCTTTGTATTGTGTTTCAAAGTGTTGCTTAGGTTTATTGTTTGATGCTTTCCAAATACAACATTACTCAGCACAGAACACATTGTTACTTTTTTGTTATTCACCTGAACTCTTGTAAATCAAAAATCAATACAACCTATTTGTTTATCATTCTCACCCACAATATTAATGCCTGAGCTTAATGAAGGAAACAATCCATGTTGTTCTTTGCCTCTTATAAAACAAAAATAAATTAGTGTGCATGCAAGCTGTGTGACAGACCAATCCACCATAAAGCTAATGCAGTTGTAGGAAGTGGGTCTCTATTGTGATGGCTTATGCAGACCAACAACCAAAAGAAAACCAAACACTGCATGCACAGTTAACTAATGGTTCAAGTGGACTGTGATGTGGTAACCTGTGAATTGGCAGTTAAAAAGCCTGGTGCTACACAATTAATATCAATGATAGTTCATATCATCTGATCTCTGGAAACTGAATGGCTCATGCATATGATTCTGTCATTGATGAATCACTGTACTGACAGATATAACAGCTGAAATAAAAGGGACTACAGGCATCAGCAGGAGTAAAAAGATTAAATGTTGCATGAAAATAACCATGATACTTGCTGGCATCATAAACCAAACCCTGTTTGTTGTGGACTTCATTTGGGAACAGGTGATGACTTTAAAAGTATTTTATATCTATTGAACAGGAATGACTTTTTATGTGCTACATATCTTCTGTAAGGAAGTTGGTTGAGATGAGGCTGGGCTGTTGTTTGGCTTATCTTTATTGCATGGCCAATGCCAGTAAGAGAAGCTTGACAGTAAATGCGGACATAGGAAGTGATGACATGTTCTTATTGTAATGTCACAGTTGAAGACCTTTCAGGTCTCATTGCTGTAGCAGTGACATTTGCTTTGGTAAGCTTTAGGATTATATTGGTTTCAGATCTCCAAGAAATGTAAGATTTTTGACAGTCTGTTGTTGACTATGATACACTTTGAATTGCCTAAAACATTACCTTGGGTAGACAGAGAAATATTACAGAATTTATGTTTTTGGCATGGTAATAGTGCTTGCTTGTTATCTGCTTGCCTAGATGTACAACATCCACATAATCATATCTGAAAGATGTAAATTTCAGTCAGATACATTAATTTATTTGGTGGCCAAATTTATTTAAACCCTTTTTGTCATACACTAACTAGACTATAAAGATCACATAGATCCTTTTTGTTTCTTAAGCAGCTTTATCATTCCTATGTGTATATGTGATTATATGTTGTATTAAGACAAGTTTTTGTTCTAGAGCTATTTCTGTTCATATACAATTAGAAAATCACAAAGGATCAAGGGATACAACATTAATGTCATAATGTTATTCGGTGCCATAAAGGCAACATGTTTCAGATCTGTTCATTTGGAATAAGGTCAGAAAAATGAACTGGCTACACCATATGGATGATTGTTTTTTGCTCCTGTTACTAGTTGCCTATGTGTACACATTGTGAATTGGCTTATTTCCATGAGAATGAAGTTATTCCCAATAACACCAGAGTATGGGCTCACATAAACACCAATCTCATTCCTATGCCTAAAACTTGTTGTGGTGGTGTTCTTATAAACATAAAGATCACTCTTGCCATCAGTCTCTACACCAGTGGTTCTCAACCTTTTTTGCTCTAGGTCCCACTTTTATTTTTCAAAAAAACGTATGCCCCACCATTAGCAGAAAAAGATTACAATTTCAAAAGTTTTAATTAAATGATTTTATTTTACTTGCAATTGTATCTCAATACATTTAAGATATTGAATGAACCGGAAGACATTTCATATTCAGCTGCTACTTCATTATGTCAACTATCTCAAATGCATTCAACGATTGTCGTCACTTCAGTTGGAACCTTGCTCCTGATGCTGGCAGCAGATTTTTTTGATTCGGGGGGCTAATTTTGTAAGTTTCAACCTTAAATCTCCACATTTTGTAATTTCCAGTTGATTTCTCTTAGCTAGTAGTAAATCACTAACAGCACTGAAGCCACATTCAACTAAATAAGATAATGGAAAATGTATCAATAGTTCCCTTGCTAAAGTAGTTGAGTTTAGGTATTTTTTTTTTCAATCTTGTTAGAGAGCCACATCATGGTTCCTTTCACTTTAAACAGAGTTTTCACAAATTCATCATATTGCAACTCAGATAACTCATGTGCTATTGCACCAGGACTTCAGATAAGTTCACCAGCAATGGTTGAGTTAACCAAGAGGGAAAATCCATGGCTTTTAAATCACAAAATCTATCATTGAAGTCAGTAAATAACATTTTCAAATGGTCAACAATGACTTTTGTAGCATCATTAGTTACCTTACACTTATTTAACCAATAGAAGTGATTGAAATTTCTTGTGGAAATATTCCTCTGGCATAATTGTAGAAGTGCTGTGAATCCAAATACCTTTTTGTTTTTGCATCAACAAGTGTCATATTTGCTCCTTGGAGCTGCTTGTTCAATGTACTTAGTTTTTCAAAAATGTCTGTTAAGTAACTCACATAAGCTTTTCCATCATTTGTTAACAGGAGTTTCATTTCAGGTCTGTCTTTCAAAAACTCGCTGAGGAGATCAAACAGTTCCATAAACCTTTCAAACCATCCTTTTAATTATTTCCTAAAATATTCTTATAATTCACTAAAAGATTCTTAACCCCACGCCTCACCAAAATATTCCTACGCCCCACCTTGAGAATCACTGCTCTACACCATCAATAAGCCACCTCCATAGCAATCATGTTCAGTGTTGGCATCTCAAAACCTCTCCTGTGATCTTTTCTACACTGTGGCACATTCATCTGTAAAGTCCAGAGAAATGGTAGCTTAGTCTCCACACCAAGTTGATGCATTAAAGTTCACCTTGTGTATGAACTAAAATTTGCATAGGAGAAAGAATTGTAAAGAAAAGTCTATGGCATGTCATGTTCTTCAAGAAATTTTGTGAAGAAAAGTGAACAAAAGTAAATTTTTAAAGTCTAAACAGGATTGAGAAGACATTTATTTAAATATATTATTCTTTTCTTTTAAATTAACAGCTAATAATTAACAGCTATTTCATTAGATAGGCTTATGGGGTGCTCTGGGTCGTGAGTCACTAAATCAGCTTATTGTGGTTTACTGTCCAAAAACAGGTATTCTTAGCTTTTAGATGTGTACTTGATTCATGGGTTTTTGTAATGGAATAGGGACAGTACACATAGGTGGATGAAGTATGGATTCAATGGCACCTTGTCTATCTGTATTTTTCCTGAATAAGGCATTTTAAGGTAAATACATTTCCATAACTTTCTTGTATTTTATCCAAATGCCTTCAAATTTGCAAGTCAGCCATTACATGTAAAATACAATATCATAAGAAAATTTATTTATCTATAGTAGTTTGTAAATTTTGAATGAATATGCTAAATTTTGTGATTTGAGAAATTTTAGTTATTAAATACCTTAGGAAAAAAAAAGTAATTGAAAATATAAAAAATCCCTTTGACCTTGCATCTGAGTGTTGTCTTCAATTTTTTTAAAAAAATGAATTACTCAGTTCTGTTGAATAGTTAAAGAAAAAACTGGGCCACTTTCTTTTGCCTACAAGCTTACCATGTCAACTATGCAAATAATCAACTTATCTCAGATTAGATATGAAATGTCTCACAACTTTTCTTCTATGTTGATTTAAAATGGCAGATATGACCATTTCCTAGAAGAACCCATAATATTTTGAATGTCCACAAAATTGACAAGAGCAGAAAAATATGTTTAGCCAGAAGAATTTTAAATTGTAAATGTAATTATTAGTTTTACAGAATAAGATAAGATTCTGTTTGCTAAAAAAAAAATTCAATTTGTGGATTTTATATGTAATCATGAAATTATGTTGTTATTCTAGTGGAACATTTTGGCACATACTGTACAAACCAGATATCAAATGCTGTAGTTTTATGGTATTCTCTGAGTGATTGCCAAAAAAAACTGTATGGATAAATAAGACAGCATAGTTTACATCTGATCGCATAGCATGTGTTGTGTGATAGTGGTGGGGGGGGGGCAACTAAGGAACATTAACTATCTATTTGCTTTCTTTCTCTGAAAGCTATCCATTATTCAGCAGCATCTGGATTACATGGATAAAACCTTGAACAAGATTGAGAACAACATGTACAAAAGTGACAGTGGTGATGATGATGACAGTATCAACAACAACGATAACACCGTGGATGATATGTTTGCTCACAGAGTACTTGCTGAATACTCGACAATGGTATGTACGGTACAACAGCTGTTTTCTTACTATATACTTTAGACACTAATGTTGGTATTAGTTTAAACGTGTTCTACTGTTACTTTTTAAAATGTTGTACAAAGAATAAAATTCATATTTTTTTGCTTGTGTTTATTACAACATTAGTATTGTCAAAAAAAGAACAATTACAGAGTATTGTTCCAACCTGGCATTGCTTTATGAAACAACACCCATGTGCGGCTATTCTCACACACACAATCCCTGCTTACTCACAACTACTCAGGTCCACCTCACAGATTGCAATAAAATGGGAAGTTTTCTTAAGTGGGGAAGCAACAAAAATTATTGAAGCTAGTGCATTAAAGTCTTTATTCAAAAAAAAAAAACTGTTACTTTTTGTTTTATGCATTGAAGAAGTCTGTTTTTGTTTTTTTTTTTTTGTAGAGATCAGAAGTCATTAACTCTGTTCTAATACATCTTTATTTGCAAATGTAAAGATCATCATCCATTAAAATAAGGAGATTGTACTTTACCTTAGTCCAACCACAGGAAATCCTTTCATTGACTTCCTCATCTTTATCTGAGCCATTGCTCTCTTGAAACAAAACTAAAGTTTCTAAAGCATTTTCTAATGCAGCTGGAAGTTAATACCTTCTAATCTATACTAAATAAATGCATAGCATTCGACACAATGTATACTTTTATAACCTGTCAAATGACAGTTTCCACAATGGAACCTAAAACAAATCAACTTATGCAGGAATTGCTTTTTGTAGATCTGCTTGTTACTATAAATAATAAGTCTAGGGACTGTTGGTGGAAGTGGTATTAGACAGTAGAAATTTGATCTTGACATGTGACAGATGAGGAGTCACAAAATGACAAATGGCATTATACATAAAAACCAATGCCTTTTTGCTTTGCTTTCTCATCCTGTCATTAAAAGACTGCAGATACTTTACAAAAATTGTTTGTAGCATGCAATTGTTAGTACTGCTTTCATAATCAGTTGAAAGAGTTTTCACATTCTTTTAACAATGAAGGTGTTTGCTTTTCCAAATTATGAGAGGATTAACTTTGTCCAGCTCTGTTTGATTAGCATATAACAATGATGTTCTTTCCTTATTTTGCTGCTGCTCACCTTCTCTCTTTTTATCATAGGTTTGATCTGGAAGGTTATGATAAAAATGTCTGGTTTTATTGCAGTTGTAAATGCAGTCTGGTAGATACTCTGCTCAGAAACTCAGCAACACTTCTTTGATCAGCAGTTGGTTGTCACTGCTAGATTTTTCACCATAGTTTCTTATACATTTGATGCTTAAAAAATGTCCATGCTGAGTTCTTTAGCAAGTTTATTAGCTGTAGCTTTCAACAGGCAGTGGTCAAATTGGGATTTTTAAAGTCTTTTCTGATTTATGATTTAGCCACTTAAATACTATGCTTCTGTGTATCTATCTTTTGAATCTTTAATCTCTCCACACTGTTCAAAACATCCACTTGCTCATGCAATGACAAGTCACAGTGGGTGCTTTTTATGTTGAGCTATCTTGAGAGAAACACAATTCAGCTTCCACACAATGCAAACAATTTGTAGAAATGACTGGAAGAGAGCTCAAACCAGTTTTTTTTTAAAAGGAAATAATGTAACCTATTTCTCACACAGCACTGTGCCAAAGAGGTTTCAGGTTCAAAGGTCAAAAGGTCAAGTTTTTTAATGAATTCTCTCACTGTAAATTATTTTATAGCAAGAAGTTATTTTGAGACTATGTGCAAGTTGTTTCTGTGAAATCTCAGGGCATTTGTTTTTCCAAGTATTCATATGCAAAACAATAGGATTTTTTGTATGTTCATATGCATGTTACTTCTGTTTAGTTTAATTAAGAATAATTAATAATGATTTATTCTTTCTGTCTTTCTAATTCTAGTTCTATTATTTAAGTTTTTTTTTCTATTAATAAATTTATAATTTAGATATCAGCTGGAGCACAGTAATGTTTAGTTTTGATAGTCAATAAAGTTGTAAAATTTATTTTCATTTATGAAGTTTAAATGCATAAGATTTATTATTATTTTGTGAATTCTAAAGTTACTATCATATTTACAAAATTTTATACATAATACAAAAATTGAAGTGAAAGCATTTTTTTATTTTTAAATATAAATTTGTAATAAATAAATGCTGGTAATGTTTTTCAAATCACAAATTAAATTTGAGTGATATTTTTAAGTAGGATCAAAAGCCTATATCACTAAAAGTTATGCACTCTTTAATATGATAATCACAATGTCCTTTACATTTGAGGAGGATGACACTACCAATAATGTTCCTTTGCCATCAGAACTCACATATGAATTGTTTATAGTGGTGTTGGCTTGCAGCACATTCACACACTTTCTTGCTCTCCTGTGCTCCAGTGACAAGGCATACAGAAGATAACTGGGAGGATTAGGGTGCAGAAAGTCCCTACTAGAACTCTATTTTCAGATGTTGGAAGAGACTCATGCAGTCACTGGTGAAGAGCAAGAAGGAACTATGCTAGAGAGCTTCACCAAACCAGCCAGATACAACCAGGATTCAAACTTTGGCCCTTAGCCTTAGTATTCCAATGATCTGCCACATTGCCCACACAATAGATCTTGATGACACACTGGACATTTTGTAATCTCTTAACATAATATGTGACAGTACACATTTTAACTCCTTTTTTAATCAGCATATTGAGAAATTAACAGCAGCAGAAACATTTGTCATCACCTAGTATTTTGTTTATGAATAAGCAGTACTATTTTAACAATGGCATTGAAGTCTTACAACTAAAAGTGTGACATTTGGATGCAATACAATTTATGTTGAAATTTTAAAGTTTCTTGTGATATTGTAAGTAAAATTAAAGCACAGCTCGTCTGTGAATTCCCCCTATACTGTGCACTAAATTAGGGCACATCACTTGGTTAGTAATGTGTCAGTCAGCCACATGTTAATTTGCATACTTGTAATGTTTTTGACTTTTGGAATTACTTGTGTAATAAATGTGCTAGAAGACATTTAATATTTCTTAATACTTTTAAATATGAGAATCTTTAGAGTGCATGCATGAATATTAATAACTTTAGTGAATATTACTGCAGGAACCTCAGAGTTTAGTTAATACAATTTATTAAGCATTGAAATATACATAGTTTTTATTTAACTTTGTTTTGTTAGGTTCACTGAAGTATAATTTTTTTGCCTTTCTGCATTAAAACTTTTTTATTTGATGCAATTTTGTTTCATTAAAGTACATTAAATGTTTTACTGTGCTAATATACGCAGATGATTATAAGAGATGTCATTTTAAAAAGTAATATTTACTCCAATCACTGCATTGCTCAACTGTAAGCCTTGGCACCTTTCCTGTTGGTGGTAAATGCCTGAGAAACCTGTTTTTCATTATGTATTCAAATTAGTATATGAAACCATGGCATCTCTTTTTTACATGTAGACAAAAAAAAATTTTAAAGCTCTTTTGCTTTGATTATTGTTATCATTAGTTTTCTTTGTTTTGAATCTTTCCAAATATCCAGCTTTCAAAATCCAGAAATATTCTAAAAAAAGTTGCAAATTATGACACAATTAGATGATATTAGAGAATATTTTTTTAGTAATGGAATAAATTACAAATCAGTGTAATGATAGTATTAATCAATTAAGAAATTGTATTGATGGATCTGGGAGCTTTTGAAAGTCTTGGCTTCTTACTAAACTAATCTAAATATGGTAATGAAAATTAATTAATTTCTTATGCTGAAAGGTTATAGTTGCTACTTTATTATTTGCTAGAAAGTTATAAGTTTAAACCAAGGAGAAGCCATAATTATGTGAGTTCTACATGAGAAATAAATTTTCATATAGATTGTACATAATTTAGAACCAATGGTATTGATTGAAATTGTGAAAGCTGTTATCATTGTTTATTTTTCAGAAAACTGCTGCTGAAAATGTTCGCAAAGTGACATCAACAGCAATGGATATTATACACACTGCTGAAGATGCTATTGAAGCAGAGAAAGATGTTCAAAACAATGTTGTTCCACAACGAACAGTAGGAATGCTAAAACACATGACCAGCAGTCAACCTGCAGAGCTTGTGCCATCTGACTGTCAAAATGCACCACCAGCTATCAGTGATGCTGCTGAAGCCTCACATATAACAAACAGAAACCAGAACCAAACATACAAAGCACAAGCTTTTGACTGGGGTTCATGGAAACACACTCAATCAAAACATGTCTTAACTGAGCAGCAAAGTATTAGTGATGAAAGTAAATTGTTGGCTGCAACAGTTTTAAATCTTGGACCAAGCTGTAAGAACTCTCAGCAGTATAGCAGAGACTCTTATGCCAACACTTCTGTTGCTCTCAACAGAAAAGGTTGTGCAAATAAATTATATATGGATTCCAGCAATAAAAAAACATTAGAAGAAACAGAAGATAAGGTAAGAAAATAATAACCGCTAATGAAAGTAGAAAGAAACCCAAGTTTCTTCCTCTACAAATCTAAAACAAATATTGTTTTAAAAGTATAGTTCTCTTGAAAAAGAGTCTTGAGTTGACAGTATTCTCAACAAATTGTGGAATCTTAAGTTTTGTAATCTTGAAGAAAAATACTACCACACACACACACAGATTTATATAACTAAACAGACTTCTCCTGAGATTTAAATAGGTTATTCCAGTCACATAGTAAGCACATGACTGTAGGTTTTAAGACTTCAAGAATAGATACAAGACGGACGAAGCTTAAGTCTGCAGACAGTTGTCACATAGTAAGTTCAGTGGCACTGATAGACTTTGAAAGAGGGTGCATAGTTGGATGGTGGATATTGGTAGAAACAAATGAGAAATCTCTAATATTGAAACTGTTCATGTGCATCCAAGATACCCTATGTCAACAAAACAGACACTTTGTTTTGTCAAAAGGAGCATGGAAACCAAACACCTAAATAATTGGCTGCAAATGTGACAGGACATGCAGGTGTACACAAGAATGATCAAGAGTTATCTTTGCAGCATGTGGTATAATGGAAAAGCAACAAGTTGCAAACCATCTTCACTCTTTGTGCTGTCATTCATTAAATTGCATGGACAACAGATGCTATTAAGCACTGTCATTTTTATTTGATTAGTCCAAGTTTTCATAGTTCTTGGACAGAGAGGCCATCTATCACAGTAATTTTCATTGAATTATCTGCAATTTCATAGTCTTTTCATAGTGCAGGGTGTGATTTGGGCCACTGGACGGTCACAGCAGGTGGTTCGTGAAGGAACTGTAATTTGTTCCAATACATCAGCATTCTTTGAGACTGATTTCAGAAACAGAAATATCTTTTATGGAAAGTGGTGCCCCAGCTCACAACCCCTTTGTAGTATATAAATGGAAAGAGATTCAGGCCATCACAACTTTTCCATGGCCTTGCCAGTCACTGGACATCAACATCTTTGAGCAAATGTTGGCTATTCTCAACTAGACCTCAGATGTGTCTGTGCAAACCCACTTCCCCAGTAATGGTCTGCAGTCCCATGGACCAAGATTGCCAATTTTATGTACACAATGTGCCAACATCACAAAGTATCAAACTCTAATATTTTGCTAGTGTTATATATGGTTCCAGAATAATCAAGTGTTCTCTCAAACTTGGATGTCTGTTTATTTATGTCTAGTCTATCTTTCCTCTCTCTCTGTTAGTAGGAGAACTACATAAGTAACTGCAGTAAAGTGCACCTTTTGGAGGGTTTGGTTATTTATTTTATATGATCTTAGTAAAAATGGGTTCTTCTTGGTAGAGACTTTTTTAATGTTTAAATTATTATTATCAAAGTAGAGTACTACATATGGCTGTTCCATTTTAAGTAGCATTGAGCTGTTTTAACTATAATTTCTGCACAGTTTTATGCTAAAAGTTGCAACAAAAGAGAAGTAAAATTGATAAACTGCAATAGTGTTTTTTGTGAAAACATTAAATCTGCTATATATTGTAATATTTAAAAGGTTTACTTTATTCTGTGTTATATTAAAGCTGTGAAAAGTTTCTTCTATAGACTGTGACAGAGTTCTAGTAACACAGTAAATTATCTTGTTATAAACTTCTATATATATATATATATTACTACAATACCATAAAATTAATAAATCATGAACCATCTACGCTGTACTCTCAATACAATACCGTTAATATTAATAAATAATGAACCATCTACGCAGCACGGTCACTACAATACCGTTAATATTAGTAAATTTTGAACAATCTACGCTGTAGGTTCGCAACATTACTGTTAATAATAATATATCATGAACTATCTACAATGCACGATCCCTACAATACCGATAATATTAGTAAATCATGAACTATATACACAGTACGCTCAGTACAAAACTGTAAATAATAAATCATGAACCATCTACACTACACTCTGACTACAATATCATTAATATTAGTAAATCATGAACCATTTATGCTGTATGCTCACTACAATACCCTTAATATCATTAAATCATGACTCATCAACACTGCCCGTGCACTACAATACCGTTAATATTAGTAAATGATGAACCATCTATGCTGTACGTTTAATACAATACCGTTAATATTAGTAAATAATGAACCATCTACACTGCAAGCTCACTGCAATTCCATTAATGTTAGTAAATGAACCATCCTCGCTATACGTTCAATACAATACAGTTAATAATAATATATCATGAAACACGTAAGCTGCACGTTCACTACAATACCGTTAATATTACTAAACCATGAACCATAACACTATACGATCACTACAATACCATTAATATTAGTAGTATTCTACTCAGTTTAGCTTTTACTTTCATAACGTTATTTGTGACAGGCTTTGATAATCATTCAATTTTGTTATTGTTGTTGTTATTTAATGAATAACTGACAAAAAATATTGTGACCGATTCTTTTGGTGTTTACCATTATCTAATAAAAATATAAAATTTATCACTTTCCTAATAAATATTAATAATTATATTGACTTTAATTTATACTTATTTATCAGAAATTTTTTTTAAAATATGCAATAGCTAAATCTCAATGCTTTATCCATAAGTAAGTAATAGGATAATCTAATTTTATATTACATTTGGGAACTTTGAATTCAATGTTGTGATTTATTTATTTATTTTTTTTGGTACCTAATAATTCTAAAACCACATTGACATTAAACCATCACTTTGAATATAGAACCTTGTACCTGCTGAAATGCATGTGCTTTATATAAAGTAACATTGGTATAGTACTTAGTTTTTCATTATTTTATTAAAAATTTTTTAATAACTTTATTTTCTTTCAGTTTTGATGCAAAAAGTATTTATACTGTTGGTTTTGGTTTTTACCTAACCATAGATGATCATCTACCTTTGTCACTGATAGATCATTCGTAAGAATATATAAACTACTACATTTTTCTTCCTGTCAGTATTTCAGTTTTATTTGTAATCAGAAATGTTGTGAATCTTTTGGAAAATTTACATTTCATTATTAGTGTCATTGTTAGTTTCTTTAGATCCTGTAATTCCTTAATTGACCTCCTCTTATAGTGTAAAGTAGCAGAGAGAAATAAGCCATCTAGCTGATTCAGTATATATCTCAGATGTTGAGTTTTCTTTTTGATTTTTTTGGTATAGTCTATGAAAACTCAAATAGTTATGCTTGAAACAGATAAAATTGCCTCTTCATTACTTGTCTTTTAAGTATTCCTGCTACCATTTTTCATATATTTAGTGCAACTGTTGATATCTGAAACAATGTCAAACTGCATACATTAAACATAATAGGCACCAGGGTCAGTTGTTTGTGTCATGTGTTCTATTTTTCAGCAAACCAAACCAATGAACAAGTTAGTTGGCTTTCATAACTTGTCTCAGATTCCATACAGTTCCACTTTAACATTATACTCTCCTGATCTGGAGCTCAGAATCTAAAAATATTTCAGAACTGATTTATTCATTTTTGTAGCGATAAAATTTGCTTTCATTCTTTGTTTAAAAAATTGTTATTCTGTCTATAGCCATTGGATTTTTAGAATTTCCATTTGTGTTATTATAAAATAACAGAATTTTTTACAATAAATAAAAATTATTCTTGTAACTGATTTAAATGCCAATTGTACATGAATCAACATCATTATTTTTTTACTGGAATGTTTTGTTCACACTGAAGGGATTTATTATAGGAATAGATGTTTGTTTCTCACATCTGTTAACTTGACCATATTTTATTATGTACTGTATGTGAAGCTCTCATCAAAAAAAAAAAAAAATTATCAACAGTTAAATGCCAGAGTGCCATTTGCTTGTGGCTATTTCATGGGATTAATTCTAGATTTGTCCACTAAATGTCAAAGTGACTATGGTGGATACTGAAGTTATTTCAAATTTTGTTCTTCCTCAGATCTACATGACAGCAGGAAAGGTGTTTGGCCTAGAAGATAGAATTCAGCAGCTGGAATCTCAGGTGGAAACCATGGGAGATGATACACCTACTCAACAAATGTCAAATTTAGAGGATGAAGTGGCTGTAGCAGTAGCTCAGGTGGAACAGAGGGAGAAGGAGGTAAGTTGGAAAGGAGAAAGAACTGGACTTTTATTATTACTAGGTGACCTCTTATACTGGCTATCATGTTTAACTGTCAAAATAATTTGAATAAATAATTGATTTATATTATTTATAGTGGCATTCAAATGCTTAATTTTATTAATTTTTCACTATTCAAACTTTTGTATTAATTTATTACAAACATTTTATAAAGTTAATAGTTTCTTTTCTTTTCTTTTTTTTTTAAAATTGGCATATAAGGCATATCCACCGGAGTGTTTAATCATGCGTCTTTTGATTTAAATACATGGCTTAGCAAGCTCAAATTCTGTTCTCATAATTTTTTTTCTGCATACAAATCATTGGTTGTTGCTATTTTTAAAAAGGGTTTCAATAAATTAAAGAAAATCAAAAAAAAAATATCATTAAGAGAGCTGCTAAAAGACTTTTTTGATCCTGAATTGGTTTTGGAATGCAAATTTTTATGTCCAATGAAAAATTAGTTTTAAAACACAATTTAGTTTTTATAGCATTTCCAGATATAACATTTGTTAGCAAATTATACTTTATTTATACCAATTTACCAATTTTGACAATAGTACTCTTGATGACACCATGTAGTTAATGCTTTTATTGTAAAAACTACTGGTCTGTAAGCTTGTTGTGCTTTACTTTGCACGTTGTATCCAACTAAGCCAGACATTCCTTAACACTTATAAATTTTTTATTTGCAGTAATTTCAAGAAATTTCTAATTTATAGACTTTTAAATTTAAAAAAAAATTTGTTCAGATAAGAAAATGATTATTTTCAATAAATAATAATGACAATTTTACTAATAAACAGAATAAATGACTTTCTAGAACTCAAAAAGTTGTTCAAACAATAAGATTCCATATCTAAACAAAAAATGTTTTGCTAGCTTCTTAAGTTTTACACTTTAAATGTCTGCCTGTTTTGAGCGTGTGAACATGACCATGTTTGTTTTTCTTTTATCTAATTATAAAAAAGCTAAGATTCTATTATGGTTAAATATTACTGAATTTTTGTACATCAGTTAAAAAAATTTTTAATTTTTCTTCATATACATACATCCAATAGCATCAAATGATAGTGCACTTTATATATGCAGTAATATACAGTATATGAATATTAAAATCTGAATTCTAGTTACTGATTCATTTATTTATTTTTAGGTACGGTCAATAGAAGACAAGATTTCTTCATTGAATCATAAAAGTGATCATACCAACAGAGTATCATCTGCAAGACAATCACAGGATTTCGGTATTCCAGCTTGGAAGGAACCTTGGAACCAGAATGACATTCCAGATTCTAGAGAAGAGTTTGATTCTGACTCTGGGGTTGAACTTCCATCTGTGAACCGGTTAAAGGCCAAGTTCAATCAAACTAAGATGGATAAATCTCAAGACACATTGCTAAAAAGGGTTAGCATCTTTGAACACTATGGTGCATGAAGGAATAACCTTTCAGGTTGTGGTAACAAATCTGCTTGGAGCTATACTTTCATAATGGTGCATGGGAGCTAACTGGTGCATGTTTCATTCTAACATTCTTTAAAATTCTAATAGAATTACAGACTGGACTTTACTTATCTATATTAAATGAAAGAAGACTAATGTTTGTACATACAGTATTTTAATTTTTATCCTCACTACTTTTCTAGCCTTGTTACTGTTTAGTCAGATTATTCTGTTACTGATCCTGAATACAAATTTAAATCATAATACATTCATTGTTATGTTTCCTTTTTTATAAAATTATGTTTCATATTTCTTATACCTCTACTAACTGCTTATTTATCTACTAACATAATAACAACCTTATCAGTCATTAAGCCCTAACTAAAAATAAGACACATTTCCCCTTTTGGCTACTGCATAGACTTAGGTATTTCCTCCCAACTTTTCCAGTATTGAGGCCATATGCATTGTAATTTTCTACTTGTTTTCACTACTGTTGTCACATTATTTACTTTTTAAGGGGCTGGAGACAAAATGTGTAACTTTAACATTTTTATTAAAAATAACACATTTCTGAATATTTGTATTGTAGTTTAATGATATCTCTTACTGTGTGGAAAGAGAGGGGGGAGTTCAATATCTAATAAAATTCTTTTCTTAGTTCCATAGATAAATGTACCTTTAGTACCCCAAACTGGTAATTGAGTTTATTTCTCTGTTGTTTTATTTTCATTCATTGATGTGCAAATAATTTGTTTTTAGAATGAAAAAAAAAAAAAATGCTTTGAAAGTGTTAATGCTGGTATGAAATCAGATTTGTAATTAGTTCCAATTTAACTCATTAAGGGTAAAGAATATTAGAAGTTTCACCTCTATTTCTGTCTTATCTTTTTGAAGATTAGTCAAGATTGAAAAAAAAAAACTTTATTGAACTCAGTACTTGCATAAGTTTCAAAGAGAGTTAGTTTTAAAGATGATCTTGGTTAAAAACCGGAGTTAAACAGTTGGCTAACGAGCACTACAGCTTTCTGAAGTGGCCATTGAAATTGTGGATAAAAGCTGTTTACCAACTGGAGTTGTGACAGAAAAATATCATAGAAAATAAAACTTGCAACCAGAATGGTGATCAGATCACTACCAATGTTGAAAAACCATCTAGGAATTCCAGAAAGTCAATGAATATTAGAAATCTTACAAAAAAATTCAGAAATGAATGCATGCATTAGATTGGTTTCAGGGAAATAACTCACTGTCTTAGTCTTCTTTTATAATTTTGATTTACTTTTGTTTTTTGTGTAAAAATAATCTTGGGCAAAGTATGTGGTAGTTGTCTAATTAGGACTTTTCTTATATACTTGATATATTGATATTTTAAATGTGCAACTATATAACAATTATATTTCATACATAATAACTGCGTTTAATTAATTAGTTACTTTGAAAATGTTATACTTATCCTGAGTTGTGAAAAAAATGGCTAATTCTGGATATCACTTAACTAGGTTTATTTTTTACAGTAATTTGCACTTTCATTTCATTTGTTAAAAAACAAAAGAAATTATTTTTTATATAAAATTTTCAAAGTATCATTTTATCAGTGTTTGTAATTAAAACTTGTTTAACCTTTGATCAGCCTCATTAAATATCTGTACAATTATATAATAAATATTTTCAAATGTGTTGAAAAATGGAAATTTTGAGATGTTGGCATTATCAATGAAGCTCAACTACCAATAGACAAGAGAATTTTCTGTTAAACTGGTTTCCTACTGCATCTGATCAAAAAGGGTTCTAATCAGCTGTAGACAGAAAACAGTTTACTTGCAAGATTATTTGAACATTTTTCATCATCAAGTTGATAGTGACTAAACATTGATCTTACATTTCACTAATCTTTCCTTGTTGTCATCAATTTGCCTATGGTATAGCCCTGAGGACTGTTTTGTAGTACAATGATGATGATTTTTTTTATTATTCTACAAGTGTTGTTGGCATAATGGCTTAAAGCAATGGTTAGAAACCTCCTAAAAAAGTTGGTAACCAACATGGGTTTAAGACCAGTTTGTATCATATAAAAAAATGAAATCCATACTGAAAACTATCTACAACAAATTAACAATGTAATTCCAAACTGTCCTGATTAAAACTAATTTTTGATGACGGTGATAGGGAAAGTCTGAACTACCCTTACTTTCTGTAAATATCATTTTGCCAAAAACTTTTCATTCTTTTCTTAAATTAAATTTCTGTTTTAAGTATTGACAACATCTAATCCTCTATATCATTTATTTGATAAACTTGGATGCAACCAAACTACATTTCAAAAGAGGCTTTGTTTATTTTTTCTAGTAAAAGTTCACAAATTATATTTTATCAAATGATTTTGGTTACTGTCTGCAGTGGTAGTGTTGTCAGTCTGTGATTATATTTAAATATAAAGAAATTAAAGTAAAACTTCATGTTTTTGTAAAATTTATAAAAACATTGTAAATTTTGTTTTTCTTGCAATGTTATTTTCTTAGATACTGCCATTTCTAACCTGAATGATGGCAAAACCTTTATAGAAATTTAATCTGGCTATGCAGTTTATTGCATTGCAACTGGTTGAAAGAGTAAAAACAAGTAAATAAATGTGGTTAAATGTTTTTCACCATCCAGTCATTTTTTTGTTCTGCATTTGCATCTCATGCTTTTTTCTGCCTACTGTTTTTCAAAGAAATTATTTTGTACAACAGTTAATACAGTATGTTAGAGAGTACCATGTAAGGGAGACTACTATTAACATTTTCTTTTTTTAAAGAATTGTCGAGAAAAACTCAAATGGTATCAAACCAATTCCATTAAAAATCAAGATTTTTATACCCTGATTTAGCTGGCCAGTAGCCCAAATGTAAAACATGAGGTGGGTTATATAATCCACAAAAAAAAAAAAGAAATAACATTTTTTTAAAACTCTGAGAATACTGAGATGAATCAAAACAGCGGAATGAAATATCTTGTTTTATTTTCTTATTTCTAATACTTATGCAAAAGCATAGGTACAATGACTTTATGCCATCATCTTTTTTGAAAAATATGCTATACAGAAAATTTAAACATTCTATTAGCCATAAAATTGGTAAGCATAATCTTAGATATCTATTTAATTAGTTCATGTTACAATTTGAGTTAAATAACTGATCTGTTAGATATGGCTATTGCCCTTAATAGCTTGGTCCACTGTTGTGTATCACAAGTACTGGCCTTAATTTAATTTAACTTACTATTTGGTGCCACATTTCTTGATTATGAAAATATGGTGACTGCTCATATCTTTTGAAAACACTTAATGCCAACCTGTTTTAAATAGATGATCTCAAGCACATTGTCTCACGATTTAGGACTGCAGGTAAAGGAAAATAAGCTGATACAAAAAAGATTTTAACATGTATAAAAGTATATTCATTATGTTTGTGTATTATTATTTCTGTAGCTGTTTATTTTAGTATAAAGTGAGTAGGTACATTTTGTTGTTTTGTAATTTTACGTTTGTTTGTCTTTTCCCAAACTGTTTGAGCAGTAGTGATATTGCATGTTTTCTAACTTCCACAAACAAGTTTGTTTACACTAAGCAGCCTTTATTCTTCTTTTCTGTTAAATTGTAGCCTAAAGACCCAGCTGTGGTAAGTAGCACGTATAAACATGCTCTTTACTAAAACATTTTCAGATATTTACAGCCATGGCCTGCCGAATTTTCATAATAATGTTACTTCTTCATATTGAAGTATATATCACCTGTAGCTTTTCATATACTTAACAGAAGAAAAATGATCAAATTTGAAAAATCTGACAATTTGGAATCTAATGTAAATGCATGATTCTCGAAAAGACCTTACAGATGATGGTGTCAAATGACTCATTTAGATGTATTCAAAAAAACATTTAGAAGTGTCCATGGGTACATTGTCAAGCTATGATTTGAAGATAGATTTTGTTATTGTTATTTCTATGGTGATGCAAATCCTTTGCTACCTGAAATTATTTCCACTTACTATAATTATGTGCAAATTCTGATTGATGGCAATGCTAGTTTAAATCTCTTTGTTGGTCAGACATTTTGTACTCCGCTTTCTTCCATTATTTTTTTAAAATCTGTGGCATTACTTTTTTTGTTCCTTTATTATAGTGTAATTATGAATATTAATTATACAATGTTTAAACCATACATATACTTTATATGTTTAATTAATCTTATTAATGTACCATAGAATTTATCTATAGCACACAAAACAATTTTATTTTTAAATGAAAAATGTCTTTATGAAAATCTCAATCAGTGTCATCTCAAACCTATACCGTCTCCTGGTAAGTTTATTTCCCTTATAGAATATCTTAGTATGCTATTATTTTTACATAAATATCTACAACAAAATCACAAAGCCTGAATGTCCAAAGCAAAATTAATGTATTGGAAATTTGTACTGATGATTATTTTGAGAATTGATCACTACAGTAGCCAAATCTAACTTGTAAAAATTGGTTAAACATTATGGAAAGATGGCTAATTATCACTGTTTTTCTTTAGTTTTATCATTATTATTATTATTTAAAAACTTAAAATTATTCAAAATGAATACTTATTTTTCTTAGTGAAATTTAGTAATCCATTATTTCTAAAAAAAAATCAAAGCAGTAGTTTCATAGATTACCTACCTTAATTTTATTTTTCAAAGTAAAACAGATGCATTCCATGCAGCACATATCATTTACAGATTTTCTGGTGTTCAGAAATGTTCTGTAAGTTTTCCTTCATGTTTTTTTTTTTCATCTTATCAGTAGCAATATATTTTTTAATTATTGCATTAACTATGTTGCTACACAAACCACATAAATAAAAACACTTAAAGCATTACTTCACTATAAGTAATATTTAATTTTAAATAGTTTTGTCTTTATTTAAAACTAATGCTTGCAAGTATAGCTAAGGGTTTTTAAAGTTAGTCCCTCCTTTAGTGTGCTAGGAATCATATAATCATCGTGAGTTTGCTTTCTCATTATTTTTAAATAATATTCTCTTTGAAAAGTGTGAAGTACTTTTACTGGAGGTCAGATTTTTTAATTAAGCAATCATTGTTTCAACTCAAAATTCAGAAAATGTGAAAGGGTCACATTGATAGTTGACCTGGTCCATTGTGGTTGCTTGGTTTCCACCAACCATTTTGATAGTTAAACTTTGCAATTAATCCTGTCTGTCAGTAAAAAAACAGGGATGTTTTAAAATGTTTATTTTCCATTGTATCTACCTTTTAAAAAGTTAGATATGTTCACCTGCATACAGAAATGGATTAATAAAGTTATATTCATGAGCATTTTTAGTTTTTTGACAGAAAATTCATGATATTTGTAATAGATGCTTTAATTCATCTAATCTTTCCTCCATTGCTCTGTAAGCAAACAACTGTATATTTGATTATTGTCTGTGATTAATTTCTTTTGGACCATAGCCACAAGGACTGTGTCCAATAATAGATGAAGAGGTAAGTTAGATTCAGACTGATGTTTTAAAACTGGTGGTAGGCATGGTTTTACTAAGAATCTTATTCTCATCTTTAAATTATGGGGAAGGTCAGCATGTCTTTTAGATGTTAAATTAATTAAAGGATATGATTTGTTAATAATGTTCCTAATATTTAATGTCATCTTTACTAAGAATCTTATTCTCATCTTTAAATTATGGGGAAGGTCAGCATGTCTTTTAGATGTTAAATTAATTAAAGGATATGATTTGTTAATAATGTTCCTAATATTTAATGTCATCTTTACTAAGAATCTTATTCTCATCTTTAAAATGGAGAAGGTCAGCATGTCTTTTAGATGTTAAATTAATTAAAGGATATGATTTGTTAATAATGTTCCTAATATCTAATGTCATCTTTACTAAGAATCTTATTCTCATCTTTAAATTATGGAGAAGGTCAGCATGTCTTTTAGATGTTAAATTAATTAAAGGATATGATTGTTAATAATGTTCCTAATATCTAATGTCATCTTTACTAAGAATCTTATTCTCATCTTTAAATTATGGAGAAGGTCAGCATGTCTTTTAGATGTTAAATTAATTAAAGGATTGATTGTTAATAATGTTCCTAATATTTAATGTCATCTTTACTAAGAATCTTATTCTCATCTTTAAATTATGGAGAAGGTCAGCATGTCTTTTAGATGTTAAATAATTAAAGGATATGATTGTTAATAATGTTCCTAATATTTAATGTCATCTTTACTAAGAATCTTATTCTCATCTTTAAATTATGGAGAAGGTCAGCATGTCTTTTAGATGTTAAATTAATTAAAGGATATGATTTGTTAATAATGTTCCTAATATTTAATGTCATCTTTACTAAGAATCTTATTCTCATCTTTTAATTATGGGGAAGATCAGCATGTCTTTTAGATGTTAAATTAATTAAAGGATATGATTTGTTAATAATGTTCCTAATATTTAATGTCATCTTTACTAAGAATCTTATTCTCATCTTTAAATTATGGAGAAGGTCAGCATGTCTTTTAGATGTTAAATTAATTAAAGGATATGATTTGTTAATAATGTTCCTAATATCTAATGTCATCTTTACTAAGAATCTTATTCTCATCTTTAAATTATGGAGAAGGTCAGCATGTCTTTTAGATGTTAAATTAATTAAAGGATATGATTTGTTAATAATGTTCCTAATATCGAATGTCATCTTTACTAAGAATCTTATTCTCATCTTTAAATTATGGAGAAGGTCAGCATGTCTTTTAGATGTTAAATTAATTAAAGGATATGATTTGTTAATAATGTTCCTAATATTTAATGTCATCTTTACTAAGAATCTTATTCTCATCTTTAAATTATGGAGAAGGTCAGCATGTCTTTTAGATGTTAAATTAATTAAAGGATATGATTTGTTAATAATGTTCAGTAATAATTATTGTAGTTATGTCTTGATTAGCTGTATGTTAATAATATATGTCAAGTTTTCTCAATAGTACATTTTACCATGGTTACTTAACCTTCAGAAGCTTATTGTTAGAAAGATTACTCAGTAAGACGAAAACATTAGCTATGTAAATAAAACTGCTAATTCATTTGATAAAAATATATATACTTTCTGAATAGATAAAATCTTAAATAATTAAAACACACGTTATTTTGAAATAAAGTTTGTTTCCATTAAAATGACTAAATTTTTCAAGTGTTACAGTTTTCAACTAAATGGACAGTGATTCTTTTTGTTTTTCTTTTGTGATTAAATAAAAATATAGATAAAACCTCAATTTATGCTATATTATATACATACAGGCTAGTCATGGCCATACATTTACTGGTTGTTTTTTTTTTTTTTTTGAGTTTTTAATATGCATGTGCTAGACACACTTAACTTTGTAAGATGGCAACATGATATCTGAAAATTGTCTTTAATTTCTCATTCCCTCACCTTTCAAGAAAATTTGATCTTTTGTTTTCCTGTAAATGTTTCTTACAACATCCACCACCCACTTGTGCCATTTAGAGAGACATTTTTGGTTTAATCTCAAAACTTTCATCCCTATTGTACTCACAATTTAAATATTTTTTTATTTTTAATACCTTATAAATTTACTGCTTTATACTGTGTCTATATTTGATAAGATATTGATATGCTAATTTAGTTTAGTTGCCAGGAGGTAGGAAGCTATCAATGGTATATACAAGGTTCCTCATGAAAAAATGCTTGTCACTGGTTTAGATTCACACTATAAATACACTACACAGATTATACAAACTGTAAATCAAAACTATTCTCAGAACTCTTGAGTAGTTTTCACTTTATTAATTTCTTTTGGTGGGATTACTATCTTCTCTTATTAGGTGGTCTTTCAGTCTATCTTTGGTACTCTGAGATTAGCTTTACCACCTATCTTCTGAATTATGTATCTATCCAGGCATGTGCTCTACTTATTTGGGCGGTAGTCTCTTACCTCTGTCAAATGTCCATTTACTGTCATCCAAATGTCTGATTAATGCTAAATTATATGGCTCAAGATAATATTTCAGATTAAAAAATAATTTTAAATTAAAATAGTATTTTTCTAAAGAAATAGTTACCTGGCATGTAGAACCACTTGAGCTGTTTCTTATTGTCTTGCTGGTCTAGTATAATGGTTTCCAAAGTTTGCTGATCACATAAAATTGGAAATTCCTCTTGCTATCATAAGGGTTGTGAAATATTTTCCTTCCTTCTATTAAATAGGTCATGCATGATATCAGTGTCAGGATATGCATAAATCCTTTCAAATTAATTTATTTTTAAAATATTATCATTTTTATTAAACAAGTTTTTTACACAATTAATCAATTGATTACATTTTCAAAGAATTGTATAAAACAGTTTACTACATTTGCTACTTTACTATCTTAAAGCTTTCAAATTTTAAATATATAATACGAAACATATGTACAGTCGACCCCCCGCATAATCATGGTTCGGCATTCGCGGCCCCGGTTATTCGCGGAATTTTCCTTAGAACCTAACTAATAATTGTTCGTGGAAACCCCCACATATTCGCGGAATCACAAATATCTTCCGCAATTTTTTTATGGCTTTTTCGTGGCAATATATATTTTTTCACGCTTTTTAACGCTAAATTATTAATAACAATATAATTTACTAATTTTGTAATATAAATACTAACGTAAATTCAGCAAAATATCAATATAAAATGAACGCTATTGGCTGGAGATTTGAAGGTAGCCAATCCGAGAGCGTTATTCATTTCTCCTCGCTGCTGATTGGCTGCTGCCCACGAGGCGCTGTCTCAGGCAGATGCAGCCCAGCATCATCCCAGTTTACCGTGTGTAGCTATTTCGAGTGTTTTGCTGAGTGTTGTATTTTTAATTAAATTCTTATTATATATATTTTTTATTATATTTTACGTTATATTTTGACATTTATAGGCATTTTTATGGACCACGTCCAATATTCGTGGATTTTCACTCTTCGTGGGTGCTCTAGGAACGTAACCCCTGCGAATACCAGGGGACAACTGTATTTGAATAATCAAAATTGACCAAACAATATGCCCTGTTATACTGGAAAGTCTCAAACACTTGATTTGTGTTTTTATACAAAAAAATTTTTTTTTTTTTTACATGTTTTAAGTGAAAATAAATGTAGGATAGCTCATGATTTTTCTGCTTATGATGTTTTCAAACCTGCTGAACTTGTTAAAATCAAGGTAGTTTGAAAATGCAGATGGATGGATAGTCCATCAGCTAGAGAATAATCATTGTACTGCCCCATATTATTTGCTTTTTTCTCTCATTAAATCTTATTTTTCAATAGAAGCATCAGCTTAATTATCTGTTTTTTGTTGTTTTTTTTTAGATGTTTCTAATTGTTATCCATCTCTACACTAAACCTGGCATGTGTCAAAATTGTTTCCTTTGCCCTTTTCCCTATTTTGGAGTGTTTCAGGGTCACACTTGCTCCACATTGGATAGATACTGTATATAATAGGTTTGGCAGCTCCTGTTTTTTTTTTTTTTTTTGTAATTACTGTACTAAATAAAAAGGGTGCTGTTGATAGCAAATCATTGGAAAATAGATAAAAATGCTACTTAAATCCCATCACTTTCTCATGAGATCAATGACAGAGTATTTAAGAAAAGAACTTATAAGTGACTATCAGTACATAACATTATTTTCAAATGGAAAATTATAGAATGACAACAAAGTTAGTGTTGTAATACTTAGGGAATACCAGAGCAAACAGTTATTTTATTAGAACTATTTTCCAGATGGCAGCAAAAGGTTCAGGGTATATCACCAACAATGCTTTGTAAGAATTGTGCACATTCTTTTATTGTTATAACAGAAACCTTATCAATAATATGTTAGAATACTTCAAGACTGATATTTGTTTTGTCTCTTTTTTTGCAGTAATACCTAAATATGAACAAAATACCTTCCAAAAGAAGAGACGAGTTATTTGAAATCAAAATATATTATTAAATTATACTAGCATTTTTAGGTTATTTTGCTTTATATGTTATAGTCCAATTATTGTTTTTCTTCAAAAGAAAGAATGAATATATTAATATATTCAACAATTTTTTTCTTTTACTTCTGTTTTAACATTTTAAGCAGTTGGCACTTCTCTTTTTCTAAAATTTATTTTCTATTTATCTTTATTTGCATAAAACAGTACAATAATTTCAGTGCATAAACATTTGTGTATTCAAGAAAAAATCTTAAGAAAGTCAAACTTTAGATAATGTAAATCTGAGAGAATACTTCATAAAATGTTTAATCAATATACAGACTCTATAAGCACATTAATGCTGCTAAGTAGATTTTGTTTATATAGTACTAACTATGTACTAACAGTAGTATCTTGAATTTTCTAAAATTCTTGCTGTTTTGTATTTACTTTAATTACTATACTTGGGATTCAGACAAGCTTTGCATATACAAAGTACATCTGATATCTCCTATGTTTTCAAACTACTGCATTTACTCTTATCTTTCTCATTAAGTAAATTTCAAAAAAAATTTTCAAAAGTTGTGTGGCTACACTTATATATATGAGATAAATTTTTAATTTATTGAAAGGTAATCTAATTCATTTTTTAGCCACCGGGGTAATGAATGCAATAGATTCAAGATGTCATCTGTACTTGAAAGACATTCTAGAAAAGCAATGTATTTGCTTTTTTTATGTACAGGATTAGAAGCAGTGGATATTTCTCTGGAAATGCTACCAGTATTTGGTGAAAACTATAAATAAAAGAAATATGCAAAAGTAGGTGGAAATATTCACAAGTGGCCAAGAAAATGTAGTTATACAGTGATGAGACCTGGGTGTACCACTGGAGACTGGAGAACAAGAGAGTCAGTGAAGTGGAAATACCCAGTTTCTCCCCCAAAAAACATGTTGCATGCATACATCACCAGAAAAAGGGATTATAGCATGGTTGTATAGCTTTGAATATCTTTGAGAAAACTACTGTTAAGTCTTGAATGATGATGTAAAACTAAATATATATACATGTGCTCTTTTATTCTCTACAACACCACACACACACACACACACAACAAAAGCTAAGAAGATTAAAAGATTAGACTAGGTGTTGTTATGTCATGTTTAGTCTTCTAGGGTTCTTGCAAGATTAACATTTTTGGCAGTAATGAGTAGTGCTGGCTAAAGTAACATATTTTTTTTTTGCTGCAGACTATCTCTTGTGAGATGATGAATTGTGGATGACTTGCAGTAATTGTCAAAAAGTGATACTAATTTGGATTTTCTATTTTACTTACCCTGTATTCATGAAATTCAAAATGATCTTTATCAAATAAAAAAACACTCTCTTTCACACATACACACTACGTATATAAAATTTTTATTAAAACTAAGAATAAAGATTTACAATATAGCTATTTATGACCGTTTAAATGAAACTACTAAATTAGGTATTTGTTTGGCATAAACTAAATATTTTCAGATGGAAACAGCACTTAATAATGAGTTTTCATGTCTGAATTGTCACTGGACAACAAAGTATGCCACATGATAAGTAAGATCGTATTATCTGACACATTGTTTTAAAATTAGCTTTTAAATTTGTGTATATTCTTTACATAGATGTTACATTGTGAAGTTTCCTAGTGAGTGCACTGTGACATTTTTGGCACATAAACAGGTTGGGTATATTTTGCTCCTGTGTATTAGGTGGATGGAAGAAAGAAATGTTTGTGTCATCTGCAGTTCATCAAAATTGCATGCCTGGTAGATACAAAGCAAAAAACAGTTCTGAAGGTTTTAGTTGATAAAGCAATATTTATTTGACATGCAAAACCATAGAATATTGATTCATGGTAATCTCATGCATATTAATTTTCAAATACTTATGAATTAAATAGGCTTAATTTATATTTAAACATTATACATTCATTATATTTCATATTAATAATTATAGAATTTATTAGCACAACAATAAACTTCATTCCTTAATTGGTTATAGTTTTTCACAAAAAATGTAAATTATTTATGGAACTTGTATAGATAAACTTCAGTACTGTTAAAGAAATAATTCTCTTTAAGTAGTTCTTTTGATTTTTTTAAAATTTGTTTTGTAGTGTTTTTAGGGGATTACAATTCTGTGAGAAATAACAATATTACTTCTTAACATGTAATTTAATATTGAGTAAAAATGTTTTGTTGCTTTGTAAACAACAGTGTTTTGTTTTGATTATTAGATTTACAGTATTACAGCTAGAAGTCTTCCAAAAAGACAAGTTGAAAGCTTGAGAGATGACCAACAGGAAGGAAACAGTGACACTAAAAACAGACAAACTGATCTGGAGAGTAGATTCATTGGTTATAACAATCACAGCCTTAAAACAGACCCTGCTCCAGAGCCACCTGCAGCTGTGCCAGGTGAACAACAAAGAAACATTATTGCTGGCTACAAGCATAATTTTACCAGAAGTCATGAGAAAAGGGTTAACAGCGAAACATTTAATCCACGCATTCGAAGAGGCTGTATTGCAGAAAGGACTTCCTTCTGGGAGAGAAAGATAAAGACTGGAAACTCTTCAGATGTAACTGTTACTGACGACGATGTTGAAGAGTTCCCAGAGATGATTCAAAATCCTAAAGGTAATGAACTAAAATGTATTTTGGCAATTTTAAAGACTTAGAAATCTTAACCAAAATTTTATAGGTTTGTTAATGTTTTATTTTACAAATTGTTTGGATTTTTGTTTTACTTTTGGCATATCTTTAACTGCTGTTGGTGCATTGCTTTTAGTAGTTACTTGTAATAAATTATACTTCATGAATAAGAAAAGGGTAAAAACATTTTAAATTTAACAAAAATATTAAAAGCAATATGGTGATTAACAAATAGTATTACAAAACTATATTCAGAATATTCTCAACTGAAAATACCCACATATGATGACATTTGGTGTCTCCAAAACTAGCCAGCATATGATGAAATATCCGTTTTATTTAAAATAAAATTCATAATCATGCCATCTTTATCTTCTTCATTCTCTATCTTTTCTGCATAATTTCCACCAAAACACCCATGTCCTTCCAAATCAACTTGATCCCCACAATCACACTTAGAGCAAAGTCATCACTGGACAGGTCTGCATGAAAGAACCCAGGCAAAAATCCCCTAAGTTGGCATTGTGTACTTTAATTTTAAACTAGGTACATAATAAACCTGCAATTTTGCATTAAAAACTTGCCTTAAATTTGCTTTTTTTAAACTTATTACTATATTATAGATTTTGATATACTAATTCTCCTCTGTACTAAGAGTTCATATGCACCTGTTTTTCTTTCACATCATAAACAATATGGAAAAAAAAAACTATCAAAGAAAACTAATTTTAATCAATTTTTTTGTAATTTATTTGATGATTTTTCTATTATTCTTCTGATCCATATACCATCTTATATACTCAGAAAATAAATAAAGCAACAAGTGCTTGTATAACACATTCATATGTGTTCATGTTTTGGTTGAAGAGCTCCTGTATATTGATCTAAACTTGCCATTAAAAAAAACTTGATGTCCGGAAAGGCTAAGTTAAATTTAAATTGTGTGGGCAAAATGGTAATGACACCAGTCTAGAGATGACCACAGGACCAGATCTAATGCAAACTTCTATGCATCTTGGTATCTGAAAACGCAAATTTTCTGTCTGTCATTGTGGGTTGTTGTGCCTTTGACCAGAACTACTTCCAGCTGATCAAGAGACTTAGGTGAACTTAGTGACTGACCACAGACATATCACCTTACAGTCCCTGGTGGCATGGGTGGGCATTGTGGGTCCCCGCCCACCCACCAAGTGAGCTATACCCACCCTCAATGTCACAACCCCCTCATTTATGCAAAGTGGCCCAGCCCGCCTTTGTAAATCTCTCATTGGGCCTATTTGTTGGGGCCCAAGTTGGCCTAAAGCCAAGCTGGCTATTGTGCATCTGGCCTAAGTCACTGTCCAGTCCTTGTGGTGTGCTACCACAGGTGTTGTGTTCCCAGTCTTTTAGTTGCAGGCCAAATGGCTAAAGCCAATGGGAACACAGCTCGATTGCATCAGACCTACTGTAGTAACAGTTCAAGTTCTGGACCCTGTCTTTGTATTATGATTTTTCTTATGTTGCTTTAAAAAATCATTGTCCCCCCCCCCACCTGAGAAAATTTAATGCCCGTCCAGGAATTGTTTCTCCAATCTGGTCTGCCTCCTTAGGATATTCCAAAAATGTTAAATCAGATTTAAGTTTAAAAATTGTGGAGGCAGTAATATGCAAATTATCTTGTGAACCTATACTATAGCATGATAGCGTGTACATAATGCAGAAAAATGTTGACATCCATAAAGATGAAGTTGGGACCTTGCTGTTGGGCCAGAAGAATGACAACAGGCATAATGATCTCATCTCTTCTTTGGCACTAGTCATGCCATCTGTCTTAATCATGACCAGATCATTTCTTTGGCCAACTTGAATGCCAGCACATACCATCAGGCTACCCCCATGAAACAATTATGCTTGGTAGGTTTATAGTTAGTAAATCATTTCCCCCAGCTTACTTTCCCCATCCATTGTTGATGACTAGTCACAAAAGAACATGATACCAATGGTTCAACTTCTAGTTGTGATGTTTCATCACTTATTGCATGCATAGCTGTCAGTCGCACTGTGTTAGAATGGTACTCTGCAGTAATATTTCATGTTGCATACCATTAGTATGAAGTCTGTAGCAAACTGTCTGTGTTAAAATTCTATGGTTGGTTGTTCTTTGGTGGTAATTTTAAAGAGACTGTGCTGTTGAAAAATGGTTTCTTCTGGCAATGACAAGATAACAATGGGTGAACTGACTGAGGTGTCTCCTTGAACTGGTCAATCTGACAGTACCTTGTTAGTGCCCTGTACTTGGAAGCAGCAGCAATTTGTTTCATATCTTCTTGAACCCTCTCAATGGCCTGAACCACTTCATTTTGTGTTAAATGGCTAACTAGGCATTCCTTACCTGATTTCTACCACATGCTTTGCCAGTTATTGAATAAATGGTAATTAGTTATGTGGAAATATGTACACAAATTAATTAGAAGTGATTTTCATGTGAGTTTCCAAGGTCATTCAGTTCCAGAGATGACTGCATATTGTATGTGCAATCTCATGTTTGGCTTTTTTCTCTCACTATGCAGATTCTCTTCAATTAGAATATGAATGAAAATTTTTGTATAAAGTACCATACAAGCATCACAGACTTGGAAACATTTGATGCTTATTTTTTGTCTGAATTTTAGTTATTTAATGTGACACATAGTAATTCCACATTATTTAATGACCAAATACAGTAGCAGACTGTACAGATGTTTTTGTCTGTTTTCTTGCACACATGAAATGTGGAAATACTATTATGGCAATGCTATTTCAGTTAGGTTTTATTTCAATGTCTTCGGTAGATAAAAAATTTTACTGATTACTTGCAAATAGTCTTTTGATTTGAAAAATAACCATTTGAACACACCTTTGTGAAGGATTTTGTGGAGAAGAGATAAAAAAGTAACCATTCTTAACCAGAGTTTTAAAAGTACAATAAACATTTTCACCAGGCTAGCACACTTTACTGAAATGGAATATAAAGTCATCTCAAAGACTTTTATTTAAGGTTTTATTTTTTGTAAAACAGCACAGAATATGTAAATTGGAACAAAATTGTTAGAAATGTGGTAAATAATGCAATGTAATTTACCTTGATGTAACACCATTAAAAAAATTTACTGAGAAAATATTTCTCTCTATTTAGTCCTTATACAGATTGATCTTTGTGGACAATTTGGTATTTATTAAAATTCTACCTTATCAAACATTATATCCACCTGTATTCAGCTGTCAACATCTGATATCTATGGTTTACTATTCAAAGCAGAGGCGTAGCAAGGGGGGGGCAACATGGGGCAGGTCTGAAGGGGCGCAAAATTTCCTCTGGCCTATGAATTATAATGTCAGTTAATAACTGGCCACCTCCGCCCGTGAAATTTCCACAGTAATTGCGAAATTAGGGAAACATATATTCAAGCACTTGATGCAGTTTGCTGGACTGAGGAACATAACTGTTACAAAATCATGTTTGTAATCCAGGGAATTTAGATGCAGATTATAGAATCTGGGTACCTAGAATGTCACGAGAGTGATCTCTTATGACAATTATAGGCCTCTGTGCATTGTCGAAGACTTTCTTCAACGTTGTGTTACACCCATTTGTTAATAAGTAAAATTCGACACGTGTTTGTGAATTATCAGAAATATTTTCTGCCGTAAGCTTTTCTCAAATGTCATTGTTTATGATGATAATCAATTATAAGTAATATTCAGAGAAATGTCACCAAAAAGTTGAATTTAATGTGCATGACTAGGTAATGCTTTGCTCGGGAACTTGTGTTTGCATGAATAACTCAATGAAAACACTTTATGATAGTGTTATTTTTGTGTAATTAAATAGAACAGTTTTCAAGCTTTCCAAATGTATATAGTTTATATGTGTTTGTTTGATTATTAGAGAATAGGAGCTAATTTAAAATATTAAACAAACAATCTCATTAGTAAGTAATTAGGATTAGGAGACCGAATTACTATCGATCCTCATAGGTCCATGCTTTCCGTTTATATTCTAATACACCATTTTGGCAGCAGTCAGTCAGTAATGAATTAAGAATTCAGTCAGAACAGTGGATTTGGATTTCTGTGGTGCAAAAGAGCCTGGATATAATCAGTATTTATTAATTTATTATTTTAGTCCATTATGTCAAAAAAAGAAAGTGGGGCACAGGAACACAAAAGATGCGCACAATTTGCAGCTTTGATGGTGGAGTCAAGCAAATTAATGAGATCGTTCCTTGCTGGAAATGATGACACAAGTAAGCCCGCATCTGTTCACCCTGGTGGCGGCAAAGAAGTCAAAGTGCAAGATTGTGAACATGCTATTTCATTTGAAAAAGAAGACAATGAAGAAACTGTTCTCTGTCCTGTTAAAAGCTACAATAATAATAAACAAGAGGATTCTGCTTTGTCAGAAACAAATCTAAAGAATAGTGGTGCTACACTAAAAGAGGATGACCTAATAAATATTTTAACACATAGGGATATTGGCTTTTCGCAGTTTGATACAACAGGCTCAGCAGTTGTAACAGATGCACATCACACTGAGATTGTTAAAGTTGAAGCACATGAATTTCAACATAAAGGTCCATTTGATGCCAAAGATGGGCGTTCTATGACTGCATTTTGGTTCAAACGATGCCTTCTGAATGGACAAGAGGTTAATCGATCCTGGTTGGTATATTCACCTCTACATAAAGCAGCATACTGCTTATGTTGTCTTCTTTTTTCATCTATATGCATGACATCCGATAGTCGGTCTGCTTTCAAAAAGCAGGGTGGATTCTCTAAGTGGAAAAAAATTGAAAAGTTAAATGCCCATGAAAATAGCGACATTCATCATGAGTCATTTGCTGCTTGGAAAGAAACTGAGCGCCAAATTCATTTTCAAAGTGGCATTGATGGAGAGCTGCAAAGGAAAATTCAGCAAGAAAAAATAAATGGAGAGAAGTACTGCGACAATTGCTAGATTGTACACAATATTTAGCTTCTCAGAGTCTTGCATTTCGTGGTCATACTGAGGGCATAACCTCAAACGAAAACCCTGGAAATTTCCTGTCACTTTTGCAGTTATTAGCAAAGTATGATCCAGTAATGAAAGAGCATTTAGAGCGTGTTAAAAACCAGCAAATCTCAACATCTTCTTATCTTTCTCCTGAAATCCAAAATGAGCTTATAAATCTCATGGCTTCACATATGCAAAATTATTGTTTGTCGGCAATTCATAGAAACAAATACCATGGTATTCTGTTTGATTCCACACCTGATTTAGTCCACCGTGAGCAATTCGCCCAAGTGATTCAGTTTGTTGATATTGACTTTAAGACAAGAAAAGTAGAAGTCAAAGAGTCATTTATTGACTTTATACAGATAAAGGAAAAAGACACTGCCAATATTGAGAAAACAATAAGCACAAAATTAGAAGCAGATGGAATTTTATTGAGTGATTGTTGTTCACAATGTTATGATTATGCTGCTGTCATGTCAGGTCATCTGTCAGGCGTCCAACAAAGAATTCTGAACAAAAATCCAAAAGCAGTGTTTATAAACTGTGACAACCATAGATTGAACTTAGCATGCCTTCATGCTGTAAGTCAGGAAACAACAGTTATTACCTTTTTTGATATAATTGAAGCCATTCATAATTTCTTTGCTCATTCAACAACTCGATGGGACGAACTGCAGCAGGAGCTTAAGATCTCTGTCAAGCATGGATCAGAAACATGGTGGAGTGCAAGAGAAGAAACAGTAAAAGTTGTACATGAAAAACTGGATGAATTGCTAGGACTGTTAGAGCAATTAAGTGAGAATAGCAACACAGCTGAAACAAAATGTTGTGCTCATAATATTCTGCAACGCATGCTTACATTTGATTTTCTTGTACTTTTGCATTTTTGGAGAAATCTTTTATTATCTATCAGTCAAGTGCAGAAACGTCTTCAAGACCCAAAAATGAATTTTAAAGAAGCAGCTGATGATCTTGATTCTTTGAAAGAGAAATTGATAGAATCATGTGAAAAGTCATGTCAAGAAGCACTTAAAGTAGGCAAGAATCAGTGTGAAACATGGGGGTTGACCATTGAAAGAAGAAAATATTTTGTAAACGAATGCAAGGTGAAAATGCAGCTGATGCCGGATTGACTGCTGAACAGGAAATTGTCGCATCATGAAGGATGTTGTTGATTACTTGATTACAGAAATAACAGGAATATTTTCTCGCTTACAAGATTTAGATTCACGGTTTGGATTTCTATTAAATGTGCAAAATATTGTTTCTGGAGATTTTGAAGATGGAAAATTGCAAGAAAAATGTTCTGACTCAGCAAAGAGTTATCCAGTTGATATTGATGGACCAGAATTGTTCAGAGAAATTAAAGACTATAAAATATTGATAGGTAAAAGAAAACAGACCGATTTTCCTGAACCAAAGGTTGCAACTGATTTGCTAACATCTATAATTTCGTATGGTGAAGATGTTTTCCCAAATTTAAGAATTGCATTGCAGATTTTGTTAACAATTTTGGGTTTCTTTCAGCAAGCCAAAATTAACTATGACATACTTGAGAACTTCAATGACTCGAGAACGACTGAGTAACTTGGCAACATTAAGTATTGGAAAAGACGTACTCAATACCTTAAATTCCGATAGTTTAATTGATTCATTTGCAGCAGCAAAAGCACGAAAGGTTCATATATAATGTAACAATGAATACCAGAATGCTACCTGTACAAGATCTAGTTAAGTATATGCACAGTTTTGTAAACTAATAGAATTTATTTGTAAACATAAGTATTATTTCATCAATCTGTTTTGTAATACATGTACACCACAAGTGACTGCATTTGCATGATTGAGAGATTACTCTGGCTGTGTGACTTTGAACGATGCTGGATGAAATAAATATCAAAATGGTTTACAATTTAACAAATTATGTAAGTAAATCTAGTAGGCAATACCTCATTAGTTCCAGGTTTACAGTTGTGATATTATGACTTTAAATTAGCTCTTTATAAGGCGGTGATTAATTCTTTGTGATTGTCATTAAGTGGGTAATGAGTCACAAACAAATAATCAAAGCATTTCAGAGGTGGGGGCGCCAAAAGAGTCTTTGCCCCCGGGCGCTGAGAACCCTTGATATGCCTCTGATTCAAAGATGTGGTTATCCGTGTTTCTTGTCACATTTACAGTTGTATTTGGATAAATGTAATCATTTCTTTTTGCATAGTAACAAAATCTGATCATCCTTGATACTAGTGAAGCAATTAATATATATATATATAATATCTAAGTAGAGTTGATATAAAAAGTAATGTAAAAGTTCTTATAGTTATTTCTGTCTTCTGAATGCAACAACAAAAAAAATGCTTGCTTAAAATCTTGCAAATGGAGCCTCACATTATGAAATCAACAGAGGCATTCAAGGCCTTGTTCCAACCTCAAAAGATTCTTTTCTAAATTTCTATCAATTAGCTATAGTAATGGGTACCCAGGCTAACATATTTTGTGTGGTTATTTTATTTTTAGTGGTCTAAAAATTTCTAGGGTTTCAGTAAACTATGAACCTTCCTACCATCATCACCACAACTAGTAATTAAGGTTAGAGGAAGAGATGCACTTGTGAAATTCATTCATTTTATACTTATTGTTTTCAGTAGTAGTCAAAATATGTAATCTGTTTACAGATATTAAGAGAATTGTTTTACATTTCAGACACAATAGTAAATGCTATTTAAGATAAAATTGAATGGTTTCTTTATTCTTTTCTTTCCAGAATTCTAGACCGCATCTTTTGAAGGCAGCCCTTATGTTGGTCCACCCAACTTACGTTACAATGGAGCCTGCTCGCATGGCTTTGTGCAGTCATTAAAACCTGATAGATAAAGTTGCTGCACACATTCATCATTTTTAGCTGAACTATATGATTAGTAATGCACTGTGCAGTATGTTAGCCATATACATCCTGCAATTATGAGTGTGCAATTGTTTCCAAAACTAAGTATTTCAACAAAGACTACCTCCTCCAAATCACCACACCCCCACAACTTCCTTCCTTTTTTTGGACTAAGCATATTTTCTTGTTGTTAACTTTGTTTTATTGTCAAAATTACTGTTTATAATGGTTCCTCGCAGAATTTATGAATATTGTTTCTCGTTTTTTTTTTATAAAATTGTGATAAAATGTCTCTTGTGTGGTACATACGTTTTTTCATCAATTTTCAAGTATATAAACAAATGCAAAAACACCAGTATTTTTTAAACAAAATGTTTTATAAAATATGGTCAGATTGTGCTAATAGTAAATATCCACTTTATTATACTTTTATAGCTGGAAACAAAGTAATTTATGAATAAGAAAGGCTACAGTGACATTTACACCTGTTATCCTTTGGCTGAAAAAAAAAAGATTAGATGCTAACCTTGCAAGGAAACTGATGTTTTTTAAACTAAATTGGCTTTCACCAGCAAACTCAATATGGAGTCACCGGTGGCAAATATTTTCTACCAAACCTAGAGTTTTTTTTATACAGAGCAGCATTTGAGTTGAATAAAACAAATTTATTTTAAAAATCTGTTTATATATATATATATATAAATTGAAGCAGATTATTTTTAATTTCTTAAAATATTTTTGTAACAGTGGGTAAGAAAATAATTTCATACAGGACACTAAATAGGTAATCTCTTATTTCTACATTATTAAAACCCAATATAATATTTTTGCAAAAAGATGTTCTGCACACAAAAACTGTTTGGTACCTGTCACTCTTTTGCGTTAAGTCTGTACCATTTCAAACAAGTGCGCTTCTTCAGAAACATTGAAACTTTTGTAGCAGATACTTGACTTTGTGTTGCAAATAAAGGGAAGAATAAGTACAGCATGTAATTACCTGCTGTTGTGTTAAACATGTTTTCCATGTTGCTAGAAGAACTGGGGAAAACATCTTACAAAATGTACTGATTCTCTTCAGAACTATGATTTTATTAGATTTGTATGTTGTCTGTTTTCTGGAAACTTTTTGATTTTATAGTTCTAAAGTCTTCCACACATCCCAGAATGCACTCCACTTAGCTTTCTTGATTCTGAACTAATAGCCAACATGGTTTGTCCAGTCATTCAAGAGACCACTACTGGTGATGGTCATTTATTTATATACTATCTCTTAGGTAAACATTTGGTGGAACAAATACATTATTGTGCATTACTAGAAGACCTCTGGTTTGTTAGATTACAAGTACTTATTAGAACTTTCATTGTTTCTTTGTTTTTTCTAGAACTTTATATGCCAAGGTGTTTCTTTGAAATTTATATATTTTAAAATTGTGGAAAATGGTGAATCTACTTTTAAAAAATGTTTTCCTCTAAAATATCCTTTACAAGCTGCACAGTACTTTATACACATTTATCTGGTGATGTTTGTCTTTTGTTCATAAAGAAATCAAAAGGGCTTTTGTTCATAAAGAAATCAAAAGGGCTTTTGTTCGCACATAAATATAACTTTTTTAGTGTATCTTAAAATCTAATCTGCTCACCTGTAAAACCAAAATGTATACAAATAAACATTCCAGCAGAGGCATTACACTGATAGAAAAGCAATTTCTTTTTCTTTCAGTTGACATATACATCAACATGATTGGTAGTAAATATTTTGCATATGTTCATTTTTCTTACATCATGACAGAATTTCATGGTGTCATAACTTTAAAAATAATTCAAACAGTCAAAATTTTGTCAAAAAAAACCCAATTTTTAGAGATTACATGAGATAAACAGCTCAAGCAAGTATTAATATCTGATTGCATAGCCATAAACATCTTGGTGTCTACAAGATGAATATACAATACACCAGTCTATGCAGATATTCACCAAAGTCATCTAAATTTAAAGTTGATCCAAATTTCTGGGCTTTTTCATCTTAATAGTTTTGTCTATATCATTCTATACAGGGGTTTGAGCTGGCCACTTTAGAAATGGAAATTTATGATCTGTGAGATACTACTTGATGACATCAGAAAGTTTCAGATCAATGATGTAAATCAGTTGAAAGGGAGGGAATTTTCAGTAATATGGTTCTAGTATATTGGTGAGAAATATCCAGGTAAAAACACACCTATTATTCCCTGGATGCAATGAACAGGGCATTCCTTTTTGGGAGAAATAGCCCTATAACATAATAGACCACCTTTATTTGGTACACTTTAGATTGAATGCTTCACTAAATTATCATTGCACACGTCTGACCATCTGGTCCAAAACTCTGGAACCATAATTTATCAGACTAGAGCTCCCTGACCCACATTTCTGAGGTCTAATGTAAGTAGTACTTGGCAAAAGCTTTTTGATTTTCCAAGGAAACAAAAGGGTTTTTTTTAGGCAACATGCCTTGTCAATTTGAAATTTCTCATGACAGTTTTTATGGAGATCTGTAGATCCTCCAATCTTTTAAAATGTCAACAGGTTTTTTTTTGCTAGTCTATTTCAGATAAACACTTGATTTTCTGATCAGTCTGAACATCAGTTTTTTTTTGGGGGGGTGGTGCCTTTCCATTTCTGTTCAGTGTAGTTACCAATTTATTTGTACAGCTTCCAGGTTAGATAAGCTGCAATCTGGAAATGAGTTTCCCCTTGCACAACTCTACAATCTGAATTGGCTTTTCTGACCATTGTAGAATGCTAAAAAGTTATGCATTAGTTTATATTCTAGTGGTTGTATCAAAAATCACAAATGTATGCAGTTTAAATTGATGTTATAGAACCTTCTTTGTATGGAATTCTGATATAATGTAAGAAAAAATAAGTGTATACAAAAAATGTTGATGTATGTCAATCAATGAACAAAAGCAAAGAAATTGCTTCTCTATCAGTCTAATGTCTATTTTTACATATTTCATGTGTCAGTTTGTTTATTTTGTCATCATTCTGAAACTTTTGTTTGATACTATATATGCATTTATTAAATGATTCAGAGAAAGCATCTCTGGTGAGTAAGTAAACAGAATTTTGTTTTATGATGATACTCTGTATTACTGAAGCTATTTATACAAGTATCCATTACTTTTTGTTGTGTGGTTTATGTAATGGTTTTTTTTTTTTTCAATAAAGAAAAGATTTTCTTGATGCAAAATTCTACTTTAACCCAAATGAGAATTTAAATTCTGTATCATTAATACACCATGCACCATGATGATCAATTACAGGAATATCTAATTAATATGACTTTTTCGTATTTCTAATTATTGGTATGTACATACTACTTTTCTGACACTGGAAACAAAGGCAAAAATGGAAGTGGTCAGTGCACTCCGAATTCAATCAACCTAATGAATCTATTGAAAGTTTTTTTTTAGAGCTCTTCATCTTCAGATGCTGGAGGAAATTCAAGTGCCCAGATGAGGAAGAAGAGTGGTGAGAGACTATGCTATGGAGGTGCATCAAACAGTTGTTCCCTGCAGGAAATGAACTTGGAGGGCTTTAACCATAGCAGTCTGGTAACCTACCCACCAGACCACCACACCATCTTACTTGTATGTAAATGTATTAAATATAAGGATTCTCAATAACAGAAATTGAAGAAATCTCTGACATTTTTGCCATGCTGTTTGTTTTTGTTTTTTTTTTTTTATTTTGCATCCAATCTTTTGTTCTACCCTGAGGAAACTGAAACACTGTACAAACAAGTGTATGTAGCCATTTCCAAGGACAATGTGTCAAATTTTTTTTTTCTCTTTAAACTTTGATTACTGGAAACATATTCAGTTAGGTTAAAAACTAAAGAAAGAAGAATGTTAAGGTTTCTGATTTGTTTTAAAATACCATGAAAATATGTTAGTAATAAAAAAAAATGTTTTAATGTTTGTTTCATATAGTAAATACTCTTGTATGTGTATTTTTGTATAATACATTAATTATTGATTCTGTTTTCTTTCTTTACAGTGTCGTCTCTAATTTATTCCATAAAAAAACAAACATACACTTTGGATTCAGTTTCTCTGAGCTGCATCTTATGTTCTCTCTTTTAATAGACATTTTTTTTAGAAGATAACCAATTAATCTTCAAGAAAACAAAAGGACACTTCTTATCAGATAGTTGCAAAACACTTTTAGTCTGCAAACAAATTTTTTGCCAGAAGAAACTACAGTTACAACCTGATGGTTATGTTCAGATCCAACTGACAGTACATTGATTTCAGCTTAAGTAAGTCTGTTGCGCATTTAGGAAAAGACAACTAAAGTTGAACAAAGGGAATAAGTGTTTTAACAAGAATTCATTTTCAGGTGTCAAGAGTCTGGCAAGTAATTTCAGTCATAGTACCATCAACTATAATTTAAACATTGGCAGATGGTACATATATCAGAAAATGTACTTTAGCATTTAAGCTTGCATAGAAGAATTTTAGAAGAGAAATAATTAATAAACAAAATATATTTCTAAAATAATTATATATAGATTATGTGTACTTAGAGAAGTAATTATCATTTAATGTTTTAAGTTGTCACAATATTAAATTATGAAACTTCTAGAACTTAAACGTACTGTACATTTTCGGCTAATCAAAAAAGTAATTAATTTGAAGTAACATTAAATTTTAATACATCATGTATAAAAATATAGAAAGATTTGTTATAGAGTAACATTAATGCAAGTGCAATAATTCTGCTGCGTATTCATTTAATCAGAAAAGAGATGCTGTATATTAAATATATACATATAATTTTCTGATAATTCAGTTTAATTTAAATTAGAATATATTGATTCTGTTCAGTTTATGTTTTGTTTTTACTGATTATTATTATGCTGCCTGGACAGCAAATGATGATAAATTAGATTTTGTCCAAGGTGTTGCATAATTTTATAACTGTGTAACCACAAATGTAAATAATACTCTATCTTTTATACTTATTATGCTAATAAATATTTATTTACATATCTTATTTGTGGTTTTTCTTTTTGAACATTTATAGAAAAATGTTTGTTTTTTTCTTAACCACAAATACTTTCTCTCTCTCACACACCAACCAGTATGTTTGGATTATCATCATCATTCTCAGTAAATTCTTCCACAAATAATGTGTGGAGAGGAGCTGCAAAATCCAAACTTGACAGGTGTACAATTACAAGTTATTAATGTACAAAAGAAAATAGTTAATTGTTTTTTATCTCTTGAAGTAAAAGAAAACAACAACAAACTTAAAAACCATACTCTTACACCGTCTTTGAGGCAGAAAAAATTGCTTGAATATACTCTCCTCGGCTGGACAGGCAGTTACCGAAATTAATGATGTAGTTAAGTTTAGAACTGTGTTTCTTTTAGCACTTAGTTTTGCAGCTTCTGATTTGTGTAATTAAACAATTAATGACTCGAGTTAATTTTTTTGTTGTTGAAACTTACACCAGTCTCTGTTACTGACCAATGACACGGTACAGGGATTACCCCGACTTATGTAAGGGTTAGGTTCCAGTCAGTCCTACGTAAGTCGAACTCGCGGGCAATCTGACACAAGCATAAAGGTAGGCAGTGAATAGAGTTTTTGATGATAATTTACATATAATGTAAGTAGATTAAAATGATTAAGGAATAGCGTGTACAGCTTATCACTGTGGATTTCTCTGTCCTGTTAACCGTCGACTCGGCCATGCGCGATGGAAGACCAAGTTTGCCCGTCTTCACGTTTCTTTATTTTGCTCACCTTATGCTTCTTTGTGGAACCACTAGCATCACTTTTACCCTCTGGCGCCATGGCCCCCCAGCGCGCATTACCTCCGCGGCTCAAAGTATTGCCAGCCAGCTCATACCCGGGTACCGTGTGCTACGTGACATTTCTGCCATATCTGAAATTTTTGTTTTGGAATTTATTTCTTACGTAAAGTCGAATTTCCGTAAGTCGGGGCATTCCTGTATTGACAAAAACCTTTCCAGAATCGTGTTATTCTTGGTCTAGAGGAGAAAGCACTGTTTCCTGATGTAGTAGGATACAAGTCTCAGTCACCCAGGATACCAGCCAACGACAGACACGTAAGTGTTCCGGTATTAACAGTCCTTCAAAATACGTTTCTGTGAGCGATTCTACTTGAAAAAACAAAACCAGGATTAAGTCTGAGTGTTTCATAGTCTAAATTCCATTTTAGATTTATCAGCAAAGAAGTAAAAAAAAGAAAGGGTTGTCACGTGTTGCTTGTTAGAGAAATAATTTACTGTAGTTTGAAGGATACAGGCTGATTTGTTTCTATTTAGGGCTTCTTGTGTTTTATATATTCTCTAATTATTAAATTTGCTATTTTAAAATTAAATGAAATAGATAATACAAACCTTTAATGGAACTAACTCACAAATTATGAAGCAATTTTTAAAAATACATTAGCTTTTATTGCTTAATTAAGTTTTCAGTTGATAGTTTATCTGTAATATCTATTAGAAAGCAGAGGGGAAAGATTTTCCCTAATTCATAGCAGCTAAAGCTTTATTCGTTGTTGAAACCTCTGGGCATGACTATGACCCCATACATACTTTTGTTAACATATGTGTTATGGTTTGGGAGTAAGAAGCAGATGCCTGCAGCGTGTAGCAGTTGTTGCACAGTATTTGAAATTATCATCAAAATGGACCTAGTTAGTTATTTAAATAGCAAAAAAAAAAAAAACTAATGAAAAAATAGCCACTAATTTACTTGTCTTTTGAAAATGTCATCACTAACTTGGTCAGATGTTTCTGATTTTCGGCAAGCATTTGATACGGTTCTCCACACATTTGTTCAAATGTAAAAACTTAGTCCATGGCATATATAAACATTCATTTCTTACAGTTTTTCTGGGGACTTGTTTGCTTTAAGTTGTATTTAAATATCATGCTGTCAAGATGGTATAGTGCTGCAGTTTATATTGTCACTTTATAACAACCTTTATACGAGGATTTTATTGTCTCTAAAGATAGGATTTTAACATCAAAATAACTACCAACAGCTTAGTAAATAAAAACAAAAAGGGGGAGGTAATTTAAGTGAACCTCCTAGATTAATTTGTTTTACTTCAAAGTTTATCTTAAAAATAGAAATTGTTTAGAACTATTATTTTGCATATACCTGTACATAACAGTAAAACGTTACAGCAGTGGACCATCAAGACAATTTTTCTTTTTGCTGTTTATTATGCATTTTAAAAACAAAATCTGTTGTCAGATAACACTGCTGAGCTGTTGGTGGGGGTCAATAAAAGAATCCACAATCTGCAATCTTATTCTGCATATATTTATAATTAATTACATGCAAGAAATGTCTAAAAAAAAAATTAATCACAAAACTACTAGTTGTACAAGACTGGTCCAGAGGGATTCCTGTTTAGGTTATTATATTGACAAAATTAGAATTTCTAATTTGTATTATTCATTGTCAACTTTATAGTGAGATGCATGTGATTATATTGGTGTGTTAATTTTATAACTGAATTCTGTGTATCCTATGTTGAATAATAAATATGTAATTGTAGGTTTAGTGTGTTTTTATATGAAGTATACCACTGAAAAATTGAGGGTCAAAGGATACAACATCAATATCATAATGCTGTTAGTGGCAAAAGGAAAGGAAAGTTGGAATGTGTGTGGACTGTACTTTAAGAGGGCATTAATGTTGGCAGATATCAAAGATAACAAATAATGACATCACAACAGATCTATAGCGGCATCCCTCTTAAATAAACATCTTTAGTTATCAAGCCAGAGAGTGAAAAACCTGAAGTTTTGCTCCAGAGTGGCAAATTCCTATTCAGAAATTTATTCAGTATTAGGTCACTCCACACAGACATTTGTTTCTTTGTACAGGTGTTTTTGACTATCTTGGCTTCATGTAGACTGTCATTATCATTCCCAATACCACCAGCATATGGCTTAAACTTGTCATGGTGTTATTTTGAATCTTGCCATCTCAGTTAATCCCTATACCAGCAGTGAGCACCTTTATCATGGTCATGTTCAACATTTTTAATCTTGAAACCTCTACTCTTGGTTTCACACTTGGGAAAGTTGATCTATAAAGCCAAGACAAAATGTGGATTCATCTATAAAAACCATGAAGTCCAGTATTTTATATGATCTATAGCACCCAGTCCCATCCCACTTTGTGGTGACCCATGGTTAGTGGTGTGTGAATTCAGGAATTTCTTGACTGCAGACTGGTAACACAAAGTCAATTAACACAGTTTATGTTAAGACATTGACTTGTGTTGCATTTTAAAGGTCAGATTTCAACTGAGTTGCCATTTAGAAATTTTTTTTTTTTTACTTGCAAGACGAAGAAGCAATTCTGGTGATGTGCTATGGACTTGGATTGGCCTCCACCATTTGCCTAATAGCACTACCAAAAATGTGAAACTGAATCCTAGTAAATTTATCTGCCACATGACCTTGAGTCTCCAACATACCAATCCTTCTGGAAAATTCTGTGTCTGTTAAATATTATCTCTGTAACCACCATTATTCTTTATCAACCAACATTTTTAAAATGACCAATTTCAAGATGAAGCACTTATAAATACCAAAATAACAGAATGTGGCACATTGGCAGTTAGGGGATCATATATATATGCATCTCAATCTTTGATGTACTAGAAAAGATTTGATCACAATGTGGTGTTAGAAACCAGAGGTAGATTTTGCTCATATCAGATTTAATATTGTTGGTTTATTGATAATCATTTGATCCTTAACAAATTTTAAGTAATATATTTTGAAAACTTTCGATACAGCTATCACATAAAGTGGAGAAAAACAACTAGAAAAAAGCAAAACCTGTTTGCCACTATTTCTTTAAATCTCATAAATAAAAGAAACCCCAGGCCATCAACAAACAAACAATACTTCACCTATTGTACTTTACTCCCCTTGGGTAAATGTTTGTAATACACAGGTAGAAACTCTAGTAAAAAGATTGTTTCTCATTTGTACATCCTCTCTTCAACATAAAAAAAAAATGCATTCATTTCTTTATTTAAAGTTTTCAAAATTTTATAAAATCTATTATTACTGGTTTAATTTAAAATCTGCATTTATGATATGAAATGAACTTATATCTGTAATTCACCACCTTTCTAAAAGAGCAAAGTTGTTAATGAACTGGGTATATGACTACTGTACCAGAAGTGCTGAGCATTCACCAGTCAAATAAACTTCTCTACAGGTTAGTCTTTTGCCTTTTCAGTGCTTCTTTTGCTATTCCAACTGCATATTGTTATTATTAATATATATATATATATATCATTTGGCCTTTACTTTAAAAATATTCATTTATAAAAATAGCTTCCTGAATAAAAATTTATTTTAAAGATTCATCAGTTTCTTCAAGTTAAATAATTTAAGATTTACTGCAATTATGAAGCCATTCGATATCAAAATATTTTTAAAAACAGAGAAATTTTAATTTATCTGTAGAATATCGCTTATATCCATTATTCTGGTCAATTATCTTAATATTACCTATCATTGATTAAATCTGAGACATGAATTAAATTAATGATTCAATAATCTGCCAATCATTTTACTTACTTTTATTATTTTGATACTAGATAGTTATAGGTGATGATGATGATGATTATTAATGAGTTGGATTAATTTGCAAATAGATTAGTCAGTTTTGCATAGTTATTTTCTGGGAACTTAGTTGTTTGAAAGGTATTTTCCAGAATTAAATAAACTAACTAATAAAGGCAGAACAATGTGGCATACTGCATCAGGAACAGTGAAAGATGGAAAAGTTGCTGCTATTAGGTCAACACGTTTATATAAATAATTTGTTTTAATCACCTGCCAGTACTTGATTTTATTACATTTAGTAAAATACTTATATAGTAATAATCAATAATTTGAGGAGATTTTAATAAAATAGTAATAATTATACTACTACATGTCATACAGTGATTAAAGTAGAAATCTAAAGCTGGTTAAGGGTCCACTGTATGCTGTGCAAACAGCTGATGTCAGACCACATGGAAGGCTGCATGCCATCTGCCCATATCTAATTGCCAGACACTGCCACCTTAACCTCTGTTGTCTACTTTTGTTTAGTTGTGGTGGTGAGCTGACCTGCACTACACCTAACTACTGCTGGCACAACCCAGACCCATATCTGCACAATCAGTAGTAGTTGTTCTTGCTCTGAATTGCATCTCCTCAAATAATCTTAGTTCAGGTTAACTCCTGGTGTCATACATTACCTTTCCATTAGAAAGAAACAGATGTAGAATATATTTAATGGTTGTTGAACAATGAATTAATTTCCATGAATGCTAATATTAATATGAAATTAAAAATGCATTTTGCAATATAGTTTACCATAATAAATAATGAAAATAAAAACAAAAATATATTAATTTTTTTACCATGATTTGTTTTCAAAATTGTTTTTATATGAACTAAAATTGCATCGATTATAATGCACTATTTTTAGTTTTACACAGTTTAGTTATCGCTATGCATGCGAATCACAGAATTCTTAGAAATGTTTGCCTCTTTTTTCAGCTTATTATAATGCAGATCATATCTTAAAAACATAATAGCATCTTTAATACTAGTATTGTTAACAGTATTAGTAAATTTCTAGGCATTGATCTACAAATTTTATTTTATACCTGAACAAAAAATAGTTTTCCCTTTAGTTTTACAACTGCAATGCCTACATTTTTTAAAGTGAAGGATGATGTGAACGGGACAAAAGCCCACTAATTGAATGTTGAAAAATAAACAAGAACGTTAGAGATACCATGATGTTGCATACTATACCTGTAACAAAGGAAAGACAATAGATGAAGTTTATAGTTGAGATGTATGCCCTGGTTGTATTGTGATTACAAACAACATTCTGATTAATACTGTTATATTATGTATGTGATATTATGTTGTTGTTAATTTTCCAGGGTTCTTAATTGTGTGATTTTACCATATCTAGCCGTCTCTCAAATTAAGGATCTCTGCACACAACAATGTTTTTTATTCCATTCACTTATATTAAAAAATATAAATATATATATATTTTTTTTCGTTTTCAGAAGCATTTCCCCCTGTCGTCGATCTCCACCCCCCCCCAACTGTTAGGAGGAGCAGCAGCAGCAGCAGCTTCCTACTTGGTCAGTGATGACATCCAATCACCATATGCTGTTGTCGTCATTATTCTCTGCATTGCTAAACTCCGTAAGGGACTCATCGAAACTTTGGAACGGGGTCGTGATCCTTCCTCGTCGGTCACCTCCCGGCTGCTGAGGCTTTGATAACCCCTTTCAGGGGGGGAGGGGATACGGTGAGAGCCCGCAGTTATCCCCGGGAGCGGTGACGTTATTAGCATGGTGGTGAAAACGGGGGAGTTCGGACATTTTTCCCCTTTCCCCTGTCGGGGCTCTGCCGCATAGGAAGACCGCTGGCCGCTCAGTGCCCGTTGTTGGTGGGCCAGCCTCCCTGAATCTATGGCGACGACCTGCGTTTGAGACAAGGAGGCTTCGGGAAAAATTGGACTGGCATCAATCGGGGAGGGAGAGAGAGAACTGGTAGACGGACATCATATGTAGCTGATGGAGCGAGCGGACCGGTTATCATGGCGAGGCCCGTATCTCATTTCCGAGACATAGATGGCGACATGCACCCAGTTTCGCAGGTATGTTTTGGTTGCTGATGCTGGATTAATGTCTGTGCGGTTGGTTCTGTTGCCCGTCATTTTAGCGGACCCCCCCCGACTGTGGTGTTTGGCTGGGGTCTGGAAAAGGTCAGCATACAAATGATGCTGCCAGGTTTGATGATGATGATGATGACGATAATAAATTAGGTTTTTTTCCTAGGTGCGTTCTGGCGCAGCAGCAGCAGCATGACTGCCATAGACGTCAGGCCTGCTGCTTTCTGAGTGCTGTTGTGCCATTAATTAACCCTGCTGACGAGGTTGGAACTAAACTAATTAATGATTCGGAGATTTGGGGGGTTTTTTTCCCTTAGTGATCGAAGTGGGGACTCTGGTCAGACCAGACGCGGAAATCATCATCCCCATCCTCCTCCGGCCGTCATGCAGATGTTACGTGGATGTCTGCATTTTAAGTGGCTCCGCGTCGTCTCTCCTGGATGTGGCGGGTGCTCCCTAACATCTGAGCCACCGTCTCCGTAATGGGGGAATAATGCCGGCTTAAACCTGCAGTTCTGCCGACGAGAGATGTTAATTATACCCGAGGTGGGGGGAGGAGGAGGAGGAGGATGCTGCTGCTGCTAATCCGCATATCCAGCCAGTGTTTGGTGGCCGAATGTGTCGTCTCGTCTTACTCCCATACCGACAGTAGTAGTAATAGTAATAATAATACGGTTTTTTCTCTCTCTGTTTGTATTTAATGTTTTCTTTGTTTTAGGGAAAAGGGTCCAAACGTAAAGGGGGGAAATTTAAACGATCGGACGGCAGCTTCTCTGATAGTTCTAATAGCTTCATCCGTCAGGTGAGTGCTCTTGTTTTGGTTTTCGTAGTAGCGAGATCCAACATGGCGGCGGCGGCGGCGGCGGCCATGTTTTTCTTCCATTCATCCGTGTTATGTAGGAGACAACAGTAACAAATAAAGAAATATATATATATATATGTGTGTGTGTGCGTGAGTGAAACACCAAGATTCAGCAGCTGTCTCGGCGGTGAGACTTAATTCGTGGTTCCAGGGAAAAAACTGGACTGATCGAAATAAGAGAAAAGATAAACCCCCCCCTCTATATTTTAGTGCGACAATTATCGATACAGAAACCGACCGGTGATGATGATGATGATGGTGGAGGAGTCCGGATCCCCCAGCGGTGTCGTCCAGTTCCAGTGGATTCTCTATCGCCCCACGAGTGTTCAGGAAGCCTGAGTGAGGAATGAACACGGAGCGTAACCCGCCTCCGAGGGGACAGTTTATTGTAGACACAAGGAACACCACACACACACACACACCTTTCCTGTGTGCTAGGGAGCTACATGTAAACTGTTTTGTTGTTGTTGTTGTTGAATGCTCACCTTTATCAGATGTACAGGTGAGAAGGTTTGCCTTTCAGATGAGGTTACATGCACGTTAACATATGAAGTCGTAAGAAGTCAGGGTTGCGGTGACATCCAACATTAAAGCTGTACAGTGGTGCTGAGATGACTGAACACCGTTTGCTAGTTAGTTATGTTGGATATCATCTTAATGAATTGCGCTTTGTTCGGATATATAGTCTACCATTCTTCCATTACTGTAGGTTTGTCCTTTCGTCTGTGACGTGGTCCAACTAAAACCGGAATTATTGAAATAACAAATGAAATAAATGACTTAAAGCTCTTAGGTCCCGGAACGTTATTTCCATGGTCTCCCCCTCACCTTCACAGTATTACTCTGCAGACTGTCTGGACCCACCAGCACCTCGCAGAATTTCTGCTTAGTATTTGTAAATGTCGATACCGAATTTCACACAGTAAATACCGCTGGCACGAGTGAGTGAATCAGGTGAGATTAGCTGAAGCAGCTCAAGATGTGCCTGGATGAGAGGGGTGGAATGGTGGTTTGTACTTGCTGCTACTGTTGTACTGAGAAGTTGTCCTCATTGAGTCCCATAGTGCAGCGGATTGATAAAGAATAACTGAAATCTGTTCTCCAGCAGCACCTGGAAATAGCATTGGCTATATCCCAGGCTGTTGTTTTTATGATGAACCATTTTATGAAAGAAAAAAAAACTTTTAAAAGCAGGTTGTTTACTTTAGTGTATGTTCACAATGGTAATTATGGATTCCATGTGCTTAATCGTCCCATAATTTACATTATCATACCTGTCAAAGATTGTACGGGCCTGGCTGATAATGCTAAATCATGAAAAAAATTAATATGACGAAACCTTTCCTTTTTTTTCCCCATGCTAAGGTAAAAAAGTCTGTTGATATTTCACTATGGTGTTCATTTTGTATAGCGAATGTATCCAAAACCAAGTAATTACTGGCTGTGGCAAGTGCTGCACTAGAGCTTAAAAGTTAGGTAAGTGATGAATTGTTTTGTTGTTGCCTTTTCTAATCTTAGTTTCATAATGACGACAAAAAATGGGTGTATTTTTCTTTATTCTTAAAAAATGTTGAAATAATTAAATTTATTTTGAGTATTTTGGGTATTACTCAATGTATCTGCAAAAAAAGAAATGGAAAATCTAGGGACGAGGTCTTTGGCGTGTTCAAATGTATGAAAACCGTAACCTCGTATTTTTGTCTTGGCATCTTTTTAGATATTTCTTTATTTGATGATTTTTCATACTTATCCATTTGAATTTGTCATTATCTACATTTGTTTTGTTTTTTTTTCCTTAGATTTTATTCCTTTTTGAAAAGTTAGAAAACTATTGTGTTATATAGAGTAGAAAATCTATTATAGTACAACATGAACATTTCTAAAAGTTCATTTTCATTTACTAAAATACGGCTAAGTTTTTTTAAGTTAATTAAAAGATCTGTTCTAAACATTATGGTGTAAAAAATGAAAATGCTTAGTGTACTTTTGTCAGCTGAAATTTCTAATCTTTAAATTTGTTTGGAAAGGTCAATCTTTTTGAATATTATTCATAATGATAAGTACAAACTCTATAATGTTCTCACAAAAAAAAAAAATAATCTGGAAGAGAGTTTTGTTTACATAATTGATATGATTAGGGAATTTCAACAGCATGAAAAATTATCTGATGATTTCTGATGTCACTTGTTTAACTTCTGTATGGACAGAAAATTATGGAATGCTTTAAATTTGTGCTAACGAAGATGACACCTCTGGTAAAAATTCAGCTTAAAACAAATTTTCTCCAAAATTTCCTGGAGTTTGGTTGGTAATCAATAAAACAGATGAGGATTTAATCATAGGATAGCTAAATAAATCTGCAGAAACTTCATATTTTGAATAAGGAGAAAAAATAAAATTCATAATTTCTCTACTCCCAATTTACAAAATAATCCAGAGAACTAGTTATCAAATATCACTCATTCTGCTATATAATTTTTAAATGTTGAATAGATTAGTAGAGCAAGAATATTTGATTAACTGCTTCAGGCAGCTTAAGCATTTTGAAGACCATTGATTATGTTAAACAAAATGGAGAATTTCAAGTAAACAACTAGTGACTCCTCCACTGAAATTGAAAATGAATGAAACATAATAACTTGGTCAGTTTTCCAGTAATATTTATATGTTCATAAACTGAAAACAAATCAAATGAATAAAAAAGTTGAAAACAGTCACTTTTCTTTAAAGCTGTTTTGATTTTGACCACCGTACAAGGCTAAAGTATATCTGTGTAGGGATAATACTAACGTAATTTAGACTTTTAATCAAAAGAGAATTTTATTTTGATTGTGTGTTTTTTTTTTAAAGAAAATATTAAATTAAACATTGGATAAGCAGATCAAACACACCAAAAAACTGTTTAATTAACCAGTATGTGGTTGTATGATTAGGTACATAGAACCACGATTTGCCATAAAAAAACAAAAGAAAATATTATAGAGACGTGCGATAAAATGTTTGTAAACGGATGAATGGAAATGGTTTGCTAAATTTGAAATAATAAACTACTGGGAATGTAAGTATTTATTTGAATACCAACCGTCACATATATGCTTTGTCACAAAGTTTTAAAATACTATCAAACTATATCTCTATTATCTCCACTAGGGATTCAAAATCAGTAAAATATCACTCACTTTATTTAAGCCAGAATTATGTGCTGTGTGGTGGGAAGTTAAACAACATTGAGTCAGCTTAGAGATAAGATTTCTTAATGAGATTAACTAGAGAGAAAAAAAAATACTTGTAACTAAAATTGATTAAAAACAATTATTCTGTCAAAATTTAATTTTTCTTTTTTTGTAGACTTGTCTAGTTTTAAAAGTGATTAGAAATATCATTCCTATTATGCTAATCATGTCCAATGTACTTGTATCTTGTTTATCACTGATAGTGCAGTATTTCAGCACAAGTTAGTGAAAGAGAAAAATAAAATAATGTAAAGGATATTTAAAAAAAAACAAAAAAAAACCTCTCTGATGTGCCTAGACAAAGTTGGAGTGGAGTATATCACGCTGTTTATCAGAGAACTTTCTGTAGATCCTAGATGGTATGCCTAGAATGATTGGAATTAAGCAGGGCAGTGCCCTTGCTCATTTTGATTTAAAGTCACCAATGTTATGGATCATGGTCTACAGGTGAAAAGTAGGCAGATTTCATGAAATTTGGACAATCATTTCTTTCTGTGGCACCTAAATGTATGACTTTAATTATGAATTATTTAAATTTTATAAGCTTAAATGAATTTTGTATATTTTTCATTTCATTGAAATGCTTTTGGGAAAATGATGTAAGGATTAGCTGGTTTTTACACAGGATTGTTCCAATATAAAATGCAAGTCAACATTGTGTCACAAACTAAAAATATGGAGCTAACCTACATTTGGCTAATTTCACATTTATGTTCATTTAGTTGGTCAAATGCTATTATAAAAGAAAAATGTTTTTCTACTTTGCCATCATTAAAACATTTATTGACTGGCATAAGATAATCAGCTCATAATATTAAAAACCTTCAATTCTTTTAATTTTCAAAAGATGTTAAAATAATAATAATAATAACATTGTTGATGATGATAATAGAAAGACACTGACAGTGCCATCTTTATTTTTGTTGGTAATTTGTTTGACAGAAATAATTAAAATTTGTGCATCGAGGGTGACAGAGAAATTTTAGAAATCATTGTCCTTATAGAAGTACTATATTTTTTGGGTTATAAGTCGAATAGGTAAACTTACCCATTTTCCAAGCCTTCATTCACATATAAGTCGAACTGGTATATAAGTCGATAGTACGATTTGTACAGTAATAACAGTATAAAATTTCTGTCAGGGTTATAAAACAGTGGAGTATATTGAATGTTAAAGGAACTTTGTCCATATTTATTATGTTGGTTATGTTAATGGGGTACACACTTAAATCTCATTTCATATGAACTAATGAAAATGTTTGAGCTTTTCCTGAAAATCTGGTAGTTTTTGTGCTATGGTTGTGTGTCGTTGAATGCTAAGTCCTTTTCTTTTCATAAAACGAAAACATCATGATGGATCTCCTTTAAATTTGGTATTCTGAGTTCTTCAGTGATTTGTTGGGCATGTGTTCATATTTGGATTGTATTTAGTCCACGGCATGCAGCACGCTGTGTCAAAACAAAATCTTGAAGCTGATCTTCGACATTGGTCCATCTCAGCCACAGTTTGCTTTTTTGCTTTTTTCAGTCCATTGTAATGAATCCTTTGCTTTTTGCAAACACATTTCTCACTAATGCCACACTACCGTTCTGCTGCCATATTTCCACCATTGTTTTCAACAAAATTCACCGCTTACAGTTTAAAAGCTGCAGTATCTGCTTTCCTTTTCTTTATAGCAGGCATTTTCAAGTAAGGGTTGATATTCTTTTCAAATTTGGCAAATTGAAGCTCCCCTAACAATGATATCTGTGCCCCTTAAGCACTAAATAAAAGGGAGGTAACTGAATTTGAGTGAGCATGCACACACACACACACACACACACAAATTTCCCCATGGTACTTAAGGATCCTGTTTTCCTGGTATTATGGTTTCATCCAAATATAAGTCGGAGTGGAGTATAAGTCAATGGTCAGGCCCTTACAGAAAAAAGTATCGACTTATATGCCGAAAAATATGGTGTGTATTCTTTCCTCATTTGATGAATGACACTTGTTGTATATAGTTGTTAATAGTTAAATGAATAATTGCTGTTGTCTTTTAAAAAAAAAAAAATCCAGCAAGTATTTGAATGTGATCTGAGGAGATTATAAAAGAAAGAGTCTTGAAATGATTTCACAAGAGGACCAAAATGAGTTAACTGAAAAATAATGACCTCTGGACTTTTCTTCTGTTGATAGCTCCTGGTGAGAGAAATCAAGATTTAGTGAGAGCAGATTGAGGCCAATTACCACAAGTATACTCTTTTAAAAATGTTAAACAAAAGCATGATAACAATTATGACATTCCAAAACTAAATTATGGTACAATGTATTTAAATTTCTTTAAATAATGTGGTAAACGTACTTACATTATAATTTATAAAATTTAAGAAGATATTGAAAATTTCTGCAGAATTATTGGTATAAGGAAGTTGAGGACATCCCACTGGCTATTGGCTTTGATTGAGGCTCAGATAGCAACTATTTGAATTTAAAAGTAGAAAATCACTTGGACTGCTAAAGATGGAATACCCACAAGCTGATTATTTAAATTCTCAGCAAAAATATTATAAATCAGTGCTAATTAATATTCTTAAACCCAAAGTAATAGTAATACACCTCATTATCTTCAAAAATTATCTGTTGGTATTAACTACTACAAAAAAATTGCCATTTTTGATAGTTTTTAAAATTATTTGAGGGGTAAGAAAAGTAGAAAAAGTGGAACATGTCACTCAACATATTTACTGCTAATTTGGAAGATTATTCAGTAGATTTGTCTTTTGCTTGAACAAAACTTTTCTTTAATGGCTCTGATGTGGACCACGCAATTTACTTTAGAACTCCCAAGTCCGGTTTACTTGACCAAGTAGCTTCTATGCAAAAGTGTGTTTTGGTCGTTGTCTTTTAAAACCAGAATTGTTCATCCAAGCATATTGTCACAAACTGCTATATGTATGCACAATTATATAATTTATTTATTTATATTTCTTACTCACAGTTATCACATAAATAACCCAAAACACCTTTATGCTTTATTGTTAGCACTTGTAGTTAACTCTCTCTCTCTCTCATTAATTCCCCTTCTTTTACTAAATTACTTAAGCTTTGACTCATAAGTTTACAGCTTCTGACTGTAGTCTGCAATTTTTTCCAGTTCATATGTTTTTTTTTTTTGAAAAGCAGTTGAGTTCTTTCAGTAACATGCGGTGATAGCTTTTTTGCAAAGAAATCTTCCATTTGGGATCATGTCTTTATGACCTCATAGTTCATGTTGACAGATGTGACTGATACTATCTGCCAATTCTATGATGACTTGAAACTTTTGCTTCGTGCCTATCACCATGTTGGTGAAACAAATTTCTCTTTCTATTTTCAACAAATTTCTGACACTTACCTGAGATATTCCATTTTCTTTGGAAAGACCAACATTTTCACCATTCACAATTCTCCTTTTAGCCATTTTGTAATAATTTATGACAGTAGAGAAATTGAATATTTTAATATGTTTTTGTTGGCAGCAATATTATTGGGAATAACATTTTTTGAGGAGAAGGCAGTGTTGATAAGTTCCATGTCATATTTTATGCCAGTTTCTTTACTTAAGCATAAAACTAAAAAAGTAATGTAAGATTAAGTTTTCTTTAATAACACCTGCTCTGTGATTACATACATTAGCTACAATAAATTAGAAAACAAAGCCCACATTTAAATTGTATAATATATCTCCCACATTTGTAGTAGTTAGCCAAAATAAAGACAAATTTCATTGTTTGCAGTGTCATGTTAATATATTTTGCATAGTACTGTTTATTTAGTATCAAACAGAGTTTTGACTCTTTTTTTTAAATGAGACATTAAAGGAAAGAAATGCAAAAGTTGATCAAGCATAATTGCTCAAAATATTTTAAGAAAAGAAAGTAAATAATTGTCATTTCGAAAGGTTTTCATATTTTTTTATATAAAAGATGAAAATGGCAAAATACAACATATCAGATTCTTTTTCTACTTAAGACTTTCAGGATGAATGAAGAAACATTTATGTCGTTAACATATTGCCTTAGCAGAGCGAAAGATGGAGGTTTTTGTCATTTTGTGTTTCCATAGTTATGCAATCAAGACGACTGCCAATGTTCTACATTTTTAGTTTATAGTTAGTTTGCTTTTGGTTCAAGGTGAGTGATATTTTGATATGTCACCATCCAAGATGGCAGCTCCCATGCATTTCATGAAAAAAAGTCTAGTCCTGAAAGTGTTAAGAGTAATTTCATATTAAACAGCATGTATGAGCTTATAACCATTTAGCTTCGGTAAGCAGATATAACACACATTATTTTTTGTCTGGCTTTAGACAGCTAAAGTATTATGTAACAAATACCCATCTAATTTAATGAAATTTAACATCTGAATAATTGAAACATTAATACAGATTCCTGCCATTATAATTTGAACATAAAACTTTCACACATGCACATTTTTCTGTAATGTGTGTGTACAATAAATGACTGTTTGAAAAGTTATTTAAAAAATTATTTTCACTATTTGCTAAGACCTTGCATTTTTTTGTTTTTTTTTTAATTCACCTAGCCATTTTGGCTAACTACTACAAATGTAGGAGATATATTATACAATTTAAATGTGGGCTTTGTTTTCTAATTTATTGTAGGTAATGTATGTAATCACAGAGCAGGTGTTATTCAACAGAGTAGAAAATATGTATTAGGGTTGTAAAGAAAACTTAATCTTACATTACTTTTTTAGTTTTATGCTTATTAAAGTAAAGCAACTGGCATAAAATATGACATGGAACTTATCAACCCTAACCCTGAACTTTTTGCTGATATACTTCCATAGGTTCTTTTGTTCATACGCATGCTGTATGGGACCCGTGGAAGCAACTGCAGTTTTATTCTGCTCCCTCTCAAGCTGTGGTGGTTTTGAATATTTAGTAAGCTTCTCTATCCTCTTGCATGATATGATGAATTTGGCCAGGATGGTATTCCAAAATAACAGTATGTAATCGTCACATTATAGATGTCCATCAGTGAATGCAGGATTGTTTTTGCCCAATATCAAATTCCTTTCCATGCCATTGCTCTAAATTCTGCCATACTTGATTTGTTGTAAACATGTTGAATTAAAAGTGTTGTCAACCTTTTGCATCCAAGGAAGTGAAATTATGAAAGTTTGATGACTTACATTCACATCTGTCACTAATGGCTTCCATCAACCAACCTGTCCAGTATACCAAAATCTATGCAAGAACCAATGTACAGTGCATCAGTTTAATGAAATTGATGTTGCAATAGTGAAAATGGATTGTTGGTGGTCACTATATTTAGTGCACAAAGTCTGTCAATGTGTCTAGGTCATTAATGTGTAGTGGCTGTATCTTTTTTTGCCTAAGAAGATAATTTTGTTTGATGCACAACACCCATAGATATCGAAAGATTGATGACATTATAGCATTTGAACTCAGATTGGCCGACTACCTGATCCAAAGTAAATGGGCAAATAATACCTTAGTTACCACATGCTTTTGGCATCACAACTTCTATGGAAATGAGTTTTCTTACCTCGGTGACCCATTTTACAGTAGTTGCAATGGTCCAATATGTAAATCATGAATGAGTTCACTTTTTGGTGGGCTCAAGAGTATTGTGGCGAGGTTTTGTACAGTTTCAAGGCTTAACAGTAATGTGATTTACTTACTTTTAGATTCAAGGTTATATGACTTTGTTTACTGTATAAAATATTCTTTCTTTTTTAAAGACAATACCAAATATATACTGGGCTTAACAATATAAGGATACTGAGGTTAAGTTTAAAAAAAAACATTAAGGACAGTTTTAAATGCTATTACAAAAGTATTTTCACTAATGTATTTTTAAAAAAAAACTAAAAAAAATTATGAAGCATATTTAATATTTTTAAAACTTTGCTTTCAGCATGTGTGATAACTGATAGCACAGGAAAGATTTAATCACCAAAGATGCATGTTGATCTAAAAGTGTAATGTCAGTTGGAGACATAAAAATGATGATAAGAAACAGGGACCTCATTGAATTTTTCTTTTTAAAGCCATAATATGAACACTAATGTCAAAACTAAAGACTCACCTATAGGATAGCTGCAAGACAATGGCAGACAGGTTAATGTGACTGAATTTTGGTACTTTACAGTCTGCCATTAGCAAACTGTATGTATATGTTATGTAGAGACCTGAGAGACCTATAATGATGATCAGATGAATACTGTATGAAACAAGCAAACAAAACAACAGCAGCAGCTCACATAGGCTAAGATACCTCATTATAATATCCATGATCTTGCCTTGATTCAGGCTTAGTGTTAGGTGGTACCGGATAGGGCTATCAGAATGCTCATCAAAAGGGTGCTGCACAGTATACTGGCTTCCTTCAGTCCATGGGTTGGGGACTAAAGAATACCTTCATAAACCCTGACATCACATAGTATCAGCCTCGCTAAAAAATAAATTCTATGAATAATATTTGTTGAAGAACAAAAAAATTATTTATAACTACTTTTCTCCTTTTTAAATATGAATAATAAATGAAAAGTAAAAAATGCATACCCTTAAATTTTTGCATTCAATATGTATTTTGTTGGTTAAAATAAAAACAAACTGCTTTCAGAAATGTTGACGCATTTAGTGCTATATTCTAAAATTTTTAGAAAGAGTAAGGTAAAAAAGTAGTTTTGTGTTTTTCAATGTTTACAACGATCTTATATTTTTTAGGGCATGTGTATTTATATCTTAATCCTCTGCAATTTTCCAAGGTGAAATTTAGCTGAGCGCTTAAGATATACAGTAAAATTGTAAGGGACAAATTGTTAACAAACCTCTGTGGTCTTTGTCCTGTTCTCTTGTGACTGCTAACCACTTTTGGGGCAATATAACTACTGTGATTTGTAGAGTTCCTCTTTTTTAGCCAGATGCCAGAGAATTGGTATGTGGCTTGTAGCCAATGTTCTGTAAGTTGATAGGCTGCTGAAAAAACAGACGTAGTTCCCATAAATACCCTAATATAAATAACTAAATGCGCGCACACACAACACACCACACACACACACACACACACACACACACACACACACACACATACCTTATTTAAAATTCTAATTCATTAAAGTTGATGTGGTGTATTCTCTGCATATTTGCCAGGCACAGTTTTAAAAAATATCAAACTTGCTTCATATAAACAATTTTTAATGATGGTAGAAGGATAAAAAAGCTATGACAAAAGAAATGTGACTCAAAATGCATGTAAACATTTATTATTCTTAATGTTGAAGCGTATACAACATAGCTAGTATCTTATAAGCTGAGTAGGGCAGGGAAAGAAGAACAAAAGTCATTTTTATTGGAAATAAAATTTCATGCATTTTTTCTGTAAAGTTGAAACTGAATATAAATGAAAACATATTTCAATAACAGAAAACTTGGTGGGTAAAATGTAAATTTAGCAATAATTAAAACTGGAATAAAATATGAGGACCTATCAAAGAGTTTTAGGCCTGGTTCTCATACATTGTGATCCCCTTAAAAGCAGTCCCCTTGATCTTTTTACATTTTTCACAACATTTGTATAGAGCTTTGAGCACTGGCCGTGTGCCATTCTTGGCAATCATCTTCTCATCATTGTATTTCTAACCAATCTGGTTACATTACCCTCACATCCTCCATACTCACCAGATCTTGCATCTTGTGACTTCATGCTGTTTCCTAGTAGGAAGTGCCTCCTGAAAGTCTGCTCATGGATACAGATGCTCCAGTCAGCTGCATCCAATGTGTGGAAGGGTGTTTCAAAGAATGGCTCATGGAAAATAAAGTTCTTAATTATATCATTGCAAGAGTATTATCTAAAGATTAAAAATGATTGATATTTTGCTCGTAATTTATTATAAATGTATTTGATATATTAAATTTATTTTGCTTTGAGGCAATAATTTTATTGTTTTTATTATTATTTATTATTTCTTTTTTAACAAAAAAAATTTTCATGGATGGATATGTTCAAGAAGCCTTAAACAAATCACCTTACCTGTCTATCAATCATTACAATAAATACGTGTAACACATTTGAGGGGACTTTAACGTTTAGAATTCCAGTTATAAATATAACAGACTTTATTACTTAGTCTATTATGTGTGTATTTTCTTTTTTGTAAACTATATTTTCTAATTGGTAATTACAAGTAGCTCAAAGTTCTTTAATAAAGATGGCTATATGTTAATTGTTTTTGGTTGAAATTAATTGTACTTATGAATCATTGAAAGCTGTATATTATAATAATTAGACTGCAGATAAACTAACACATTAAAAGAATGATTTGATATAATAGTTTTGAACTGGAACCAGCTGACCTATATTCTTTCTTTCTTTAGTACCAAGTTAATGTTTCTTCCCACTGTTTACACTAGAAATTCTTGGAGGGAATGTAGGTATGTAATTGTATCTTTCTCTCATTTTCTCATTACTAGATGTAGAAGATATTTCATCTTGTATTGACTTTGATTTAACATTGGCTACCCTCAAACCTCAACTTTATTTACTTCAACTGTTTTATAAAAATGTAATAGGTGTTTTATTTAATTACAAGTTTCAGCCATCATAACCTAGAAGTTGAGGGAATGATGGGAAGGTAATAGTAGTACATTGGCAGATGGCCCATGTTGTGATGATGCTAGGTTAAGCATACCAGAGGGTCTGAGGTGCTGGGAGAGGAAAAGAATCCATTAACGTGCATACCAGCCAGCTAACAAATTTGAAGGGACTTTACTTAGGATGTTGGAGTGAAAACTGCCATATCTTTTGAATGATTTATCTATCTATCTATTTATTTTGGATGGTGTTACCATTTTGTTTTGATGATTTTGGTACTGGCATATAGTTCCAAAATGAAAGATAGTGTTCATCTTCTTCATTGACTGCTGTGCATACCTGAAGTTTCTTCAGTAGCTGACTATGGGAAAAGAAAAGAAAATTTATAGAAGTAAAACTCAAACCAGTCTTGTAAGTATATCTGGTTGTGAAAGCACTAAAAAAAAACGTAGCTTAGTGCATTTGCAAGAAATGTTTGATTTTTCTCTATTTTTGTCTTTTCAAACAGGGATTTAATACAAAAAGAAGTTAGTAAAGTACACTTTATATATATATATATATATTTGTATTTGTATGTTCTATGTGAAATACCTGTTTATTTCACAGGCTTGAAAATATAAATGTAATCTTAGTGTGACCTGATTGTCCCTCCGCACACTATAGCACTGCATCGGGCCATAAGTGGTAACGTGCCTAGCCAGTTGAATTAAAATGAGTGCATTTACATCTATATTTTATATTGCATACAGTTGATGGAATTATCACTTATTTCAGTGTTGATAGTATTAGATATGATATTAAACTCATAATGTATATACTAGTTGTTGTAATAGAAGATATTTTAGAACTGAGAGAAACCTAATAGTTTCACTACTCTAGCTAATTTTTATTTACCATTTTTATCTTTTTTCTTTCTGTTAACACTTTTATAATATTTCTTTCATTTTTTAAAATTAAGAAGGTATAAATTTTGTAACTTTGAGTTAACCGACTATGATGATTCAGTGCTGACAAAATAAGCATCCCACCAAACAATGCACGACAATCAAGCTGTTTATAATTTATTTAAGAAACAGATAAATTTAAATATTTTGAATGCTTTAATTAGTTTTTCTTGTTTTCAATGTTTTATGATAGTACATGAAGATAATCACGTGGTTGCTAGTTTACATAGATAGCACAACATGTATGTTGCATCTATCATAACAATTTTGTTTTCTGTATAGCTCTGTTCCAGGGAAAAGATTTCCACTGGTCTTTAAACTGTAGATGTGAGTAGCTGATTATTCTCTAAAAGAGTTGAAGCTATCCTTCAATGGCACTGTGTGATGGTAGATGGTATCCAACATGGTCATAAACATTATACACCTGTGCAAAATGTGGATTGCAGCATGTGCCATAGCGGTGTGGCTGACTTATAAAGGAATCTTTGAAATAGTCAAATAATGGTTCCAGTTGTTGCATGGATTCTCGGAGTTGTTCAGAACTCTTTATATATTGATTATGGGAACAAAAGTGCATGCAAACAGCATTTTTTAACATGTTCTATGCTGCTCGCTCTCCTTGTATACTTGGACTAAGCTGAAATCCTGAATCTTGCACCAGACAAAAGAAACATCCAGTCATGTGCTTTCCAGGGAATATTTTTTGGGCAACTTTGTGAAATGCCTTTTCAAAACCATACACAGTGATAGAGTATAATGACTATCTGGAGCACTTAATGGTATACATGAGCTGTTTTATTTACCAAAAAGACAGACAACGAGATGGATGTACTTCTGTACATAATGTGAATAGGTGAGCTGCGATTGTAAATGTGCCATCTGTGAACCAATCTTTTTTATTCTTCATGAGGTTGAGATTGGTCTGCATCATGAATATAAAATAACACTCAGAATCAGCTTCACCAGAGTCATGCAACAAGAAGGTATCACTGTGAAAAATGGAATTCAAGATTTCTGCTAATGACCAGGGGTTTCGAACTGGTTGTCTCTATAATTTCCTTTCAACTAGTAATCAACTGCAAAAATTAATATTTTGGCAATAATACTATTGCCTCTAGAAGTGTTGTTTGTGTTTCTTGGATTATGTACTGCAGGCCTTTATGTAACATTTGTTTGTAATTGCAAGTTTGCTATGACTGATTGACTAGTACTTTTGCAGGGTCTTGAATGTGGTTATGTTCTCTCTGCTGCTGCACCAGATTCATTTGAAACACGAGTACTCTCTTTACGTTGGCTGTTAGTTCAGCACCAAGATATGGTACCGTGCTGTAGTTGTCAATCTAGATGGTTCTTATATCCTTTGTGGCTAATTTGGGGATGTTGTCTTTGAGACAAAAACACATTAATTTTTACTCCCTTAAGAGTTTTAACTTGATATCTGCTACTTTTAAATGTAATTTTTAATGCAGAAAAAATCTGGATCAACTTACGATTATGAAATATTAGATAGCTGGCTGCACACACTATTGTTAATGAACCATTTGACCATACTCCATGTTGTTGCTGTGCTGTTTGATTGCATATTATATTATTGGTGCACACTCTTAAGTTTGCTATACTGAAAGTTAATCATATTATAATATATACAAAACATTGATAAAGAAAGAATTTGTCTTAAAAATTTTGATATCTACCAAAACAAATATTTAAAAAAATTTTTTAATGAGCAATATTTTTTCTCTCTTAAAAAACAAAACAAATTGGTTTTGTTTGTTTGTTTAAGAAACCAACAAGCAAAATACTTTTGTTCTTTTGTTGGTGGAAACTAATTGGGTTTAGTAAGAATTTCAATACCTGAAACTAAAATAAATACACTATAGACATCAATAAATAGTTAAGAAGTTATTTTTTTTAACTTTACCAGGAAGGTTTTTATTGTTTCCTTTTAAAATTTTTATAGGTTTTACATCTTTTCCCAGATGTATCTATTTTGGACTATGCATCATCTGAACATCTTGGGATGAATTTGTCAGCCTCGTTTAAAATAACCAATTGTCCTATCAGACTAAAAAAAAATTAGAGAATAATGTAGGTCTACTGCTGAACCTCTTCATCTGCATTGCTTTGCTTCTTGGTTAAGTGAGAACAAACTATCTTGTCTAATTATAAATTTCTAGAATTGGGACTGCATTGCTGGTTTGATGTAGAAGATACCCTTTCAGGATCATTTGGGAGACTTTCTTGATGAATGTGTCAGTCTTTGCAAGGACTACTGTTGGACAAACCAGTTGGCTGGTAGCTGGTTTTAATGAAATCACTGTCTTCTCAACATTTTTGTTGGTTTTCATAGCTCTAGTGCATCACATGGCATGACACACACTATAAATTTCATGTGTCAACATAAAGTTTTAAATCAAAACAAAATCTTTTAAAATTAATTTTGCAGAGTGAATGTCATTTCTTTATCATGCTTCTATGCCTCAACTGAAGAAATCCTAATCTACATGATAAACTGTCAGTGGAGTGCAGTTGTTTTTGCTTTATACCTGTCTCTATATAATAGTTGAAACTACCTATATTCAGGGACCCGCAGGATATCATCTCAACCTTATATTTTAACTTCACAATATCTCTACCATCTTCATTATTTCTGCCACGCAGTCTTGTGGCAACATACTGCATTTCCACAACCTTGAAAATAGGCTCATATTTCATCCGAATACTATTCTACACTAGTAGCAAGTTCTCTTTTCTTTGAACTGTCTTCATTGTCACTACTTTTCCAGAAAAATCTGTTAATTGTTTCCTAATATTTTTTTTATGTTATCTTGTTTTGTCTCCACACAGCCTTTTAATATTTCTATACCTTTTGTTTCTAGTCAACCTGCACCTTGGCACACCTATATATATTTTTTTCCTTTGCTTAAGAAAATTATTTTTTAACATTTCTCTTTTACTTTATCCAGCATGGATATTAACTTAACATTTGCTTAATCCTGCTCTCTTTTTTGGTGTTTCCACATACACTTTATTGTGTGGTTGTATGTATGTATGTATATAAACCAATAGGCCTCTGAATTTCTAATGCTCAAAGTACAGTCAGAAATAAACATGAGACCAGCTCTAACCAATAGATCATGTTGCTCTTTCATAATCAGATACAAAGATGAAATTCCAGAAACTCTGCTGAGAGATAACTAAAATCTATCATTAATACTTGAAAAAATTATACAGGGTGATCAGAAAGCAACTATGCAGTGGAGTATATTTGAAATCATTTTTGATTCCTCCTCTTGTGCTTTGTTGTTCTGTACTGTAGTTCCCAAAATTACATCAGGTGTTGGCAGTAAATTTTAAAAAGCGAAATGTGATTTTTGTGTAATGGTTCTTTCAAACACCAAATGAATCTTTTTCATCAAAAAAATGTAAGCGAATAATGGTAAATACACCACAAGAGTTCAAAATGAGTTCTTACAAGAATTTCCTGATGCAATGCTTCCGAACAGAAATGCTGTAAGGACATTGATTAGCAAATTTGAAGATACTGGTTCAGTTGAGGATTATCAATGATCAGGTGGGTCAGAAGTGTTTGACGAGGAGAAGCTGTCAAAAATTTCAGAGCCCTTCAAAATCGCTGTGTCGACTTTCACAACAAGCAAATGTTCCATATGGGAGCATGCATAATGCTTTAAAGGATTTAAAACTTTTACTTGTATAAAGTGAATGTTGTGCACAAATTGAAAGCTGCAGACCATGTTAAGCGAGTTGAATATTGCAACTGGTTTCAGAATTTTATTGATGTAAACGGCAATGACATTGGATAAAACATTTTTTTCTGATGAATGCTGGATTCATCTCTCTGGATATGTTGATAGGCAGAATACCAGAATTTGGTCTATTTGGTCTACTTCTAACCTTCATGAACTGTTTGAAAAAATGCTTCATGGCGAAAACATTGGTGTATGGGTGGCTATATCAAGAAAACAATACAGCCGGCCCCTGCGTAATTGCGGTTCGGCATTCACGGCCCCGGTTATTCGCGGAATTTTCCTTAGAACCCAACTAATAATTGTTCGTGGAAACCCCCGCATATTCGCGGAATCGCAAAAAATATCTTCCGTGATTTTTTAATTGCTTTTTTCGTGGCAATATATATTTTTTAACGCTTTTTAACGCTAAATTATTAATAACAATATAATTTACTAATTTTGTAATATAAATACTAACGTAAATTCAGCAAAATATCAATATAAAATAAACGCTATTGGCCAGAGGTTTGAAAGTAGCCAATCCGAGAGCACTGTTCATTTCTCCTTGCTGTTGATTGGCTGCTGCCCATGAGGCGCTGTCTCGGGCAGATGCAGCCCAGCAGCCCCGCATCATCCCAGTTTACTGCGTGTAGCTATCTCTAGTGTTTCGCTGAGTGTTGTATTTTTTATTAAATTATTATTATATATTTACTTATATTTTATGCTATATTTTGATGTTTATAGGCATTTTTATGGACCACGTCCAATATTCGCGGTTTTTCACTCTTCACGGGTGCTCTAGGAACGTAACCCCCGCGAATACCACCGGGGGGGACAACTGTATTGGGCCTATATTTTTTGAAAAAACATCCATTCAGAGGATTACTGTAATGACATACTGTATCCTTTTATTGGTGAATTAGACAAAGAAGAAATCCAAGATTCCTACTTCCAGCAGGACGGAGCCACCGCTCAAACATCTCTCAATCGACGAAACTGCTGGAAGAAGTGTTCGGTGATCAGCTGATAAGGAAAGGAATTTCACCTGCACGCTCTCCTGATCTCTCATCCCTGGACTTTTACCTGTGGGGAGCAGTGAAAGCAAAGGTCTTTGAAAATAATCCCCATTCCATCAATGAACTGAAGCAAAACATCATCAATTTCATTTGAGGAATAACATCTGAAGAATTGCAAAACATTTTTGAGAATATGAAAAAAACGTGGAAAAATGTTTAAATATGAGTGAGGCTCATTTTCAGCATTCATTGTAATAAGTTTATTGTAAGAGTTAATGTATTGAAATAAAAACAACAAAGTTTTCCACTGCATAGTTACTTTTTGATCACCCTGTAATTGTCTTACAAAGTTTTTAAATTGTAATTAATATAAAAAGAGAAGTTAATAAAACACAATTTAAAATAAATCAAGTATAATAATCAGTCTGATCTTAAATAGTTCAGTTTAATCCTATTATTCTGTAACAATTGATCTGATGCATGATTGCCTAAAATTTCAGTAGTTCCAAAAAATAATTTAAGCTTTTTTGTTAGTCTTCATCTTCAGAACATTGATAAGAAGTAGTATCTGGTGTTGTTTCATCACATGTTCTAAATAGAATTTTGTTGAATTTGATATTTGATTATATGCTTCACTATCTGAAATTATACTTCTATTTTAAAAGTGTCTAGGACTGGGAACACTGTGCATTTGATGTATCAATATTTTCATTTTATTCAAAGCTATTTATTTTGTTGGAAAAAAAAAGCTGATTTTAGAAATGGTGTGGAGTCGTATATTTATTTATTTTAAAACCTTCATTTAAAAATATTATAATGTTAAGTTTTCAGGAAATCAAAACAAAAAAACAAAAAATTTACATTCATCATGAAGGTAAGTGGATTTCAGTTTATAATGTACCTACTTGTATTGTAATAACTTAGCTGCTGCTCATAGCCTGTCATTTGATAAAATTCCCATTAGGTTTACAGGTAAAACAAAGCAATCCCATATATTGTTTTTTGAAGGTAAGTAAACTAGTTTGTACTGTTAGATTTTTATAAAATGACTCTTTTTTAAATTCACAATATTTTTAAGGTCATATACTAATAGATAATATTGTAAACAAAGAGACAATCATTTCTGCATATACCCTATGTTATTTGAACACACAATTTCAATGGGCAAATATGATTTTTATAGAAATTTTTGTGAAACTAAATCATTTTTTTCTAAATAAAGTTTAATTTAAATTTGATTAGTATTTACTGTTTGAAATAAATAAAAGGCACTTAAATTGTTTTAAAAATTCTCACCAATATGCAGAGAGTTGTAAGAGTTTGTAATAGCACTTGTGAATCTTTTAAGACACAGATTAAATCAACTAAAAGTTTAAACGCTTATATTTATTACTGTCTCTTTTATTAAACAGAATTATGACAAATTTATAACTGTTCAAAATTTTTAAAAAATTTATTTGTATTTACATTTAGTTTTAGTTGTTTGTCTGTAAACAGAAATTATTTTAGTTTTGTTATAAAGTGAGGAATAGGAAAACTGATCCAGACGTTTATTTGTATGGTGCAGAATCTTTAGTGTCAATTTATACAATTATCTGATTTTTTTCTGACAAATTGTCAACCTTTCTTTTTTAAGAGTTAAAATTCTTGATGCGATGTCATTGTTTAAAGAAAAATATCTGATTCTTATTTGAGAATTCATTGACTCAAACTAATTAGGTAGTGATTTGCCTTTTATTATATTGCTGTTGTTACACCTTAATTTATTTATATTTATTTTGTGTCTGACCCAAATTGTGCTATAACTTTTTTAGACTATAATATGTATATAGTTTCAGATTTAAAAAAAAGAAAAACTTTGCTTATAATCACATTTTTTTTACTTGTTTGAGACTAGGCTTTGTTTTATCTTTGTAACATTTTATTTAGGTCTTAATCCTTTTGTTTAATTTGACACCATTGGCTGGAGCACATTTTTTGGCAATTTAATAACTTGAAATTCAGAGGCATTGCTAGGTGCCACTTCAACATTAAACCCATGTCCTATAAATTGTTTGTTATATTTCCTGGCAGTAAAAAAACACAAGATTCCTTGCTCGTTTTATGTAATAGGAATAATAAAGTCTTTGTTATGTCACTCATAAGAAAAGAAAAGAAAAGGTTACTTATCTGTGGAAATATGAATATTTTTAGTTTTTCTGAACAGAATCAGTGGATGTCATTTTTTGCTTTAGAACTTTAAATACTGTAATGTATGTTAGCAGGGTGCCATGTTGCACTGGCAACTATTTTTTAAAAATTATTTGATGGGCTAGGGAACTAGGGGATTTGACTTTGCAGTTCCTTCAAGCATCACAAAACATTGAGGGAAGTTTTATTTTAACAAAAAAAAAAATATATCAAAGAATTTTTTGCCTAAAAGAAATTAAAACAAAATGTTTGTTGCTTGTTTCGTGGAATATATCGATTTAAATCTTACAAATTTAAAATTATTTGTGGAAATGCTGTTCTAATCTACTTTTAGGGAGATATAACACTGTTGAAATGTGAATATGTATATCTTTTATTTCACAGGTGCGAAAGAAAACAAGAAACACTTCCTCAGTCCACCTGACCCCCATAAGGGGATCAAACCAGAACACTATCAGTACTGCTTTGATTTATATCAAGCAGGCCATATGACTTTCTCACAATTTAAAAATGATTCCGCTGTTAATGCATTTACTAGATGTATATATTAGTAACAAGTATTTCCTGCTTGGTTTTTTTTATATAATAGTTCATACATTTGTCTGTAATTGAATTTAAAATCAGGTTGCAGTTACTATGACTAATAATTTTCTTTGAGCATTAGTAATTGGATTCTCAGAGATCAGTTTTTTTAAGCATTTGTTTTTGACTACAGAGAAAGAAATTTAAATAATATTTTTCAAGATTAATTTTATTTCACTAGCAGCCAATTTACATATTTAGAGAAAAATATTAATTGCATGTGCGCAAACATGCCCAACTTGAAAAGTGGTCTTATCATATTATAAATTATTCCATTAAGAAGGCTGAAGATTTCAGAATATTTTATTTAAACTACTGGTTCCCAACCATTTTGACAGCTTCATTTTTAACTGGGGGAACTGCATACAACTTTCAATGCTATCTTCCTCACATGTTAGAGCAGAGCCACTGTTCATGAAGCTGATATAAAAGCAGCAATGGAGTGTTCTGAAACTTTGCCTTCAGCTCTGCACTGCACTACAGGTTTCCCAATTTCATTTGTATAGTGACAGCGGGTAAATGGGAATGTGAAAATGACATTGCCACTGCTGTACAATTAAAAGTTTTGAAAAGTGTGAGAGATAAACCTTTTGTGAAGGCTTTCAATCTCGGAATACTTTTCTGGCATCTGCACGGGAGATTAATGAGAGTTAGAAATGGGCAGGGTTATCCCACTGCAGTTGTGTATGTCTTCCACAGAGAACTTCATTTTGAATACCAAAAATGATGTCAGTGGGTCCTTTTCCTGCAGGTTCAAATTCAGGGTGTTGAGATGATGTATTACATCAATCAGGAAAGCCAGGTTACAAAGTGGAATCAGATCATTAGTGCAAAAATTCTACCATCCTCCAAAAATAAGCCAGTGCATCCAGCTATTGAGGAACTCTCACAGGTTATGGTAAATGATGCAGTGCAGCCCAAGCAGACTTTCACTCTTATCACTTTTTTAAATCAATTGAGCCATGCTGTTCTCTTTTTATTTGTAAATAGTAACCCAGTATCTTGCTTCAACCTCAGACTCTTTTTTACAATTGTTTTGTCTTTTAGATCAACTAAGGTTGTCATTTGTCTGTTATGGAAAGGGCTGTGTTCCTCGTGTTAGTGCTTTTTTAGGTGTGTGGCAGTGAAATGTGAAGTGAACAGACAGCATGATCAAAAAGGCATTCTTCATGACCACTGTCACGTCTTCAAATAGTTATTTGTAATAGGCTTAAATTTAGAAATAGTATTTTCTTATTTGGACATGAATTGTCTATAAGCAAAGGAAGGCTTTTATTTATTTTTTAGAACTCATTGTTAGTGAAATGTTTGGTGATGAATTCATTGCTGTGTGTGTGCGCCTGTGCGCAGCATTTTTGGAATCAGTGGGGCTTCTCTCATACACACTTTGCTGTCTTGCAAGAGACCTGCTAATAAAGAAAGGGATTTTTAATTAATTTAACATTAAATATTAGACTAGTTTGAAGATGAATACATTAATCAGTTATACCTTTGAAACTTAACAACTTTGTGTTTGTTCATCTGGATCAACTACATCTTGAATTTAGCAGCCTGTTCCGTTTGATAGTGCTGCTGCTCGAGTTGAATTCTTTTTACTGTGAAAGTCTCTGGGTAGATAAGGCATATGGACTTTCCTCAAAGAAGTTAAATATGCTCAGTTCAATTTTTATTAAAATGTGACATTCATAATTTACCACATTATGGTAAGAATGGAAACAGGCTGATAAGAAAAATAAAATTCGAGAGCAATTAGGAAATTTGGTCAAGATCAGTGATCTATGAATGTTAAGGGAGATTGGAGCTATTTGTTATAGGTTCAGTTGTTATAGCACTAGTAATTCCTAATTATACATAAAGATGAGCTATAATTAATATCATATGATTTGATGTGATGTTGATTATTGCCCATCCATACATTTTATTTGGAATTACAAATGCTTCTTTTCTGCAGATTGGAGACACCAAAGTTCGTATAAGTGATACATAGCCAAAACATGTCAAAGCTAAGTGCATGGGCAGACAATGTTTTTTTATTTGTATCTGGTCAGATTATCTACATTTCCTTAGGAAAGCCAGGAAGCTAGTACAGGCCTGACAGCTGTAGGTTGAACACCTCTTATTTTTGTGGCATTTTTTAGTACTTATTGGAGCCTATGGAAATTGACCTGGACCAAGATTATGCGCAGGAAGCTGTATGAGATCTGCTATTGTATAATAAAAACAGTGTTTGTAGATGTGTATATGAATAAAATGGATATGTACAGATATAGGGCACTTTAATTTTGTGAGATAAGTATTTAGCTGTCCTTCAACACCAGCTGCATAAGAATAGGGAGAAAGTTAAACGACTCATTGAAATAACTATTGGGGACCTACCTACCTCACTGTTGCGTCAAACTATAGTCACAGCTCTGCAGATGATATTGTGCAAACTTGGATGTTCTAAGATATACATGTGGATGTTGGTTCCTTTGCCAACTTATTGACGAATACAAAGCCAATTACTTTTGCTAAAGATATGCTTAAATGTCATGAAAATAAGGATTTTTCTTTCATACATTGTTTGCATTTATCATTTCATTCAGCTTGCAACCAACAGAATTCAAGGCAGTTTATTCAGCAGGTAAGGTGATGGAAAGCGTGTTTTTATACAGAAATGTTCTTTATTCCAAATTTAATGAAGAATGTGTCTAAAAGACAAAGTGGATGGAAATGAGTGACATCATTTTGTCACTAGAACAACGCAGTCCCATTGCACATGCATCAACACTAGTAATTTGTCATGGACAAATCTATCCCCCTCCAACTCATACAGTAGAGCCCACTTTTAATCCCATGAAAGAAGATTCTTTGGTAGAAAACATCTGAAAACTGACAAAGAAGTGTACATTGTGTGTGCAAATACACAACAGGTCCTGTTATTCAGCTTTCTCATTAAATGACGAAAGAGACACATTAAAGGGGTGATTTAGTATGGGGAGGTTTAAATAAAAATATTCTAAAATTTTATCATTTTTTTACTTGAAGAATTGGAATTAAAGAGGAAAAAAAATAGTGGAATTACTTTTAGCTTTGTATTTATGCATTCCTGTAATTCCACCAATATGTTAGAAATAATATAAAATAATAATATAGGTTCATTTAAGAATGTCGGTTTGTGGATATAAAAGAAAAGGTATGTACTACTGCACTACACAGTAAACTTTATAAGATAAGTTCATATTCCATTGTTTTTTTTTAAAACAATGATTTGATTCTTTTGAATATTTAACGAAAGAGATTACATATTATTTCTTTTCTTTTAGAAAACTGTTTCTCTCTCTAAAATAATTGTTCCATCTTTTTAATTTCTTATTACAGTACTGACATTTGAACACCTATTTTTTCCTTTTCTCTAAAGAGTTAGAGAGCTTTTTGTATCCTTGTTTGTTTGTATAAGACCAGAATGGCAAGCAGGTAGGGTCTACCACTAAGGCCATGTAACTTGCTGCAGCAACTATTTAACCTGTGTGTGTGAAAAGATGTTGTTAAAGTTATTTATTTGTCTTAGCTAACCACTATATCTAACTGGTGGTTGATTAATAAAAAATGAAATATGATTGGATAACTTCTGTAGCTCTAGCTGAATCACATTGGAGTATAACAGTAATAATTAATCATTTTGCTAATTATATTCCAAAATTTTAAATATGTATATAGACTTTGTAAAAAAAAAAAAAAATATTTCCTGAATTTGTATTTAAAGACAGACATCTGTTTAACAAGTAAGGTCTCTTTGAATGGATACTTGAAATTCTCAAGAGCTTTTGCATGTATCCAGTGAAACCATGTTTCAGAAATAGTTTATAATTGACTTTCTTTCCACAGATGGCTCTGATATTTATGAAACCTACTGAATATAGTAAAGTTTATTACCTTATACATTAGTTGTATGCATTTCACTTGGAATTGGTAAAAAAAAATTTTTTGTGCAGGAATAATTGATAGCTTTTATTGACAGGTGCATGCAAGATTTGTGCACAAGTACTTAAAGGTAAGTATTAATAAATTACTTTTGCACCGGGGCTTTTTCTTTGCATTTGTAGTTAGTCTTAATATTGTACTCGCCATTAAAGTCTCTCTTTTTTTTAAATTTCAGTTTAAAAAAAAAAATGACCTTGTATCAACTCAAGTTTTGCATACAAATATAATCTGATTTTCCCTGTTTTTTTATTTGGTTGGTAAAGTTGATTTGTATTTTTTTTTTGTTCCCCCCCCCTTCCAATCTGCCAATCCCAGTTTTATCCTGCAAGGTAATTTTTATTGGATGCAAAGCAGATTGAGTTTTTACGGCATAAAATGAGCTTTTTTCTTTGTTTGAACTCCATAACTGTGCAATGGTACCTGCTGCACATAGCAAGAGTATTGTTGAAGTGTGGTGATTACATACATCAAATAATTATCACCTGTCATTGAGAGTGAATTTTGTATGGAAAACAGCTTTAATTTGGGACTTTTATGAAACTTAGGTGTTTTCAAATAAAATACTTGAGGTGTAGTTAAGTAAAAGACTGGTAATAGACCTGATAGCCATTAAAACAAATAGGACTGCATCAACATTTTTTTAACCCTAACCGAACAGGATGAGAAATCATCAAAAATCAACTTGTTTAGTGATTGATTCAGACTGTCTCAGAATATAGGGTTCTTTGAAACTTGGTACTGTTCTCCTTGTAGCTATTAGCATACAGTAGATAATGATAGAACTTAGTCTATTATATATATATATATATAGTGAAAGTTTATAAACCAGGTTATTAAAATCATTTCGATGGTACATGAACTTTTATCCTTTGCACTATTATTGCTATCAAATTTTGTTTTATTGTTTTTTTTCTCCTTTGTCCTTGAAAACTGAGCTACTAAATAAATAGAACTGTTTATGAATAGGTTTCCTGACTTGCTGCTCTATTTAGTGCAAACCATGCATTGATTCTGACTTTCCTGAAGCAACTATTTTATGCTACTTTTGAAAATCTATAAAATCAACTATGAACAGTCTTTTCTCTCTCTCTCCCTCCCTCTCCCCTCTCTCTCCATCATCTCCATCTCCTCTCTCCTCTCTCCCTCTCCCTCCTCTCTCCCATTCTCTCTCCCCTCTCCTCTCTCCTTCTCCCTCTCTCTCTTCTCTCCCTCTCCATCTCTCTCCATCTCTCTCTCCATCTCTCTCCCTCTCCCTCTCTCCCTCTCCCTCTCTCTCCATCTCTCTCTCTCTCTCTCCATCTCTCCCTCTCTCTCCCTCTCTCTCCATCTCTCTCATAAAATATCTTCCTTTTTAATTTCATATTTTCTGTTGTTTCAATTTTGTATCATCCATTCATCAAAATATGCTTTGTTAATTTATATTTGTAGAAGTTAGTTTTCCTCAAAATTTTTAATGAATCTTTTCTCCTAATGAAAATGAAGATTAATGTTTTAATCATTATATTTAATTTTAAAGAATTAAACGCCAAAATAATCATTAAACAATAGTCTACTACATTATGATTCTGTCTAAATGATGCCATAATGAAGTTAATTTTCTTATGAAAAACTGTGAAGCGATAAAAGTTAGTCTAGCTGCCATATTTATTCACATACAATGTATTTGTAAAAGCTACCATGGAACATTAGCTACTGTTAGCAGAAAACAATTTTTCTAATTGATTATTTATTTTTATATATATATATATAAAAAGCTGCTTTGGTATAATTAGGTTGCACTTTAATAAATTTTGTGCAAAGAGACAAAATATGATACTACCACGATCAGCTTTAAACAAAGCACCCTTATTATGTTACATACACACAGAAAAGAGGCATTTAGCTATTCTGTCCGTTCTGGTAACACGTAGCTAGGGTGTGCAGTGTTTATTTGTTGCTCCCGTTTTTCGTTATGGTCGACGGGGTGGTTTGGTAAAATTGAATTCTGTGCATGCATACATCCTTCTTGTAGTGTCCAGAAATTCTCAGTTTTAACATGAGTTGACTCTCCTCCCCTACACCAAGTAGTATGGTAGGAGGGTGGGGATATTAGAGAATTGCTCATCTTATGATGATTATTTAAAAATCTTGTAATTTTTTTCTCTTTGTGTTTTATACAGCATATTTATTCATTGAAAAATAGCAAACAAAAGAATAGTTTGCAATTACAATTAATTAATGAATATAAAGTGACCCCAGAAAAACATTATTCAATAACCCAGTTGGTTCTTCTTACCAGCCTGGCTTGGTTACTACTACAAAATTACTTGGCTTTCATGGATCAGCAAATAAGAATAATTTGATTAGTTCTGTGACAGATGGCAGCATTTATACATTTAACTGCTCAGGGTTTTAGTTTTATTTTCTTTTAACAATATCCTTTTGAATAAATCATGAAATATATAAATTTATCATTCCAGAAGTAACTTATTTAAAATCTATTTATGTTGCATATTTATGAATACATTATAACAAACAATAAATGTAAAAAAAATTTTAAAAATGAAATTAAATTGCTGAAATGAAAAATTTTTAGTTTATTTACTAAATTTAGGTTTGGACTTTATATACCATAATTCCAGAAACCATGAAATTTAAAATGTTATCAAAGTTTTTACAAAAATTATTGAGTCAGAACCAAAGAAGAAACACACACAAGTTTGGGTTTATATTATTTAGTACACTACCTGGCTAAAACATTTGAGCCCTCTACTTAATCATTTATCAGACTACCTGGATGACAATATGAATGTGTTGTTGCATTTGATTCCCCACAACATTCATTGAGCAGGGTTTTTGTTAGATTAGTTAGTGTTAACTATAGTAGAGTTTTACCTCTGACCACATGTTCTAACTCCTACAGATACTCAAGTGGGAATGAAGGCCAATGATTGTGGTGATCTGCCTCAAGCTTTATAGGTACTATGAATGTGGTAGCATTGGTCTTAGAATACTGGAGTAGAAATTAAGAATATGAAAGTGTACTTTACCTGCATTGATGAATGACTGTTTACAAGATATAAAGTAGTCTTTCAGGTGAGCAGAGAGTCCCAGTTAATGTCATCAAAATGTTTCTAAAATATTTCACCTCTAGCAGCTTTGGTAATAGTAACAGTACAGGATGAATTAATAACCTTGTTTGTTGTTGCCAATTCATCTGACCACATAACTGATTTTCATTGGTTCACAGTCTATTTCAGTGGTTTTTGTCCTACTGAAAATACACTTTTCTGTTGGTGTGTAGATGGCCATGGTTACCAGATGTCATATTGTGCAGTTTTTACTATACACTGTTCTTGTTGAAATGGATGTCTCAGATCTATTGTTCATGTATTATTTCAGCTGTTGCACCATTATCTTCCTAATCTTTGCCTATTACCACCTATCTCTTTGCTACAAGCAGTGCAGTGTTTCTGTCTACACTTTTCCGCATTGGCTATTATTTTCACAATTGTGATTGTAGAAATGGGACATGTGGTGCTTGATTTTCTGGGCAGTTCCATTGTTTATATTATTAGGGAGGGGCACAAGTTATACTCCAACAATAGCACCTCTTTCAAATGAAATGCAGAAACACATGCTGTCAGTATTTATACTTAGCTAATAGTCAAAATAGTTAACATTGCTTGGAACAATTTTTTCTTGAAAGATAAAGAATGGGTTTTGGGGATAGGAATCCACTGAAGGCCTCCAGAGATTTTTTAAATGCTTATCTGCTTGGTTCTTAAATTGATTAATACTTTTCCTATATACCACTCTTTTAGATACTGTTTCACATTTCATTGATGCCAATTTTTTTTTGAAAGCCAGGTGGTTAAATGTTTTTTTATAGCTCTGTTTGAATTGATCGTTTGTTAAAATGTTCACACATTAAAAACTTATCTGTAGTATTTTCTTATTGTTTAAAATGTATTTTTTTTTCCTAAACATCTTCATAACTTACCTTATGAAGAAAGCTTTGTGTGTGTGTTTAAGTTTTTTTCAGATATATACAGATGTTCCTTCTAAATTTTTTTCTTACAAACTAACACATCTCATTGAGTTTTCAAAATAAATGCCAGATTTTGTCTGCTGTTTGAAATTCTAAAAGTTTCTGAGTTAAATAGAAATCTTTTATGTTAGGCCTTTTGTATTCATGAATTTTATGCTGCTTTACATTTGAATATACTTCAATGTTTGTCCAGTAATGATTTTTTGCTCGAATACTTGTGTACAAAACAGTAGGCTTGTCACACTGCACTTTTCCTTGATACGACGATATACTAGTGACAATGTGGACAGTACAAATGAATTTCTTTCACAAATTATTTCCTCTTACACTTAAGTGAACAAGTTATTTTTTAGAAAAATTAAAATGTTTTTTAAAATTATTTCTTGTGCACAAGGAGAGTTAATCCCTAGTTTCTTATGAAAAAAGTTGCTTAGTACTTAATAATTAGTTTGATTCTGAAGTTGCACTTGAACTGGGGGCTGCTGCTCTATTATTGCTTGAGCTTGAGTAATTTTTGTATGTTATCTTATGGCAGTATCACAGATGAATACTCATATTTGTTGTTTTCCCTATGTGATACAGCTCTCTGAAACATTTCCATCATAACACAGTCTCTTTTGACAATCTGCCTGTTTTTATTAAAGGTTACTTTAAATCCAAAGTATTTCCAAACTGCAAACTTTACATGAAGCTGGTGGGGCTTCTGTTTCTGTACTTTCACTTGGCATTTTATAGTTCTGTAGAATTTTTTAAAAGAATCTATTCTTGGACTAGCAGTATTATTTATAGCAGAAAATCCTAGGAAGCACAGTTATGCTAACCTTTTCATGCCATCATTATTTAGCCAGAGCTGAGATGCTTATGTGGTCCAAACTAGTTTTTGTGATCTTTTGAAGGTAACTCAATCAGCTAATTCCTCATTATTGCAATACACATTATACAACACTAGTTATTCCAACATGAAGGAAAATGGTTTCTAGTAACTGTGTAGTCATTTCAAAAAGATCAAAGTTATGTTTTGCTACTCAAATCTAAAATCAAGGACTCATCCTTTACTGCTGGCCTCTGATTGATCAGCCTTGCTATTTGTGATATAAATTGTCATAAAAGGGAACAAAATGCACCGAGAGAAGAATCACCAATCAAAAGAAGGGGATTTTAATGTCTGTAGGTTAGGTTATTGGCCCGAGTTTGCTTATACACACTGTGATTGGCTGAGTATCTAGTGTCTGCATTTTCCCGTACAGATTAAATTTCCTATACAATCAGTCTTTAGTTCACATGTGTAGGTTAGTTTTCCCTGTACAGACCTCATGCTTGGCTAATAAGACCTCACAATGTAATATGCATATCACATATGATAAATCATATAATGATGCACCAGTGAATTGTTACAGACCTACCAAACAGGTTGAATCTATTTTACTCTGGTAGCAACCAGCATACAGAACCCTTCTGAGATTATTTTTGTAGTCATAACTATTGCTGCCTTCTCTCTCTCTCTCTCTATATATATATATATATATAAAAGATCTTTCTAGTTGGGAAAAATGAAGTGGCTATTTGAGAGATTTCATGTACAAAGAATGCAACAACAACAACAGCAGAAATGTCATAGGTGAAGCAATGTGCATGTTAAATTGAATTCTGTTCTTTAGAATAATATGTAGTTCTATCACGATTGTATCCAAGTTATTAATACTTTTGAAACAATGGATCAGTTTTTTTTTTTTAAAGAATGGTATACCTATGAAGAGTCCTGAGTATTTTGGTGGTTTATCTTGGCTTCTGTGTCAGATTTCACAAGGATTTAGTTGAAATTTGCATGATCTAATAGGAAAGAAGTAATTAACCATTAGAATTGTATTGATTCTGATGTAGGCAAAGGGCGGGGGGGACAGTTTCAATTTCTCTAGACATTTTGTATGGTATAAATTATTTTTAATAATTACATAGATAAAATATGGAATATTTTTCAAGGGGAAAATAGTCTAAGTAGAATTGGTGAATGTTTAGAAAAAATGCTGTCCTTGTCACTGCTGTACTCTTTTCTAGTAGGAATACCCAAATAGCAGCCAGCCTCCTTGGTTATAGTTTGCTGTATAAAGATGGTGAAAGAGAGATCATTTTGAAATTTATTTTCATTGTAGTATGTGATCTTTCCATGGACTGATAAGTAAAAATATCTTTTGTGCACAAGAGCTTAAAATAACTCCTCTCCTACAAGTGCATTAATGCTACTTGCTGCTTGCCTGCAGCTCTAGTGGATTCATTTTTTGTTTCATATGACTGCTACAGGAGCATTTTTTATGCCTGGTCTGCATCACTGCATCTTATCAATTTTCTGTGAAATATTAGAACAACTTCAGAATGTGGTGGTCATGATTGTGATGTCCCTGATAAATAGCCCATATCTGATTATATATAATCAATTTACTAGTGCAGATAGTTAATTGGATGTATATTAATTAGCAAATGGCTGTTAGCAAATATATATCATGGCAAAACATGTAGCAGTAGGTTCATGTTAGGATGCTGATCATGCAGGCCTCTTCTGGTCAAAATGCCATCGTGATGAGCCACATCCATAGCTCCCCTAAGTAGTGTTAGACAGCTTGTGCTATTGAGGAAAATGGCTGTTATTTTTTGAGTTACGTAAATGTCTTTCCTCCATTTCTATGCCATATACACACTTATCCAGATAACATTAATCTTATGTGGTTGGGTTTGATCAAATTAAAAGTTTTTGTTTTGTAACTGGGTTTGCGTAGTTAATAGTATATCTGTCAGACTCAAGCCAAATTGCTGCCGCTAACCAGTGGAATACTTCATTACGTCATCTACTTAATCGACTAATGTTTTAGAATATTAAAATAAAACAACAGTTTAATCAGATGGTATCTAAAAAAAAATATATATACATATATTACATCAAAGTTAATTCTTGTGCTAATTATACCCCTCTCTACTAGAACACTTTTTACAATACCTATGTGGATAATAATAATAATTTAAGCTCTGCTCAACATTTCCACCTTTCCCCCGATAATCGTGTAAAAAATTTATCTGATAAAGCGGGACAATACTGAAATTTTAAGAGACTACAAAATATGATGGTTTTGAGATTTATGATCACTGTACAATTTGTTTACTTTATTGTAGTTCTTTCTATTAATTTTTTTTAGGTCATTGGGATTATTGCTAATTTCGTTATCAGTGTAACCCTTTTACATGAGAGATGATTATACTTATGGAGCCACTATTATGTTTAAATAGTAAAATGAAGTATTGTATTGATATTGACTTGCTTTTCAGTATTACATTCTTTTGATGATAGTAAAACTGAGTAAGAAGTTACAATTATTTTAAATTTAGGAGAATATCTTTTAAATATCTGCAAAAATTAGAGTTTTACAAACTGCAATTGACTGAAAATTACAATTTATATCATTTACTATACAATCAAAATTGTTTTTTTTTTTAAATTTATTATTATTATTAATCCTGTTTTATTATGTTTGTATTTGTATATCAAACAAATATGAAAGTTACTTTGCATATGATTTAAGACATTGTAACTATATGGACAAATAGTTAAAAATTGCCATGCTAAAATGCATGTTAGAAAATCTGAAAATATTATATTGAGCTTACTATATAGGATATGTGCAGAAAAGATATTTCAATGTTAATTAGGAGATTTAAATTGTTTTATGGAATTTCCATATCTAGTCCAAGACCTTAAAGATTGAATGGGCATATGCCATGATTGATGGTTTATAGTTATTGTTTTGGATTTTTTGGTAAATAAACCATTAAATAAGTTTACTGAGATACAGAACTTAGCTTAAAATGAAACTGCACATCTGATGTTTGGTTTCCATAGGAAAATAAAAGTTAAATTGCTTTGTCAATAAACAATGTTACAGAAATTAATTTTATTGTCACGAGTTAATTGATTGAAATTAATATTTCTTATGTAGATATTCTCTGTGGTTTAAATTTGAGACTAAGACATTTGCAACTCAACTGATGATGATGATTGGCTGATGTAATGATTGTTGTTCTCAACAGTTGCTAGCTGGGGGGGGGGGGCAGTTGTGATAGTCATGGATTCAAACCACAGAAAATCTCGTGATTGCATTTATTTGGCATTAAAAGTTTAATTTTCAGTATAATGTTACAAATGTTTCGAATTAAGTGTATCAGCAATAAAAGTTGAGGTATGGTGATCATTTATACTTACACCTGTAATTGATAAATAACAAGAAATGGATAGTGTTATACCTGATCAGCTGTGATGTACACCATTAATTTGTTCTCACATTTATTTTTTTGGAAGTAGTAAATTCTCACAATCTATTCACTGACTATTATGATGACATAATTAAATAATTAATATTTAAAACCAGTGCTGTTACCAGAAATACTTCTATAGAAAATGGCTATAATAGTTTGAAGGAATACTAGCAGAGGTATTTGTGTTTAATAGTATACATATAATGGTGTGGTTTTACCACACTATCGCTTTGTAGAAAAGCATGTCCTGTCTCCTGCATGGTCTGTGCTTATGGTTTTATTGATATTTCACTTTGGTGTCAGCTAGTTTCACCGATACAGTGCCTTTGTTGTTTTTTTCTTTTATTTGTTTGTACTTTGACAGAGTGCCTGGTATTTTTCTTTTATTCTTTAATGCTGCCAGGACATTTTGCATAGTGCCAACAGGTTTGTAAACTCTCTTATAGAAATGTTCAGTCCATTTTTTTTGTTTTTTGTTACAGTTAAATGCCTTTCACACCATAACTGTTTTAGATTAAACCGGTGGAATAGCATACTGTAGTTTTAAAAGTTGCCAGTCAGCAGCAGCAGTTAAAATGTGAATTTGAATGAATGCCATTAGATTTGGTTGAGGTTGGCTTCTATTATTTATTTTCCCTCTTATCTAAGTGCGTGCATTTTTCAGCACGTGGTAAAAAAGTACCTCGTAGGATCATTAATAAAACGGCAGTGGTAGGATTTTTAAAAATTAGGATTACTAATAAATGTAAAAATAAATATTGCAAAATAACCACTGTGTAGGAAATAAATTAAAAATATTTTTCCATTCTTTATCTAAGATTTGAGCTTGTTTTTAATAGGTCTTTTAGTAGAAAAAATACATGAAGTTAAAATCATAAAAGTTTGGTTTTTAAGTCATCATAGATATAGATAATCAGGAAAGCCTTAGAACGTATATGTGACCCTGTTTACTAAACAATACCAAGCAAATCTATTAAATTATTTACCGTTTCTATCTCACTAGACAAAGGATTCTTGGCAAAGACTATGCAATTACTCAGAGTATATAAATTGTATTTATGACTTTTGGTAACGGTTTTATACCACTAATATTAAAGAACCTATTTAAATTTGTTTTTTTTTTTCTTTTAGAAGAAAATTACAAAAAAAACTTCAATCAAACATTATATGACAAACTAGACAATTGAAATTTTAATCCTTTTTTCATAACTGAGATCATACTCACCTCTATTTTAATACATCTGAACTTTCTCTAAAATATCAATATTCTTTCTATAATAAGAATTTAATGTTTTAATGTTTAAATTACATACTCCAACAAAGATCTCTCTCATTATTTATGAAGAATTGGAGCTCCCAATGTATCACTTTTTTATAAAACACTTTATCATACACTAAATTCTATTACACCTGTACTTGTAGATACAATTGGAAAAAGGTTGTTGACAAATGGAATACTCAGAATCTGCATGGTATGTGGAAGGAATTTCAAAGCCACAAAAATCTATGATATTGTAATTTTGCACATTTAATTGTATAAAGCAGTTGTAATGAAGTCTATGGAATAATTTAGTTAAAATTAATAAATTGTTTTCCTTAGTCCATGGACAAGATATTAATGAAGAATTGACTTCACAATTTATCCTTACAGAGTCAGAAAGGACATGATAATTGGCATAGACAATTTCGTGTGTGGCCACCCTTAGACTGAATATAGATGGCTCATAATCTGCACATGCATAACATGATTATCCCATCTATCATTGATTGACACATCTGCACCAAGCCCTCTCCCAGATAATGTAGGTTCTGTGAAGGGGTTCCTGAGCCTTATGGATCTACATTTCAAAGATGCTCAATGGTTGAATGGTGATATAGGCACATGGTTAGATGTGCTATTATCATGATGCTGTTGGTCCTAAGGAAAATAGTGACAACCTTAGAGCCTTATGTGCCTAAAACATGAACCCAGATGCCAGCAGTTGTCAATGAAGATGTAGAAATATCCAGGTAATGCTGACTAATCAGCATTGTAGAACCCTTTCCACTACATTACATTTCTTCTTAATCATACTGAACAACATTGGCAGCAGAGTAGTATGTTCCTTACAGAGAGCATTTCATGTTTGTCATAAGACCCTTGTCTAAGGACAGTGGCACTTTGCCATGCTGAATATGTCAATGAAAGTTGTTCAAGAGGAGACCAATAAATGGATATTTGATTCAATGCATAATTATACATGAAGAAGTCAATTTCTGATTATCTGCCTGGATACATCTGAAAGACAGAAAGTGTTGGATCTTTGAACCATTGAATACCCTGTTCCACATATCTATTTCCCCAATAAATTTGTTCATTATGTGCATGTACAATTGGAACAACTTCTGCTGGGCCTCATTTTGACCTCAATGATCTGGAGTTGGCGTGTATTCAGTTGGATAATGGCTAATTTTAACATTTGTTGCAAGTACTCTCTGGTTATTGCTCAACAGATTTTGTCTACATCTTATTCTCATTTCATACCTATTAGTTAGCTTGTCATTTTGGTTTTTTTTTTATATACAATTTTTAGATGCTGTCAGTACATGCTTTTTTTTTTTACATTTCTTTTGATAGATTTTTTACCTTAGACTTGAATCTATAAAACCTGATGGTGGCTTACACTTTGATCACTGATGATAATTTTGATACATTGAAACTATAATTCCAATGTTCCTAGCTTTTCATGGTGGTCATATAAGTGTGTTCTCTTAACCATGGGCATATTAGACTAAAGTAAACTAACAATTGTTTGATATGACCATGGAAATTATTAACAAACAATTTTTTTTTAAAATCTGCATTGAGAAAATTTAATGAAGCATCTCAACTAAATATTAATGGAAGTATGAACCAATTTGTAAAAGCATTAATATTTACATATACTTCAGGCTATACAGTGCTTTGCCATAATACTTAGGTCACTTGTATTACAATAGTTAGTTTTAGCGTAAAGGCAAACAGTATGGTGAAATTCTTAATGCTAGTATTTGGTCAAGCCATGTTTTGTAACACTATGATTCTCTATCTTGTTTGGTGCTAAATCATTCAGATTTTGTTGCAGTCTGGTCCAGATCCCCCCCTATTCATGAGAGTGAGCTTTAATTCCATCATATTAGTAGGATATGGGTGGAAAAGTTGCTTTTAACTAATGATCCAGCTGCTCTCTTAGGTGCTTAATAAAGTTCATAAGGGAACTTTGAGGTACTTAGGAAAGAAGTAGTGTCTTGATTTCTCTTCCAGACTCTGGTCATGCAAGAGGTTGTGTGTGTGTGGGGGGAACACACTTTGCAGAACTAAGATGTCTTTTGACAAATGCCATTTCTATTTCCTTCATTTGCCAAATTGCAGCCTATACATACTCCTGCCTTCATATTCGACCATGGGCTGAAGACGAGGTTGAAGGTTTTTGTTTGGACCTTCTCCAAATGTGCTTTATTTAATAAAATGGAAAAGTTCTGTTACGGAATTTTCTGCACAGACAAAGGAAGTTATTCTTGGTCTAGAGCTTAGGAATAGGAGGTTAAATAACAAATATGTGTAAAAAAATTTTTTTTTAAATGAATTGTTAAAATGTGAACATTTCTGAGGCTAACATTAATTATTAGAGTTTAGCCTTTGCTTATATGTTGTTGCAAAATAACTGTGCCTTTATTGACTATTAATGGCACATGATATTTGAACAGTATCAGTAATACTTTGAGTATATAAAAGAAAAAGTTCAGATGACATAGAAAGAGATAGTAACTGCTTGTAAATATTTTTGCATAACTTTACATGAATGGTCATCTGTGAAATTTTAGTGTTTTATTCAATATCAGACCAGGAATCTCTAACACTTTTTTTGAGTTCCTTTTGTTTGTTTTTTTTTTTTTAAATATTTTCATTGAATTCTAACAAAATAATCAAATTTATAATGAAATTGTGCTAGATAGCAAAATAATTTGAACTGAAGTTGAATATCAGTAGTCATTAAATTTTCGATTTTGTAAGATTATTTTAATTGTTGATTTTGTATGGAAATGGTGCAGTATTGTTCTAAATTCTGTTTATAATATACATGTCAATGATAAACAGATTCTTTATTCATGATATTTCCTTGATTGTTGATGTACCTTCATAACAGATTCTTATACTGTGTCACCATAGCATTTATGGGATACTGCCTTCTTTGCTAAATACTTTGAAAAGCGCTCCACATTTGGGCATGTGATTATAACACTGCTGATCATGTGATGCTTTGTATCTAAGTCATCCACATGCTGTGCTTTCACTATAATAGGTCTGTCTAATGCAGGACCAATTCTTTCCCAAATGTTCACTCATTTAATCAAGTTCAAGCAAGTTTCCACAAACTATGCAGAATCTATAGTAATTAGTAAGCTGGCAAGGAAATTTGGTAATTGATACAAGAAGGGAAGTGATAATGAACCTACCTGAGACAAAAAAAAGTGGCTAACTAGGGGATAGTCAAATGCCAAAATAGATCATCAACGTTTTGACTGGTTTTCCAAAAATTCTGATCATTGCATTCAAATCACAGGAAAACAGATGAAACTTGAGGAACAGCAGTTTTCATCTCTGCTGACCATAGATTTTTGTGAGTGGCAGATGGCTTTGCAAATGTTCTACAAGACAGAAGACAACTGTGCACAAAACTGCTTCAACTTCAGGAGAAAAAGGTGAAAACATTCCACCAATATATCATTAGGATGTGACAACTTCACAAGTACTTCATTGCTGACATCAGAAACATGGATGGGATGACAAGAGAGAAAAATATCTTAATCAGATATCCAGACATGAGACAATCATGTTGGGAGTGTCCCTTGTTTATATTTGTTTGAACTATCTGCTTTATCAATTCCTGTAGGAGTTTTAGTCAGAATGAGGCCAAATATAGCTAAATCAAAGCATTGCTCTCTACTGTCTATAAAACATGTAGAATCACCATGTTCACTGAAAAATTGCTCGAAACTCATTTAGCACCGCAAGACCAAGATCGTAAAGAGACATTGAGAGCATATGTAGGGTGGTTGCAACTTAGATGTTGTAGTGATTTCATGTGATTGCACCAGGTTAGTACTACTAACTCATGTATCCTGGAATAGCCATTTAGACTTAACCTCTAAGAAAAATAGAATGACTGGGGAGCATGTGTGTCCAAAGGGCAGACACATAAGCCAAAGCTATGCTTTCCTTTTTGTAGGTCATAGTTAGAATTTCCCTTGTTTCCTGATGTGATCAGAAAAAGTTTTAGGAAGATGGGCAAATCCATTGTTTTAGATGGCACAGAAAAGACATATTGTAGAACCTGAATTTAAATTTATACATTGATGAATTGGAGTTTCCATGACTCATCACAGAATTGCAAAGTATCAGGTACAGTGCAAGAAGCAACTAGACGGTGGCAGTGACGAAGAGGTAGAACAACATTGCCATGATGAAGCCTGTAGTGATATTGAAATGTGACACAGTGAAGTCAGATCCAGTGATACAGCCGTAAAAGCTGGTGCAGTTGATTTGTGTCCATTGGTGTTTTATTTTCATTTTATTTATGATTTTTAAAAAAAAATTTATTTCCTCTTCACGTTTTAGAATGCATCTTGTGTGAATTTTTGTTTTATTTTAATGCCAGAGCAACTTTTAGTAAACTTGTTTTGATAATATTTCATCTTTTCATTACATGTACATTTATGCTGTTAGTCTCTCACGTATGTTCAGTATTACTTGGCTTGCATTGTCATTTGGAGATATTCTCCTTTGGTTTAGTTCCTACATAGATAGCAGTTCATTAACGGTGGTTGATTGTAGAAAGGTTTGGGTCTTATTTTCAGCAGATTTGTACTTTTTCACCCAATAATTGCCCCTCCCACTGATGTTCATATTTTGCTAAGTTTCAAAAATTCCTGAGCAACAATTAGAAGCAATGTGGTATTTGCATAAGAACCTAGAATTTATGTTTAAGAAACTCAGGGGGACTGTGTTACGATGGTCAGGTTAAAAAGAAAGTAAGTAAAGATTGGGCATAAACAACAATTACTAGAATTACAAATTTAATTACTGAATTTGTGTAAAAATAATTGCATATCAGTCTTTAAATATTTCAGCATACTCTACTTGTTAATCAGTAATTAACTATTTTAAGGAAAAAAATTAAAGTAATTATTTTGCATTCTTGGTAACCAACTTTCAGAATATCAGTTGATTCATCAGTAGGAAGAACTTGACTGATATCATAACTTAGAGCATCATCAAGTGATTTACTTAGGAATTCTTTTATTTTTTCTGCTAAATAATTCAATGTATTTACAGATGCCATAAGAAATATTGAGATGTTCCCAATGCAGCCTAAGGTTTTAGGTGGCAACAGATTAAGGCTTTACACCATCTTGGAAGTACCTTTTCCCTTGTATCTAAAGGATAAAAACTTTCATTGGCTGATAATCCTTATATCTATTTCCATCTCACTTGACTTGAACTTTGTCAAACTTGTATGAGATATACCAAACTGAGAAATGCCTAAATGGATGAACCTATTCTTAGTCAAACTGTTCAGCAGATATGAGATCTTATACAGAAGTGGAAAAATGTTCATATCTCCATCGCTTTAACTAACATTAAAATAGCTATTTCAACAAAATGCTAAAATGAACTTACACTAAGATTCTGGTTCCAAGTGTGAGATGGTAACTAAATATGACATACATTTGCTAGAGATCTGACTGTTTTGCACATTTCACTATCAGACATGTCCACAGCTTAGAGTACATAAAGACAACTGCTTTGTCACCAGGATATTTTTCTTAGTTGGTTAATAGACAGACCATGTAAATATTCCAAATTTGCAAGCTATTATGTTAATAACAAATGTAAGGTTTGCAACCTATCTGTTGACTGTTAAGTTCATTACTCTTGTTTGATCTACTTTATATTCATTGTTAAGCCCTATAGTGATTTTTCTTTTCCAAAGAAGTTAAAACTTCATGTCTCATTTTGTTTGTATTTTTTATTGCTTCAAATTAAAAGCCAGATCATAATGGCTAAAGACTTTTGTAATTGCTATTTAATATGGATATAAGAAAAGAAAGAATGCTTTATCATTCAGAGACAATCAGATCTGGATACAGTTACATCTAATATGTATGACAGAAATATAATTTAGCCTTTTTTTACTGCTCCTGAATCCATACCTTTTTAGTTTACTATGCCTCTTAATATTAGTTCTTTGAAAATTGACAGGGGGTGTGTTAATTTATTTAGAGAATATAAATGATGTTAAAGGATAGAATGAGTAGGCAGCTATTGATTAATTAGTATCAGGGCAGTATCCAATTCACTATAAGATGGGTGGGTGTGTATTTGAGTAGGGAGCCAGTGATACATCATATGTCAGCAGATCCATAGGGATTCAATCCAGATTTGAAGGTGAAGGTTTTCCTTATACTCTTCATTTTTAGATGTGCTAGGAAACTGGAATGCCTGATACTTCCTGACACATTTTTAAAAAAACAAAAGCACTTGAAGGTATATTGTAGTACACCAAAATAATATAAATGGTACATAGGTAATTATTTTAAATTATTTTCACTAACCTATCCACTTTTATTTGCAATGACTTGGATCTGGGGGACACTGTTCCAGTGGAATAATGCACACTCTTCACACAGCTAATGCTACGTAAGCCTTCCAACAATATGCTGCCTGGTCATCATTTTCACTGGATCTGTACCCTATTGAATACATTTGGGTGGAGCTGGATCACCAGATTTGTCAAATTATAAAATTCGTGACATCTGATACTTTGGTACTAGTGGTTGACCAGACATGAAAAAACCTACCTGTGGAAACACAATAATGAGAGTCAGATTTTTTTCTTTTTTTAAAGACCCAAATGCACCCCTCTCTTATGTGTGTGGCATAGTAGTATTTTGATAATCATCCCAATTATATTAATTTTAAAATCATGCAGAAATTTATTTAATCACTTTTCCTTATAGTGTTGAGCACCTTAAATGTTAAAGAAATACTTTCAAACAAAAGTTTATTAACTTCTGAATCAAGTAACAACTAGAAATATTAAAGAATAGTTGTCTTCATATTCCAGGTATGTTCATCTCCATACTCAGAATTATTTTGTTTGATTTAAAGAAACACCAAAAAAAAAAAAAAGCATTAAATAGAAAATCAACTAATGGTTGATTTAGCTGTTAGATAAACTTTGATAAATCATTAAATCTTATAAAAATCTTTAGGGAAAAATAAGGGAGTAATAAGTACTGAGTATGAAAGCATTACTAGGCTGAGCAAGCTATCGTTATTTAACTTTTGTTTCTTTTCTCTTACATTAATCATTTTGTATACAGGTGCATCTCAAAAAATTAGAATATCGTGGAAGAGTTCAATATTTTCTGTCAGTTATTTCAGAAAGTGAAAATTGTATATATTCTAGACTCATTACATGTAAACTGTTTCAAGCATTTTTTAATTTTAATTTTGATAATTACGGCCTACAGCTAAAAAATAGAAAAAAACATATTTCAAAATATTAGAATATTTCATAAGATCAATATAAAAAAAAAAGGATTTATAATATAGAAATGTCGAACTTCTGAAAAGTTTGTTCATTTATGCACTCAATACTTGGCCGGGGCTCCTTTTGCATGAATCACTGCATCAATGTGGTGTGGCATGGAGGCGATCAGCTTGTGGCACTGCTGAGGTGTTATGGAAGCCCAGGTTGCTTTGATAGCGGCCTTCAGCTCATCTGTATTGTTGGGTCTGGTGTCTCATCTTCCTCTTGACAATACCCCATAGAGAATCTATGGGGTTCAGGTCAGGCGAGTTGGCTGGCCAATCAAGCACAGTAATACCATGGTCAGCAAACTAGTTACTAGTAGGTTTGGCACTGTGGGCAGATGCCAAGTCCTGCTGGAAAAGGAAATCAGCATCTCCATAAAGCTTGTCAGCAGACGGAAGCATGAAGTGCTCTAAAATCTCCTGATAGATGGCTGCGTTGACTTTGGACTTGATAAAACACAGTGGACCAACACCAGCAGATGACATGGCACCCCAAATCATCACTGACTGTGGAAACTTCACACTGGACTTCAGACAACTTGGATTCTGTACCTCTCCACTCTTCCTCCAGACTGGGGGACCTTGATTTCCAAATGAAATGCAAAATTTACTTTCATCTGAAAAGAGGACTTTGGACCACTGAGCAACGGTCCAGTTCTTTTTCTCCTTAGCCCAGGTAAGACGCTTCTGACGTTGTCTCTGGTTCAGGAGTGGCTTGACACTAGGAATGCAACACTTGTAGCCCAGCATGGTGGCTCTTGATGCACTGACTCCAACCTCAGTTCACTTCTTGTGAAGCTCCCACAAGTTCTTGAATCGGCTTTGCTTGACAATCCTCTCAAGGCTGCAGTCATCCCTCTTGCTTGTGCACCTTTTCCTACCACACTTTTCCCTTCCAGTCAACTTTCCATGAATATGCTTTGATACAGCACTCTGCGAACAGCCAGCCCTTTCAGCAATGACCTTCTGTGGCTTACCCTCCTCATGGAGGGTGTCATTGAGCGTCTTCTGGACAACTGTCAAGTCAGCAGTCTTCCCCATGTCTGTGGCTGTGTGTACTGAACCGAGATTCATGGTATTTATATTGCATAAATAGTGCCAGCCCTTTTAGCAATGACCTTTTGTGGCTTATCCTCCTTGTGGAGGGGGTCAATGAGTGTCTTCTGGACAACTGTCAAGTCAGCAGTCTTCCCCATGATTGTGTCTGTGTGTACTGAACCAGACTGAGATATTCATGGTATTTATACTGCATAAATAGTGATTTCCTAAAACTCGAAATGGAATATTCTAATATTTTGAGGTATGTTTTTTAGCTGTAGGCCGTAATTATCAAAATTAAAATTAAAATATGCTTGAAACATTTTAGTTTAGATGTAATGATTCTAGAATATTTATACAATTTTCACTTTCTGAAATAACTGACAGTAAATATTGAACTCTTCCACGATATTCTAATTTTTTGAGATGCACCCGTATATTACAAATTTTTGTATTAATAATATAGTTTATTTCTTTGTTTACTTCAGACATTCAAAAGAAAAACATGAATGAACTTATGAAATTTGTAATAATTCATTGATTTTTTTAAAAAATGTATTTTGTGTGTGTATTGCTTTTTTATCTACCAGGTGAAACGGTTCTGACCTATCTTTTCATGTGCTAACTCAAGTATAAATCAGCAGCCAGCCACTGAGATGCACATGCCACAATATGTACTAGTTTACTTGATGCATAGTTTTGGATTGTATGACTAACATTTAAAAAAAAAATTGTTTCTTTTATTTATGATTGTTTTCAAAACAATATTAATTATTAAGAAAGTATTATTAATTGGTATATGCTGGTTGCTGATATTTTTTAGCCAGCCATATTGGAATTTTCAAGCCTTATATATATTCTTGTCTCAGCTGTGTAATCTCTCACATTGGAATTGATTTTGTGGGAAGTCACTGCGAAACTGCCTGGATGTATTTCATTACACAGTAGCTCTGCTAGTTACAGAAGCCATTTTGAATTTAGAGGGGAAGACTAATATTATGGGCTGCTATATATAAGAATAAATTATCTTCCAAGAGACTGGTTTAATGGAAACTGGATATATTCCATTTTGACCTTTAGTCCATTTTGTCTCTCTTATTTTTTTACTTTTCAAGTATCAATCAGTATGAAACACAATGTTAATATAGCTGGCAGATTCTGGCCATTGTAGCCAGGATGAGAGCTGGAAGATAATGCATGATAGAGAAAAAACAAGAATGGGCCGAATGAGGAAGATTCTATCTGGACTCAGTGATGTGGATTCACTTGTGGTGACTATTTCCTTTTTCTTTTTTTTTCTTTTTTTTTTGTGTGCTGCTTTTGTATTTTTATATTCTTTGTAAATTGATCACTGTTTGGTTTGGTTAAATAATAAAGTACTGTTCTTGTAGTATTATTGCATTTTCTATGTATTTCTACATATATTAATATTGGATATAATAACAGATTTTTAGTTAGTTTGAGAATAGCATGGATTTGCATGTGAATGTTTTTGTTGTAAGATATTTTAATAATTCTGTACTGAGATAGTGTTTTAGTAAATGACAGCCATTGACCATAAAATAGAGTGAATTCCTTCCATTCTATATCTTTCCAAAGCAGTGAAAACAGTGTTTTACTTGGTGGTTGACTGTAATAAATAATAACAATCCATGGGTTTCTTTTTTAAAAAAAAAGAATTTTAAAAGGTGAATGATCAAAAAATTAGCTGGTCTTTCAAAGCATGCATATTCTATCACAACTGATGTATGTTTGTTTTCCCATTACAAGTTTACAGATCCATTTTCCCACCGTTGTCAGTCACACCCGTACTGTTTGCTGACAAAAGAATCTCCAGTGCCATAATTCTTTAGCTTTTTTATATTTTATGAAAATGTGCGTAAATTCTTCAGAAATGATAAGCTTTAATAAAATGGACTTTTTATGTTTGTAATGTCTTTGATGTTACAGGAGGAAAAACAGCATGGAATTTAATAATTTTACCTCACCTTATCTTAGAAGATGGTGTTTATATAAGTTGGAAACCTTGTTTTGAAACATTATTATGTATGGGGAGGAAGTATGAAGTTCAAACTGTCTTATTTTGCTTATAGTTCTTAGTGGCTTTGTAATATGAGATGTATATTTTTATGCCCCAGAAAAGTAGCAGCAAGATTATCATACAAGAATCACAAAGAAGAGTAATTATCTAATAATTCTGTTGCACTTTTCAATCAAATATTCTTGTCTCATTATTCTTGTAATCTTCACTTTTTTCCTATTCATTTCAAAATTTACCAAAAAAATTTGAGTCAAATTCTTGAAAAAATCTTAATTTATAATCTTTTTGCTAAACTGTTATCACAGGATTGTTACTTTGATATTAAAAGAAAAAGTCAAAAAAACTACAAGTTCTCTCTCTCTCTCTCTCTGTGTGTCTGTCATCTTTCACTCTTTGTCTCTATCTCTATCTCTATCTTCTCTCCCCCATCTCTCTATTTCTCTGGCTCTTTTTATCTATCTATCTTTTTACCTGTCTGTTTTGTCTCTCTTTTTCTGACTGTCTCAATTTTGTTTTTTTTTTCTTTTCTGTGTTTTTGCATCCATCTCCTCTCTCTCCTCTCTCTCACACACTCACTCACACAATCACTCACACACACACTCACTCACACCACTCACTCACACACTCACTCACTCACTCACACTCACTCACACACACACACTCACACACACTCACTCACACTCACTCACACACACCACACACACACACACACACACACACACACTCACTCACTCACTCACACACACACCACACACACACACACACAATTTGGGAACACATCAAATAAAAGCATATAACTTTCTGACTATAAACGTTTTGCTACATGATTTCCTTGGATTGTCATTTAGCATTCTGTGGTACCTTTCCTGATGATATGTCATGGAAATTTTTGCCGCTTGCAAAAGTTGGAGAAAGGTTTTTCCACAAGTGCTGCTAGGTATCAAGTCTAGTGATGGCCACAATATAAGAACAGTGTTGATCCAGTAATGTAAGATTGGGCAGGCTTTGAAATGCTTTCACGATGAATAGATAAATGGCATGTTGTCCTGTTGAGGGACTAAGCAGTGTTTATCACATCATGAATAATTATGCAGTGAAACCATAACTTTATATTTCTTTAAATTAAAACTCTCATTATTTTGTTGGGAAATTTTTCAGAATTGAGGTTCTGTATTTATTAAAATCATCATCATTTATGAATATTTTAAAATTGGGATCTGAATGGCCTAAATAAACAATGAAGTTTTTTTTTTTAAATAACAAAGATTCATTATTTTCAGAACTATTTTATCTTTTTTATGAAAGGGTCAACCTAGATACATTTTTAGTGGGTACCTAAAATGCTTTCTGTATAGATACTTACATTTTGTTCCTTTGCTTGACAGAGGAAAAAATCTCAAAAGAACGATCAGCCATTTTCAGTTATCTTTTCCTGAAAGGAATTTTATCATTCATTTTACTGGCATTATAAAGTGAATGTTGCCTTAGCAGCAGTTTTAATGTATCCCCTACTGGTTAATGCTAAGAGTTTCTGCTTTGGGGACTGCTACTATCACTGATGCTCAGATAAGGTGTTATGTGTGGGGATTATTTTCAAATCTGCTTCAGACCACTGGGGCGGTAAAGAATGCCCAGCAAATGGCGAATCTTCTCTGCCCAGCGGTTAGTTCACCGACTTGTCATAACTATATATTTAAGGAAATAAACATGGGCATTTTTTAATACAATAAAACTACATTTTGACACTATTCTACTTTACACTAATTATTATCTTTGTAGATTGTTGCATTGCATTTTTTAAAAAATGCATCTAAGGATCTAAGGTGTGTTAGGAAGGGTTTCTATGAACCAAATTTCTTGTATTTCTTAAGGGCTCTCCTTCGTAAGTTAGAAACTTGTATTTCATGTTACTACTTTAACCTGAGTTCTTATAAGGACACTTTTTGGAATGAATACCTCTGTCTTACTTCCATCTGTAACCGGTGATGCATCTCTATTAAGAGACTAATGCTTAACAAAAAAAAAAAAAAATCACCTTAAATATTCATTTCTCTTTGTATTTTTATTTTTAATAATAATTTTAATTGTATAATTTAGATTAAATGATCAATTCAGTTGTAATGAGTCCCTTAGAATCTTTTTTGGTCTCTCTTTATGGACCAGTCACACACAATATCTTGTTTGATAGGTGGGGGTGGAGAAGTAAAATGAACAACAACAACATCTGTTATACAGAAGGGTTGGTATGATAGGGATTGTAATGTAGTTATTGATGGACTATTAGCTCAGTCATTACATTTTTTTTATTGCTTTGTTTCAGAACATTTATGCTCTGCCAGTGGCATATGCAAATAGTATCATTAATAATTGATACCTGAAGACAGCAAGAGAATAAGCAATCCTTAACATAGCATTAAAAAATTCCAATGGTGGAGATAATAATCCATCATTAAATATTAGCTGTATTTACAATGCTTAGTAGTTTGCACTCGCTAAATGTTAATAATAATAGCTTAAACAGTAACAAAAGAAGAAATTTTGTGCTAAAAATTTATCATAAACACATTTGATTTTTATTGTTTTGTTAATTAAAAATTTGAAATTCAAAATTTAAATATTTTAAAATTTAATTTCAAAAGTTTACAACATTGTATTAAAGAAATTGAGGAAACTCTGGAAAGAGCACGTTCGTTGTAAAAATCTTGATATTATGAGAACTTAAATGGTATTTTACATTTATCTTATTGATTAGTGATGTGTAAACCAATCAGTGATTGGTCAAAAGAACTGCCTGACTTAAAAGTTTATGATTTTTCATAATCATGAATGCCAATTATAGTGATAAAACTTTATTTTAATGAAATCAGAAATGATCATGCTATAGTACGTACGAACATATATTTAATCTTGGCAAAGTTTTCCTTAATTTTCAAGTATTTTCATGTGTTTAGCATATGAACTTAAAAAAAAATAAACTAGCAGCTCCTCCATGTCTGTAACAACATCAAATCAAGAGCCCCTCTGCTTTAGGAATTTTGGAACAAGGCAGCGTGGAACCATTGCTAGCAGAATGCTGCGTTGGGTTAATATTGGTTGATATTTTATGTACACAGGTAATCTTCTAGTTCTCGATCCAGTTCAACTATGTAAATTTTTTTTCTCATATCTTGTTTAAAAATATAATATTTTAATAAAATAAATAAATGGGTACAATTTTCATGCTTTTCTACATTTAAAAAAAACATAAGAAACATTAATTTTTGCTAATAAAACTCTACTTTTTGTTGATTAACACATTTGTGGTTTTCTGGAGATTGTTTTATAAAAAATAAATAAATACACACACATGTGCATATATTATTTATTAATTAAAATTTTTAAAACTTATTTTTGCAAATAATTAAAGTAGCAGTTATGTTTTGTAAAACTATTTTCTGTGAAAGTACAGATTAAAAGTTTCAGTAAATAAATGCCATTACCATGTGCTGTTCAGGTTTTATTATTGACTATAGCACAGTAAGGTGTCCAGCCTAAATTGATCTGCTGTTATGTTTATGTTACATCTGTTCAGCTTTGCGTGTATGCGCATGCGTATATATCAGTGAAATCTAGTCATGTGATGATTTTGTTCTAAACTAACAGGTAGCTTCTCCATGTTATCTGAATATAAGCTAACATGAAATCTGGTTGTGGAGAGATTCTTTGGCATCTGTTAGGAAATAATGTTTATTATGATTCATTTGACTGGGATTCCCTTTTTAAAGAACCAGCTGAACTTGACAACAAAAGTAGATACGTTGTACAAAATAGCAGAAACAATCACTGTTTGATTTGTCCATCTGGACTACATATTGCTCATCTAGGTCGTAATCAGAGTTTTAAGGTAGCTGTTGGATGTGAAGATGAATACTATAAATGGAGAAATCATTGTGTTGTTACAAAACAGCCACAGTCAAAATTCACTTGGCAACAGTTAGAACAACATGTAGCTAAGTATGGAATTGAGAGAAATCCAAGCTACTATTTTGCAGTTGCTCAGCCATGGTTGGTTCAGAATTCTAAGGTATTTACTTTTAATTATTGATATGGTTTCTTGCATTATATAAAGTAACTTATGTCTGTTATATATTGATCATCATGTTTAAATTTTATACAGAATTAAAAAAGACAAAAATACTGTCATTGTATATAAGAAACTAAAAATCAGTCTAAACATAATGGGTAACAAATATTCTTTTATTTTAAAAGAATGATTAATATTAATTTTTACAAGTATTTCTGTATTAAAAAAGACTAATATTTTTCTTTATATGTAAAATAAAATGTTATAATACTCAACACATGCTATTTTTATTGCATGGAGAGCTTTTTATTTTTTTTTATTACTGCTATACATCTGATTTTCTAGTAAAACTATTTGCCCTTCATGCCATTTGTACATTTACAACTGCAAAAACTAAATTTGAGAAACTGATCTGGTTAAAGAAGAAACCATGAAAACCAAACTGTTGTGCAGGAATTTCCAGAACTTATTAGCCTGTGCCTTAACAATTGTCTTTCTGTTTTCACATATTAGACTGGCACAGTTCTGTTGGTAAAACATATATTAGTCTTTTCTAAGCAAGTCCACCATGGAAATGGTTTAGAGAAAGTAGAATCAAGTTTGAGGTTCTGGTGCTGCACGGATAGCTTAGTTTACTTCTTGGCTGATCTCAAATGTAAAAACTTCAGAAATTAGAAATCCATAAAAAATAATTCTTAAATCAACCTGAAATAAAGGTGATTAGACAAAGAAAAGATCTGTTCCCGCAAACCTCTTGGTTGTATACATTTGATAAAATTCCATTGCTTTCCAAAAGTTGTTCTGCTATGTTGTTACATTTATAATGCTTCAAAAATAAAGGCAAAAATGATGCTGATTCATGAAACACATTATAGATTTTCTTTCTTTATTTCAAGATTGGAAGAGAAGAAAAATTAAATTGTGATCTTTTGAAACTGCTTATAAAAAGAATGCACATGATTTAAATATTGGTAGTTGAGAAAGATAGGCTGCCAGTGGTTGAGTAGGTATGGTCTATGGCCTGGGTTCAGTTTGGCCTGTTTTAGCATGTTTTCACGCCTCTTCTCTAGCCAGTCATGTGGGTTCTTTCTCTTTTTTTCTCTGTGCAATTTGGTTTCTTTCCACATCTAAAAATGAAAAGTTCTAATAGTGGCTAACTGCCAATACTGTTATCTTGTTTGGTCTAGGAAACTGACACCAGATTTCCTCTGATGGATGCCTTACCTGCCAAAGTTGGCATGCAGGTTTGAAGAAGAGCAAAGAATGTGAAAGTTTTTTTTTAAAACTAAGATTTGAATAGTTGGTTAACCAAGACATTTGATTTTTTTCAGAATACTGGCAAAATTACTTTTTTCCTCAGCTTCTCTATTAAAAAACCAACCTACCTTCCTTGGTAAGCTCACCACTTCTAATGGTAAAGAAAGTTACATTCATATTGGTCTCTTTCCATGTGAAGACAAAGAAAATGTCTAACTTCTGGCTAGTCCACTGCCAAAATTTCCTACATATTGCCATCATACTTATGTCCCATGTTTCTCTTAAAATATGAAATTACAAATAGCATTTTCTTTAAATTACATATATACACAATTATTTGCAAGAGAGCTTTCTTTCACATTATTTTTATGTTGTATTGTGATTAATTGCAAATTTAATGTTTTGACAAACTTGCTCCATGTAGTGATATAGATAGATTAATAACATATTAATGTTTGATGTCCCATTATTGTATTACAGTTGTCCCCAGTATTTGCGGGGGTTACGTTCCTAGAGCACCCGCAAAGAGTGAAAAACAGCAAATATTGGACGTGGTCCTTAAAAATGCCCATAAACGTCAAAATATAACGTAAAATATAAGTAAATATATAATAATAATTTAATAAAAAATACAACACTCGGAGAAACACTCGAGATAGCTACACACGGTAAACTGGGATGATGCTGGGCTGCATCTGCCTGAGACACTGCCTCGTGGGCAGCAGCCAATCAGCAGCGAGGAGAAATGAATATTGCTCTCGGATTGGCTACTTTCAAATCTCCAGCCAATAGCGTTCATTTTATATTGATATTTTGCTGAATTTACGTTAGTATTTATATTACAAAATTAGTAAATTATATTGTTATTAATAATTTAGCGTTAAAAAGCATGAAAAAATATATATTGCCACGGAAAAAGCCATAAAAAATCACAGAAGATATTTGCGATTCCGCAAATATGCGGGGGTTTCCACGAACAATTATTAGTTAAGTTCTAAGGAAAATTCCGTGAATGCTGAACCGTGATTATGCGGGGGTCGATTGTATTATCATCATTATTGATAAAAGGTGGCAGAATAAAATTTTAATTTAAACAAAAAATGAAAACATATATACCTAGAAATATTTTGATAATTCTGTTCTATATTAAACAATAAGTTGTCTTAGACTGGAATCTGCATTTTTCTTTCTTGCAAAACAGTTACATGGAAAGAAAAAAGTAAACATTTTTGCCAAGATTATTTTATACAAATTGATTTTTCTTTTTCCATAACAATTTCGTGAAAACTGATTATTTTGAAACAAGAAATTCATTAACAGCATTGAAGAAGGAAGTGCAGCGGTTATAACAAACGATAAATTTTAAATTGGCAAATGCCTTGTGTGTAGTCAGGGCTCTAGCATACTGTATGTTAAGACCTATGTTAATGAAGCATGAATTTGCATTTGTTAAACCTGAATATCTTGTTCCTATAATGCATATCTGACTCATAGAACTTTTACAGTCCGACAGGCAGCTATCTGGCTATCTTATATATATGAACTCCGGCTTGTCTAACATGCCTAATCATACTAATTTTCTGGGTCCCAAATGTCTGACTTACAAGCTAGCTCTTCACAGTATTTGTCAGCAACAATCTTATATTATATATTGTATAATTTTGTTATATTCTTAACATTAAATTAAAACTGTTATTTGTTAGATTAGTTTATGGGCATTTTAAAATACTAACATTGTTAGTTTCCAACCGATTACTTGTGACATACATTGGTATAAAAGGCCACCACTTCTGCGTCCAGCTGGTGCACAGATAACACTGTTTTGTTGTTAATAGTCCAACTTAGAAAATCAATAGGAACTCTGATACTTTCATATTTCTGCATTATGAATGTTGGTGGTTCTGCTCAGTAGAGAACTTGTTGTTTGTTGTGTTTTCAACGTGTGAAGAGAGTCCTCTATGGAAGTTGTGAAGAGATCACTCACTATACAAGAATATGGTGATGTCAGAATTGGACTGTCCTAGCCAGCAGTACCTCCTAGATAACATGTCAGCGGTAAGCTAGCTCTTAAATATATACATCTTCCACTTAACTGTGTTGCTAAAGCATGCTTCCCCTTTATATATCAACCAGTAGAAAATTATTTATTAATGCTATTTACTTTATTACTAGTGTTTTCAGAAGTGAATTGTGTATTTTAAAACAGTTTTCTAAATGCTGACCTAATATGTACTATAATATGCGGAACACTATTGATGTAGTTTGAGTAGATCCTTATCTTCCTATTAGGTTTTATTGACAGATTAAATTGAATTATCATTGATCTCTCAGTTCTAGCCTCACTTATTACATACTATGGTTTCTCTCTATGGGCTAGGTTAATTTTTTTCTATTTTAAGATTATGATTCAGTAATGATGGTTATATTTGGAACAGCCAAATATCCTGTGAAATTGCTCTATTATTTTTGAGTACTGTTTTCTTACTGAAAAATTTGCCTATTGCAAGCAAGATTTTATAAATTTATTAATAAAAAAAAAAACACTAAAGATGTCACATAAAGCACAAATATGTTCATAGTAGAATTTATCCATTCCTGGAAGTAAATTCAGATTTCCAGTGAGTGGCTGTATGGGACTATTGTTTAAAAAACTCTGTCTGTCTGTGTGCATGTGTGTGCGTGCCAAAATCCAGCTTCCATTTTTAGTTTAATTTTAGCTCAGATAAGTATAGCAAAATAGTTTATAGTTCATTTGTTAATTAATAATCTTCTGATGATAAGCAGATTTTAAAATGTTTTATTAACATGCATGTAAATTATATACAAATGGATATCATGTGATAGTTTCAGATGTTTATAAAAATCCAAATACTCCTCTATAATATATTAATTGATAGTTTCTTCATTGCATTCTTCATGTATCACTTGCAAAAATAGCACACAGTTATTTTTTTGTATGAGTTTTTCCAAAATTTCTGATATTTTGTATCATGGTAGAATTCTTTAAGATTATCAGTTTGAAATGATTGATTTATTCCCTTATTTTTGATAAATGTATAGTTGTTATTTAATTTGCAAATGCACACAAATGAACTAACAAAATCATAAACATTATTTATTTTGTTAAAAGTGTCATTTATGACTTTGTTTCAATGGTTAGTCATATTAAAATTTTAGGTGAATTTCATTTCTCATTACTTTTCAGGTTGATATGAATTATTTCCCTGATTAACATGTGTGTGCTATACTTTAGCAAGAATCATCAGGACAAAATTAAATGAATACAGAATGTAACTTGTGTATGCAGTCAGATACTTGTTCACTATGCTTGATTTATAGTTAATGAATAATGTCTTCCTCTTGTCCATTTGTGCCGAGTTCTTCTACATGAGTTTCTTCTGTGTATTCTGGTTTTCTCCCATTTCCAATCATGTGTTTTTCTTTACAACTTAACCTGTCCAAAATGTGGCTGACTCATCTGGCACATCTTTTAGAATCTATAGTCTTTAGTGCCTATTTAATAAATATTATACCAGTAGTAAAATGTTCAAATGAAACTTGGAGGATATATTTGTGCATAGTACATAAAAAGTTGTGAAAGTTTGGTGAATCAGGAAAAATATAAACTTTTAACAAATGCTTTTTAAGCAAGTGTTTACTAATACTTTAAAATGTTTCTTGTTGTTGACACTTCCATGGCAGAATGTTGTGGAACAAACATTATTTTCTATTCTGGTCACTAATTGTTAGTGCAAAGTATGAATCGTCTCATAGATGCCATAACTAGAGATGGGCAAACCTACACATAACCAGTTGTATGTTTATGCTACTTAACATTGTTCATGTCTTCAAACTATAGTTAAAAAATACAAAAACTAAGACTTGCTGCATAAATAAAAACAATAATTTATGGACACTTGAGTCATTAAAAGTTTCACTGTTAGCATACAATATTTCTTTCTATTTTCTTACCTAAATGTGGACTAATCTGGTTTTATACTAGCAATAATTTTTTTGGTTGAATTTTTTTAAATGAGTAAATATTAAGAGGCCACCACGCTTTTTTTTTTTTTTTGCATTTTTCTCCCTTGCACATCATCTACAATCAAGTTATTTTGTCTGTTTTGTTGTTGCAGGGGTCAGCAGAGTCAACATGCAGCCAGCCATCAACAGATCTCTCCTTAGATGAAGAGAGGGAGGCCTTACGTAGAGAAACAGAGCGACAGGCCCTCTCGCAGCTGGAACGTGCGAGAGTAAGTGTATATGTTTTTTATTTTTCACTTTATTTTATTACTAGTAATTGCATAGGACTTTACTCTGGCACTGAGAAGCGTCAAGATTTTGGAAATTGTATAGAATCATTTTATTGTTTTAGAGATAGTCCAAAATCAATAACTGTAATTAGCCCCTGTGTAAGACAATTTGCAGTTGTATTCTAGTACAAACATTGATGTGCATTATAAATATTTCTTCCATTGAGAAATTATAAAAGGGGGTGTAGGCCAAAGAAGTCCTCTCCCAGGTGATCTAATCTGGATTGGAATTGGTGAATCTACCTTGCAGTATAAATACGAGGTTTGATCAAAGCGTTTTGGACTGAATTTATTGTAGGGAAATTGTGTATACTATAGGGATATTAAACAAGTGGTATTGCTGGTTGGTAACACTTGCTGACATCACACCTGGCAGGAAGCTGCCATCTTGTCTCAGTCTTGGTGACACGCTGTTTTGTGCAGACATATTTTTTTTGTCCCATTGTAAAATGCCTGACTTAAGGAGCAATGTATATACATCAAATCCTGTGTGAAACTTGGTAAGACAGCCACTGAAACCTATGAAATGTGAGAAACTGCTTTTGGGGATGAAGCTCTCAGGTTTTAAAGCATTTGAGTGGTTTGCTCAATTTAGAAATGGCTGAACTTCCATTAATGATGATCCAAGCTCTGGTTGTTCATCAATTTTGCACATTGAGGAATCAGTCACTTGTGTTCACGAGACTATTCATGGTAACAGATAAATGATGATTCATGAAGTGGCGGAAGTTGGCATCTCCTATGGCATGTGCCAAATGATTTTGACTCTAGATTTGGAAATGAGGCGCAAGTCTCTGCAAAGTTTGTCCCACAGATTCTTACCATCATTACAGGTGATGAGACGAGTTTATGACTGTGACCCTGAGACTAAGCATCAGTCATCTCAATGGAGGACCCCATCATCACTTCAGCCAAAGAAAACAAAACAGATGCACTCAAATGTGAAGATGATGACAATTGTATTTTTTGACATTGAAGGTGTTGTGCACCATTTGTTCATTCCACAAGATCTGACACTGTATCGGTGATTTTATTTGGCCATTCTGAAATACCTAAGAGATGCAGTTTAAAAGAAGCAGCCTGAAAAATGGGAATTGAGTTTGTGGATGTTGCATCACAACAATACACTGTCACATTCAACACACTCCACACAGGAATTTTTGGCCAAGCATAACATCTCACTAATTTCCCACCCATTATATTAACCAGATTTGGTACCAAATGATCTCTTTCTGCTCCCAAGACTGAAATACCCTAAAAGGAAAGAGTTATGTCAACCCTCATCCAAAATGCAACTCAGAAATTGAAAGGCATTCCAAAAGAAGAGTATTGGGGATGCTTTAAAAAAATGGCAGGATCACCGGAATTGCTGTGTTCCACCAGGGGGAGACTACTTTGAAAGGGATCAATTTTATTAACTGTTGTCCTTAATTTTTTAAGAATACATAGTCCCAGAACTTTTTGATTAGACCTTGTTTATTTAACCTGCTATTCTTTCCTAATTTTGGCACACCAGCATTAATTGGTTGGTTAAGACCACAATTTTTACATTGTCACTGTAAGTAAATGTATCATCCTAAAAGCTGAAGAAAGAAAAATAGTTTGAATTAGATTTTTCTAATATATCTATAGCACCTACTTTCAGTGTGTTGATGTCTTTATTTTTCATTTATGGTTAGCTGATAGCATGTTAAGCAGACAAATTTTTTTGAACAAACTATTTGAAAATGCTGGCAATATGGTTTAACTGGAATACTGTTGTGACTGAGTACAGGATTTCTAATGCTCACAGAGGATTATACTTGACCCTGACTTCACACACATTGCAGCACAGCAAAGGTTTGGGCAGCTCTTTTAATTTATTAAATCATTTTTTTAATCATCTGTTTTAAATCTGAATAATTGTTAGATTGATGTGTGTGTATATACACACAGTTAAAATTTTTTTAAAAATTCATTGTGTTAGATGTTTCTTGCAGTACTCTCATTCTTGGAGAGAAAAGTTAAGTAAAATGCTTTCTAGGAATGGATGTGTCAGACTTAGCAATTTATTTAAGTTTAAACAGAAATAAACCAAAATTGGTGGTTAACAGAAGCATAAAAAGTGAATTGTGTGATTTTTGTGTTTTTATGCTAATTTATTAACCATGATGGTACTTGCTAGAATTTTTACTAACTATCTTAAAATAACATGTGACTTTTGTAGTGGCTGTTCAGTGACAACTTGGCAGTCAGATGCTTGGATTTTTTTACCCTTGGCTTTTCATTTTAAGATTTACACCCCCTTGCAAGTTTTACTTAATCCTTTTTCAAAACTGTTCTAGAAGTACTAAAAATAAAGAGTATAAATAACTCTTTAGTGATTTGGCTTATGGTTGTAGCCTTTGAATAATGTAATATTTTGCTATTTTACAGTTAGTGAAAAATGTAATTGTATATATTGGTGAAGTATGCTTAGTACTTATATGATGATGACTAAGGGTATCCTCACTAGCTTGAAGGCTGTTATTTTCAGACTTATGGTGAAGGGAGAATGTTTGGACTGGGGATTTTGATGAAAAATAGACTGTTATTTTGTAAATACCTGCTGCCTCACATCTGATATAATTACATGTGTGGAATGTATTATACTTACATTAGTTTAATGTACAGTTTCTACTTAACACTGAACTTACAATGGGTTCAAATTATTGAAACAATCTCTAAATTTTGTTACTTTTTGAAATTTTATTTGAATTCAGACAAAAGCAGCTATAGGAATGATTCCTTATTGATGTCTAAGAATATCCTAGAGAATCATAGATTGAAGATTGAAATGCTTCAACATACAATAGAGTAACAATCTGGATGCTGTTAATGGTCAAACCCACTTTCATTAAAATAATCTGTTGAGATATTTCTCCATTTTTCTTGTGAATACTGCCATAGCTGTGTAACATTTGTTGGATACCTAGTTTTATCCTGCCTATAGTTCATCCCAACATCACACAGCAGTTTAGTTTGGGACTATAGATGTCACAGTCTAAAAGCCTTCTGATTTTCCAGCTATTCTTCGCAGAACTTGAAGATGTTTTTAGGAAGATTGTCTTGTTGAAAATGAATCCATGCCAAAGAAGTTGTCCATCAAAGGGCATTGCATTAGTCAGAAGAATTTGATCATATTCCTCTTTTCTCCTTGCACCTTTGACCTGAACAAGATCATCAATGGCTAAACCTACAAAACAGCCCCACACCACCACACTACTCTCTTCATGTTTCACTGTTGGCACAACACAACCATCAACAAATTTACTCCCAAAAATGCTTAAACATTGATTCATCAGTCCACAAGATCTGCCATTGTTGTGGAGTTTACTGTACAGATTCTTTTGCTCATGCCTTACATGTTCACTTATTTTGCATGACAGTGGTTTCTGAACTGCTACCTGATATAGGTTTTGAACCATCTCTGGGATAGCCAGATATCTGTTGCAAAAACATGTAATTCTTATAAATTTGTCCTGGGCAGCAGTTATTTCTCTCTTGTGGCCATGCCCCTCTCTGTTGGAAATATTTCCAAGATGGGCCTTTTTCTTCAAAATCTAATACACTGCATTGTGTAACACATTGATTTTCCTGGTGATATCTCTGTTGGCCTAAATTTTTTTTTTTTAAATTAACCAGTTTGGTGCCTTTTCCAACAACAGTATCGGCTAGGTGTGAGTGCTATCATAGGGTGGTTTCATACTACCCACATTTGGGTGATTATAGCCAAACACATTCATGAATATTAAATAGTGTAACTCAAAGAGTACTCTGGAATCAAGATAACTAAATATCCTAATATCTTCAGTGAAAATATGTACAAAATAAATACTGAGCTGCCAGTATTTAATAAAATTTTGATGCCATTTCCTCCAGACTTTGTATCATGCTAATTATAATATATAGTATTCCAATATCATATGTGTTATTTGTGATTTTGTAGATTCAAATAATTTTGGATTAAGGTGGTCAGGCTATACCTTGAAAATCATAAAATCTGGAGAATTACTTTCAACCAAAATACATATTTATTGCTTTATGGTCCCTGATTAGTTGTTGAGCTAGGACAAAATTCATCCAATCAAAGCTTTTAATCTTCATTCGGCATAGTTGAATTAGCATGGCTTTCTCTATAGTTAGGATGCTCGCATACTTCTGTTGTTTTGAATCAAATGATTCTGCAAATATTTGATAAATTTTATGCCCATCTCATTAAGAATGCTTCAGAAACATTTCTAAACAAAAGAAGATGCCTTTATTGGTAACAGATGGACAGGTTCTCTTTAAATGGCAGTAGTGGATGAGGGGCTAAGTATGAAATAAGTATAGGATCTGGAGAACTACATCTAGATGTGGGTGGTGAATGTAGTCTGAATTTATTGTCACACAGAACAATAAATGAAGCTTTGAGGAAATATATGAATAGTTAAATTATACCAGTCAGCAAAGAACTCTTTATTCAGGCCCTTAGGATTACTGAAATATAGAGATATGCACATTTATGCAGCAATTTCTATGCCCAAAATATAAAAGTCAGTATTCTACACATTTGAAAAAAAAAAGAAGAATACAATGTAATGTTTGACTTTGAGACAAGATCAGTAAGAGTAAACTCTACTGCAATGGATAGCTGTGCCAGAGACTATACTCGAGAAATTCAAAATGAACACATTTGCCTTCGTGTTCAACATAGGGAGACATTATGTGCTAGTTAAGCTATTCTGTGGTATTATGAACTTTCCTTTACCTGTCTGTGCCACTACATGGAATAACATCAGACCTTAAATTCATACATCTAGTAAGGAGACAGCCACTTATAGTGTGGATACAGCAGCATATGAACATGATGATTCAGCTTTAGAAGATGCAATATAGTTTGTTAGAAGGGAATGACTGGAAATAGCTGTAAGTGAGGCAGCATATACATTTATTGATCAGGAATCAGATTTAGGTATCATCTACAAAAAGCTAGGCATGGTAATAGGGAAGTACTGGGAGAAGTTCTTAAAATCTACTAAGAAGACATGAATAAGAAAAGCCAACACATCATCAACTGAACCTCCAAAGAACACAAACAGTAAACACAAATGAGCAGCCCAATTGGATGAACATTATCACAAGGAGGGCAAGTTGTATAAAAGCTGGAAGATTCTGAACTTATATATTTCAAGTATTATATTGGTGCATGTCATCTATTTATAACTGTATTTTACTTTTGCAGAGCAAAGTCACAAATTTGCATTTTAGGGACATTTTATGACCTTAATAAAACTTGACAAATTTTTATTGTACAAAGTTGAAATTTCAGAACATAAAATAGGCTGTATTGAACTAACATATTTCCTATTTTCTTCAACGTAGCCATCTTAGTGTGACAAATTTGATGGTAAACAATATGAGATACCTGGAAATAAAATTTTGGCCTTCTAGCACTACTGTTTGCTGAACTTTAGTATTAAGTAGCTGATTTTTTATTCTGGTGATCATTGTGGATTATGTACCTCTCAAAAGTAGGTTTTTAAAAAAAAAAATCATGTTACATATAGGTACACATGTGGCAAATGTGTGTACCTAAGGCAGAAGAGGAGAAAAGATACATTATTTTAAGCTTGATAGTTGTATTGTACATAGTGTTGTTAATTGAAGTTTGGCATTAAGTTCCTTTAGTCATTTTTCAAAAATGAATTTAAAAAAATATCTATCACTGATGTTCATAATCTTTAAAAAACTGTTTTTTTAAGACCATATTTGAGATTTGGCTGGCAATTCACTTGTTTGGTTTTATGTTTTATGTATTAGGTCATTACAAAAGTTTTGTCGGATTTATATTATGTTAATTTGGAATTCCTTTTTTGCAGGCTTGTGAAGGTGTATGTAGATAAGTTGCATATCATTTTGTAGCCTGTGCTTTAGCATACATTATGCAAAACTACCTTTTTAAAAATTATAAAATGGATATTTGTTTCAGGGTTCTGAGTGAAGCATGGATAGAAAAGTTTTTCGTGCCAGTTTGCTTCACAAGTTCTAACTAGGCCACAAAGTGAGTGAGGCAACTCGTAACATAAGCAAGCACGGGGCGAGGACACAGCAAATGAGTGCACAGTACAATGATGGATTGCAAAGTTTTGATAAGGAGATGTGAACCTCAAAGATAAGGAAGGTAGCTGACCATCTGAAAGCCTCAGTTGAAGCCAGTCCAAGAAAAACAGTATGAGAAATTGCTAGAGAGCTTGATGTAAGCAATAGAACTGTTTCCTGGCATCTTGATGCAATCAGCCAGGTGAAAAAACTTGATAAGTGGGTGCCTCATGAGTTGAATGAACAACAACAAAATCATTGATTGGAGATCTGCTTTTTGCTTGGCATAAGAAACAAAACCTGGCAAAACCATCACAGCTGAAAGATACTGTTGTGAATTAAACGTTCACCAGAAACTCTCAATGACAACTAGCATTGGTGAATCGAAGAGGTCAAATCCTACTCCATGACAATGTGGGTCATTATGTTTCAAAAGTGACTCTTTAGAAACTGAACAGATGGGGTACGAAGTTCTCTCACCCAGCCTATTCACTGGGCCTTTAAACACCTGGACTGCTTTCTCCTTATGAAATCCTTCTCCAACCAAGCAGCAACTGAAACTTCTTCCAACAGTTTATCAACTCCAGAAATCTAGATTTTTTCAAAATGGTATAAATGTGTTTGTAACTCATTAGCAGTAGTGTATTGATTGTAATGGGACTTACTTTGATTAATAAGCTTCAGCAACGATATGAAGTCTCGTTGTTGCGGTAAAAAAAAAACCGACAAAACTTTTATAACAGCCTAATTGAAATGATTTTTTTAAAACTTTTTGACAATATACTAAAAATTTTTAATTGATTTTAAAGTGATAATACAGTTTGAAAGAGCTGTTTTTAGTACATTGTGTTCACCAATTTTAAGCTGATTTTATCTTTAGCTCCTTTTCCCCATGCTGTCATTGTACGTGGCATTACAAAGTTCTGATTATGTATCCTCAATTGTAGATTATTATAAGTAAGAAGATGTATCCAATTAGTGCCATAGTGACTATGAACTAGTGGATCAGTTACTGTATTGATAATGGTCACTTAAGCATACCTTACAACAATGTTTTCAAAGCATTAGGACAAATATCAGTCATCTCTGAATCATTGGATAAAATCTAAAAATAGTTTAAAGCATTTTGAGGTAAAATTATTGCAGTAGAAGTGGCTTCATTTTTCTAAGTAATGATTATCATTGATATACGTAAGTATACCCAGCAAAAAAAAACATTGTGAAGCTAAACTTTCTAGAAGAATTTTTAGACACATTTATAAAATTTCCATTATAGCTTTTTTTTTTTTTTTTTGATAATTTGGCCATTAGCTCAAGCATTGGGGTATTTTGATTGCCCCCATGTCTAGGCTCTGTTTGCTGTCAGCTTTTAGAGGAGTTTCCTCAAGGTCAACTGGTTTCTCTTGTCTCTAATAAAAATAGAACAAAAAAATCCTCTGTACAGTTCTTGGTTTTATCCACATGCTGCTTATATCCTCCTTTTAGTTTTGTGTGAATACAAAGGAGAGGGCACTCTTTTTGTTAGAATTACATTTCTTATGCCAGTGATAAATATCATTAATATTCAACAACAACTTTGATATGTGCTGGATCCTTATCTAGAACATGGTGTTTCAGCTTATCAGGGTTTCTAAAAACACCAAAAAGCAGCAGCAAAATGTTTAAATGATGGGTTTCCAGTATGTCTTTAGTGGATGTGCTTAGTAGTTGTCTATTGACATGGGATTATTTAAAGTGTTTTTGTATGCAATCTGAATCTAATTTTTATCTGCCTATAGTTTAGAAACCTTCCCACACTGCTACATTCCAAAAATGCATGATTTCCTACAGTGAGGGGGCTAACCCTTTTAGTATGATCTCTCTTATCTTTGAGTATTTCACTTCATCTGCCATACTTACTGATTTGATAGCTAAATGTTTGAAAGCGACTGATGATGATGATGATCAGAAGTTACCATGAGTTGTTGCATTATGGGAAGCTTTTTAATTATCAAATTCAGAATGCATATACAGCTGCTGTAAGAAAAGCAGTATTCATTATATCTATTAAAAACTATCTGATTGTTTAGGTGTTTAAGAATGTGTTTGTATTCATTGCATTCTTTTTCTTTAATTGCAGTTTCCATTGTAGTTTTTTTTTTTTAATAAGCTTGACTTTTTTCTTGAGCAAGAAGAATAGCAGAAAATCCATGTCATTATTGTTATGATTTCAGAGAAAACCTGTTGCTTTTGCTGTAAGAACAAATGTTGCTTTTGATGGAACTTTAGATGATGATTCGCCTGTTCATGGTTGTGCCATAAGCTTTGGTGTTAAAGACTTCTTGCACATTTTGGAGGTTAGTCATTCTGTTTGTCTTACAGGTAGAGATGAGTTCAAAAACTTTTAGTGATGTGTGGATATACTTAATTAAGGAAAGCAGTAACTGTATGAACAACCAATCATCAGAGGGCTTTCACCTTTTGTTTATTTTTAATAAATGAGTTAATTTTGTTAGAATAGACTGAGACACATTCTTCCTTGTGTAATATTTACTTTTATTTATTTTTATCAGATATCGACAAGCATAGAATACATCCCAGCCTGCCTCTCAGCTATAATTCAAACTGAAAACTTTAATATTCTGACTTTAAGCAAATGCTTAAATTTAAATGTATTATTCTTTTCCTCAAATATGTATTGCATAACTTTCAAAACAAAATTTGTAACTATAATACCATTATATACTATACACTGATATATATTAAGGCTTGTCACATCAGACATTTACTGCACAGACTAGTAACAAATTTTAACATTGGGTACAAACACCAGAAATTTGTTTTTTATAAAAAAAACAAAAAAAAAATAGTTTAGCTCTTCTGTTTTAACCTCTTAAGTGCGTATGACAGGTATATCTGTCATGACTAAAGGCCATCTTCACCCAGTGCATATGACAGGTAATAATGTCATTTAGGACTGCCTCCCAGTGGGTCACGTGGAATGCGGTCTATTTATTATTTTACGGTCAGGTGCTGCCACTAACTGGCCCACTTTCAATGTTGTGTCCACATTTTGCTTACCATAAAAACGACAATGTTGCAGAAAAAATACAACTGTCAGAAAAGGTGGTTTTGAACTGTGCTATGGACAGGATGATCTCTTTTTTTGATGATAGTGATGATGATTATAGAGATGAGGGATATTTGCAAAGTCAGCAGTGAGGATAGTAGTGACAGTGAAACTGAAAGTTATGATAATGTTGTTCCTGCACCACGGAGGTGTGGACAACAACAAATATATAACCAGGACAGTGTTCCTTGGCATATATATGGTCATGTTAGGGACAGTTTTCCATTTTTTAGGAAATCCAGGAATCAAAGTGAACATTATTGATCAGACTGATCCTTTAGAATTTGTTGAACAATTCTTTGATGACAATATTGTAGGGTGGATTACCGAACAGACTAACCTTTTTGCTCAGCAAGTCACGCAGAGTAAAGAGAGTGAGCTAAAAAAAATCATTCATATGCTAATGAGTGGAAAGTAAATGATGCTGAAAAAATAAGGGTTTATCTAGCCTTCCTCTTGTTATAAAGAATTGTATTCAAATCAAATCTAAAAATGTACTTTACGAATGAACATATTATTGAAACAATTTTTCTGTGATTCTATGGATAGAGATCCTAATTTGCCTAGAAAATTCAAAGCCATTTCCACAGCTTTTTCAGAAAAGATTATCCTCTGTGTATGAACCTGAGCAGAGCATAGCTGTGGGTGAATCTCTAATGCTATGGAAAGGAAGGAAGGTTGAGGTGGAAGCAGTAAGTCCCATTGAAAAGGTCTTGGTTTGAAATAGAGTCTTACAAATTGTGTGAATCTACATCAGGGTACATAGGGGACTTTGTCTGCCCAGAAGCTAGTACAGAATTTCGATATGAATATGCAAATGAGCAGCTAATGAGAAATAAGGTTGTGCTCTCCCTTGTCCAACATGTTCTTGAGAAAGGCTATTGTATAAATATGAATAATTTCTTTAATTTTCATGCATTTTATGACAAGTTGTGTGAACATAAGACTGATGTTATACAAACTCTCAGAACAAATAGGCATGGAGTTCCAAAGGAACTAAGCTCCAAGACACTACAAAAGGGTGAAATCGTGGCAACTTATGGTTCTCAAATGGAGAGATAAGAAAGATGTGTATATGCTTAGCACCTATTATGATTCTACAACTGTAGAAGTTAGAAGTAGGAATACAAATAAGGTGAAACCAAAGCTATGTGTTGACTACAATGATACAATGGGAGGTATTGACTTGAGTTATGCCTTTTTGTCGTCCTATCTGAGTGCAAGGAAGCAGCTGATAAAGTATGCACTAAATTCCTATATTCTATACAAGAAACTGGGTGGTACTCTAAGCAGGCTAGACTTCATACTGAAATTAGTTGGGAGACTGCTGGAGAAGTATCTCAAGGAAAAAAAACCAAAACCAAAAGGGTGACCATCATTTGGGGACACTCCTGTATGCTTCACTGCCCATAATTTCCAAGTTTTATACCTCCTACCCTAAAAAAAGGACAAGCCTACTTGCAGATGTCATGTCTGCTTTAGTAAGAATAAAAGGAAAGAAACTATGTACTGTTGTAGAGGATGTGACAAGCTTCTCTGTGCCTTACCATGCTTTGAAATTTACTATACAGTTTTTAAATATGGTGTCCATGCGATATAGTGAAAGAGTTTTCATGAAAAATGGGATTTTTTACTCCTATGTAAGTTAGAACACTTTGTAAGTTTTCTATAACATTTCATGTACATTAGTTAGAACCAAGACACAGTATATGACATAAAAAGTGAAAATAAGCTCATTTTCAAACATCTCTTCCTCACTGGGTGGGTACTAACAAAAATCTAATCTCGCACTTAAGAGGTTAATACCCATTATTATTTTTTTTTGCTGTAGTATACCCATAATATACTGTAAATGTATTTCAGTTGTAAGAGAGAGAACTTTTATGGCTTCTATTGCTACAGAATTCTTTTTATTTGCCCACCACCAATTTTCCTATATAAAAATTAATAAATTCAGAAATTTGCATGTTTAAGGGTTTATAAGTTATCCATATAATATGTGAATATAATTTCAGTGGTCAGAAAAGCTATAACTGATATCTTGTTGTCTTGTAGAATAGTTAATGCTGATCATATGATTATTGCCTTCACATATACATTGGAAGACAAAAAGAAAGTTAGATAATTCATTGTTATATTATACAATATAAACAACAGAAACCACTACACTATGTGACTCTTAATTGTAAATATAAAATTTTGTAAAAAAAATATTCCTTTTTAAAAAAACAATAGAACTAATAAATATGCCTGAGATTTTTATCTCCTGTTGTTTCTACCTAGAAAACTTCATTAAACATTTAAATTTTCTTCTAGATAAATTCTTGTTTGGGCTGCTAACAGTGATTTTCCAAAACTAATCTATATGTAAATCTAAAATGTATGAACAGCTCTGCACTACTCAATTCTTAATTATTATTTACCTTTTCAGAAATTTAGCAATGATTGGTGGATCGGCAGATTAGTGAAGGAAGGCTGTGATGTTGGTTTTATTCCAAGTCCTGCCAAACTAGAAAACCTGAAACTACAACAAACAAGCTCAAGCAGAGCAGGCAAATTTTACAGGTTTGTTATGTAAAATATATTGCAGTGTAAAATTTGAGCATTTCCAGTGGATAATCTGAAATTTTTTGGACTCTATGCAAGATCCAATCTTCCTAAAAGCCATAGAACAGGGGTGGGCAAACTACGGCCTGCGATGTCAATTTGTGCGGTCCAAGACATTCTCTCACAGAATAACACGCTTAACGAGACTACGAGATTTTGCAGCCATGTTTAAACAGAAACAGACGATAACAATGGACGTAGTATTATTTTAAAATCTTTTAATATATATATATATGTTAACATATATTTCAAATTTTGTTATCCTAACAATGAGTGCTACAAAAAAAAAAGGAAAATTGAAGATGAATGCCCTATGTTTAACAATGAATGGATGTACAAATATTTATCTACAAATATTAGAAGTGAAGCAGTGTGCCTAATATGCCATAACAGTATTGCTGTTTTTAATGAGTACTAGACGACCCGTGAACCCGTTGGGTTCCCATTGTGACAGCGGTTGATGACAAAAAGACGACACAATTTTAATTTTATCGAGTGATCAAACTTTACATCAGGAGTCATTGTTTAATGAAGCACGCGTTTAATCACAACATTTGTATTCAAAATAACCGCTAGCTGCGTCCTATGTCACTGCTCTCGACCAATTAGGATTGGACTTTCCTCGTTCTCGATAAATTAGGACAAAGGCAGCCGCTAAATTCAAACACGGTGGTTTGCTAGTAATAATTACAAAAGTCTTAATAATTCCATTATTCATTGCCTGATTTAAACAAAACTCGCTACTGCACACCACAGTCGGATGGTGAGTAAGGTGACCGTAAAACTATAGCGCTTTCTTGCACCATTTAGACGGAGTTTCAGGAACAGACATACATACAAGATCAGAGTTTTAGTAATATATAGATAACTTTGAAGAGACATTTTCAGACTAAGCACAGAAACATTGGAAGTAATTTATCAGAAAGTGAATTACAGCGAAAAACCAATGACGTGTTGGGAAGTTTAAAACAACAACAAACTTCTTTTGTAAAACAAACAGCCATACAAGAAACTGCTACAAAGGCCAGTTTTGTGCTTGCTTATAAAATTGCCAAACATAACAAAGTGTTTTCTGAAGCAGAATTTTTAAAGGACTGTTTGCTTGATGCTGTCGATGCTGCACGGCCATAAGTCAGAACAAAAATAGAAGCTATATCTTTGTCAAGGAGGACTGTAGTTCATCGTATTGATGCCATTTCGCAGAATCTGTTAGAACAGCTACTTGAGGCTGGCAAGTCATTCGAGTGGTACTCATTGGCACTAGATGAGAGCGCTGACATACAAGACACAGCACAACTGCTTGTGTTTAGAGGAATTTACGATAATTTTGCAATTACTGAAGAGTTGCTGTTAGTTGAACCATTGAAGGACACCACAACTGGCCAAGATTTGTATGAATGTGTTAAAAACTGCTTGGATGGATCTGGTTTACCTTGGAACGAGTTGGCAGGCATTAAAACAGATGGTGCACCTGCATTAACAGGAAAACATGTTGGCCTCATAAAGCTGCTTAATGACAAAGTGAAAAGTGAGCATCCACTTCACACTGTGTTATCATTCCATTGCATTATTCACCGGGAAAGTCTGTGTAAATCTGTCCTGGATTTCAAACATGTGAATGATCCTGTGGTACTTAATCCGAGCCAGGTGGCTAAATCACAGACAGTTCAGAAATCTGCTGGATGATATGGAGTGCGAATACTCAGATGTACTGTATAATAGCAATGTACGCTGGTTAAGCTGGAATCTGAGAGAATAAATTTTGCTCTTTCTTGAAATGAAGAACATTAGTTGTGAATTTTTAAGTAACATGGAAAAGACAGAATGGGTGTGTGATTTAGCGTTCACAGTTGATATTTTCGACAAACTGAATGAACTGAACATTAAGTTATAAGGCAAGGGTGTTTTTGCACATGAATTGTTTGTGGAAATTATATCATTTCAAGTGAAACTAGCACTCTTTTCCAAACAACTAGAGTGAGCACAACTTTATGCATTTTTCCCTTGTTACAGACATGGACTGTCCCACAAGTCTGTTCAGTGAAATACAGTCAGCTGGTATCTGCTTTAAAAGATGAGTTTTCAAGGCGGTTTGCTGATTTTAAATCTATGGAAGATCAGTTCAATTTGCTGAGGTACCCCTTTTCATTTAATATTGAAGCAGTATAAAATGATCTCCAGTTGGAATTAATTGATCTCCAAGCAGACAATACTCTGAAGGAGAGTTTTAAGAATATGAAACTGACTGAATTCTATGCATCACTCAGTACAGAGAAGTTTGGTAATTTGAAAAAGTTTGCCAGAAAAATGTGTGCATTCTTTGCTTCAACCTATATTTGTAAACAGACTTTCTCATGTATGAACATTAACAAATCAAAGAACAGGTCTGTTCTAACAGACTCAATTTTGCATTCTGTCTTGTGTATAACTACAAGCATGCTGATTCCTGACTACAACAAACCTGTGCAGGATTGTGTGCAAATGCATAAATCTCACTAAGAGTTTAACTGTTCAATAACATTTATGAAGCAACATAACATTAAATTCAGTTTTATCTGTTACTTTCTTTGTGTACCAAATAATACAGTTGTATGAATAATAATTGGATTTTTGTGTGAAAATAACTTTTATTAAATCTATTATTTAGTAAATTTAGTTTTTTGTCAAATGCGGCCCGCTAGAGACCTTACGGATGTTTCATGTAGCCCTCGGGGAAAAAAGTTTGCTCACCCCTGTCATAGATTGTTTAAAATAAATTCATATCTGAGTCTTTGCCTTTCAACTGTGAAAATATTTTCTTAGTTCAACCTTCATATGGAGGTAGAGACTGAAGCTGTATTATCTTATTACCAACAGACAAACTTAACCCTGTCTCTCCAGAATCATATAGTTATATTATTTTAATTTATACTAGAGTATAAGGAAATGAGAAGAAAAAAAATTCAGTGTTTCAATAGGAGGAACATTTTTTTCATAAACATCATATAAATTATATAATCTCGTTTTCTTTTTCAGCAAGACCAATTCTTCTTCAAATATCGATAATTTTTTAAGTAATACATCAACTTCTAGAGGATCCACACCTCCAACTCCTGGTGAGTACAAAAATTTTCTTGAAATCAAGATTGCAAATATAATTCTTTCCATTTCTTTCTTTCTTTTTTTTTAAGTGAATTTAGTTTAGTCACTTTGAATAAACTGTCAGATAGGTGTTAAAATACATTAACATTAGCAAAAAAAGTATTTAAAATTTAATGTGTATTTTAAAATTGTTTCTTTATATTACAGCACAGTTTTTTTGTTGGTCTGTTCAGCCATTCATCAAAGTTGAATGTGTGATGATAAATCTTTTTAGTTGAAACTGGAAATTTTACTACTGGCACAATAAGTTATTTCAAAACACTGACTTACAGATGAGTTATTGGTCATGTGTTTACATATAAAAACTAGATGGTTAGTTCAGGCACTCCCCTTTACCTTGTTAGCAGAATTAATTAATTAGAGAATCGACATTTTTGGTATTATCCTGAGGAGAGTCCATTGGTATTATTAGTTTACAGTAGACATACTTACTTTTGGCTAGTAAAAGTTGCTGGAGTTAATCTAGAACCTGATATTTTTCATATTTTGACATTTTTCAGACTAACACTTTAGTCTACTGGATCACCAAAACACCTGCCCAATTATAGATAGGTTTAAATATCCCAAAAGTTACTTTCTTTCATTAAGGGAAAACAAAACAGGTTCTGCTGTCCTTAAAACTGGGTTTGCTTAGTATGCTGCATTCCACAGCTGTGTGGATTGCCTCTCTACTTTTTTTTAAGTCATTGCCACTCACTTTTCTAGTTGACCTAGCTGTTCTGTTCTACACTAATGGGTCTTTTTTTGTTTGTCACCAGTGTATTCCTAACCACAACCACAGGTGATATAGAGTAAAATATACCCTCAGTGCAGTGGTTCCAAACCTTTCTCAATGCTGGCACCCCATCTGATTTTGAAATGCTATCCCGCACCTTAGAGTTAAAAGTAAAAAAAAAATTGAATATTTTCAGGTCGGATTATTAAGTACCAATTAATGAGTACATTTAATTAACACCAATTTTTGAAAAGAAGAAAAATACCTATTCTACCAGAAAAGAAAACACGTTATCATGAGTCAAAAATTTATTTTCACACAAATTAGACACATATATTATCGAAAATTCATATCAAATCCAATCAATGTGACATTTGTTCTTGTTTCTTTGCAATTATGTCTGAAATATGTGGTTTCTTTTTGCTGAGAGTGATGTGCATGTCATGCTGAGCATTGAGGTGATTTTGAAACTTGCTTTTCACATGAAGAGGCGAAAACCCCACTTCGCAAAGATATGCTATTGCGAAGGGAACAAGTACAGTAAGTGCTTTCTTGGAAATGTTTGGGAATCTGCTATTTGTGATGCCCAAAAATTTTTCAAAGTCTTCACTTCGAAATCCATTTTTGTGGCTTGATCATTTTGCATGTCAATTATTTCCTCCTTGAGAGGGTCTTCGTCAGGCATGTCGCTTAACTGAAAGAAAAATGGGTTCCTTATCCAGTGGTCGCTGGCTTCCAATTTTCCTGCAGAGAAATAGCCATCAAAGGCATTTAATAGCTGTTCAAGGTGAATGCCTATTGCTGTAGCAACTTCTGGAAGTAGTGATAACTAAATTTCCCTTCTCAATATTTCTCATCCACAAAGGAATTTTAGCTTTGAAGGAAGCCAATTTTTCATGTGCAATAACTACGTTTTTATTACTTCCTTGGAGGGAAATATTTAGTTCATTCAATCGAGTAAATACAAGTTCTGGGGAATCAAATGAAGAAAAGAGATTTACCTTTTGTTCCTTTAAAAATGTCTTTATCTTCTCACAAAGCTCAAATATACGTTGCAAGACACGTCCACAGGATAGCCATCTCACCTCCGTGTGGTACAGTAGAACCATGTGTTCAGACTCAATGCTTTCATAAAACCCTTGAAATAGACGATGGTTCAGTGAACATCCTTTAATTACGTTAACAATTTTCACACAAGTTGACAAAACGTCTTGCAAATTTTTGGTAAATTCTTCGCTGCTAATGCATACCGATGAAGCAGGCAGTGTGTGACACGGACCTCAGGAATTTCCCATCTCATGAGTGCCACGAATCCAGACTGATTTCCAAGCATATTAGGAGTACCATCTGTACATATGGAGCCAATGTTGTTCATATCTAATCCATGTTTTAAGAAAAATTCTTTTATGAGGTTGAACACATCTTGGCCTTTTATGGTGGTCTTTAGTGGCTCACAAAATAGAATGTGTTCTAATACATCTTCATTCTTGACATAACAAACAACAGCAATCAGTTGGCTACAATGTGAAACATCTGTAGATTCATCCAATTGTAATGATATTTTCACAGGAGTCGTCTTGATATCAGTAATCACCTATTTCAAGATGTCTTTGCTCATATCAACTATTCTGTTCCTGATGACATAGACATTGGTACTTGTTGCACCTCTCTTTCCGCAACTTTCCCAGAATGATCTTTACAACTTCAAGGATACATGGCTTCACTAACTCTTCAGCGATGGTGTGAAGTTTTTTCGCGTTGTCCACCTGATACGCACCTTGATAGGATGCTTCAAGAAGAGGCTTTTCAATTGGTACAAATCCTAATTTTTGAATAGTTCCTTGATGATCGAAGCATGCTTTCTTCACCTTCAGTGATTCTTCGTCGTGTCCGGCTTCCCTACCACCATGTACTCTGTTGAAATGTTTGTTGACTTTGGAAGGTTTAAAATTTGCATTTGAAAATATCACTTAACATAAAAAGCATTGAGGTCTTTCCATTCCCATTTCTCTCAGTTGTACATGTGAATCCAAAACGATAGTAATCATCATTCCACTTTCTTTTCTTCGACATTATGGGTCTCTGAAAAAAATTAACATGAGACGTAAATAGTAGGCGTATGTGTAATAAAAAAATTTTAAAACAAGAATCACAATAGTGAATTAAATGAAGATCGTAATCAATATTCTGCTCCTGAATTTAGACGTGTGAAGACGCGTATTCCTTAGATAACAATGTAATAATCCAAACCAGGTAACAAAGTAAATATCCAACACACAGACAACACTTACACTGTTGGGTGCAAAATCCGTTTCAGTAGCAGAGTTTATAAGGCCTGGTTCCCAGTGGTTTTAACCAATGGGAACATAGCCCAATTACGCCAGTCTCAGTTTGCGTAATAGTTTAAATTCCAGCTTGGGTTCCCTGCTGCCTGACCCATTGTCCAGGGTGGAGAGACAACAACCTTGGGCCTATGGCCACCAGTCTTGCGCATTGTTTCAATGCCTGAGCAACAGGAAACCACTGGGGGCTGGCGACACCAGAGCGAGCCAACCCGTAGGGACTATGATGCAATTGGGCGGCCAATGGCTACAACACAAATAACACCAGTACAAAATAACATGTGAGCAGCAGAGACCAGTGTGTGTATACGCAGCAAGAGCTGGCAGAAGAGTGAACGTGAATCAGAGTATGAGTTTCAGTTGGTAGCAGTGCATGCTGCCATCAGCTATGGCGGAAATGCTAGTACATGCTGCTGACAGCAATAATGGAGGGGTACTGAAAGGCAGCGGCTCTACCGATGAATTATTTAGTAAAAACGGCAACGGCAAATAAACAAAAAAAGTTATTTTTCTCGACCCTATCCTCGCACCCCAAGAATTAAATACCACACCCCAGGTTGGGAGCCACTGTCTTAGTGACTTATATATTGAATTTCTTTGCAGATTTGAGCTAATGTTAAGTTTCTTTAATGTATGGAATCTCAATCTGTTCTTTTGCAGATGTTAATCTGTTTGACTGCTATCTTATCTGATGTTACTCTTCTGTTTCATGTTCTGCATCCTGACATTCTTTTTGCTATTGTTGTAAAGGCATGCAACTACCATAAAGTGCCATATATTATACACTATTGTATGTAATACACACGATCTGTAAAAACCCCAAAAAACACAATTCCCGTTAATACACGGGCATGTTTAGCTCATATTTCAGGTGCCATCAGATTTGGCCAACCTGAAGGAGAATGGGTGTTATACAACAGACAAATGGCCATCTTCAACTTAAAATCAGCTTGAGAAATTACAATTTCTTTCCTTTAGTGGGGCCATCTGGAATAAACTAAATGTGGAGATATTTTATGGGATGTACATAATAGTTTCACAAAAATCCGAAAAAATTCACTCCTCAGCTGCAGTAGTGACCTGGTAAATCAAATTATTGGAATGCACAAATCAGATTTTCATGAATACCTCAGGCATTACAATATAGTGTTCAGAGGTCTTCATGAAAAAATTCCATTTCAATTACTATGCCACCCTTGTTTATTATGCCACCTCATCTACTATGCCATGGAATAGTGACCAAAATATTACAGTAACATGTATATAAACTCCACATGGGGATAATCTTCATTCAGTGCCTGTTTCTACACACTGTTAGACACTACCAAGCTGCCAACGTGACGTATGAACTATACTGCTGTAGATAAACTCCAAATGATCAACTATGCAGGTGAACACAGCAACAGAGCTGCAGCCCAAAGGTTTGGAGTGAATGGGGCCAACATCAGGTCCTGGCGACATTCTCAGGAGAAGATTGAAGCCGTGCCGTGTTCAAAACGTGCCCTAGGGGGCAAGTGTGCAGCCTATCCCAAGCTTGAGAAGGGGGTACTTCGTCGCTGAAAGGCACATGTAGGGTGTGGAGGTTTCCACCACAAAGATATGCATGCATGCACTTTCTGTCTACAAAACTCAAAAAAAAACTCAGTCTGTGCCTGACTTTAAGGTATCTCAGAAATGATGTGCATGCTTCATGACCTGTAACCAACTGAGCATATGCCAGCAGACTACCATTGCCCAGAAGCTATCTGATGATTACGAAGATCAGCTGTTGAAGTACCAACAGTTTGTCATCACACTGAGAAAGCAACATGACTACCCCCTAAGTCTCATGGGGAATGCCAACTAGATGTACATGATGTTCAACCATCCCTACAACAGCACAGTAATCCCCACCAGGTCAAAGACCATCACCATGAAGACGACTGGCCACGAGAAGACCTGCTTCACTGTCAAACTGGGGTGTATGACTGACGGAAGTAAACTCCCACCATATGTCATCTTCAAGAGGAAGATTATACCAAAGGAACAGTTCCTCAGTGGTGTTGATGCCAAGGGGTGGATGGATGAAGCTGTCACACTAGACTGGGTGAACACCATGTGGGGCAGACAGGGTATGCTGCACTGCAAGCTTCTGTTGCTGGATGCCTTCGATGAAGACAGCTCTGAAGAACTCTGGCACAGACCTCGCCATCATCCCCGGGGAAATGACATCCATACTGCAGTTCATGGACATAGCTTGCAATCACCCAGTCAAGCATGGGGTCCAGCAGAGGTGGAATACATGGATGATGAAGGGTGAACACACCCTCACCGCCACTGGTCACATGCGCCAACCTGACATGCCCACCATTACTACCTGGATCAGAAATGCCTGGGAAGAAGTCAACCCCGAGACCAAGAAGGGATTCCTCAGTTGCTGCCTGTCCAATGCTATGGACAGAACTGAAGATGACATCCTGTGGTGTGAGCTGAAGGGTGATGTGGCAGTAGAAGCATCAGAGGGCAATGACAATATCTACATGACTGATGAACAGTTCTTGCAGTGGAGGGAAGAAGACAACGGGGATGAGTTTGATAGGTTTTAATCTAGACATACATCATATCAATGCATCTCACTTATCCTGCATTATGTTTATCGATTTCATCGAATTTCAATAAAATTGAGAAAAAAATATTACTGGCGTTTTTGTTTTTGCGGTTAAATTTTACACAGAGTTTCAGTATGAACTGAACTTCCTGTTCTGTTTCTACCCATTTCATTGCCAATATCAGTGATACTCAACCCAGTGACATTCAATACTCATATCTCCCAAAACACACAAAACAAGACACGAACAACTATCTTTTAATGATGTTCAGTCAAATTTCTACGTGGGATTTTCTAATGTGTATGTATGTATTATTGCTCGCTCATCTGTCACTGGCGATGGCCCCAGCAGTCTAGAAAAAAGTCTGCGGTCTGATATCTTGTATAATGCGCACCCAATTTTGAAAGGGTAAATTTTCTTGAAAACACCACGTATAATGCACAGCACTTTACGGTATTCATTTTTTTACTACCTGGTGGTGATTTGTGAGTGTAGGAAGTTCCCAGTATGCATTCTCTTCCTATACACACTGATAATTAGTTTGACATCTTTCCCGAAAACCAGAACATCATCTGAATTTGATAGCTTGGTTTTGACATTCTATGAAATTTTTGTTCTCTTTTGTCATGTGGCTAATGAGGAAAGTGTCATCAAAATATCTCAGCTATTCATGTTCACAATCTTCCATACATATATTTGCAAGGATATGGATAGAGAATTGAGCCCTAACCCTTTTGTTTCTTCATATAAAACATAATATAATTAAAAGTATGTTGTTGTTACAACATTGTTAATTCAATATTTCCTCAATCCTTAGGCTAGTTCTTCTATTAGAGTCTTCTTCAAGTCTAATTCTTGTGATTGTTAACACCTCATTAGTTGGAATGGTTGTGAACAGACTTTCTGTGTCAAAGCTGACTGTCATGCGTCCAGGCTAGACAGTGGACTGACGACTTAATGATGCATGCAAAATGAGGAGTTTTTAATGTAGGAGGTGCTATGTCTAACTAGAGATGTCAGAATTTTATGAAGATGTCTGGCCAGAAGAACGTAGAGTGAGTCACTACTGCTTTGGGTCTCAGTGGATTATCATCATCATTACAGTTTTTTGGAAGACCATATATTTTACCTAGTTTGCTAGCAGAATGAGATGTAAGTCTGAATATTTTGGTGGTCATTTTTGCAGAGCTTCATGTTAGTCTTTAGTTTTCTTTCAATGGATGATGTTGGATTCTTGGACAGTTTATTTGATTATTATCTCTGAGACCCACAGTAAGTTGAAGACTTGATTGACAGTTATTTTGTGGTCTTCACAGATACGTAGAGTTGTCTGTTTTTATGACCAGGACAATTGGAGATGCCTGATGTAGTTCCCACCTTCTGAAGCTTTCCTAATTCTGACTCCATCTTGGGACAGAGTTAAAATGGTAGTGAGCATGGCTTGTAAAACTAGGGATGGCATTTTTGGATCTACTGTAAGTCAAACTTCACTCTTCCTAAGTAACAAGTCAGAATAGTTATGTACTGCCTGAAAGTGTGTATCTGTTTAAGTGATGCTCACTGTTCGTGTAATGACTGCCAGTCCACTTAACTCTTTCTCAGCAACAAATATTCTATCTGAACTAGAATCTTTTCAATGGGCTTAGCCCTTTCTTTCATGTAGGTCTCCATAATTACATTGGTTTTCTGGATCTTTGGTATTGTACACCTCACTTTAAATTGTTCTTTTGGATTTTGTCATCCCATTTACCAATGGTTTGCCATTGACTTCTGGTTATCATAATGGAGTACTAACAATAGAAATCCTGTCTACAGTTTCACTGTCTTCACCATTGTACTCACAAATATGGCAGAAGATGATTGTTGTTTATTAAGTTTTGTCACCTGGCTGGTATTCTTTCTTCTTTAACAAGCCCTTGCCAAATGGCTACCAAACACAAAGATCACATTTATAATTTTTGTACGTGAAATCTGCCTAATATGGTCTTGGTCACTATAGTAGTAGTAAACCTTAGCTTAAGCAGCCCTTGAGACAGATAGTTGTTGAGCTGTGACTGTGCCTACTCTTTCATTTCACTGATTCCTTCAATTACATTTTCCTTGTTTTGTTGCAATCTCTATTGCCTTAACAAAATCTAATGCTTTCTCTCCAAACAGTCTTTCCTGTGTTGTCTCGTATCTTAAAATCCAATACCAGTGTCAGGACCTCTTTCAAAGAGTTTGAATGTAGCAACAAACTGGGCTATGAAAGTCATCTTCTGATTGAGTTCTGGTGTCCAAGACTATGGCTGTCTAGTTTATAATATCCACCCAATTTCTCATCTATCTTCTCAATTTTTAGCTCTTTAGGTAATGTTGGTGCAATTATTATCTTCAAGGTCTTTATGCACCCATTCACAAAAGTAGTGATATTGAGAGAGCAGTTAAAATATCTGGCTCAAAGCAAGAGCCATTATCCTTCACAGTAACATTTTACTCCATTGGCTGTGGTAAAACATATGTGAAAGAGCACAAAAGAAAAGCCAAGCATTATGGGATTGCACGACTATAAACGGAAAGTAAAAGAGAATATCCACACAGCTATGGAAGCTTATACACTGAGCAAACCTAGTGTTACAGTCGGTAGAATCTGGGTATAGAGGAGGGTTTAAATATCTCCATAGGCACTATCTGTAATTGGGCAGATGCCCTGCTGGCACAGAAGACTAAAGCGTTGTTTCTGAAAAATACATCAAAAGAACCAAATTTTAAACCAAACTCCAGCCACTTGTACTATCCAAAAATAGAAACACATACTGGCAAACTAATAATGCCATTGCTCACCAAAACAGTCTTCCTCAGGACTTCTAATGACGGCAACAAGGAAAGAGTGTCAAAACATAGGTTGTCTAATTAGTTATACTAATTAGTGATGGTGGGAATTGCCTGAATTAATCATCTAGTTTCTGTTATAGAATTTTCTGTGAGTAGTACTCTTGCTTCCTTACAGATATGGCTAATTAATCCAGACTTTTCTCATATCTGTCATCTTGATACAGTGTTTGTTTACCTGTTTAAAAATGTTTAATAATATTTTCTATTTTACTCATGTGACTGAGTATATTTTAAACTATTGTTCAACTGTTTGAGTAGCAAAAATTCAGATTGAGCAGAATTTATGTTTGTAGGAATAGACGGTGATCCAAACGGGATGGACAGTAATGTAGGTGAAGACAGTGACAGTGTGGGAAACACGAGGACAAGTAAACCAAACATAACCCCACCTACAAAAGAGAAGAGGAAACCATTCTTTAAAAAGGTTGGTGCAACAGTCATGTGAGCACTTTAGAAGGAAGATGATCAAATTGTTTTTCTCTATAATGGGAATCCTCTGGAGTGACTGACTAACTAGTTGATCAATTTTCAGAACCCTGTGAAACTAACCACTTTTACATTTCCATGAAAAGAGAAGACTTTTTTCTAGTATTAGTAAATGTATTGAAAAAGAAATCTAAGTAAAATATGAGATAAATGAAATTTATTCACAGTGTATCTTCTGCGACTAAACACAGAGCTTTTATATACTCAGAATTGTAGCACATTGTGGACACGCTGCAGGTGTGGAGCCTCTCTTTAAAAGGATACTGAAATACCAGAAAGAGTTTCACTAGAATATTTCCAGGTTTCAATTAATTAATATGCTAAACGGTTAAGAAATATTTGATTTACCAGTTTGAGAGATTTTAATGGAATAACTTAAATTATAGTACTTAACAGTACTAACTACTTTAAAGATAAAATTGATAAGTAATCTATTTTATTTCTCTCCATTTGGAGCATTGCATAAATTATGATGGTTTCTGCCTTCTTGCAGTAACTGAACTAGGGCCCATAACTTTATTTCATATGGTCTGCAGCCATGCGTGGCCTACCACCTTAAAATGGCTTGCAAGCTATATTACTGTCACTGCAAGCATTTTATGCACTAATTGGATAATAAAGGGAAATATTTCTTACCACCTCTTCTAATTTTAGCACCCTCAATCACTTGTCACTGCCCCTTTATTATTCAGTCATAAACATGCATGTTCAGCTCACTGTCATGTTTGTATGTGGGCACATCACATAGTACAGTGATGTAAAAAGGAAAGTTCAAGTAAAAGAAAGCCACTTATAAGAAAAATTGACTATAGGAATATTCTTTTGTGAAAGTAAATGAAAAAACCTGTTTGTTGATTGTGCACTGAAGCTTTGGTAGGTGAACCTGGACCACTATTGTACGTCCAAACATTGAAAATATGTTGATTCTCTGTGGACAGATGTATTGATGAGATTGAATCCTCGAAGAAAAATGTGACTGCTCAGCAGTTTATATATAACAGGTAGAATAAAGAATTAGATGGTGTTGTGCATGCTAGCTATGCAGTGAATGAAATTATAAAAAGCCTCAAGCCTTAGATGTATTTGTTAAGGAATATATAGTACTGGCTGGAACTATTTTGTGCCTTGAGAAGAAGAAACTTAAAGAGTGTGAACTAGTTATGCAAGACTTTCTGATCAAATTTAGGATATGGCTACAAATATCAATTGGTAATTTAAAAGAGTATGCAGTAAACTTTGAAGCCTATTCTCTTTCATAGTTGAAAGTACAGAATGATTTGTATTGGTGACAGTAAGCCATCTTTGTAGGATCACATCTGATTTTGAAGTCAGATATCTTGAAATCTGTGTATAACATGACTACAGAAGAGGACATGTAACCAAACTTAAATCAGCAATGGAAGAACTTGACTTAAAACTTGATACACTGAGTGGTATCACCACTGACAGAGCTTCATCTTTGATGGGATTACATAAGGAATAGAGAAACTTTTAATCTGATTGTGTGTCACTGCATAATCCATTAAGAGAACCTGTGCACGCAGTGCGACTGACTGAAGAATGTAATGCCATTTGCAATATCAGCCATAAACTTGATCAAAAATAGATCCCTAAATAATTGCCATTTCAAAGAACTGCTGAATGATATTGAATCAGAATATTATGGTGGCCTGGTGGTGTATTTTCGTAGTGTGATGGCTCAGTTGTGGCTGAAATTGAAAATGATGATTTTTAAAATTCAGTAAAGAAGTAAGAGTGTTTATGGAGATGAGATGAAAATTTGTAGGAGAGCTCAGTAAGCAAGTGGTTAGCTGATCTCTCATTCATAACAGGGCTGAATATAAAACAGCTGGTTACTGTATTATTTCCACATGTGAAAGCATTTGAAAACAAGCACTGTCTGTGGGGAAAGTGGCAACACTGCTCGTTTTAAAACACTTGTGCTCAACAAACTGGTGTATGCAGACGCAAAATCTCAAACAAAGGAAGAATGTACTGAAAATGCATTAGAACCCTTTTGATGTGGATGTTACCAGTGCTCTTAAACATCTGCAGCTGAAATTGATTTAACTGCAAACCAGCAGTAATCTGAAAACAAAATACAACAGCTTACTGCTGATAGAATTGTACAAACAATGTGTGGAATCTCTCTCTGAGAAAGCATGCAATGAGAATTTCAAAATGAACACCAGAACTAGGTTAACAGATGTGAACCCGAAAAACCAACTCTTGTGTTCCTACTTTGGAACCAACCTGACATTAACATGCTAGTGGGAGGAAAGCAGGTGAATACTCCATGTAATTTTCCACAAGGTTAAGGTGTGACCCACCAAAAGTATTTGAAAGTCCTGTTTGGTTCTCAGTAAGGAAAAGGTTTAACTAAATAAAGCAGAACGTACACCTTAGGTTAAGTTTGAGAACATTTTCTGTTTTAACACTGAATTGTTTATTTGTGCCTCAATTTTACTCCTAGTTTCCCCCAAAAGAGTCGTAATGAAAATGTTTAAAAAATCTTGCAGTCTGAGAATATTCCTCCTTACGAAGTAGTGCCTTCCATGAGACCTGTGGTATTGATTGGACCTTCACTGAAAGGTTATGAGGTCACAGACATGATGCAGAAAGCCCTTTTTGATTTCCTCAAGCATCGATTTGAAGGAAGGTAAGATTAGATTATAGTATTTTTACAAGCAGATTTCTATCTATGTTTGATTATTTATTTTTTTACACCTGTTCTTCAAGATATAAAGTTTAATTTTTATTATAAAGGAAATGACTATAAAGAGATTCCTTTCTACAAATTCCTCAGGTTTTCTTATCATGAAAACACATCATTATTTAGATTAAATAAAAATAAATAATAGAACCAGCATTTTTGCTCAGAACAGTGACTCTCTGAAGATTGTATGAATAAGTACAGATAAATTTTTTATCCAATTTAAATCCCAGTAACAGTTTGTTTGTTTGTTGGATGTGCAGGTTTTTGCCATTGGCCTGGTTTGATTCTTCAGAGATTAGTCCATGGCATAAAGCAGCTTAACTGTATACCTGTCCAACATTACAAACAGACTAATGGTTTTGTTTAAATGTCGAGACATTCTCATATTTACTATCAGATCTATTTTTTTAAAAAAGAAACATTTTTCAAGCAGCCTTATTAACAATTCACAAATTACTGAAATAACCCTGATTTTGTTAGAAGTGTACAAGATGAGTGATTGTTTGCAGGATTATCATCACCAGAGTTACCGCGGATATTTCACTGGCAAAGAGATCATTGCTGAACAACCCTACCAAGAGGGCCATCATAGAAAGATCTAACAGTAAGAACTCAGGACTTGGTAAGTAATAGGGATAAAAGGTATAGTATCAATAAACAGATGTTATTAGTCTATAGAATTAAAGAAATATACTGTATTTTTTATTGTTTCCTGATATTTTTATGGTTTAGAAAGGATTAACAAATATTTCTTATTGTCATTATTCTAAATAATAGTAAAGTGGCATCTTGAAAAAAACACGACTTCAGAATCTGATAGTTAACCCTTTGCTACTCTATTTCTAAAACACTTTATAGCAGTGATGGCAGATTTGTTTAAATCTCATATTACATCTTCATCTTTAGTTTTTGGTTTTATTGGCTAGGCAAAAGATTTCCACAAGTGCTGTTAGGGGAGCCTATGTGAAATAGCTAAATATGGTACAGTGTTTTTTTTGTAGAAATGCTGATTTCATTATGCTTTTTGTAATCTCATTATATGCCAAATGATATAGCAGGAAACAAGGTGCATTTTATCTAAATTCTTCAAATTCATTGTGCAGTGAGTTTTTTTGTTTGTTTTTATCTCCAATATTAACAAATGCAATTATTTAAAATTCTCAGCTGAAGTTCAGGAAGAGATTGAAAGGATATTTGAACTTGCCCGAAGACTGGAAATGGTAGTACTGGACTGTGATACAATCAACCATCCCTCACAGCTGGCAAAAACATCCTTGGCTCCCATTGTAGTGTATGTGAAAATATCCTCTCCCAAGGTAAATTGCTATGAAAAATACTCTTTTGCAAGAATCTCAGTAATCTATTGCCCTTTAATTATTACAGTCTTTATATACCATTCAAAATCATTTGAATCAGAGTTAATACATCAGTTTTTGTATTTTGAAGTTATGCAGCAATGGAAACTGAACAGATAAAGATAATACTTAAGTTCAATTACTGAGATAGTTTATTATATTCGATCAGTGAAGTGCTCCCAATTTTGAGAAGTAGTTATTATTTGTCCCCTTTCCGCCCACTTTAGTACACTAGTAGTGGTATCCAGTTTGGTGCAATACCTTTTTAAAAATCATTCATCCATCCAACCTATCATATAAGATCTCAAAAGCTTTTGAAAAATAAACTTAATCTTTAATAACAAATTTTCTTGATATCTGGAAGTTGAACACTAGCAGCATTTTTGATTCTCTCGATGTCCAGAAATAATTGATAATGGTTTCACTGTCTCCTCCTTAAATAAATTGACAATTGTATTATTATTTTTTATTTGATAGGCAATATTTCTATTTAGCAGTGCGTGTCTGGCACAGGAATTTATTCAACAGTGGATGTAGATATTTGTGACTTTTCAATGATTCCTGAAATTGCAATTTAGTTTGAACAGTTTTTTTTTTCCAAAATAACTTTTTTATTTAGCACAAGGAAATCTGGCACACAAACAGTAAAAGTGTTTTCTAAATTCCATCAACTTTAATAATAATTTCTGTTAAATCCTTCATCAGAAATATTGAATCTGCCCTCTGATTTTGTGTTTTGTTACTTAATTAATCATAAACAGTACGGTATCGTCCCCATACGTAGTTCAAGCAGTATTAGGGTATCTGCTTACAATAAAATACCAGTTCAAGTATTATCTCCAAAAGGGGCATCATAAATGCGTATTTTGACACTATAACGATTTACTTCGAGTTATTTTATGTGGAATATCTGCAAAATTTAAATAGGTTCCTCTTTTTTATTAATTAATATATTGCAAAGACTGTATACCTGAACAAAAAAGATACAATCCTCTCCTGGCCCATGGAAAAAATTAGAATTTAGCGATATCTAATTCAGATGGAAAAAAACTGTTGAAATGGTAAAGTTGGTCTTTTTATGACTTTAAAATATAATACTTTAATAAATAATTCTAAAAATGAAATATATAAATAAAATGGGGTTTCATCATTAGGGTGAAAATCTAAGGAACAGAATGAGAGCTTCTTATGAGACCACCATTTGATGTATGTAAAGTTAGAAACGCAGGGGACTTCGACTGGCTAACAACCAGGCCATATGGTCAATATTAGTATGTTTATGAGCAAACTATCTAGGGCCTAACTATTTATTTTATTTATTGCATAAACTAATATTTGATATATTTTGGTAATTCAGTTTGCTTTATTAACCTCATGACTGTTTTTAGAGATACAGGAAAAGATGAAGGGACGTAAATGAGATCTCTTCCCTGCCCTTTCTTTCAATGTGCAATCTTGATTGAACTTTTCAAATAGTCATCTTTACACAGAGGAACTCTTAATTCGTCTTTAATGTTTTTATTAGATAAAACTAATAAAACTTTTTAGTAGAACTTCCAAGTAATTTTTTTGTCCAATTATTTTTATTTTTCTTGAATTATTGATTTTAATTTAATTGTTATATTCTTAGAAGTAAATAGTATGTGACTTATGCTTGATACCTAAATCCAAGTATCAACGCTTTACTGGTTAAAAATTATTGTTTTTGTATCAGTAGTAACTTGGTGTGTGTGTGTGTGTGCATGTGTGTGTGATTACTGAAGTGTTGTTGTTTGGCAGGTTCTCCAGAGACTGATAAAATCTCGTGGCAAATCCCAGAGCAGAAATATGAATGTTCAGTTGGTGGCTGCCGATAAGTTGGCCCAATGCTGTCCAGTAAGTAGCACGGTAATTATAAAGCCCATAACTGGACACTTGTTACTTTATGGTGTTGTTGTAAGTAGTAGTCTTGTGCTCTACACATGCATCTGTCTGTCAGCGTCAGTGAGAGAGAATTCTGTATAAAACTGAAACTTAAAGGCCATATTCACATTAAGTTTGGGTTAGTTCCGATACTTTATTAATATTAACTGATAAACCTGTGTTTCAGCAATCTGTTTCTGTCACTTATTTTAGTTGTCAAACATGTTGCCATTTGACTCGTCCTAGGAAAAAAAATCATTTTCTAGGTGTTTATTGGGTTTTAATAGTTCTATCACACTGGGTACCCAGTGACCTGGTAAATTCAACAACTGCATGTATGATGGCAAGAAGGCTGGATTAAAATACACTTTATTTTATAGTTTAACATCTGTGAAGTACTTCACATTCATGAGTGAAAAACAAAAATTGGTCTGATCTGGAAATGGAAAGCAGGATAATCCTGGTATTGAATTCTAATGTAAATAAAATTTATCTATCATTTAATGGAAACTGCATAATTAAGAAATAAAGCCTGACAGTTATTCTTAAATAAAGTCATTTATTATAGAAAATGATCAGTCAGCATCTGGAAATTTATCCTGGTTATGGGAGAGAATGGTTAGTAACTTTAAAAGTCATTTAAAATCTTTTTTCGGGAGTGCGTTTGAAAGAGTCGTCGTTTAATGTGCTGCTGAAGTGTTTTGTCCTTTTTTGTTGGTATGTTTCATTTTTATTTTATAGTCATTCATTAATTTGTAAGATTTTGAAATTTAAAATAAATACTTTCATTATAATTTCTTTTTCTGTTTCAAGTCATTCAAAACTGATTCATGTGGAGAGCACTAACTATTGGTGTAGAATTATCTTGATTTGTTTTTATTGCTAAAATGAATGAGATGATATTCAGTACTGTGGAGACCTAACCACGGTTACGCTGAGTTACATTTGTAAATAAACAGAAACTAAAATAATTTTGTTTATCTTTAAAAATACCATCATCCATCTTCAGAGAGAAAGTCAGGTCTGTTACTTTTAAAGAAGAAAGATTGATTTTAGTTGTAAGAATTATTAAATGTAGCTGCATGTTGCCTTTAAGCTTGTGGACATCAAACGCCCCATGTTTTTTAAAGTGTTTGTTTTTGACTTGTCCCTAGATTAATTTTTTTTTCCATTATGTAAAAAAATAACTCCTGCAAAATTCACGTTTGTTTACGTGGGCCACCTGACGTTTGAGAATTTTAGCTGCAAAGCTGCCAAATTCGTCAGGTTCAGAGACCAAATTTTTAAATGTTAAAATTCTTCATAGCTACTTACCAGATATAGGCATTTATTTTTTTTAAAATAACACCTATGAAATCAATAAAAGGAAGTAAATAAGCAACAAATGGCAATATTTTAGCCCAACTGACATGATTTTTGACCACTTCAACATTTTTATGCAAATTTCATCTGTATTACATTAACATTACGTCAACTTACATGTACGGTATACACTGTACATAAAGACAACATCGATGTTGTCAGATCTGCAGATATCATAAATAATCCATGTGGAAAAACAATCTGAATATTGTAAATAAGCAGAACAGAACTTATTTAGCTGTCAGTCCTTGCCTTGCGTTTTCGTAGATTTGGAAGAGACCGTCTGTCTTCTTCCACAACTTGAAGAACATTTTGGTAGTGATCCTCACTTCTTGATGCAGAGAGAAAATCAGAACTTAACTTCACTCCCCGCTCAGCACAGTCATTTTTCTCACGTCTCCTTAATTCTGCTTTAGCACGTTCTTTCCTCTGCTGAATTCTTTGAGCCAACACTTTATCACTGGGTCCAAATGTAGCAGTATGGTCTGTCTTCATTGATTACAGAAACTGCAAGTCTTCAGGATTTTTTATCAGTTTCTCTGCATTAGCTGGCCACAGCTGAAAAGTTTGATCAAGTTTAGTTTCAACTTGTTCTAATTTAGAGAAGGTAGCTGGTGAAGAATGGCGATTAGCAGGTATGCTTCTGAGTTTGTTGTTATCACCCACAAGCTTTATTATTTTTTCACATGCCTTGCGCTCTGTGATCATGGGAATATTGGCTTTCCCATAGAATGGCACAACTTTGAGAAGCACAATTTTTGCACACTCCCACTTTGTCTGGTTCTTTGATGTGCCCTTTTGAAGATGGTACATCATACAGCATAGTACTTGTCTGCATGTTGGGAGTCATGGGCCAGTTTTTTGTGAATCATTATCAGTAATGCCTTTTTGAAGCCCAAATATGGTTTTTGCTTTTCCTGTCCCAGGAGTTGATTGTGGTGTATTAGTTGTTCTTGCTGTAGAGTCTGACTCTGGAGTTGATGAGGTCCAGGCTCTGCTTTATCAGCCATGGTTGAGATCAAGAAAAAACACCAATGTGCAAAAGGATGTAAATATTATAAATTGAAACCTAAGTTAAAATATACCAGTTTTTTTCAAATATACCAAATAAGAAAAATGCCTACCAAACACTTTGAAAATGTACAAAATTTTTTGATTTTTGGTATATAATATACCAGTTGGCAACTTTGCTTTGATCATGGACTAATTCTAGCAACATAATTATGCAATGGAAATTCCCACTTCTTTAGATTGCATGTATATTATGCAATAGGCTCTAGTTTTAGTAAGGTTTCTATTGACCTTAAAGGCAATAGGAAATCCCAATTTCTAAAAATTTCTTCTTAATATTTATAAGACTGTGTGAAGATGTTTTGATGCACTGTTAATGGGAAACACAAAACCAAAAAGGAGAATTCATTTGTAAGATTGTTTAATTTGAGTCTTATTGTAAAGGCAACAACAATGTCATATTATCAGACAGTTTGGCAGCAACACAGTATTCAATGATATACATCTGGAATTTAGTCATTTTTCTGTAAAAAATATTGTTTTGAATGATCATATTCGTTTCAATTAGGACTATCAATATCAGATGTAGAAATCTTAGTTTGACAATTCAGTAACTTTTAATTGACTTTTATGGTATGGATTTGCATATTACCTTTTAAGCCTGCCGAATTCGACAACCTTGCAGTCAAAATTTTCAAACGCACGGTGGCCCACCCAAACCAGCTTCAAACTGCCTAAGATTTTACTGTTAGTGTTTTTCTCACTATTGGAAAACTCTTAGAGTGGGGACAGAAAAACATCTGATGGAAGGGGCATTTGATGCACCATAGACTGGACATATGTATCAAGGCAGAGAATGGATTATAGGTATCAATATAATGTGAAATACCCACTAACTTTGATCTCATGATTAATATATAGTCAGTGATCAGGTAATCATGACTTTTTTAAAAAATTGATTACTAATTACAAAATTGTAGGAAAGACTGTCCCCAATTATAACATCAGTATGCAGTTTTTAGGATATCCTTTTTTATGATGAAGGAATTAGATGTATTTTCTTCCCTTGTCATAATTATCTAATTCTTGTCTTTTAACGTACTGTGTCAAGTACAGTATTTTTATATAAATAGCTTGTGATATGCAACTAACACATAAATTGGTGTACACATTTTGTATACAAGTTTTATTATAATTCATTAATTTTGAAATTGTATCCTTTTTAGAAACAACCCGGTTGTATGAGTTATTGTAGTCAGTGAAAATACTAAAAAAAATAGTCAGATTGCAGTCATGTACATTATTGGAAATAATTATGGAAGCACACACAAGATATGTAAAAATAATGAGTAATTGTGACTGAAAGATATCTCTAATACATACACAAGGAATTATTACAGAAAGTATACAAAAGAAAATGAATATACGCAGTGCACTAGTATTTGATATGTGAACCTTGGGTATCTTGTTTTTATGGTCCCATCAGGTTATCAATGGAATGTTGTTTGAAATATTTTGTGTAGCACTTTCCACAATTCATCCAAGGAATTTGTTTGCTGTTTGACTTTCTCAGTAGTCTTATAATCCCATATAGTTTCAATAGTGTTCATATCAAGACTTTGTGCAGGCCAAGGCATCTTTGTGAATGTTCCATTTCGGATAGCTTTTACCTCATTTTGGCTGTATGTTCGGAGTCGTCATGTTGAAAAATGAATCCTTGCCCAATGACAGGTCTTCCCGAGGGAATGGCATGATGAATGAGAGCATGTTTTACTGTATCTGTTGTACACTAACCGTTATATTGGTCTCCAGCCTGCCTTTAATTATTGGAAAACAGTTCAAACTTGGACTTATCTGTAAAGAGTACCTTCTTCTAGGTTTGGTCACTGCATTGCCATTGCTTTCTGCTGCACATCCATTGAGACCACTTGGTGCTGATGTGTATCTTACTGTTCATGCAGTTAGGTTATTTACAAGATTTCTACTGGCTTATTTCTATCACAGAAAGAACCTAATAAACCTTGAGTACTCTATATCACTTTGGGCTTTCTTTCTTGACCATATCTATTATCAACAGTACCAGTTTTGCATATAACTCTTCCTGAAACGCGAAGTAGGGCTGCCGTGTGGTTTAGCTTTCACTAGCTAAAATTTTAATTTTTGTATGCTTGTCATGTGATATTTCCTTCTCAGGAACCATAGTATTCATCACACTACAATGATATCACTACCTATACTTTTATAGTTCTTTTGCTTGCGAGACAACCAATCACAGTGTACCACATCAACACATGATTGTACTATGAACATTTCATTTTTATGAGATGTGTTTCTATTACTTGTCATATGCATTTTAAACCCAATTATTCCTTTGTTTCCATAGTTATTTCCAGTATTGTATTCTGAAAGCAAATTGAAATCTTCAGTGAACTGTAATAAAATGTACAGACTCTAGCGTTGTAACTAAAAACAATCTCCAGTGGTATTTTTTCCACTACTTGTACTAATCATAACTTAGCAGGAAAGAATTTCCCATAGATTTTCACTTTATAATAAAGAAATAGTTTTAAAAAATTTTTTTTCAATTATTTCATTAGAAAAGTGATTTTTGTTGGTTAAATTTTTCATTTACTTTATGAAAATTCTAATTGACTTTTTCTAAGGGAATATTTTTTACTTATCTAAATACTAAAGTTAAATTTATTTATTCCTAGGAAATGTTTGATGTTATATTGGATGAAAACCAGCTGGAGGATGCTTGTGAACATCTCGCAGAATTTCTGGAAGCCTACTGGCGTGCTACACACCCTCCTTCCATGGCTCCTCAGAGCCCTAAGCATCACACATCGTCACACAGTAATATTCCATCAAGTCCACTCACACGCCACCAGACAGTGTCTGTTCCTTCAGCTCACTCTCAGCTGGATTCTCCAGATAGACAAGATGAGATGGAGAGTGGTCACATACTGCATGACCGAGATATGAAATCAAAAGAATTTGGGCAAGACTTGGAAAGATCACATGAGAGAACCAAAGACTTTGATCGAGGCCAAACTTACGGCAGTAGAGATACTCGGAGAGCTGAGTTCCCTGACCTTAGAGGCCATGAGAGACGTGAACGACACCATCTCGACTCGAGAGAGAAAATGTACACATCTCCAAGAAGCCAAAAGCACCCCCCAATCAAAGAAGGCAGTATAGACATTTAGCAGTATTGCTGACAAGTTAGTGTACCTCCATAATGCTGCAACTGCAGTTTCTAGAGGGAGGGATGGGAGAGTGAGAAAGAGCATGCTATCATGTGACCAAAATATACTGCTAATAATGGCTGGAAAAACAATTTGGTCAAACTAGTCTCCAGGTATTTGTCTGATAAACGAACTACCTGCTTGAAGTTATTACCTGTGCCAGACAAACAAGTGGACACAATTTGCTCAAATGATTTCTTCTGAAAGCACTTTACCATATTTGAACAGCAGTTAACTTTTGTGATGAGAACAGTTGATTTTTTTTTTTGTTGTTTTTTGCCATGTACTGAGGCTTCAGTTACAGAACAGTGTAAAGAGCCAGTGATGGTACTGCAAACGGTTTTACACTTAAACAGACTGTGGTGGCTCAGCCACAAAATAATGGCTTCCTGATCTGAGATTATTATTGTTAACTTGTACTATCTCGATATCGTCATGGTTCCATGACATTAGCACAGCCAATAAGTGGTGAAGACAGTTTGCATTTGTCAAAGAAAATCTGACTTCCAAAAACAAATGTGACATGGAAAATGAATTGATGCTGTGACCCAAACAACCTGTGTTTAATTTAACCTCCTCTGTGGTATCTGTGATTCCATGTAAGCTGACTTCCTGCTGACTGATGCTGAACGGATAGAAAGGAATGAATGACCATCAGCAGCCTGGACAACCTCAACACTGTATTGATAATGGAAAAGCATTATTTTTCTTACTTTCAAAAGTCCTTGTAACCTCCATGTGTGTACATGTGCCTGCATGCGCGCATGTGTGTCTGCTAGAAACCAGTGGTTTGAGAAAACTCTTAGTTACCCTTAAAAATAAATTTATCTTCCTTTCAATCTCTGCTCCAATTCCATACATCTAAACCATTCTGAGTTTGCTTGCAACTTATTAACTAACCATATCTAAGCTTTCTAATCTATTTCTTCTTCTTGAACTTTTTCTTTGCTTTGTAATTTTTTCTGTACATTCTTTTAAGTTAAAAAAGGATGAATTTTCATTTCAGAAAGTTGTAAATTTTTTGCTAGAACTACAGTTACTCATCTTGTGTAACTTGAAACTATAAAACAGCATATTTAGTCATTGCTTATTTCCATCTTCCTAACAACAACTTTCTCTAGTTTTTCCTCAAAGTTATACTTACTCTCATTAACATTTTCCACATTTTTAATGACTCCCCCAATGTCATACACCCTGGACCTCCCATTATGTTATGATGAAAATTATCTAGTTTTTTTCTTTCTCCTTTTACATCTTTTTTGATTTTGTTTCCACATTTCAGTTGACTACACCTGTCTCACCCTCTTTAATCGATGGTTTGGCTTATTAAAGTAGATGCAATCTGATTCATGTCACAAGCAGCTCTTGTTGCTTTCTTGCACAGCCGAGCTTCGCTCTCCTCTTCATTTGGCCGACTTTTATTAATTCAAGAAAAATTGAAAATTTCTATAGATGTTTCATAAGTGGAAAATGAACAGGGAGATTTTGTTTTTCACTAAGTTGAATACTATTAAATTATTTTGAATTAAGAGATTTATAAAATAGTTTTAAAAAAATAAAGATCACACACAAAGTTGTTTTTAATTTTGTGTTGTTTGTATGTTGCTACAACTTGTATTAAAATTTTTTTTTTTTAAATTTACGGGTAAAAAAAATAAATGAGCAACTGGGAATAAGAATTGTACGACATAAATTAGGATTTTTCCACTACAGTTGATGTCTATACATTTATTTATTTTCACTGTAGTCAGGACCAAATAAGCTAATTTTTGTACTTTTAGTTGTTAAAACTATACTGCTAAATAAAAGAAATATAAAAATGGCGTATTTGCAGTAGAAAATATGCTGAATGTCTTCAACAGAATAAACCCATCAGTGCAACGTTGTACAGCAAATACAAGAAGTTGAAACTTTCATCTGAGGAAGAAAATCATCTATTTGATAGCTTTCGTAACAAAACACGTTATGAAGTTCTGTTTATTAATTTACTTCTAAATGATGGTAAAATAACAACTGAAAACGGAGAGATTCAAGTGATCGAGTAAAGTCTTAGAAATAAAATCTAACGTTTTATCCACAAAAAAAAAAAAAAAATATTGTATCTAGGACTTCGCTTTCTCTCAGCGTTAATTATCTGACTTGGATAGGCTTTCTCATAAAATAATGCTGAGATTATTTGGAGTAACCACCATTGTAATGAGCTGTTTAGATTTCAAAGTTATCCCTATTATTCACTTTTGCATAATTGTCTGCTTTATGCAAATACCTTTATAATTGTTTTTACAACCTTATCAATTTCATTTCTATAAAATAACAGAAACAGACCCATACTAAGTACATCTTTAAGCTGAGATAAATCATTTAAAACCTGCTGGATTCTCTGTATTTTTTTTTTTTTAAATATTTAATTATGAAAAAATATATGAATTGAATCTTTAAAAATTTCTATCCAAGATCTTTTAGTCTGGAATTTATGCAGACTCTAGCAGAATATTACCAATTAAGATGATCTGTCTTTAATAATAGATACGAGAAACCTGATCTTTTGCAGTTACTTGTAACATTAAGTGTTGTCAAATGAATTCTAGTTTTGTTTCATCAGATTCAACAATTTAAATTTGCTTGTTCATTTTAGAACAAAAAAAAGACGAACATTTTAAGGAAGACATTTGTTTATATCAGAAACCTTTACTAGTTTACTAATGAAGTGGTACTCTTTTGTTCCCTCTGCCTCTAGATTTGATTGTCGCTACAAAACTGTTAACATCCTTTTAATGTTGAAAGGCCAGCCTCCGTTTATTGATAAATGCATGCACAAAGTCATTAATAATGTTCGACTAAGGCACAGTGTGAATCGCAGGTTCAAAGTATATGATATACCTGCCTATTCTACATTTGGGTAACTGCAAAAAATATTGGATTAAAATTACCTCAAATCTCTGTGATTTGGTTTTCATATAAATTTCATAATTGGATATGTGACAAATCAGGTTGTAACATACTGCAGATAAGTTTTATTTGAATGATGTCAGAATTTCGACCAGATTCTGTAGGATTTCAAATTAAGGGACATGGAATCCTTGTTCATGTACTCATAAACCTTCATTAAATGAACAAAATTTACACCTTTATTTATCTGGCCAGTTAAAGTGAAATATCTGCATTGCAGTAAACAAAAAATTCATACAGAATGTAATACTGACATTTTGGTTCTTTGTCTTTGGTTAACAAACTTTGTTCAGTTTGAAAATGTCGTATGCCAACTTCTTTTTTTGGTAGTTTCTCCTGTTTGATCATATTTGACTTGAGATAATAAACCAGTCATTACAGAAAATATGTATTTAGTAAGGTGAGTTTTATTTTGGATTTGGTTCTGTTTATCAGTGTCATTCATATAAACAAAGTTGTAAAAACAATTATGTAAAAGTATCTCTTAATTTCTGTCTACAATTGAAGTATGAGTAACTAACCTGCTGTGATAAAAGTACTTGAAAACATATTGAGATAGAATCAACTTTTTGTTTTTCATGGCTTTAGCTCCCTATCTGGATTTGTAATTAATTTAGTTTTATCAGATACCACATTATTAGCCAAGCAAACCTTTTTAGTAGCATTTCGAGTAAATGTTTGGTACAAACAAAACAAACTGCTCGAACACTTAGCTATTCTTCTACATTGCCTTGCTATACAAACTTGGTATTTGTTTTGTTTACACGTAAATATTTACACTGAAGTGTATCACAAATGTGCAGTAGAAATTTACAGTCCATATGTATTTGAGCAGTCACTTTGTAAAATATAAATCGCTGCGATAACATGCCTTCATTTAAACTTGTGCTTAATTTTCTTCTTTTCTTGGTACTTGCCATAATGTTGAACTGTCACTGTTTTAGAAATGGTTGCTCAAGATTGGTTGAGCCTTCCCATCCTTTCCTGATCAAAACAAACTGCCACAAAGGTGCTGAGATAAATGCCTTAGATTGGGAACTGATTAATGTAAACAAGCACTGTTTACCAAGTAACTGTGGAGAAGAAAGATGTGTTAAACACACTGATGAACATGATGCCACCTTTCACTGTGATATTGCTGTTGTTGTGCAAAGCTCTGTATATTGCCCAAAACAATTTAAACTCCAATTCTGTATCTTAAAGTTCTGGTCAGTCTGTTAGTAGGCTGATGCTATATGGTACAGAAGTAGAGAGGGAGCAACAAAATTGAACTGTTATTCTGTTTTGATTTATGAAGAACAAATTGTATTTCTTCATGTTCGTATGGGCTTTTCTATGATGAAAAGACTACACACATTCATCTGTATTGGAAGAACAGAAATTATAACCTTTTATCTTAACAGGTTTTGATTATTAATGAAAGTTTCTGCCTATGATTACCATATTTACTGGCTATAGTGATGGTCAAACTTGTTTGTCGTATGTACTTGGCCTGACCAAGCTTAATTAACCTTGACTGACAAAACACAACATGGAAATCTTGTCAGCTGCTGAAGTAAATGTTCTGACATGATGGAACTGGATTATCTTATGTTAAGAGACATTTTCAAAGTTAAAAATGCCAATCACTATTCTTCATCTAACAGAAATTATCATTCATGTAAAAAAAAATTTTTTTTTTTTTTAAAATAAATTAGTATTTACCCACTAGGGATAAGTTCTGCAATTAGATTTATCATGATAAAGACTCTAATGTAAATAAACATGCACAATTTTTTTCCTTTATGCATGACTTTCCAAGCATCCAATGAAGTGACCTCCCAGATTGTAGGCCATTTATCACTTCTCCCACCTACATTTTCCAACTATTGCTGTTGTCTCCTTCCCTCACAGAACAGATATATAGAGGATAAAGTTGTGATCAGTTCAGTGGCTGCGATTCCTCCCAATCCATAAATAATTCAAATTAGAAAATATCTTATTACTTCAATTTTAACAGTATTACCAGCTTTGGAACTTCAAGAAATTTAAGAGATTGTTGCATGTAAATTCTAAATTAAAAAAAAAACAAAAAAAAAAAAACTTTATTTTTTCTTACCTCATGTTAAGCTAGTTCTCTCATAAATATCCTTACAGGTTCTCCTTCTGGTTTCTGACATTTGCTAAACACCGTTGTATGAAAATGGAAAAAAAAAGTATACAGATAAGTCTGCTGGCTTGATTATTAACATTGGCTGGCAGTGGCAATGCAATAAGTGCTTAATTTTATTTCAGTTTTCCAACCTGCTAGGCGTTCATCGATGTAAATTTGGTTGTGGAATTTAGTTTAACCTTAAATTCATATTTATATCGTTAACAACACAGGCAAGCCTCCTTTACCTGTTTGTTTTTACCGTAAGCAGTTCTGTAGATGGGTCACTTAAAATCTTTCAATGCATCAAAATGTTTTATATTGGAAAATTACAAGTCTGTTTTCTTGACCTTCATAAATTCTTGTGAATGCTATAATTCAAGGTTTTTGTTCTTTTTTAGAACCTATAAGTCTGGCAAGTCTCCTGCCTCTTGACTGCTGAAATTACAAACCATCCACTGTTTCTACCAGTCAGTCAGTCAGTCAGTACTTGTCTAACTGATGACAGTCTCTCAATCTTTTTTCTTTACAGATTGTATTTGTTGACAGTGTATAATTTCAAGTTAGTTAAATGTTTGCATTGCTGCTACAGAGCTGTCTGGACCAGTCTGGCTACTCATCTCACCAGGAGCCTAACGTAAGTGGAGTATTTCAGGGATGTTTATAAACTGTTGTACCAGTGTGATAGCACTGACATACCAACTGTTCTCCAAACAGTCCCTTCTTGACTTGATTGCATTTTTGAGATGTCCCCCATTTCTTTCTTGTATTTATTTTCACCATTTAACACCACTTTGTTGGATTTGTAAATAAAAAATTTTTATCTGAATTTTTTTTTTACTTTTTCATCAAACCAGGTTAAAAGTTTCTATCTGTTTACTTAATGTTATTGGTTTTGCATATCTTAGATTCCATGTTTGTCCTATAGCAGGAAACTTGATAATCAGTGTATACATTAATGCACTCGCTCCCTATAACATGTACTAAACACCTAATTGTGACTAAATATAGTAAGCATGTGTATCGCTATGAGGAAATGAATCCAAATATCCATTTGAATGACTGTCATATTTTATTTAGTTTTTCCAGTGGCATATGCATCGTATCTTGGCTGCAGTGTTTCTGCTGACTGATCTGTGATAATGACAAGCTGAACCCCTAATTCTATAGGGTAGAGATCAGATCTAAAGGCCAGTCAAGCACAGATCTGTCTCACACTTGTGAATAGGAAGGAGTACTGATGGGCTATCATATTATGGTTTTATATGACTCAACAGCCCATACCATAACTACTGCTGACAGATATTAAGGTTGAGTTTACTGCTGTCCACATAGCATATCATTAAGTAACAAATTGAATCATGATTCATCTGAGGAGAAAATGCCTAGCCGAATGCTGGTATCTCTCTTGTTCTTAAACCTCGCTCTGGTACTGCCTGGCAACCTAGCCAAGCTTCATAAAACCCATATTTTGGAAATGCCTCCACTGCCTAAGGCACAGTCTCTACCTGCTTGGTCCTGTCATGGCAGAGCTTTGAAATAAGTAATTTTTATTGGAAAAAATCCACAATTTTCTTGACCACTAAAATATTAAAGGAAACAAATGTGCATATCCAGCGATTCCATCAAATCCTTAACTTACATACAACACTAGCATACGTAATTGTAACTTCTTCAGCATATTATGGTAGATTTCAGGTGCTTGCACATTGGAGCCTAGAGCTTTAGGTTACCGGTGGCGCAGTTGTCCTACAGCTGATGTATTACAGTATTTTACACACAAATCGATAAGACTTATTTGTACTGGGCTTTTTCAGATAGGAGTGAGGTTCTCTTTGATGATAAATTCAGCCTTCCCTTAGAAAATGTACAGGATGAGCTCTCTGGGTACAGTGAACATAACTGCAGCAAGTTTTGAAGAGTAGAAAGTCTTATAGCAGTGCAATCAAGCATCAAAGATGCTAATACAGACTAGGGTGTGTAGGTGGTGACCATTATCACGTCACTGAATGGATTGAACAATGTCCAGATACTGCACAAAATGAACTCAAAATTTATGGTACATTTTGAATTGCATGCAGATGTTTTATCTTCCATAGATTCATACAATGTTCTGATATTATTTTGTTCAGTATATCTAACATTTGTGTTAGCTGAGCAGGCGATTAACTAAATAAACATTCTATGGCACAAAATGTAAATTCAGAAATTTTTTTTAAAAAGAAAACAACAATCTATCGTTGTGACTGAAGAAATCTGTTAAGTCTTTCTATCAGTGGAATAATTGTTATTTCTGTTGCTGCTGACATGTGGCCAATTTTTAATCAAATGATCAATAAAACCATTCTATAAATCTTAAATTCATTTATTTCCTGCCACTTCATCAGTTTGGGGCAGGTAAGCTGAATATTTTAGAGGAATGATCATCTGAAGCTGTGACAACTGTCTTGCCATCCCTGTTGTGGAAAAATAAATTTACAAGCTTTAAGACTGCAGAGCTGCATCCTAGTTAATTTGATGACTTGAGTAAAAATGAGCTTATTAGCAGATTTCTGCACTGCATACAGAAAAATACTCTTTTGACTTTAACAAACAAAAAAACTGCTTATTATAATCAAGACATTTGGCAGTTTCAATTTTACAATATTAGTAAAAATAAATCTTTGATTATCTGAAATATTTAACAATTTCCTGTCAAAATATTCTATTTGGCCACTAACAAAGAAACATTTTTGTATTGGCTTATGTTATAGCGGTACAAAACTAATCATATTACATCATAAACCATGGAAAAAGGAAATAGATCCCAAATAGTAGTAATAATAATTCAAAATAAACTAAACTGACTAAAAGAAAATGTATAAAAATTTTTTTCTTACTTTGAGACATCAAAATCCAAAATGGCATCAGAATGCCCTTTAAATTCAGCAACTTTCTGCGTATTTCTAACATCCCAGAGTCGCAGAACCCCATCTAAGCCAGCTGTGTATATTAAGGGTGATGAGTCCATCCATTTTAACTTCACAAGGTTTCCCTGAAGCCAGTTAAACAGATAATCAACAAATTGGTTATAATACCAGAAGAGAACGTGTACAGAAGTATTACATCTAAAAATGCATGTTTATGAATGAATGTACCATGTATTGGCAAGTAGTGACTTTGGGTAATACTGGGTGTGTCCTGTTTTGCATAATAATGACCAGACCTGACAGGCCACAAGAGGATCATGGGACTCATGCTCCCTGGCTATAAATACCACTGCTGTATCTTGCTCTGGGGCAAGAAGAGACTTAGCCATGGGCTGGCCAGGTTCAGAGAAACGTCTTCCTGAGCTGTGCAGAATCTATGAGTACACGACATCTGGCTACAAGGAGAAGTGCTACTGTTTGACAAGAATCCCAATGGCAGCCTTACACATACGCTGCCCGAATTTACAGGGAAGGACTGGTCAGCCTCGCATCTTTACTTTGAGGTGAATAATGTCACAGATGAAGGAAAAAAGCGAGTGGGCCCGCTATTGGTCATGGGAACTGACACATACAATGTTGTTTGCAGTTTAGCAGCACCACAGAAACCAGGAGAGGTATGTTTTACTGATATCTGCAGACTATTATTATCAAAACACTTTGAACCATCCCTGAATATCATCCTGCAAAGATTCAATTTTAACTTGTGTGTCCATAAGGAGGGTCAGTCCATTTCGGAGTTTGTGGTTAAATGGAAAACCCTAGCAAGGCAGTGTGACTTCGCCAAACCCCAGACGGGGAAGCATTGACCTCCCAGTTCCAGAGGAAAATCTGCGCGATCGATTAGTCTGTGGTATACAAGAACCTCATATTCAACGTAGGCTTCTAGGAGAACCTAAACTAACCTTTACCCAGGCACTTGAAATTGCGCTAGCAATGAAATCTGCAAGCGACAGCATGGCTAAATTGGAACAAAAACTCAACAGTACCAGGTCAGAAGTGGATAAGGTGAACATGAAGCCTTGCCCCCAGTCAGACAACTCAGAAAGTCCTGAAAACCATGCTTTCGATGTGGGAATAGCAACCATGGCCCTGATAGATGCTACTTTAAGAATACTGTCTGCAGTTTCTGTGCAAAGGTTGGTCATATTGAAGCGAAAACAAAGTCAGTTAACACACCATATCTCACGATGGGGAGTCGGTTGGACATCAAAACCCAGAAACTGAGGGAACTGTGTACACTGTTTCACACAAGGACTCGCATGAATCCTATACGTACTTCAATTCCAGTTGGTGAAAAACAACTTACGATGGAGGTGGACACAGGCGCAGCCATGTCAATCATAAGTGAAAACCATTTTCATGAACAATGGCTTGAGAAACCACCCGTCTTACGGTGCACAAAGGACAAGCTTTACATACAAGGGTGAGCAGATCAAAATCTGTGGGGTAGCAGATGTCTAAGTAACACCAGCTGATGGCAAGCAATGTACCTTACCACTGATGGTAGTTGCTGGAGATGGCCCGTGTCTTCTGGGCACAATTAGTTACATAGGACGAGATCGGACTGGTCTGCAATACACCACCTCCGCAACACAACTGTGCCCCCCTAGTGCAACAATTGCTGGGAAAGTATAAGGATCTCTTCACACCTTCCACTCAGGCCATCAAAGGAAATTCAGCGCACATCTACATCAAGGAAGGAGCGGTTCCATGCTTCTTTAAAGCACACCCAATACCTTATGCTATGAAAGAACCTGTGGATCGTGAATTGGACAGATTGCTGGCAAAGGGATTATTGAACCTGTGCAATTTTCAGACTGGGCAGCCCCAGTATCAAATCTGATAAGTCTGTGTGGCGATAACAAGGTCACAGTCAACCTGGCTGCAAAGCCAGACAAGTATCCAATTCCATGGATTGAAGAGACACATACTCAGCTGGGCAGCAGACCACCCCACAGCAAGTTGGACCCGGACAAGCAGGGCAGAATGTTTGCTGTTACGTGCTCTCAGAAGCTTGTCCACCCACACATGCTCACCATATGGAGCATCGTCAGCACCCCTCCAGAGAGTGATGGACTCCCTGCTAAAGGACACTCCAAATACCACGGTGTACCTGGATGACATTTTGGTAACTGGTCCCACAGTCACAGATCACCTGGCAACACTGGAAAAGGTATTCAAATGTCTGAAGGATGCTGGATTCTGCCTAAAAAAAGGCTCGTGTGACTTTATGCAACCTGAAGTTTAGTATTTAGGACACTTAATTGATGTGAAGGGCATATGTCCAACAGGCAAGGTGTTAGAAGCAATCAAGAAGGCACCGGCACCCTCAAATGTCTCCGAACTCAGAGCCTACCTGGGGAGTGGTGAATCACTATTCGCGTTTCCTACCAAGACTGCTCTGAACCATCCTCCATGTAATGGGACAAAATGGCACCAACCCCCGAATGATGAGGCATCACAGGTGAGGTTTGTTTGGATCATAATGTACCTTGACATTTGGTGAATTTAAGAGCTCCTTTGTCTTGATAAAGGCAGCTTGCTCGTGCTTACTCCAGCACCAATCAATGTCACGTTTTAACGGTTTGTGTTGTGGAGCCAGTAATATAAAGAAGGCCTTAGTGTCATCCAGGGTTTGAAGAAGTTCCACCAATATGTCTCTCAGGCCTTTCCAGATCATCAAAAACCATTACTTGCCTTGTTTGGTGAACACGAGGCAGTTCCTCAGATGGCGTCACCACAAGTGCAGCGTTGGGCACTAACACTTGATTCTTATGAGTACAGCTTCACGTACCGGCCAGGACACTCCATCCCTCACGCTAAGTAGGTACACACATACCGGTTCCAGGAGATACCATCCTCGTCATGGACTACCTTAACAGATCTCCAGTCACAGCTAGTGACATAGCCGGAGGGTCAGTTCAGGACCTAGTTCTATCACAGTTCCCATGTACAGAGAGATGAGCTGAGCATTCACGATGGGTGTGGGGTGGCAGGGTGGTCATACCCCCTACTGGATGTACCCATGATACACACCCGGGTATGGTTAGTATGAAGGCGTTGGCCCGAAGCTACATATGGTGGCTTAAGATGGAGAATGAAATTGAAGCTTTGTCAAATAAGTCTACATTAGCCTGCCAATGCATCGCTACAGCCATGGCCATTCCCAGACCATCCATGGTCACATCTCCATGTGGATTATGCTGGTCCTATTTGCAGGAAAATGCTGCTTGTCATTGCTGATGCTCATTCAAAGTGGATTGAGGCTCATGTCACTTCTGGGACAACATCTTCAATCACAATTGAAAAACTCCATCTCACGTTCAGTACCCATGGGATTCCTGAAGTCTTGGTGAGTGAAAATGGTACCGCTTTCACAAGAAATGAATTTAACGAATTCTGCAGCAAAAATGGAATTAAACACTTGACGAGTGCACCTCATCACCCATCATCTAATGGCCTTGCAGAGAGAGAGAGAGATGTAGCCACGGTAAAAGAGGGGGCTGAAGCGCATGGGGGAGGGACACTTAAAATATCAACTGGCTCAAATGTTGTTTACATATCGCATTAAGCCACAACCAGAATTCCACCATCAGAATTACTAATGGGTTGCCGCCTTAAATCAACACTAACCCTTGTGCAACCCAGTCTCACAGAAAAGGTTCAGACTAAGCAGTTAGAACAGAAACTGTAGCACGATGTCCATGCAAAGATGCGCGAATTTCAACCAGGAAACAAAGTGTATGCTTTATACTACCACGGAAATCTATCAAACTGGCTACCGGGAGTTATTGTACACACAACCAGTCCTGTGTTGTATGTGGTACGGCTTGGCTCTGTGGTAGTCGACATGTAGATCAGTTACGCTTAAGGACCACTACAGCAGATAAAGTTGCTCCGGTGGTCCCAGTTTGCACACCTGACTCAGGAGAAGCAGCATCCACATCAGTGGTCTGTGACTAGCCAACATTACTCCATCTTTAGCAGATGCGGTGAACACCGAGCTTATGACTATTTTAATTACCACTCTCAGTGTAACATACTTTAAGAGGGGAGGGATATTATGTATTGGCAAGTAGTGACTTTAGGTAATGCTGGTTGTCTAATGACCAGCCCATACAGGCCACAAGTGGATCATGGGGCTCATGCTCCCTGGCTATAAATACCACTCTTCTTGCCCCAGAGGAAGCTACAGCAGACTCTTTTTTCTTTCTTTGTGTGTGGTGCAGAAATTTGAGGCGGGGAGGCTAATGAGAGCGGCAGGCTACACAACTCCTTCATAAAATGGCAGGAGAGCCTGTAAAAATCATACCTGAGACTCTCAGAAACAGCGTTTAATCTCTGCCTGTCCCTGGAGGTGTATGCTGGGATTGGGAGGCCACTGTTTATTTTTTGAAAAAATCCAACTGGTTTGGGGGGGGGATGAAGAATCTGAATTTGGCTTAAAATGCCGTTTCTGAAAGGAAAAAAAATGGATGGAGACGCGTTCTCCCTCCGTCACGTGGTGGTCGGTGGTGATGTCGGAAAAAGTCTGGATGAATCCCACGTGGGAGGACTAAAAGTCCCCTGTGGTTGCATGGTGATTAGTCACCATGCTGGCCGGCGCCCCATTCCACATCTTGATGGTGAAGGAGTAGAGTTGAGAGGATGGAGAGAAGCGGGGTTAGTCCATTGGGGAGAGAAAAAAGGAGGGAAGAAGTTATAAATAAAGAGAGGCTGGGAATCAGAGTTTGAAATTTAGGAAAGAGTGATGCAGCTAGGTTAAAGATTTTCACCCTGAAAACGAAGGGGGCGGAGAAGTAGGAGGACAGACTAGGAAGAAGGGAGTGGTTAAAATCTTCGAAATGGTGAAAACACCGCAGATGAAGATGTTGACGAAAAACTCGAGGGGTTGGCCTGGAGTTGAGGTGGTGGCTGAAGAAGGTCTAGGTGAGGTGTCCGAGAACGTTGTTGAGCCAGATGGATGTCACCCTGTCAGTAAGGCTGGACTTCATGACTGCATAATTTTTGAAAAGAGTTTTGGTTGAGGTGAGCTGACCGCTCTCTAAAGCCTTCCGACTACCCCAAGCGACCTGCTGAGCGGAGAAGACCAGGCAGTTCGAAAGGCAGTCCTTTTTACTAGAAGCGGGGAGTCCAAAGATGCGCCAGTACAATCATCCTGGGACAGAAGAATAGACAGTGGATTGCCGTGTCATCGTCCTCAGGACATGCGAGGCATTTCAGTGAGGTTATCAGTTTCCATTTGTTTATTTTCCCTCGTAGGGAGTACATTTCGTAAGAGTTTCCAGTGTATATCAGAGGAATACCCATCCATCAGGCGGTTGATGCTGCTGGCCCAAATCCTATGCCATGGAAGTGGTCCTGAATTTAAAGTGGCTTCCCACTTCCCCCTGTAGTCTGGTTCTTTGATAGGTCGTGACGCCAGGAAGAAGTAGAGGTCACGTTGTGATAATTTGTCTATATCAATTACGTTAGTCCCTAAGCTTACAGAGTTGTCTGTACCTATGTTAATATTAGATTCTATCCATGTGGTGAGAAGGGTTACGTGGTAGTCGGCTAATAGTTTTCTGGTGGCTCTGTATAGTTTGAATTTGTTAGTCAAAGCATGCAGGCCATTGGGGATGTTAAATGCCTTAGCTACGCGTTTGAGGAATAATATTTGCCATCGTGGTCTACAGGCCTTATGATATCTATTGTTTTTTATTGTTTTTTTTCTCCTTGACTTCGAGGGAGTCTGGTTATTTGTTTGTTTGCCAGGTGTTTGCGCCCCTGCCAGAGAAACAGATCGAAATCGGCATCAATGGAGGAGCACGCCAAACCTGGCAGCCCTATAATTTTAGAATTGTAGTAAATGATGGGTGTGCTGTAGGTGTGGATGAGGAAGGTTTTTTGTGAAGAAAGAGGGGTTACGGGAGGACCAGCGGGTTAGTTGAGCTTTGATTTTGTTAATGATGGGGTTGGGTGGTAGTACGGTTGTTAAGGGGAAAGAAGATACCTAACAGTTTTATCTTGTCCTCCATTCAGGTTACCAAAAACTGCAAAAGAGGCTTTTGAGTGCCCCCAAGCCATGCTTCCTTTGTCTTGGTCGAGTTGATTTTGGCTCCTGAGGCCCGGCCATAGACCTTAAGGATCTTGAAGGCTGCATACTGTGATTTTTATCCCATGAACGCCTATTATAGTGGGGGATCTTCGGATTAGTGCAGCCAGTGGTTCAGCAGCGATCACGAAAAGCATGGCACTGAGGGGGCATCCCTGCCTGATGCCACGAGAGGGGTGGAGGGATAAAGATCGAAAACCATTATGAACTAAGTGCGTCTGTATGTGTGCATAGGTTAATCTAATGAAGTTAATGAAATACTCCCCGAAGCCAAGGGTTTTAAGTGTCCTAAGCAGAAAATTCTAGTCTACCCTATCAAAGGCTTTTTGTTGATCTACGGCTAGCATAATTCCTTTGTCGGTAATTTCTCTGAACAGTTGAATAGTGTCTGATCGGTACTAATAACTTTATCCATAACTTTGGCTAACTGATTGGCTAATGCCTTAGCTGTGATTTTAGTCTCTTAAAATAGTGACTGAGGGGCCTCCAGTTGTGACGGTGGCAGTACGTTGGCTTTCCGAGAGCACCCCTTTACTGTATGCGCTATTTGCAACCATTGTCAGGTCCTTAGCTAGGAGATATTCAAATCTGTTATAGAAATCCAGCATAAGGCCATCATCTCCTGGGGACTTAACTTTATTTCAAGAATGTTTAGGGGACCTTCGCATAGCTTGGCTTCTAGGGGGTCTAGTTTACATTCAAGACACGCCAAGATTTTGTCCTGAGCTGACAGATAAGTGTCTGCCCTAGTGTAGAGTTCTTGATAATAGCGACTTCTTCCCTAAGGATGTCTGCTGTATCCGTAAGAACATGACCGTCTTTAGTTATTAATTTATTTATCGATTTTCTTGCTACCCTAGTTTTTTCTAAACCACAGAAAGACGTTCTATTACCTTCACCGTTCAGGGCCGGCACTCGGGCCCTAATTCTAGTGCTTTCTGTTTTGTGTAACTGTAAATTCGCTAACTTGGTTTGGATGGCTTGAATTTTAGTTATATCTAGCCCTAAGGTCGCTTGTTTTAGTTCATCTTTCAGCTGATCTTCTAGAAAAGTCCTATAGGCAGTACGTACCTGACAGTATTTAATGCTAAAATTCCTTATTCTAGCCTTACCTACGTCCCACCATTCCAGTGGGTCAGTGAACTCGTCCCGACGAAGCGACCAGTCTCTCCAGAGGCTCTGTACACCCTCAACATACTCTGACTCGGTCAGAATAGTGTTAAGTTTCCAGAGCCCCGGTCCTCTGGTGTTCCCCTGAACAAGAAAACTGGCTCGAACCTGGAAGTGGTCACTCCCCGCGATAATGTTGTGCAAAATGCCTTAGAGTTGCTGCGCTACGTGTTTAGAGACACTCTATTCTAGTCGCTACATTATATTTCTTACTGAAGTGGGTGTATGATGTCGCGGTTGGGTATTTTAATCTATATGCATCGACCCCGCCAAACTGTGTCTGGTCCCTGCCTATCGAGATCATGGGATGGGACACAATTATAAGTCATCAGCTGGGTGGGACCTAAGTTCCTGCTCTAAAATGTCATTGAAGTTTTGAAAGAACAATGTCCGTCCCTTCGCGACGGTAGGGGCATACACTGAAGCGATCATCGCTTTTCTTTGTAACTAAGTTTGGCAGCTAACTATGACAATGCATTCATTATTATCACTATAAGAGTGTTCTACTGTGAAACCTAAGCTACTATGAATTAAAATGGCTACACCTTTAGATCTACCTACTGACTTGAGACTAGAGTGGATTAGTCCGGACCAGTTAGTAAAATAACTAGCTAATTCTTGGTTAGCTTGTAAGTGGTGGCCGGAATGCTCTAGATGGTCCAGAAAATCATTCCAATTGCCTAGCCATAATTGCTAAATCTAGCTCACTGTCAATGGATGTTACCTAGTTGTTGCTGAAAGATCCATCAAAATGGAAGTGACACCCTATTCAGGCGGCACTTCCATGCCTTCAACCCCTTGAGTCATTGGAGAATATTTTGCTACGACTTCAAGCAGAGTGCATAGTGGAGCCTCTAGTGACAGGGAGCGGCAGATCTCCATGATTTTCCTCTCCTTTCTCTTGGGAAGGGTGACTGGCGTCGACTCCCGTATCGGGCGCTTTGTTGTTTTAGCTCGTGGGCGAGTCAGCTGTGGAGACTCCCTACCGGCAGTGGTAATTGTGGGAGTCGGTTTCAAAGGCTACGTGATGTTGTTGGACGTCAGTGCCAAAACAGTCATGCGGGCTATGGTGGCAGCTGTGTACCCCTTCTGCCTGCAGGTCACGGTAGACGACAGAGGAGTAGAATTTGCTGTCGATTGTCTCCCTGATCCCTGTAGTTATCGGCTCACTAATAAGAATCTTGCCGCTGCGCTGCTCGGAGAGAAAAGGCAGACCGAGCAGGCAGTCATATTTGAATGGTCGCAGGACCTTGCTGTATTTGGCCAGGATCTGATTTGGAATGGCACAACCCACGTCCAAGGGCAGGCCACGGAGCTTGAACCATGCAGGGGATAGCCAATCACCTTGATGACGAGGTTTTTGGTTGATAGTAGCTCAGCATCCTCTTTGGAGCAGCAGAGGATCTCCGTTGCTCCGCCGGCGCAGAGCTTGTCCAACCTTGACGCAGGTGGTGGCGCCGTTGGAGTGCAGGAATAAACAGTGGTTAAACTGCAAACCCTGCTCCTGCATCTCCGTGTCGGCCTCAAGGGTCTTCAGGAACTCCCGAAACGTCGGCATGGAGGTGCTGGTCCCAGCACTATTAGCAATGACGACGGAATCCAGGCTGGTAGTTGTGGTAGCAGCATCTAAGCAGGCGGGCTGCATCCTAGCGGAGGTCGTCTGGGCTAGGTCAGCATAGCTGACAGCCTTGGATGTGGATGGCTGGGGCTCCATCCAGTTGGTCAAAAGTTAGTAACAAACAACACAAAAACACAAGGGTTAGTGACTGCAAAAAAACAAGCACTGTGAATTTGCAAGCATCACTGGTCGTACTTCAACATGGTGTTAGCCAGAGAAAGCTGAGAAGCGATCTTTCTTTTTTTGTGTGGCGATAACAAGATCACCGTCAACCCGGCTACAACGCCAGACAAGTATCCAATTCCATGAATTGAAAAGGCACATGCTCAGCTGGGCAGCAGACCACCCCACAGCAAGTTGGACCCAGACAAGCAGAGCAGAATGTTTGCTGTTACGTGCTCTGAGGCTTGTCCACCAGCACACGCTCTCCATATGGAGCATCGTCAGCACCAGCACCCCTCCAGAAAGTGATGGACTCCCTGCTAAAGGACACTCCAAATACCACGTTGTACCTGGATGACATTTTGGTAACTGGTCCCACAGTCACAGATCACCTGGCAACACTGGAAAAAGGTATTCAAATGTCTGAAGGATGCTGGATTCCGCTTAAAAAAAGGCTCAAGTGTGACTTCATGCAACCTGAAGTTTAGTATTTAGGACACTTAATTGATGTGAAGGGCATACGTCCAACAGGCAAGGTGTAGGCACTGGCACCCTCGAATGTCTCCGAACTCAGAGAAACGTGACATTGAGTGGCGCTGGAGTAAGCACGAACAAGCTGCCTTTATCAAGACAAAGGAGCTCTTATATTCACCAAATGTCAAGGTACATTATGATCCAAACAAACCTTACCTGCGATGCCTCATCATTCGGAGTTTGGTTCAGAGAGGCCTATCACCTGTTACTCGCGTACCTTAGCACCAGCAGAGAAAAAACTACTCCCAGTTGCATAAAGGATCCTGGGTTTGAAGAAGTTCCACCCAATGTGTCTCAGGCCTTTCCAGATGATCAAAAACCATTACTTGCCTTGTTTGGTGAACACGAGGCAGTTCCTCAGATGGCGTCACCACAAGTGCAGCGTTGGGCACTAACACTTGATTCTTATGAGTACAGCTTCACGTACCGGCCAGGACACTCCATCCCTCATGCTAAGTAGGTACACACATACCGGTTCCAGGAGATACCATCCTCGTCATGGACTACCTTAACAGATCTCCGGTCACAGCTAGTGACATAGCCGGAGGGTCAGCTCAGGACCTAGTTCTTTCACAGTTCCCAGAGATGAGGTGGGGTGGCAGGGTGGTCATACCCCTACTGGACGTACCCATGATACACACCCGGGTATGGTTAGGATGAAGGCGTTGGCCAGAAGCTACATATGGTGGCCTAAGATGGAGAATGAAATTGAAGCTTTGTCAAATGAGCCGACATTAGCCTGCCAATGCATCGCTATGGCCATTCCCAGACCGTCCATGGTCACATCTCCATCTGGATTATGCTGGTCCTATCTGCAGAAAAATGCTGCTTGTCATTGCTGATGCTCATTCAAAGTGGATTGAGGCTCATGTCACTTCTGGGACAACATCTTCAATCACAATTGAAAAACTCCATCTCACGTTCAGTACCCATGGGATTCCTGAAGTCTTGGTGAGTGAAAATGGTACCGCTTTCACAAGAAATGAATTTAAGGAGTTCTGCAGCAAAAATGGAATTAAACACTTGACGAGTGCACCTCATCACCCATCATCTAATGGCCTTGCAGAGAGAGAGAGAGATGTAGCCACGGTAAAAGAGGGGCTGAAGCGCATGAGGGAGGGACACTTAAAATATCAACTGGCTCAACTGTTGTTTACATATTGCATTAAGACACAACCAGAATTCCACCATCAGAATTACTAATGGGCTGCCGCCTTAAATCAACACTAACCCTTGTGTAACCCAGTCTCACAGAAAAGGTTCAGACTAAGCAGTTAGAACAGAAACTGTACCACGATGCCCAAATTTCAACCAGGGAACAAAGTGTATGCTTTATACTACCACGGAAATCTATCAAACTGGCTACCGGGAGTTATTGTACACACAACCAGTCCTGTGTTGTATGTGGTACGGCTTGGCTCTGTGGTAGTTGACATGTAGATCAGTTACGCTTAAGGACCACTACAGCAGATAAAGTTGCTCCGGTGGTCCCAGTTTGCACACCTGACTCAGGAGAACCAGCATCCTCATCAGTGGTCTGTGACCAGCCAGCAGTGACACATCGGATGGAGTAGGGGTTGCCAACATTACTCCATCTTTACCAGCTGCTACCACTACGGCATTCCCCCGAGAGACTAAATCTGTAGCAGATGCGGTGAACACCGAGCTTGACTCTTTTAATTAGCACTCCCATTCTAACATACTTTACTTGCCAATACATGATATCCCTCCCCTCTTAGTGACTTTAGGTAATGCTGGTTGTGTCTAATGACCGGATCATGGGGCTCATGCTCCCTGGCTACTCAGAGCAAGCTACAGCAGACTCTTAGTCTTCCTGAGTTGTGCTGAATCTATGAGTACATGAAAAAAATGAAATTACGAAAAATAAATTCAGAATATTTTGAGTGTTACATCAAAGAAACCAAAACTGAAGAATACTCTCAAGAATCTTGCACATAATCCATTAATTGTCAGAAAATACGATATGTAAATTTATTGGAATACAGTGAAAATTATGTAAAATTAAATTGAAGGTTTTACAATTACAGAGTTTCTTTTTTTAAGAACAATTGTGGACTGATCAGACATTGTTTGTTAATTTAACTGCCAGTCCTGTCAGGACACATGCAGACTGTCTGATGTAGAGAAAGAATTGTCAGAAGAGAACATTCTACCCTTCTGAATCATGTGACAAAAAATGCTAAATGTAAATTTTCTTTTGGATGATTTAAGGACTTTGGCCATGTCAAATTATACATTATCAGTAAATAAAGATTTCCTAATTTAAAACCCTCCTCCAACAAAGTTTGTCTGCACTATTTTATTTTTACTTTACATAATTTTTCGCTGTATTCCAATAAATTTACATATCGGATTATGTGCAAGATTCTTGAGAGTATTCTTCAGTTTTGGTTTCTTTGATGTAACACTCAAAATATTCTGAATTTAGTTTTGTAATTTCATTTTTTTTTTTTTGAAAAATACAAATATCAAGAAATAAATGTCATTAGCAGCATGTGATATATAACAAACAAAACTATGACAAAATGCACTTAATATGTAAAAATCAGTATCCTGTATTTGATATACATGCAAATAAACTTCAGTCACATAATGTGTTTATGATGCTGATTTTAAGTAACATAATACTGTTATTTACTGAATATTTTAAATTTTTATCATGAAACATTGAAGAAAAAAATTTAAAAATAAAATTACTACATACAGAGTGAGCAGGGATACTTTCCTGGTTGAAGTTGGCAAGATTTCAGTTGTGAAAAAGTTACCACCCAACTTCTCCATGTTTAAAGATACTTGATCTCAGATGTCTTATCCAAATAAACTTGGTTTAGGTTAAACTTCAGATAGCTCAATGGAACTGATGAATATGTGGCACATTAAGCCTGTTAACCAAAGTCACTAAGGGTAGTAGCCTATAGAGATACTAACTAAGCCATAACATTACAACTTACTTCAAAGTGCCATCTGTCTCTTGTTCGACCAGTTGGTAAATCCCAGATATATACGCAACTACTTAATGTTCCAACAGCAGCTAAAGTGTCCCTAGAAAAGACAGAAATAGCAAATTACTACAGTTTGAGCTATTGACCAAGATGAACCTCTTATACCATGTTTACATTAGTTTAAATTTTTGACACCCAAATAATGAGATATGATAATTCCTAAACATTTGTAACTTTGGCTAAGTAAGTTGTTTGGTGAGAATCAGGATGACCCACCTAAATCAAGAAGTGATAATGTCAAGAGGTATAACTAAGCACAACTATTCTAATTCTGGATCATTCGTACCAATTACTGTTTTATTTTGATGACACTTTCCACCTGACTAACAGATAATGATATAGTTTACAAACAATTTCTCGAAAAGTGCATATTGTGTATACTCTAACTAGAAAAGAATACTCAAAATAAAATAATATTATAAATATAACTAATTGTTAAACAAACAGGACCTAGATAGTATTTTTAGCCAAATAAAATACTTACACTTTTGAAAATTCAACAGACTCCACAGAATTATTTTCATCTGCATCAGATCCATCATCTGCACATTGAAGAACTCCAACTGTCTGCAGATAAAAAAAACTGCTTTGTTGTTTTGTTTTTTTTTTCATTTAAAACAGAACTGTGCGGTATAAAACTTGGAAAATGATTTCAAATAATTTTTTTTTGTTATGTGAATGAAGAGTTAGACAGACAAGGAAACAGGGCAAAACTAAAAACAAATACTTTGTTGTTAATTGCATATCTCTCACATATTCAGGGTTGCTATTTAAAAGCCAGTTCCTGAAGATGTAACAAGTCGGTCATTCAAATGTCTCTTCACTAACTCATTAAAGTGTTAGATGGGATTAGGATTATTTACCTTTCCAGAATGTGTGTTTATCAACCTAGAAGTAACATCCGTTGAACCAGTGATGGCTACAGTGTTGTCATGGTAACAGTCTATGCATGTTACAGATGACTTGTGATCTAAAAAGGAAATAAAAGAAAACATTAAATATAAAGTAAAAAAGAATAATTTCTGTTTTCAAAAAAAAAATTAATTCAAAAAACAAAAAAAAACATTTAATTTTTCTCAAATATCAAAGTAAAAATAGTATATTTTCTACTGTCTAATAAAAATATTTGATAAATGTGCTGCCTTCTCTTAGTCAAGCCTCTGGTTAACAGTAGCACCAAAAGATCATTATTTTTATTGTCTGTTTGGATAATTTTACATAATAGAATCACCTGCAAACTTTTTAATAGTAACATCTACTAAATTATCATATAAATAAAACTAGATACTTAACACTGTTGAATGCATTCCATTTAATACTGCAACTGTGAGCAAAAGAACCCTTTTTTGTTGTTTTTTTAATAAGAGTCATGCACAATTTTAATATGAAACTAAAAGCCAAGTAACATTAACTTACTTCAGACTTCCAAAAACCCGAAATTGATAAGCAAGATTTTTAGCTGTAAATCTATGCTGAGATCTCTTAAAATATTATTTTAATTAGATGATTTGCAAGCTGCCCTAAAGAAAGGATTCCAAAAGCCTGCACTGTTAAACTAAATGGCCTATAATTACCAGCATCACCTTTTGAAAATTGGTGAAATGTTCACAGCTTTCCATTTATCAAGGAACTTTTCTGTGATGACGAATTACATAAACTACAGTTTATATTAATATATTAGAAAAAAACTAACCAAAATCATTAAGGTGGAAATACTGAGAAAATAACTATTTAGAATTTCAGCTTTATCTCTATTATGAATGTTCAATACCCCATCATGATTTCTATCAGTACAAAACACTTCCGTTCCTGTTTGAGTTAACATATAGATAAATATATTAATATTACTAGTTAGTTTTTGTGTTTGTAATCACTCTACTACGAACCTTATAAATAGTTTTATAGGATATCCAGTTATTTTCAAGGTTATTACTTTTAACTGTTTTATAAAATTTTTGTTGTTGCTTCATAAGTCTAATAATTTTGCTAGTTATCCATAATTTTTATTTCTATTTAATATATTGCAATCCAAAACATTTTCTCAGTTAATTTCACAATTTATTCAAATCCACTGTTACCCAGCAATTCCAAACTATTTACTTTATTATTTATAGGTCAGTGGCAGAAATGAATGCTGAAGCTAACAAAGCATTCTCCCTTGTAGGGTCAGAAATTATTTGTGATAAAAACTTAGTCTGAATTGAATTAACATATTGATAACTACCTGAACTAAACCTTTTAAATTCATTTATATCAGGTTAGTTAAAAGGTAAAATCCCCTTAGTCAGATAATTTAAATTAATAGAAATTATTCAACATGTTGCAGTTTTCTCTTTTTTTGTATAGTACCTATAGACATTCATTATATTTACCAGGATTCAGTTTTGTCCAAATGCTTTCTTCGGTCTTGGGAGTAAAAGCAGAACAAAAATTTTCATTTAAATATATTATTTACACGTCATCCATTTTTTTCCTTTTCTACATAAGTTATAACCAAAAATCTGAAGATTTGTAATATATTATGTACAGCTCACATTTTAAAATATACTTGCTGTGTCAGGACTATCACAGTACAGACATAGATATACACATCTAATTTAAGAACTAAATTTCTGGTAATGGCATAATAAACACAGATTCCAGTGACTGCTTTTTCTAATGCTAATTATATTACACTTACAGATTTTATTCACCATGGTTCTTTTACAGTCTTCTTTTTTTCATTAAAATATTTATTACAATTTTGGAAACCTATTTACTTAATTGTTATCATGAGAATCTTTAACTTGGAAAAATGAATAATATATTATTAAAATTAAAAAGCTGGCTACATTCTTTCCCTGCCAATCTCCACCAATTTTCCAAATTCCCTGATTCTCCAGAAGACAGGAAAAAAACTTAGGTTTTCACCTTATTGATTTAAGTGCAATCCATCTCTTGTATAAAGATCCCTGCGACCAGAAAACTCATCCCAATGATTGAGAAACCTAACACCTACCTCATCATCAGACAGCATACTATGTCTGTGATGTCCCAACTTGGGCTCTGGAACAGAAGTCAGGTATAATCCTGGTTCACCTTTCTTATTCTAAAACTGCTGAGGCAAGCAATTACCTTTATCTTCAGATAGGTTGTATTCATCCAACACATTCCATTCTTCTACCTGATCAAGATCCTCAAACTTTTAAGTCCAAAACATTTTTATTTATCTTCTCATCTTTTGAAGATAACTTGTTGAAAATCTATATCATCAAAGGCAGGATGCAACTTACTCTTCTTCATTTCCTACCAGTAACCCACTCACTCGCTTCTCCAACTGCCCAAACTTGTGAACTTACAATCTCTCTTTGATTTTCTCCATTTAAATTTTAAAGATTACACTTATCACAAAAACTCTCAAAGTGCAGCAATGTGGCACTGTCAGCAAAATTAAAACATGTTACAGTGATCATTTTGAATCTTATGCTAACATTAAAGACTTAAAAAAAGAGAATATCTATGTAAATTTAAGAAAACCACCTGACTAACAGATAATGATATAGTTTACAAACAATTTCTAGAAAAGTGCATATTGTGTTTGTTAAACAAACAACAAATTTCAAAAGAATTTTCTTCCCACCAAGGACCTAGATAGTTTTTTTAGCCAAATAAAATAATAAAAACAACAATATGATACCATAAATCAATCAGAAATGACATTAAAATACAGATAATCCAAGTGGTAAAAAATCCCAAAGGTTCAGAAAATATGTCCAAAATAAGCATTTCTAATCCAGTAGTTTTTGTACAATTCATTCTTATTCTGGTTGAACAGCATCTGCATATTAAATCTAAACACTCCAATAAAAAAAAGAGATTAAGAAAGCTAAGTTAAATTGTTGAGCAAAAAATAAAAATGGCTATCTAATATCCACATACAAAATGGCAATAATACCAGTCCTGATCACAGACAAGTTGACATTAGTAGAAAAGGTTTTAATAATATGAGAGACCAACAACGACCCCAATACCAGCTTGCACCATCTAATCAAACAATCCAGCTGTCATCATGAGATGCTGAACCATTCTTTGACTAGGGCAACTTCCAACTGATCAAGAAATTGTGGGCTGACTTGGAAAACACAAACATGCCTTCCTAAGATGTTCTAAATATATTACTCGTAGATCATGCATATCACATCATACAAATGTTGTGGAGCTGAAGTGTAACAATTACACCATACATGCAATGCAAATGCATTTTATCATCAAAAAAGATGAAGTTATGACCTTGCTGTTGGGCCAGAAAGATTACTACATGCATAATGATCTCATCATCTTAGTAACTGGTGCTAGTCGGGCCACCCCTCCTAATGATGACAAGATCAGTTTTAGTCAACACGAATGCCAACCCATACTATAAGGCTCTGCAACCAAAATAATTAAGCTGAGTAAGTGCATGATTAACAAATTATTTCCCAGCCTGTCTCCAGACTCTAGCCCATCCATTGTTAATGTCACTGATCAAAAAACATGGTACCATTTGTTCAACCTCCAGCTTTGATGCTGTATCACTCATTATGTGTGTACCCGTCAATGGTACTATGTTATAATGATGCCCAGTAGTACTATTCTGGACTGCACACCACTAGGATAAAGCGTGTAGCAAACTGCCTGTAAAAACTTCTATGGTTGGTTGTTCTTTGGAGAGATTGTTGTTGTTGAAAAATGGTTTCTTCTGGCAAGGGTAACAAAATAACATCCTCAAGAGATGGGGCTTATCCATGGGTGACAAAAATGAATGTCTCCATAAAATAGTCAGTCTGACAGTACCTTTGTTAGTGTCTAAAAATGATGCTGTCTGTGAAGAAACAGCAATTTGTGTCATTCCTCTATAAACTATCCCAATGGCCTGAGCCACTTCACTGTGTGTTAAATGGCAAACTAGGCATTCCTAACCTGACTCACACCACATGCATGGCCGTTTATAGAAGTTGAAATGGGTCATGTGAAAAGATGTACACAAATTAAGTGGAACTGATTTGTGAGTGAGTTTCTAAGGATGTTTATTTCCAGAGATGGTGATGCATGTTGTATGTGCAATTTCATGCTTGTGTTTCCTTCCTCACTATGCAGGTCCTCTTCAACCAGAATAAGAACAAGTTTGAACAACTCACCATACAAATACTGCAGGCTTGGAAACTACCACTTGTTGCTTATTTTTTTATGATAAGTACATTTAACCCGTGACAAAGAATTTAAATTTTAGCACGAAAAAAAAAGAAAAGATCTGATAAATATTTCACACTGAATCTCAATGTATTCCCATCTGAAAAGCCTCATAAAGTTAAATACCATAACTCCACCTATTAGTTTTGTATATGTACAGGTGTATCTCAAAAAATTAGAATATCGTGGAAGAGTTCATTTTTTTCCGTAATTTAATTCAAACTTTCATATATTCTAGATTCATTACACATAAAGTTAAATAATTCAAGGCTTTTTTGTTTTAATTTTGATGATTGGTGCTTACAGCTCATGAAAATCAAAATATTAGAATATTTCATACGATCAATTTAAAAAAAAAAAAGGATCTATAATATAGAAATGACGAACTTCTGAAAAGTATGTTCATTTATGCACTCAATACTTGGTCGGGGCTCCTTTTGCATGAATCAATGTGGTGTGGCATGGAGGCGATCAGCCTGTGGCACTGCTGAGGTGTTATGGAAGCCCAGGTTGCTTTGATACTGGGCCTTCAGCTCGTCTGTATTGTTGGGTCTGGTGTCTCTCATCTTCCTCTTGACAATACAGGTCAGGCGAGTTGGAGTTGGCTGGCCAATCAAGCACAGTAATACCATGATCAGCAAACCAGTTACTAGTAGTTTTGGCACTGTGGGCAGGTGCCAAGTCCTGCAGGAAAAGGAAATCAGCATCTCCATAAAGCTTTTCAGCAGATGGAAGCATGAAGTGCTCTAAAATCTCCTGGTAGATGGCTGTGTTGACTTTGGAATTGATAAAACACAGTGGACCAACACCAGCAGATGAAATGGCACCCCAAATCATCACTGACTGTGGAAACTTCACACTGGACTTCAAGCAACTTGGATTCTGTGCCTCTCCACTCTTCCTCCAGACCGTGGGACCTTGATTTCCAAATGAAATGCAAAATTTACTTTCATCTGAAAAGAGGACTTTGGACCACTGAGCAACGGTCCAGTTCTTTTTCTCCTTAGCTCAGGTAAGACACTTCTGACGTTGTCTCTGGTTCAGGGGTGGCTTGACACTAGGAATGCAACACTTGTAGCCCAGCGTGGTGGCTCTTGATGCACTGACTCCAGCCTCAGTCCACTCCTTGTGAAGCTCCCCCAAGTTCTCGAATCTGCTTTGCTTGACAATCCTCTCGAGGCTGTGGTCATCCCTCTTGCTTGTGCACCATGAATATGCTTTGATACAGCACTCTGCAAACAGCCAGCCCTTTCAGCAATAACCTACCCTCCTTGTTGGAGGGTGTCATTGAGCGTCTTCTGGACAACTGTCAAGTCAGCAGTCTTCCCCATGATTGTGGTTGTGTGTACTGAACCAGACTGAGAGATTCAATGGTATTTATACTGCATAAATAGTGATTTACATGTAATGAGTCTAGAATATATACAATTTTCACTTTCTGAAATAAGTGACAAAAAATATTGAACGCTTCCACGATATTCTAATTTTTTGAGATGCACCTGTATATACGAAATGGATAAAAGAAACCATAAGGATAAACAAATTTAACAGAAAAGATAAAGTTTTTCAGGTTTGTGTTCATTCAAAACTACATTTTAAGTGAGATGGACAAAGATGAGTACATTGCTAGTTTGACATCCACACCATACAATATGGCCAATATCATAACATTTTTTAAATTTAAATCAACGTTTTTAAAGGCCAAATGTTTCTTGAAAACAGCTGCTGATCTTGCTCACATTGAAGATAGCAAGATATATAACCCTTAAACAACAAAAGTTAATACATTTTATTACAAGTTGAAAGGAAAATTTTATATTCCTAAAATAAAGTTCTAAGCAGAAGCCTGAAACACTAAAATAGTTAGATAATTACATTTTTTGGAAAATTACATGTACATAATGAGGCACAACTTTCCTCAGAGCTTACAAAATTTGTTCTTAATTTAGTAATTTTGAAGAAGAAGAAATGTCTCATCACTGAAGTGTTATCAGTTAATGGTTTTCCTAAACAAACAATTGAACAGAAGGTTCATAAAGCACTTTAAAAACTCTCTACATACAGGAATCTTTATTAAAACAATGGAAATCATCTTGATGGAAACTGTTTTACATTATCTGTTCACTTACACTATATATTTTCTGCTTTTTTTTTCAAATATACATAAAAAATGTAAATAACTAACAATTTCTGCTGTTTTTTGTGATAAACACTCATGCAAAACAAAAAGTTAGTTCTTTTTGAGGATTTAAAAATAAACTTAGATTCACATTTTAAATGTTTCTGTAATTTTCCATGCTTTTCATGATTAATCTTTTATTAATAAGAATTTGTATCTTGAATTTCCCCGTTTTTCTGCCTGACATACTGTTAATGATGTGTTATTTTGGTAAGAATTTACTTTTCAAAACTTCAATATAATTAAAGATGAAATCAGATAGTCTTGGCAGAAATGACATTTCCATTATTATTATTATTATAAAATACATATACCAGGGGGTGGGGGGGATAATTTAACACTTTTCTTTATCCATAAAGAACTTTTGCCTATAACTATGTTTAAAATGCAATCTTGAATTTTAAATGTGAATAGTCTCTTAATGCAAACAGTTAGCCCTAGATACCTGCATATGTACGGAGGAAATTCCCAGCTTTCAGATCCAGAACTTTAACACAGCCATCTTCATAGCCAATACATGCTCGTTTTCCTGAAACCAACAAACAATTTCTTTCTTCATTAGATAAAAGACACTAGCACAATTTAGTGCTAACCATAAATTTATATATATAACAGCTCACCTAACAATTATTTCTATCTCTCGTGACAGTTTGTTTTTTTACAAAACTTCTTTCCTTGATGCATTCCAGAGTTCAATGCAAATTGTAATTAAATAAGTTCCAAAAGAACTCTACAACCTAAAAAACAAAGGCAATTTTGTCCTGAGGAAAAAAAAAAAAAAAAAGCTGATAAATAACTGCCTGTTTTCAAGAAAATGAAATGGCTGGTCCACTCTGATGTACACACAAACAAACAAACAAAATAAAAGCATTTTTATTTTCTTTGAAATCTCTCTCCCAGAGGCCCATGACTAATGCTTACCATCTGGCAAGATCCTGCCACAAAAGCTGCTCTGACCATGACCCTGGAAAATCTTGCACTCTCCTCCAGGTACCTTCCACATCCAAATTTCTCCACCTGTTGTACCAGCCAAGAGGATATATGCTTCAGGATGCCATTCAATCCACTGCAGTAAAAGTAAAATCACAGCTACTACAAGTATTCACATTTAACAAACAGAACCATAACAACCACATTTGTTTATTAGATGTCTCTTACCTCATTGTGACAAGCTTATATCATAAGATAAAACGAAAAAAGTACTCAAAACCATATATAAGGAAGTGAAAAATACAGAAATGGTAGAATAATTAAAAGTTACTGTAACTTCCTCTGAGGGCAAATTAATAATACAAGTTTCTTTAGTTCTGGTAAATGAAATGAAGAAATGAATATTAATTCATAATTTTTTTAAGTTAAACAAATGTAAATAAGAATTTTGCATTACTCTTTATCTTTCCTTGCATAACTTTCTCATTTCATAGATGTTTGACACAGCACAAACTGAGACTCAAAAGTTTATTCTGAAGCTAATATATGTAGTATATTTGTGCCATTTTTGGGCACACTAGACCTATTCAAATTTCATAACCAATTTGGATGAATTAGATTTGGTTTCTTTTGTTCTCTCTGATGTTAGCACTACTGATTGAAATTTTAACCAATGGAAAACTTGCAACTTTTGACATCCTGACAAAAGTTTTTTTGTTATAAAAAGAGAAAATAGAATGAATATTTCAAGGTGCTCATGGTACTATCAGTAGCACAGCAGTTTATCAATGAAAAATTTGCCTCTGATGAGTATTCAGACAGGAGGATCACTGAAAAAACTGAACTTGCACCACACTGCGATATCCAACATGCCCAGAAAGTTTACAGCAACAGGCTACAGCATCTAACATGGTGTATCACATGAATAATTGAGGAAACTGACTGCCAGTGATGACTGTTGTCTCATCAGAATACCCATGAAAAATCATTATAAAACAAGTCCAGAACTGTTGAGAGATTGGAATGGCTACTAGCCATCAGTCTGGTATACATACAAATAGCCCTTTCTCAAAGAGAAGCAGTGAAGGAATCAAATGGAGTGGGTGAAATACCACTAACAATGGACTGTTGATGACAGGTAATCATTTTCAGTGATAAGAGCACATTTAATTTCAACAAACATGGAGAGAACATCTATTGGCCAAGCAAGCAAAGAATACTGGGCAAGTGCATTTTCCCATGATTAAGAACCCACAGCCATCATAGTGTGAGGATGTATGTTTATATCTGGAGTTAGTTATCCACACATCATTGAAGACATGATAAACACACTGAATATATTGATGACCTGTAACACTGACTGCTTCCCAATGCCCGAGAACTAATGCCAGGACATCAGGACAGGAACTGATGGTTACAAGATGACAACATACCCTGCCAAAGATGCACTGTGGCATTAAAGATCACAAGGTACAGTGTCTGAATTGGCCTGCACAGAGTTGGCACCAAGTGGGTTGGGTATTTGCGAAGATGTAAACCAAAGACCGAAGTCAAACTTATAGAAGCATTAAATCATATGACACCGATTAAGTTGCATGACCTGGTCACTAGTATGTCCAAACACTGTGCACAGGTTATCCAAAACAAAAGGTGGCCAATAAATTAGTGAGCTTTAAAAAAATGTTGTTTTCTTTTCCGCAGTTGCTTTTGCATAATTTCTGTCTGTTATCCAGCTTTGTAATAGTGGTAGTGCAATTGGTACAAATCTGGTCTTGATATGACTACACTTCCAGTGATGTGATACCACAATGAGTGTATTTCTGTAATCTTTAACAGAGCATTCACATAGAAAACTGCTTGTGCTGTAATTTGATACTCTGTGTACCTTAACAACTCTATGAGGTGAGGAGATATACAAGCCTTCATGTCAAACTTGCAAACATGCAGAATGGCAACTTTGTTGTTTTTTTGCACACCACTGTAGACAAAAATATCAAAGAAAATACTTATTTTAAAAACTGTCTTTAAGAAAATAATTTATTCCATAAGGATTCCACATCCTTACTGTCAGTGGCTTTTAATTACTATGAATGCTTTAAAAAAATTAATAAAACTAATTATAAGCAGCAGATTAAATTAAAACAACTTTCAACATTTATGAAACTCCATTACTATCTGGTTAAGAAGGTAACAACCAGTTTTTATTAGAGTCCATAATATATCATTATGTTCTCTGATACATAACATAATAGATATTCTTTTACGAGTCATAAATTCAATTGATGAATCATGAACAATTTAGTAATACCAACCCTAGTTTCTTTACATTCAAATGACAAAACTTCTTCTAAGGAATCAACCTTCCAAACTTTAATTATCCCACTCATGTCACATTCGGCAGCATAAACTCCATTGTAGCTAAAACCCAGACTAATGACAGAATCCTGATGACCTGCATTAAAAAAAAAAAAAAAACATATCAAAACTGGACAGCATTAAAATCTTATCAAAAATAAGAAAGAAAGAAAAAAAACAACCTTTAAACTGGGTTTATTTAACACAGTTGAGTAATTGAAAAAAATCTAATTTTAACGTATTAAATATCAAGCTGAGATCTGCCTTTATAAAAACAAAACATGGAACTAGTAATCATGACTTTGTCTTTATTCATCTTTCTTCAGAATTATTTATTAAAAATGAATTTTTAAAAGTTTATTAGTTGCACTTCTGACAGATATCCACGTTGTTTCTTAGTGCAGGATAAATCTTTTAAGTATGGTTACTGATTAGCTTAAATGTGGCTTGGCAGGGAGCTTTCAATCCTCCATAAAAGAAAAGTGCTTATTAATGTTTTCAATTAATTTTTACTATCACTAATAATCACCATTGTTATCAATTTATTCCATTCATTTTTAACTTTTGTACTAAAAATATTCTAATATTAAAACATACTAAAATATTTGCCCAAGTATTTTTCATGCAGAAATTTTTATTACTATTAGTTTAATCCATGTTTATAATATCAGAACCCACAACACTGTACATAAAAATTTGTTGCTAATCAATTATTTCTAATTTGATGTTACAGAACAGTCGTCTATTACCAACTGCATTAGAATTTTACCTAATTTTAATAACATTATTTATGCTACATTTTTAACGTTCATTTGTTTAATAACTTCAATGCATTTCTCTATGAGCATTCTAAACACCGTCAATTATTTAACATTCTTTATTACACGATACAATAAAGATAAAAGAGCTAACTTTACTTGTCCAAGCTACTACTTAAACTAAGAAATAACTGTTCTTGGGCAAGGTGTGACAACAATTCTCCAATAAATTAAATTGATGAAAAAAAAAAAAAAGTAAACATTTGCTAATGATAGCAGTTCATTTGTAGAATAGCAAATTTAATGTCTCTTCTACAACATAACTTACCTGTACACTGCAGTAGGATATCTCCAGAGTTGGCTCTCCACAGCAAAGCCTGGTCATCTTGGCCCCCAGTAAACACCAGTTGGTTAGTGATTGGGTCAAGTCGAATACAGAAAATAGAATCTAAATACAAGAGTACAAAGAAGAGAGAGAGAGAGAGAGTACTTTGATTCTGTGTAGTTTAGTTTTGTTTATTAAAAGAAGGCAGTAAACCATCATGATTTATTGAAAGCTCACAGAAAAATAAATATTAATTCTGTCACCATTGACAACCACTGTTGGCATTTCATTTCATTCATTTACAGTTGTGTTACTAAAGATATTTACTAATATCAAATCATGCACCATTGTTAATTGTGTTGTGGACCTGCACTAATTCAAGTCAGAAGAAGAAACAGGCTGATCTTTATAACTGGACACCACAAAAACACAAATTTAAATATAAGATAATGAAAATTAATCATCTTTAAGTGTTGAAAATTATTTCAACAAATTATCAGCTTCAAGCAGTTGTTATCAAGCTTGTGAAGACTATATAGTACCTATACATGTTCATATTCTAGTTGAAAAAGACTTGCATCATGGAAGATAAGTTAAATTGTTGAGCAAAGACAAAATGGCTGTCTAATATGAGCATACAAAATGGCAGCAATGCCAGTCTTAAAGTGATTAAACTGAAATTAACAAAAAAGGCTCAAATAATGTGTGTGACTATCAGTGATCCTAATAAAAGCTTGCAAACATACAGATCACTTCATCACAAGCTCCAAAATCTGCTTAATAACCAATCAGGGTAAACCTAGTACAGTAGAGCACCAATTATCCAAACTAAATGGGAGCAAGGGTGGTCCAAATAATCAAAAATCTGAATAACTGAACATTATTATACTGTAAGGTAGGTGCATACAGTACATGTATTTTGAATATATATATTTTATGATATTGTTAATAAAGTTAATAAAAATGAAAATCATCTAAGAGACAAGTAATAAATGATTCAGTTTACCTGTGCAATGTATACACTTTAAACAACTGAGTAACAGCAATAGTATATATGTACAGTACTGTAATTCATTTAAGTCAAAAACTAAGTGATTGATAGCTGCTTTATGAGAGACTTTTCTTTTGTAGCTAAATTACACAGGCTCTTCAAACACAGCAGCTAAACAGTCACACTCTGCCTCCCCCAACCAACCATGTCATCACAGTATCCAGACATTTAAAAGCCTCTGCATATGACAGCTCCTCATAATCTTCCTTATTTTCTTCTTGAGGTTCTTCTTCTTCTTCTTGTATAAATTCAATGATCTCCTCTTCTGTTAAGAGTTGATAGCCAGGGTCATCATCAGTGTCATAGTCCATCCACTCTTTGACATCTTCTAAATCACAATCCAAACATTCAGAAATTTTTTCTAGTGCTACTGCTATGTCAATGGCAATTTTTTCTGTCTCTGACCATCTTAAGATGCAGTTTTAAAATTTTTATTCCATATTTTCTGGAGCATAGTATTTTTTTAAGGAATTCCAAAAATCAGCCAGTTACAGTAATCTTTAATTTCAACATTTTTTTAAAAACTATGCCTTCTTTGTTGACATTGGCCAATAAAATCTTTTGAGAGTTGTTTGTTATATAGATGTTTGTGTTTCAATCACTTCCTGATCTATTTGTTGTATTACAGAAGTAATGTTCAACAGAAGAAATATTACCTTAAACATGCCATCATTACGTTCCAGAAGTTCAGCTGAGAGATAAGACAATGCACTGTCTAGTGTAGCAAAACTTTTCAACTTGGTATTTACTTAACCATAGAAATGAAGGTTCTGTTACCATTTCAAAAACACTTGAGCATTCATCCAGAGTTTTTTTTTTTCGATTGTAAAGTTTTTTACATTCTTGAATGCCCCAAGTTATTTTTGATTTCCCAATGAGTATCAAAGTCAACTTGTGATTTCCACTAGCATTAACACATACCAAAATCGTCTCTGTCTCTCTCTTTAGACATTTTGCAACTGGGCACAGTTGTCTTTCTTCCTGATGCCAGTGATTTATTTGGAAGAGTTTTCCAGTTAAGCCTGGATGGAGTGAGTATCATACCTTTCTTCATGAATTAACTTTTCTAATTTTTAACAAAATTATTAGCTTCAGTAAAGAAGCTTTAACCACAAATTTCCAGGACACACATACCATGCTGTAACTTAAAATTTCTTAGCCATACAGAGCTTGCCTTAAATTCTGGATTGCCACCAAGTTTTTCATTAAAAATTAGTCTTTTCACAAAGAAAATGGTCCTAAAAAAGGCTGAAAATCACATGTAAACAGCATCAGTCCACTTTCTCATTTTCTGGCTTTTGCACTGCCTTCCATGCTGAACTTATAGCCCACTCCTCCATAAGAGAAACAAAATTAAGAATTGAGTCACTATTTTTTTTAAATATCTGATACTGTTGAAGTTCCAACACCATATTTCTCTGCTAACTTTTTACCAGGTTAACCTCTCTTCCACTTGTTTACAATGACCACAAATACCCTGCTACACTGCTGAAAGTCAGTACACTTCTCTACTACATGTTATGAAGTGGTTATTCATGGCTACACATTTAACATTTGTATGGCTATCAGAAACATTTTTTAATTTTCAAAATTTGATCTGAATAATTGAAAAATCATTGCTCTAATGTATATTTAATCTTTCTGCATACTCTAAATGCATAAGTTTGGAAAGAGTTGATCATGAAATGATCAAAAAATTTATACTACTACGAATAAAAACATTAAAATAATGAGATATTTGAATAATCAGCAACACACTGTAGCCACATTTAACATTGAATAACGATAACAATATTTTCAATTTTTTCTGTATTTTGGTCTATCATAAAATGGCAAAAACAACAAAATCTAGATTTACCGAGATAAAACGTTTTATGCATCTTAAGAAAAAAGAGTATAGTTAAATTTATATGAGACGAATATAATTATTAAAATATAAAATTAAATGCCTGTCTATTTTCTTCTTGAGTTCATATAACCTAAATGTTAATATAGCTATTTAAAAATGTAAAACTCCCTAATTTTAATTCATACAATGCTTAAAAAATTAAATAGATTTGTGATGCAATTTAGAGTATAACCCATTCAGTTACTAAAATTTCACTAATCAGGATTTAAAAGTTTCTTCAAAGAATTGTGCACCATAGTTTCGGAAAGATATGTAAATTTCTTAATGTTGTAAAACTGTTGTAAATTTTAATCAAATGTAAACCTTAAACCAATTTTGCTGTAAACACTTCATTTTTCTGATTTCTTCCTTGTTTTGGGAGATGAAATAAATTCATTCATTTCTCTAGTTAATGCCATTAAAGTGCTAATACATTTAATAATGATATTATAAATCTTTCACAGCACAGCAATGTCATTTAACTATATTCAGTAGGGTTCAAAGGTCTAAATCTATTTACATTTTTGTAACAAAAGCTAAGTATGAATTTAATTATATAGTAATAGAACTTCAAAATTAGTGAATACTCTTATTTTGAGATATGTTCAGAAGCCAAAATACTACAAATAATAAATGATTGAGTAAAGCTAATATTTGGTGAGACCTCAATTTGCCTTCAGAACAGTACCAATCCTGTAAGGTACTGATTCAGTCAATTTCCAACACTCAGATATTACATTCCAAAACATGTTGAAGTTAGCAGGATTGTGCTGTTTTTTTGCATTTTAGGATAATTCCATAAGTGCTTCATGGAGTTTAAATCAAGCAATTAGGGAAGAAATTCCATGATTTATAATATGCCTGCTTCTTTTCCTTTCAGGTACTGTTTTTACAGTTTAGAAGTGTGCTTTTGATCATTATCCTGTTGAAAAACAAAGTCATTACCAATCAATTTTAATCTAGTAAGTATACTATGGCAATGAAATATTGAGTGGTAACTCTTCTTTGTCAGTGAATAGGCTGTTTTGTGAAGATCACCAACTCCAATGACACTAAAACAACACAAATTTTGATATAACTTCCACCATGCTTTATTAAAGGTTTTAAGCAATTTTATGTTAATTTGTCACCAGATTTGCATGTCACATGCTGCTGCTTAGAATATAAATATTTTAAATTTTGATTCATCAATGAATAACACTTTTTTCCAATCTTCTCTGGTATAATTTGAGCATTTCTGAGTTCTCGCCAATTGTTTACCTTTGTTTCCTTTCATTAAAAGTGGTTTAGCTGCAGAAAATCTCCAATTAAGTCCAACATAAGCAACCCTCCTCTTCACATTAGATTAACTGACCTTTTCTTCTGATCCAACTGCTCACGAATCTTGGAAGTTTTTCATCTCTTGTATAGGGACATAAGCATAACATAGCAGTCTTCCTTTGTAGTTGATACTTTTCTTCCTGATCATAATTCTGATTTAAAGTTGTTTTTTTTTGGTACCTCCCTCAAGTTATTTAAACTGCACCCATGGAAATATGCAACTGAGCAGCTACATATTGTTGATTATGTCCATCTTTTATCAAAGCTAGAATCTGACCATGTACACCTTCACTCATTTCCTGTACCAAAGAGCAAATATTACACGACAAATCTGTACATTAATTCATTTACCTGATACAAACTTTTTGACTTGAATGAAAATCTTCAACTTTTAATTTAACTAAGAAGTTAATCTTAAAATCTGACTTCAAATACTATTAACATAAAAGTTTGTTGATACTTGAATAGTATTTAATAGTATTTCAATCTGTTTATATTTCTGAAAATAACTTTTAAGCCAATTGAATCCTGCTGTCATATTAATTAGCTTCACTTGATCATTTCATGCGTAGTTATATATCTCAATATAAATGTACATACTGATTTTGATGCTGTATTACTGCATAATTAAATTCATATTTTAATTATTAGTTTTAGATTTTTGGACCCAACAATAAGCCTGAGAAATAGCACTACATTATTGTCTTTTTTACTTGTTCTCTACTTCTTTTAGATCTCATATTTGTATATTGTTTGTAGGTCCAGAATGGTACAACTTATAAAAAGTTGTCCCTAAGGTGATTTGTATAGATTTTGCATAGCTCACATCTCAGAGAAATGGTTCATACCTTTGTGACCTCGGAAAGTGAATTTGGACACATCCTCAAAAACCACTTCATTCTGGGCATCCTTTGGCTCAGCATCAGATAATTCAACATCTTCTAGTTCTTCAGCTATGTTATCTGTTGTTACAAAAGAAATATTAACATTTTAAGTTATTTTCTTAATTACAAGCCTAAAACAATACCAAAAATAAGTTTTATGGTAAATAACCATTTCATCAAATATTACAACCGAAATTGGCTCTATTAAGAAAAAGTAGAGAGAAGAAAGACAAAATTAAATTTACTAAAAAATATAAATGTGTGCCAAATAAATCTATAGCTAAGCAGAAAGAAAATATCATAGTAGCATGTACTATTACAGGATCATCAGTGCTAATTTCAATAATCAAACTTTTGGTATTGTAAAATATAAATGTTGAAGCTATCCTGGCATACTGGATAAATACCAGATATTAAGAAAACATCAATTTTTTAAATAGCATAACACAATAATTGCAAAGAGCCAAATTGTAAAATTTATGCACACTTCCCAACATGCCAAGAGCAACAAAACAATTCAAAAGTATGAACTTCTTTTAAATCAACATTCAAATACAAAGAGATTTTGATATTTGCATTTTCATTATTTAATGAATAATGAATGGCTTTCTAATCCTGAATTTTAAAAGTATTTCTGATCAATTAAGGACTAAATGTAATGAATTTTTGAATTTCCATAAATCAGTTAAATTTTAGGGTCATACAGCAAGTCATCTACTGTATGGCTGCACTGAAATACACACACTATGAAAGCATCAATGCTCATTTGTAGATTAAACTGTTAAAACATTAGGTTGTTAAAATGAAAATTAGCAGACCACATTCTGACCATTATTGTGCATATAAAGAAAAAAAATTTAAAAGCCTATTATTTTGAATGGTATTGTACAGGGTGTCCCTAAAGTCTGGACACACAGGAAATATCACTATAATTTTTTTTTACCTCCACAGATAACTACAACTAACTATACTTTTTTACCTCCACAGATTAAATGAGTTTGTCGAAAGAAGAAAGAATTGAACTGGTACTTCTCAGGGGATGTGAAGGATGGTCACATCGAAAGATAGCTGATGTTTTCAATGCACGTCATCCTAGAAGGACCCCAGTTGGCTTTTCCACAGTGGAGGTGGTTAGAAAGCTTAAAGAAACAGGCAGTGTCCTGGACAACCAAATGTATCAGACGAAACGGAAGAAACAGTCATGGCTAAGTTTTATGCAAGCCCCAAAAAATCACTTCACAGGACATCCATGGAACTGGGTGTTCCCAAATCATCCCTCAGTCGTATCTTAAAAAAGCAAAAGTTTCATCCGTACAAGTTACAAATCTTGCATCACTTAACAGAGGATGACCCAGATAGATGACTTGAGATGTGTGAATGGTTTTCCAATAAATTGGATGAGAACAACTGTTTCACTGAAGACTGTGTGTTGTTCAGCGACAAAGCTTTGTTTCATGTGAATGGTGAGGTTAACCGACAGAATGTTTGATACTGGTTGCAAAACAATCCGCATTGGGTGGACCATTCCAAACAGCAAGGAGCGCGAAAGATTATGGTGTGGTGCGGTTTGTGGAAAGCTCATGATGTGTTGGGGCCATTTTTCTTCGATGATCATGTAACTGGTGAGACTTACCTTACCATGTTGAGAGGCCAGTTAATGCCCCAACTTGGAAGGCTAGGTGAAGGACTCCCTGAGTGGTTCCAACAGGATGCCACCCCTGCTCATTTTGCCACAGTGGTAAGAGATTGGCTGAATGACAATTTCTCTAACTGGATTGGAAGACGTGGTCATGTGGAATGGGCTCCTCGCTCACCTGACCTTAGCCCCCTTGACTTCTTTTTCTGGGGTATGCTAAAGAAGAAGTGTACTCAATGAAAATCACAGGTACAAGACACTTGAGGGAACGCATAATAAATGAATGTACTCAAATTGACGGCAATTTGGAGTTTCTGCATCGTGTTCACGTGCATTTTGCAAAGCGAATCGAACTTTGCATCACAAATGGTGGAAATCATATTGAAGATGATATTTATTAATATTGCAATTGAATAAAATGTTGTTGAAAATATGAATTTTGCCTGTGTGTCCAGACTTTAGGGACACCCTGTATAATATAATTGCAATCAATTTTATATATATATTTGAATTTTATCGCTTTTGCAGATTTCTGCTTCTGTTTTTTTTTTTTCTTCTTCTTCTACGCTAAACGTCAGCATTTTCCTGGTATACCTGGATACCTTCATTCGTGTCTCCAGTAAGCGTACTTACTGCTGCTATCTGGCCGTTTGGGATAATGTTCCCTGTTCCTGGTAGATTTATATGATAGGCTAGACTGGTTCTTTTCCAGTCTGAACCATTTCAAAAGCTACAGTAAAATGAGGGATTTTTGGTGTCAATTTTGGCTACTGATTCCACAGCGTCTCCTCGGGTTCTGGGTTTGAGCATCCGCTCTCCAGCGCCGACAGTCTTTTTAATGGCTTATTTCGCTTCTAAACAAAATGATAAATAGATAAAAACCTTCACAATCTGTGGCATCGTCTAATTCAATAATACTCGTGTCCTCTTCGTCAAAAATAATAACATCTTCCTCATCAAATTCGATATCATCCGGTTGAAGCTCATCCATTGCAGCGCCACCTGGCGGTAGAGTAAAACACTTATTTCTCTTTTAATTAAAAATCCGGTGGTCAGACTTCTAAATATTTAATATATTTCATAAATAAAAAATTTTTAAATACTTTAACAGCATCGGTTTATTCTTCTTTTTTTTTTAAAAAAAAAAACAAAAAAATTCTGCATAGAAAATACTCCCTGCGGTCTTTGTTGTTGTTTGGACTGCACCGCTAACCCGACGACCGGGAAAGTCTCCTTTACAGAAGAGCGCCAATAATGGAGTCCCAGCAGGGTTACTGATGTCGTAAGTCATGAAGCTTTCAAAAGTTTCAAAAATATATCTCGGCTGGTAAGTTTAAGTTACTACGTACAAATTTTGGCACGGGTTCCGTGGCTGCTGTGTGAGGGGCGCCCTAATCCGTGGACGTTTGTAAATACAACATTCATCATTAACTCCCGACCTGTCAATTGGTTACTTAGCATCCGTTATTCGGGCGCATCCAGGTGTTTTCCTATCTCACCACCCTTACTGTTGTCGTGTTACTGCCTGCTGTGACAAAGCCAGGAGGCCGGCTTTTGCTTTGAAAAAATTTGTTGACGCCCAATGTTAGTCGGTTAATGTAGAACCAAGTGATCTAGCTGATGTTAAAAACAAATAATATTACGTGGTATGAAACACGATCTATAGATAATAGTCACCAACTACAGTTAAGTTTGACATTAAGCTACATGTGTTGTAAAGGCTCAGCAATATCGGGCCTTCTGTACTGTAGTTCTCTCCCTCATTATGAAAAAAAAAAAAAGGAAGATAATTTTACATTAAGTTTAATTCTAGAACGATCAATGGATGCTCTATTTTTTTATTTTGCTATGATCAGAGTCTTCCGGAATTGTGTATTAGTTTGAAAGTATAAGAAAAATTGTTAGCATAGGGAAAGATCTAAGATATTAAATACGATAAATTTATAGAAATGTATTGTCAAAGCAGATTCCATTAGTTAGCTTACCTACTACTAATATCAAAGATGATACAGAAATATGTGAATTAATTCTTTACTTTATATGAATACATCATCACCAATAACTTTTTTCTTTTTCTATAAAAACACAATGTAATATCAAAGAGATAAAATACTAAACTAGAGAGTTGAGTTTAACTTGTTGTTTTATTTTTTCCCTCAATTTAATCAAAATGCTGTATACACTTTTTTAAAACCTTTGGTTTTCAATGCTGAGAAGCCATATTTGCAGTGCAGTAAATATCTAATTAAAATTTTAAAATAAATTTGTTCATATTATTGTTTAGTCTCTGTTTACAGGGCAGTTGTTACTGTTACCGGAATTAGTGCTTTTGTTTGTGCAAAGCGGTCAGTGGAGAGGAACAGACATCTAGTGATGAGAAGCAAACAGAAAATTAGGGATGCATATCTCATAGACCAGGAAAAACAGAAGAATGCCTCAGCTATACCACCAAAAATCTAATGACATTTACCATATTAATAAAAATATACAAGTCATCTACTTCTACAACTCTTTGAAGAAGCAAATGATGTATGCTGTGGGATTAATGTTCTTGCGTGTTAAAAGGAAACAGCTGTTAATGGCTCTCAACTTGTGACTGTCTATTATTACAAAACTGTCTACAAGCAACTTTTTCCATAATATACTTGTTTATCTAAACATTTTTTTATTTTTTGTCTGATTAAAAATGTGAAAATATTTTAGTCATAATATGGTCTTGTACATTTTTCGAAACAATAGAAATTAAGTATTTTTTCTTCACATTTCAACTTGTAAATTTCAATCAGCCTCCACCTATCAACCTCATTGGTAATCTAACAATTTTTGTTCTTTTATTTATATTTGTCAGTTTATTACATTTATTAATAAAACCTAATAATTATTTTAAGAATTCCCATTTTCAAAACACTCTTTCCATGTAGACAGTTTTGTGTAGTTAGTTTTTTAAAATAATTTTAAAAAACTATCTAAATGTTGTGAAAGAAGGAAACAACCAACTGTTAATGGATTTTAAATTATGATTGCCGATTATAATGATAAGTTTTAGGAATAAAGGTTTAAATATCATTCTGTTATCACCATTTTATTTATTAAAGAGTGGTTTGTCTAAAGAAAATCTAACATTTCAAAAAAAAATTACTACAATTTTAGAAATAAGGTGTGAGTTCTAAAATTGTTTTGAATTAATATTGTTTAAAGCAGATTTTATTTTGCTAACCTTCTATTTCAATTTTTAAATCACTAAGTTGAGAATTTTTACTTGACTCTTTCCTTTGCTTTAATCCTGCAAAAAATTACTCTGATAAATGAAACCAATGTTCTATTAATATTTAAAATTTCTGCATGTAATTCAGCATTAGACTACATACCCAATGAGTGATTAATGCTCTTGTTTGCAGAAAAATCTAGATTAATTTCATTGATGTAATAGTGAAGTATTGCCAGCAACTGGTTAAATACAAAATTTTGTGAAGTTTGGTTGTGATGATGACTAACTTTTGCCTTTCCAAAAAACTCAATACAAAGAGAAAACATACTACTACTATGTTTATATTTGGCTAAGTTTATGTGCTTTATATGACTTAATTAAGGACTCTGAAGTCATGGGTGATTTTCACATTATAGCAATATTAGATTTTAATATTTTGTATATTGTTTATATTTTGAAATAGCATAAAAAAAGAAAATAAGTTGTAAAGAACCCTTTTATCAGTTGATTTAGTATGCTGAGTACTTTGTGTAGGGACCCTACTATATTTAAAAAGAAATAAAGATGTTTCACAAAATTATTTCTTGAGACTTACCTGGTATTGCATAATACCAGTATTATAATCTTTAAATAGGAATAAAACACCATAAGTTATGAAATAAATGAGCTATTGTTGACTTAGTCAAAGAAATTAGGTTATGAATTGACCCCATGACTAACCTTTCAACATCTCTTGGCTTACTTGTTTATGAGAGAGTAATTAATCCAAATTCTATAGCATCTGGGTTATACGGATTACCTAAAGGTCACAAAGCTGATATATCACTCAGGCCTATTGTGAGTAATTTTGATTCCCCTACATATCAATTTGAAAAATATTTGATTTCTATCATTCTTTTTTTGTTAGTCACACTGATTCTTTTGTAAATAATTCTGATTTCTTGGAAAAAAAAATTAAATATATGCAGTTAGATTCTTCTGACAGTCTTATGAGTTTTCATACTGGGTCTTTGTTTACTAACATTTTCATTGATGAAACTTCTCAAGTTCTTTGCAATAAGCTTTGTTCTGATAATACTTTGTACATAGGAACAGGTGCTTACAGAAAAGCTAACTGTAGATTCCACTTCTAATAAACCCAAACTGTTGCTCGGATATGTTGATGATTCTTTTTTTTCTGTCATCTTAATTCCACCAGACTTTCCCAAACAATTTACCAGAGAAAAAGAAGTTAACTACCTTCCTTTTTGTATGAGCAAATTACTAAAGTTTGTTGCAGTCTTTTAAAACTTTCAGTGTATAGAAAAAGTGCACATGGATAAATATTTATTTCCATAGCAATCATTCTCCTATTATTAAACAAACTTCTCTACTCTATTTCATTTTTAAATTTGTGATTTTGAAAGTTTGCTAAACAAAATTGAGTTAGTCAAATATTAAACAGAAATTCTTATCATGATGAAATTATTAACAAATCTAAATTTAAGTCTGGTTCTAAGAAAAAACAAAATCATCAAATGTTATATGAGAGTGTTTCAGAAAAAAAATAAAAGCAATATTTACTTCAGTGCTTTCTAGTGCAAAAAAAGTGGTAAACACCATGCCTCCAAGCAAGATTGATATCTGAGTTTTGGACATGCCCTCTTATGCATTGTGCATTCCAAGTGCTAGTGAGCAAAGCAAACAGCATGGCTATGTAGCCAACAATCTGTAATTTATTTTCTTTAGGATGAAAGTATTCCAACTGAAATCTACTGGAGACTGTTGATGCAATATGGAGAGAACTGTATGGTGCGAAGGAAAGTGTGAGTAGCTGGCCAGGTTTTAAAATGACTGATAATTAGCAGTAATGGATTAAGATAAACCAGGACACCTCAGCAGTGATGCATATAACAACATGACAATGTGAGACCAAACAGTGGTCAGGTCACCATTGACACTTTGAAACTCTGCCATATCCTCCAAGCAGTCCACATCTTGCCCCATCTGATTTTTACATCTTTTTACCACTGAATGATGCTCTCCAAGTCTGAAAATTTGCCATTGATCATGAGGTCCAACATACAGTGCAGTTGTGGCCTATATAGCAACCAAAAAAAACTTTTACCAGGATGGTATCAAGAAACTTGTTAATTGTTGGACTACGTGTGTTGCAAAACAGGAGGACCATGTAGTAAAGTGATGCCTGGCCACTTGTTTTATCCTAAATTGCCCTTACTTTCTGAAACACCCATATATTCCAGGAGTCACTGATAAAATCTTTAGAATGCACATGAAACGCATGGGTTTTTTTGTTTTTTTCAAAGACCCAAATTTTGAGAGATTTATTTGTACATATGAAAGACTCCATTGATACTAAGCATATCCTGGTATTTCATTTCATGTGGTTGTGAACAAGTCTATTCTTGTCAAATGCAATGTCCTTTAAATATTAGCATCTCTGAACACAAAGTTGGTTTGTGTGAGGGACTTACCTCAAATCTGTCTTTGCTTTGCATGTGTTAACTGTAAATTATAACAATTCATTGGTCTGGTTTCACAGCAAATTCTTAGCTTATTAATCCAAAAACAGAGAAATTACAGAATCTATTCCAATTTTCTTACATGACAATGTTAAGAGAAAAAACAAAATGTTAATTTTTCTTTTAAAATAAAACAAAAATTCTACACTCATAAAATATTCCACATAGTTAAAATGATGTGTTTACTCTGGTTAGCAAAAAATTCTGTTGACACTTTATCCATTTTTTAAAATACTTTTCTATTTATGACATTGCTTTGACAAAGCTGAATATTAAGTCCATAAAAGCTCACTTCTCCCCATAACTTAGTGTTTATGTCTTATTTAAAAATTATGCAACTATTATTCGCATAGTATCACATGTAGCCACCATTGGGTTGAAGACAGTGTGGCACAATGTTTCATGGCTTCAGTAAGCCTTTTTATTGTTTGCCACTTTTGGTCAAGGTGATGTCAAAACTCTGTTCTGTGAAGTGGAAGAGAGTTTCCAGTCACATGCATTCCAGAAGTGTTTAATAGGCAACAGGTCTGGAGCTGTTGCTGGCCAGTCCATAGAAGCACTGCATGCCCTGGCATAGTTGCTAACAAAAAGAAATTTGATATTAGAACTTCACCTAACTCTGGTTGATTGTTGGACCATAAACAATTGCCAAGGTAGTTCTGACTGGCATTGGTTCTTCCCATAGCATTACAGTATCATTTGCATAATGACTTTGGCACATTTTCGGTAGCATAGTTCTCTTTTTGACATCATGAAAGTTAAAATGGCATTCCTCTTTAAGCAGATATTGTTGCCAATAATTTTTTTGTCCAGGCCTGTTATTTTGAATGGTATGTCTTAATACCACAGTGCCTCTCTGGTCATGTGGGCATGACAATCAATTAGTGTCTGCATAGCATGCATACAGTCTGCTAATTACTGAAACAAAAATTTTTTTAACCACCTTAAATAGCTATCATGATGTTTTTGCTGCTGCCTACATGAAAAATCCCTCTAATTATGCATTGTATTTTTGAGCTGTTGTAATAATTTTTTTTTCTACACAGGTCTCCTGCACTTTATACTATCATTTTTATGGCTTTAGCCAATGTTTATGTTTTACAAAAATCATTCTTATAGAACACTATATGACTTGGAGGGTTGGGGGATACATTGGAAAATATGCATTTATATGTTTTCAATACAATATTCTCAACATGACCTTTGTGTCAGATGTAACAGTGGATTTCATAAATTGGATTAAATTTGATAAGACATCGAAACTTTAGTATTCCTAAATTTTATGCACAGTATATATATTTTTTACTTATTTCCTGCTGTAGCACAAAAGAGTAGATACAGTTTAAACATTTGCCTGATCTACTTGTTATCATGAGCCAAACTTTGTTAACATTTATTTTCTAAAACTTCTCATTTGAGTTGCATAGTTTTTATTTTGATAAATCAGTTGAATGTCATAGTTTATTATACTTTCTGCCCCCATTAATTGTATTTTGTGTATGTTATGCATTTATCTGTGCAAACAGGTTACATTCTCTCTCTTTTTTTTCAGAAATGTATTCTCCAGTTCACTGTTTATTATTTGAGAATAATTACACTAGACAACAAAATGAAACTTTTTGTCTGCCACCGAGCAAAATGTGGGTGATCTTAGCTAAATTTTGGTGCTGATTTCAAATTTGAAGTCAGAATTTGGCTAAGACATTAGCTTTTTGAGATATGCATGAGGAATTTCACCACTAACGCTATATTATGACTTATGTTATATGAACTATATAAAGCTTGAACAACTATTATTCAAATGTTTAATGTGGAAACATATTTGCCATGATCAGACAACAGATAATGAGAAAGACTGATAAAAGCAGTATGGAAGATATGGAATGCATTTAACTTACATAGTAGGTACATTCCAAATGTTCAAAAATGTTTCAGACGCTTGTTCTTATGTTTATGTGAGGTATCAGTCTCCCTTTGGAGGAACCACCAGTAATCACCCATCATGTTGGGATTGAATTTGCCCTAATATCTACTTTGCATCACCTTTATGTCTTGGTGGAACCTTTCACCATGCTCATCACTGACAACCCCTAGATTGGTTGGAAAAAAATCAAGATGCGAATGCAGAAAATGCTTCTTTAGAGACATTCTGACCCCCATTTGCTGACGCTATTAGCATGCTTTTCACATACTCAGCATAGTGCTCAGCTTTATATTTGCCAAGAAAGTTCTGTACAACTAAAATAAATGCTTCCCATGCTGCAGACTCCAGTGGGTTCAACTTATTTTTTAACCTGTCATCACACATGAGTTATCAAATTTTGGGCCCCACAAAAATTCCTTTGAGTTTGGTGCTGACAAAAGTGAAGTTAAACTTCTCTCTTAGGTACTTGAAGACATCACCGTCTTTATCCATGGTTTTGACACAGTTTTTCATAAGGCCGAGTTTGATATGAAGTGGTGGAAAGTAGACATTCTGAGGGTGCAACAATGGCACATGTTGCACATTGTACCTGCCAACTATAGGTTCCTGTCACTTAGGCCAGTCTTTTCAAGTGTAATTGTTGGCACCATCACGGCTGCTCCAAAGACACAAGAAACACATGTATTTTATTTACCCTAGCTGCACTCAAAGGAGGCAAGAAATAATTTTGAGATCACCACAAATTTTCCATTTATGATCCAAATAACTTATCACTTTCAAAAGGAGTTCCATTGACTTGAATGTCTCTTTCAAGCCAACTGCATGAGCTATAGGAACTGAAGGTTGGTTACCATGATGTACAGTAACAGCACAGCTTTATGGCTTAGTTTGCTAGAGTCCATGAATAACCTCCATTCATCAGTCACGTTTATATACCAGTTCACTCATGAGACCGTTCACATCAATACAGAAATACCATTTTCTATTCAAAAAAAAGCAACCAGGTTTGTGCGACAATCACAGAAATGGGAAATGTTCGTACCTTTTTGTAAAAGATTCCATTCCTTCAGTCTAGAGCCTAACACTTCAGCCTTCTCCTTTGACAGTGATAAATCTCTCACCAAATCATTCAGCTCTTCTTGATTTAGCAAGTGCAGCTTTTCTTCATATGGCTCATCCATAGCAGTATCATCACACTCAGCATCTGAACTTTCATCACTTTCAAGGGCAGGAGCTGCTGGAGGAAGCGGAACAAGATTTTCCATGTCATTGGGGGCTCTTTCAAGTAATTTTTGAAATATCAGCCCTAACTAAAAAATGTGATGTATCAGCTACAAAGTAAGCATGATAGTGTTCCAGTGGCAAAATCATTGTTTTCCAGTGTTATTATTTCATAAGTAGGTTCTTTGGTTGCACAGACTTTATACTGACTTAGATTAGTTATACTGTATTATTTCATGCATTAACAGTCCTATTAATCAAGAAGTCATTTGAGAATAATGTCTTACAAAGTGTAAGTCCCTTTTTATTTCATTTTCTCAAAAGTAAAAACATTTAGACATTCTCAACATTGTAAGAATTAAACAGAAATTCAATTAATGCATTTTTTTAAATTATGAAGGAATTTTAAAAATGTAAAAACTAATATTTTTTCTCAACATAAATATAGCATTTTGCAGGTTCAATCCAGTATCGATATTTTAAAAAGAAGTGCTTTCGATAGGTTATTTTTGGTATTGCTTTGAAGTTTAACCGCAATGCCTCAAGAGATTGCTCCTTTATACACTTTATATTTTCTTTTTTCTATGCACAATTCTCAAATTTTTCACAAGCTGCAATGACATTAAATAACTGACTTTATAGTTACTAAAGCTCACCATTTGAGGAAAAGCAAATACATAGCTCTCTGAAGAGTTGGTATTGGACAGCATTAGTAGGTAATTATTTCTTTATTTTAAAAGATTTTCTTTACCACAAACATTGCACAAGTTTCTTTTTCCCCATTTTTACATTCTTGTTAAACTTAATTTCTTAATAATTACAAAGTATTCAAAACAATATTTATGTTATATTTATTGTTCCTTCCTGTGAGGATTAAATGAATTCGTTCATTTCTATCATGTTAAAAAAATTAAGTAAAATTGTATTTTAAAAAATACTAAAGCATATGAAGGTAATAAAAGAACGATTAGAGCCGAGTGTTTGTGTGTGTGAAGAACACTAAAAGAGTTCATCAGAATAATTCTCACAAATGGATGGTGCTTATACAGAATTATATATTTTAACTTTATTAATTGACTTTTACTCTGGTGTTCACATGAGCATGCATATTTTTTATACTTTTTTTAAAATGGTAACTGGATGTTGATGGTTTCTCTAATCTGTTTATTAACCAGTTTTTATAAATAATTGTTTATTAGCATATGAGATAAAGATAAAGTGTATAGTACAAACTTAGCTTATTAAGGGTTAAAATTAACAATTAGACTATATTCAGTAGTACCAAGAAATACAAATATTTAAGAAACAATTCCCAGTTTTATGTAAGAAATTTGAAACTTGGCTAACGCCATGTCTACAAAACTAGAATTTAGATGACAGTTTTAATGCAGTAAATATTTTTTTTTATATACTTTGTATAACTGTTTCTGTATTTTATTGCATAGATTATATCAAGCTTACCAAATTATAGTAAGCACACTAGTTGTTGATTCCAATCCTTATCAATTGTGCATTGTTTAAAAACTGAAAAAATTGCACATAGAAGTAGGGTTGTTTAATGCTTTACTGTTGCTTGCTATTTATGAGAAGACCTAATGTATTAATTAGCATCTCTGATCTCATGACCTTAGTTTTTTTTGAAACTCCAAAACTTGTAAATCAGATGTTTATTGCAAAAAATTTATATTGGAGTGGTAGATTATCTTTGAGAGTAGGCTTCAGTTCAGTTCAGACAGTGGTTTAGTGAGTAGTAGTCTGATTTAGGATCATTGGCCTACAATTACCAGGGTACTGCATCAGTTTAACCATTTTGAGTTGTGTATTAGCAAAAGTCTCAGCCTGATGTTGTCAGTTACTTTTGTGTGTAATGATCAAGACAAATTCAACATGACTGAGCTTTTTGAATTTTGGAATCATAACAGGGACAGAATAACAGTAAAGAACAACATTTTAGGAAATTTAATTTTGATGTTTTGTTTCATTAAACTCTATCTTGAATATATTACTGAAACCACAAATGGCTATCTACGTTCTCAAACTGTTATCTTATTTGTAAGCGGAAAATATGTCCAAATGCTTTGAAATAGTTTCTAATTTATGGATTTAGATGGCATATGAAAAACTGTCATGCTAAAATATCTGCTCTAAGTAATTGACATGCATATGTTTACACAGGTAATTAATACATTTTTCAGTGTTGCAGGTCAATTGGTACTGAGGTTTATGTGCCTGAACCAAATTCTGCTTCCTCTACATGTAAATGATTAACAACAAAAGGAAATAACTACAGCTAATACATACTATGACATTCTGTTCTAATACTTTGACCTCTTTGGTTTATGTGAACATAGAACAAAATTATTTTACTTTTTTTCTTTACATTGGGCAAGTAGCATTTTGAACCAAGTTAATTGTATCATTGATCTTATCCATCAGACTACAACAGATAGAAATGACAGCTAAGCTATATAGTGTTTGGATATAATATTTGAAAGAATAGTGACTTTGTGTAAGCTGAGACTTCTGGTCTCTGTATAAACTATAACTGTTTGCCTATATGTTGTAACATTTGCCAAATGCTTTTAAAAATATGACTTAATCAGGTGTCATTTTGTTTATCTGAGAGCTGTGAAAAATCAGCAAGCTAACAAACGTCACCAACCACTAGCTTCAGCAGCAGATTTGTATTTATCAGACACCATTAATTAGATGGGGGAGGGTTAAATCAGTGCATCCAATCTGTTTTATAGGAAAATCTGAAACCTTACATAAGTTGCATATCTAAAAGAGCTGCATGCAATAATACCGTGATGTTTCATGTGTTAAGTAATGGCAATGATGCATTTTGGAAAACCTTGTAACAGCCAGCTTTTTTGGAGACATTTTTTCATCAGGAAATAAATAATCTTTTAAAAACTTGTTCTGGAGTATGATACAAAAAGGTATAAATTATTATGTTGTTTCATGCAGTTTACTTGAGATTTTGTGCCTGTGTATAGCTGGCACTATTCTACAACACCAATGACGTTTGTAGATAAGTTTGGCTGGTGTTACAAAAATTTCTTCAATATATCTAGGTGCTGATTGTTGTGAATACTTTCATAACTATGATGTTGCCTTGTGTAATCTATTTTCTACATTTCTTTTGTCCTTGCAGCTTTGATAACCTCATTTAGATTTTTATAATCAATAATCTTTTTTCTCATCTCTGACAATGAAAATTATTTAAAACCAGACATTAAAAATCTTTTAGAAATTCAATTTTAATTAAAAATATGCAACCATAATGTCTGAATACTTGAAAAGTATCTGACTATTAAAATCTTAGAAGACCAACATTATTCTGTAAAGTTATAAAAATAAATACAAGAACATTTTTCATTTCTGGAGGTCAGATTTTAAAAGTGACATTAAATGCAAATTAATTGTAATCATTTTACATTCTTTTGCTATTACTTCAGTTTTGAAAATAAAAGCTGTAGCAGTGAGTAATATTTTAAATGCTAATTTAAAAAAAGAAAAACATTATTTCATGTTGTTGTTATTTACAAATTCCAGTTGTGACCAGAAGTCATCTATTAATTATAACATAGTGGAAGTGCTCACAACAGACAGCATGATGTCAAAACCTACTTAGTACATTAAGTCTCTTGGTCTGGAATTAGTGCAAATGTTTACTGGGAATGTCAACATATGTACTTGGCGTATAAGTTTAAATTAATATACATATCAGTTTGGTGGTTACAACATGAGAGTTTTAAAAATTTTAATGTATTATTCCTTAAAACATGGGAGTTCTGTTTGGAGTTAACATGGTTAAAGTGTGAACAATGCAAATAATGATTATTTAGTGTAACATTGTGATAATATTTGCTGAATCATAGCTTTGAAAATTCACTAGTTACTTCAATAACACAGAGTTATTGCATTAATAATTGCTAATACAATTACTAGAATAACAATTTGATAATATTTTAATTAGGTTTTGTTTTATGTAAAAATTTATTCATCAGTTTTTTTTTTTAAAATGTGAAAATTAGCTTTCTCCAAATATTGAAGTTTTACAAAATGTTGGCAGCCATAATGCAAGGTTAGTAGTGTCTTTACATTACAAGTATAATATAATGGCTTCTAGACTATCAACTTGTATAAATATCAATCACATGCATTTGTTTTCTTTACTTCCATCATGTATCACATAGGAACATGGGAAGAAACTAATACAGTAATTAATGATGGCCTCTTTCCATATACTAGCATCTTTTAATTTTCATTTATTCAATATTTTATCTTTAAAAAAATGTTAATGAATCAATTATTTGGCGACATTTTATTTCTGGAGTATCAGACTACTGTTTGGCCATATTTCAAATTGATTATTTATTGAAAGTGGTAAATATGATGAATGATCTGCATTTTTTGGACTTTGCTTTTAATAAAAAAAATTTACCTATAACATTATGTAATTTGATACAGTTTCAAAAGAGAAGTTTTGCACATATTTTATAATGCATTATGATGTGTGCAGTTGCATAATGTGTGGAACATTTTATCACAGCTGAGTATTGCCTCATGAAATGTTACTAAACAAATACTTTTTAACTACTTTGCCTTGTTTGACCTTCAAGCTGTCAATAGAAATCTAGCTTAAGAAACACCAACATTACTGGCAGTATAGGATAGAATTATGCTGTCATAAAATGCATTATACTGTTAAAAATAGTTAGCAAATATATCAAACATGTAAAATGTAAATAGTATATCCATATTCACACACAAAAGCAGTCAGGTTAAATTTATGGTTGAGCTAAAAATGGAAATTTGTTTGTATGAAATAAAATTAAGTTAGAATTTATTCCTAACATTAACTGTTTGAAGTTTCACAATTAAAAAAAGAGCACATGTATAATGTATGATTATATAGCAGACTAGCATAGAAAGAACCAGAAATAGTAACAAAAACCATATTGACTAATCTGGAACTAATGAGAATACCCTAGGTATGGAGTGCTTCATTGTTAAGCTATAATTGGATTTTTAAAGTACTCTAAATGTTTTGATGGTTGGTATAAATGTTTTTGTATGAGCAGCAAGTATAATCTGCACTGCTAAATTTTAAAAAAATAATTTATATTATGTAAAAAATCAAAAAAAAAATGTTTTTCTCTGTGTGAATGAAATACCCTTACCATAATTTAGATTTGAAAATTTCAGTATGTTATAACTATGCACTAAGTTCTGCTTCACAAAAATTAAACTATTTTTGAAGCAGAAATCCACATGAATTTTTAAAACAATTTTGTATTTAAAACATCTCTTATAAGATAATTTTTGTTGTAGATGAGCCAGTTTTCCTTCTCAAAGCAAGATTCCTCTATTATTTCTACTGTTTTAATACTGAAAATCATTGTTTTTCTGTCTCCCCCTTTTTCTAATACAGTTAAAATTCATAACTATCTTACTTAGATGATATCCCTATCTAATCATAAATAAGTTGTATTGTTTTCGAATCTTTTAACACTTTTAATATTAAAAGTTTCAGTTAATGGGTGTAAATTGTAAATAATATTCCTCCATATCAATACTGAATATTTATAAACAAAAGGCATGCATTTTGCTTCATTATTCTTTTGTAAAATTTCAACTAAGTATGAAATAAGTCATAGAAAGAAAGCTGTCCATCTTTCTGACAGAATTTAGGTTGATAGTAGAAAAATAGGTCAACATACAGATGACTTTATTCTAAAAAGGTATGAGAAACTGTTTAGCAACTCAACAAATCTATGAACTGATTTAAACTACACCCCAATTCCCTGAAATATCTCTCAATTCCATTTCTTTCAGATGCCACTAGGAAGATAATAAAAAGGTGATGGCTTAGTTTAGAAGTTGTGTGTGTCTCTTACAAAGGATTTACTTCTACATCATGTTAATCAGATTAAGTCCTAAAGAAGGACTTTAATGTTATAACATTATTTAAGCACTTCAGTTTCATAGTGTTTTACTCTTGATGGAAAGGGAATAGTCACTTTAGATTGCTTTAAAATGGTTCCAGTTGTCTGACAATAGAGTCCTTTTTGGGCATTATCTTGTTTTTAAATTCAAACTGCATTTAATCTTCAGGCTTCATTTATTATTTACATGTTATTTTCTAGCCACATAGTATGTACAGAAGTTTGTTCCATGCCAAATTTCTTTATTTATTGAGTTCAAAACTATAAATATTGTAGCTTAGGTATAATGAGATTATACTGACATCACCAAAACATTCTGGTCAGATCAGTGATTCGTTTGTATGTAGGTACACAGCCAGCCAGCCAGAGTTAGATGTGTTTGTACTGTCAGAGCCTCCAAATTTATGAAATTTTCAAATGCAAACATCAATAAAATGTAATATTTGTTTTAAAAATATTTTATTTAGTTTTTAGCACTTTATGATAAGAAATTATTATTATTATCCAAATTATATATATATATATATATATATACATACAGGTGCATCTCAAAAAATTAGAATATCATGGAAGAGTTCAATATTTTCTGTCAGTTATTTCAGAAAGTGAAAATTGTATATATTCTAGACTCATTACATGTAAACTAAAATGTTTCAAGTATTTTTTAATTTTAATTTTGATAATTACGGCCTACAGCTAAAAAAAATAGAAAAAAACGTATCTCAGAATATTAGAATATTCCATTTCGAGTTTGAGTAAATCACTATTTATGCAGTATAAATACCATGAATCTCTCAGTCTGGTTAAGTACACACAGCCACAATCATGGGGAAGACTGCTGACTTGACAGTTGTCCAGAAGACACTCAATGACACCCTCCAACAAGGAGGGCAGGTCATTGCTGAAAGGGCTGGCTGTTCGCAGAGTGCTGTATCAAAGCATATTCATGGAAGTTGACTGGAAGGGAAAAGTGTGGTAGGAAAAAAGGTGCACAAGCAAGAGGGATGACCGCAGCCTTCAGGATTGTCAAGCAAAGCAGATTCGAGAACTTGGGGGAGCTTCACAAGAAGTGAACTGAGGCTGGAGTCAGTGCATCAAGAGCCACCACGCTGGGCTACAAGTGTTGCATTCCTAGTGTCAAGCCACTCCTGAACCAGAGACACTGTCAGAAGCGACTTACCTGGGCTAAGGAGAAAAAGAACTGGGCCGTTGCTCAGTGGTCCAAAGTCCTCTTTTCAGATGAAAGTAAATTTTGCATTTCATTTGGAAATCAAGGTCCCATGGTCTGGAGGAAGAGTCGAGAGGCACAGAATCCAAGTTGCTTGAAGTCCAGTGTGAAGTTTCCACATTCAGTGATGATTTGGGGTGCCATGTCATTTGCTGGTGTTGGTCCTCTGTGTTTTATCAAGTCCAAAGTCAACGCAGCCATCTACCAGGAGATTTTAGAGCACTTCATGCTTCCCTCTGCTGACAAGCTTTATGGAGATGCTGATTTCCTTTTCCAGCAGGGGTTAGCACCTGCCCCCAGTGCCAAAACTACTAGTAACTGGTTTGCTGACCAAGGTATTACTGTGCTTGATTGGCCAGCCAACTCACCTGACCTGAACACATAGATTCTCTATGGGGTATTGTCAAGAGGAAGACGAGAGACACCAGACCCAACAATACAGACCAGCTGAAGGCCGCTATCAAAGCAACCTGGACTTCCATAACACCTCAGCAGTGCCACAGGCTGATCGCCTCCATGCCATGCCACATTGATGCAGTGATTCGTGCTAAAGGAGCCCCAACCAAGTATTGAGTGCATAAATGAACATACTTTTCAGAATTCGACATTTCTATGTTATAAATCATTTTTTATATTGATCTTATGAAATATTCTAATATTCTGAGATACATTTTTTTTTCTATTTTTTAGCTGTAAGCCATAATTATCAAAATTAAAATTAAAAATGCTTGAAACATTTTAGTTTGCATGTAATGAGTCTAGAATATATACAATTTTCACTTTCTGAAATAACTGACAGAAAATATTGAACTCTTCCATGATATTCTAATTTTTTGAGATGCACCTGTATATATACATACACATTGATTTTTGCTTTTTAAACAAATGCATTGCTAAGAAATTTGGAAATGTACTATAAAGTAAAAGTCAGGTTGTTTCAGTGTCCATGATACTAAACATTTATATTGATGCAACAACCAAAAGAATGTGCTTTTGAACACCAGTAGCCATCATAAAAAATTTAAGAGTGCTTTCATGGCTATTAGTATACATAAAGGTATGTGTGTCTTTAATTTTCTTTTTTAAAATTCTATAGAAATAGTCATTCTTTTCTTCTGAAGGTCAAATTTGTGTTAAAAAATAGCCATGTACACAGTAGAAGTTATTTCTTTGTTTGTAGAAAAAACAGGTAACAGCTATTTAAAAGTTTCTGCTAATATCTATGCCAGTCCGGTTTTATTCACACATGCATTATTAAATGTTCACGAGGTAGCTAAAAAAAATTCAAGAATATATGCAAAATAACCTGTTTGAAAAATTGAAAGTATATACAGACTAAAACAAGTTTTCTGACTAATGAAGATGTGTTTTTAATCATAAAACTCAACTAGTTTTTATGGGAAATATTGCACATTATTTAAACACACTTCTTAATTCTGAAGATATTTTAAAAATCATCAGTCAGATTGCCATAAAAAAAAAGAATATTTTCAACACACACACACACATATACATATACATATATACATCATTTTAAATCTGAAATGTGGGTCCACGTTCTGATAAGTAGGTGATGATGCCAGAGGCTCTAATGTTTTCAAAATATTATTGTTAATCAACAAAATATCTTGACATATATGTATACATGTACATGCATATATGTACTTACAATAACTAAAGACAGTTTTATTAAAGATCCACTAACCTGTACTGGTGTGGTCAGCACTGTATCAAGTTGCAGCAGTTTTGGCGCTTTTGATTAAGGACCTGCTAGGATCAAAATTGAAACATGGAGTTTCGTTTAAGTAGTTTGTTTTGCAAGTTAGAATTGAAGGCAGAGTGATTTCATTTGACAAATTAGTTCTAAATGTGGTCGTATTTTTTTGCTACAGTAGAGATCTGTTCTTCTGCACTGCTGTGTGGGAGAATCAAGATATGCCTGGCTACCTGAAATAGCAAATCAAACATGGAGCCAGCTGAACCCTTCATTTCTTTTACGCAAGCCCATAGATGGTCAACTCGTGTGATATTTTGGAGCTGAGGATGATCATCACCAGGTAGTTGATACCGAGTGAACTGATCATACAATTCGTCCATTTTTTCACCAACTATGCTCTTCAGTGTAGTGAACTTTTCCACAAAGACCAAGCTATCAGAACTATGTTGTGCATGTTCTGTGAAATTTAGAACTTCAGCATGTTTCAGAAGGGAATTTGTTGGTGGCAGATGTTTAATTGCATAGTGTGTGGCAGCTAGCAAGAAAGTTTGACAATTCTTTGCGATTTTCTTTGCTTCGTCGGGAAGCAAATCATGTTGTTTCATGACAGATCAAGTAGTGTAACCCATCATAACTCTCTCTGGGGGAAAATTGCTGTTTCATCGTTCAGATCCAGCAAAACAATTTCCTCCGTCTTTGTCCTTGTATGCAGAAAGTGACATACACCTACCCAGCAACTCTTGGAGAAAATACAAAGTCTTTTCGGATGTTGTGAATTTTTGGTTCTTCTGACTGAAGCTGCTTATTCAGATCAGTAAACAGAGGCAATACTGACTGATAAAACAGCAGGTAAACCTCTGTATTGGGATCAGTGAAGTACACCTTTTTCTCTCCTGAGGCGATTATCAGACCTAAGGTCTGGTTAACTGACAAAGTAGCTTTGAAGACTTGGATACTGTTTCAAAACCCGAGTAATACACAAGTCCTTGCTGAGCCACCTTGTAGCCCAATACTTGAGGATTTTTCTGTATTCCTGGTCACAGAATACACAGTATTCTTTTAGAGATGCCTGGCGTTTAGTGCTATTATCAAAATAATAAAAAATATCCACCAGAATATTGCCAATGTCAAATCCAGATGCATCAAGAAATGCCAGTACAGCATAACTAGCAGTGTTGTGGATAATGCGGCTTTGGAATCCAAAGGTGTAGATACTTGGATTCTTGGCTTCAAAATGAATGAACAATCTCTTGTGTTTTCCCATATTGAGTGAGGCATTATCTACACTCAGGCCAATGATGCTTTCCCATGGTATGCTATACTGCTCAAATACACTGCTGACCTGCGCAAAGATTCCTTTGGACGAACAGTCCGAGACAAGACACACATGCCAAAAGAGAGAACTAACTTCGTTACTTTGATTGACATCATATACCCGCACAACTAGTGGATACATGCTCTCTGTCTAAGTGCCACTGCTGCCATCAATAGCCAGACTGAATGGGTTTTGCTTGATGTACTGCAATACAGGATCAAGCATTTCAGGAGCCATGATATAGTTAACTATAGCTATAGTTCTGGTTGCAGCACAGCCATACTTCTTCGCAATCTCACTGTTGGGGAACATTTTGCAGTGGACCTGCATGTGCTGCAGCTTCAAATGCCAAATTATGTTCCAGTAAATAGCCTGTGTAGGGAACTTCAGCTTTTGTTACTGGGTCTTGTGATTTCTCTTGTATGAAATAGGATGTCATTGTTTTGCATCCATCTGAGGACCTTACATTCTGCTTGTGTCGTACTGCCTATGTGTCTCTCCACATCTCTTTTCCCTTGATGTTGAATGGAGAAGCCTGAACTGCACACCTGGAATATACAATAAGTTTGTTTTTTTTTTTAATTTAAATTTTATTAATGGTTTAATTTTGGTTACATTAAAAATAAAAATAACATATCAAGCTATTAATTTGGAGAAAATTATATTTTATAAGGAAAATTAATGAAATATATTTTTCAAAGGTTTTTCAAGACTGTGAATCATGAAAAAATTAAAATATTAATTAATTCAATGCCATTAAATATTAGTTAATAACAGAAACCATTATATTCATAACAACTTGTAAATACAAGTTATTAAAAATAAAATGTACTCACTGTGCAGTATGCCTTGCCGTTGGTTTTTTACAGCCTGTATACACAGAAACTAAGCAGATGACTCTTTATTGAAACTAGTTTTGGAATGCACAAGCTTTCGTTTCTTTGTTGGTGGACTTGGTCCTTTGCCATTTGCCATGATCCTCTTAACACAAATAACCGATGAGATAGAAAATTACCATAAATTATTTCATCTGCAAAATAATAAAGTATATTAGTGGGTTTTATTCATGTCTCAGTAGTGAGTCAGCAGGTTTTCATATCGGTTTGCAGGTCACTTGGGACTATGTACATACTATATCCAAATACCTACCTCCCCTCCAATACCCAAGATGTAAGAAAGGATCTGTAGACAGACTTTAAAAAGAATGCCATCGCTTCTGGTATTGTAATAGAATTTAAAGGGCATTAAATAATAACAATTGTGATTTTAGCAGAACATGTCCACAATGATAATCTTAGCTGTAACAGAATAATTTATTTTTAATGGTCTATGGCTGTTTATTGAAAAAAATTAAACACAAAATTCTATTTTTATGAACCTATGCAGTTTTACTTGTTTAGATAATTTAAAGCAAAAAAAAAAAAAAGCTTTCTTTATTCATTGTTTGTTTTTTAAACAACTAGTTAGGACTATTCACCATTTTAGCTTTGGCCTAAAACATCAGAGTTTACTGATTCTTGGTTAAAATAGACATTTTTACATATTTTTCCTTTTTTAATATTTGAATAAATAAAACCAGATAGATCTTTCTGTCTACAGTCAAAAGCTGATTTAAATAGATAAAATTAGTGCAATATGTATCTATTTTTTTTTTTTTTTTTAATTCTGTGTGAACAATGAAGCAAACAAACATTTACTATACAGTTACTGTAAATAATCTAAAATCAATGAGCCAGTATTCCTTGATTAGATTAGTAATGTATTTAACAAAACTGATATTTTTTCACCAGTATCTGAAAAGTAACAACTTTCAAAACCTGGGAGGGGGGCTTAACATAAAGAACTGTTGTTGATGAAGACAAGTATTCCGTTCTTGGCTGAGATGGGTTTGTTTCTGGTCGGTTATAAAACAAACCTACAAGATAATATCAAGGTTATTTAGCCACAGACAAAACTGTTTGTAAAAAGAATGAAAAACTTTTTTTCCTTTTTTCTATTGGAACCATTAATTTACTTTAAAAATGTTTATAAAATCAAGTTGTTAGGTGTTTTTTTTTTTAACCTTGGGGAGACTTTCTAAAAGCTATTAGTGCTTCTTGGAATAGCATCACCTTCACCAAGAACCCATGTGTTTGGAGAGCGTACACAGTCTGTCGTGATAGTTGCTGCCGCACAAAGGTAAAAGGCTGTCCAGCCTTAATACAAACACCTGCAGAGAAGGACAGCCGTCATAGGAACAACTCGTACTAAAGAGAAGAGCAACAACAACAACAACCTGTACAATTAACTTCAAAGAATCTGTCTGTGTTTCAGCGGCTGAAGCTGAGTTTGTGATTTTCTGACTTCCTCTCAATATTTTTATCCTCTTGAATTGAGCCAAACGAGCGAGGTTGGCTAAACTGTCACCTGTGATTGCCATCAGGCTGAAGCTATCCGGTGTGCACCTGGAGCCTTTAGATGTTTGGGCTGATTACCTTTGTTTCTAATTTGTAAACCCTGTCTAACCCCGAAATCTCTCGACTCAGACACACACACACACACACGCGGTTTGTTGTTCTGTAAACCTGCTGCTGCTGCTGCTGACCCAGTTTAGTTACCTGAGCCGGACTGACAGGTGAGGCGGCCCGTCTCAAACACATCCCATTAACCCTTCCGCACCACGCGGGCGGTATCCGTTGTTACTTCAAAGAACAAACCTGGATAGAAATCATCAACAATAAAGGAGTCTGGTTCTCGGAGGGGGGGGGGGGAGACCGGTCACCGCTCGCTGCCATCTGTAGCTTTGTTTACCAACAGCCGACCGGGGCCGGGAGGGGGAACTTCGCGCCTTCCTGTTTTATTGGCCGCCACCATTCGTCGGCCCGTGAAGGAGGAGGAGGCGGCGGTTCGGTGGTCTCTCTCTCTCTCTGTGTGTGTGTCGGGGAAGGAGCAACCTTACCCTTCCCCCTCTCCATTGCCTCCTGTTACTCCACCACCACCACCACGACGACGACGATGACACAGGCGCGAAGCCGCGCAGCGTCCCCGGTCCCGGCCTAATTAATATTCATGATGTACAGAAACATCCAGGAGCCATGTTATTTATTTTGAAGTTATGTTCGTCCATGTTGAGTGTTTTCGAAGTTTTCTGCTGAGCGCCAGGCGATAAGGAAGGAAGGTAGAGCGCGGATTAGCCGGACACCCCGATGGACAGCACGTCCATTATAACGCAGGTGGCGAGGGACGAGGAACACAACTCCTTTCCTCCGTCGGAGAAAGGTAAGTGGTGAGCGAGGGTTGGGGTATGGTGGGCAGACATGGCGATGATCGGTCGACAGCCAGTTGTTGTTGGCCCTTGTGGTGGTTACCGCGTAGGCGTCCGTCCCCCTCCCCCTCCCCCCGGGGGGGCTGGGTGTTCGTCGGTGAACCAGCCGACCGCCCGTTTGTTCTGTCGTCGGAGCTCCAGCGCGCGAGTCTCTCTCTCCCTCCTCCTCCCCCTCCCAACTCTCCCCCTCCTCCCCTGGGCTCCGAAGCCAGGCAGACGGGGACGCATCTTCCCCGTCTCCGAAACTGTTTCTGCTCCCTCCACCTGATGCCGGCGGGGGGGGGAGGGGAGGGGAGACCGAGTCTCCGGGGACGTGCCCCCCACCCACCCACCTACGTGGTACCGAAACAAGGTCAATGTCGCCCGTCCAGGCAGGTGTGGGAAATGTTTATACGTGAACAGGTGTTAGATTCCCTCTCCTCCTCCTGTACTTAACTGGTCTCCAATGTGCTGCTGCTGCTTTTACCCGATCGTGTGGACCGGACCTTTGTCGGTCGGCTCACTAACATCACATCACATACAGTGTGTTTACTAACGTCCCGTCCTCCTCATCCCTCAAAGAATGCAGCAGCAGCAGCCCCCCCCCTCCTCCATACCTAACTGTCGCCAGTTGTGCGCCCCGACCAACGACGGTCTCTCGGACGACAAACTCGTCTCCAGGTAGGATTAACAGCCGGGGTTAGCTGGGACCCCCTCTCCTGCTTTAAACACCTTTTGGTCCTCTCCCCCCCCCCTGACTTCATCTCAATGCACGAGATGAGGTAACAACAACAACAAACTGTTAATAGCTGACATTACAATTCCAGGTGAGTCTTTACACCTGGAATTTATAACTAACATTTATTTATTTATTTAAGCACAAACTTATATACTAACCAGAGGGGGGGGGACACTGTTTACTTACTTTAATATAAATCCATGAAGATTACTTAATACTGTACCTAGTTCACAGCTGGCCTCATCAGTACTGACTGCTCCCCCCCCTCCCATCCTCCTCGGTGTAGTGGTGAATGATGTCTGATGCGGAAACAACTGTAAATCGAACAAACAGGTGATCAGATCTTCTTGTTGACATCTTGTCTTCCATGTGTACTTACATTCTCTGTCTCAAGATAATATTAAACTTTATGGAATTAGACTAGACATTCATAAATCATTTTGTTGTCTTTTATGTCATCAGCTAATACTTTATATTTTTGAAAAATGGCTCCGTCGTATAGGAGCTGAGGCTTATTCCCTCTCTCGTGGTTTTCTTCTTGAGCTGCCTTTTATTTTGTGCACTTGACATATATTTCTCCCTTCTAATTAAATGTAAATGACCTTCACCTGTGGTTAATTTAGGCTATGTTTGCATGGCAGGGTTCATTCTACTGAAAGTAGAGCTGTATTAAGAAGAAATGCTATTAGGACCGACTGGACCTTTAGTATTCTTTGCATTTTGGAGTATTTCATGACAATATTTTGCACTATAACTTCTGACAGAAATCATTTTGTTAAACTAAAGTATTAACATCACTATTTATAATTGGAACTTCTCACATTTTCCATGAAAAGATCCTGTGGAATGAACTGGTGCTTACTACTAACTAGGAGATAGTTCCCTACCCAAAGCCATATCATATGTTGTTGTTGTTGTTTTTTTGTTTTTTAAATCAAACTATAGCATTTATTGTACTATAGTACAGAATAAAGTAGTGGAGTAAATCATTTTTTTAAAATTTGTTCAAGACACCTGATTTTGGGGTGGTTTACTCTCAGATTAGCTGTTTACTAAAGTAATAACATATCCACAACCTTATCTCTAGGACGGGCTCACTAGCTTCATAATGAGATATAAAATGATATATGCAGACCTCTATCCAACATGCCTAAGATGACATTGACCTTTTGTGGCAGAGCTTCATTTTATAGGCAGTCACTCACTTTCCATTGAGCAAATCTATAGCATTTTTCTCGTTCCACAAAACATGAACAGGGAAAATGCATGTTTTGCTTTGCTCTGCACATATCTGATGAAGTATCAGACGTTGAATTCATGTAAAACATATCGTGTGAAAGTAAGTATATAATTTCATTGCCATTATCGTATGTAATTTCTTGGAATAAGTGTTTTTAGAGTTTGCTATCAATGTACTTTTACTCTTGAGTCTTAAGTTACTCAAAGAAATGTCTGTCAGGCATGCTGATAGAAATAATGTTTGTGTTTATGCAGCAAACAAATTACCGCTAATATTAAGTTTACCACTGAACCCATTAGACATTCAGTGGTGGTGGTGGTGGTACTGTCTTAAAATTTATTGTGATATTACTAATAGCGGATGTCTTTACAAGTGTATTATTTAATAACAATGAGGATGAAAAATTAATGAACGGTGGTACAAATACAAAGTGTGGAGATTTAGGGAGCACAGTCTACGTCTAAAGCTTCTCTTTGTTTGTCCGTTATACAGAGATGGTCTAAATCCATTGTAATACTAATCTTCAACAGCAAAACTTAAAATAGGTAATTATCCTGCAAGTTTTTAAAAAGTCTTCAAAGGCAAAATAATGTTGGCACCAGAAATAATGCATGCTTCAGAGAAATGTATGTACATTGCCTGTTTTTTGCACACCTTTCTGAACCCAAACTTGTGCATACGAAGTAAGATCAGTAACACTTAAAAGAAAAATCCAAAAAAACCGCTGTGAAATTGTGCTCCCACCTCTAAAACCGATGACGACATTACTCATAAAACAGCCCATGCAGCATGGCACAAGTTTTGGTTAAGCATTTTATCGAAAACTAGCTATTGATAGGTGGTGCGTGTTATCATGTAATAGAAGGGGTGACATATATTGAGACAAAGGTTGGGGTAAAATAGTACTTATAAAAGAGGGTCATATCAAACTGTAATAGCAAAATTTACATTATAACGCTCTGCTCGTGGTGTGCTACCAGTGTTTCTGTTATTTTACTAATAATTATTGACAAGCTGCTATAGTATTTCATGTGTTAAAATAAAATAAAAACTGCAAAAAAAAAATATTTTTTTTAACTTGAACATTTGGTATTAAAAACTATTTTTGAATGAATGTCTTATAATTGACTCGTACTTCTAGCTACAGTAAAGTTTATTTAATTCAGCATCCTGTGATCTGGCACTTCCAATGTCCAGGAGCCAGGCTGAACTAGTATCACTGCAGTCACCTTTCTGTGCTTGGATATTTAACGTGTTTTATATATCCCTTATTTCTCCAATAAACACCTTAATTTCTTTGAATTATTTTATAATATTGTCAGAGAATAGCCTTTCAACTGGCTGTGAAGTGATTTTTATTAACATTAGCGATACGATAGTGCCACAACTTCGTTTAGTCCTATGTGTGCCGCACACGAGGAAAGCTGCCATGTGCTAAGATGAGTTTTTATCACAGTATTGTTTATTATGTTTTACTGTATATTGCTATTATAGGTGAGTTACGGTTATTGTGATTTTCTGTATTATAGGTAAATTATTCGTGCATGTAAATTGGCACATTACCTAATCTGGCATCTGTGTGTGCCGGTACCTGCCAGATCAAAGAAATTATACTGTATATAAAAATGATTGCATAAATATTTATATTGGTTTTTAGAATAGTTTTCCTTTTGTATTTTGTATTTGATGTAATAAATATTTATAGCAATTTTTATATTTTAACTTAACTGTGTTAATGGCCTAGAAGCAGCAATTTATACTCATCAATGCATAATTTAGGGGAAAAAATTGAGTAACTTGTCTTCAAATGTTAAAAAATGAATAAAAAATCAGGAAATTTTGTTTAACTATAACAGCAGGAAGCTGTGAATTGGGTTTAGTAAGCTTTGTTGGCTCAAGAATGGAATCGCTTTCTACTGTTGTTTACTTTGTTCCACTAGAATCATGCAGTGTTTCAAGAACTGTAACTGAACATAAAAAAAAAATGAATTATTATTATTCTTTGTTTCTAATTTCTATGTTAAAATTTGAGTTCTAAAAATTTTGTTAAGTTAGTGAAATTCATTGTTGTTAAAATGCATGTTAGGTAATTAAAATAAAATTTTTTATATTCCTTTTATTTTTAGATTTCAAAAGTACTATTCCATTTTTTAGTGTCAAAAAATGAATCAAAATGTTTTATAATTCTATGTCAAAGTTTTACACTTTTGCAGACTTTGATAGAATTATTATTAATTTGTAAAATGTGAATAAGAAAATAAAATTGGTGTTCATTGTTTTCGTCCATGTTGTTGTTCATGATCTTTGTTTGGATTTGGGATAAGGATGTAGAACATTTTATCACTAGGTTTTCTGGTCTATGGTTTCAATTCAAATTAATTTAGGTATTGAACCTTCGCTTGCCTTGGTGTCTAGACAGTCTCTCTCGCATACACAGATACTGCTAATGGCTCTAGTAGGGTTCTTTCAGGCTCAGCCAAAGCCAGCATGCATTAATGTTTGTGGGCCAAAAGTAACCAGGGTCATACATGCCCCTACCCAGTCTCTCCCTGTTCATAGTCTTGCTATCAACGTAGGGCATTGGTTTCAAAACTTTTTGGATGGGAGTATTCTCGCAATGTGGATGAACTGTTCTATCAAGCAGAATATTTTTTCATCGAGAAGGATTTTGATTACATCTGATTCTTAATTATTCAGATTTATTGTTGCTGTACATTTCCAAAACAAAATTAACATTACTGGTCACAAAAGTCAGCACAGAAATCATTGAAAACTGTCTTGACCTTTTCCATTAGTATTACTTTGTGGGAGACTTGGGATTGATGAGACTTACAGATGTTCTTTATTCTGGGACAGGTGGTAGACAAACATACTTGCATTTCTTCTTTGTCTATCTGTAATTTTTTCTTTTAATTTTTGTCAGTACAGAAAATTCTAACTCCCAAATAGTGTGTGGAAAATTGCAAAAGAATCCCAGGTGTCTTTCCTACTATGTTGAGGTATTATTCTTTCTTTGTCTGTATCCAATGGTAGTTATATATGCTTTAATTTCAATGTATGATCAGTACAATTGTATGTCAACTCTTTCTGTAAGACCAAGTTGCACGTTGGATACAACTTTAATGAATAGATTTTCTCAACCAGTCATAATAGCTGTCAACAGAGAGAATCCAACATTACTTTCCAGATCTTTCTTCTATTGAAGCCAAATACTTACGAATCAGCGCTACTGTCTCTCTCTATTTTTTTTTTTTTTATTTATTGCAACAGTATTTGAGAACATGTCCATGTTGCCCTCTCTTACTGTCTGTCTCCTTCCAGAACTGTAGGTTTTCTTTTAAAGTAGCGTGTGCTATTCAGATATATCTATCTGCCAAGTAAGCTAACTTAGCACACCAGGTGGTCTCATGTAGTAATCCACGAAGCTCTTGCTCCTTTTCAAGAGTGAGAAAGGTAATAATTTTCTCTTTAAGTTCATAAACATACAACACCAGTCCCTTTGAAAGTCATCTGATTTCAGTATGCAGGATAAGGTTTGCATTAAAAAAAAAAACAACAAAAATGCTGGCTGCAAATGGTTTTAAAATGTTGCATTGAGCAACACAAAACTCTGGATTCTGAGTTCTCGCCACTAAATTGGCATCGTTCTGCTTTGGAGTTTGCGCTTTTTTTTGCCAAACCAATTATGCCAACCTTTTCTTGCAGCACCTGTGGCATCTCTTGGACACATTTACGGTATCCTGTTTGGGAACCACTGACATTAGGTATCAAGGGGATAAGGAAGCATAACAGACCATATAATATTTGCACTTTTTTAAATTTGAAAAGTAGATTATCATTTAAAACATTAAAAATAATTCCTTTACTTTTCTTTTTATGTTAAGATAACTTTTGAATATTTATCTAAATTGTATCAAAGATTTTAAAAAAATTTTTTTGCATGACTAAATTCAAGTTTATGGTATGAAAATCAACTTTATTTTGATTTATCTTTTCTTTTATTGCCTTGAATTTTACTTTAAAGGGATATTCTATTTCTTGTTGTTAAAGAGATTTTAACGTTACAAGAGTAGGTGGTGGTTTTCTTTTTTAAGGTTTGTACAGAGTTATATCCCTTTAACTCTGACTAACCATGATCAACAAAATGCTTAATTTTTTGAAAAAAAAAATATAAAATTAAAAATTATTTTTATTAAATGTGGCTAATATTTGTTTTTTAAATATTATAGATTAATATTTTCTAGTTTTATTTAGTAACTATTTCAGTCTTAAACTCAGTCTTTATCTTTTATTGATTAATCATAAATTAGGATTTTCTTTGTTGCCAACCTTTATTGTGTGTATTTCTGTTGTTTAAAGTTTTTGTATGTTCAAATTTTTTTCTTAATAATTCTCAAAGTCATCTAAAGACCCTCTTCGAAGAAGAACAGGTATATGGACTTAATTATTGGCAACAAAAAAAATGTTTAATTTAATTTTAGAAATGTGAAATAATAAAGATGGCAAAAGAAAAGAACAAATCTGAGAGAATCTGATATATATATATATATTTAAGCATAATTTTTTCATTAGAAATAAATTATTTTGTGTGTGTGCGCATGAGTTTGAGATAATGGTATACAATCACAAATGGTCTATTAGAAAAAAAGAGAGAGAGAGCAAGATAAGTACATTTGTGCATGTGCTAAAATGGTTGCCATGTGATATAATAGCTAAACCAGGTGTAAATATTTCTATGTCTCAGTGATGGAAATTGGCATTGAGTATGATTTTACTGACAAGTTTCTACAAAATTGTAACAGATTGATTGGCAAAAGTAATTGGTTGGCATAGTCTTTTAAAAGTAGTGGTATAAAATGCTGCTCATGATGTGTATTTAGTTCTACCACTACTTTTCCTAGTTTGGATACTATTTTCAAGGTTTTTCAGGTAGACTCTTTTTATGCTCTGCAGATAGAATGTACTTCCTCTCTTGCTAGCTTAAAGACAAAGAAACCGTATGCTAATAGGTAAAGCAGTCTGAATGACACTTAAAATTTTAGAATGTGAGAAATCTATTGAGAAGTGTTTATGATTTGTTCTTAACATAGTATCATTTGGTCATTTTGTATCAAATCATAAAATTTTGAGAAAGTATCCCACCTTAGCCTTTCAGATTTTGATGAAACTTCTTCCAAATGTGCATTGGCATCCAAAGGAAGGTTTGCAAAGTTGTAGTCCCTTAATCATAGGGTACTTGGGAAGAAAAAAGTTTTGTTTTATTTACGTAACAAAATTCACATTTCATTGATCAGTAGCTATAAGCACAAGATAGCTGTTGCCATGACTGCAGATTAGACCCAAAATTGACTGACTTTTTAAAACTTGCATATTGAAAATGCATGTATGTATGTATGTATATTTAAAAAAGTTGCTTCTATAGCATATATAAGATTTTCTTGACAACAGATGTGATCAACTGATTTGGTGGTGTTATTGTACTTGCAAGTGCCAAAAATTAATTCACATTATGTATATCACAGTTACTATAGCTGAAAACCTAAATCAGTCTTTTTGTTGGCAAAATACATAGACCAAGCTGATGATGGTCTGTTTTTGGAGTGGAGAGTTCTCCATCATGATATGTATCAAACTGTTTGTGTGCGAATCTTTCAGTCATGATTGCATTTCTCTTTTGATAAGGTTTTGGCACTCACAAGAGGTTCTTTAATAGTTTCCTAACCTTTGCTGCATTGATAACAACTATCTCAGTATTCCATGAAAATAACCCGGCATGTCATTGCATGTGTACACTATGTACTTGAAATGCAGAAATATTTTCTATGTCATCTGCTGATACAAATTAACTTCCATTTAGTTGGTAAGATCTGTCACTAAACTGCAGGGCATTGTCATCATCTTTGGTTCCTCACATAAATGCATGGAAGTGCTGACAAGATGTTCTAGCCTTGGTCAGAAAATCAATCTTCCAATTGGAGAGGAGTTCTTGGATAAAGTTTCTCTGAATGGCCTTGTACGCAACTATTCCAATGCTGTAAGCAGTTTTTAATCATTATTAGTTTGCTGTGCAGTGGACGATTCTTCTTGCATAAGCCATTCTTTCTCACCAAGTTTTTTGTTTAAAGTTGGTTAGGTGCTGCTTGACTCCACTTAAGTTCAGACAAACTTGAATGTTTTTATTTGCTGTAACAAACCATCACTTGTTATACAGGGTGCGGCAAAATGATCTGACACATTTGTATTTTTAATAAAAGCCAAAGAGAGTAAAGAACGAAAAATGTGCTTTTATTTTCGAAATGTACATAGAATGCCATTTTGTTTCATTTCGTTTTCGGTTGCCGACATGAATTGGACGGGTGAACATCGCGCTTTCATCGTGGAAACCTTTATCAAAAACAACGAATCCGTAATTGCAACACAAAGAGCATTCCGTGTACACTTCAGGCTTTGTAGACATGATCCCGTACCTACTCGAAACACGATTTTGCTGTGGGTTACCAACTTGAGTTACTGGATCAGCATTGAAACGAAAATCAACCGGCCGACCTCAGACTGCCAGAACTCCGGAAAATGTGGCAGCGGTAAGAGTTCAGTCAACAGTCTCCACGACGTTCGGCACGGAAACACGCCGCTGCTCTTAGCCTTTCCGATAGAAGTTTGCAAAGAATTCTTCACATGGAACTGCAAATGCATCCATACAAAATGATGTTGGCACAACAACTCAGCGAAAGAGACTTTAAAACTCACAGAGCATTGTGTTTGGAAATTCAACAACATGTCCCCCGTGCAGCTGTTGTGTTGTTCAGTGACGAGGCGCATTTTCACCTGTGTGGCAGCGTGAATAAGCAAAACTTACGATACTGGGCCGAGAACAACCCTTGTGAGTTGCACCAACACCCTTTGCATTCTCCTCGGGTAACCGTATGGTGTGCGGTAGCAGAATTTGGCATTTGGGGTCCTCCTTCGAAGAAGACGATGTTACAGTGACTGTGAACTCTGATCGATATTGTGTGATGCTAGACACTTTTCTGAAACCCAAATTGAATGAACTTGACGATAAGGACAATGTTTGGTTTCAATAGGATGGGGCAACAGCCCACACTTCTCGACGTGCGATGGGAATTTGAGGGAGATGTCCCCGGTCATTTGATTCATTGCGTGGTGACATCGGTTGGCCCGCCCGATCACCTGATTTGAACCTGTGCGATTTTTTCCTGTGGGGATATCTGAAATCAAAGATATACACTCATCGCCCTCGATCTATTGAGCAATTAAAAGATGTCATTCACCAAGAAATTGCTGCCATTCCACATGAAATGACCCGCCAGGCTATGGACAACTTTCGTGAACGCCTTCGACAGTGTGTGGACAATAATGGTACCCACTTGAGTGATTTAATTTTTAAAACCAAATGGAAAAAAATGGCATTCTATGTACATTTCGAAAATAAAAACAAATTTTTCGTTCTTTACTCTATTTGGCTTTTATTAAAAATACAAATGTGTCAGATCATTTTGCCGCACCCTGTATTCTCTGTGGGCTTCCCCCAAGACACAACAAAATTTGGTCAGTTTTTAATTTCCTACTTATTTTCTCTGCCTTGTAAATGTGATCAATCTTGCTATATGTCTCTGTTTTTTCAATGTTAAGCCATTTTCTGTAGTTTGAAGAGTGCTTGAAACTCTGCATCTGGAATGTCTGTCTTTGCTATAAACAGTACAGTCTGCATGGTTGCTGTTTGTTTTTCACTAGACCAATTTTTCTTGTTATACTTGTTGGATCATTATGGTTTGACTGCCATTTTGCAGATGCTTGTTGGATGTTCTATATTTGTCTGATGGTGTAAAATGGCTGCTACCTGTCTGCCACTTGAACCATTTGTGAATGTATTCTTCTATCCAGCCTTTATGCTCCAAATGTTTTGTAAATGCCTTGTAAACATTAATCCACAGATATTTTTATGTCTACTCGCTCTGAATGCTTTTTGTAGGTCTGCATGTTTCCAAGATCAGTGATGATGAGTCTTCACTAGCACCAGAAGTACAAGCAAAAGATTGAATCCTCTTTCGTAGTGGGAGTTGTCTTTTTCTCTTATGGTCTTGTTGAAAATCTTCACCCATTTGACATGGATGACTGAAGGAACAGGTTATTTTTTTGGAGGGGGCATTTTGTTCTCTCTTTCTTCCCTTGGATTTTTTGCTTTGCTGTAACTTGTATAGAAATGATGCTTGTGCACAAATTGCTGACAGCGGGACTTACTGCTGGTTGGCCATAATATGTAAAGCATTGTAGCTAAAACTAACCAGTTGATTGGCATTGTAAATTTTACCTCTTTGCGGTCAATGTAAGAAGTTTTGCATGAAATCTTTGAATTCTTGCTGCAAGATCAATGATTGAGCATATGCAGTTTTAATATGCATACATTCTGCAATTGCACAGGCATTTGTCATGTTAAATATGCAGTATTTCTGCATAAGTGCAACCACTGACTAATTTCAGAAACCTATTTTTATTAGTGTCAACTTCATACTATATTTTTAATTATATACACTTTAACTTTTATTTGCAGCTAGTTTGATTTTTTTCATATAAATAAAATCTAATCAGCTTTTAACAACTATTTATTATTATTTATAATGCTTGTGAAACTCTTTGAATACAGCATTCCTGCTCCAACTGCTGCATGTATACATGGTTTCCATTCTGTATACCATTTTAGCAACCAAGGTATAGCACAGTGAAGAATACCGTACACACACTCATCCTTGCAGCATCTCCATCACCGCTGGTCATCCTGCCACATGGTCTCCCACGTAGTGACTGTTGTACCAAGTGGACATTGTTGATCGCTCTGTATTATTCCACTTTTCTTCACCTTTATTTATTGTTTGCTAGCAATGATTTCGCCATTAAATATGGCCCCTAAGAAAGTACTCAATGGTAAAGGTGAAAGTGCAAAAGGCCAAGGAATGTAATGTCTTTAGAAAAGAAATTAGAAGTGGTTTATTGACTTAGTTGTGGTGAGAGTACAACTTCAGTGGGGAGACTCATGGGAGTTAATGACTCCACCATTAGGACAATAAAGAAAGTGAAGTTTTGATAAGGACTAGTATTGCTGGTGGTGCATCTAAAAGTGCTAACGTGTCCTTTATGCCATGTGACCCTAACACACAAAAAATGGAGAATACTCCTAACATTTGGATGGTAGATAGGCTCAGAGAAAAGTACCTCTCTAAGTAGTCAAGTGATACACGAGAAGCCCAAGTGTATCTTTCCATCTTGTGGAAACTTTGAGAAAGGGAAGCATTGAAGACAGTAAGTTTCAAGTCAGTGAGGGATGGTTTGAAAACTTTAAGAAGAGGTACAGCCTGCATAATATTAAGATTGTTGGGGGAATCTGCCTCAGCAGATCACGAGGCTGCTGTGATGTACTTGGAGCATTTGAAGAAGTTGATTGAAGAGAAGAAGGGTTACCTGTCAGAGCAGGTCTTAAATGTTGACAGAGACCTTTTTCAAAGCGCATGCCTAACAGAACTTTCATCTTGAAGGCTGAGAAGTCTGCTCTAGGATTTAAGGCAGCAAAGGACTGACTCACCCTCCTCCTTTGTGGCAGCGTCATGGGGGATTGCTTCATCAAGCTGATACTCCTGTACTGCACACACAACCCCCGCACCTTGACCCCTGTCTTTTGATACTCTAACTGAAAGGCATAGGTAACTGCTTCAGTCTTTATGGACTGGTTCAACAACTTTTTTTTGCATGAGTAGAGTGGTTCCTTGCAAAGAAAAATCTGTCCTTCAAGGTGCAACTCATCCTGGACAATGCACCTAGCCACCCTGAGGCACTCCAATTTATCCACCTGAATAGTGAAGTTGTTCCTGCCTTCCAACATGATGTCACTCCTGCAGCCTATTGACCTGGGTGTAATAGCAACTTTCAAAAGTTACTACATGCATTGCACCGTCACCAACATCATGGATGCCATGGAGAAGGACCCGCCCTTGACAGTGACAGTGTTGGAAAAAGTATGATATTGTGGACTGTAATACCAACATTAAGGAAGTACTCAACAAAGTGAAGCCATTGACAATGAATGTCTGCTGGGATAAATTTTGGAGGGAGGAAGTGAACAACTCCATACCTTCCCTACAGTCAACAATGCAGTTCAGTGCACTGCGGAGGCTGTGTGATATTTGGGAGGTGAGGAGTTAGCTGACATCTAGGCTAATGAGGTCAAGGAGCTTCTTTAGTCATATGTGGAGGAGTTGACTAAGGAGGACAGGACCTTGAGTAGTTGATACAGTCCTCTAGTGAGGGCGAGGATGTAGTGGAAAAGCTGAAGATGACTCCAGCCAACCTTAGCCATGGAATGATGCTTGCCTCTCCAACCTCTTCATAGAGATTGATTCATTCATAGAGCATAGCCTAAACTTCAAGCAAGGGTTGGAGAAATTAATGAGACCTTACAAAGAGCTACAGAGGGATCTACAGAAGAAAATGAGCCAGCTATCCATCTTAAGCTTTTTTAACAAAGCCACCACTGATGCTCCAGCCACATCCACCACCCAAGATGTCACTGTGTCACCGTAGTGAAGGAACAACCCACTATTTCCCATAAGACTTTATATCTGCCAGCCACGGTTTTTCCCACCATGGTGATTTTTCAAGAAGGTAACCTCTGTGATAGGTAATGGAACCCTGTATAATTTTTCAGTCATCAACTTCTAGTACATTCACTGAGCGTTCAAACTTAATAAAAATTAATTTAAATAGTATCTTCTGTTTTTTGTTTCTTTTTTCACAGAGTAATTGTAGCATAGGATGCCTTACAATGGCAATCTGTAGCGTGTTCCACTAGTGCTTGATTGGAGTAAGGTCTGGAGAATGAGCTGGCCTCTTCAGCTCTACATATTGGTTAACTATCTAGGCATAATGTAGATGAGCATTATCGGCTATGGAATGAAGTTACCCAATAGCACCAGTGTATGGTCTCATGTAAACATCAAGGATCTTATCCCTGTACCTTAAACCTGTCATGGTGTCATTCTGGAAAATGTAGAGGTCAGTCTTACCATCCAAGTAATCCCTCCCTACACTATCAGTGAGCCACTTCCATAGTGGTTATGTTTAACAATGTTGGTGTCTTGAAACCTTTCCGCTGGCTTTCTCTTCATTCTGGCCAGCTGATCTGTAAAGTCAGTCTGGACTTGTCTATGATCAGGGGTCCAATCTCTGTCTACCCTCTATGATCCACAGCCAACTTTTGCTGCACCCTGTGATATGTGGATATAAGCTTTTCTTTACTTCATACTATTAACCTAAAAACTGATTACAGGGTTGAGTGAGCCATTGATACTTGTTGCAATTTTAAGATTGGATTTTAACTTGCAAGACCAAAGAGCAAATCTGATGATGTGTTATTGACTTGCCACTATGTTGTCTAGCAGCATTTCTAAAAGTTTGATACTGAATCCAGGCTCTAGAAATGACTGGCTTTCACTAAACTCATCTGTCACATGATGTCGAGTTGCTCCAGTCTCCAGCATACCAATATCTCTGGCAAGTTCTTTAGCCATCAAATGTTATCTCTGTCACCATTGTTCCATTATGTATCAATTAGCATTACAAAATGACCAATTTGGCAAAGAAGCAACACTTAAATACCAAAATGACACCATTTAGCACACTGAAATTTATGTGAAAATCATGCATCTCAGTCCTTGATACATTGGAGGAAATTTGGTCATATTGTAGGTGAAGGTCCAAAAGTGGTTATTAGGAACCGATAGTAAGTAAACTGTACAGTTGTCCCCCCGGTATTCGCGGAGGTTACGTCCCTTGAGCACCCGCGAAGAGTGAAAAACCGCGAATATTGGACGTGGTCCATAAAAATGCCTATAAACGTCAAAATATAACATAAAATATATAATAATAATTTAATAAAAAAATACAACACTCAGCGAAACACTCGAGATAGCTACACGCTGTAAACTGGGATGATGCTGGGCTGCATCTGCCTGAGACAGCGCCTCATGGGCAGCAGCCAATCAGCAGCAAGGAGAAATGAATAACGCTCTCGGATTGGCTACTTTCAAATCTCCAGCCAATAGCCTTTATTTTATATTGATATTTTGCTGAATTTACGTTAGTATTTATATTACAAAATTAGTAAATTATATTGTTATTAATAATTTAGCGTTAAAGAGCGTGAAAAAATATATATTACCATGAAAAAAGCCATAAAAAATCACAGAAGATATTTGCGAATATGCGGGGGTTTCCACGAACAATTATTAGTTAGGTTCTAAGGAAAATTCCGCGAATAACCGGGGCCGCGAATGCCGAACCGCAATTACGCAGAGGTCGACTGTACTGGTATTAGATGCAATGTTCATGGTTTTTTTGGTAATCATTTAATCCTTAGCAAATTATGTAGATTATTGTGACTTTTATGTGCTTGCCATAAAAGCTACAATAAACCACTTTTATGTACACTGAATAAGTAATCTGTGTACATGTGATTATTTTATTATATTTTGGTCAAACAAGATTTCATGTGGAATATAGTTTTCCCTCGCCAACCATGATTTCGAATATCTGTGCAAAATTTACTGAGTACCGATTTACCACACCATGTTCCAGCTCTCACCACCACAGTGTAGTTGCGCTTTAAGCTCACCTATACCTACACTAACACCAGGGTTGTCATTTGGTGATTTTCAATACCAAAGGCAAGGAAATCTGGTAATGAGAAGTATGGTTTGGTAATGACAATTATATAATAACAAATGAAATTAATGCGGGAGATGGAGAACCATATGTTGCCATACAGGGAGCCGAGAAAGACCTCTGAAAGAAGATGAAGCAAAGCAGTCTTCAATCCTGAGCTGCTTCAACCACCAGCCCCATTTCACTGCCTCTTCACCTCAACCTTCCTCCCTCTCTCTCTCCTTTCTCTTATGGAAGGACTAACCACCACTGCCTCTTCTGTCCACCAGCATCGTCATCAACCAGCCTTCCCTCTCCCTAGATCACGATTATCATGATGTTAAAGGTAGGATGTGCAAAGTACCCAGAAAGTTGTGTAACCACAGCCATGGAACATAACCCCTTTTTTCCAATGAGCCTTTAGTCTTGCCAACCATGGGGATTTTTAAGAACGTAACCACTGCAGATAATAAGAAAAATGTATCTTGTATAAGAGTTTTCAATATCCTAGAGTTGATGTGATGTATTTGAGTACTGGTTTTGTGGAAGGTTGGTTAAATGGTATATATGACACTTAGTGCCATCTCAGACATGTTTGAATGGTGCCAAACCGCGGAGAACCAGCAGAGTCATTGAAGAGTAATGGTATTATTTGTGGGGTTGATGCTTAGAAAACCAGGTATAATGGATGTCATACAATAGCATTTCTGTATCTAAGAATTTTAATTATTTGATGATCAAAGGCCTGATTTGAGAGTAGCTAATTGGTTTCACAATATTTGTATAAATGCATTTGTGTCCAGGTCATTTCTTTTTACTACATGGAATATATTTTATGAATATGGTTAACTTTAAAAAAAAAAAAAATGCTCTTTTGCTATGGTTATTGCATGACAAATAAGTTTGTTGGATCTTTCTTTTCTACTTCTTTTAAAAGTTATTATTGGTACTTGATGCTTAATGTCAACCTCATCAGGTTGTAGCTTTTGTCCAAAGTTCTTATACCAAATATTTAAAATTCATATTCTCTATTAGGCCATTCATGCGACTGATGATGCCACCAGGAAAAGATCTTTGAAACATAGGTTCTTTTTCTACTAGCAAGGTAGTGGGAAGAAATATCTGAACTAACCATCTGGTTTACATAAGTAACTCAACACCAATAACCCTACTTTCATTTTAAGTTCAGTAAATTATCATCAGTCTTGTAGATGATTACTGAGACCAGTAGTGTATTTCTCAGTCTGTCCTTACACGACTTCATAAACCATTTTAGTATGAAAAATATGGCATCAATTGTTTTACTATAATTTAATGATAATATAAGAAATTATGGTCTCTGTTATTCCATGATATCATCATCATACAATTTAATTTCATCATGGATTTGGATAAACTTTATATATTGATACTGAGTTTTATAGTTAATCATAACATTATCTTGGGTAAGGAAAACTTTAATCTGATATGGCCAAAACACATTCCTGCTACTAAAAAAAAACTGTACTGTTCAATATTGACTGGCATCCTATTATGTACCTTACATAGTAATAGTATAAGAGCACTACTAGTTTGTCAAACCACCAGAATCTATAATGAAAGTTGACAGAATTGTTAAGAATATCCAATAGGATTAGATGTTGTCTTGATGTTGATAAATATGATTACAATCAGAAACTCTAGCATTCTGACCTTTTTTTTAAATGGATGTTAGATAGTCATTTTACTTGTTTTTGTGAAGGAGAGAGGAATAAACATTTAGTAGCTTTGAGATCTGTTATTGTTACATAGTATCTTGTAGTCTATAAATGCTTTAATCTTCATAGATGAATGTGCACTTGTTTAGTCATAAGCTTTAATTAAAGTATGAATGCAAGAAATTGTTTTTTTTAATACATAAACAAAACAAAATAATTTAATAAAGTTGAAATTTTAACATATACAAAGTACATGATTAAAACTCATTTTATTTGGACTCATTAAGGTTTATGGTATTTCACAGATTACTGTAATTTTTATATTTAACAGATTCTCCTAAGGATTCCAAAAAAATTCTAGCTTGTCTTGTACATTTTTAGAAACCAAAGGAAATAATTTTTCTGTCGTAAATGCACTGTGATTTAAAACCTAATAACTGTAATAAATCATTGATTAGTACGAATGGATGAATCAGTTTATTTTCTTTTTTTACTTTTAGACAGAAAAATGTAAATGTATAACTTACTCTCATGTTACACTTGGGATTTCTAAGCCCCCTTCTCTCTCTTGTTTTGTTCTCTTCCTTCAGTTTTCTCTCCTCTCTCTCTCTCTATCTGTGTGTGTAATTTAATTAATAATATTTTGTCATACCATAGCAGGAATTTTTTTATTTCCAGTTGATAAATGTTGTTTCTCTCAGAACATCAGAGTACCTTCCACAGCACTAATGCTATTCTTTGTACTGATGTACCAGCATGAATGTATGTCAGTCAGCTACTGGACTAGTAGTCAAATCATAGCAAAGACTTTTTTTTTCTTTTTTTCAAAGACCGATTGATTTTTGACCATGCTGTTAAATGTGGCTAGATGGTTGGGTGTAACAATCAATACTTTCACTTCCTCTGGTTCAGTTATATTACATGTATAAGTAAGTACTTATTGCAGCAGTTGGCAGTTTTGTTAATTGTGTCTTTGCATTTGGTTGGCTAGACAAAATCTGTGTTTGTGTTGGAACTTCTGATTGGCAGTGAATTTGTAAAAAATTTTCCTCATAATAGCATACAGTATTTTGTTAAATATATGGCAAAATAGTTAATAAATATGGCTGAATGTGGATGCTGGTATATACTTTTTGCCACAGTTAAGGCTTTTGGAAGCTGGATAGTAAAAAAATTGAAAGGTAAGATTGTTTACGTGATAGCCTTTTATTAAAATCAATATTTGAAAAGGTAATTTCCTAGAAAGTGGTGGAAATTTAATCTGACCACCATTACAAATGACAAAATATTAAATTTTATACTTAGTGGTTGGTTGGCAATGATTATTAATTTAGCTTTATTTAAATTATTGGTTTTAGCTGGAGTCTAGAAATAAAGATTTTTCACAGATTTACTTATTGTTAGCAAAGGACTAAAAGAGAATCTGTCTTTCTATTATGTTTTCCTTGGTCACTATTTAATTTATCAATTGAATGTATAGGACTTTTCTGTTGTTGTTAAACTACTTAAAAAAAAGATAGATTTCTCTATAGTACAGTTTGGTGTAGCCGTATAACCTAAGTAATTATTGAACAGTTGTTATATTATCTGAAGTGACTACATTTTATAAGTAATAACATCTAGTTTGCCTTTGAATAGCCAACTTATTTTAAACCATGTGCTGATTTACATAGAATGTATAAAAGAAAAAGAAGCCTGTTACTACTGGACAAAAAAGACTGATTAACTTGTGGAAATAAGAACCCATATTGAATCTTAGAGAAACAACAAAGCAGCATCTGAACTGAGGATTGGGCAGGACATTCTGTTGAATATTCTTGTAGAAACTGATTTTAATACCCTCTCTATTTTAGTATAAAATGCTTTTATTAATTTTTTTTTTATTTGTTAAAAATTATTTAAATTCTAATCAAGGAATTTAAAATTGACAGGTTACCTCAAAAAGCCAATTCTTCCTTCTTTTTTTTTAAATAAATTTAGTGAAAGTTATGACACTGCATTTTAAAACTTATTAAATGGTCCATGAGCTTAAACAGTGACCTTTAGAAATATAGCATATAGTTTGCTTGAATGCTTTTTCTTTTTATCTTACCCCAATGTCTGGTATATCAAATAAAATGAAACTTATCTATCATTCTTGCACACTAAAAAAAAAAAACAAACAAAAGAATTAAAACAGCACAAGTACCAATCTACTCAGGAAAACAGTAAATGGATCATTGTTCATCTTTTGAGCAGATAATACGTCAGTATTTTTGGAGAATTTAAAAAAAAAAAGTTATCGATTTAAAACTTCTAAAGAAATGCTAATATTATTGCTTAAATGTGATTTTACACCTTTGAATTATGGTAGTAACAAGGACGAGTGGTTTTCATAAATTTTTGTGAAGGTGGAGAGTTCTGGTGATTTGAACAGATCAAATCTGATAAAATTCACACGTCCTGCAGTTAGTCTGGCTGTAATCTTTGTGCATGTGAAAGAAATCTACTACTAAACAAAGGCATTTCTAATTATGCAGTTGAAACTACAATTTATAAACGATAATTAAGTTTTTTTAACTTATTAAAATATGAATGTTCACAACATTTTTCATTATTGGAAAAATTTTAAAAATCCAAATAAGTTTTATCTGTTTTATAGGGATGAAGACTGAATGCCTCAGCTTTGTTTTCTAATGAAGAACGCATGTTTGTCAGACTTCTGCTGTTTTGTTGTTTTCTTTTTTTTGCTATTTTGTCATTCTTGCTTCTTTATAAACTTTTATTAATGCTCTTTGTTGAGGAATCTGGAGAAGATTGCAGAGTTTTTCATGTGTCTGTGCCAAGTTAGGATATCTTTTATCTGAAGTCCTTTTCATTACATTGGTTTTCAGGATCATGTTTCTCACTGTGATACAGTGGGATACACATTTTCTTTGTCCATTTTCCATTTTTTACTCTGTCTATTTTTATTTTGGGTTTAGCAGTTCTGTTGGTGGGTCTTATGCTGCTCATATAGGACATCTTCTGTATGTGCTAGTTTTTGAAACATTCTCTTTTGTGAATTTCAGCTACTGGACATATATTTTGATTTTGGATAAGATAGAACCACTTTTTTTTCTGATTTTACAGATGTTTATGTTCTCACCATTTCTTTCTTTATGATTTACCAAGAGCTGATACTTAAGTTGATGCTAGTGATTTACATAATTTATTGATATCCTTTATTTTTATTCTATTTTTTATATGCCATTCTGGTGGGGAACATCATCATCCATTTCAGTATCTTCATATATACTTCATTGGCCACTTAGAGCTACGCGTGCTTGGTTTTTAGGCATGGCCTTTTCTTTTGCTGTCGTCTCTGGCTGCTGCCCTTCACTTCACTATGTCAGATGGTTGTTATAGACTGGCAAGGGCTGAGAAATATCCTCAATGATGCAAACTACCCGTTCTTTGTATTCACCTGGTAGATGTCCACATTTAAGTATTCAAACTTTCATCACTAAATCTTCTCTTCAGTGGAGAATTGATTTTAATTTCTTTGGGTTTTTTTTAATACTGAATATGAAGTAAAGGGAAAAAATGTGAAAGGACAACTTTTACAGGTTTATTTTACAGAGAAAATGAATTTTAAAAGAAATGCACTACTTTCAGACTCTTCACCTGATACATTGAAAAAACCCAGGAGGAATGGACTACTAAATACCTTTTTTTGCTGTTTTGGAACAAAGAATAGTCCACAAAAAAACTCTTTCACAGTGCCTGCTGTTGAGCAAAATGGCAATACCAAAGTAAGTAAATGAACAGTGATATTTGTGTTAATGTCCTTACATTTCAGTCTTTTGTGAACATATTGCAACAGTCGGTTTCTTTCCAATTGCTCAAATACTTGCTAGGACTAAAATCTTTAGAATATCTGCACAAATAGAAAGAAAAGAAAATACACTAACAAATATTGAAATGTCCTGAGCTGCTGTGTATGTTTGTTATAAACTAATGCCATTTAAGTGGACTTCTGGCCAGTTAGTATTTGAACAGTTTAATTATGCTATTCATTAGTCAATCCCATGAGAGCATTGTTTGCTTTCAGTCTGATTCAGATGGAAATTTCTTGCAGCTTTTAAATGTTTTTGGAACCTGCAGTATATAATAACTTAAAACATCTTGAATAAATATTGCATACATGCATCATGAATTAGTTTTGCTATTGTCCCAACCATAGTTTTCTAGCCAGGTGAGTTGATCTACTCATACTACTAACTGTTTGTGCTATGGTGATCATACTTGCAACACTTGTCTCAGAATATTATAGACACACGATGATACAAAAGCTTTCAAGGGGGAAACCACAAACAAAGGACTAGCATTGTAGACACTCGTGAAAATCTTATTTAGCTTTTGTTTGAACCATTTTTGTAATTTTTGGTTTACTATATATCTAAACAAATAAAGATAATAATAATAATAAAAACTTTGTAAGAAATTTCTATTGATTTAATATTGAAAACCTTTATTTAGGGAGATTAGAATTTTATAAGTGAGAAAGATCTTTCTCCATGCTGCATTAAAAATTATAATTTATTATTATACTGATAATTTCTTTAGAATGCAAACTTTAAAAAATGTAATGTTTTTCAGAAGACAGATTTGCAGTTTATCATGTAAAAATAATTTTGCATACGACTTTCTTTTTTCGATCACTCATTTCGTAAGAGTGGGATGCGTTGCCCTGTCATTAAGCACACTCTGGCCCAGTGTATCCATCCTCAGCAGTGGTTTATTCTTCTGACTTTTCCTTGTCATAGGAGACTTTCCTTTTTTCATGGCTATAGAGCGTCCCCCACCCTTGGTTTCTCTGTCTGAGTGCCTACACAGGCCACTCCCCAGGAGCAACATGGCTCAACATCGGTTTTCCCGAGTTTGAAATTGACGGCTCCAAATCAGGAGACTCAAATGCAGATAAGAAAGAGACATCACGATGGCTCGAAAAAGACTGGAAAGCCATACGACACCACTATCTACACCGACGGGTCAGCCACTAACGGTAACGCAAAAGGCGACAGATGGCTGACTCAAAGGCCAAGGAAGGAACTTCAGCAGAGCAGACAATGGCCTCGTGGTACTACGATTCAGCGAATGCGGTGATTTGCAGAGCTACCTGCAGTCGACCGTTCACCTATGCCAGAATCCACCAATTCTACAGAGAGAGAGAGATGGGAGAAAGTAAACAGAAAGGAAGAAAAGGCCTTCAACAGATCGGATCGGGTCACCCTGGGCTTGCTGCGCAGTGGCCACCATCCGGAGTGGAAATATTGGCTCAACAAGATCAATCGAGCGGTGGATACCATCTGTCGTAAATGCAGGATGGGGGACAAGACGACAGAACATGTGATGCGGGAGTGCCCACGGATCCACTGCCTCCCAATGGAAGACCCCTCATTCGATGTAATCGCTAGAGACCCCAAGCTAGCACTCGCAACTTAGGAGAAGTGGAAGACCTACAGTGACCTCCCTGAAATCTCCTGGGAGCCACACAAAAGGAGGAAAATTCTGGACTGGGTTGCTCAACAACAACTACAGCAACTGGAGCAATGCCAGTAAAGTACCTTGCTCAAGGGTGGGTCACGACAATGTGCCAGCAACAGGAATAACCCAGGACCCTTAGGTCCTGAAGCCAACACACACACACACCACTGAGCCACATTGCCTGGCATGCTGAACACTATTAATTATGTGGGGTAACTAAGATGACACACAGAAGCTGGATATCCTACAGCCATCAGTCCATGTTCTGATGAAGTGAAGGCATTAAAAACACCAAAGATAACTCAAAACAGTTTATATTTAGTTTTTAGAATTTCTTTTATGATTTTCTAAGTTCCTTGCCTGTTATTTTAATAATAGAATGTAAGACACTGTAATTAGCACATTATTACTAGTTGTGATTTTTCAACATGTGTGTCTCATCTACCTTAATTTAAATTAACTGACTGCTATAATTATAACTTCAGTTACACACACCCACCATAAAGATTTTAATAGGGTTCTCGTGATAAATCCATTTACATGTTTTGAGTGGACAAATTATTTTTAATCTTTTGAGTAATACTTACAATAAGTTTACACAAATATTTTTTTTATTTTTTTTCATATTTGATAGCACCATTTTTCTTTGTTTTGCAGCCAGGTGAAAAATATTTACTGCCACCGATTCAGCATAAAGACCAGAGCAAGAAATGTATGGTGATAGACTTGGATGAAACTCTTGTTCACAGCTCTTTCAAGGTGAGTTTAAGTTACCTTGTGGCCATGCTGGATAACGCACAGTAAAATGGTTTTAAAAGACAACAACTGCCCTTTCAAGAATATGATGATAAAACAGTATTAAAAACAGAAAGTGAGCTTGACCTTCTGTTAGTAGGGAATCTGATTTCAAAAATACTCAAACTATAATAAACATTATGTATTATTACATGATATTGAAGTTGAAATATTTTGCAGATTTTCTTTCATCAATAGTTTATTTTTTTTACACATGAAAACTTTAAAGAACAACAGGGTCATTAGCATACAATTTTATTACAATTTTTTTTTTCAGCCCTTAAATAAAGCAGATTTTATTGTTCCAGTGGAAATTGATGGCACAACACATCAGGTAATTCCATTATTATTATTATTAATTTTTTTGTTGGAATAAATTTTCTAGAGTTGTCACAGAAAAGAAAGCAAATTTCTATTTCTTTCTTTTTATATTTTGTAATGGATATGTAGACCATAATTTTAGCCATTTATTGAATTGTGTTGAAAAGAAGAATTCTTTAGACTTGGATTTGTAAAGAGATTCAGAGGATTCTCCAGTTTGGTAGAGATGTGAGAACTAATCCCCGTGTAATATTATAGTTGTTTTGGTTTACTTTCTTGAATGAGTATAGGTAATTTGCTTAATGCATCTGAGTTGCAAATGAAAAGGTACAGGACACTGAAGATAAAATTCTGACAATGGACTTGAGGAAAAAGTTCTTATATTTCTCTCTTTACCATTCCATAAACAATAAAGATAAAAGAGAATGTAGGTGTATTAAAAATAAAAACAACAGTTAAGAAGACATTACATTCTTAAAGGATCAAGTAACATTTTTATGAAAACTGGTACATTACTTCAAATTATTGACAGGAAATGTGTAAAGGCTTTCCACAAAAAGGACTTAATCTGCTCTTTGTTCTAATGACAAACAATAATAAAATGTGTGAATATATATTGTAAATTTATTTCATTTTTAAAATTTTCATTTATGTATCTATATTATCTTTAAAATTTTTTCAAGTACTATTACTTTGCATTAGTTAATCCTGACAGTTTAGTTTCCATTTAAGTTATTTATTTACAGTTAGCAATTTCATTAAAATCATTTTTTTAAACTCGCTACTGTATTATTCAACAATTTTAAATAGATGTATAAAAAGAATTTTCTGAGTAACATGGCCAAAATGAGGTCTTATTTAATGATACCTTAACTTGTCTTAGTTTTGTTTTATAGTTTGCTTTAAAATTTACCATGTTTTTTGGCCTATAAGTTGAATTGGTTAATTTTCCCATTCATAGATAAGTCGATTTGGAGTATGAAACAAGGCTAGATCAACTATGCTAGTTAGCCAAAGTTTCAACCAGTCAGATCTTTCATAACAACACTTGCATGGTATTACTGCTTATGATACTTCCAGGCTCATGAATATTAATGAGCTGCTTGTGCATATTGAACTATTTTGTGGGACTATCTGGATAAGTGGGGGTGTTGAAAAACTTTTTCAACATGTTTGTAATCATGGAGAGAGATTTGAAACAAACTACAAAGGTTACTATCAGTTCTGGTATTAAAAGCCTGGTGTCTGTTTTTAGTACTGCACAACATCAGTGATCATCAGGTGCTCATCTGGTGCTTCAGTCATCTACTTTAAAAACCCCAACATGTCGGTTTTATCTGTCTTCAACACTTTATTTGATTTAAAAATATTAGTGTGCACACATTCAGAAATTCAACTCACATTAAAAAAAAAATTTTGATAGCACAAAGGTGATATTTAGCTTGGTTTCAAGTTGTCCAATATTTGGGGTTCACAACTGGCCAACACAGAGATCAACATGCTCAGCTGTTCTCTGATTAGATGACATGGTGCACACCTCTACCACAATGGTGAATGCATTACACTAGTGAAAGAAGTAAAGACAGCAATCATCAGTAGCAATTTGTTTGGCCTTTGTCTTAGCTACACAGTACTAAGTCCACAACACATGGTGCATTGGTTAGCACATACTTCTTTAACTTACTTTCAATGCTAATCCACCTAACTTTGCTGCCTTGGTTCTCTTTGTAGTTCATAACATATCCTTTGCTTTACACCAGTTCCTAACACACTTCTTGGTAACTCCATACTACCACTATTTCCTTCAGTAAACTCGACAATTTCCAGCTTAAAAGCTGTCACGTACAACTTGCATGACTTGATTTGTTTTTGGGTGTTTATGCATATAATTAGAATGTATCTATCTTTACAATTCTATCTGGTGAGTGAAAATGCCTGTCATTGACTGGATAATCTTGCAAGCTTCAAGTGGGCACATTAACAGTCAATCGATCTTCCAATCAGCAAATGTTCCTGGCAATAATTTTTGTAGTCTGTTTCAAATGAGCAATTTTACAGTTTATTTCAGAAAATAAAACAGATATTAAAAATTTTTTTTATTAAAGCAATTCCAATGACTTTCTTCTTAGATAAGTTGATTTGGAGTATAAGTCAAAGCCTTTCCAGAGAAAAAAGTATCAATTTATAGGCCAAAAAATATGGTATCAGCCTTTTAGATTTATTAGCAGCAAATGAAATTAGTGCTATTGAGTTACTTCCTTTATTAAAGACTATTTCTTATCAATTCAGAACTGTCAAACCTCCCATTACTGCATCTTTAGACCAAATGTTCACTAATTGGATTCACTATCGTTATGTTGAAAGATGATAAACACAAAATATGTATGTAATCACAGATTTATGTTAAGGACATGAATGAAATAAAATTTTTTCAAACAAAAATATGTACACAATCTTTATACACTGAAATGTAAAATAAAAATGTTCATTGTTATGTTGCATTATCGGAACTTTAGTCCTTCAAGTATGTTCAAAATAGAATGTCATTTGTATTAAAATTGATATTTGAAAAATTTCACTTTAGTAGAATTCACTAATCAGAAAAAAAGCCTAAAATTATGTTTAAAAATAGGCGAATTTACGTTCACTAATATATTCACTATTTGGACGTATAGGTTTGACTACTATAAATAATATTTTTTTTATAAAACAAATATTGTTTATTTAATAGAAAGAGTGTCTGCATTTTATTTACTTAAGAAATCTTCAATTTAAATTTTCTTCAGTATTGCTGCTGTAGATTTTGGAAATTAGGTTTACAAAATTTTTATCAATATTTATAGATGGCACTACGTTAGACTTTTAAATTTAAGTAGTCATTATTTTATGTTTCTGTGGTTTAATTACCAGTGTGAATAACAAGAAATGGTTTAGATGATCTGTTCTGGTTGTTATCTAATTTCTTTTGCCTTTAAAATAAATATCATTGAAACTTATGGCTTTATTTTCCAGGTTTATGTGCTGAAGCGGCCTTATGTTGATGAGTTTCTACAAAAAATGGGTGAATTATATGAATGTGTTTTATTTACAGCCAGTTTGGCAAAAGTACGTGCATTTACATTGTTTAATTAATCAGCTAGTTAGAAATTACAGCTAGAAAAATGTTAGAGCTATTTTGGGGGAAAGGATGACATGGGGGTTTTCTTCTCCATATTTATTTTGCATTTTTGAAACTCATTTCATTAAAAAGTACATCGTACAAATTATGTTGTAATGGTTATGATCCTGTTGCGGAATGAATTGTGTGTGAGCTGGTGGTGATTTTCTTATTGTAGTATGCCGATCCAGTTGCAGACTTACTAGACAGTTGGGGTGTTTTCAGGTCACGTTTATTCAGGGAATCTTGTGTCTTTCACCGAGGAAATTATGTAAAGGTAAAATTTTGTTTTATATACAAAGCTAAAAATGTACCTTCATTTACTTACTTTCAGTTCATCGGGTATGAACATTTGTCATGGCTACATGGTAGCAGCAAGATGAGGAAAGTATTTTAGGGTTCATTTTCTACTTTTCTGAAACTGTAGACAGAGCTTAGTGAAAGGGCATTGGATGATTTTTTATTTTTTTTCCTGAAGTCAGCACTGGTCTGTTAAAGCAGTCAGGGAAGTGAATTACAACAGAAATCTCGGTATTTTATTATTATTTTTAGATACTGCAAATGAGAGAAGACTGGTGAAGCAAACTTGTTCATATGATTAGTACATTGGTGTGTTTTGTTTTCTCTCCCCTAGGATCTAAGCCGTTTAGGTCGTGACCTTAGCCAAGTGATTATTGTTGACAATTCGCCAGCATCCTATATCTTCCATCCAGATAATGCAGTAAGTCATCTCTTTATTTATTCTTTGCTGACTGGTTAATTTCTTCTCTTTTTGTGTCAGTGTGTGTTTATTGGGAATCTGAACTTTCAGAATTGATTAGAGGATTGTATGCCTCTAAGACCCGAAAAAATAAATACTACTACCGTGTTCTTTCTTTTGACAGGTTCCTGTCGGTTCCTGGTTTGATGATTATAATGACAGGGAACTCTGTGACCTGATACCGTTTTTTGAGAATCTAGCAAATATGGACAATGTTTACTCGCTCAAAACAAATTCAAATTCTTCAACATAGCAGAGAGGAGCGGTCCACAGCCTAACATCATGGCAGTTATGGAATATATGCAAATTGTCAAACTGTTGGATTACCATACTGCATTTCCTCCACTCTGCATAATAGTGATTTCCAGTGAATCTTGCTGGTGTGCATAAACCTATCCTGTAATAGGTTTACATATAACCTTTGAACTTAAAATTTTAAGGTGGTAACTGCTTTTAAGGCAGCTAAAATATTACCAAAGTTTGAGACAGTGGAACTAACTGGTCAAATCAATTTAGTATTTTTTTTCTAAACACTAAAAGATGAAAATTTAAAAAAATTCATCGATGTAAAGGAAAATACTTTGGAGTCTTGTGGTTGATTTTAAGGTATCAGATCCATGAATAATCCACTTTTCATTTTAGAGATGGAATTGAATAACAGACAGGTACGAGGAAATTTTTAAAATGCTGTATCATTCGGCAAACTGGAGGGGGGAGCTGCAAAACTGCTGTTTCATTTACTGTTCAGATGGATGACATAACGCTATATTTCCAGTGGAAAAACAAACAGCAGCATCTAAAGGTTTGGGATGAATATCAAACAGGAATTGGAGAAATATTTCATCTACCCCATATTACTCAACTGTGCCTTCCTAATAAACATTGGTTGTTAAAAAGGGAACTATTCCTAATAGTTCTTACAAATTTAAATAAGTATTACATTTTGTGTGTATCATGATTATAAGTGAACCAAGAAATTCGGAAAACTTTCAAATTCCCATTTTAATTTTTTTAAAACCCTGATAACATAAGTAATACAGGTCATAACATTCTTCTTGTGAATTCTAACCTATGGAATTATCAGATATGATTGTGGCAGACAGTAATTCAGTAGTAAGGGGGAGAAATATAACGCCTGCCAACAGCAAGGTGTTCTCAGTTAAATGCAGTGTTTGAGCCAGGTTTCTTGAAGGTTGAAATCTTTAAAAAAAAATCTGAAATTGGTAGAGTCTGTCAGCCATTTAGGGCCACAGATCACAGAAGGCATTTCAGGGATTATCCCCCAACACCATAGAAGGAACTCTAGGAGTAGGCGTGTGTGGTCTAAATGTAAGCTTACAGAAATTTAATTTTAAATTTTCTTTTAAATTTGTTTTTACAATTAAGCAAATATGAAAGTGATAATTTATATCACACACTTCAAGAAACAACAAATTCTTGATAGAATTTCACTAATATTAAGGGAATTTTGTTTTTCCTAACTACCAAGTAGTAATAGCCATTATTATATGCATTATATTGAAATTTTATTTTCATCTCGAAAAAATTATTTTTGTTAATTGGTATGTGAAAGTTAAACCAAATAATAGGCGGTGTTTACTACTACTACTACTACTACTACAGTGTGCTTAGTTTTGAAACAGAAATTAGTTATTTATACCACATTTAATAACTAAGACCCCCCCTTGTTTTCCAGCACTGTCTGTCCTAGGACTAACAATGATGGAGCGAGATCAGAACAATTTTTTTATAAATTAGTCCTGACAGAAAGTTTGAGGGAAAAACCTAAATAAATATTTTATTTTCTGTTGTTAAAACACCACCAATAAATCTTTTAATCCCAGTATTGTATATTTGTAAACCTTCCAAAATGCACTTCGAGTCTAATGTGTGCTCTGAAATTAAAAGAAAAACCAAACATTTCATGCATTTCTTTTTTTTGCTCTGTCCTTTAAACAAAACCTTTGCCTTTCACCAATGACCAACATTTAAATGGATGAGTTTTTGTCACTGTCTATGATGGCTTCTCAGTCTAGATATTTTGATCATTTTGACTAATCATCCTGGCAACAGATAGTCAAACGAGACGCTATTGCTACTCCTGGCCGATAGTGGGGAAGAGAGACAGCATGCCACCTTGACTGGTGTGCAAACTCGAGGGTTGGTACCACTTCATATGGTTTTGAGAGTCCATATCAGAAAATGCACTTATTTGGCTTTTATTTTTGTATGAAACAGAATAGATGGGAATTTACTCAATACTAGATTTGCAATGCTCACAAGTGGATCTCACATGCATATTGTTTTCCCATGTTGAATGCCTTTGGGAGTTTTAGTGTAGATCCTGTTAGTGATTTTTTTAACTAAAAGTAAAAAAAAAAAAAAAAATAAATAAAAAAAAAGAAATATATTTTTATAAATATGTGATTTTAGATGTATTTATTCCTGTGCCAACTATCTAAGTACCTCTACTTTCTGATTTCAGCATTACCCTTTCTATGCATTGTATCACTGTTGATAATGGCTGTAGGCAAGCTACTGAACCTCTGCTAAAATGTTTGAAACCACATTATTTTTAAACAGATAATTTCCTGATAATAAAATTATTTTTACCAAATTATCTCTAGATCTACACACACACACACTAAACGTGTCTATAATTGTTGTTAATTTCATGCCATCACGAACACTTTCTTTCCTTGCTCAAACACTGTACGATGTTGGTTGGTTGGTTGTGTTCACGTTTCTGCCTTGTTGGGTAGATTTCTATATTTACTGCAGGGTGGATCCAATACATACATGTAATATATACATGCACTGAAATAATAATAGAAGTTATTATTTTTGTTACTCAGTAAAAATGAAATGTTTAAAAGCCTTGAAAATTTCTGATTCATGTTTGAACCTAAACATTTTTTCTAAATTAATATATGACAATTTGATAAATTTTTTTTTCTAACATTGTGATTGTAGTCCAGCCATCTAGGGTATTTTGCATGTGTGCGTGTGTGACTTCTCTTTTTTTTTATTGTTCATTTTGAAAGGAGGTATGTAATTTGATTAATATTATATGTAACACCTGTTTGTGGTCAGCTCAACAAAAAGTTAACTTCTGCTGTACCCGTACATTTTGTATTACCTTTTTTTTCTTTAAACTTGAAGACTATATTTAATTGGTTGAATTTCAAAACCAACTCAAAAGTTTGATGTGGAAAAAAAAATTTATATAAAATCTCTTTGTACTATTTTTTATTTGTATTAATTTTATGATTAACATTTTAAAGAAAACAGCTGATTATTAAATAAAATAATATTGAATTTCTGTTTTCTTTATTAATGTAATTATATCTTGTTTTTTTTTTTAAAAAAAAATATTTTTGGCTGTTTTTTTCCTGAACCACTATTAGAATTGCCTAGTTTCCAGGTCTCTGCAATATGGAAAGGTGTAGAGGGATTTATGTGAAACTGCCTTTCTTCAAATTTAATGTAGCATTGTTTACTCCAAAGTTTTACAGACATTTTGACATTATTCTTTTTTTTTAAAATTTTTTGAAAAGCCTGTCTAAAAAAACCAAATGTTTATAAATGTACCAGGCAGCAGACACTTGTTTAATTATTATTCCTCTTTGCTCCAGGAAGAGGGTGCCACATGAAAGTGGAGGACATTGTTGCAGTAGCATTCAACATTTAGCTTTCCTTGGGAAAAAGCAAATGCAGTCATCTGCATCAATGACAGCTTTCTGGATGTAAACAGGACAGGGAGCTCGTGCATTTAGGGGAAGTCTGACATCTTGAGTAACCAAACTAAGTTTTAAATCTGGATGGATCTGCGCTGAAGCTATAGACATTGAAGTAGTTAATATCACACTAGCATCTGTGAATTGACAACAGTGCCCTCTTGGACTGCCTTCCCGATTTTTACATCTTCATCTGGATGTATTAGGTTACACTAAATAATTCCAACATTGAAAAAAATGAGAACCTACTCATCCACAACTTGGATCATTTCATGGGTTGGATTTTTTTCTCAATGAAACCAATTTATCAACCCTACATGAATGAGACCCTGCTGGACTTTGGTAATAGTAAAAAAAAACTTTAAATACTACAGCAGATTTGCATAAAAATGAGTTCAGGCATGTAGAGAAGAGATTTTCAGCATGTGTTACCTTGAATTGGTTGGCATTACCTGTTGTGGATGATGATGGTCTGAACACAAGCACAGAGTTGTTTCTAATTACCTCTCACTTGTGAAAAGGAAGGGAAAATAATCACTATTATTTTTTTAACTCGTAAGTTCTCAAATCTTTTTTATTCACTGAAAATTGTGTATAGTTAAATGCTATGAAATATCAATGATTTATGGTACATCAGTCTTTTACAATATTACAGGTCTGTTATTTTTAACTGCACTCTAAGAAATTGTCTACTTATTTTATATAACAGCTTTTTGATAAACAAATCTGACAAAGGATGGGGCAGTCATTACAAATCCAGAATACATTAGTCTGCATTATAGGCTAATATGGTAATTTTAAAGTTCAAACTGTCCTTTTCTATATTGCTGGGTAAACAATCCAAAATCAGTTTGTTTATTTAAATGCCATTATTTGTTTGTTTACCCTAAATAATGTTTATAAACAAGTTAGGTTTATTGAAAAGAGATCTAGATTTGATCAACGAACTGTCAGAAATAAACTATGAATAGTAGAAGGAAGTTACTTAGCAAACCAAAATCAAGTTGTTATGCTTTATCATTTAACAATTTCCTGCTCTGTCTCAGTGCTGTGAACCACGACTATCTGGTCGTCAAAAATTCCTAAAATCTGGATAGTTGAACTTTTAGTTTAATGGTTGATTGGATGGAGTATTTTAAGAGTTGTACAATTCATATATTTCCAAAGTGTTTTGGATCTTTATCTATCGACCAAAGTTTATTTAATTCTGCTTTGATCAGGCCATCCTTAAAAAAATTTAAGATGAATGTCTTCTACCAGGTATCTAATGCTGTTTAAGTTACAGAATCTGGCAGTTTTTCTACCAAAGTATTGCAGAATTAATACTATAGTCCTCCGATTATATTATCCTCATGAAAATAGATAAAATGCAGAATTTCTGAAAAATTGAAGAAAAACTAATAATATTAATTTCAAAGTAAAAACTTTTGAGTTGGTTTTTTTTTTTTTTTTTTTTTTTGCCTTAAACAACAAGTGAGTACAACATCCAGTAGTCTTTCATAGGATACTTTCATTAAACATGAACGAATTGTTACATTGTTAGTTGATTTTCTGTTTTCAGTTTCCAAACTCGCATCATTCATGGACCAAAGCAGCTGGTTTTTTGTAGTTTTGGATGATCGATTTTTATTTTTCCTATCACACAGTACAATAACAGAACATTGCTTGTACTGCATGGCTGAGCTGAGATGTTTCTTTCTCCCATTACTTAGATATTACTAGTCTGTCATTCAACACAAATTCCATTCATCGAGCCACGAGGAACCCTCAATTTTTAAAGGCTGATGTCTTTTTAGAAAAATGTAAATGGCCCCTATTACAAACTGTTCATGTTTGCATTCTAATTATTAAACATACAGCTTCATGAAATTTGAGAGTTCCTCTGTATAAACTTGAAAGTTTCTTAATTATAAAAACAAGTTATTGTTATTAGATCATTGTCTATTTAAGAATTGGTTCTGAAAAAAGAAAATATTTGGTTAGGAAGAAAGACCCAATTACTTAGAAAAGGTAAACATTAAGAATTTGTTAGGCAGTTTTCGTGATGTTACTAGAATGTCTATGTAATCAGGTTACATTACCTTATATCTCATGAAAATTCAGTTAATGCATTGTTTTTATAAAAATTTCTCCTAGCAGTGTATTTCTGGATAGCAGTGTATGTGGCAAAAAAACTTGATACATTCCATCATTTAGTGAAAGTGCAATAATCTGTTCAGTGTAGTAAACCAGCTGCTTTGTACCAATCTGGTCAGTCGTTTTGCTATTAACTGTACATGTAATGGGACAAACAGTGAACAAGACTTGTAAACATTTGGTGTAAATAACATTTTTATATTCTGTTCATGGTTTTCTGTTGTTATTTTGTGTTTAAGACATAACAGTCAAAGATTACTTTAATGGGAATCTAATCAATCAAATTCAGGGAACAGTCACCACTGCCTTTAAAGATCACTATCAAGTTGGATGAGTCGACAGGAAACAGAAGTAAGTTTCTGCCTACATACCTAAAATCAGATAATGTGTACGCAAAACTGAAAGGGCCAAAAGCACAGGAAGTGAACTACGAAGCTCTTCGCTGATAAGTCTAAGTGAATTGTTTGGTGCCAAAACTTGTCTCTACCGTAAAAATCAATTTCCGGGGCTGCTTCTATGATGGAAAAATGTATCAGCATTTTTTGGTTTTCTCCAATTCTGTGCAGACAGAGCTTTGACCAAGAAATGATTGAGTGGTTTGATCTAAATCCTAATAAAAACATTTTGAACCAAAAAGTAATGTTGCTGTCACCAATGGAGTAACATTGCAGAGGGCTTGTGCTGCAGTAATTTGTGATAAAAGATGGTGCAATGACAACTTTTAGAGGTTTTAATTACATATATTTACTATTTCTACATGACATTTACTATTTGTTATAAATGTGTAAAAAAAAAAAAAAAAAATGTATTTTTCAACCGTTTATGTACATATTTAGTTTCTGGAGGAGAAACCATTTATCTACTAATTACTATCACACAATCTTCATTATTTGTAATTGGTGTAAAATAAAGGCTCTAATAATAGAAGCTGTGCTTGATAAATAAGACCGATTGCAGGAGATGAAACATTTTATTTGCTCACTACCAGTAACAATTTGGATTCCTTTTTTTTCCATGAAGAATTTATATGGGGGCTGTAGATTTAACTTGTTTTTTTTTTCCCCTAAAAATGAATGAAGCCTGCAATTAAAGTCACTTTCTCTGCCACTGATAGTCTAAGAGGAGAGAACTAAGTCAGGCATTGCAAAATATTAGCAATTATTTCTAATTTGTTGGAATAAATATACCTGTGTGTATGCAGCTAGGGAGAAATCTACCATTTCAGTGAAAATGTTCATGGTGACAACAATAAAGCACGGTACAAACAGCTTTTTCATATATATATATATATATATATATATAGCCAGCCAGTTAAACAATTGCAACATTTTAAAATTAAAAAGTTCACAAAAATCAATTTTGTCTTTTGTTACAAAGCAAGAAGATAATTTCATGATCACAAACTGGAAATGTTTTTTTGACATCTTGACTGTGTAAATTACAAAAAAAAAGCAACAGCTGATTAATTTTCAAGTAATGAGAGATTTCAGTACAAAGCCACGTGATGATCTAACAAAACCAGTATATATGTACAGACAAAAAGCTTTCTTTGTATCTCATTTTCTAGACCTCATGAAAACTGTTGTAATGCCAGATTGACTCTGAAAGTTAAGAGAAAAAATTAAGAAAAGCAGACCGTGTCATTCTAAACATCAGGAAATTATTGTACTACACTTAACAGTTCTTAGTTTTTGCATTAAATATGTAAATAAGAATAATGCTTTCCTTGATGCATTGTAGTTCATCACAAGCTCATCATTTAAGCTGCCACATTGGAAAATGAAAATACTAGTATGTAGTAATGCGGTAGACGAGCCTGCTTCATTCACTTAACCCAGATTTGAACCTGTTTTACAGTTGAGCATTGTTCAAGACAAACAAGCAATCAAATGAATTGTGCATATTCTAAGTGAGAAGTCAGCTTTTAACATTAGCTGAGATAACTGACCAACTCTGTATAGTGTATAACTGCAAATAGTGAATTACATGAGTCACAGACTTTTACATAAAGAAGCATTAAGCATACTACAGTAATGCAGATACAAAAAGTTTAGTTTACTTCATCGACATTACTAGTTCACTAAATCATGAGGAATGAATCAAACTTTTTTCTATCAGTAGAGCCATACAAAAAAGCATAGATGTGTTACTGCAGCAAAGATAGGAAATTAAAGAAAACAATAATAATAAATCAACCAAACCTTTGCTGCAGATCTCCATCTGTTGTTGACAGAAGCTGATGAAGCAGTTTTTGAACTCCCAACTCTTTTAGTCTTGACTGTCTTTCTGATGAGCCTGTAGAATACAAAATAAATAAACAGTAATGAGAAAGTATATTTTACCCCTATTTATTGCATAAGTAATTATTTAGTTACTTAAACCTGTACTTCCTAAGTCAGCAATAAAAATGACCCAATCAACATTCTGATAAAAGCAGTAGCAACCTAAATACCAATAGGATTATAGGTGTACTCACCTTCCTCCACATTCCATACTAGATTGCACACACAATAGACAGCTGCCAGCTGAACTTTGACATTACTGTGGATCTGAAATCAAATGGTCTATTTAACTATATAATCTCAAATGGTGTCATCAAGAAATACTGTGACTACTATTGAGAATTATTTGATAAATTTAAATAATTGTTCTAAGAATGTATGAAATTTCTTGGTTATATGTAGTCAAATGTTTGTACATTACTGTAAACGATATCTGAATATATATACTGATTAAAAATCTATTTTGTGGATTAGTTTAATATAATTGCCAATTGAGAAGAATGCAAATATGTGACAGTTTCTGCTAAAATTATAAACAAAGCAAGCGCTTAAAAAGAAAATGTTTATCTTCTATTATTGCTAAAACAAGTGTCTATAAAAGGAAATTCAAACAATGTAGTGTGGCAGGCCATAAAATCAAAGAAAAATTAGCAACCTGTACAAATTGTGTAACGAACAATCAAGGACAAATAGGCAAAACTTCATTACTGAGGTGATAATGGATTTTGATGTAGAACAGCTTGGTTTGGCACACCACCACCCTAACACTAGTTTCTTCCCCAGCTGGTCGTGTGAAACTGGCTTTCTCCCACCTCTAAAAATGAGGAATGTCAGTAGGGATTTAAACCTCTTTTAATCCAGATTAAGTCACAGTGGAGAGGCGGCTTACCTCCTGTGGGGAGAGGGAGGATTGCTCTTTAAGTGAATGCTGATACAACTGACTTCTAGCCCTAGAATCTTCTTCGTTTTAAAATGATCAGATAAGTGTGAAATAGCAACAACAAAAAAATCTATTTCACAAATAGTTTTTTTTTTTAGAAAAGAGGGCAGAATAAAACATTTACAAAATGCAACACAATTTCTTTTTTTATTAAAATGGTCTAATCATAGGTGTGTGTGTGTGTGTGCGTACAAAACCAGAAACTAACCATATAATTCATTACTTTCCTGAGCACATCCTCATTACCCATAATGAAATCTTTGGCTGTCTTTCCATCAGCTATATGCCCCAAAATGCACAATGCCTTTAAAGGAAAAATAGATTTATTTATTTATTTATTTTAAAAAATGTAAAAAATTCATATTCATAATGTCAAACAAAAACTTTCTTGCAATGGAAAAAGCAGCCAATTTAATTGCAAAGTTAAATAGATTAAAGCATTTGTTTTTCTTTTTAATAAAAAAAAATCAAATTTATTTAATTATAAACCACGTCTAATTCCTAAAAAAGAGGAACTTACTGCGTTATAAACCTTGCGCTGTAGTCCGAACTATTAGAACCTTAATCATTTAGTAAAGTTCTGTATTGTGACTCAGCAAGTTTAGAAATTAGGGTTTTTCATTTTAAAGAAAAAGCAGATGTTTAAATATTCATTCAATATATGGGATTCATACATATCTGTAAGACCTTAAAAGAAAACTTGGTTTGTAGCCTCTAACCCTGTAAAAAACCAGAATAATGAATTTTTTTAATGTATAGTTTTTTAAAACATAAAACCACATCCCTAAAATGATGACAACAGTACTCATCATCACATAATTATATATGATGGAAATAATTTTCCAAAAATGTAAATATAGAGAAAGTTTCGAATGTCTACAATAATTTTCAGAATAAGGACAATCAATGATTATTAATAATAATATTAACAGGCATAATTTACGTATTTCTAACTTTAATTAATTACATTGGTAATTTAGCAGAGATGGGTGTACAATCAAGATCAGCGAGAAATGGAAGACCTGTTCTGAACAATGAGACTTAGTTTAGTGTCAGTACTGTTACACAAATTTGCCAAGGCTTTTTTCTTCATTTTGAAAGAAGAGGAGTCTGAACTCTGAATATGCTAACATAATTCTAAAGATTGGAAAATATAAAGCATATAGTCAAAAGAAAACAGCACCGACTGATCTTTGGAAAAGTGCAAAAATAGCAGGAAAAATGTAGCATTATGTTCGTCACTGGACAAGCAAGGATAAAGTGAGTGGCAAAATCAACTAAGCTTACTTCCCCTGCCTACCTGTTCTTTAATATCCACAGTGTGTTCTCCCTCCAGAATAAAGACAACAGCTTGCATTATTTGTGGCCCATAGCCAGTCATCACATTATCTATGTGCTGTAGAAGAAAAAATGCAAATGTAACATCAGAATAATTTAGAAGCAAGCTGTTGAGTACAAGATAAACTAAAGGAAAGGTTTGGTTTGATGTAGATTTTTAAGTAGATAAGGTGTCCATCAGCATAGGTAAGAAAATGACAGGTGTGTTAAAAACAAGCACTACATAAATATGCACAATCTAAAAAAATAAATAAAAATTTTTATAAATATATTATTTAATCAAAGGTTTCCAAATATCACAGATGCGAGATTGAAAAAAAAAACCCTGACATTAGCCATGGTGCTCAATGCCTTGTTACATAACTAATTATAGTGTATGAAGCAGCTGGTGTATAAATCCAGTAAAAAAAGACCTTGCCAGATTAAAGAGCCCACATAATATTGAGAGAGAGTCAGCTTAGGATCAAACAGGAAAAAGAGGAGATTTTTGGTAGATGCTGCTACATAATTTTTAGATCAAAACTTACTGCATTAACTTTTCACAAGGACAATAAAAGTACAGTCATTGTACGATACATGAATTTATTGAAAGGTAATGCAAACTTTTTTCTGAAATAGTACATGTAAGATATCTCATTCTTTTAGGACTAAAGAAAAGATTTAAAATACAAAATGAAGCTAGTGTTTGCTGTGATAAAAGTGGGGCTACATCTTACCCGCTGGGTGTATGTATCATTTTGTTTTCTGTCCTCTTGTTTAGGAGCACCTGTGGTGTGAGTGGGTTGTCTGGATGAACTCCTGAAATTCTATAAAATCTAAACTCAGGGTCAGTTTTAATCTAAGAGAGAGATTTATAATAATAATAAAACTTTTTAAAGTCTAAATTAATGAATAAATAGAGAGAATTATATTTTAATGAACTATGATCGTCTAACTGCAGTTTGTTTGATTAATTTATTATTACGAAAAAAAGAAGACGGTAAACTATTCTGTTAAAGAGCAACCTGTTGATTAGCAAATTAGCATACTAAGCAGAACGCTGGCTTGTGTGGACAGTCTAGGGTCTGTAAATTATCTTGTGATTAATGAATTGACTTAGTTTGTAAAGTACTAAATTTTGTGGGCAATTAGAGATTACTGCATTAACTTAGTATGTAGAAAGCCAAGTATTTGCTGAAAACTTCACTCTTTTCTGGTAGGTCCTTTTTTGCTGTGCTTGGTCGGTATTCACTTAAGTAAAGCATTAAAGACATTTTAAAAAAGTGATAGTTTCTTAAAATCACCAACTAGTTTTCCCCACAGTAAGAGGGCTCTTACAGACATCCAGACATATATGTAAAACAAGGAGAGGCATGAAGCATTGCTTTCATTCTTCTTGAATATTTTTAGGCACTGGCAAAGTAATGTGGTACTAATTGGATAAATCAAATAAACTCTTTATCCTAAATATTTCACAAAGCAGAATTAATTAATTTTTCCATACAGTAGAGTATGAGAAAGAATGGTTGTGGAGTTTGCTTCAAATGCAAAACTATACACACATTTCTACCTAGTAAAAGAAAATAAGAATAATTTACAAATGTGCATATCTTCTATTAATGTGGGATATTTTATGAAAGCAGACAAAAACAATGGCGTGGATCAATAGAATCATAGAATTAAGAGTGCTGTATGTATTTCGTTTTTATTTGTGGATGTGCAAGATGGCAAACTGAAAGTTAAAATGAAATGCTTATATGAATATGTTTCTGACACGCTATTCTATCAGATCTCACAACCTCCTCTTTCATAAGACCATACATCCAAACAGGAATAATCAAAAAGAAAAGTTGACTGAAAATTTATCATATATCTAAAATGATCAGTTAGGTGAGTGCAATGAGCAATTCCACTGGTCTTGGCAACAGGTAGCAGCACACTGAAAAGTGGCCCAACTATACTTCTGATAATCTCTTCAGGTTATTGTTAGAAACGAGTCATACTTTTGCCCTATTTTTATAAATTATTTTAACGCCATTAACTTTTTTTTTGCTATTTTCTCATGTGTTACAACAAAGGTTTTTAAAAAACTAGTAGATTGTAGCCATTTGCTGCAATTCTTGGAGTATGATATTGTTTCACTGAAAAAGATTACATCAAAGAAACTGTGTACAACAGATTTTGGATTTTTGTTTGTGTTTTTTCCAACTGTACAACTAATAGATACATAATAGCAAACTAATATCAGCTACAATAACTACCACTGTTCATAGGAGACCTTGTGCAAATTTCTTTAAATGAAAGACAGACCGTAAGTCTCTTTGACAGCATTTACAGTACTAATGAAACACTAGAATGTTCTTTATTAATGAATTATAAATTATGCTGTATTTTTCTGGTCCCCGATTTAGCTAATCTAAGCTATTATATGATGCAAGCAAAGATACTGCATGCTGATGAAATAATTATAATTTATTATTTTCATTCAGATTAGGTTTTTCAATATTTAACATCAAACTTTCAATCTATAAATTTATGTATTAGTGACAAGACAGACAGACAGACACTACCACAGCACCACTCCTGTTCTTACATGTGTTGTTCTGTTGCTTCTACAAGCAAACATTAATAACAAAACTGAAATAATGGAAGCTACAACAGTCATCTTTGAAAAAGTTGATATTAGTGTTGCAGTAAAAATACCTTTCAAATAACAAATTATATAGTTTAAAACAGAGATGAAGTTGGTACCATGAAATGAAGATGATTAGTGAAACATGTTATCAACCGAAAAATCACTAAAATTATGCGAGGTAAATTTTCCAGAAGAAAGCAGATAGGTGACATTGATATAGATCAAAGATATAGCTGGTTGGTTAATGGAGAGTGAATCACTGATATTAACTGCACAAGACCAGTCAGTCACCAACAGATATTTCGAGAATAAAATTCTTTAAAAAAGTGGAGATCATAATTGCAGCATGTGTCATGATTCTTCAGAAACAATGCAACACAGTGTCAAATTGCAACAAATTACATTAAAACACAATAATGAGGTCAACTGAAAACACTATCAAATTAACATGGCTAACAACTGCTATAAACATCAACCCCTAAAGCTCATTAGGTACAAGATTGCGACAATAATACAAGAAACACAATGATTACTACGATAATCATAGTTTTCCATCTCATCAGTATTGCCATTCCAAGTGATTACAATGTTAAGTACAAAGAGTTAGAAAAAGTGCAAAAGTAGATCATCTATAAACAGTTTAGTATAATGTGGCAGTACTAACTGTAATAGGAAACACTGGGATTGTAAATAATGGCTGAAGGGCTCTCAAAAGATCCATCATATTCAGAAAGTTGCAATGCTATGTATGGCAACCTGGTCATACTTGCCAACTTTCCCAAATTTTCATGGGGGAGACTTTGGCAATCTGAGTCACGAAGCACTCGAAAATGTAAACAAAGAACAAAGAAAACGTAAACACTTGTGATTATCTGTCTCTAAATTTCCATATGGTCACAACTGTCAAATGCAATCGGACATGCTCTTATTCATATCCAAGTGTTAATTCTTTATTGTAGGTAACACAGGCTGACTTTGCTGTTTTCAAAGTTGTCCTACTTGGTTTGTAGGCAGGACAGTTGTTCTATTGCATTTACATGTCAATAACGCATCCAGGGTTGAATTGTCAAGAGACCTGTGACGCAACTGGGAGTGTCTGCCATGGGAGACAAGCCTGCGGAGTGGAGGGTGGCTATAGGGTCAAATGGCGGATGATGATAGCGTGAGCCATACACAACGGGCGATGGATTTGCTGATTTCTGATTGGTCAAAATATGAAACTCGCAAAATATCGGCTATGGGTGACAAAAAATCGGGTTGTTTTCACATTTTATAGGGAGGGTTGGTTGTTAGAAATCAGGAGAAATGGTTCTTTTATTACGAAAAAATGTGGGAGGGCGGGAGATTGATTAAAAATCGGGATAGTTGGTAAGTATGTAACCTGTATACTATGAACAGTGACATCAATCAAAGACTGGAAAGAAAATAGAGGCCACTGGCAACAGAATGTAAACAATGTTCTAAGAGTGAAGAAATATACAAGAACCTAACCAAAAAAAATTATGAATGTCTAGTGTAATGAAAATGTAATAAAACTTTAGTGAAAATTGTATCATCAAGTAAAGTTGTAACATAATTCTTAAAAGGATATCAAGGCCACAAATTTTTTCCAAATGTTATAAAAGATAGCAGTGGTCAGAAACACAGGATAGCTATAGTATAATATAATGAAGTATGTGTTATGATGAGTATGAATTAAACTTTGAAGATTACCTAAGTTTTTTCCATGTTGCATGATGAAAAATGTTTCAGATGGAGGAAACACCATACAATTTCTAAAAATCTTCCTAAATGACTCAAGCATTTAGCTTTATCAAAATATAATAATAATAATAATGATTTAATCATTTGATAAGTCAGGGGCATAGTCTATAATGAATCCATTGCCAGTCTCCGCAACTTTTGTCTTCAATTCTGATATTGTTAAACAACCAAACTGGGGAAACATTTTCAAACATTAAGCAGGAAGTAAATTCAAAACAAACAGGATGTTGATGTAGTTGGACCACATTAGGCTGTGCTCTTCTTTAGGGATACATTTTTTAGCAAAATAATCCATTGCAATGTTTGTTTGTTTGTTCGTTTTTCTTTTAACATCAGAAACATTTTATTAGTTAGTTATTTATATTTTCCTTACTACATTCTGACATTGGAAATCCCCTGGGGTAAAAAGGCAGCTGTGTTTCAGTTTTAATAGCAGCTATGCAAAGAGAGAAAAGGTACCTTTAGGTGCACAAGTAATGAGTAATTAACTGGTTCAAAAGAGAATTAGTCTGTTATTGTAAGATAAAAAATTCAAGGCTTGTTTTTAATATGTAATAAGCTGGAAGAAAAGTTGCCAAATAAAAGCTTACTTGTTTTGTTGAAAGTAAATTTCTAAGCAGACCCAGTGTTTTGATCAGAACATTAGGGTCAGGGTCAGACAACAGCCGGAAGAGTTGTTCTGTTTGAAGAGCTTCAAGAATTTGGTTCTTCATTTTTTCATCCACTTGAAATGCCATGTTCTGGATGGAGGGGGAGAGAGAGAGAGAGAGATGGAGAGCATGTGCATATTAAAGTTAAACCCTTAAAACATACAATATATATATATATATATATAACACTTAAAAAATGTTGACAACATTAATCAGCACTGCTCAGTGAAACTTATATACGGCACAATGACTACTATGCCTGAGGCAAAATGCAATTTTCATATACAATGCACAAGTGCTGATTTTCTAAGTTTCACATCTTTCTTAAATCATTCAGGAAAGTAGTTTAAAATTTTACAGAACTTTGAGGTGTGATCATGTCATGGCCAGCGCTTTCTTCAGATATGACAGTGATAGAGCATGAGATGCGTTGGTCCTGAGCACCCATCCCACCACCAGTGGGCGCTGATACCACAGGCTTTCTAAAGACAACTTATCAACCCAACTGGACAGCAGTGAAGTGACTCTTGTGCAAAACCACAAAGCTCTGTACTGATGCTCATCATCAGTTGCTGGACATGGCAAATTTTTATTTTGTGAGCTATAATTTTTCAAGAAGTTCCTATAAATGAAATGCTGTTTTATTGATAACAGAATACATTTGTTTACTTGCAAAAATGAATAAATGGTTTACATTGGTTATTAAAATTTTACATGACTGATGGGGTTTTTAAATCACTTTTGGTAAAGTTGAATTGAGTAAATAGATTGTATATTATTTATCATAATATAAACAACAGTAGAAAATGTTCAATACAATATATATTAATTGCTTTATTAGAATTTAAAATGAGTTCTTGAAATTAAACAGATTCCTTCTTTCTTTGATATGATCCACGTTGAACACTTATGCACCACAGAGTATATAAATGGTTGGCAGGGGCAACAGATCCAGGGTGGGAGGGTCACCAGGTGTGGTGCACAAACCCCCCTCTCTTGACAGTTTTTTGTTGTTGCAATTTTTCAGTCACGTTATCTCAATAATAATAATAAAGGATACCACGTTATGTTATGCGTATGATAAGATGTTATTGGACAATAGACGAATCGTGAGTCTTCTGGTTACAATTGTTCTGGCAGGGCTATTTCACAAGAAGCAATGCTGAAATTTGGACATGGCTTCTAAGTGAAAGGCAGCATTTTCTGGATCATCACCTACAGCAAAGCGCACCACAATTTGGAACTACTTCAACCTTCACCTGATAAGTCGCAGTTCTAATCCATAATTTAATCATTAACTCAACAATTTCAGCTTTGATAAATGTCTTAGTTTGAGGGCTTTCAACATTTTGTGCATATATTAATGTTAACGGGCGGTGTCTTGTTGGCACGTGTTTCTACTTTAGAAACTGGGAGACATTGTTTGAGCATAATCCATGCCAAGAAGTCCAAAATCATCAGTTTTTCCTCAGTCTCATAAAAATCCTCCCAGCCCCAGTAGTGGTGACCATGAATTACAAATTAGTCTTCTGTTTTGAAAAAAAAAAAAAAAAAATTTGCATATTTTCCCATATCATGTACAGTAGATGCCTTCAATAACCCCCTCCTAAAAAATCCGGAATCCATCCTGTTGGTGGTGTAAGAGAGAGTCAGGGCATCTTGCTGAGTATCAGTTGGGAACATATAGTACTGAAGATGTAGGGATAGAAATAGAAAGCACATCCTTTCTGATGCATATGAAAGCCAATAAAACAAGAGGTTGGGAAAGAGTTAACATAGTGCCCACTACCAATAAACTGGAAGACGATATGAAATCAAACAAAATTAGTCAGATTTTCTCCCACTATAAAAAAAGGCAGCCCAATCAACATGGATTATGGTGTGTAAACTGGATATCACTGGCCAAGGCTTACAACTGAGAAGTCAGATGAAAACTGTTGTTCAAAGAAGAAATAAAGTTTTCCAACTAAACCATCAGTGATCATTTGGCTGATGTGTTTAATGAACTGTCTGCCAAAGGTAATTTACCATCTGTTTTCTTTTATTTTATTAAAAATGAACAAATCAAGATGTTTTTATTGTTGAAAAAATATATTTACTGTACGAATATTCTAAGTTGTATAAAGCAGACAGAGTACTTGTAAAGAGGACATCAAATATACCAATTAACCTCACACAGAGATTGTACAGAAATTGAATTTAACATAACTGAGGTTTTATATTGTTAGAAAGGAGTTCTCTATAATTTAAAAAACTTTTTACAACTTCCACAAAATCTTCATTTGCATCTGGCGTGTGTGTTTCATGGACAAAGGAATCCAGCAAACTGCAAAATGGCATTCTACGAATGATCCAGAGGAAATCACTTTATAAAAACTAGTTTTCACATATATTAGCCAATAAAAATTCTTTATTTTTTCAGTTATAACTGTTGAAAATGAATGTATTCACATCTGCATGCTGATATAAAATAAAAGAATCTGTAAAAAAATATTTAAATTTTACATTAACTTGAAAATGTATTACAGAACAGGCATACATAATACAGTGCATTCATGTTTACATACCATTAGTCCCCAAACACCATTCAGCCTGAGCAAGGAGTCCTCCCTAGTTGTGAGATTTACCAAAATATTAAGACCTCCAGTTTCAAGAATAGGCTGCAAGAGATCCCAAGTATTGATGTTATTAATTTTGTACATTTTTTTTATCTAAAATAAAACAGTTCCATTTCTATTATTAACAAATTTAACTGATACTGTTGATAACCTACTCGATACCAGCAAAACTATTTATAATATTAAAAAGAATCAGCTGAATTGCATTTAAATGTAGTTATGAACGGTTTTTGTTATTTTTTCTGAATGAAGATAAAACAGACCTCTTTGCTTGGTGAAAATTCCAACATCAAGTTACATAATGTGGATGATGCCACTTTAAGAACTTCTTCAGATCCATTCTGCATCATCTAGAAAATACAAAGTTTTGCACCGAGGATAATAAATGCATAATTTATTTGCTATGTAATCTTTCAATTTAACACTAAATATTTCATACATTAAATACAATCAAATCTAAGGCAAGTTTTTGTCTATTACTGCGTAAACCAAAAAAAAAAAAGAGAGATGCTGAATAATTTTGGTTTCTCAGATCTAAGATTTATTTTTTTAATATCTTTCTCATTTACAAGCATATGACGCATAAATGGCTGTGGACATATTGCTGTAATCAGTGACAAATTAGGTAAATTTAATATGCAATAATTTTTTGAGTATCATTTATAATTTCAGGATGGATGGGTAATATAATGCTAATTTATTCTGAAAAGTTATGTACAACTCAAAATCATTAAAACACAAAGATTTTAAAAAAGTCCCATTTTAGCTATTTCAGTATTATTCAGTTTAGTTTAATTTATTTAATTAGTGCCAAAAAATTTACATTAATTATATTCAAGTAGTAATAAGATTTATAACATTGGCTTCTATTAATTAAAACTTATTAAAAGATTGATGATTCTCTGCACTCACCCTACATAGTGAAAAATAAACTGTCACCACTGCCAATATTATAATCTTTTTAAAAAAATTTCTTTAAGAATTTCCTTTTTTCCAAAACAAGAGCCAACAATTTTTTTTCTTTTTAATATAAATCATAAAGTTAACAGGTTATACATAATTAATCTTAAGTAATGTTTTTTCCTCTAAATCTGAAGTAAAATATTAACAAATTTGTGTTTACTGCATCCCTTTAAAGAATTTTCAGTTACAGAACATGGTAAATTTTGCACAACTTTTAAGATTTCTTTTGATATCACTGACACATCTGTTCGCTCTGAAAAAGTGTAACCCAAAGCCATATTTTCGAATTATTTGAGTAAGATCCTCTTATAAAGAATAAAAAAGTGAATATTGACCTCCCCATAGTTAAAAAAATGTCTTGACATATAAACTACAATATACACATTAAATAAATCTCCAGCCCACAAAAACAAAATAGTTATTCACCTTTAATAATGGCTTCCATAAAGCATGATCTTGAAAAGTTGTTCGAAGTTGTTGAACTGAACGAGACAGACTGTGAAGACATCGAACTGCTGCAGTCTGTACTTTGACATGGTCACTCTCCATTCCATTCACAATGTGGTTTATTAAATTTTCAGTTTCAATAATCTGACAACAACAATAACAACAAATTATTTTAAATAAAATTATGAAATTTCTGAAAAAATAAAATCTCGAAGGCTCATATACCAGACAAATGATAAGGAAAAGTAAACAAATATTCAGTTTACCTTTTTTCTGATGTCTTCATCATTTGCTCCAAGTGAAGCAAAGGCTTGAAATGCTGCCTGTTTTAACTCATTGCCCCAGTTAACATCCTGTTTAAAAACAAACAAATAAAAAATGTTAGTAAAATAAAAATTAAACTGTAAAGATAAAATATTTCATAAAGATTACTGAATTAAAATAGGCAATAAACTGCATTAGGTATACTGTAACTATACCTGAATAAAGAAAAAATGAGGGGTAATTTGAGAAAACTAATATTTCTGTTATACTACAAAAAAAATGTAAATAAACCATCTGCTTCCTTACAATTAATATAGAATATAAACTGCAGAAATGATGAAAAAACAGAAGAAATTTAATTTGTTTCTCACTAAACTGCAGCATAGGTAAATGAAAATCAATGTAAAAAGTAAAATATTAACATTTACTTACATACAAGAAAGATATGATATGGGTAATGTAAAGAGCTAGATGATGATTACATTCTTGCTTGTCGTTAAAAAATTCTATACAGTCAGTTAGTTCAGTAATGTCTCAATACTTTTTTATATAAAGTGATCTTTGCACTTTAATTTTCATATTAACTTTTAAATGTTTGTTATTTTAAAATAATGAATTTAATTTTAAAGCTCACTAAAGCCAATTATCAAATAATGATTTAACTGCTTTTTCTGACATGTACAAAATTACCTAACATAGTACAGATATTTAACAAATATATAATTAAGTTCGGGAAAAAAATTATAATTTCAATGACACTTACCTTTTTCTGAGTGCTCTGAGGTCCTATTTGCTGCACATTATTATACTTGAGGTACTCTGATAAGGTTTTAATGAGGTGATCAGAAATAGATGCTACTTTCTGGAGTTCAGAATTTACTTCTATCAAATAAGCCAGGGTCTCTGCTCCTTCTACATTCTCCTCAAGTGTACGATCTTTTTTGCACATTCGAATAAGAGTAGGTAGTGTCTGTGATTAAAAAACAAATTCTTTTTGCTAATGACCGTATCACACCAGACCAACCAGAAAGTGAGGAAAGTTAGCCAGGCCTACTGGAAACAGTGAATCAGAGAATATACTTTTACCACACACACATCAATACATTTAAAACTCACTTCATATATTAAATTATACTTACACTGAAGGTTGTTGAAAAGAATGTAGTTACAACAACTTTTAAATATTTTATATTTAAAAATTTTGAAGTTTTTGCAATGTAAAGACCTATAGAAACAGAGAAAAGATATAATCAATGAAGAAATGTACAAGTTTTAAATGTGATGAAGAGATAAGACAATGAGCAGAGCAATGTTCTCTAGGCAGGCCTGAAAAATTGTTTTCTTTCCTTCAGACTTCTGTTGCAAGCAAAAACCTGAGCACAATTTGCTTGTTTACCTTCAACATGATGATTGGATCAGTGGCACAGAGAGCTCCACCTCTACATAAATAAGTCAAACACTTCGCAGCAGCCATTTGCATTTCAGATGTTTTGTCTCTGTCCCTCAGACGAACCAGCATGTTTGAGATAGTGGTGTCATTGACTTTAAAAAAAAAAACACAAAGTCAAGCACAAACTGAATTTAAAAAACTATTCAGTGTTGAATTAAAAAGACAACTCTAAAAAAATGTTTGAGAGAAATTACAACACTTGAATGCCTTTTGTACTTTCCTAAACGCTAAAAACTACTTGTATTTACAACAGTGTAATAAGTTAGAGTTTTACCAAGTGTATGCAAGCTTTTGAATACGTATCTTCATAAACATTTCCTGTAAAGTATTAACCAGTCAAGGAAAGAGCAATGTCCTTGCTTATTCCTATTTGGAAAATAATTAGATCTGCCATTCAAACTTCAGGAAATGGTAATAACTGTCAGAACATTTATTAAATTTATGAGACATTAAAAGTAATTGTTTAAATGAGTAAGATGCGCTATTAATACTACTACTATAAATAACAATTTAATGTGAGACTAAAAAAAAAAGCAAAAAATATGCATATAATCAACAAATGTAGTGATCTGGCCAAAGTAGTAACAACATGGAATTTATTTTTAAAACAAGAAAAAAATTCAAGCCTTTTCTGATTAACCAGAGTGCACATCTATTAAAGTAATAAAAACATGGAAGTAATAACCATCCATCACTTTTAGTTTGTTGATGACAAAACCAGAGATTTCAAGCATGAAAATAAATGCTTATTATGAATTTTAACTTTCAAACTATGCCAAAATAAGTACAAAGAACAATTAGGTCTGTATAGTTTCATCATAGAAGCAAGTTTAATTTTTAGTTAATCATGCTTACCATAATTGACTATTGCATGTGCTACATTTTCATTTTGGTAACACATAACTGCAAAACATCGCAAGGTTGGCATCTGGACCTGAGAATATGAAAAGTGATTTTTAGCATTTCGCACAAAAAATATTTCTATTAGCACTGCTTTTCTAATACCAATATATTAAATTTACCTTGTAAATGTTGGACTTGAGCAGAGGTGCTAAAGCTTCTATTGCACCATTATTACAGAGTGTGTTTTGGTGCTCTGTTGTCTGAAAAGAAATTTTAAAAGTTGTAAAATCCTTGATCTGCTCATTTATGACAACATTTTATACTTTTGTGAATATTTTTAATAAAAAATAACTTGGAAAATTTTTTTCAAAAAATTAATAAAATTGTCAGTTTTCTTTTGTGGGGTTGAGAGTTCCTGAAAAACTTTAGTACTGCAAGTTATTTAAAAAAAACAATAAAAAAACTCTGTAGCAGAAAATTCTCTTACCAACTTCTCATTAAAATAGGCAAACTTTTAATTTTGTGTATCTCACCTATTTTGATTTGTTTTCATGTACACTGACATATTTTTTTTGATTTCTAAAAAAATTATCCAATTTCACTGTGGAATTTTGTACTCATAATTCCCAAGTGACTGTTTATTATATAATTAGATACTTACTTTGCAGCAGTTGGCAAAAATTGTTGAGATACATTCTTGAGTGCATGGAGATTTAGATATCACAGCAATTAGATGAGGTATAATACACAAATCCTGGGAAAAAACAACCAAACAAACATCACAGGCAATCCTTCATCATGCGTTTAATTCAATTTTACAGTATATAAAAAAATTTTGCCACAATTATTTTAAAAAATTACTAACTATGACAGCTGGCATTTATTAGTATTTTGTATAAGATGCATGTCAGGTAAACAAAGCACTAAAAATGATTTTATTTAATGAATAAAAAACGAAAGTTCAGAGATGACATTATAGAGCATAAATAATACATCTTAAAAAAATATTTATATCTATATAGGCAAACACTATGCTGGTTCTAATTGTTGCCCATTCTTCAATACTTTAGCTCCCAAAAGCTATCCAAAACATTGTTTCGTTTGTATTCATAAATATCCCCAATACATTTCTACTACCTTCTTTAAGAATATTTTGGCATTGTGAAGAATTTGCTTTTAAGATAAGATGACCCTTGATAACTGCATTTACAGATACTAAATGAAAATCAGCCATTTCAGTTTGAATCAAGTGTAGCTTACTTCAAAATCCTTTTCCAAACTGAAGTGTCCATGCCAGGAATAAGCATTGATTGTTTATTGGTATTTGCTCAGTGTTTGACACTTCCTACCTAGATATAATACTTATACTGTGTCATCATAGATATTCATGGGATACTGCCTTCTTTGGTAAATACTTTGAAAAGCGCTCCACATTTGGGCATGTGATTATAACACTGCTGATCATGTGATGCTTTGTATCTAAGTCATCCACATGCTGTGCTTTCACTATAATAGGTCTGTCTAATGCAGGACCAATTCTTTCCCAAATGTTCACTCATTTAATCAAGTTCAAGCAAGTTTCCACAAACTATGCAGAATCTATAATAATTAGTAAGCTGGCAAGGAAATTTGGTAATTGATACAAAAAGGGAAATGATTATGAACCTGCCTGAGTCAAAAAAGTGGCTAACTAGGGGATAGTCAAATGCCAAAATAAATCAACAACATTTTGACTGGTTTTCCAAAAATTCTGATCATTGCATTAAAATCACAGGAAAACAGATGAAACTTGAGGAACAGCAGTTTTCATCTCTGCTGACCATAGATTTTTGTGAGTGGCAGATGGCTTTGCAAATGTTCTACAAGACAGAAGGCAACTGTGCACAAAAACTGCTTCAACTTCAGGAGAAAAAGGTGAAAACATTCCACCAATATATCATTAGGATGTGACAACTTCACAAGTACTTCATTGCTGACATCAGAAACATGGATTGGATGACAAGAGAGAAAAACATCCTAATATCCAGACATGAGACAATCATGTTGGGAGTGTCCCTTGTTTATATTTGTTTGAACTATCTGCTTTATCATTTCTGTAGGAGTTTTAGTCAGAATGAGGCCAAATATAGCTAAATCAAAGCATTGCTCTCTACTGTCTATAAAACATGTAGAATCACCATGTTCACTGAAAAATTGCTTGAAACTCATTTATGGAACACAAGACTGGGTCAGTAAAAGATACAAGCATATGCAGGGTGGTTCAAGTACCAGGTGACTGCTTTGTATCCTTGAATAAGCTGCATAATATCAAATATAAATGGAATAACTGGAGGGAGGGAGAGAGAGAGAGAGTGGTGTGTGTGTGTGTTGTGTGATGTTTTTTTTCCGTATTACTGACAAAACAGCTGTGAATGAAATTGCTTTGGTAATGTTTTAATATTTTTGTTTGTAATCTTTTCATTACATGTAGATTTACACTTTCTGCCTGTTATGTATGTTCAGTATTACTTGGCTTGTATTGATTGTCATTTGAAGATATTCTCATATAGTTTAATTCCTACATATGGCAACACACTGACTGTAGCTGGTTGTAGAAAGGTTTGGTTTTCATTTTCAACAAATTTGTGCTTTTTGACCCCAATAATTTCCCAGGTGACCATTAGAACCAGTGTTTGTATAAAATATAGAAATATATATAAGAAAATAAATAAAAACTAAAATGGTTGCGTAATTATATTTTAAGGTTAAAGATAATAAAAAACATTAAATTGTTTTGATGAAGCAAATACATTAGTACAGCTTACAAACATGAAAAATTGTTGTATATTTCTTTTTGAAAAATTGATATCAAATGCATTTTTTCAGTTCTACACTTGATTAAAACATATACAAGATGCATTTTTTTAGAACAAAAATTCTTACACTTTAATATGATCAAAATCATTACTTGAGAAATGCAAAACAAGCAAAATTATGAATTCAGCTTGTTTTACATGATGTAGCAATGTTTGCACTAATTATTAGGTGAACCTTTCTACAGAATATTGTAACATTTTAACAGAATTTTCTTGTAATTCAAATGTAATTGAAGAATGCTAATGATATCATATTTACCCAGTGTAGAAAAGCAGATCTTTGTAAGACCTACCTTATATATGTAAGGCATCGGTGCCAATGGACTTATAAAGACAGTTCTCAAACACCGAAGACAGGCCTCAATATACTTCAGATTAAAATTTGACAAACCTACAAAATTATGTTAGAAATTAAATCTGTAATAGATGGTAAAAACAAAAAGCACAATTATGCTTATAACAGAAAAGTCAGAAAAAAAGCTATTGTTTTCTTAAATGACAATTAAAATCAAAAAGACAAAATTTAATTGGCAGAAAAAAATTAAAAAAAAAAAATCTTTGTTGAAATTCTAAAAGTTTACTCCTAGTTGGAAAATATTTTTTATAGTATATTACCTTTAAGCAACACAGGAACAGAGCCAGCCTCAACCAGACTAGCAATATTGTGCTCTGTGCCTTTAGACAGACTTCCCAGAACTACTGCAGCTTCAATTTTTAGTTCAAGAGCAGCTGAATCCTCCATCATCCACTGGAGTAACCTATAAAGTTAAAAGACATGAAAAAAAAAAAAAAAACACAAAAAAACAAAATGTTTAGTTATGCTTTGTTGAGATATGGAAAGTGATAATACATTCACAAAAAATTAATCAACAAGTGTTTTCAAGCTATCATTGCTTGTATGGTATGTTGTTCAGACATGTTCATATTCTGGTTGAAGAAAACCAGCAAATTGAAGAAAGAAATCCAAACATCCCATTGCATCCTATGCTGAAGTCAGATGTGCAAGGCCTTATAGTAATCATTAGGTCAGGCACAAGGGTAAAACATCAATGGTAGAAATACATGATGGCTAACCATACCACAACACATTTTCACCGATGATCATGCTTGGAAATTCAAATCCTGATATGGTGCTTGGCCTGTAAGTTCCTTCAGGCAGGTGCAGCGTTAGGCTCCACATCTTTGAGGAACCTACCTTCAGCTATTGAAGTTCCGTTGTCTTTGTCTTGGGGAGGCAGAAGACAGAGAAATGCAATTGGTCAGAACAATAAAGAATTCCTAAAGCCATTGAAGATTATGCAGTGGAATGAAGAAGATATCACTAACTAAAAAAAACTGTGTTAGTTCATCTATTAAAAAAAAAAGAAGCAAAATCAACATCTGTTGTTTCAAGAAACCAACCAACAAAAAGGTACAAGATTCAGCTTCAGAAGATACCAATGATTCAGGACAAATTGAATAGATCCAATCCAAAGCAGCTTTGGTAAAAAGCAATATCGGCATCATTGAAATGGAGTAATACAAGGAAGGATGGGTTAAGTATGTAGGGACCATGATCAAGATTAAATAGAGAAGATCACTGTCTTCTACTGCCCAAATGACAATAACCTTGAATCTTTATAACATCAAAGTACAGAACAAATTTTTTACCACTGTAGGTTACTTCAACAGCTACTCATAAAGCTAGTGGGGATATAACACATTGACTGAAGAGGGGAACAAGTGGAAAGATGGCATACCGCCTCCCTACCAGATTTTGCCTTTTGCTCAAAAAAAAAACAAAAAGAAAAGCAGGAGCTTCTTAATTAGGTGGCACTGCCCATCATCCTGCTATTCTCACTCTAGGTGTGGATGCAGAATTGCACCACAAGCCAACATAAGTTTCTATGAAAGGTACACAGAAAACATCACTACACAAGGTAAAGATATCAATATGGTGTTAATGGACTTCAACACCACAGTTTTTAAGGTAGTCAAGAAGACTATTCCAAGGGGTGCATGTAAAGATTACAAACCCTATTGGTGCAATGCTACAGAGCATTGTAATAAACTTACAAAAGCACAAATAAAAGGCAGTATATTACTAAAAATCAATATTGTGCTGCAATAAGCCAAGACAAAATAATTTTGAACAAAATGGGAAAGAATAAGAATGTTATGAGACAAGACAACCATGCTTAATCTTAAAAAAAGGCACAAATTATGGGGTCTCACAAAGCAGTTACATGATGAAAACACCAAATAAACAATCAGACTAAATGAGAAGACCAAGATTTTGACAGGAAAGAAACATAGTGACTTTTTTTTACAAAATCATAAAAAAGAAAGTAACTAGCATCTTATCTCAAAAAAAATGTCAAAAGCAGGTGAGACTGGAATAAAAAGAGGGAACCCAAAATAGAGTTATCCTGAAGTCCATAAACAGGTCTATTACATGAAAAACTACTCTCAGCAATGAAAAAGCTGAAAAGAAAATCTTCAAGTCCAGATGATATCACTGATAAAATATTGGCTTACCTTGGGAAAGCAGCAATTCAGAAACTCTTGGAAATATTTAGCCATAGCGAAATGGGCAGACTGGTGAGTTGACTATCTTCAGCTCTTTGTTCATGTGGTAGTTGAGTCTATCGTGGCCATTGCAGAGTTGAAAATGGCAACTTGATCTCTGCAGACAATTGGTAATTGTTGCCGTAATTCAGTGATGTTCTCATAATTGCCTTAACAATAGCTTTCATTTCTTGATAAATCATTAAATTGTTATTTTTCTCCAGACTGGTCTGCTGTTTCATTACCCTGCATCCCACAGTGTGAGGGGATTCACTGTCCTTTCTGCCAGTGTCAATTTGTCTGCGATAATTTATAGACCAGTATCATTGCCATTTTGCACGGCATTAGAAAACCAATTTGTTTTTGCCCAACATTTTAACTTAGCTTCTGCTGAAATCAAGTTTTTCTTATGGAGAATTTAGATCAATATGCAAGTCCTATGAACATTTATGACAGGCTTGGAAATGGTTGTTGCCTATTTTTTTCATGAGTATATATATCACTGCAAAATTATCTGAACAGTTGAAACTTTGGTGAAATCTTATAATGTATTTGTCTGATGTACTTTTTCTTTAAATAGTTACACAAACAATTCAAAGTAAATAAACTTTAAAAATGACTGTGAAAACTGAATTAGTAAATCTGAGAAAAATCTTACCGAGGTATAACTCCAAGAACAATTAAATTTGCTTTCTGCCTGTTGTTGCCAATGATAGTATTCTTTACTTGACTGCAAGTAAGCAAACAATAAAATGATTATACTGCATTCAGTCAGGTCAAGTTATATTGTGAAGTATGGATCTAAGGATTCCTATAATGATAAAAATATATATTGTTTTTATTTTAGCATATTTATGAATAATTAAACAGGAGAAAGTAACACCCAAAACTAGATTTATGACTACATAGTATCATTTAAAATTTCAAACAATAAAATACTTCATGTGGAAGCTTAACACTAAAGCACACTATCAAAATATACCAGGAATGCATAAGACTCAAAATAAAAATTATGTAATCTATACAAGCAGCAGATTCAAGAGACACATCTGGTGTTGTGAAATGATTCAGCAGACATGTTTAATAGGCAGTAGCTGTCTTCTTGCTTTTACTGTCTAACCTTAATGGATTTCTTTTGAATATTCTGATTTCTTTTAACTGTGAATCACATGGACTCTCGATGCATGAAAAGGTTTTGCACTCCAGGAACTACCTGAGTGCAATGGAGCATTACCATGAGATGTTCTGGTAAGAGCAAGTAGTAAAAACAAAAAAAAAATTTTTTAAATGCACCTAATTTAAAAGTGGGATATCAATGTAATTTGAGGGCTTTCCTTTCAACATCTTCAGGAGAGTTTTCTGATAAGACCATCAATGTTGCAACGAAACCTTTGAAATGCTGATCAAGTAAAAAAATAATGTTGAATACAAGAATAAAATCATCAGAAAATGTCTGTAAATATCTTAAGAAAAAATGTTATAAATTGTGAAACAAGAGATGAGAATTTAGCATATAATTTAATTTTAATGTTACAGGTAAAAATAAAGAAAAAAATAAAAGTCAAGGTGTATCTATCTCTACTAAATTTTAGAGGATCTACTGCTATGTGTACAAAATAAATGATACCTCTACAGAAATGGAACTGAGAACATCTAGCTCTTCTACAGTAAATGTTGTATGACATCTCTCTCTCTCTCTCAACTTGTCTTTACTTACCATAATATCATCTCTGAACAAAAATAATGATAATGAGACCTTTATAACAATTATTAATTCTCTATATTTAACAAAAGTTAAGAATAAGATAACATGGTAATATATTTAATGCGATTATTATTATTAAAGCCTAATAATGAAAAGGCAGTACAAAACATTAATAAATACACTTCATGACACCCTTTATGTTTTTAAGCTTATTTTACAAGGCATACACTTACACTACTGCATCCATCCATCTTTCTTGATCGTTTGACATCATAATGTCCACAAAACCCTGAGATCCATCAATATCCTGTAATGATCCAAGTAAAATTTCATTATAAGAAAATAAGCAAATTCTGAAAGTTCATAAGACAATACGTGGACTTTACTGGGTGACTACAGTTTGTGGTAAATTCGCAGACCAGACAAAGTAAGTAAATAAATAACAAACAAATTTAGAATATTTTCGTGTTGGTCTAATTTTATGGACCCAAAGTACAAACAACCCTAATCGTAATAATCATTACAACCCATTAACGTGGGACCCCACCTCTGCCAAGTGATAGTAATTAATCTACTACAGCGATGATTTACCAGTAATTGCCCTTATTTATTATTAGTAACTCTAACAACAGTGCCAGCCATTACTAGCAACATTTTCTTCTGCTATTTCATTTCCTATTGAAATCTCTCTAACTCGTGTAGAAGGAATGATAAAACAACAACAAACTCTTGCAGCTTACCATTAATCTGGAAGACATTAGTTACACGCGTAGGTAAATTCTTTTATTTTCAATCAATTTGAAAAAAGGCTAGCTTTGCGATAATTAGTTTCGTAAAAGTTAAAAAAAAAACAAATAGTTTATATAAATAAATAAATAAATTCAGCTGGCATCTTTTTTGCCTGGTTTACTTCGGCACCACAACACATCAAATATATTTCGATGTTCTTCATGTAATAGTCTTGCTATTTTATAACTGACATATTGAGCAGATGATTCTGTGTGTGCTTTTCGTATTTAATTTTGTCATGGCGTCCAGGGAGAAGGCCTAGGACTGATGTGGGTTCAACGTAGCCTCTAACGTAATATTAAGTGTCACTCACTTTCAGTTGCAGCTTACTCCAGTGATAATATTATTAATTTAAGCAAAAAGAACTGTGCGTATATTTATATTGGTTAGGCCGGTGGGATAAGGAGAGGACAGACAGTCATAACTACGACTTCTTTGTAGCGCAGCGGAGGAGGGATGATGCTCATCGTTGAGTAACCGACGGTATGTATAGAAAACATGTCGAATTACGAACTTTTGCTGGTGGCACAAATTCACTGTGAGCTAAATACTTTGATTATGAAACGAGACATTGCAGAAGAGAAATAACACAATGAAAAAATTTGGACATTTGATTATTATAATCAGGTTGTACAGAGCCTTAACACAATGTGGTTCATAACATTTTGTAATAGCTGAATTAAAATAACTAATATTTAAGAAAAACTGGCTAAATAAAATTTGTTTACAGAAATATATCTGGCAGTGTTACTTCAAGCAAGAGAGGAGAACTGGAGGAGGCTTGGGTTCAAAACCTTTCTTTACTTTAAGAAAATAATAGATAGTAATGTGTACAGGTTTGGTTACATATTTTTCTATAATTCCGTTTTATTTTAAAATTCCACATTCAACAATCAGGATGGGAATACATTTTGGAGAGTTGTCTTTGTTGCATAACTAATAAAATTGATGGAACCTGCTATTAATAGTTATGCTATTTGTTGCACGCACTTACCTGTCTATTATATATAGCATCAGAGAGATTTTAACATGTAAAGTTCTTCTGCAACCAAAGATACAATTTATATTTTAAGTTTTCTTAAAAATTATGCCTTATTTAATTTTATATGGAATTAGCTGTAAACTTAAATTCTAAAACCACTAGTAGCTCCTCAGTACTGTAAACAATCAGGCAGTATGAAAGGCCACAACTGTGGTTGTATTGTGAATGTAGATAAACAGGTGTAGTATTTTTTTCTAAATGAACCTGCCACTAATGTTGACTCATATAAATTCATTTTTGTGAATACATTATTTTTTTTTGGAAAAATTTTGTGGATAAAATGAATGAAAACATGTTTGTAATTTTGTTGTCTTGAAAGCGTAAATCATAAAATTGATAGTTCCAGTTTAAGTCCCATACATTCATTCTTTATGGAAGAAGTACACTTATATGGAAATGAGTTGATTTTTCCTTTTATGAACTTGCAGCTATTGTAGTTGTATGTTTTTTCTATTCATTTATATTCCTGGTACTAAAATAAATACACTGGCTCCCCAACTTACAAACACAATTGGTTCTGAACAGCTGTTCGTAAGTTGTTATATGGTAATTTCAGGTCTATAATTAGCAATTGAGGGTATTTAAAACCCCTTATATATACGTATATGGTAAATAAAGAAAGATAAGACATAGAAGATGTGATATTAAAGATTCAAATAATGAGGATAGTTAATGAAAATAATAATAAGGACAATAAATGTTATTTACCTTTAAAGCGAAGTTGCTGAGCATACGTAGATGGTGGAGGAGGAGTCATTGTTGAGAGGAGGAGAAATCATCGGTTGCCTTGTTTACGTCGTCGTTAGACTCTTCTAAAAGAGTTCGTTTAGGCGAAGCTGCTGAGGTGGAAGGCATTGGGGATGGAGGTGCAGACGAAGGTGCAGAGGACTCGGTGGCTGGGGTCGCAGACCTACGTTTGAAGAAACTGTCTATTGAAGTCTGTCTGGTCTTCTTTTTCTTCTCATCATAGATGATACGGTAGCACTGTAGAGCGTCGTGAATAGCAGTTGATACCTTCAAGAACCTCTCAACATTTGGGTCTTGACCCTCCAAAAGCATCAACCCCTCTTCAAACTTTGAAAAGGCAGACGCAAGAAGCTTTGTTTCGAACTTCTTGGTGGGAAGTGGTTCTTCTTCGGCTTCCTCTTCCTGTTCCTGTTGGTGCTGCATCTCTTCCAACTCCATAAGGACTTCGTTGGTAAGCTCCTCTGAGTGCGACTCAAAAAGCTCCTCAAAGTCGTTGTCCTCCAAGTCGAGCTGCAGGTTCTTGCTGATCTCTATCAGGCTGGCAACCACCTTCCTGCTCTCCTTCTGTGGGTTGAAACCCTTAAAGTCATGGCAAAACTGTGGGGTCAGGTACTTCCATACGCCATGCATATTTGATTGAGAAACCTCATGCCACGCAGCATCGATATTCTTGATGCAGTCATAAATGTTATACGACTTCCAGAAGTCACGTAAAGTAGTCTCGGCGTTCTCCTGGTCCACGGCTTGAAGTGCTTGTCTGTGCGTCCGTCGGGTGTAGTATTTCTTTAAGTTGGAAATCACACCCTGATCCATCGGCTGTATGAGAGAGGTGGTGTTGGGAGAGAGATAGACCACCTTAACGTCCGGGTGGAAGTCGTCTAAGTGCGGTGGATGCCCAGGAGCGTTATCCAGGATCAAGAGAATCTTGAAGGGGATCATATTTTCGCGACAATAAAGCTTGACCTCCGGGATAAAGTGGTGGTAGAACCAATCTTCAAATATCGCAAGAGTTACCCAGGCCTTGTTGTTATACATCCAAATAACGGGTAATGAACTCTTGGTCACGTTCTTAAGAGCTCGGGGGTTTGCAGCATGATAGACAAGGAGAGGCTTTAGCTTAAAATCACCAGACGCATTTCTGCCAAGCATCAGGGTAAGTCGATCCTTGGCCGCCTTGTACCCTGGCATGCTCTTCTCCTCTCGACTGATGTACGTCCTCATTGGCATCTTCTTCCAGAACAGGCCAGTTTTGTCGACGTTAAAGATCTGTTGGGGGGTGTATCCGCCAGCATCGATGATACCCTTCAGGGTAGAAGGAAATTCTTCGGCAGCCTCCTTGTCCACACTTGCAGCCTCACCACTCAGCTTAAGGTTGTGCAGATTGGCACGCTGTTTAAAACGGGCGAACCAACCGTGGCTTGCCACAAATGTTTCATCTTCAGAAGCATCCTCTCCTGCCTTAGCCTTCACATCGTCAAAAAGGCTTGAGGCATTCGTCGTTGGTTCATGTTGTCCAGCCACATACCAAGGAGTTTTTCCATCTCTCCTATGCACTTGTCTCTTTTCTTCGAAATGATAGTGGATGCCATTGACACAGAACTCTTCACATGTTCCATGATACGATCCTTGCCCTTGTAAATTGTGCTGATGGTCGACCGATTCAAACCATAGGCACGTGCTACATTAGCCATCTTCTCGCCACTGTCCAACTTCTTAATGATGGCCACCTTAGTTTCCATCGAAATTGCCTGACGTTTCCTGCCACTACCACTATCATCACTTGCCTTACGCTTTTTGCCACTATCACTAGCACTAGCACTCAATTTATTAGCCATGATAACGGATAAAAATGTCTCTGTAAAGTATCCGAGGGGGCATAAACGGGACGCACTGAGATGCTTACAGCGACACGTGGAGCAACGAACTGAGCGAGATGAGGGAGGCTGGGATGCTGCAGATGGAACGGTGCTGCCCAGCATTGGTAGCGGCAGAACAGTGAACTAGTTGGATGTGGCGCACAATCCAAATGACGGACTTGCGGCAAAATAACGCCATTTTCCGAACACACACATAACATCAGTCAGCTCGCGTTCGTATCTCCGAATGTTCATAACTCGGATGTTCGTAAGTAGGGGAGCCACTGTATGTCTATCAAATATATTAAATTTAAGTTCAGCATTTTATTTTTCCTTAACACTTAATGTACTCCTTGACTCTACCCAAACTTGCATTGCAGATTATCTTTTTTGTTTTATTGGCAGTTACAAAATATTTCTATTAAAGTCTTTGTACAGAAAATTTATGAAAACTCAAGTATATCATTTGTAGTTTTCACCTAATTATGATTTTCATGCATTATTAAATCACTTGAAATGTAAGATGTATATGATATTATGGCATTTGTGACAGTCAAACTGACTGCTGTAAGCATATTTTTATTGTACAAAGATGTTTTTGGATAAATGAAATTAACAGGAGGCTCTTCTTGGAAGTTTTAGAAGATAAAGGGTTACCAGATTGTTTTGAAAATAAATGCAAAATCACACATCAAATAGGTTGACTCTTTTTTTGTCATTGACACTAAATCAGTTTGTAAATCATTTATTACAATTTTGGATTACATAATACATGATTTACAAAGTATGATTTAGAGAAATTATTTAGAACATTAATAGACATGTTGAAGATGCCATAGAGAGAGAGAATTAAAATTGATTATTCTGTTTTTTCTTTTTTAACAAAATTGTATAGACTCAAACATTTAAGTGCATGCAAACTCTCTATGCATATAGCATTTTAGTACATTTATTTGCTTTTTTTAGAATTTATCATCTTAAATTATTTTGGATGAAAGATTTCTCAAGTAAAAAAAAAATAGTAAAAACATTTATTTTGTAGGTTAATTAATAATTAAATTGTTACATTTAGGTCTATAGTAGAAGTCTACAATTTTATTAGTAGTGAACTTAATCAATTGTTAATCCTATTATCATCATTTTTATTCTTTTTTTCTAGAAACCAGTGAGAATGAAAATTGCTATAGAAGGTTGTGCACATGGAGAACTGGACAAAATATATGAAACTCTTGCATATATTGAACAGAAACATGGCTATAAAATTGATCTTTTGTTAATATGTGGAGACTTTCAAGCTGTTCGAAATAGGGGAGATCTTCAGAGTATGGCTGTTCCCCAAAAGTACAAAAGGATGAATGCATTCTATAAGTATGGATGGATTTATTATTGCATATATGTAAAATTCATACATGTCAATATTTAATTTTAAATATATACTTTTCTAATATTTGATAGTATAAAAGTATATTTGGTGATTCATATCAAAGAAATGTGTCTTGGAGATAGTAATTAGTTCTTACTCTAAACTTCGACAACCAGCTGACACTACAAATAATGCACATGCAAACAGTTGTATGTAGTCTCAGTCTCAGTTTCAATCAACTTTGTTTTTAAGCATGTACATTTTATTTTAGGGTTTCCTTTACAGTTATAATGCATAGTGTGCTTGGACAGAGTGTGAGCCCATAGATTAATAAATCGAATTATAATATTTAAACAAAAATTACTGTTTTTGTGAGTTATAATAAATATTACTATAAAAAATCAATAACAACTAAAAGCATGCAGCTCCACATGTGAGGCTGACTGAGTAAGTTCCTACCCCTTTTCCCCCACTCATTCACTGAAGCTGCACAGTGGAGATCAGTTCAGATGATAATTTTACTTATGTTGCAAGAAATCCCTTTCTCTTTAATTTTTGAAAATTTCAACAGATAAAAATTGCATTGCATTCAGATGTCATGTTTGTTATAAGAATGCTTTTCATAAATGAATTGATTGGTAGGGCTACATATTATATTGTTGCTAACAGGTTCTCAGTATGCTGATAGTACACATTTATTTTACCAGTTGTTTTTTTTTTGTCACAAAAAGTATAGTGTTATTGACTTTTGGTATTAACATTGATTTTTAGACATTTGGTTCAACAAAATGGTCCTCTATTACCTGTTGTTCAGAAACTGCTACACAAATTCAGATAATTTTTTCTTCAAACTATTTAAAATAGCATTATACAGGCACTGTATAGTGAATATCTGAAATGACATTGGTAGAACCAGTAAATTTGGCATCATATGAAGGTGATAATCACTATATAGAATATACAATGAGATGTAATGGTATGAGCAGACATAAATGGTGGTCATCTTAATCTGTTGACTACAATTACACAATGAAAATCTATAATCTACTTTCATAATCTGCTCTTGGCTTTGCTTTTCTTTTCTAATATAGTGACACAGTCTCTGAAACAGAACATAATGTACCAAATAGCTTTGGCCTGCTGTAGCCAGAGCTAAAGCCAAGATCAATTGGCTCCTGCTTTACTGCAAGATGGATAAACTCATCTGATGTTAAAAAGTGATGTATCATTTGATTAAGTAGTTGAAAGATCACAAATGCATGTGTAAAAGCTTTTCTTTGCTGAATTACCATTAAATTATTGTGCATACAGTTAAGACTCCTTTTCTAGATAGAAAAGAAAAAGATTTCTAGCTTAATGACTATAATATATATCCATCTTTTTTTTTTTTTTTGATTTTTATTTACAAAGTTTACGGGTTTAAAAATATTTTTACTATTTTAATCATTGTTTTACTCTGAGAAAAAATATTTGCTATGCATATTTGACACAACCACATTATTATTCTTTTGTGTTGGAACTATGGCACTCTGCCTTATTAATTTGGCCACATTACAAATGCATGTATCCGACTGAAGTTAACATCTTTCGCTCTAAGTCTGTATATGTTGGATGTCTGGGTGGACATTCTGTGTACTTTCAACAATGTTGAATGCAGATGGATCCCACAATATTTCTCCATGTACCCAAGGTCCTGTTATAAGCTATTCAGGGTGTGGTCAGAGTCATTGACAGAGATCCTGATATATCTCATGGATCTGTGGCTAGTATTATTGTGAAGTTCACAAAGGCGCCACTGCATGAGCATAGTTACCTAAACACCTTCATCAATGGCACCATAACAAGAATGGACCATTGCAGTCACTATCATCATTCTTTTACTGACACTGCCCATTTAGCAGAAATTAGCCAAAAAATTGCTCAATACTTCTCTGGTCAAAGGATATGTCTGGTGAAATTTTTAAACATTTGATTTGGTGAGCACAGGTTTCAGCAATTCATGTCTGGAAGTTGCAGCTTGGTTTGGAGAAGACCTAATGAAAATCTTCAAATTGCCATGTCTTCAATCAAAATGGTCAAGTATGGAGACAGAAGTGATGCTTTAGGCTAAAACCTGGCATTGTGGAAAGGCAGTATTGTTTGTTGAAGGATGTCTGAATTTTTTTTGCATGGTACACTGGCATTTTAAAGCAACACACATCTAGCATTATACCAACAAGGATATGCTGAGATTCAGTGCCCATATTTTTAGGAGACTAAATATCATACCTCTTATGTAATGAAGAGTCTGGAAAATGAATCAAGGCATTCAATTTCTTCCCTGGGTATGCCAAAACCCTGAGTTTGATCAAACACCTTTTGGAGTATCTGGTGTAATTAAAGAAAGCTCTTAAATGAATATGGGGAAACCTGGACCAGAATATGACACAAAATATTCATTCAGCACCAAATAGTGTAAATATTGTTTGTGCTGCAAAAGATGGCTTCACCAACTGCTAACACAAAAAATTTTACTATAGTGATTTTCTTTATTTGCTATTTTCTACAACAAAATAACATATTGTAATAACACAAATTAACCGAAATATTATGACGGCACTGCAGTTTCAACAATTAAAAATAATGCTGAAAAATGTAATCTTAGCTATTCAGGCTTAAAAATTAATCAACACAATTAAAAGTTTTGTTTTTTTTTAAGTTAAAAGTGAACTGTTAATGTTTGCGTTTTGTCTACTTTATTTCTAGACAAGGAAATTTTTTAATAATATTTGGAATTGTAATTGGTTAAAGTTATTCTCATGAGAAGGTAAGTTCTTAGGTGGTTTATCTTGTTTTCTGTAAATTTAGTTCTTTTATTGATAGGATTTTGTAGGAATTTAAACAAATGTGTAAATTGAATTTTTACTTACTGCCTGCATAAACACATTTTAAAAAAACAATTAAAAACTGTAATGGGATAAATGCCATTTTTCTTAGAGTTTGTATGTTACTTCCAACCAACCCAACTCCATCAGATTTAAACATTTTATTATTTTGTTTGTGCAGTGTATGAGAATTAAAAAAAAGAATGTGTAGATGCTGCTAATAAATTGGATCAAAAATATAATTTTTCTCAGAAACAAACATGGCTATATCACATTTTGTAATCAAACTTCATATATACACAATTTTACTTTTATTTCATTTGATTAATTAGTTCTAATTCACTTAAAGAAAATGCTTTGTGTTCATATCTAATTCTAATGTTTTTAAAAAACAGATTTGTATTTAAATTTGATCAACTTTAGGCAATAAAATTTTTTTTATTCAATTTCTCGTTAGGATTTGACATGCACTATTTTTTGCAGGTACTATTCTGGTGAAAAAAAGGCACCAATGCTTACAGTATTCATTGGAGGCAACCATGAAGCATCAAATTATATGCAGGAACTTCCTTACGGTGGTTGGGTAGCCAAAAATATCTATTATCTTGGTAAATTTTACTTTCGTAATTACATTTTTATTTATGTTCTTATAACAGGGGAAAAGGAACATTCTTGTGCACAGTAATTTAATTGGTTAAACTTGCTGAGTCAAAAATTGCATTCCTTTACTATCCCCAAAAAGTAAATTACTTAAATCTTTGTTTATTTTTTAAAAATAAGTAGTACCATTGAATATTCATAAATTTCTTAAGGAAATTACACATGTCTGGTGTCATAAATAATTTAGTGCTGCTTATGGTACTAATTGAATTGAAAAAGAAAATTCTTGGAAGATTAAGAACCAAGACAAAACAATCATTGTGCAAGAATGTTCATGCATGCACGCACGTTATGATTAATAATATGCAGCTTTTCTTATGTTTAAAAGTTAATTTTTCTTATTTCTGGTTTAAAAATTTTTGCTGAATACTTTTTATTAATCTCATTTTTCCATGCATTTGTGAAATTTTTAAAAAAAAGAAAATTAACATTTATAAATTTCAAGAAGCATTGTACTATGACTAAGAGAATTTTTTTTCAGATTCACAAATTGTTTTGCTCCAATTTTACTTGATATAAAAATTACTTCTGGAATTTGATATTTTAGTCAGTTTTTATGCTCCAGATTTTTGACAAACATCTAAATTGTACTTAATCTTTAAAGTTCACATGAAAATAAAAACTATTCTTGAAACATTTTGTTATTTAATAAAATCTAAAAGAAATTCAGTGAAGGATAGTTATAAGTGTATCACTAGACAGAATAACTGCCCTCCGCCTGAGACAATAATTCACAATACTTTCTTTTAGGGTATGCTGGAGTTGTTCAGTTTGGTGGTATCCGAATTGCAGGTTTGTCTGGCATCTACAAGGCAAGAGATTTTTTAAAAGGTATTTTGAGTTTTTATACAGATTTGAAAGCATTGTTATGATAGTGTGTATAAGAAATATATTGAACAGTTTTATACTATTACAAAAGAACATTTAAAAATACTAAAGTGAAATAAATGTAGAAGTTGCAGTACTAGCCGTCCTCAAGTAGCATAGTCTAAATTTTCTCTTTCATATTAAAATAAACACCTTCAAAGCAGATATGTATGGCCAGCCATTTTATTAGGAACTATACCTGATAATAAGTGGGTCCCCTTTTGCCTAAATAACAGCCATGACAACATGGCATAGAATCCACAAGGTGCTGGAAGGTGTCCTGAGTGAGATTTCCCATTCACTTATTAATATTGTATGGAGTGAGATTGGAAGGGGATCATGATGGTAAATACATTTTTCAAGTTCATCCTACAGATGCTTATTTGGATTGAGATCTGGAGATTGTGCTGGCCATGGGGGATACCTTTTCTTGAATAAAAGAAATGCTAGTTTCTGCAGGAACTTTGAGTGGCAGATGTCAGAGATCAGCAAATTGCAGCATTAAAAACAGAGGTTTAAGCATAGCACTGGATGAAAACACTGATATTATTTATATTCCTCATCTTGCCATTATTGTGAGGTACTGCATCTAAGAATCAGATGAAATAAGAGGGGGAACTTTGTTGCTTGGAATTACTCATGAAACAATGAGAAAGCTGAAGACATTAAAGCTTTTATTAAACGTTTTTAACACAGAAGTTGGTATAGAAAATTTTTTTTATATGTAAACACTGATGAAGCACCTGCAAAGGATGAAAGAATAGGGGATTTGTGCAGTTTCTTGAATAGACTATTGGCCATTTATTTGTCAAATTTCACTGCATCATTCAAGAAACCCTTTGTTCAAAAAATATCAAATTCCCAATTTACTCTTGTGATGATTACTGTGGTGAGGATTGTGAATTTTTTTTGTTTCCTGCTTAACTGCTGGAAGAAATGGATTGTGTATATAAACATTCCTATTCATATTAATGTTTTTTGACTTTAGCTGTAGCAACGTGTTATTTCCAGGGAGTGAAACCAAAACCATTTTTTTCTTCTAAATTGGAACTGAACCAGAGTGGACAAAAATAATCCAATAGTGCTACTGAACCGATTAAAAAGTATGACTGGTTTACAGTTATTAGAAAGAAAATGTCAAGTGATTCAACTAACAATTGCCAGTCTATCAAAGAAGTGAAGTTGTCATCTTTTTTTTATGACTGACGGTACAACAAACTTGGATCTTTTCTTTTTTTTTTTTATATTTACATCATTTTATGAAAGATGGTGAGATTACAGTATGTACCATACCTATGAGAGAGAGCACTTCTTGAAGTGCTTACTATGAAATCAGTGTAGCAAACATACAAGATGACAACAGATAGCAGTGCAAACATGATAGTGTGTCCAACATGAATGATTATAATGAACAAGAAAGTGAGGAAACTTAGATGCTGGAGAAGAAATACTTGATGTTGATGCAGAAAAAGTGGTTAGTCACAAAAAAAAAAGATTCAGGTGAGATACATGGACTCGAAGAAGCAACATTGGTTGAACTTGATACTGGTTGTTGTAGTAATAAGTGCCTGCTGCTTAGCCCACACACTTTAGTTAGCAGTTGATGATACACTTAATCCTTTCTGGGAAACTTGACAAAAATTGGCCAGGAAAGGTGGCTACTTTTGGCCAGGCCGTAATGAGTCATTTGATGATCACTTCCACATTATACCATGCATACTTTTCCATCTGTTTTTACAGTACTTTTTGCATCAAATGTGTACCTACCTGTGCAAGCTCTGTTGTAGTGATTCCATTTCATCTATGATATGCAGTCTAATGCTGAATCATTTCCTTCTGATGATATAGAGGTTTTAAGCGAGCATACCTTGGATTTTTCCTCATTCAGCTGGTCTGACAGTAATTCAGACAAGTTGAATGCACCTGATGTCATTAGCAACCACAAAGAAGATTGAGAGATGAGAAGGGTTTGACTGAAGTTCAGATCATCTGTGGCCAATTACTGTGCCAGCATTTGCCTAACCTGTCAGTCCAAAGGGATGTTTCACCGTCCATATGAATGGACAGTAACTGACTACTAGCAAGTAACTCCAAATGACTTAGAAAAGCTTAATTGTTGGTATAAATTTTGTAAGTTTGATGATTTATTGGTAAATTTGTATAAAAGTTAAATATTCACTATGACAATTAAGTGACTGTATACTCACAAATACTTTAATGAGTAGCAAGTGCATCAAAACATTGATAAATTTTATTTTTGTTGCTAATGCAATTAGAAACTTTACATTTTTCTGTATTAAAGAGGTAAAAAGAAATATTTTTCATCAGCACAACTAAAAACATTTAATTTTAATGAAAAAATTTGAAGAGATTTCTACTTTATACTAATGTATGTATTATATTTAAAAAAGAAATGTAACTGGTGTTAACTCTTTCACCCCTAGTAGCTACGTGTAAGCACTGCCCTAACACATTGTCTTTACAGTGTGCCCTAAGACAATTCAGCAACATCAGCTGATAATGCCTCTCTCAGAAAAATATTATCATGACTTTCTTAATCAATATTTACTGAACAAATTTTCACAGAATATTTCTTGAATGTAAAATGATGATCCCACACACAGTGTTGAATAATGATAATAAAATAAAGATGTTTGTTCATATGTATTGTTTGTTTGTTTTTTCCAAAATTAATGTTCTGGGTATCTCAACAAGTTTATGCTTCACACATTGCTTACATATTCACTTTCTGTCCAACTCAGTTCAACTTGTCCAGTCTGTCTTGAGTAATTTGCTCATGTATCCCTGTTGGTCTGAATAAACTATCTTTTTAAAAGTACGTCTTGATTTGGAGCTACTACAATTCCATGATCTGGATTCCTAGATAAGCTTGTATTTTGTCTGCTGTGGCAACTCTGCATTTTGAATCTGTCTTTTTCCTTATTTCTTCCTCAGCGTAATGGTTTGTTGCATTTGCAATTTAAAAAAAAAAAAATCTGGAAACATCAGTATAAAAAAGTCATATTCCTTAGATTCTGCTGGTAAAACTGTAGTCGGGCCAAGAGTGCCAGTAAAATTATTAATCCTGACATATTCTTGCCACCTATCATCATCTTCACTCGTCGATCCACCATAACTTTCACTTTTGTCATCCTTGCTTACATCTGACATTTCAATGTCAGAAACAACAACATAAGTCAGTTCTACTAGTTGTAGAAGATTATTTTCAGCAGCTGTAACAATATCTTGTCCAAATTCTTTGTCACTAGAACTGCTCTCAAAATACTTGAGTTTCAAATCCACAATTTTTAATACGTGTTTTACTATGAAAAAAAAAAGAACTTAAAATTCTCACAATCAAAAATGTAACCAATGACTGGTGTGCATTTCACAATTGGTGAATACCACACCTGTAATTATTACTAGGAACAAATGAGTTAAAATAGTAAACTTTTCCATTTTATGAATTGGATAGAGCTTCCCATATTGTCATTTAAAAAAAAAATGAAATGAGCAGCATTTGTTTTCTAATTTAAAAAAAAAATTTAAAGAAATAATAAAGTGAATTACACCTTAATGTTTTACAACTAGAGTCAGATCCATTTGAATTGACCTTCCTTTAGTTGACAACTGCATTATGTTGATCCTATTTCATAGTCCCCTTCCTTTTGTTTCCATTGATACCATTTAAAACACCTTTAAATGGAACTCTCACTCGTCAACAACCATGTTATCTGGTTGGTCTAATTTGTTCACAGTGTTTAACAGCTTGGATTACTTGTCAATTGATTATTTAGAAATGGTTTTATAAACTCTAGTCAAAAGGGCCATTTCCAAGGGAACAGGGTGGGGTATTTTTCTTTTCATGTGGATGTGTTTGGTGCTTATCCTTTTTTATGTAATCATTAGGCTAAGGTGAATTTCCTGTTAAAAAAAAAAAAAAAGTGCAGGTTAACTGTTGACTTTAGCCTCCTTTTTTGGGAGAGATTAAGCTTTATTGTCCATTATCTGTACTGCAGTAAGTACTGAGGCCACATTGATTCTTTATCCAAACTCTGCTACAGAAATCTGGTGAATTTTGTATCTTAATTTTTAGTAATTGTGATCTATAAGACAATAAGCAATTTTTTTTTGATGAGTTGCTCTGATTTTGCTCAATTCATGTAGTACAATGTATGTATTTTTTTCTTTGTATGTATAATGAATCTATTACACACACGCATATATATATATATATATTAGTCTATATTTCAAGTATTGTTTAATAACATTAAAATAATACAATATATAAAAAAATTTAATATTATTTCAAATAAATTAGAGAAAGCCTTTGCTGTCACAAACATGGACACTCCCAAATAAAAAATCATTTTAAACTAAAATCTTAACTATTTTGGTTATTCCCCAACTGGGTCCAAATGTATACCAATTAATGTAAATAAACATTTGTTTATTTTGGCTGCAAAAAAGTTTGGTTAATTATTTATAACAATATAAAAAAAAAACAGTTTTTAGTTCATTAATATTTTTAATTTGCTGTGCAGGAAGCTTACCATATTTAAGAGAAGATATTGAATTATTGGAAAGAGCTTAGCATGGAATATTTCTATATTTCATACATTTAGAATATACAGTAGAATTAAAAATCATGAATTTTCTTAAGTTTGAATTTCAGTCATATAAAGAGTAAATTTGACAGATGTTCTCAGAAAATTAAGGATTCTGTGCAGCCATTAACAATCTCATTTGTTTGCACTTAAAATATTCAATTAAAACATGACTAGCATGATATTAGAAAACACAACAACTGTAAATAGCTTTTGTTAATTGTGATAGTATAAATTAATAAGAAATCTTATTGATAAACATTTCCTTTTGTTTTTTAGGAATTCATAAACTGACTTATTGAAGATCTTTAGAAATCATTTTGGTGTTGTGTACCTTTCTGTTCATGGAAACACACTCCACTTTCATATCCTATTATTTCATGTTAAATATTAATGATGCAAAATAGATATTTTGTTACAGTTTATTCTCATTGTGAGGACAATAGAACTTCAGTTAATCTCCTTTTTTCTTTTATATTTATTTCATTATTTATAATAGGTCATTTTGAATATCCACCATATAATGAAGAAACCAAACGATCTGTATATCATATCAGGAATCTTGAAGCTTTTAGACTGAAGCAGGTAATTCAGATTTTGCTATAATTAATCATTTATAGAAGAAATCAAAATGATGATATGTACACAAACTTACGTAACATCCATCCACACACAGGCATGCATATAAGCAATTTTAATGTCTGTAAAGAATATATATTTGTCTTTTATCTTTGCTTCAATATGTAGCATTGATAAGTTTTGTGATAGACAAACTTTTTGTTCACAGATTACAAGACCAATTGATATCTTTCTGTCACATGACTGGCCACAAGGAATTCATCAGTTTGGAAATTGCAAAGAATTGTTATGTTTGAAGAAATATTTGAAGAATGACATTGAAAATAATTCTTTGGGTAGTCCACCTGCAAAAGAGCTGTTGTATAAGCTGAAACCTCATCACTGGTTTGCAGCTCATCTTCATGTCAAGTTTGCAGCAATTGTAAAGCATAATGTAAGCTAGAACACTTTTAATTGTTTGTATTTTATATATATATATAGAGACTAATTTGAATCTTTAAAAAGATTTATTTCTGGGTATAGTTTTCTTAAGTTATCAAAAAAGAGCAAAATGTTTGGGAACCACCAAGATTGTACAAAAATGTTTCTGATTTCTATATTGCATACTAAACAAATTTGGGAATGAACTCTTTTGGCATATTATGTAAAGCAAGCAGCAAAGTAAAATTCAGGTAAATAAATTCCATTCTGAAGTTAAAACAACAACACAATATGTATCTGAACAATAGTTTTTCTTTAGAGAATCATAAACGTTATCTGCTATAAATTTTTTTTTTTTTTTTGGTCTTTTCTAACCAGAAATTTTGTTAGGATCTGAAAATTTTTTGCATATTTTTTCTCAGATTTGTAAATAAAATATAAATATCCTATATCTATTTTATTTAGCATGCAGTGGGCTCAAATATTTTGTTTTTTGTAATGTCTACCTACTTGGTTTAATTTTACAGGAACAAAATATTTTACACTAAGCAAATTAATTTCTAGGAAGAATGTTTGTTTTTCTGTTCTATTTCACTTTTTACAATACTTGGCAGCTTCCTGATCTTGAAAGTACTTTTTTTTTTTTTTTTTAATAGTCTATAAATGGTGAATCAAAAGAAACTAAATTTCTTTCCTTGGATAGGTGTTTGCAAAAAAGGAAATTTCTTCTTCAGGTAATTTATTTTTATATTATTATTATTATTAATTAATTAATTTACTATTTTACTTTTACTTTTTGGTAAATTTCAGTAAACAGACTAACTTGAAAAGAAGGTGTTTCTCAGTTTATATGAATGGGTAGACTGACTGATCTCGCTGAGAAACAGTTCTGCAGATTGCCTGCTGACCAGGAAGTTTACGAGAGATAATGGATGGACAGGACAGTTTTGTGCATGTAGAAAGAAAAATGGAATGCTCACAATATTGTAAAGCATTCTCAAAGCTGTTTTCTTTAATGCTGTTTCTCAGTGTGTATACATCATAGTTTTATCTAAAAACTTAACCATAATTTATCACATTTGTGCTCTGAAAATATGTATACCTGTTACAGATTAAATGGATAGTATGCATTAATAATTTGTTTCTCTCTCTCTCTCTATTTGTTATTACAGATTTTAGATATTGCACATGACACAAAAAAACCACTGAGGCTGCAGCTTGATCCAGAATGGCTGTCTATTTTGTCAAACACTAATCATCTTCTTCACTTAGAGAAATCGTACTGCTACATGCCAGGCCCTAATGGAAAAGAAAGGTAATGCTAATTTTTTTTTTAAAGCAGGAAAAACATTCATTAATTTATTATATTTTCCTCTTTGTTTAATGGAGAGCTTATATAGGTTATCAGGAATTTACAAAACTTCTGTTTGGAGTTGAGAAAAACTTTGCCTAAAAATTTTGTTTTTATGCACAATGAATATATTTACAGTAAGTATAATTAATATAGGCTGGGGGTTTTTTGTTTGAAAAAAATATATAAATAAATTAACCCACCAAAGACACTTTATGCTTAAAAATGGTAATATATTCATCATTAAAAGCATATTTTGAATATGAATCTATATTTTAAAATGCTTGTTTCTTTGTTTGTAAATAGAATAGTCACTTCCAAGTCCACCTGAGAAAGTGGCATGGCTATTGAAGATGCTGATGTTTTGCACTTGGAACTCACTTCAGTGAATCCTTTCTTTTGCCTTTTTGTGAACACTATAGTGACTATTTAAGTTGTATACCAGTTAGTTATGATCAGCAGAGGATGCGAAGCAAAATCCTTTACAAAATAGTTTTATCCAAGATGCTGATTCAAGGTTTTGGTATTTGTACAGATGTTAATGTACTGGTGAGTCTGAAACCCTGCTGAGTGATCCTATTTGTTACCCTAGCAGAATGAGGTTTGACCATTCTTTCTCCCTTCCAACAGCCTTGCAAAACCACAGATGTTAATGTACTGGTGAGTCTGAAACCCTGCTGAGTGATCCTATTTGTTACCCTAGCAGAATGAGGTTTGACCATTCTTTCTCCCTTCCAACAGCCTTGCAAAACCAGACAGCTGTAGTTGAGTAGACAACCAGATTATTTTAGTAATATATGAAAATCCTTTTTTCCAAAAATATTTTGCAATTTGTAGATATTATGCTATTGAATTTCAGTTTTGACTAAAATAAGTTGTTTTTTCTTCAGTTTATTAAAACCTAATCTTCATATTTTACAATGACTCACTTTCAGAGGATTGCAGATATATGGGATTTATCGTGAACAACATTGTCATCATGTTGGTTTGAAGGGGTTTGGTAAAATTTTGCAATGGAATTCTTTAACAAAAATATGAAAATTATCTTCTAGCCTGGGTACCCAGTGTTGCATGGGAAAAATATCTATTATAAAAAAGTTTTACATCAATTTGATAAACAGAAATTTTTTTATTTAAACACACAATCATTGAATGAACATTGAATTGATGCTAATGATACATTTCTTAACATTCTATAAGTTGTACACTTAAATGTAACTTTTTTTTCTATAAGAACCTCAAGACAATATTTTCAGTTTTTTCTTGGGGTGAAAAGCAAAACAAATATTTGTTTTTGCCAACTCTTTTGAGCATCTAACATAGTTATCCATGGGAAAAGCATGGATTATCCAAATTGAAGCCAACAACTTTCAGTGATTGGCCTTGTGCTTTGTTGATAGTCATAGCAAAGCTGAATTTTATAGGAACTGGATTCTCTTGAATTCAAAGGGAATGAGGCCAGGCTCTAATTATAATTTGAGGCTTCTGGGTCACCTATTTCAAATGAGTGCAATGAAAAATGTGTAATCTATAAGACATTTTTAAAGTTGGCCTTTGATAGCCTTCAAGGCTAATGTGCAGTAGCTTAAAACCTTGCCCAGATTCTGAAGTACTTACACCCAAAATTTGGGGTCTTTAGGTGCTACAGTTTAGCCATGAAAGAGTAATAATTAAGACCCCCCCCTGTTTTTTTAGCATTGTTAGTACCAATGAAGTAACTACTTTCTTTTACTATTCCAGTTTAAAACAATCCTTCTAAGAAATCATTTGGAATTTAAGTTATTTCAAAGCTAGATGAAATTAAATTTTTATTTGGAGGTTTAAAAAAGGCCTCCCTCCCAGGAAAGAGAAACATTTATCAACATGATTTTTAAAATTATTTATTTTGTTGTTTGCAACATCAAGCAAGTGAGATTTTATGCCATACCCCTGCCATTCATCTATTGTGGATTCACATGTCAAATAATGTTTTCCAAAATGAAACTTTAGCAGCAAAATTATTGTCATGTATTTTGGCTCACTAAAAAGTAAATATGGCTAAATATAACAATTATTGATTATGGAATTATTTTTAATGATATGAACCTGATTTAAAATCATCTGACAGTCACCAGGTTAAATAAATATAAGTTGCTGCATTACACTTGATTATGACGTGATACAGTTTGTGTCAGTATTTACCAAAATCTCTGTAAAAATTAGCTGTCAAAATTCGCCATCTAAAAAGTAACTTTGAAACTAATATGCTGCTTGAAAAATGAAAAAAAATAACTTTAATTTCTTCTCACTGCTAAACTTTAAACTAAACTCTTAGCAAAATGTCTGTTTGTAGAAATAATTTGTGATGTTGAAATCAATTTTAAAATTATGTTACTGATACACTGATTCTTAGCTTTATAAAAAATCTATTTAAAGATGGAATTTTGCAGTATCTGATGAAGATCTGGAAAAGATAAAAATGGATTTTGGAGATGACACAACAGTTCCAGAGAACTTTGAGCAGACTGGTGAAGTCCATTATGTGCAGAACACTTCTAATAAGACAGTTTCGAATATATGCATTAACCCTCAAACCTCATTACTATGCACAATGCTGGATCTAACAAATCCTAATGAAGTTTTTTTGAAAGGAAATTTGAAGTGTTCTTTTGAAAATTCTCCAAGTTTCAACACATCTGCAAGTCCTGAAACACCCATCTTAGATGAGACTGATACTATTCATGATGTAACAATGGACTTGCAAGCTCCATGTTCACCCCTGTCAAGTAGCAGTAGTGATGAATCTAAGGGAAAAGCTACAGAACAAGAAGATGGTAGTAAACGGCAGGAGAGTCCTGTACACCAGAAAGAGGCTCCTGCTAAAAAACTAAAGAGGAGAAATATTGGAATTTATTCTGATTCTCAGGACAGTGAAGAGTGCTAGATACATACAGTATATCTAAATGTTTACTGTATAAAGGCAAATACAGATTTCTATTGTATGATAAATACGTTAGTTTTACAAACTGTTAAAGATGCCTAAGTATTGTACGGTGAAATTTAAGTATTAAAGAGTACTGTTCTTAAGAAACTTCTAGATGTACTGCACTATACATAATTGTAACTGAATTAATTTTATCAAATGAAATGATGGTTAAATTTTTTCTGATTGATAATAAAATGTGGTTTATTAAAATCTAGAGTTTAATTTTAAAATCAATACAGGATATGTTGGTGATAATATTTGATTTCCTGGTCTAAGACAGTGTTTTCTTTATAAAGGTAAAATATTTTTGTATTTTGTAAGAGAAGATTATATTTTTCTGTGTTGGCATCGCTGTCTTATTTTTTGGTCTAGAGTTTCTAAAGATGTGCTATTTCTAAAGTGTGAGAAGTGTGTGTGATGGTTGGAATGCTGGGAGGAAGACTACAAAAAAAATTGCATTCAGTGAAAGTACTCATTTTAGATTCAAATTTATTTCAAATCACTACTTTGAATTTAAATAAGACAGTTAATTTGCTTTTTGTGAAAATTCTGATAAAATTAATACATTTTTATTATTACTGCCATATATTTTATACAATTATAGATAATCTACATTTAAAAATAGAGAAGAGACCTTCCTCGCTAGTTAGCAAATTTTCCCATTCTAAACATGATATAAACTGGTAAAAACAAGTGTGAAACCAAATAATGTGTTTCTCACAACATCCATAATAGTACTGAAAATGGTATCTATTTTGTTTGATTGCAAATCTGAATTATCTCTGACCAAAGTTATTTTGACATAATCTGTGAAAATTAAACTTGATTAAAGTACGTGTATTTATGAAGTCCTGTGAAAAAAAATTTGATGAAAGCTGTTTCAGAAGTGGTGTAGACATTGTTTTAATACTTTGGTCTTTCTAGTCTTTAAACTTGCAAATGCCATACAATTAAAAAATTATGGATCACTCATATTGTTGTTAGGTACCATGAGGAAGGTTGGAATGTGTATAAAATGTAATCTAAGAAAGCATGTTGGAAAATGTCAAAGATATTAAATAATGATGACATTCCTGAAAAATCAGAGAAATATTGTTTTCTTGACAGTGCAAACTATATTCTCTAGCATGAATGACAGCTTGGCACCAGTGTGTCATGTTCCTGACAAGTTTTTGAATTAAATATTGATCTGGCCAGATCCTCCAATTTTTCTACAAGGGCATCAAATTCCTGTAAGCAAAGGAAGTCTTGCTGTTTGTTTGGGTTAATGTCTGGAGAATGAGCTGGCTACCATATGGGCAATTAATTATCTTCTGCTACAGGTACTGGATGACGATCCAGGAAATATATTGACTGGCATTATCATTCCAAAGAATGAAGTTTTCCCTGGTAGCACTAGCATATGGTCTCATGTAAACCCCAAAGATCTTAAACTTGTCAGTGTGCCATTATCTCAACTTCTCCACACTGGACCATTGATCTGTTAAGGCCAAACAAAATCGTCTCATTGTTTGCCCTATATGGTATACATTCCAGTCTTGTAGCAGCCAGTGGTATGTAGATACAGATTTTTCTTCTTTGCATTCTGTTAGCTCAAAGACAATTATATCAGATTTCACCTTTACAGAAATGATTTCTTCTCACTTGCATGACCGAAAGATGATGTTATTGACTTGGATCAGCCTAGCAGCCTGCCTTGATGCGGACTTCAGACCTTAGAAATGATGGTTGCTCTAGTTTCAAGCATACCCATCTCTGTTAAGTTCTTTTGATGTCAAAGGTTATCTCTGTCACAGTTTTGCCATTATATATTAACTAGCATTAATTGCTGCTGTATTGCCAAATGGGTCATTTTTTAAAATATCAAAATTAATTTTTATATGAAAATAAGGTGCCTTTTAGACCTTGACTTTCTGGAGGAAATTAGTGAGGACTCCAAAGAATGGTTAGACGTATAGGCCAAAAGTAAATTATATAAGTATTGGATGTAATATTTATCATTTTTTGATGATAATTTGATACAGCAGATTTTTAGTAGTATTTGGTTGAGTTAACTGAAATGATGGAAGAGTTTAATTTTAGAGGTCATAATTTTCTTCTTAATGCTTAAAAAATCTATTGGGTATGTTAAATTGCATTTAACTACTGCTGTCCATGTTTGTATAGCCAAGTTGTAATTTGTATTTGTAGCTTGTTTCAATTTTGAAAACTATAAATTCATTATATACTCTCCAACAAAAGGTTGGGATGCAATGTTTACATACAAGTTTATTTTTTCTATGCTAAATAAATATAGTTGATTAGCATTAACCAATATTTTCACATGCATAATAATGAACCAGTCACATCCACTACTCATGGCATTGGGGTCAGGGCCCTATGGGATACCTGAAAAGGTACAGATTGAGAAATGTGTATAATGTGCAAACCGAAGGTCTATGGTTAGGTGCTCATTTCTCTCTCTTAAATATTACAAAAAATTACTGACAACCTGCGAAACTACACCTAGTTTCTTGTTGATTTGTACAAGATCACTAAAGGGTTCAAATTCTAAAGGTTGCTTTTATCAAACAATTACTACATGACTGTAATGCTGGAGTTTTCAAAATGGACTGCATATCAACCCTCATGACCTCAGAATCATGCTACAGCGACAGATTTTCTGTTTTAGCTTACAATGTTACTCAGGCCAACTGTGCTGCTTGAGTTTGGTGGGAAAAGGTCTGTAATGTGGAGTGGTATCATTGACAACCATAACTTCTTTTTCATGTGAAAGAAAAAAAGGCATTACACAATGCTACAGGGGCATTCCATGTCAAGTGTACACACCCTCCTGACACTTATATGATATTTTCTCCCCATATGTTGGCCATTTATTCATTTGGGTGAACTCGCCATGCCAACTTTCAGATCTTGGGGCCCACTGGGGCCAATTTTAGCCCCCCCCCCAATTTGGACTTCCCCACAATCTTTCAGAGGCTATATCTCAGGCTGTACTGGTCTGATTTTGATGATCTTGGTATCAAAATGCTCATAAAAGCAAGATCTTTCCAATCGCGTAAGTAAAATCACTTCAAAATAAATTCCAATCGTGGTAATTGATGGCGGCCTTTGACCTTTAGCGCCTGCCACCAAGCAAAACCATTGGTGCTGATTTTTTGTGTGGAGAATACCCCTTTATATACTCCAACACCTCAGCAAAAACAAAAATGGGATCTCAAAGGGTTCAGGTGTGGCAAAGTTTTATGTTGGGAGGCTCAGGTGCTAGACACCGTCATCACCATACACAACACAAGACAAGATTCCCAATACACTATATCATTGTATACTAGTACGAGATATCAACATAAAATTTCCACACACAAGCGATATTAGTACAAGTCTTGACTAGCATAGTCAGTCAGGATTTTTTGCCAACCAAAGCTTTATTTGACAACTGGATTTCTTTTTTACTGATTGTGTAGGTTTTGCCTGTAGCAGTGTTCGGTTCTACAGAAAGAAGAATACTGTAAATGCCTAACATACAATGATCTTCAATTTCAGGAAAAAGAAACTGTTGAGGGCCCTGTTTGGATGAAGAAAATTCGCTTTAACTTCATGAATGTTCCAAAAGGCTTCCATGATACAGGCAAGCCATCACTGTCCTTCATAGTGCACTGTGATGTAACCTGAGAGTTTCCCGTTAAAGGTTGCCATAGATTTTGAAATTACTGACTCGATGTGCTGTTTCTCGCTAAGGCTGAAAGCATGGAGTCTTTGAGTCCCAGCTATGGTTCTGGCTGTTTTTAACCTGCTTCCAGGTTTCATTCTTCCTTCCTTGTACACCTCTTGGGTCCCATAACCAAACTTCATTTCATTCAGCCCATTTTTTGGCAAAGGCGAAAAGATCTTTTGGAGAAATAATTTGCCTGTCGTATGGTCTACACAAGCTCTCACGTGTTGCTTCTCGCCTGACTGTGCCTCCCATCCCATCCAAAGGGCCCTTTCCATGACTGGTGGCGACATAGGTTCGGGAAGGCTTTGCCATTCTTGTACTGCGCAACCGTCTGAGAAATGGTAAAGTGTTTTTGTTTTTTTTTGACATTTCCAAACCTATATTTCAATGGGCATTCTTTAAAAAAAGGGGTTCTCCCGATTTCTAAGAACCCTTCCTATAAAATGTGAAAACAACCCGATTTTTCGTCACCCGCAGACGACATCTCGGGGAGTTTCATATTTTGACCAATCAGAGACCAGCCAACCCGTCGCCCCGTTGTGTATGGCTCGCGCTGTTGTCGTCCGCCATTTGGTCCTATAGCCGCCACGGCAGACGCTCCCAGTAGCATCACTGGCCCCCCCTCCCCCTACCTGATACAATACACGCTGGCGACAGGGGGCCGGCCGGAACTCGCTCGACCTGTTACCGCAGTGGGACTGACGCAATCTCGAGGTAAAAAGACTGGGACCACGACCCCTGGGGCAGGGCAGGGCAGGGCATGGCCCGCGCTTCGGGGGACTGGACGCTGACTTCGGCCGGACACCCACCCACCAGCCAGCTCGGCTCCAGGCGAACCAACAAACAACCTGCCATATGTCTGTAGACGACGACGGTACACACTCTACCCTAGACGCCAGAAACATGGCACAAGATGCCGGCCCCGTGTGGGGGGAGAGAGAGAGAGAGAGGTTTTCCTCTGCTCAGAAGATGCCCGGCATCCCAGACAAGCGCACACTTCGCCAGGTAAGACGGAGTTTTTGTCTATTCACGTAAACTTTTTTTTATCTTTTATTTCTAAATACATGTCGCTTACATGTCGTGTTGTCGGTCGGTGCCGGTATTCCCACTCGACACCCCATCCGCCAGGGATAGCTTATCGTGTGTGTTGACGGATCATGGATGCCGAGCACTTCCTGTTGTACTGTGACAATACTCCGTCCGGTCTGCTTAGTTTTACATATATTCTGTGCACTCGAAAATTGCATGTTCCAGATCTAGTACGTGTATTAAATGTCGGTGGATGTCCATTATTTAAATTGAATTTCATTAATCCCCTCTAGTTCATGAGCCCTTAGTAGCTCGTGTTTGTAGTCTTCAATTGATTGGCGACTTTCACAAGTTCTAAAATAACATGCCGGTCGTGCTGGGTTGCAAACTATGCCTGTTACCACAGGATGATACCTGGAAAGTTCGGTAATCTGTGGCATTTTTGGTCCAGTCGTCACGAGTTTCACATTTTGATGGATCGTACACATACACTGCGAGAACCCGCTTGAACTGGTCAGGACTCGCACTGAGGGACGGAGCATGGCAAACTTTGAGTGAAAACCCAACTTTCAAGTTAGGGTGCCTCTCTCTGAATTTCTGAAACAGTTCCTTGAGATTTTTTTTCTTTTCCATGTTCATTCCTGACTGCCACAAAGTCTTTTTTTCCAGGCATTATTCAGCTGACTTCATCACTTTGATAGAATTCAGTTACGGGGGATTTGACTTGCTCTGGCAATATTTTACCCTGTTTGGGATTTGGAGATGATAACATACCCTTTTCTTTGTCTAAATTTTTGGCTTGTATAGCCATTCTTTGGGAGTAGCCAAATTTGCTCCTCATCCCTCTAATGCCCATATTCCGAGCAAATATTGTCAGTATACGTATTTGCTCTGAACAGCTCGAAACAACGTATTTTTCTCTTGGACATTTGATCACCTCTGACATGCAGTTTTCATCATATTTTGATGGCGCACTTTGTGCTTTTTCCATAGTGCTTGGTCCATCAACTAGATCTAATTTCTTTTGCACAGAAGCTTCCACTTTACTTCACTTTGCAGGAGCGTACCCCGGATTCCTTTCTGCTTTTCTTTTATCAAATGCTTTGCTTGCCATGCTTGTGCTGAAAAATATGCAAAAAAAGGAATGAAATTAGCTCGTTTGACTTTGATGATGATTATCCACTTAAAAATCAATTCACACATTGGAATGAATGTTTCACAAATGATGCAATATATAGTCCAGAGATGATAATTGTCAGTTTCAGACATGGTCACCTGCCAGCATTTGACGTCTGGATTGACAGACCAATTTTAGGAAAGACACCAAACTGTATAAACTTTAGGCTGAGTTTATTTGATCTAAAATGAAATATAAAGTGAAATAAATTATAGCTTACAAACTGTGGGTCCAATTACAACAACAAATCCAAGATACATTCATACACTTACAGACTGAAACAACAAAGTCCCCATTGTGGCTATAACTGCGACTAAACTTACTTGTATGGTGGTCTTTTCCTAGAGTTTATTTTAAATTTTCTGGTTAGCGAATGTGGATGGTCTGGAGTCAGTCAGTCAGCGTCCTTCCTGGTCAGTGTGGATGGTCAGCATCCCTCCCATTGGACAGCCTGGAGCTGAAGTAGCGAGCTCTCCACGAATTTATAGTAGAAATTTGTGGAACAATAGATACAGCTGGACAGTGTAAATGTCTACCTGCCAAACAATAGCAGACAGGTGGACAAAGCAAATCGAACAGTGTTTAGATAGCAAGCCTACAATTCCCACACAGTGGGCCCTATATCACTTAATGACTCCTCGGTGAACCCTAACATCAGCACACAATGCCCATACAGCAGCCCTACATTGCTCAATGTCCACTCTGGGAGCCCTACGATAACAATAACATGCACTGTCTAAACTAAAGCAAAACATAGAAACAGCAGCATTGGAACAATGACATTAAACATCACTCTCAGAAGCAGGTCGAGGCCCTCCCCCCCCCAACATAAAACTGCCACACCTGAACCCTTGGAGATCCCATTTTTGTTTCTGCTGAGGTGTTGGAGTATATGAAGGGGTATTCTCTACACACAATCGGGACCAATGGTTTTGCTGGGTGGTGGGGCTTAAAGGTCAAAGGCCGCCATCAATTACCACTTTTGGAATTTATTTTGAAGTGATTTTACTTACACGATTGGAAAGATCTTATATGAGCATTTTGATACCAAGATCATCCAAATTGGACCAGTACAGCCTGAGATATAGCCTCTGAAAGATTGTGGGTCAGCCGGAGAAATCCAAATTTGGAGGAGGGGGCTAAAATTGGCCCCAGTGGGCCCAAAGGTCTGAAAATTGGTACATAATGTTTCACTATAGAAACACACTTACACAAAAAATGAGTGAAATCTGAGATGGTGTGACAAATATATGCTGAAAAGTGTGTACATTTGACATAGAATACCTCTACAGTCTTAATCCAAGTTGGTGATATTATTTGACCATTCTTTTGCTCTTCTGTTATATAGATGATGTTAGCAAGAGAATCTTGGTGGAAGAAATGGCATGTTTTTCTCAAGGCATTGTTCATTGTTTAAAGAACTTCAGTGCCACTTTGCTTTAGTAGTGCTGAACTTTTCAGTAATGTTTGCCATAGATCCACAAGAAATGTCATATTTTTGGTAATCTGTTATTGACTTTGGATGTTTTATAACAGGATGGGTAAATAGAGAACATCATGCAAGATCAGAATGTAAACTGGCTATCTACCAACCTAGGTGTCCAATATATACATAATCATGAGAAAACATTCTGTACATTGTCATGCAATTTAATAAGGTCAAAACCTCTCACTGACAGAAAAGCTTGAATTTCCAATGTTTGACCACAAACTGTGTGCAATTTGGCAGGGGAAGGAATACAGTCTTTAAATGCAAACAAATTTCTCAATCTACATAATTATTGGTTATTGTAGTCTGGTCACTTGATGAAGTTCATTCCAAATGAAATAAAGGATTTTCAAATGCTAACACACACAAATCATCACATTCTAGTTGAACTGGATGGAAGTTTTTGAGTTTGTTGCACAATTGATCTGAAGGTTAAGTTCATGGCAGTTTCATGTCACAGTATAGGTCTACTGCAAAATTTGGCATTCTTATTCCTTTCAAAGTGGAGAAAAGTCTCTGTGTGTCACTGTCACAACTGGTGTTAAAATTGCTATTAGCAAGGTGTTTGCAATTATGGATGATGTTAGTAAGTGACTTTTAAATAAAAATGCACTTTAATTAAACAACTTTCAGAAAAATTCCATTAAATAAAATAGCATGCATTGTAACCAAAATTCAGCTGGTATTTAAGTTATGGAAGATAGGTATCGCAAAAACAATACAGGTAGAAATGTCTAGAATAAACATGGTTAGAGAAATTGTTTTGCGTGCTTTGTTTGAAATTTTATAACAAACCAATAAAAATTGTGAAACATAAATTTATATTTTTTTAAAAAAATGAATCCCTCAAAATGTGAAATTTAATTTCTATGGAGTCTTGGTAGAAAATGTTGGGTAAATCAGCATGAAGGTTAAAATATTCTCATGCTTAATGGAAAACAAAGTCGCAATACAAATAGATGAATTCAGTTCGGGGATGAGCCAGTATGATGATGAGTACCTTTCTCAGGAAATTTGTGGTTTTAAAATAATGCTTAAAAAGAAAATAAATTAGACCAATATACAAAAGAAAGGAAAAAAACAAACATTCTTTTACAATATTTATGCTCATATCTTTGTGGATAGCTTTATTTATTCTTTTTAAGAGAATGCAAAATAATGACAAAGTCAAACATACTTTAAATAAAAACAGACTCCCTTTTTTATGGATATATCTTATAAGTCCAGACTAGAACAACAAACATCACTGTTATAAGTTACAAAATTAGACTGCCTTGGGTAAAACAAAACTGAGCAGTCAGCTGTTGTGGTTGTAGCTTCCACTAAACAGAATGGACAGAGATCGATGATGAGCAATGTAATATCTGAAAGAAAAAAAAGTATATCTTTGAAAATCCTAGAATACCTAGCCATTCATTACTTTACTACTATGGAAAAAAAAAATCACTATAATATACAGTATATATGAATATATATATATATCCATTTTATAAAATCTAAACCAACATTGGAAGGATGAATGGGATCAAATTGACAATTTTTCAATATAAATTTCATGCAATTTTTTAGTTTGATTGGACCTCATTGAGCTCATGACATTTTCTTCTGGCATTGCTTTATGGCTTTCTGCCTAAATATTGTTTTTACTTTAAAAGATGGTTGCAACTATTTAAATATTTTAGATGCAGCAGAAACAAATAAAAATTATGCTATTCAGGAACTTAGAAAAATCAGTGTGCAAACATTTATTTGCTTGTTTGTTTAGACACTACATCCATGTTGTTGATGGTCCAGTGACATTTTCCATAAATTTTTGACATGCAGAATATATGTCCAAGTTCTTGTCTTTGCATCCAGTACCAATTTGGCAAGATTTCCATTTTCTGGTAGTGAGCTACAAGCTCTTCAACCAGCATGGTGGTATATTGTTGACAAAGCAGTTATTTTTTTGTAACCTTGTTATAAATAAAGTGTATTGATGGCAGCAAAAGTGAACAACATAAACATTTGAACAAGCCATTTAAATGCAGCAACCATTAATGTCATTGATTTGCACTTTCAGTTTAAATTGTCAATGCCAAACCTAATGTAGAACTGGATGGTCTCTGAATATTTAGGTTCTTCAAGAATCTCTATGAACTTATGTAGTGAACTTGTTACTAGAATCAGGGTTTATATGGTATGATGCTTAATGGTATTTCAAGTCAGTTTGCCCCACAGAATTTTGACATATGAAGTTTTTTTATGCTAATTTTTTTACCAAGCTCAACAAAGTAAATAAGTTTTTGGATATAATGTTATATTCTAAACCAACGTAAGAATTTGAAATGACAATCCAGGAAGATGTGATAATCCTTTCCAAAGAAAAGCGATGCATTGCAGAGGTAGTTCAGCTGGTAACAAGAATCTGTTACCTAAGTTGTCAGGCTTGTATAAAATGATTAAAATTACCGAAAGACTTCATTGGGAAATGTTGCTTATCCACCATCTGGTTAAATATCTGCACTATTCAAAAGAGTGAACTTCTCTGGAGGCATACATAGAGATCTGTACATTAAATCAAGTACTGATTAAAAAAAAATCTATCTCTTGCTAGACAGTTTTTGAAGATTTTGTATCTCAAAACACTTTCATCAGAATTTCTTTCACCTAATATAGCTTAAATATAAAGCAGCCCAATAAATAACTGAAGTTTGTTCAAAGGAAATTATCAGTCCAGCGTCTCTGTGCAGCAATGGTTCTGAGAACAGCAAACTCTATGTTGACAAAGCAGATAACACATGTTTTGAATGTTTGGTTCCAGTGCATTTTAGCACCAACCAGAAATTGTCATCTTTGTTGGCCATAGTTACAAGTGTTGTCTACCTCTGCTATGTAACCATATTGGTCTTCATAAAATAATTTCTGCTTAACATATTTGAGCAGAATCTTTGTTTACATTGGCTGGCACCATAAATGTGGTTGGAGTTTGATGCTTGGGTGTTTATATACTGAGTTTTTATAGAATTTTATAGAATATATTCGATACCACTGGTGAAATTATGTAAACTCGTTTGTTTTGTTGCACTAAATGAAAAAATGCACCAACCATCAGTCCTAACATTAACTGGTAAATATTAAGTAAAATTCTTTTATTTTCTTCAGACTTTCAGATTCAGCCATTTCTCTGCTGCTTGAGATTGTGTATACTTAAGAAATTAAATCCTAAAGAAGTAGCTATTTGAGAACTCTTTTTTTTTTTTTTCCTCTTTTATGCTGTATTTATAATCAAGTAACAAATATATTTTCTTAGCAAAAAAGTAAGAGTCAGGAATCAGATTCATCTGGAGATAGTGTTTCCCAGTGAAAATGCTACTTAGACTATGAATAATTTTGTGTGAATTCTAAACCTGATGTCTAAGTGAAAAATAAAAAAAACCCAGTGAGGCCACACTTTTATTGCTTCACAATCTGAAAGTATATATAAACTACTCCAACATACTAAATGTTGACCCGAACAAAAGAATAGAATTGTAGAAAAAATATTTTTCAATTAGTTTGCTTTCTTTGAAAAACAGATACAAATAACAAGGTTGAATTATGTTTTCTAAACTATAAGCAGTTTCTAATTTTTGAACTTTGGTTCATAACTATACTATGAAATAAAAAATGCTGTGTATTTGCAATGATTCATTTTCAACATGAAAATTATTGTACAAAAAATAGGTGTCCAGATTTTTGGCAACAGGACTACTGACCTACAACGATGAACTCAGAAATCTTTTTAGATAATGGGTACACAAAATATATTATATTATGGAAAATACATGGAATTGCTAATGATAACGCTTCAACAGGAACAAACTGCTAATGAACTTCTATTAGAACTACCTTATGCTGGTATTCACACTGGTCCAGTGAAGAAAACTGATAAAACTACCAATCTGAGATTAAAAACGATTGTGGTAAGATTAGAAGAATTCGAGAATATTGTGCACATAACTTGTAAGAGTATCATTTTAAAAATAAATGATTTTAAAATTTTTGTAAAAGAACACACAATATTGTTATAAATGGAAAAAAAATTCAATTTTATTTAATATATTCTAATAATAGGTCATTGTTGTAGATCGACAGTTTTGTCAATGAAATGTCTGGCCATATTGCCTGTTATTTTGTTGAAGTTAATATAAGTAAAACATTAGTAAAGTATTGAATATGGAACTCACTATTTGTCAAAATTTGATAAAAATCCCATGCAGCCAAAACCTATGTCATTGGTTCCTCAGTAGCCAAGAAATATGTTTGATCAGACTCTTTAGCTAGTTTGGGCTTATCATCAGCTGTTACTACTTTTTCCCTTATCTGTTCTCCAGGACATTTCGTATATAGAGCATCTATTACAGTGGCTGGTTGTTCTTGGGCATTTTTTGTTTTCTCTCTAGATGCTTCTAGCATATTCTTCTGGTTTGATTCTGTAATAGGATTTTCATCTTGCGTAGGCTGTATGGTGTAATCTAATGCTGTAATTTTTGTTTCTTCACTATTTACAGCACTTAAATTCTCTACAGGTATGTTTGTAGATCTGTCAAAAGTTCCTGTAGAGTCAATCAGTAGAACACTTTCTGCAGACCTGTCACTGGCACAAGTTGATGTTGCATTATCTGTAGCTACATTTGTGGTGTCCAATGGTTGAAAGCTTTCTGCAGACATTTTAATGATATCTACTGGTGCTGCATTTTTTGTATCTTCTATTGTGGTGTCCACTAGTTCCTCACTTTCTGCATCTGTTTTTGTGATGTTCATTGGTGATGAAGTTTCCATAGTTTCAGTGGTTTTTGTAATTTCAACGGGCCCTGCACATTTTTTAGCTGCTATTGTGGTGTCAATTTGTGCTGCTTTTTCTGAAGAGATGTCTGAAGTATTAGTGGATACAGAACTTTCTCTACTTGTTTTAATGGTATTTGTTGATTGTACACTTTCTGTAGCTAATGTTTTGGTCTCAATTGGTGCATCATCATCTGTTTTTGAGGTGTCAACTTGTGCTGCATTTACTGTAGCCATTTCTGTGGCCTCAACTAGTGTGGTGCCTTCTGTATCTGTTTTTTTGATGTCAGTTGGTGTGGAACTTTCTACTAAAACAGATAGAGTTTCAATTGGGGTTTCATTTTCTGTATCTGCTTTTGGCATGTCCAATGGTGGTGCAGTTACTATATCTGCTTTTTTGATCTGAACAGGTGTGGTACTTTCTGTATCAGATTTTCTTGCCTCAGTTGGTGTAGCATGTTCTGTATCTGTTCTTAAGACATCAACAGATGCTTCACTTTCTGTAGCCACTTTTTCAACTAATGTTGCAATTTCTGTATCTACTTTTGAGATCTCAATTGGTGCATCATCTGTTTTTGAAGTGTCAACTTGTGCTGCAGGTGCTGTAGCCATTTCTGTGGCCTCAACTAGTGTGGTGCCTTCTGTATCTGCTTTTGTGATATCAGTTGGTGTGGAACTTTCTGTATCTGCTTTTTTGATCTGAACAGGTGTGGTACTTTCTGTATCAGATTTTCTTGCCTCAGTTGGTGTAGCATGTTCTGTATCTGTTCTTAAGACATCAACAGATGCTTCGCTTTCTGTATCCCTTTTTGAGGTCTCAATTGGTGCATCATCATCTGTTTTTGAGGTGTCAACTTGTACTGCAGGTACTGTAGCCATTTCTGTGGTCTCAACTAGTGTGGTGCCTTCTGTATCTGTTTTTGTGATGTCAGTTGGTGTGGTGCCTTCTGTGTCTGTTTTTGTGATGTCAGTTGGTGTGGAACTTTCTGTGTCTGTTTTTGTGATGTCAGTTGGTGTGGAACTTTCTGTGTCTGTTTTAGCAGTCTCAATTGGGGTTACATTTTCTGTATCTGCTTTTGGCATGTCCAATGGTGGTGCAGTTACTATATCTGCTTTTTTGATCTGAACAGGTGTGGTACTTTCTGTATCAGATTTTCTTGCCTCAGTTGGTGTAGCATGTTCTGTATCTGTTCTTAAGGCATCAACAGATGCTTCACTTTCTGTAGCCACTTTTTCAACTAATGTTGCATTTTCTGTTGTCTTTTCAACTAATTTTGCAATTTCTGTATCTACTTTTGAGATCTCAATTGGTGCATCATCTGTTTTTGAGGTGTCAACTTGTGCTGCAGGTGCTGTAGCCATTTCTGTGGCCTCAACTAGTGTGGTGCCTTCTGTATCTGCTTTTGTGATATCAGTTGGTGTGGAACTTTCTGTATCTGCTTTTTTGATCTGAACAGATGTGGTACTTTCTGTATCAGATTTTCTTGCCTCAGTTGGTGTAGCATGTTCTGTATCTGTTCTTAAGACATCAACAGATGCTTCGCTTTCTGTATCCCTTTTTGAGGTCTCAATTGGTGCATCATCATCTGCTTTTGAGATGTCAACTTGTGCTGCAGGTACTGTAGCCATTTTTGTGGCATCAACTAGTGTGGTACTTTCTGTATCTGCTTTAGGCATTTCCATTGGTGATGCAGTTACTGTATCTGCTTTTTTGATCTGAACAGGTGTGGTACTTTCTGTATCAGATTTTCTTGCCTCAGTTGGTGTAGCATGTTCTGTATCTGTTCTTGAGACATCAACTGCTATTGCAATTTCTGTAGCCATTTTCTCAACTAATGTTTCGGTTTCTGCGTTTGTTCTATTGGTCATGAGTACTGTAACACTTTCAGAATCTGTTTTTGAGATATTACTTGTTGCTGTGGTTACTGTATCTGTTTTTGAGATATCAACTGCTGATGCATTTTCTGTAACTATTTTTTCAACTAATTTTGCATTTTCTTCTGTTTCTTTGGTCTCACCTTGTGAGACACTTTGTGCATTTTTTGTATCTGTTTTTGTGATCTGTACAGATGCAGAAATTTCAATATCTTTTTTTAAAATGTCAGCAGCAGCTTCATTTTTTGAATCTGTTTTCATGGATTCAAATGATGAGAGACTTGGTGTAACACATTCTGTTTTACTTTCTATAGTACTTATTTCAATGAGTTCTGTATCTGTTTCTGAGATCTGAGCTGGTGATTTAGTTTTTGTAGTCTCAATTAATGCTGTATTTTCTGCATCTGATTTCTTTGTCTCAATTGATATGGGACTTTCTGTAGCTATTTTTCTGATCTCATCTGGAACATCATTATCTGTTTTTAAGGTGCTATCTGGTGGTGGACTTTCTGTAGCTATTTTTCTGATCTCATCTGGAACATCATTATCTGTTTTTAAGGTGCTATCTGGTGGTGGACTTTCTGTAGCTATTTTTCTGATCTCATCTGGAACATCATTATCTGTTTTTTAAGGTGCTATCTGGTGGTGGACTTTCTGTAGCTATTTTTCTGATCTCATCTGGAACATCATTATCTGTTTTTAAGGTGCTATCTGGTGGTGGACTTTCTGTAGCTATTTTTCTGATCTCATCTGGAACATCATTATCTGTTTTTAAGGTGCTATCTGGTGGTGGACTTTCTGTAGCTATTTTTCTGATCTCATCTGGAACATCATTATCTGTTTTTAAGGTGCTATCTGGTGGTGGACTTTCTGTAGCTATTTTTCTGATCTCATCTGGAACATCATTATCTGTTTTTAAGGTGCTATCTGGTGGTGGACTTTCTGTAGCTATTTTTCTGATCTCATCTGGAACATCATTATCTGTTTTTAAGGTGCTATCTGGTGGTGGACTTTCTGTAGCTATTTTTCTGATCTCATCTGGAACATCATTATCTGTTTTTAAGGTGCTATCTGGTGGTGGACTTTCTGTAGCTATTTTTCTGATCTCATCTGGAACATCATTATCTGTTTTAAGGTGCTATCTGGTGGTGGACTTTCTGTAGCTATTTTTCTGATCTCATCTGGAACATCATTATCTGTTTTTAAGGTGCTATCTGGTGGTGGACTTTCTGTAGCTATTTTTCTGATCTCATCTGGAGCATCATTATCTGTTTTTAAGGTGCTATCTGGTGGTGGACTTTCTGTAGCTATTTTTCTGATCTCATCTGGAACATCATTATCTGTTTTTAAGGTGCTATCTGGTGGTGGACTTTCTGTAGCTATTTTTCTGATCTCATCTGGAACATCATTATCTGTTTTTAAGGTGCTATCTGGTGGTGGACTTTCTGTAGCTATTTTTCTGATCTCATCTGGAACATCATTATCTGTTTTTTAAGGTGCTATCTGGTGGTGGACTTTCTGTAGCTATTTTTCTGATCTCATCTGGAACTAATTATCTGTTTTTAAGTGCTATCTGGTGGTGGACTTTCTGTAGCTATTTTTCTGATCTCATCTGGAACATCATTATCTGTTTTTAAGGTGCTATCTGGTGGTGGACTTTCTGTAGCTATTTTTCTGATCTCATCTGGAACATCATTATCTGTTTTTAAGGTGCTATCTGGTGGTGGACTTTCTGTAGCTATTTTTCTGATCTCATCTGGAACATCATTATCTGTTTTTAAGGTGCTATCTGGTGGTGGACTTTCTGTAGCTATTTTTCTGATCTCATCTGGAGCATCATTATCTGTTTTTAAGGTGCTATCTGGTGGTGGACTTTCTGTAGCCCCTTCTTCAGCAAATTCTACATTTTCTTCCTCATTTTTTGTGATCCCAACTAGTGCTACACTTTCTCCTGTCTTATCTAATGTGTCAGCCAGTGATGAGCTCAGATTTTCTGGCAAGATTTCAACTGGTGTTGATCCAAAAAATGCATCATTTTCTGCATGTGTTTTAATAGTGTTAAGTAGAGCTGATCCATTTCCTGCTGGTTTCTGAGAATCATCTTGGTGGTGAACTTCTTGTTCTCTCTCAGTTTTACATGTTGCAGGTTCATTTATAACTTTCTGCTGCTCATATGGTGAAGATGACAGAGGTATATTGGCGTAGTGTTTTCCAGTTTTGTTATTTTTATTTGCAAAGTTGCGTAGCTTTGTTGTCAGGAAGACTGCTTCCCTCCTCGTCTTCTCTAAGTTCTGATTTAGTCGTAACCACTTGTGTTCCAAACAATCTTCTAAATTCATTCGGTTCCTAGAAACAAATAAAGCAAATGAGTTATTCTCAAAGCTATTTATTTCAGTCAATAACGATAAGTCTAATAATGCAACATTGTCTTAGGTACTAAAATAATAACATGCAGTTGATTGATAAAACATGACAGTAAAAATATTCCATTAATTGAATTTAACTCAGACTACTGTACTTAGCACAGCCAGCTGTGGAGATAAAATGGTTGTATAATGAATCTATAGAAGCCAGCAACCTTATGCTTTTAGCTAATACTATATGATTACACATTGGCTCAGTTGAGTAATCGAGTGACATATTATGTATTTAATTTAGCTACCTTTACTGATTATGTAGATATTTACAAATAAAATAAAACAAATATTTACTTCGGAATTCTCTTTAGAATCTTAGAGATAAATTTTAGAGCTTCTTTTGTAACATTTTCATACAGAATTTTCCCATCAAAACGGTTGTATGCAATGTTTGTGAATGTTTCTTCTTCTGTTTCTCCAGAAAATGGTGCCTCTCCGCTTAACCTAAAAGGATTAAAAAAAAAATTTAAACCTTTTATGTGAAAATACAAACACACATTTTGTGATTATCATGATTTCTTACTTAAAAACATCAATCAATTTATTTTAAATACACATTTTTAGAGGAACCAACAAAATCACTACAATAAATAAAGCAAACTTTAAAACATGCATAATCTAAGATGCAAAAATACTGAATAATAAGACATCTTGATCCAGTTTTACACTAAGTTCCTCTGTTTACACACCTTTAGAATAATAATAAACCACTAGGATTTACTGTTTACCTGCCATCATTGTCAAGTGATCTATTAGGTTGTTACAAAAGTTTTGTCGGTTTTTTACTGCAACAATGAGACTTCATATCGTTGCTGAAGCTTATTAATCAAAGTTCCATTACAATCAATACACTACTGCCAATCAGTTACAAGTGCATTTATTCCATTTTGAAAAAAATCTAGATTTCTGGAGTCGATAAACTGTTGGAAGACAGTTTCACTTGCTACTTGGTTGGAGAAGGATTTCATAAGGAGAAAGCAGTTGTGGTGTTTGAAAAGGTGGTAGTCCGTGGGAGAAAGGCCTGGTGAATAGGCTGGGTGACGAAGAACTTTGTACAACCAATGTGATCAGTTTCTAAAGAGTCACTTTTGAAACATGACAACAAGCATTATTGTGGAGCAGGATTTGGCCTCTTCGATTCACCAATGCTAGCTGTTGTTTGGAGAGTTTCTGATGAACAACGTTTAATTCATGACAGTATCTTTCAGCTGCGATGGTTTTGCCAGGTTTTGTTTCTTATGCCAAGCAAAAAGCAGATCTCCAATCGATGATTTTGTTGTTGTTCATTCAACTCATGAGGCACCCACTTATCAAGTTTTTTCACCTTGCCGATTGCATCAAGATGCCAGGAAACAATTATAGAGCTTACATCAAGCTCTCTAGCAATTTCTCATACTGTTTTTCTTGGATCAGCTTCAACTGAAGTTTTAAGACAGTCATCATCACAGCTGGAAGGACGTCCGCTGTGTTCTTTATGCTCAAGGCTCACATCTGATCGAAACTTTGCAAACCATCGTTGTACTGTGCACTCATTTGCTGTGTCCTCAACTCATGGTCACTTAATGTTATGAGTTGCCTCGCTCGCTTTGTGGCCCAGTTTGAACTTGTGGCACGAAAAACTTTTCTATCCATGGTTCACTCAGAACCCTGAAAAAAAATTATCCATTTTATGATTTTTAAAAAGGTAGGTTTGGCATAATGTATGCTAAAGCACAGGCTACAAAACAGTATATAATTTACCTACATAAACCTTCACAGGCATGCAAAAAATGAACCCCAAATTAACATAATATAAAAACTGGCAAAACTTTTGTAACAACCTAATACATTGTCGTTGTCCCAATAAAGCACTAGTTTCTAATGTCTGCCTGACCATCAATAGCAGATCTACTGTTATGCTTGTCCAATAGTGCACAAGTTTCTACTGTTTAGCTGCCATCTCTATCAGGTGATGAACTAAGTAATGTTGGTTCAGTAGTACAGCAGGTTATACTGTTGTCTTATGGTAATAACATGTAAATCTATTATGTAATTTTGTTCCAATGATGCACTAGTTTTCCCAATGTACTAGGTTCTAAAGTTTACCCAACAATCACTAGCAACTTATCTGCTATATAATGTTGGTCTAATAAGTTAGTTTTTAGGTAATCTACTATGTGATGTTTGTCCATTAATGCACAATGTTACAATGTTTACTTCACTATCATAACAAGGCAATTTACTGTACAGTATTGGTCCAATAGTACACTTGACCATCACTAATAGTCTGACCACTGTTATATAGATGCAAAAACACTTTGTTTGCTATTACTACTAGGTGATAGTTTCTGGTTTAACATAGCATATCTAGGTTCTACCATCTACCAGAATATCGCACCCAGTTATCTACTGTTAATTTTATCGGATAGTACATAAGGTCCTAATGTTTACCTGATCATGACTATCAGGCAATCAATCTATTGTTTTGTTATGTTAAAAAGTATACTAGATTATTATACTCTTAAATGTCATCACCAAGAAATGACCTATTATGCATTAGTCTTCAGATAATCTTCTATGTATTGTTGTAATATACACAAAGTTTTAATGTTTATGTGATCATCAGTACAAGGAGATCTGCTTTGTAATTTTGGTCCTATAGTACACTTGGATTTACCGTTTAGATGTCCTTTATAACCAGTCAATCTACTATGTTATGGTGTACCAATGAAGCTCTAGGTTCTGCTATTATCTTGACCATCACTACCAACTGATCAAATGTGTGATGATATAATATAGTACAACAAGTTGAACTGTTTACCTGACAATCACTAAAAAAACTGATCTAATGTTATGTTGGTCCAATAAAGTTCATGTCTGTACTGTTCACTTGACCATCACTGCCTGACAGTGTACTAAGTCAGTGTTTCCAAACCTGGGGTCTGTGAAACATTTTGGGGGTCTGCAGGGGGTCCATGAAAAAAAAAAGATAGCCAAATAAAATTCAGTATGAAATTGTTGGCATTCGGACAATGAATTGCAGTAGCTGATATCAGAGTCACATTAATAGGAATGGTGATCATCTTGCTATGGGTTGATGTACCATGTTTTTGATCAGAATGGCTATAAATAACTCACTGCTCGCCACATATTTTCAAGTGCCTTCTAACCCCGTCTGTCAAGTGGTTGATGGAATACTAAGCTTCTGCTCATCAATGAAGTGCAGGGGTGGGCAACCTAAGGCCTGCGGGCAACTTTTTACTGGCCCCTGGACATTCTGGAATTTTGTGTTGGTACATTGGAAAAACCTGCTTTAATGTTAGTCTGGTCCGCCAGGATATAAAACTTCATAAATTTGGCTACCAAGTAAAACAGGTTGCCCGCCCCTGATGTAGTATTTCTGTGGCTAACCTGAGGCTGGGAGAAGGCTATTTTTAGCATTTATGATACGTTATCAGCACGTGCCTGCTATCACTACTGATTCAATCGGGCAACATGTCGAAATGCGATTCCAATGCAAAACAAAAGCTTCACTGTTACAATGAGGAATATATAAAATTTGGATTTATCAAGTCCCGACTGAATGAAAACAAGTTTCTTATGTGGAGATGTATTAAGTTACGATGCTATGAAACCTTTGAAGCTGCAAAGACACCTTGAGATGAAACATGGCAGGTCAATGGCTCAAGACATTGAGTATTTCAAAGTAAATAATTTACTTTATCAAATTATTTATCTTTTGTGAATGACAACTTGTGATCTGTTTCGGGATGTGCTAGAAAATTTGTTCATCCTAATTGTAGGAAGTTTTGGTAAAAGAATTAATATAAGATAATTTTGTTAGGTACGTGAATAGGAATAGGGCATGATAGCATGCTTAAAGACTCAGTGTAGCCCAGAACTATGTTCTTGATATCCACACAATTTATAAAACAGGTTATCGATAGTGGCTTTACTGCATCTTTAAGGCTGGAAAGGTTGTGCGGAATCTGACACACTCTAATTTAGAGTTTATTTAAAAACAAAATATTAAAAAACTTCACGGCATTAATTTTTCAGTGGAAGAAAGAGGAGTATCTAGCCAGATGACCATCTTTGATATATCTTTCAAGAGATCCATATCTAAGCGTGACAAATGCGCAGAGGCATCTTTTGTCGCAAGTCTTGCGATAGCAAAAGCAAAGAAGCCACACAGTATTGGAGAAGATTTAATCAAACCCATTTTGATCGATATCATATCACTTCTATGTGGAGATAATGTTGCAGAAAAGATGAAGAATGTGCTATTGTCAGATAACACTGTCAAACGGAGAATCGATAGCATAGCAACTGACTGAAGAACAACTTATAGCCACTCTCAGAGAGACGAAATTCGCAATTCAACTCTATGAATCTACAACAATCGCCAACGAGGCATTTTTTCTCTTGTGTGTGATATGTCACTGATGAGAAAGTGAAACGATTTCCTATCTTCATGCAACTTGGAGACCACAACAAAGGGTGAAGATATCTTCAGTAAGGTTAATGAAGGGTCTGTTATACGAAAGCATGTTATTCAGATGGTGCAGCTTCACTGATAGGAAAAAACCATGGATTTAACAAGATTAAAATGTGTTGCACCACATTGTAAGATAATCAACCAAATTAAGTCAAAGGCGCTCAACTCGCGAGTTTTTCAGAAACTCTGCGAAGAAAACGATGAGGAGCACACAATGCTTTTGCTACATACAGAAGTGCGATGGTTGTCGAGGGGCAGAACTGTTGTATGAACTGTCAAAGTGTCACTGAAATACTCAATAACATCAAAAGTGAGCACACACAGATATTTGCAGATGTAATTTCAAACAGGATTAGCATACCTCATCAATGTATTCGATCATTATAACAGTTTAAACTTGAGGTTGCAGGAAGAGGATGTCAACATTATTACTTGCAAACTGGCAGTTGATGCTTTCACCTGAAAAACTCTATGGTGTGAAAAGATAGAAAGAGGTGATTTCGGTATGTTCCGAGAACTCTCAGAACGTTGTAAGGACTCTGATTTCTACAAAGCTGAAGCAAGTCGTTCTGATGCATCTGAGTGCACTACGAAACGAAATGATCGGACGATTCAATGACATTGCTGATGCCGACGAATACAGCTTTGTATTAATTAGATAATGTTAGAGAAGAGGAAGAACTTAATGAAATGCAGGCTTCTATCAACAAAAAAAAGGTATTTTGAAAAGCATGGCTATGTAGAATTCTGGATAAATGAGGAACAATCAGTTGCACCAAATCTAAGACAAAATGCAATGGAGAAAGCCATCTTACCATTTGCAACCAGCTACTTAGCTGAGTCCACATTCAGTTCTGTTCTTCAGATAAAAACGAAGTGCAGGAACAGACTAATTTTACATAATGATTTAAGGCTCACAGTTACTAAGATAGAACCTAACATCAAACAACTTGTAGCTGAGTTACAAGCTCAGGGCAGTCACTGAAGAGTGTGAATTGTGGACAAACAGAAATGTATGATGTTATCAAAATACATAGTTTCATTCATATTTTAATTTTTCAAATTAAGATGGCCCATGTTAGGGTTTATCAAAGATTTATGTGAAAAGTGGTGGCATGCGCCCTAAGTCCTGATGCCCCTAATATGGGAAATCTGACTGAACAGAGTAAATGCAAATGTGGAGGTCCTTGGAGATTTGTAAAATGTCCCAAGGGATCCATGAGTGAGAAAAGGTTGGAAACCATTGTACTAAGTTATGTTGGACAAATATTACACTAGGTTCTAATGTTTATTTAATTATCACAACTAGTCAATGTCCTAGGTTCTGATGTTTACCTAACCATTACTACCAGTTAGTCTATGTTGGTCAAATACATTATTTTATACAGTTTACCTGCCACTGCCACCACCACCGAACTATATATTACGTGAGTCCAATAGTATGATTGTTTCTAGGGTATACCTGCCAAAACTACGAGATAAACATTAGGCACTTCTGTTTATAGCTAATAATAATTTGTTCTACTTTGCTATGTTGACTCAATAGTACACTAGATATTATTTATCTTATTACCACACTTTCTGCTATGTAATGTTGGTGCGATAGTTTCTACTGTATATCTGCCATAAGTAAAAGGTAAACCAGTATGTTATGTTTATCCAATAAAGCATTAGGTTTTTCACTTTATATGGCTACAAGTTTCAGATGGTCCACTATGATATATTGTTCCAATTGCGCACTAATTCTACTCTTTACCAGACTATCAGTAACATGTGATCTACTATTACTTGGTTCAATATTTCTCCAGGTTCTACCATTAGTCAATCTACAATACTATGTTGGACCAATAGTACAATTGGTTCTATTATTTATCAGACCGTTGCTACCAAATAATCAATTATGCTATGTTGGTCCAATAATACCAGTACCATGCAAACTGCTATATCATGTTGGTCCTATAGTACACTAGGATTTGGATGTTTTCCTGACCATTACTATCATCTGCCATCACTAACAGATGATACTAAATAATATTTGTCAACCAGTACTGCAAGTTAAACTGTTTACCCACCATCCTTACCAGATTATGCAATGTTGGTTCAATAATACACTAGTTTCCAGGTGATCTACTATGTGATGTTGGTGAAAAATGAACTAGGTTTTAATGTTTATCTGAACCTCACAACTAGGCAAGTTACTATGTTATTTAAGTCGAGTAATGCACTAGGGGTTTTAATATTTACTTGAGCATCACTACAAGAAAATCTAGTGTTATGTTGGTGCAATAGTACACTAGGTTCATTTTGTTTACCTGACCATCAACACCAGGAGCTTGGTTCAATAATGCATATGGTTCTGTTGTTATGTTGGATCAATCAAGATCAGTGTTCTACTATTTACCTAACCATCACTAGCAGGCAATCCACTATGCTAAATTGGTCCAATTCTGCAAAAAATTGTACTGTTTTTGGACCAAAACTATCTGGTGATCTGCTTTCTTTGAATTTTGTTGATTACACAATTAACACTTTAAAACTTGTTTTGAATTGTACATTTTGATGCAACAGTTTTCTGAATTTACATGTTGCAAGAGCAGTGGAGTCTTTTTAAAACACCAATGAAATGCTAGTTTGGGTTCTAAAGAAAGAGAAGTGGATTTTAGTAATATTTGTCTGGAGACTGATGTATCAAAATACTTAGTAATGACTGCACACTATTTAGAGTGTACAAATTTTTAAAATCTGACTCTGCAGTAAATGTGGTGAGACTCACAGTAATGTGGTGAGGATTCCTGCACTCCAAACATCTGCAGCTAATCCTGTCTCTTCATGTACCACAACTTCAGGAGCTGACAAAAAAAAAACACGTTAAACAGTTGTATCATATACATCTCTACATAATTAATGTCTAGGCTAAAGAGAAACATTCCTTTTTCAAATAAATAAATAAAACCAAGACAACCTTAAAATGTATAACTACAATATTTAATCTTTTATACACTACATGCCATTTGATCTACAAACAGTTAATTAGCATAAATTAAAAGTATTAGCATCTTTGTTTAATGCATTTCTGTTTATAGTTCACTTCTGTAACATGCTTTTTATTACATTGCCAATAAATTATGAAACTAAAAGATGACATTTTGTACATTGTGACACTACTGTTATCATTTATGGTAAACATGTATTTAGGGTTCTAATCCTAATATTTAAAGGTTGAAATGCTCCAAGAACATGAGGGAAAAAAATAGAATTCTCTAAAATCGTGAAAATTTTTATAAGAAAATAATTAATTTCATAACAGAACTCTAAAACCACCTGAAACAAAACACATTTCTTTTATTCTCTTACATTGAATCAACTATTTATTTTTGTGAGACACGATATAAGCACTGACTTAATTTAAGTATGCAATATCCTAGAATATGCAGTCTAGGCTTAGGAGTCAGGCAGTGCTTGTATTGTTAGGCTGGTAGCCTAAAGGTATTTCCACAAAGTGTCTTATATTCTGCTGTCATTATTCACATGCACTGTTTGTGTTTATAGCAAATTGATGACCTGATCTGGCATAAGTGAAAAGCTTCTGCATGGAAAACTGAGAGCCATGAAATACAAGCATGAGGGATGAGTCACAATGATCATACAGCTGAAACCTTGCTTTCAGTTGTACAACATGTATAGTTGAGTAGAGGTTTCAGCTTCTGTGGAATCCTCTAACCATGATTGTTCAAATTATCTTGATAGGCATGGAATACTCTTTTCATTAGTAGATGAAAGCGTGTGCACAACTGTCAGACGACCATTTTTTTTGGTCAAGAATAGCTAACTACTTCCGAAGTTGGACATATTCATTTAACATTATTGTCATCAACATTTCTTTCATTTGATCAGGCAGTGCAGAATAATCAGGTATTTAGATTAATAAACAAACTTGTCAGGTCTAATTTCACCAAAAATTCAGGTGAACAAAGTTTTTCCAAAAACCAAAGAAACATTGATCTCTTTCCTGTCTCTTTGTGGATCCCAGAATGCAGTTTTAAAGTGGTAGCACAATGACTGGTAGTCATTCAAGACTGCAGACGCAGTGTGATGCAAACTCAACTCATAGTGGCCTCAAAAAATACACCCAATTTCTCTTAGCTGCCCACCAACTCTTTTGGCACATTCTCTAGGTTTTCCCTCCATTTTAGGCGAACAATTTTACAGTGTACAGTTTGCCAAAGAATTCTGAAACTGATTTATGGCAGTTATTTCATCAATAGTGTCAGTGAGTCTCAATTCTAGCTTGTGATTCAATCAGTGTTGCACTATATCATTTGGTTACTTACTGTCAAGGTAACTAGCTACACCAGATAATCTCCCCAGCATAATGCTGGCCCCCCCCCAATCACATGCAAATTCCACAAGATTTCTCCTCAGATAGTTGTCTTTGAATCCATAATGATCAGGGTATTTCAGCATGCAGTCAAGTCCTTTAGTACAATCAGGTGAAGAAACATGAAATGAGTATTATCTATCTTTGAGGTCTCACATTTTAGGTAGGTGATAACTATCACTTTTCTTAATCTCTGCACAGGACTTTTTGTGAATTTAAGATGAGATAATGGTCCCTCATTTTTGCAACAGTGTATCATGAATGCAGATCTATTCTAAAACGCACATAATTTAGATCCCGTAGTTGCATGAGATCAAGATACTCAGAGTAGAGTCTGTCAGATTTTTCAATACAGTATGCTGTTTTTGTTACTTTGGTTGTCACTTCAATTTCTGAATTTGTCATTTTTACAACTGCATGATCCATTGTTTTTGTTTTTTTTTTCATTCTGCTTTTTCCATAATCTTTGCAGATAGATTTGCTTATTTTCTTCCATAGACATGATGTGTTTAATTATTTTCTTCCATTGCGATGCTAGTTGGGCTGATCAGTGAAAACCAAAATTGTTATTACATCCAAGCTTTGTACCAATTTAAATTATGTTAGGAGAATCCTCCTTTATTGCCCATGTATTAGCCAACCAAATATCAGGCTAGTCAGTCATAGGCACATTTCCATTTTGATGAGATGTCATATCAGTCCAGTTTCAAGGAAGTTTTGTTTGTGTTTGTAGCCACAGATGATTTCTTAATTTATTCTCTTCTTAGGGAAATAACTTGTGATAAATTTTGCTCTTTCCTTCTGACTTTTTAGGTCTATTTATCTCCTGGAAATGTGCTGACATGCAATATTCTGGAATACAACAACCATTACATTTTTGCACAAGTGTCTTTATGTAGCATGGTTAACTGATATATATTTCAATGCTATTAGATGGCAGTAGAGATCTGTTGTGGATCAGAGGCACTACAGAAAATGGTTCTGAGTAGAAGGAGGGAATTTGTCCCCACTACATTTAAACTCTCTTGTAATTTTAATAAACATTGTCAAAAGTGATAGATACATGCATGCTATCCTTATTGTGGTGTTAAGAGATGCATCAAATGTTTACATTTTTGTTAGTGTAGTTTACAAAACTCATTGGCTTTATTGCTAAAGGCAACTTAATACCAGTTGTTTCACCTCAGTATCGTATCCACTTGGAGTCATAATTAATAGTCCTCATAAAGTAATTTTCCAGCATAAATTTGAATTGTTTATAGTGGTGATTTAGCTAAAGATGCTGATTCTGTGTCTGAGTGGTTTTTTTTTTTTTTTTAACACATCTTTTCAGCTTAGTGGATGGAAAATAGTAAACAAATTTATTCCAAAATCAGCTGTAATATGTAAACAATTAAATCTCCTTTTAATAGTTCCAAGTATTCTCAATTTTCATTAAAGACATCATCAAAGTTTTGGATTATCAAGTGGGATTGTCTTATGCCGACTAGAATGTCAGTTTGCATGTTCTAAGTATGAATCAAATAGTGACTTTCAAATAACAAAACTTTTTTTATAATCTAACAAGAAATAGAAATTCTCCAACTATTAATTCCAAAGTTTTAAACACGATTGAACTTAATAGAAAATGTTTTTAATACTTAAAATATCGATAAAAAATAAATAACTCACCCATAAAATCTGGAAAGCCAATCTTTGGAACCAACTTTCCCTCTGGTGTTGAAATAGTCTGAGCTAATTCAAAATTGGCCAATTTCACAAAAATAGTATATCTGCTTGCCATCAGAATACTGTCTGGCTTAATGTTAAGATGAACCATTCCAAGAAAATGTAAGTACTGTAAGCCATCTAAGACCTGCCGAATAACCTTAGCAACCATGTCTTCATTGTAACGGCTCTTTGAAGATAAGTACCCAACAACATTCTCTCCATCAAGGTTTTCAAATATGAGTGTTAGTGAGTTTTCTGTCAAAAATGCATTATTTAACTTGATAATATTCATGTGGCGTATGTTCCTCAAAATGTTAAATTCCCTTAAGTCAGATTCATGATTTTCAGATTTGTAAGAAACTGTTTTGGCAAGAGCCTGTTCTTCACCTGTCTTCTTTTTGCAAATCTTCCATGTAGCAAAATCACCCCTAGAAAACAAAACAAAACAGTGTTCTTTTTCTGACAGTGTATGTTCATCATCTACTGTATCAAGATACTTTTAAAAAGATATCTACAACTTTATCCTTAATGAAACTTCCTCCTTTTAAATTTTTGGGCATGACAATTTATGTCCGTAATAAGGTAAATTTGCAACATTTAATCCTTGAAACCATTTAGTTAGTTTTAACTATAATAAAATCAGCTCAATATTAGTGCCTTACTATAAGACAAAAAATACAGATGACACTTAATTATTTGCAAACATCAATTACCAGCACAAAATTGGCATGTGCATTGACATCCATTTTGTATTTTTTCACAGAATGCATAACCTTTGTTCATATCTCAAAGAAGTTTTCTTATTCAACCAATAGCACGAGAGTATGAGCTGAGCAATTAGTATTGGTTGTCATAATTGTGCATCAAAACAAAGGCTTGCAAATTGAAACAAAAGGCAGCAGCACTAGTTCGAAGCTAGCTTCTACACCGTTTGCAGCTCTCTTTATTTAGTCATCTAGATTTGTACACCAAGTTATCATTGGTCCTAAATGCTCTTTAGATAACCCATTGTCTTCAGATTTGAAGAGTAAACAAGTTATGCTGATGATAAGATAAATTAAAGCTGATTTGATGTCTCAAGAATAGATAGAGTGCAGCATCCATTGCCGAATCTCTTGGTATTGGACTTTGCACAGCATACAATGTCTATAAGCAGAAGCCGGACTTGATGAAGTTTTATGCTGACAAAGGAGAGGAGAACTCTTCAGGGATCCAAGTGTCCCCTTGTTGACAAAACCACATACAAATGGTTCAAACAAGTTTGTTATAAGGGAACAACAGTGAGTAGGCCTATGTTGATCAACAAGGCCAAAAGGTGAACACTTATCAAGTTGGTTGTCATGTGTATGCATGCTCTTGCTCTCTGGTGAAAAGTGTTCAGCAAATATCATGACTGCTGAGTTTCAGTGCTTAATTGAAGCACATAACCTTATGTCAGAGCAGGTGTATAATGGTACTTTTATTATTTTGGTATTGTATTTTTTACTTGGCCTAACATACAACCCTACCTGTACTTGTAACTTTAGTGATAATGAAATGCTATTTTTTTATATTTACTGTTTTATTTCTTATCATATTACAATACTGAAATGTTTTATTTGTCCTAATTTGTTAAAATTAACAAGTAAATAGTGCTTAGCCTAACTTAGCCTACTTGAATGTCAATCTGCAAAATCAATCTATCTACATGCCCCTAGGAATTGTTATCCACATACATCCGAGTCAACTGTAATTAAAATTTTTTATAAAGTAATCTGCTTGGAATTCATTGCTATGTAGATGTAGGAAAAATTTTAATTAAAAAAATTAGATAGGTTCTTAAGTTTTTAAAAATGTATTTACCATTTTGTTATCAAAAAATGTCTCCAAAGACTGTCTAAATATATCTACAGGCCATTTCCATATCCTTCCAGCATCGCTGTCATTGTATAGAGTGCAAATCAGTCCCAATATCACCCTAGTTTTGTGGTCTGCAATCAGTTATTATTTTACAGAGACAGGAAGTTAGCCTTGTGCTCAAACCTTCCCACTTTATCCATGCGTAGGGCAAGCGACTACACCAAGGTGTACAGCAAACAAGTAAAAAATTTTCTAACTGTAGGAGAAAAATGGAATGCTCAGAGAAAGCCCATGCCAATGGAATGGCAAAAAAAGCAGCAGATACCATTCAATGGGAGATTAGCCAAATCGAGTCAGTTCCCTACTCTATGTACTCAGCTATCCACCACCCTGTTTCTATAGATATATGAATTTTTTTTAAACTTTTGATGTATGTCAATATTTACTGATGAAAAAATGTTGCTACCATGTCAGTGCTGCTGAATAAGAAATAAGGATGTACACAAAAAAGGTGAAAAAAGAAAATGTTTTTTTCTGATAAAAATTTGTTACAACCTTGACAAATCTTCACAGAGATCATATTGTAGTTCTACTGCTTCCTTGTGCAGCTGAACTTCTGTTGTCTCTAGCAATTCGGGCCAGACAGTAGCTGAACCCACTGCTTCCATTTTCTGGGCAGCTCGTGATAGCATCAGGGCATGTTCCATATCTTGAGGAATGGACAATGGAGCAGAACCTTTAAATAAATTGTACACTTAGGAGAGATCTTATTTAAGACTTGAATAATTTTAAATTAGTCAAGACTTTGCACACACAAATATATATATATATTTACCTGGTATTACTGTTTTTCTGTGCACAGTAGTAACAAAATATCAAACAAATTATTTTATTTCATGTTTCATTTATTTTCATAGTGTAGGTGTTTTTTTGCATTATATTGTTAAGTATGTAACAGATACAAAAGAAAAGATATTTTATGTTTCAGTATATAGAATGCTTTCTGCTTTACATATCGAGTAATAAAGATTTAAGTAATTGTGTACTGCAGCTTATGACACTAGGTAATTACTTACCTAGAGCCTTTGTGGTCACTTCTACAGAGGCCCAGCTGTATGGGCTAATTCCAAACTGATTCTGACAAGACAAGCGAAAACGATACCCTGTTTCTGGCTCTAGGCCTCCTATTAGCGCACATTCCTTGATAGTATGCACAAGTTTAGTCCAATGATGATCATCTAAAATAAAATAAAATAACTTCATATTCTATAAAATTTTACTAATTTATCAGTTCTCCCAATCGAAGACATGCTGTTAACCTAAAATCTACTTTATAGAAAATCTAAGAGGTTCTATTATTTACAAACTTTTTTGTTATCAAGCATTTTATTTAAATACTATATAAACAAAGAAATAGAAAAAAAAACAATTATATTTTTATTATAATATTTAACATTAAATGCTACTGAAACTAAAATAAAACTTGGCCATTCTTTAGCAGCTGGGTTTTATTTGAATATCCCTTATATAATACACAAAACTTAAGAAAATCTAAATTAAGATAATATTTTTGAAATTATACTTCCACAGTATAAATTTTCTGACATGGAGAGTAACTACACTACATTATGTCCATATGTATTATCTGATATCCTTTTTATTCATTAAGATGAAAGTTTAAATTAAAGAGACCATTTCAATACATTGATCTAAAACCATCAGGAAATATTTATAGCTTTTATCATGTGAAAAATATTATAAAATTAGAGTAGCTAATATAGAAATTTTACTTATAGCTGGCCATTTTGATTGAGACTTCAGAACTGAGAAAAAGGGTGAAACTAATGTATTGTTGTATTCATATGCAGAATATTTCCTAGCATACAAAACGTTCTGAATAAAAAATGAATCCCAACTTTCTGTTAAACAAATATACTTATTACATAGATTTGAATGAACTTTGGGTAAAGTTTTTTTTAAAACTGATTCCACACTTCATGTTAATATTATTAAAACTAAAAGTAAACTTTCATGCGAGTGTCTATAAAATTAAGGATGGAGAACTGAATGACTTACTTTCTTTTATTGCCAGTGACTTAGAACCACATTTTAAAATTATAATGCACTGATGAATAGAAGAAAGAAACCACAAGTTACCAGACATTTTAGAATCCACCCTGTACCTCAGCACAGGTGAATTTCCATCAAAATTTGGTGTATCCCAGATCAATAAGACTTCATGTGCTGACTTGGCTATTACCACTGGTCGTCCTGGTTGGTTAGGAGCATCTGAAAGTATACATCTTTCCAATCTCTACCTACTGTTTCTGTGACTGAAAAATTAGCACATACTTTCATAATCGTATCAGAAATCTTCTAATGATTTGTTCTAAAGGTTTCTTTTTAGATTTTAATATAATCATAGGTGACTGTTTGACCAATTTTTTGTGGAAGATTAATGTGAAATAAGAGTTTAAGAAATTACACTTTGTTGCGTAACTACAACAAAATTCATGTACAAAATATTGTTAAACGAACCATGGTCTAGTGGTGATAACAATACAACCCACTTTAATAAATATTTGTGCATGTTAACTATTTACTGTCTGTAATATCTAAGTGAAGATTATGGAAAACATTTGGTTCCACCAGCTCTTTCTCTAGGTATAAATAAAAAGTGGTTTAGCAGATTTCAGATGAATTAGTAATAACATGTACTTACAACATAGATGGAAACAACAGAATGGAAAAAATACAAATATTGCATATTAAAAAGATATATATATATATGAGATGGCTTTCAATTTTTATGAGGTCTGTCGAAAAAGTATCCGATGTTATTTTTTCCTGTGGGAAGTAATGACAGGGCAAAAGTGTGCATAGTGGAGCTGCATGCCTTCATGTGCATGTGTGATTTTTGGTGGGCTTGCTGGATGTGTCAGGTTCTGTACTACTTACTCGTTGCATTTTCATTTCACTCGTGATGACAGAATGTGTGGAGCAACGATTGCCAAAAGCTTGGAGATACCCAAGCGGAGACTATTTGCAAAATTCAACAGGCTTTTGGTGACGATGCCATGGGTGTTACCAAAATAAAAGAATGGTTGGCACAACAGGTTCAAAGATGGCCGCACACTGGTAGAGAGTGACCAGCGTTCAGGGAGGCCATCACCAAGCCGCAATGCAGTTGTTATCGAGAAAGTGCGGACTTTGATAATGGAGGATCGTCATTTGACAGTGCGGGAAATTGGTGATGAGGTTGGGATCAGTAAGGATTCTGCACATGCAATTTTAAAGGAGGATTTGGGTTTGTGCAGAGCGGCAGCAAAATTTGTGCCCGAGCTGCTTTCTCAGGAACAACTTCGTCTTGAGGTTTGCACAGGACCTGCTGGATACTGCCAACAGGGATCCTGAGTTCAGAATACTGTGATAACTGGAGATGAGACGTGGGTGTACGGGCACAATCCGGAAACCAAAGCTCAGTCATCACAGTGGAAACACCCAAGGTCCAGAGAAAAATCAAGGTGATGCTGACTCTTTTCTTCGACTACCGAGGTGTTGTGCATTACGAATACGCACCAGAAGGATAAACGGTTACAAAGGGGTACTTTCAGGAAGTCATCCTACGTCTTCATGATGCAGTTCGGCGCAAGAGACCAGATCTGTGGGCCTCGCAAAACTGGCAGCTGCATCATGACAATGCCCCAGCTCATTCGTCGCAGCTGATCCAAGGTTTCTTGGCAAAGAAAGGCATTTTGCTCATTCGCCAGGCTCCCTACTCTCCAGACATGGCTCCTCCTGACTTCTGGTTGTTCCCAAAAATGAAGATGCCACTGAAGGGCTCCCGCTTTGAGAGCCAAGAGGACATCATGCGAAATGCAACGGCGGCGCTGAGAGCCATTCTGGAAGAAGCATTCCAGACGTGCTTCGAATGGTGGAAGGATCACTGGGCTAAGTGTGTGGAGGCACAAGGGACCCACTTCGAAGGGGATTGGCAATTGAACCCCACCAAGTATGTAATTTTTTTTTCCCAGCCTAAGGTCGGATACCTTTTCGACAGACCTCGTATATTCATGCTGCATTTACTGCCATGGGTGGGAAAAGTAGAACATAACAAACAAATCAAAAAAATACTCATTATCTGAATTTCTGCCATTTGAAAGTTTAAGTAATATTTTCATTGTACTCTTAATTAAATATACAGTTTGTCATCATGTAAATATCTTTTTTTTTATCAGTTTTTGTAGGAATGACAAAATAATTAAAACCAGATACTACTACTAGTTTTATACTCTAAACAATTTAAGAATATCATTCTGTAATGACCCTAGAAAACTAATATCAACTTAAAGATTAAAAAGGCATTTTTCAAAAATGTTCTAAGTACCTCCTAACAGTAGATGTGCCTGGCATGCTGTCCTTCCATGTTTGTTACGTGCAACACACTTATATATACCCACATCATATGGCTTGACACTGGTAATAGTTAGCATCGCACTAGCACTGTCCAATGTGGTTATCTTCACACGATTCTCACTGATCAGTAACTCTTCATTTCTGTACCAAGAGAATGTCATTGAAGGAATAGCAACTGCCTGGCAAATGAAGGACACACAATCCCCAATATTTACTATTTTTTCTGTAAGTTTTCTTTTGAAAACAGGTCTGTGACCTGAAACAAAAATGCAAAAAAATTAAAATTAGTAGTAATAAACCATATGGTGGTGCTTGTTATTTTTAAAGACACGTGATTCGCATAAAGTATATTAATTTGTAATGGTAAAACTTCTACAAAATTTGTATCACTATATAGGCTAACACAAAAGAAATTACATCTTTTATACACTGCTGCAGGTCATAAATTATCTGTAGTGCATCCTGGGAAATATCTGTGATAGAATGTCATTAATTAAAACAGTTTTACACACACAAACATTTTTACTTATTAAGGCATATACAATTTCAGATTATTCAGGAAAAACAAGTAGTATATGAATCTATGCTAGTTACCTTTTTTGGGGGGGATTATAAGATTAAATGGTTAAAGAGCATTAAGCTTTGTGAATTTAAGCTATAAATTTTCCAAGACAGATGATTGTTGTTTTTGTTAAACTAGAAAGAATACAGTCTGTCTGCTATAACAACAGACCATATATTGGCAAAGTCTGCAGTAAAATCAAGGGGTCATACATTAAGGATTGCAGGTAAACTTAAGATCTAACATTAGTGTTCCAAGCTGACTGTGGTCTGGTAAAATCTCATAGATATTTAATATAACCTTTTAGAACAACAACAAGAAAAAAAACCAATAACAGAAAAAAGTTTGGAGACAAGTAAAAAAAAATAAAGATTATGGCAGAAATAAATAAAATATCTGAGTTCTTGTTAGATATTTTAACTGTTTTCTTACTCCAGTGTTGAGTAATCAGTGACTATCCACACCCCCTCCCGAACATATAAACATAATGTAAGTAAACAAAAATATTTGAAAACAACCATTATAGAAGGAAGTCAATAGTTCCCTCACCCTAAAAACTATACCCAGTGCTTGCTTATTTGGCTTGAAAACCTAACAATGGCAGGAGCTTACTGACAGTGACAGAATGCAGATTAAATAGTTGTAATTCCTATAAAACAATTCTGAGACAGAGTGATTTTGTGCCTCAAACTGTCAGTGCTTTAAGTGTATTAGTATTCCAAGTAGTTAATAGAAAAAATAATACTTAAAATCACTGTATCCCAGCAGTTAAAAATTGTAGATTATCTATGGAACACAACACAAAATAAAATCAATATAATTGGGGTGTCAATTTGAGCTGAGACTTACGATAAAAATAATATCTATTTAAACCAAGTTTTAAAACCATAAAAGAAAAAAATAGAAGTGAGAAATAAAGCAAGTAAATGATTAACATACAGTGGTGTGCAAAAGTCTTGCATAAAAATAATTTTTCCTATAAATTAGCTCGCATTTTGTCGAAAGCAGTTATCAAATCTTGTTCATTAAAGTATTTCTCTATTACTGTTGTGCATCTATTCCAATAATATCAAGCATATTGTTTCATTGTAAGAAAAGTTATAATTCTTAGAAAATCATTTGCATCAAATCAACATGTGCAAAAGTGTTGCATAAAATCTAGACAGCTATCTAATCAATTCAGAAAGTGATCAGATCTGTCAATAATGAGTAGAATATCTGGAATTCTTGATAACTTGTTCACAACAAGGCACGCTGACAATTGTCACTACTGAACTCCAACCAGGCTTCCTCGATTTTCCGTTTCAAATTTGTTTTATTTTTCGGTTTTTTTGGCACTAATGCTGAGTTTAATCGAGTGCCAAATGTTTTCGATGGGATTGAGATCCGTGAGCTGGCCAGTCATGGAGGGGGATTCACAACTCTGCCATGAAGGCCTTGACACTCCTAGCGATGTGGATGGGGGCGTTGTCCTGCTGATATGGCCGTCAGGGGCATGTGGTCACACACATACGGTTCAACAATGTCCGAAACGATCTTAGCATAGTCATGAGCATTCATTTGACCCTCCAAGTCAGGGTGGTCGAACATACGGCCCTCAGTACCTTAAAAATGTGGCCCGCGAGGTCATACTAAATTTTAAAAAATTTTTCCTTCTTTAAATAAATTTTTACACATTATAACAAAATTATATTTATATGAATTATTTTCGCATATATAGTAATTAATTTCTGTTAATTTTGAAGGTTTTTCACAAACATTTTTCGTATTCATAAATCTCATTTTAATTTGAATTAGTATCAGCTTTGGTGTCATGGCGTCTAATGTATCAAAAAAGCAAAAAATTGACTCTGAACATCGTAAGTTTAATGCAGACTGGACATAAATATTTATGCATCGAGGAAAATGGTATTATTAAATGCCTTGATTGTCATCAAACTATCAGCTGCTCGAAAGAATATAATGTGAGTCGTCATTATAAAACGCATGCTAAAAAATATGACAATGTGATAGGAAAAGCTGCTAGACTGGTGCTTGTGCAACAATTAATCTATAAACTTACAGCACAGAAGAATATTTTTAAGAATTTGAAAATCATAACTGCTACTGCTAGTGCTCAGTATTTGGATGCCTCCTATCGTGTATCTTTATTATTGGCTAAGAAGGGTAAATCCTTTCGTACAGCAGAGATTGTTAAAGAATGTGCTATAGAAATGGCAAAATCACTTGGAGAAATGGAAGTCGCTGATAAATTTAAAAATGTTTCTACCAGAGTTGAAGATATTGACTTACAACTGGAAAAGAAACTGAAAGACAAAATAGCTAATTGTGCATATTGGTCAGCTGCTCTTGATGAAAGTACAGACAACTGTGACATATGTCAACTATCTATTTTTATTAAAATTATTGAATACAATTTTAATGTGACAACTGAACTCAATGTCTGGAAGAACTACAGGAAAAGATATATTTGAATCATTTGACATGGTAGTTGCAAATTTTATAAATGAAGATTTTAAATATGGAAAACTTTCTTCTGTCTGTACTGATGGAGCACCTGCTATGTGTGGCCAGAAAACTGGATTTGTGGGTGAGCTGAGAAAAAACAATATTTTAGTTCCAGTACACCACTGTATAATTCATCAAGAAGCTCTTTGTGCCAAGTCTGCCAGACTGCATCCTGTAATGAAGTCTATCACTAAAATGGTTAATTTTATTTGTGGTGGTGCTCAAGTTTTAACTCACAGAAAATTCAGAAATTTCTTAGAAGAGGTAAATGCTGCTTATCCAGATTTGTCACTTTTCTGTGATGTAAGATGGCTAAGTGCTGGAGATTGTTTGAAGAGGTTCTTTGCATTGAGAAATGAAATTCTTGTTTTCTTTGAAAGTGAAATATCTGCTAACACTACTCAATTTGAGAATGACCTGAAAAATCCAGATTTCATATCTGCATTAGCTGTTTTGACTGACATTACCTCATACCTGAATGTTCTGAACAAACAAATTCAAGGAGAAATCATGATACCTGTTATCTTGTGGGTAAAATTGATGCATTCAAATTGAAGTTGAACAAACTATTCATTCCACAATTAAAGGAAAACAATTTGACACACTTTCCAAGCTGCAAGGAAGTATTTGTTGATAAAGAAACTGACTTAGTGATATTTCTACTGAATTTGAAAAGAGATTTCAGGACTTCCTTAAGATACTGAGCAATCCCTTTACTATAGAACTGGATAAGGCACCTGCTTAACTGCAGTTGGAATTATGTGAGCTGAAAGAAGATCATTTTCTTCTTTCTCAAAACCTTGACAATCCATTAGAATTTTGGAAACTGGTAAATGCAGAATCATATCCTGAACTAAATAACTTTGCACTTCACATGCTTTCAGTGTTTTCTTCAACCTATGTTTGTGAAAGCAGCTTCTCTCTTATGAACCAAATAAAGTCAAAAGAGAGAAATCAGCTAGATGATGAAACACTAACTGACTTAGAAATTGTTTTGTAGAATTAGTTAAAAACAAAAAACCTCAAATTTTGCACTAGCTACTGTAGTAAATAAATTTTTCTATTAGTATAAGTATTAATAAATATCATTTTTAATCAAACTTTTTTGGAGAGTGGCCCTCACTTGCATAAACCCGATCAATAATGGCCCTTTGCTTATTTGAGTTCGACCACCCTGCTCCAAGTGATGCAACGGACCGACACCGGACGATTGAAAACAGCACCAAACCATGGCCGAATCTCCCCCTGCCTGCAAAGTAGGTCGAGTGCAACTAGGATGGTATTTCTCGGACGCTGAACGTACACCCAACCTACTGAGTGGACCCTCAAGAATTTTCTTTCGTTTGAAAACAACATTCAGGACCACTGGGCCACGGTCCAGTGGAGATGGTCACAAGCCCACTGCAGTCACTTTCGACGATTGTCCAGACTGATGAACGGCTTCTGTGCCGATTGCCCGAACAGTCCAATGTGGATCAAACGCCATCTGATGGTGCACGAGGCCAACTGGATCCCATGATGCCTTGATAAGGCAGTCTGGATGTCAGTGGAAGTGAGGAATCGGTCCGAGTTCAACATGCGGGCGATCAGACGATCCTGATGAGCTGTCGTTTTTCACGGTCTTCCAGCTCTGCGTTTCAAAATTAGGCTCCCATCGTTTCAGTGTGCGAGATATCATCGACTGATTGCAACCGATACGATCTGCAATGACCCACTCAGTTTCACCATCTTTCATGCGAACGATTGTGGCCCGCTGTTCAGGAGTCAAATATCGGGCTCTCGGCATCGCTATATTGAACAAAAATGAATCAGAATAGTGGAAAATGACAGTTTTTCATATTTATATTCTGCTATCCTAAAATATATATTCTAATATTTTGTAGTTTATGCAACACTTTTGCACACGTCGATTTTATGCAAATTATTTTATTAATATTTAAATTTTGACTGCAATTACAAAATGGATCTTAGTGTTATAAATCGTTTAAAGACACCATACAATAGTTACTAATTTCTACAAAATAAGAACCCATTTTCTAAGTAGAGTCATTTTTAATGCAAGACTTTTGCGCACCGCTGTACATGCAACACATCCCATAAGAAAGTATTTTTTGACTCAACATTAATATTATTATAGTGAGAAACAGAGACAAATCAGTCAGCAGTTTGAATTAAACAGTGATACTAACCTAATAATTTGGTAAAATCTGAATATTCAATTGGACCGATAAAATTATCCCCAGATGCAAAGTGATTTTGCAGCAATTAAAGTCATAAGAGATTCAATCAGTGAATAAAGATTTTGCTTAAAACTATAATGATATCCTCAGCAAGTGCTGTAGATAAGTTTCATGGATTATTAGAGTAAAAGTAAATAAACTCACAGCATGTAAAATTTTGTAGAATACCAATGGAACTGCACATTAAACATGTGTTGTGAAAACTAGAATGGTTAACATAAATGAAACATTTGGGATGAAAATAAAATAAATAAGTGAATGTTTAAATATTTAATGATTTAGAAGGTTTCTTCCATTTGTCAAAGTTATCTTTTAAAGTTGTGTGAATTAATTATTTATAATACAATTTTATGTTTCTATCTGGAAAAAAAAAATTCTTGCAATGTTGTTTTTGCAACTGGTGTACCTTCTGGGGATTTTCCTAGAACTGGCTTCCTGTCAAAAGCCATTGGTATTTCTCGCTCTCTGGATGTCTCCCTGGAAAATCGTCGTTCCAGCCTGTTTTCACTTGAAAAAGAAAACCTCCTTGCTTCTGCACCAAAATCAGAGAATCTTCGTCTTTCATTTACTGGTTTTTTTCTCAGAATTTCATCAAGATTCAATGAAAAGTTGCTGTGTTCATCTATGCTCTGTCTTCTAGATCCTCTTTGATGCAAGGAATACTCTAAATCTTGCATCAAATTCATCTGTGTGCTTGCACTATGGTGATATAACATACTCCAGTTGTATCTTGTCTCTTCATCCAGATATTCTCCATACTCTTTGGAGTCTGCATAAATAATTTGTCCAGTCATGGGATCAAGCTCAGGCTGAACCACTGGAGTTATGGTTTCACTTTGTTCTAGTTCAGCCAGACTATGCAAATTACAGGTTCTTTTACACGCTGTTGTTTCTCTCTAAAGAAATAGAAAAAAAATAACACAATTTCATAAAGAATGAAATGAAAGAAAATAACTGGAGTAGTGAAGAAAATCTCAAAGTTAATTCGAATACATAATTAAGTTGAGTGCTATAAAAAAAAATTTCAATGAGATTGTACATTTCCAATATCTTAATACATTGTACATATTCTGTATGTAAATACAATAAACACTGAACATTCTCCATCACAAATAATAATTAAAGGTAAAAGACCAACTTTCTGTTAAATGTACTTATTACACACACATTTGAAAAAACTTTGAGTAAAAGCTTCTAAAAAAGTTATTTCATGTCAATATTCTTTTCTTCAGTATTATTAACCCTAAAAAACAATCTTAGAGAAAATACTTATCTACTGATTTTCTTGCTAGGCAGCAAGACTAAAACTGACAATAAAAATCAGATTGTTCCTAAAATCTGAAAAGAAGAATTTTAGCTGCATGAAAAAATTAAGACGTGTCTGCTAGAAGGTTGTTTTTGTATTAACCATTAAACTGAACAGTTAGAGTTTTGTCTTTTTGTTTTATTTTTAACTTCAGCAAAGTTCAAACAACCTGAAAAGAATAGTTCTTTTCATTGAGGAAAGATGAATTTAAGAACAAGCTAGCCTAATGAATACAGTCATTTAAAAATATAGAAATTCTGTTTTAATATATCTTTTTTTTATCTTCAGTGTTGAAAGTTATATATATATAAAATGGCTATTGTATTTTTGTCCAGAAAAATGATATGTGAGTTATTCAGTATAACAAGTATTCCCATCCAAAGAAATCTGTTCACAACCAAACTAATGACGACATCATTTATCATAAAGCATGTTACAGTGAATGAATGCACTGTACAAATTTTACCAAACTCTTAACCAGACTGCTAGCAACATGGTCCATGGTAGTACATCATGTATTAAATATACTCAATTTTTCTCTCATGAAAATAAAAGTAAACAAACAGAAAAGCCAACCTGATTCCTGTCTCTTTTTACAAATGCTCTGTGGTTATCTAAGTTGAGTTTCAATTCTTGACCTGAGACTGATGCTAACTTTATCCATGGGTGAGCAAGACATTCTTTAAGAGACATCCGATCACTGAAACGTCAGAAAATTTTAATGAAAATTATTTTAAAATCATTACAGAAAATTGACATGGTGACAGAGTTTCAGCTGCATATATACAAAAAAATCCCAAAAGTATTGCCTCTAATTTATTTTCACAAAATTCTGTTTTACTAACACCAATGTGGAATTATTGCCAGAATACCTTTAGGTAAAATTGTCTTTGCTATGCAGCCATTAATGAACAGCATTCTTCACGGCAACATCATTTTCAATTTATCCATGCATCCCTTAATTCAAAGTCTCAGGGTGCCAAGTCTGGTCTCTGTGAAGAGCAAGGAACACAGTCCATCTGATTTGTCTAAAGACCTCTGATATTCTGAGGTTTATGTAAGGTTCATGAAATCAATTGAGTACAAATATTAGTGTAACCAAAGTATACAAAACATGATGACTGATACTCTCTCAATTCCTGCGGCATGATGCACTAATCATTGTGGATCAGTTCATCAAGCTTCTATTTGTTATCTTCATTAATAGCTGGTGCCAGTTTCCTATAAGAGGATTATCTTAGAGTGCAGTTTCTTAACTTTTCACACAATTTATACAGCAGCTTACAGTATTTACATTAACATGTGTGCTTGTCATACATATTTATCATGCAACAGCAAATCTCAGTGAAATTTTTTCAACTGTGAGAAAATGAATTATCACTCTGTTTACATGTGTATAAGTGCAAGCCAACATTTTGAATTGCTATAGTGGAAAGCCATTCTTCACATAATAGATAAGAGACATTACTTTTGGGGTATCCCTTGTACTGTACTTGTTTCATTTTGCTTAGTTAAAAGTAAAGAATACATCAGTATCTTTAAAAATATAATGTAATTTTCTTTTCCTTTATTACTAAATTATGCATAGAATCTATAAAAACAAAAAGAGAAAAAGTTCAGTGGCTGTTTCTATACCAATAATATCATGTTGTAAGAAGTCAGTGGGAATCCAAAAATTCTTTTACCTTGGTTCTCCTTTTAATATCTTTGAGACAAAGTCCTTTGCATCAGCAGATATATTTTCAAATTCTTTTGACTCAAACTGCCATTCACAGTAATCAATTCTGGACAAAGTTTCTGTATCTGAACCTCCATAGAATGGAGACAAACCACTCAAGCTAAAAAAACAAACATAATCCTGAAGAACTCTTAATTAAAACTGTTGTTTGCTGCTATTAGTGATATGTGGTATAAAAGAAAATTTGAACTTATGACATGGTTTGGCATATGGTCAGTGTCAGCTACAGATCTAAATTGAACACTACAGATTTTGAACATGTACAATTATTTTATTAGAAAGCCATTATTTAGTTTTTTCCTTTCTTTTTTACACTAATAACCCAAACCTTCATTTTTTTTATTTCACTTTAGAATTAAGTGCATATTTCTAGCCCAAACTCAAAAGTTAATTTTGGCATCAGTACAGATTTTCAAAAATATTTTCCATCATTCTGGGCATACGAGGTCTGTCGAAAAAGTATCTGACTTTATTTTTTCCCCATGGGAAGTAATGACGTTAGGGAGGCAAAAGTGTGCATAGTGGAGCCGCATGCCTTCATGCGCATGCGTGGTTTATGGCGGGCTTGCTGGATGCATCAGTCGCTGTCAGGCAGCCAGCGTGAGAGGTGCTGTACTACTTGCTCGTCACATTTTCATTTCGCCCGTGATGACAGAATGTGTAGAGCAACAATCTTGCATCAAGTTTTGCCAAAAGCTTGGAGATACCCAAGCGGAAACAATTCGCAATATTAAACAGGCTTTTGATGACGATGCCATGGGTGTTACCCAAATAAAAGAATGGTACAACAGGTTCAAAGATGGCCGCACATTGGTGGAGTGTGACCAGCATTCTGGGAGGCCCTCAACAAGCCGCAATGCAGTTGTTATCGAGAAAGTGCAGACCTTGATAATGGATGATCGTCGTTTGACGGTGCGGGAAATTGGTGACGAGGTTGGGATCAGTAAAGATTCTGCACGTGCAATTTTAAAGGAGGATTTGGGCTTGTGCAGAGTGGTAACAAAATTTGTGCCTAAGCTGCTTTCTCAGGAATAACAACAACATCTTGAGGTTGTGCAGGACCTGCTGGATACTGACAACAGGGATCCTGAGTTCCAGAGTACTGTGATAACTGGAGCTGAAATGTGGGTGTACGGGTATGACCTGGAAACCAAAGCTCAGTCATCACAGTGGAAGCAAACAACATCGCCAAGACCCAAAAAAGCACATCATGTCTGGAGCAAAATCAAGGTGATCCTGACTGTTTTCTTTGACTACACACTAGAAGAACAAACAGTTACAAAGGGGTACTATCAGGAAGTCCTCCAATGTCTTTGTTGTTGTAGAGACATAGCGCCCGAGAGTATCCTTAAAGGGACTTCTTGGCTAGCGCTATCACCTCCGCTGGCCTCGAGACAAGTGCCTTGAGCGGCGGAGTCACTTCACCAAAAATTTGTTGGCGGAGGGAGACAAGACCAGGGCACCGCTGTAGCCAGTGGGACACCAGTTGAGGCTCCTCTCCGCAGATGGGGCAGGTAGGGTCGGCTGATTGGTTGACTCTATGTTGATATGTCTGAAGACGAGGGCAGTGACCAGACCGGAGCCAGCTCAGTAGCACTGCGTCCCGCTGGTTGGTCATCGCATTGCTGTCAGTCATCCAATTGTAGTCAGAGTAGACTTCAGCCGATAAGCAGTTTACGGGTGGTGGGTCCGGGATGAGGTGTTGGAGGGCAGCCTTGGCGAACTGGTAGTCGGTAGGTCTGGAAGGGTCTGGTTGGGAGGTAGCAGACTTGGCAGCAGCATCGGCCCATTCATTTCCGGGGATCCACATGATGTGGGTGGGGAAGCAGTGTTGGGAGAGGAGGGACTGGAGGTCTCGGGTGTCGGTGGAATGGTGTAGGAGGGAGAGGGTTAGAGAGCGGCTGGTGCAGATAGTGGCAGTCTCGGCGGGACTGTCAGAGAGAAGCCATAGCAGAGCGAGTCGGAGGGTTGCTTTCTCTTCATTTTTCAGATCTGGAGAGAATGAGGGAGGGATGGGCTGGGTCTCTGCTTGTGATGACCATTGCGGCACCCCTGTTGAGTCGGCCATTGGAGGCAGAGACGTCCGTGTAGATGGTAAGATTGAATGGTGATTGGCAGATGGCCACGAGAGCTGCCTCGCAAAGGGAGGCGGGGGTAGGAGAGGAAGGTGGATTGGTGAGATGGAGATACGCCAATGAGTAGGTCCATAGTCCCATGGGCAGTGTATGGGGTTGGGTAGTGGGGCTCGGATGGAGAAGTTTTCAGGGAGGAATGAGGCAATCGCTTGAGATGTGGAGCGCCAGCTTGGCCGGTGAAGTCTGTGAGGACAGTTGGATGCAAGGGTTTGAAATAGAGGGTGCTCAGGAAGTAGACGTGCAGCTTTTTTGGCAGAGGTTGCAATTAGGATTTTAGAGGTGGTGTGGTAGCTGCGGGTGCCGGCCTCTAGGCAAAGAGCATCTAACGGAGTAGACCGCAATTGCCCAGTTATTATTCGAAGGGCCTTGTTCTGAGCGTGGTCCAGTTGGTCGAGTCAGGAAGCGGAAAGCCAGGGTTGCCATGCTGGGGCTGCATAGTTGAGAAGTGAAAGTTGGAGGGAGCGGTAAACCTTGTGGAGACTTTTTTCGCCAGCCCCAAGTTTGAGATGTTAGGGAGGCCAGGATGTGGCAACGAGCCGCTACCTTGCTGGTAACTGCCTCTGTGTGGGGACTGAAGAAGAGGCTCCGATCTAGGATGACGCCTAGAAATTTGGGTGTGGGGTTGTGTCAGAGAGATGAGTTGCCAAGGGTTATCGTCGGTGACCAATTGGCTTCGTGTGTGTCAGTGGAAAAGAAGCAGACTTCCGATTTCTCGGTGTTCAGGACCAAATTTTTCCTACAGCTCCATTCTGAGACCGCTGTGACGGCCTCTTGGACCGCCTTCTCAGCTTGCTCCTAGATAGGGTGACTGCTGACGATGGCCACGTCATCAGCGTACATGGCAATATCAACCCCGGAAAGTAGCACCTTGTGGAGGTCATTGATGTAAAGAAGGAACAGTATGGGGGGGCGAGGATGGAGCCATGGGGGAATCCCTGTCGGAGGGCAAGGAACTGTCCTAATTGCCCATTTATCTGGACCCGGGCCCACCGGTTGGACAGGAAGTTGAAAATCCAGTGGCCCATCTTTCTCAGTAAGCCCGTAGACAATGAAGTGAAAATGAGCTCCTCTCGCCAGACTTTGTCATAGGCTTGTAGTAGTCCAGAAGAGCGAGGACACTCCGATGGGGATTATTCGCCTGAAAGCCGTCACTGATTTTCTGCGTTATACGCAAGACTTTGTCTTCACAGCATCGCTGTTTGCGAAAGCCAGCCTCTGGATTCGGCTAGGTAGTAGAGACTGTTGTGAACCAGCCTTTCCAGGATGAGACTGACAGGACGAAAGGAGGAAAAATCGGTTGTGGGTTTGCCTGCCTTCTTCAGCGGGAGGATGGCCGCATCTCTCCAAATTTGGGGACATCGACCTGAGTTGAAACTCCTGTTGTAGATTTCAAGGAGTTCTTGGCGTGCCAGTGGGCCAAGAGCGATGAGGAAAGAGGGGGGAATGTCGTCCAAGCCTGGAGCACCACCAGGGTGAAGTTGCTGGATTGCATCGTCTAACTCCCGAAGGGAGAAGTCAGAGCAGCTCTTGTCAACAGCGGTGGGAGACTGGAGCAGTAGTTCCTTGACAAGCTGTCTCTTTGTTCGATCGTCTTTGTCGAGTGATAGGCGATTGACTGCGGCGTAATGGTGCATGAAGGCGATATGCCTTCGTTTGTTGTGATTATGCGACCATTGTGCTGCAAAGGTTCAACAAAGCTACTCTAGTCTGGGCCAGCGCTGAGTGAGCGGATCATGCGCCAGGTTCTGGATGTGTCAGGGCTGTGCTCTAGTTCGGAAAGAAAGTCAGCCCATTTGGACATCTTAGTTTCGCGGGAGAGAGAGAGAGCAGACTGTTGCGCAGGTCTCGGTCCACTCTGCACGGTGATCCACGGTGTGGCGCCGTATGTGATTGCGGCGTTTGATGGCTGCCTTCACTTTGGGTGTCATCCAGCAGTGGGTTCGTACGCCGGATTTGGATTTGCCAACTGTTTTGTGGCCAGTCGACAGCAGAAGGTGAGTAAATTGCCGGACACGAGCATCAAGGGATGAGGTGGGGGAAAGCTAGGCATAGCATCTTTGATTGATTGGGTGAAAAGGGACCAATCGACATTGCGCCTGTTCCACAGGCTCGATGGACCTTAGCCACGTGCTCAAGTCGGCAGCACAGTGTTGTGGTAATTGGGAGATGGTCCGAGCCCAGGTCTTCACCAATGGTCCACTCAGAGCTGTTAGCCCAGGAAGAGTGGGCCAACGAGAGGTCTGGGGAACTAGAACCGCCAGTTCCACGGTTGATTCTAGTGGCTGATCCATCATTTAGAAGGGTTAAGGTTTGGGAGAGGAGAAGATCTTCGATCTCGGAGCCACGACTATCTGCGGGTTGAAAGGGGTCCCACAGTAATGAGTGAGCATTAAAGTCACCGCCAATGAAAGTGTTTGGTTGGAGGGTATGAAGGCTTAGGGAGAGGTGGTCTGGTTGACGAAATGGGGGTATGTACAAGTTGTGAATAAAAGCCCATTTACGGCGGGACAGGCGAACACGGATGGAGGTACATTCCACGGCATTGCCCGAGATGCCTGGGGGTAGTTGTCGGAAGATCAAATCGTCTTTGAACAGAGTCAGGAGATCTCCCTCGCGGTGTCCGTTGGGACGGTCTAGGCAAATTGCATTGCAACCATGGAGGTGTGGAGTAGTATCACACGCTCTGAATTTTGCCTCTTGGATAAGGCAAACATCAATGCGATCAGTGATTAGGCAGGATTCAAGTTCGCCTAGTTTAGTTGACACTCCATCAGCGTTCCTTTGGAGAATGTTCGGGCCTGATGCAGAGGTGGCTCGGAAATTTCAGTGATGGGGGGGTTGATAAGAAGTGAGAGGCCAGAGCAAGAGCTGTGTAAAAGATTGCCACATTGACTGCATCGTAATGGGGTGATGGTATGGCAGCAAGCGAAGCAGGACTTGTGTGTGTGTGGGAAGTATGATGGGGGGCCTGGGTTGGATTTGATATCGCTGGCGATTAGAAGGAGAAGGGAGGCGATTGCCGGTGGGTCGTCTCCCACAGACGAAAAAACAACTGCTTGAGAGGAGTACGGTGAAGTGAGCTCCCTGGCCTGGCCGGGCCGGGCCGAGGGTCCGAGCCTTGGGGGTGATTGTCTGACTGGGCGCATTCGTCCCATTGTCTGGGTTGTCAGGATCGCCGCATAGAGGCTGCATCCTTGATCCTGGACGCCTTTGTGATGCAGTTTGGTGCAAGAGACCAGATCTGTGGGCCTCGCAAAACTGGTAGCTGCATCATGACAACGCCCCGGCTCATTCGTCGCAGCTGATCCAAGGTTTCTTGGTAAAGAAAGGCATTTCACTCATTCGCCAGGCTCCCTACTCTCCAGACATGGCTCCTCCTGACTTCTGGTTGTTCCCAAAAATGAAGATGCCACTGAAAGGCTCCCGCTTTGAGAGCTGAGAGCCATTCCGGAAGAAGCATTCCAGATGTGCTTTGAACAGTGGAAGGATTGCTGGGCTAAGTGTGTGGAGGCACAAGGGGCCTACTTCGAAGGGGATTAGCAATTGAACCCCACCAAGTATGTAATATTTTTTTCCCAGTCTAAGGTCGGGTACGTTTTCGACAGACCTCGTACATGTGAGCGCTTGGAGCACAATTGTTGATCTTCGAAGACTACTACTTTACAAATACTCCGATAGAAAAAATTCTAAGAAGGATAACTATGGTGACTTTGGAAGACATAAAAACAAAGACTGTAGAAAATCACAGATCTTTGAAAATTGTTTACACATCTACACATAATTTACACAAATATCAGACAAAGTAAATCAACTTCTTCCCTAAAATTAAGAAAATAACAAGATGCGGTACTGGCATATATAGTATATAAATAAAATATTATTTCTTCACACTTTTACATTAACAATTACTTATATATATATTGTGTGTTGACTTACAGCAAGTATGTTATGATCCCAACATTCCAGATATCAGTGGCAAATGTAATGGGATCCAGATTAAGAGCTTCTGGTGATGTAAACTCAGGTGTACCATAGTTTAATATGACATCATGACCTGGAGATAAATGTCTGGAGAAACCAAAATCAATGATCTTGATTTCACCTGTGCCTTGAGAACTCATCAGAATGTTAGATGGCTGAAAATATATGAATTCTAGATACAAATTCATTAAAAACCTAGCTACATTTTATCAGTCTTTAGTCTACAGTAGCAGATTATGTACTGTATATATATATATTGTTTTTCTTTTTTTCTAATATTTCAAATCTTAACAAAACAGTTTACCTGCAACTTTGAATGCCATTTTTCCAAGTCAGTATCTCACATCACTTTATGGAATCAGTGAACCTACTCCATATACCACCACCATGATTAGAGAGTACCTGTAAGCTCTTAGATATTCCATTTGTACAAAGTGACCTACACACTGTACATGTGAATTGTTTGCTGCTATCAGTTTTATACTACTTAACAGATGTTCTGCTCGATGAGTCCAGCTTGGAAATATCCCACCTGGGAAAGGCACACCCAGAAAGACATTCATATTAAAATAATAAAACTTCTAGGTTTTCATTTTCTATTGACTAGTGATTTAATTATTTCCACTAACAATTTCTCACTGTATGTGATGGTCATTAAGGAATCAACACAAAAATTTAATTAACTTGAGTTAATCTAAATCTGTATTAAAATGAGTCCATTTTTTAATTGAAATTGTATGAGGTAATATCTGAACTCTAGCAAGGTGTGGAATAAATAGTAGGCTTGCTTAACTAAGATTTGTTTAAATGTGATGCCACCCTGATATCCCACAGAAAATGTAGTTTATCTGTGAACTGATTGCTTGCATAAAAAATTCTGCTTTTTGTTAATTGCAATTAAGTCAAGCTGCAAAACCTCATTACCATATAAGTTGTTTCATGAAATTTCTCACAAGTTCAAGTGAGAAGAAAAGTGAGCATATTAGTGTAGAGTTCTGATATTTGTTATAACACCTAGATATGCAACAGATCAATAGAAGGTGGCACAGAAAACAAAAAGAATCCTTAGGTGTCTTAAGATATAACATGACCGGAAACATTAGTGAAAATACTTCAAACAGCAGGGTAACAAATGTCATGATAATTTAAACAATCTAGAGTAATTATTAATAACTCACTAGCAGATTTAATTCCGTATATGTTGGAGGGAATTATCTGAAGTTCAGCGATGGATATGCTACAAGCTAGTTTTGATTACATATTTACCTCAGACGTCATCAGTCTGACTGCTGTTGACATGGAAACTCTGGATATAAAAGATCTAATGATAAAGAAACCTACTAAAGGTCTGAATATAACAACTAGGAAAAAAAATGCAATTATTGACAGAAAAAGTTGAAACAAATAAATAAATATTTATGCAACCTAAATAACAGGTAAACAAGATAATAATATAAAATTCATTGAATGTCTCCATTTGACTGTCATTGGAGGAAACAGGTTGACAAAAGCATCCAGAAACTGGTAATTGAATGCAGAGATGCTGATGATAAATTAAAATCTTGTAAAAACAGCATCCTCCACCAATGGAAAGCACTGAATCAATTTCTTTGTTAAACAAAAAAGGATGTGTAGTGTCACATGAACTTATGCATAATTTGTTAACAAGTTAATTGATTAGCTAGTAATAAGATGAATGTATAATATAATAAAAAAACCAGTGTTAAAACTATTTATTATAGTGTATAAGCATTCCCATTTTGGTAATCCTGAACCACGAGAACAGAAGCTGATAATGATTCTAATTCAGAAACCAGAACCAAATTAAATGTTCATAAAGCTAGTATATAAAGCCATATAAAATATCATCGGGTACAGCTGCCATCGAAAATATTCACAACTCTATTCCAGCCCCAAGAGAAATGATTATTAAATGTTGAAGATAAAAACATTAAAAACTATCCAAGAGAGTGGAATAAGTAACAGATGTAAATAAGAAGCTATGATGTAGGAATGTTGAAGACATTAATATTAACATTATTAGAATATTTATCTATAACAGCAAATATTTTTTGATAGGAGAAAATGTAGATGAAATGAAATGATACAGAATAGACACAGGTACGAGTTAAATAAAGATTTTGCAGACAGAGGCATTCATGTGCAACACATTCCATAAAATTGGTGAATGAGCAAGAGTTATGTACATAGAAACTCATTCATGAACAACAATTTACTGATTTTCCTAGAAAAATTAAAATACTGGCAAAAGATCATAACTATATACAATGGCCAGTTATACTGAGATGAAAATAAAAAAGCTAATACCTAAATTGATGGGGTTACTGGACACAGTGAGTTACGTTACTATTGTGGAATACATCATGTAAAAAAAACGATAATAGCTACAGATACCAATGAAAAAAGTAGAATAGAATGCAAAAGAATGAGAAAATGAAAGCCAGATCGATAAACACCAAGGAGACGTCAGAAGAATATTAAAACAGTATAATACAGTGCAAAAATATAGTTGAAAAGTAAAATAGCAATAAATATTTTTTAAAAAAATGAACAAAATAGAAAGTAAGTGTGGCAAGAAAGCTGAGCACTGCCAGCTAGCTAGTTTCTAAAAGAGTGGAAAAACTAACAAACTGTTAAACTTCACCATTTATACACATCTGTTAACACAAAGGTATAAAATGTCGTAATCACTATCTAAAATATTTTTATTTGTAAGTAAATTTGAATTCAGTGACACTTAAATTAAACATTTCACGAACTCACCTTTATGTCCAGGTGTATTAAATTTTTTCCATGGAGGAATGTAAGACTTGTCAATAACTGTTGAATAAAGTTAGCCACTTTACCTTCAGTCCATTGGTCAGTGACACTTTCCATAAGTGATAAGCCATTGATGCTGGTTGCTTTATTAAAGTAGGTAATAAAATATTTTTTGCCTTTGTAGCTGCTACTATAGGACCAACTGCACACTAATAACAAAGATTACATAAGTTGAATGTAGAATAAATATACTTCTACAATGTTTTTTGGAACTTTGTAAGTGATTAAAAGTAAAGTTGGGTAAAATTCATAAGCACTGAGTTCTGCTTATTTATAGTTTGTATTTTTTGTAAATCTTAAAAATAAGAATATATTAACATTTTTGTTTCTCTTCCAAGTTTTCCTATAAAGATTCTGCTTTTAGTTCAGTCATCTACAGGCATTGTTACCCAAACACATCTTCCTGTTTTTTTTTTTTGTTCATGACAACAAAGCTCATGCTATTGAAATTATATACAGCAAGCAAAAACAAACAGCCATTATAACTAATAATTAATTGTGAAATGCAGAAGAAAAGGGCACTATTTTAAGTAACAGAAAACCATATACTTTTTGGTAGTAGTAATTATTAAAATAGAAGCAACAGCAATAATAATAAACTGAATTACACTAAATAAATTGTTTTATGAATGGCATTCACCAAATGTTGCTAATAGCCAACCATACATTAGCCAGTTTGACTATTAGATAAGTATAAACACTGACGGCATGTGTTCTGCACCTGACCTGTTAACAGGATGGAAAATGAACATGTCTAACTGGGAAGACTTAATAATGAAGGTGTTTGACCTAACCAGAAGACCAACATCCTTTGAGTCAATAAAATGAATGAAATTAAAGCAAATATCTTTTGACAAAAGAAATTGTAGGTGAAATGAAATTATATAGGATAGAGATAGGCAGGAGTTAAAGATTCTGCAGACAGTCATTCATGTGCAATAATTCATGAAATATATGGATTCAGAACACTTGTGGCAAGAATTGCACAACATGGGATTTGGTAGTTGAGTAATTTGAGATGGCAGACATGAAAGCTAACAAATATATTTAAAATTTATGTAAGGATACAGTTCTAAGATCAACACCAGATGCCTTGGTGTTTCATATGCATCAAAAAGTGAGATAAAATTCTTGTGATTAAGAACTCTCAGGTTGTGAAATTCGTGTTGAAAGAATTTTCGCTCATTGTCGTCTCCAAATGGGATAAATTTTGCTGCAAATTCACGTCCTGTGGATTTCTCAAAGACTCTTTTCACAATTCCATGCCTGCCTCTGAAAAAAGAGATTTGAAAAATGTAATAAGAAAATTATGATATTTGATGCTTATCTTAATTGTGTGTACAGAAACTAACTTTACTTTCTTTGCACATAATTTTATAAAACTTACCTGCCAATTTCTTCCAAGATGTGGTAATAATTTTCAACAGGTGCTTCTTTGAATATCAAATAGCTAAGTGCTGGCATTTCATCTACAAAAAAAAAAAATAACTAAGTATTAGAGACACAGGACATCAGAATTTCAGATTTTATGCAAGTGTTTTGCTGCACAAATGAAATATTGATTTTAATATCTTGGTTAAAACAGCTATATTTTTTGTTTCCTTGTTATTTTCAACAGTTTAATTTCTTTGTGTGCAATGGCAATTTGAAAATTCTATGGTACAAAATTATAAAAATACTTTAGCTGACTGATATAGATCTGTTAACCCTTTCCCCACACAAGACCATCTCTTATGTGCAAAAACCATCTATCAACCAAAGAAAGAAAATATTTGTATTCATCTGTTAAAAGTGATCTATCAAAACACATCAAAGTGTGGGAATGTTAAACATTGTCTGAAGCATGATTGGCTAATTTCTTTGGTATGAGTATTTTGCAAGGCTTAGAAATGATTTTTACGTAAGTCAAGGCTCTAGGTCATTAGTTATTGGAGTCATCCTTTTTAACCTGTACACATCTTTACTGTTTTTAAACCTAGATGTAGCCTTTGCATCAAGGCATTATAAAGCAAAAACTTCATTAAAATTCCAAATATATCTCATTTAATTTTCTGTAAATTCGATCAAATTTTCTTTCCATGCATTTTTAAGCTGAAATAATAGTCAGGCTCACCCATTATGTGCCATTAAGTATATGAACAGGTATATTATTCTGTTGTTTTTCCCTTGATAATCTTTGTAACATTCCTATCATGTAACACCTGCCTGCATTGTGACATGTTGAAAAACAAAAACACTGTAGTAGTAGTCTACTGTATGGCATTGCAAGAGATATAAAATAATAAAAATGGCTTTGGGATGTAACAGAGTGAACAAAAATAAATGTTCATGAATGTACAAGCTATCTGCTTGTTCAATTGGATTTTATTTTAGAGTTAGGCTACTTGATTTTTATTATCTGCTTCAGATATAATGGGAAAATTTACTTAATAAGCTTAGGCCTATTGCAATATTTCTTAATATGGATATGAGTTTTCTGCTCAAAGACTAAAGTCCAGAAACTGAACTCAGTAATGGGGACGTTTTTATTATAGCATATTGTTTGTTGGTATATCTCATATAATTTTATTTTATGGGTCATTTTTATATAAGCAACAAAACTTTAGCTTTAAACATGATTTTACCTTGATTTGTTCAGCTTTCTTATATCTAAGCATAAAATAATATCTACAGTTAATACAATGTGCTATCAAGATTAATCAAGTGTTAAAATAAATCTCACTATGATTTGTCCTACTACCTTTTCTTTAATAATAATGATGATGATAATACACATATTCATTTGTAGCAAGCAAAATATTACTTAGTTAAAATTCTAAAGTTGAGCTACTTTGTTCTATAAATTTTGTTTTTCATTGTTTACTGTATTTTGCTGTTAAACATGTTAAATAAAACTGTAAAGCTTTCAGGTAAATTCTTGTACTGATTTGTTGCTCATTTAGCCATTTTCATGTCCTGGCCAGTGTATATAAACTTCAGTGAACATTGGATGTATTTGTGGGTACTCCACATTGGTCCAAAATGGTGAGACAGACAAAGTAACATGTGACAAAGTCCCATATTTTGAAAGCCTTATTAAGTGAGCAATTTCTTTTATCATACAGTGTAGGAATTGTCTATTAACCTGGCTGTCTGTATCTGTGGATACCCTTTCTGTGAATCAACATTTTCAAATGTTAAATTTGATGTATCACTTTAAAAAATTTTCTATTTTAAAAAATTTATTTGCATTATAACTAATACACACAAATATATATTTTAAATAATTACACTATCTTCTATTTCTTTATTTTCTCATTTTCTTTTGAGGCTCTAAAAGCAAAAGGAGGTTTTTGTTGGAAGGCACCAAATATCTGAGGTCACAATCTCCTTACCTTCAACATCCACTCTTGATATGCAATGAATTTTCCCTGCTACGTTCTCCAGAGTACATTCATATTTACCAGCATAAGCTTCAATGACTTCATAAAAATTCAGTGACCACTTGTGATGAGAATCCTGATGAATATGCATTCGAGAAGAATTTGTTAGTGGACGCCAAGCCTTGCTCCATTTAACCTCTGGATAAGGTATTCCATCTATCTGGCACTCCAATTTGCCACTACTGTGAGCAATTAGTGTTACATCTTTCAATGGTTCTATGAAGGTGGGTGGATCTAAAACAAAACATTTAGCATTAAGTATTGAATACAGAATAATAAGAGACAAAAGCATGCGTCTTCAAAAGATATATTAGAAATGTATTTTTTATTGTAACTAAACAAAGTAGTGGATACATCCATATTACGTTATTAAGCAAGGTAGTACCCAATTAACATGCCAGTACTGGCCAAATGCTGGGCCAATATAGTTCGTGGGTCGGTATTGGCCCAGCATTGGCCCAATGACCTGTGTAACGGTATATCGCCAGCATTGGCCCAATACAGGCATGTTTGTTGGGTAAGCAATAACATCAGTATATTGTAAATAAAAAAAGAAAGGATAAAATCCTTGGTGACTAAAAAAAAAGATGGTAGTAAATAATAACATCCATTTATCATAACTAAAAAAGGAAGAAAGTAATAGCATCTTAATTAGTAAACTAAAAAAAGTAGTACATTAAGTATTAAGTGATAACATCCATATGTTGTAACTAAGCAAAATTGAAAATAAAAGCATCGTCAATTCTAAGTAAACAAAAAAGTGAATAATAACATCCATACATCAGAATTAAATAAACATGCTTGAAAGTGACAGCATCTTAAATTGTAACAAAATGTTAGTAATCCATAAGATCCATACTTTGTATCTAAAGGTGGTAGTAAATGATAAAATCCATGTGATACTATCCATCTTTCATAACTAGACAAGGTAGTAAGTGATAACATCTCATGTTTTAACTAAACATGGTAGCAAAATATCACATACATACATAATAACTAAATATGGTAGTAAATGATTATAGGCATAGATTTTATAAACAACGTATTGTGTGATAACATCTTACATCATAAATAACCACGGTTGCAAGTCGTAACATATTGCAATTAAAAAGAAAAGTAAGTGATAACTAGGGAGACATTTTTTTTCCTTTTTCTGGGAAAATGACATTTTTTAACCACCTCAATAAAAAGTGAGATTTAGACAAAAGAGACTATAAAACAATATACTGGATAAAAATAATAAAACAAAACTAATTGTTTAGTTGGAGTTATAATGGAGAATTGCATATTTGTGAAAGTTTCCCAGGAGAAACTTGTGGTCCTCTAATGATTTGTTCAACAATGAAAAGCATCTGTCCACCGAGTTTAAAGTAGGATGCCATTTTTGTTGTAATGCACATACTTTTGGAGATATTTCAGGTTGGCTCATCATTATTTTTTTGTGTGATATTGTTCTTTAGAAATCAATTTTGCATCCCTGTATTAAATTTTTTTCAATATCTGATCACAATTCCACTATTTTGTATTTTCTTTTTCCCCTACTTTATTACACACGGAATACTCCTGCAATCGCAAACTAATTCTAGCAAATCAGAAACAATACTTGGTTCAAATATACATTTCTAAGCTCTTTCTAGAATTATGCTTCATTTTCAAATAAGCTGACAGTATTAAGCGCTTCTGGAAGGTTTTCAGAATACCACAAAAACTGTACACAGCCAATTTCCCCGTTCAATGACTTGTTTCAGGGAGCAAACCAATTTGCAAGAAAAAAATAGCATTCGTTTTATTGGGATTTGATGTTTACCATTGAGCCAAGACTTTTATAGGTGGCTGTGATTGTCATTCTTTATAATACAGCTGGTTTTAAAACTACTCACCATGTGCGTAAAAGCCTCTTGTCTTTAATCCCTGTGGATCAAACCCTACTAAAGATCAACGCCACCCACTCACTAAGACTAAAAGGATTAAATCTGCACTGCTAATGTGACTCTCGCATACTAAGTTTGCAATTTCTTTTAGCTTATTGAACGAATGCATGAAAATCAGATCCTGCAAAATTCATGTGAACACAAATCCATGAAAAAATAATTCCAGCAACTAAAACACTTTGCGGTATATCAAAAAAACACGCATAATTTGACCAATTTTAAGCCTTACTCCAGTATGGGGAAAAGTAACTCGAATTGGAAGGAGCAACATTTGGAGAACATCAAAGTCAAAAAGTGATGCTGTCTCTTACGAAAAAGATCAGAGACATCAGAAATATTATGGAGCAGTGATGTACTTTTAAAATATTATAGCTTTTCACTTAATCAGATGTTTCATGTTTTTTTTTTCTTCCTTGTAAAACAATATAAATATTATACTCATGAATAAGATTAGTTTTACTTGTGATTTTCATCTAGAAATCATCTTCACATACCAGCCTGGTTAAGTGTCACTGTACAGACATCCTCTCCAAGATCATTATAAATATAGCATTTGTAAATTCCCACATCATCCAAAGACATGTTGTTAATCTCCAAAGTGACCAATCCAGGTGACAGATATGCATTATAACGTTTGCCACAATCGATTTTTTCCTCATTGAAATACCAGTGGACTTTAGGTGGTGGATAAGCTTGGATCTTTAGAGAAATCTTTGCTGTTCTTGCTTCCACACCATATTGAATATCATTGTCTGATGTTAGAAAATATGGTTTACTAGCTGAAAGGAAAAAAAGAAGAATTTTTATAACTCTGAAAATTACACTTTAAAGCTTCTCAAACCAAAAGAGAAACTACACTAGTAGATACAAAACAAACAAACAAATAATTATTAAAATATGTAATTTGACAAATGTAATTATGATTACAAATAATCATGTGTTAAAAATCAGATCTTTCTATTAACCAAGCAAAATAAAAATATCTTAAGTTGTTCAGTATCAAACTACCAACCTGAAGAAGGTACAAAATCTTTTAAAAATCATTGTAATATTTTGTTCTTCATGTATCATCCATTAAAACTATTTTATGCATTCACAACATGCAAAAGCAATCACGTTTAAAAGCTTTTAACCAAAATCTGTTATGGTACTGTAATCATTTTTATCAAATAAAGCAGCTTGTGTCTTCTAAACATTAACTGTGGTTATCCCAGAGCTAAAGTAAAGCTGTTATTCTTGTAGTGTGTCTGTCTCTCACACACACACACGCTACACTGTTTATTTAAAAACATGATGAATACTTTACTTCATATTAAATTCCTAAACCCATGATGACTTACCACTGTTATATCTCTTAGAATAGTACAAAATTATACAACTTTGAATATTTCCCAGCAAGCACAAATGATTTTTACATTTAATATTGTACATTTACCTATGCACTAACCAGCCATCAGATGATACCTTTGATGCAATGTTTTGAACATGAAATCAAAACAATAAAATCAGATATTCTTTAAAAAAATTAAATTTTTATTTACAATTCATCAGAATGGTTAATAAATTTCCTTTCTTTAGACCAACAAAAACTACTGTGTCACATGGCTGCCCAGTAATCAGCTTCATTTATTACAATAGTTTATTTTGAGCACATCTATAGTAATTTGAAAATACTCAACCACTAAGAATTTAATTTTGCAAAACTACTTTTCATAAGTCATTCCCAAACAAATTATTGTGTGTGTTTATTTTATTTTTGATGATGATTAGCTAATTGACCCAACAGATAGCAACATTCAAATGATACATTTGTGTCAGAAAATCAGTTTTAATGCTTACCTGTTTCATCTTCTACCAACTCAAAGTAATCCTCTTCAGACTGATAGTCCAGAGATACACTGGAACCAGCACTTTCTCCTGACAGAGATCGTTGAAGGAGAGTTGGATAATCTGCAGTAAAGAAATATTTATTGTCATGCTAATAAATGACATTATTTTGATAGATAAACAAAAAAATACAAAAATAAGAGTTTTATTACTGCTTTACATTTTAAAAGCTCCAGAGAACTTCAACTTACCTATTTCTCTGTTCAAGTTAGCCTGCAAGGTTGGAACACTTACACCAAATTCATTTTGAGCCCTGACCTGAAAAATGTAATTTCTCTCTGGATTTAAGTTCCGGATTTCATAAGTAGTCTGTGTGAGGCCTTCCACTACAGTGTTCCACACACCTCCAGGCAGATCTCTCATTTCAATCAGGTATGTGATGGAAATTTGCTTCATATAAGACGGTTTTCTTGATTTGTGCCATGACAATACTATGCAATTATTTTCCTCTCTAATTTTGGGGCGGCCACATGGAACTCGTGGTGGAGCTATTGGTAACAAATCGAAAAGTTTTTATTATTATATAAGTTAGAGGAAACATCTGTAAAATTTTTTCAGCATAAATGGTGTCAAACCTTTCTGAATACAAATGGTTTTCGATAACTTTTAAATCTGGACCATAAAGTTTTAATACACAATTAAAAAAAAAGAAAAAAATTAAAACAAACATAATAATGCTAGGAAACAAACAAAAAAAAATAATTAAGAAATAAAGAATCTTCACTAAATAATATGGCAAAATATTTCTAATAAAAACTGATAAATATTAATGCAAATTTTATCCAACTAACCAAATATTTAAAAACAAGAAGTGAAAACTTATCTTTCATTTGTTGAAGATGCTAAATTTAGGGGTGCCAAATACTCATTTGACCTAACCTGACTTATACTAAAAGTAGGAAGTATCTGAATTTCTACTGATTACTTACCTTTAATAGTAATTGAATCTAGAAATGACATTGAAGGTAATAGCAAATTGTCATCTTTTTCAGTTGGAGATGTTTCACTTAAATTAGCTAAAAAAGAGAACAAATTAAATCTTGTTTAAAAGGTGTTATTTTTAAAGTTTTCTTTCTATTTTGAAAAACAGTTTCCTAAATAAAGAATATTTTTAAACCAATAAATAAATTAATAATTTTAGATGAAAGAATACTCATGAATTCAATTGCCTTTTTTTCAAATTTGTGCAAAAACTTTGATTAATAAAAGATGTATTACTTGAGTACTTAGATTGCACATGATTTTGATAATATTTACCTTTTGATCTAAAAAGTGATGCAGTCATTGTTGGTTCACTAACTCCAAATTCATTTTCTGCTTTTACTCGAAAAGAATATTTTTCATCTGACTTCAGATTGGTCACATGGTAAATACTGCTTTTCAGGTCACTGGCCAATGTCTTCCATGCTTTAGCCCACTGTTCTTTGATTTCTACAATGTATGTTATTGGTGAAGGTCTTCCATAAGCTGGGTTTCTTGCATGTAGCCAATTGAGTGTCACTGAATCTACATTGACATTCAGTAATAGGGGTGTATCCAATGGCAATCGTGGTGGAACTACAAAAGTTGTAAAAATGAATTGTGGAGTTAAAAAGCATGATCAGTTAACATGAGTAGACAAGGAACCGTCTCCAATGCTTAATCTACCAACCACAAAAAAATCATGGCATAGTTGTTTTTAATATGGTACAATGTGCTTAATTCTTAGTAATCATATTCTCCAACACCAAAATTCTCTGGCAACATGAATAATGCTCAATGTCTCCACAGACGTTTTTCAAAAAAGACTTTTAGTTATACTAATATTATGCTTTTCATGAATGTTCCAGTATATCTACTCGATTTTCACTACATATTAGGAAGATGCTTATTTAAAACTTGTGTTCATACAGAAATTCACATTAAATAATCTACTTTCTAGAAGATTATATTACATATACATTAAAACCAAGCATTATGATCTAAGACTTACATTTGTACACATTCATGCTTTAGTTAACCTAATATATCATAATCACAAGACTCCATTTTTTTGTAATATATATATATTTACTGTTTTTAAGGAAAAAAACATTAAAACTGTAGATTACCTTTTTTACCTAAGTATTTTCCCCTTTCTTCCTCTCCCACTTTGTCTTGAAAGCTCCTATTAGAGTAATCATTTTCTAAAAGAAAGAATGAGCAAGTAAACAGGATCACTGGCTAATGCAGCATGAAATAAAAGTCTGAGACAACAGCACCTGTTTAGCAAGCAGAAGTCACTGGAAGCGGGTAATGAAACCTCACTTTATCTCACCATATCTGTGGATTACTTTTCAGCTGCTGAAAATCCTTAATAATTTTGAGATACTAATTTCATTGGTGAATGACTTAGAGAGTATTTAAAAACCATTCTGTTGAGTACTAAATAAAACAGTTCCTACCTGTTGTTTGCAAACATCTAAATCTAAAACAGTTTCTTAATCTTATTTCTGTGATCTTTTAAACTTTCATAATTACATTTGTATAAATCCAGCACCTTAAGCATTTTTAAATTCCTGGATAGGACAGTTTCTATTGGAAATAGTTTATGATAACAAAATTCCATGTTTTACTGAATCATAAATAAAAACACAATAACATCTTCACTTATTGTTTACTTTATTTCCACTAAATTGCTTTAGATTTTAACCTTTCGATGCTTCAACTCTCTAGACACTTTTGAAAAAATCCCCTGTTCCACCGTTGGAACTGAGCCACTGGTACTGGGTCTGGGTTTTTTGAGATCTGGGCTGCAGCAGCCACAGAGCTATGACATCATCTGTTAAAACAATTAATGGCGTTTTAAATGTTCAGAGGCGAGATGTAAGTGAAATGATTTTCTGAACATACTTTTTTTCTTCCAAATGTTCAATTAATAAAATATATCAATTTAAAAAATTCAGAACAAAGATTAAAAGCTTTCATTTTTCATTGCAGTGCTACGTACCTGCTGCTCTTTGGACTGTTACTGGCAAAGTGGCCTCACCCTGTCCAAACTCATTGTGTGCTCGGATGCGAAAAGTGTAATCTCTGTCTGGAAGAAGATCAGTGATCTGATGGCGTGTTGTGAGTAGTCCGCTGACCACCATATTCCAGTCACTGGTTGGAGTGAACCTCATTTCAATGGAATATGTAATTGGACCTGGCATTTTAACATGACTAGGTACTTGTGCCTCATTCCATGACAACCAGATACAGTCAGAACCTTCTACAACATAGCTAGGTGGCTCCATGGCCATCCTTGGAGGAACTAAAAAGACAAAATTGTATTGTGCATTTTATATAAGCAGCATTAGATCTAGTAATAATTTTAGCAGTCTTATAATTAGATAAAATAAGAAGTGCCAATATATGCTTGTCATACCATCAAACCAATAAGTAGAGATTGCTAAACCAACCAACTATGGCTAATAAATTCTAGTATGTCCTTCTGCAGTCAATCAACCCCCACAATATTCTTGGCAGATCAGCCTCTTCTGAGAAAGTGGTATACAAACTAGTCTATAAAACATCTATGACAGCTCATTAGGGATTTTGTAAAAAAATGAAACTGCCATTATTTTAGGAATTACAAAACCTACTGAACTAAGCCGTAATTCTAGTAGTGAATTCAGTTGTGTTCCGGTATAAAGGGACTAAAAGGTTTTACATCCCTCGGTTAGCATTTGAATAGTGTACTCATTATTTACTGCGTGATTCTCTTTCTGTAGGGTCCCCCAAAAAACGAGATAGAAAAGAAATTCTTCATTAATTTTCAGACTTTCAAGTCAAGATAGTATTTACCGAACACATTAGTCTTTTGATAATTTCCACACGCGTTTACTAAATTGGTAGCGGGCCTATTGACTGACATGGTAGGAAGTGATGTGGAAGTAAATTTTAATTTATTAATTTGTTTGTTTTTTTTTACACTAAACAAACAACAAATATTGCATTAAGTGTAATCTGTGACATAAAAAGAGACATAAAATATACATTTCAAACAAAAATGAAATGGTATTGTATTATGCTATTTTATTAGATTTTACAAACCAACATAGAAAAATAACTTACTTCTGAAGCATGAAAACCAATTACTATGTTTTAACAAAAACTGTAAGATATCTCCAACGTAGGTAACATAAAACATCAAACTAATAATTCTGAAATAATGGTTGTCTCTCATAATCCATTGAAACAACAAGTAATCAAAGACAAATACAAATAATAATGAAAATAATATAATTGTTGATGTAAAATATATTTAAAAACCTTGGATAGCAGGGGGGGGGTAAAGAAGAACTCTGCGTATTTAGGTTAGGGTGATGGTGAGGAAACAGGAAGAACATAGTTCTACGTTATCTCATTCACAGAGGAAAATAAGCTGAGCTGATTAAAAACTAAAACAATTAGATTTTCTGTTTTTGCTAACCGTCATCTCGATTCTGTGGACTTTGCATAAAAGGCTTCTATCATTCAAGAAACATTTATAGCAAAACAATTTTTAAATGATTAAAAGTGTAGATATTAGCTAATTCCATTGTTTCTTTATGTAAAAACGTTTTTTTATTGACAACATTTTTAATTTTCTGTTACTAAGAAAGATTTATCATCTGTATTGTAAAATGTTTGAATTAGGTGAGAAATTATAGTTTAACTACATAATTCAACCATAAGCTTTTAAAAATTACTTATTTTTTAAATAACTCTATCTATCTAAAGCTTTTGGCCTGTGGACAGTTAATTAAGAAGAAAAAAGTTAATCTTTGAAAGTCAAGCGTCATCAAAAGTCCAAAATAAAAATGAAATTTTCCTCATTCATAGCATTTACTTCTGACCTTATAGAAACTATACAAACATTAATTTTGCCAATAATTACCTATAAAAGTTACTGATAAGACAAGTGTAAAGTATATATATGTGTTAGCAAAGATATGAATACTTAAATTCTTTTCTCAGCAGTTGCCTATTCCTGTTACATGTTTGTCAGAAACAATACATAAAAAAAAACAAAAACTTACTATACTAACAAACTCTGTGTGCTGAATACTATGCATCTTTACCGTGATTTTATATATTGGCAAAATGAATTAGTTTTATCCAAGGATTAGGGTGTTTAAATCATCAAATAAAAATTAATAAAATTTTCATAAGTATATGTGTTTCTTTATTGTAAACTCTTATTTAGTAAGTAATAAGTTGTATATATGCATTGATATGAATTTCACTAATGATGTTTATTACAATGTTGAAGCATTTTGTCTGTCTATTTATTTCTGAATATACAATATATGCATGTTTTTAAAAGTTTGCATCTGTTTTTCACTGGTAATCTGCCTAATCAAACATTGTGTCAATTAATCAGCCAGTTATTGAGCTTCATAACAGCAAATAGAAAACTTTCATTTTTTTAGTCAGAAAAAACTAGAATATTATTCCCTGTGTTTTCCATATTACATTGAGTTTTATCAATGAATCAGTTTATCCAGAGTAACGCATGATGAAGGGCATTGATCTGGCTAAGAAAGGAGTAAAAATGGTTAACCATAGTGGCACCCATTCAATCCACACATGCACAGTCAATAAATATATACATTTTAATACAAGTATCTTTTAAAGGCAATTTCTTGTTGAGGGGATCTTCCCTTCAAACACTCCACCTCCCAAGGCCAAAACATAAAAAGTAATACTGGTTTAAAATACAATTCAAAACTCAATGTATATGACACTTAAGTTTATCAAAAGAAAAAAAATGTTGTACAGGGAAATTAAAATCTTCAAAAGTGTAAATTCAAAGGCCAAAATAGTAAAATCGGTATTGTTCCACAAACAGATTCAAAATTCAACACATTTAGGAAACTTCTAAAAGCTGTCAAAAAATATAATGAAAATTTCCTACCTAAAATCAAAAGCTTAAAGTTAATGTTTTAAAAGTACTGCCAGCCTACAAAAAGGTTCAAAATTGAAAATGATTATGAAAATCTATCAAAGTATAACTTAGTATTTAAAGTCAAAAAATCTTAAATTATGATGCAGAAACATCAACTTTCACCCACTTTCTGGATTGAGGTGGCTTCTTGTTGCCTCATGTATGTCCATCAGTGCTAAAAAGCAATTCATTATCTACGGCAGATTTAAATGCACATAAATGCACTTAGCCTTTTGTAGTAGAGAATATTTCCTTTCCTTTCCATCATAACAAAGGGTCTTTGTCTGGGCAATAGGGTCAAGTTAAGATATGTTTCATTTTTTTTTTTCTATAACAGCAATATATTTTGGTGTGTGTATGTGTGTGTTTTTTAGTTCTCGAAGATCTGCAGTTTGCTTGCCTGGTTCTTTTCCTTTTCCTATTTTTTCACAGCAGTCTCAACATTGGGAACTGTCATTTGATTCAACAGATGAAGTTTGTGGAATGTCTGGATCATCGGATTTTTATTGGAGTCTGTGATTACATGTTTTTTTGTCTTTAATCTTTTACATTTCTTACATAGTCCACTACTTTATAACTTCTGTTTAAAGCATGTGAAACAAGTTATTTTTAGCTGATCCACAGTTGTCAAGATTTCTTCAAAAGTAGTATTAGTGATTGAAGCGTTCTATAACTAACATTGCCAGAAATTGTTGTATTCCTCTAACTAGCACTTTTGTGATTTCATGGTCTGCTGCTTATTCCATGATTGGGCATCTTTGTTCAGAGCGTTTAATATGAACTATTCCAATGGATGTACACATCCTGTAGAAGGGACCTTCATTCCTGAAGGTCACTTAGTTTGGCAACAGGAGAATGTTGGAAATGGCCAACTATCTCTTGATTAATATAAAAGATATTCTTTAATGCTCACTAAATATGGCATCATTATTATATTGTTGTAGAGTAAACGTAAAACAAGATAGCGATGCTAATCTGGCTTGGGGAAGCCTAACAACCATATTAGCAACACTGTCCCTAAGGACCAAATAGACTTTATCTAGTGGTATTTCAACTTTCTTCAAACTAGCCAAAACTTGCTCTCATAAAGATGATAGTATGTGATTCTGGAATTGGAATCACATGTTGTTAGCCAATGATCAATCATACTAAAAATAGTGTTCTAACAGTATTAGCTGTCCAAATTTCTGTTGTCAATGATATGCTTATTGTTTACTCTTATAGCATTTTTAAAAAAATTTTTTATCTGGTATCAATGTTTGACTGAAAAAGTAGCTTTCTAAATCCAATTTATGCTACAAGTGAGTGAGCTTGTAAGTCAGCAGCAGCAGCCAGGCTGTGGCGTTAAGATCTCTGAGATGTATCACAACTTTTTCTTGTCAATGGATTTCACCATAATCATTTGTATCAACAATTATCCTTTATACTGTACATGGTGCCTGGGTTAAGTATTACTGCACTCACAAATCACTCATCTTGCTAATATTTTAAAGGATAATTAATTTAATTAGCAATTCCTGATTAGTCAACACAAATGACATTACTAAAAATGAACGATTAGGCAAGAAAAAGTGGAGAGGCTTTTATATAATGAAAATCACATTTTAATATACCTTACATTGCTATATTTCATAATCAAAACAATTTAAGATCTATTTTTGTTAGATAAATTGCACATATTTAACAATAAAAATTCATTTGCAAAAGAAAATTAAGGAGTGAATATGCCCTGAGTAATTCGCACAAATTCACATAGGTTTTGAGACCTTGATATATTACAACATTCTGCCAATATACTGTTTTGTTGGAAAAATAAAAAAAAACAAATAAAGATACATAGACTTTGAAAAATATTCTTAAAAAAGCTGAAATCACAGATGATCATTGCATGGAGTATTATAGTGCGATGCATTATCATTAGAATATTTTCTTGCGGTATTTTTGGAAAATGAATAAATTTGGACACGACAAGTCTCATGTAAATATCTGTACCAGTGAGAAAGATGGCTGGCCCTTTATATCAATAAACTTCTGGCTTCCAAGTAGGAGCAGCACCAAAATTCTGTTATGAATTCTACTAATCAAGTGAATACTTCAACTGATTAATTGGTAATCATCCCATCTCCAATTCTTTTATCAACAGCTAAAAAAAAAATATTTTAAGTTTGTAAGCTCCATTGAACACTACATTTTCACACCTGTGATGACATCAAATAATAAGCCGCACAGCATCATCACCTGTGAGCTTAACGAACATCTCACAAAATTTGCAAGCTATAAGCATCTTTCTATAACTCATTAAACATTGGGGAGAAAAAAAAGAAAGTAATAATAAATAATAATAATAAAAAAAACAAGGAGCAGCTATGGGTATGTATGTTAAAGTGATCAGGGGATAATGTTCTAGCTGCCAAACCTTACACAAAAAGGAAAATAACTGAAGCACCACCCAGACCAACTTGTTTATATGCTGAAGGTATAAATATGTAATAATTATCCATACCAGAGTCAATGCAACCTATGCCCTTTTCTAAATATGATAGTTTAACATTAATAAATTAATGTCTAAATATTTAATATAATTGTGAGAAAATTAGATTTTTTTAGACTATGAATTTTAAACATAACATAAAATGGTATAAAATAATAGAATTAACAAGATAGTTTACCTTTCATACTCAGCATGTCAGGGTTTGGTTGGGCTGGAATAATGTCATCACTTGATTCTGTTGAATTATACATTTGATATGGAATGGCTAAAAAAAAACAGCAATAGATGTCACAGTTTTACTGTATAACTGCTAAAATAAAACAGTTTAGTTTCTATTGATTTTAATCTTTTATTGACAAAGAATTTTTTTTAATTTTAGAATTTTAATTTATGTTAAATGCATTCATTTCTTTATTTGTTATATATAGAAAGAAATATTAAAAAAATAAGAAGTGAGCGATTAAACATGATATAGTTGTAGCACATTACATTTCATTAAAAATTATCTAATTAATATTCCTAGTGATTTATTTCACATAAAAATAAATACATTTTACATTAATATTTGGAAATGCGTGTGATGAATAATTTATACATAAGGACTTTTAAAATTATTGACCACCCAAAGGCAGCACTGTTAGAAAAGTATATTTGAATACAGTTTATTAATATAAACAGTTTAAATACTATTTATCCTGAAACTGTACTCTATGCATAATTAAATTAAACAGATTTTGTTTCTCACTCAGGAAATAAGAAAAATTTCTTATGATTTATTTCTAAAAAAAACTTACACGATTTACAAATAAAATGTAATGGAAAACAAAGTAGATTCTGTTCATCTGAAACAAAAGTATAATGTGTGTGTGCAAGTAAAAGAAAGAGAAAACCGATTTTTCACACTGAGTCTCCCAGATTGAGAAGAGGCTTAGACTGCTCCTGTAAATCTGCTAGGCAGACAGAGAGAGCTATCTTATTTCAACTTATCTATAGAATGGCACATTGCATCACTCTTACCTTTTGACCTGATCAAGGCTAGTGGCGGGGAGGGTTCTGTAAGCTCACCACTTTTCGTTTGACCCCACACTCGAAAATAATAATCCTGGAAAGGCTTTAACCCTGTGATGTGGTAGTGGCTGAATGATAACCCTCTCACCAGAATTTTCCACTCTTTTGCTGGAGGTTCAAGAATCTCCACAAGATACTGTTCCAAACTGTCATCTTTTTCATATGGAGGAATGTAGACACGATGCCACTGCAAGCCAACTCCATGTATATCATCTGAAGTAATCTGGGGCTGAGCAATGGGGATGGCTGGTTGGACTGCAGTGGAAAGGGAAAAAAAGCAGTGTCAAATTATGTGTACACAGATATCTGCCACTAATGATTAATAATACCTGTTCTGAAATCACAGCAAACAGCCATCTGACTGGTTATCAATATGTATAAATATATTCCTGCTAGGAACAAAATAAGGTGACAACAAACATGGTTTCATGTTTCTCAAGCTGTCCCCCAGCTGACTCTGATCTAAGGGGCAAGAATGTAAGGAATTGTATTAAGGGTCCCAAAAATAGAAAAAGTACAGCATGCTTCAGTACCTATCAATGCAGCTCCCTCATCAGCAGATCAACCCCATGGCCACACAATACATGTTCATTACTATTTGATCATCTGCAACTTCATCATCCATACTCAGAAAAAAGGGCTAAAATCAACTGCGCTAACAATCTAATGTTTTTAACTTAATAAAAAGATGCAAAATAAAGTTATCCCACTTTTAGAAAATTTATTGCTTCATTTCAATTTAAGAATTTCATAAATTTATAAAACCAGTATAAATATATGTAAAAAAAGAAATTCAGAAACCAATTTTTTTCTTTCCAATCTTTTAGAATTTCAAACAATGTTAGACAGACAGTCGTCAAATAAATAAACTAGTATTTTATTAGTATAGTTAAGTGTTTCTTAAATAGAGAGAATATTACAGATTGTTATCTCTAGACATGTATATAATAATATGAAGGGTTATCTTCATAGATTTTCTTTAAAAATATAATGTAATTGCATAACTTTAAAATTCAAATTCTAAAGGTTGAGTTGATTTTCTTCAAGTGTCAAGAAAGAGCACTTCAGCATAAAATAACATCTTTTTCAAAGTATGTCAGATGTACTTATCCTTTAAAATCTTTCTCCCCAATAATCCACAAACAACAAACTGTTCAAATGTTTGACCAGACAGTTTTTAGAACAAATGCTGAAACATCAGAAATGATCTTTAAAGTGCCAGCATAAATCGTACATTATCCCTACAAATTACTATTTTCTTTTCAGCATCTAACCAGCAACACCAACTAAGACCTTCCACCATTACTGACAAAATCTAAAAAGCTATAAGAATGGCACTATTTTGTTTGCTGTGGCAACATTGCTACTATTTGGCTTAAGTTACCAAGAATCGTTATTCCTCTGAGACAAAAAAATCACCATCATACTACCAATACCTCAATAATATTATACTAACAATCACCTAAAGTAGATAAAAAATAACTTCTATGCTACCACTACTACTCTCTAACACCACACCAGTTAGAATTTTATGATACTACCACCTACTCCAATAGCGCTGAGGGTACCAGCTAGTCCTAAAATATCACAGGAAGGAGAAGAGGGCCAAAGAGATGTTCTCAGGATGCCCAGTGAACCTGTTACTCCAGATATAACTTGTTTATAATTATCAGTCTTCTTCAAACACGAGATAAAATCTCTTATTTATGTAAGGAATGACATAACTTTACCTGTGGTATGGCTAAAAATTTGTTTTTTTTTTAAATCCAAGACTGTTTTAACCTTCAATGGGGTCAGGGAATTCATCTAAGCAAAAGTACAACCTTGAGTTTCTCTGGTTCTAAGCTTGGTTTCCTGAACCAATAATAAAACTTTATTTATTTTATTTTATATATTTTTTTACATTTCCTGCATGCTGAATTATTGCCTTTTAAAGAATGCAAGCATGAAAGTAACATTTATTTTAATTAAATTCACAATTTTGCTTTTATAGTTGCAAATTCCAAATAAATTTTAAAAGATCATACATTTCCCTTGCAATCTGGGTAACTAACTGTCCACCCTCACGTATGCTGTCGTTCAACGTAGGAAAAGTGGGCACTAAATACAGCATGATTTTTTATGCTTCCATCAGCTGTCTTGCTGTCCAACTCTTCATAAACGAAGAAGTGATATCAGAATAAGAACCTTGCATTCTGTTTGGTACTACACCCCATCTCTTTACCATCTAGACTGGTTTTCTTCTAACTAAGAATATTAAAGAGCCTTCTATATATGTGTACTGTATAACCTGGTAACCACAAAAGATATTTTAGACAATAAATATGCTAAATAAATATATATTTTTTTAATAATCAAATTCTAAAATTGTGTGGTATTATGCATGTTGAAAAACGAAATGCGCAATCTCCATTGCTTGCAGGGAGCAGCACGTTGTACCTGTGCAGATAACCTTAACGGTACACAGCTTCAGGGTCAGTATTGCACAAATTAAAGAGGTGACTCAAAATCTAAGGAATTTTTCTGTAGAAATTTTCATTCTGTTTAGATATTCAATACATCGTCACATTTGTTTCATGAACATTCTAAAAATATGCTATTCATTTTAAAGAAGATTCTGACGGATACAAATATTACAAGCAACGTGAAAATTTGTCTTTATTAGTCGGTGAAACCTGAGGTGTTGCGTATGTGAGCTTTTCTGTCAGATGTTATGTAATGCAGCAAACGAGTGTCCTTTTCACAGACACACAAGAAAAAAATAACATCAGGGCGTAAGTAAGAACCGTTCTTTCCAGCATCAACTAAATATATTACAAATTATTTTTTTCCTTTAACTTGTTTTTATCCAAATGTAACGATGCCTGAATTCCATTTCTGACCAAACCTTTTCATTTTAAAATTCTCTCACATACTGGTATATAAAGTACACTTAGTTTATTCTGAACTGTACTACAAACACTGGCCAGGTTGAACACTGAGCAACTCCATCCAACTACCATAACTGAACCACGTTTTAAACAAAATTCCAATTCTTAATCAATCAAGATAAACCATCCCTCTCTCTCAGACTAGTAAAAGCAGCTTAAATATAAATGCAGTTTCCATAGCAAACATTTGTTTTTAATGTCACCCTATTCTTAAAAGGAAAAACATTGTAGGCGGGTAATCAGTATTCATGCCTGAGGCTGTTCACATAACGTACTGGAGTAAACTAGATTCTGTCCGAAAGATGTCTTATAATGGAGTTGTAGAAAGTAAAGCAACTGAAGTTGCTAATCTAAATATTCCCAGAATGGTTTTTGCATTTCATTCTATATTCAGCAGAACAGCTGCTGAAAGGCTGAAAATAGAATGGCCTAAGGTGTCACCTTCAACTACCCTGACAAATAAGTGCTAAGAATGCTGCCTACCTAACATTCTACATCATCTCTTGGCAGTCTGGTGAGGTTGCCAAGGAAACAGTTACATGAGAAGCTTGTTGCTTTATTTCTTGCTATACATTAGCATTACTAATAATAATGCTTAGTTTTAGTTTAACACTGCAGTACTAAATACAATAGTCTGATGAAATTGCCAAAATTAAAATTTAAAACAATTTTGTTTAAAAAATTGGTGAAAAATAAGGCAAGTGCATGGAATACAAACAAGGAGTGGAAAGTATCAGAACAAGAATGTTCTCTCAAAATAATAAAACAAAACTTGAGACAAATTAACCCAAATATATGCTGATAACAAAGCACAGAAACACAACACACACACACACACATATATATATATAGATATTGAGAATGAACCAATTTAAAAACTATTGCTTTGTTTAGATAACATTATATAAATTCTAAACAGTTAATAAAAACAAATATGATTTTGATTGTTTATACCCGAGTCAACATATGGAAGGTTTCCAGTACCAAAATCTATATTTAAATAGTGAGCTGACCACCAACAGAAAAACAATCCTATTCAGTAGCTTGAAAATATCGTAAGACAACTCATTAAAGTATCTATTATTATCAATAAAAAGATTTTCTCACTTATTAAAAATATGCACACCATGTAAACTTATGTATGTTGTAGTATGTATATATATATTAGCTAACAAGTCACTAACATTTTAAATGTTTTCTCTTATGCATCACTACTAGAAGTGTGATAGGAAATGATTGAAATAATCCTAAACTTTCTGTGCATTAGAAACATTTGCCTGATTTAATACTTTACTATATCAATGAATCTCAGCATCAAACTACACAAAAAATGTACATTATGAAAATTTATATCACTCAACTTTAAGGCATACTAGTATGCAACAAATACCAAAGATGTTAACACAGAAGATAATTTATAATAGCAATATTTTTTTGTTTTTTATAGCAGTAAACTTTTGAGTATATTACAGAATTAATATATATATATATTTGCTAAAACTAAAATATGAGCTTAGTACATTTGCTGCCTTCTTTTTTTCTCTCATCCTTAAAGGCATTTCTTTTTGCACCATGCAAATGTGATGACTACAGATATTAAGTACATCTATTAGTAACTCTCTTCAATTCAAGAAATTTCTTTTTTTCTGTTTCAAAGCAAAGTGCTTCTTTTTTAGGGTGGTAGAGACAATTCATTTGGACACAATTTCATTGACATCTTTAGAAAAATACCTCATACATGCATAGATATTAAAATGTTGGAGTAGTTCTCCTGATTTGATTGGCTTATTATAGTGAAATTTTTAATTACTTGTTCGTGCCTCGCTTACAATGATTTTTTTTTTTTTTAAATTTCAAATTCTGTGATAAGAAAATCTGTCCGTGTAAGTGTGGGAAATTACCTGAGTCTTTGAGAGTCCCAGTAATCCAAGAGAGGCCTAACAGGTGAAATAATCTATTCACACCAAACGTGGTATTCCTTGTGTTTTGGTCCATACCGACTCCAAGCATAAACCAACCTTACGTGTAGAATCATCCACTTCAGATTGGTTTTCTCAAGTAATCCATCATTTTAAACTATTTTTTAGAAAATACCAAAGATGTGAGAGTTGGTTAAAAGTACAATTTCTAATGTTTTAGTTATTCAAAATGCTTTCATTATAATTTTTATAGCCTTTTGTCACAACCCCCCCCCCACTTTTTTAATAAAAACTCTGCCGACAGCACATTTATGTAGTGAATAATCAAAGCAAACAACAAAAATAACCACACATTTACTAGTATAACTATCAGTAACTCTAATTTCTTGATAATACAACCCCCCCTTTAAACATGAAATAATTTTAAATTTACAGATCAGTTTTCAGGGGGCTGAAACAGCATTTCTAACAGAACATAATTAGTCCACCATATGCCTGCTCTGCAAGCATAAAAAATTCAATACTTTTGAGATTTTGCACAACTTATTACAGATTATTGTTTTGGTTTTTCTGTTCTATAAAGACTGCATTTCTTCATAGTTAATAGCATCTTAATGATGTCCCCCCCCCATTAATCTGATCATAACTGCTCTTAATCCCTCTCTTGATGAAAGAAATCATTAAAAAATACTTTTTGTTAACATATATATATTGAACGTTTTAAATTATACTGGTAACATTGAAAAATAACAGCTTACTAAACAGTGTTCTAAGCAGTTTCAAGTAGACCTGCAGTCAATTTATGGATAAAGGCACAAGTATCCATCCCACTTGCAGGAAAACAGGGTCCTGTCAAAGCCACTAATTTCAAATCTCGAACCACCCTATAGTTACGTGTTTTTTGTTTTTTCCTTTCTTGGGTAACATTTTAAGTAATTGATAGTGGTTTTAAACTATATTTTACTGGTGATGAAGTCCCTTGAGCAACAAGCATCACTAAATCTAAATATCTTTTAAAATCAATAGTAAATTTTAGATAAGTAAAAACATAATGTATACGATAGAATTGTTATAGCAGTAAAAAAGATAAACCATTTCTTTATTATAATGGGATGTAGTCAAGTCTGTAATTTCTATCTTTTCTCAAATGTTCCTCTCTTAACTGTTCATCAGCAGGCTAGTTATGAATTTCAAGAATGGTCTGCATTCATTAAAAATTAGCTGGCATCCATCCACTTTAATGCTGCAGGTTTTTCTTTCTCTGTTGAAGCTATCTTTTCTATAAGAGATTCTTCTGTTTATGTGCAATTCCTTCCATGGCCTCTAAGGGTGGATAAAAACGTCCTAAGAACTTGTCTTGTCAACATGGGCAATGCTCCACACTCATCGGCACCGTCACTGCTCATAAGCAAGCTGCCATCACTACAATACCAGCAATAATAATTCTTCCATTTTTACATTTAAAACCAACTGTGAACATCTTATCACATGCAAAAACACTATCTTTATTTTTTCTGCTATTTTCTACTTATTAAACTACATGTATCTTGTTTTTTTTATTTAAATTAAAAATCATCAGTTATCCAATCTATCAGAAATTTATTATAGATTATCTCATCTCTTTCTCTTTTTTTTGAAAGAAAATCTCAAATACATTTATAAAAAAAATCAGAATTTAAAAAGGAGATATAAAAAATTATAAAATCTAAAATAAACCTTAAATCTTTCATTCTGGCTCAGTTTCTACAAGAATATTATTTTTGCATGAATACCATTCTGACTCAACACTACATTATACGAGGTCTGTAGAAAAAGTATCTGACTTTAGGTTTGGAAAAACAATTATGTACTTGCTGGGGTTCAACTGCTAATCCCCTTCGAAGTGGGCCCCTTGTGCCTCCACACACTTAGCCCAGCGATCCTTCCACCATTCGAAGCACGTCTGGAAAGCTTCTTCCGGAAGGGCTCTCAGCTTCACCGTTGCATTCCACATGATGTCCTCTTGGCTCTCAAAGCGGGAGCCCTTCAGTGGCATCTTCATTTTTGGGAACAACCAGAAGTCAGAAGGAGCCATGTTTGGAGAGTAGGGAGCCTGGCGAATGAGCGAAATGCCTTTCTTTGCCAAGAAACCTTGGATCAGTTGCAACAAATGAGCCGGGGCGTTGTCATGATGCAGCTGCCAGTTTTGCGAGGCCCACAGAGCCGGTCTCTTGTGCTGAACTGCACCACGAAGACGTAGGACTCCCTGACAGGACTCCTTTGTAACTGTTTGTCCTTCTGGTGCATATTCGTGATGCACAACACCTCGGTAGTCGAAGAAAACAGTCAGCATCACCTTGATTTTGCTCCCAACCTGATGTGCTTTTTTGGGCCTTGGCGATGTTGTTTGCTTCCACTGTGATGATTGAGCTTCGGTTTCCAGGGTCGTACCCGTACACCCAGGTCTCATCTCCAGTTATCACGGTATTCTGGAACTCAGGATCCCTGTTGGCAATATCCAGCAGGTCCTGCGCAACCTCAAGATGAAGTTGTTGTTATTCCCGAGAAAGCAGCTTGGGCACAAATTTCGCTGCCACTCTGCGCAAGCCCAAATCCTCCTTTAAAATTGCATGTGCAGAATCTTTACTGATGTCAACCTCGTCACCAATTTCCCGCAGCATCCTCCATTATCAAGGTCTGCACTTTCTCGATAACAACTGCATTGCGGCTTGTTGACGGCCTCCCAGAACACTGGTCACTCTCCACCAATGTGCAGCCACCTTTGAACCTGTTGTACCATTCTTTTATTTGGGTAACACCCATGGCCTTGTCTCCAAAAGCCTGTTGAATTTTGTGAATTGTTTCCACTTGGGTATCTCCAAGCTTTTGGCAAAACTCGATGCAAGATCGTTACTCCACACATTCCGTCATCACGGATGAAATGAAAATGCGACAAGTAAGTAGTACAGCACCTCACACGCTGGCTGCCTGACAGCAACTGGCGCATCCAGCAAGCCCACCAAAAACCACGCATGCTCATGAAGGCATGTGGCTCCACTATGCACACTTTTGCCACCCTGAACGTCATTACTTCCCACGGGGAAAAAATAAAGTCGGATACTTTTTCGACAGACCTTGTATACTGACACACACATAAAATTAGTAAATTCCTGTTAATGCAATCTAAATGTTTAATGTTTATCTTATGTAGCTTCTCAGATGCAACACTATGTAAATGTACAAATGGTACCCTCTAAAAACATTTCAGTCTGCCAAAAATTCCCCAACAAACACTCTTCTTTGTTGAAATAGAGATGATTATAGCATTTTTTTTGGTCTATCTTTACAGAGGGATCTAGGGGAATGGTCTCTCAGGAGATTTTGTAAAAAACAGAGTGAAATAATGCAATTTCTGTATCATAGGCCACAGGATAACTATCTTGAGGTGTTGATATGGGGCTGGAAATTTTATGTTGTGCAGCCAATACAATGGCGTCAACTTTCTATTTGATAAAAAGTGACGTGTGATGAAATAATGGGAGACATAGTTTGATATTATTTGCCTTGTTTTCTAAACAACAGTCAATGCAAGTCATGTAGGTAGTGAGATTTTAAAAAATATTTTATTGTCTCACGATGATGCCCAGTTTAGAAGTCTGCATTTATATATTCATATAGATATAGACAAATGATCTTTAGGTAGGTTAAAAAAATAATCAAAGTTGAAATTCTAGAAAAATTACATCAACCATTAAAATGTAAACAAAGATGGTAAAATCAAATTCTGTAAATAGAGTACAGTTATTATTGTCATTCTACTCATTTAGTCTGTAAAAGCTATCGATATTGAAATAACAAATATTTGATATTATAAGCAGGTGAATTTCACACACAGTAAGCATGGCGCTGTGTGACACAAGTAAGCCAAAAGTTGTGATATATATATAAAAATTATTAATGCGCAAGCGATGCTATTAGCTTTTTTTTTATTTTTTAAGATGCATGCATGCAATCTCTGAAAAAAAGTCAATGCATACTAAAAGTGCAGTTATACAGAATCATGTAGCTGCATCCCATGTTTTGACTTAGATAGAGATGCAGACATCACTGGCTAACGGAACCTGTAGAAGAATAACCCTTAGACTGACACGTTTTTTGACCTGACCGAGTGCATTTGACAAAAAAGATTAGCGTAGTTGTGTGGTGTGTGTGTGTGTTGTGTGTGTGTGTGTGTGTGTACACTTTTGTGAAAAACGAATCAAGCTATTTCAGAAGTTGCAAACAGTTTTTATTATAATTTTTTCCTAGGTTTCTGATAGCTTAAAAAACAGAGAAATCATAACAAACTGATTCTTCAAAACAAAAATCCACTCTGAACACAAGTTATTGTGTTGTTGTTGTTAATCCCTCCTTTTAAAGTCTTATACAAGAAAAACTTGAACAATTAAGTCAAATTTTGTAATTCACATTCAAAATTAGTTATATCATTACTACCGCTGCATCAAATAATTTGTTGGTTATACTGTTGTAAATATTATCTAACTCCTTTATAACTTTAACATGAAAATATAATAATTATACTACCTATACAAGACTTATAAGATTTTTTTTGAATTTGTATACTTAGTTTCAGTTAGTATCTTATTAAATAAAAATCAAATAAAACAGGCCTGACCAGCACACACCCTGATTTTATTGGACACTGATTTTATTACAGTTACACATGTATTTATAATAAATTAATTAACATTCAACACAAAATAAATATCCATTTTCTTTACAAAATAAAGAAAATATTTTACATCATTTCTATCCAGTCATGCAACATGCCTCTAAAGCCAAACAATCTGTGATACAGGTGCCAAACGTAATGCAGTGTGGGAAACACTTCCAAACCAAAATAGGGTTCTCACAGGTTGTTCTTTAAGGTGAACTTATGATAAGATCATTAGAGGCCACAAGAACAGTGAAAACTGCCAAGCTATAGGCAGCAGCAAAAGTCTACTTCACCGGAGTCATCTTTTCACAAGTGGTTCAATTTAAAACCAGATCTTGCAGTTTCTTCTAGTTCCATGTAGTTTTATCAAGAACTAACCAAATATGCATGTTTTAAAATTTAAAGAACCACCATTAGTGTATCCAGTCTCCAGTATTCATCTCAGAAATTTGACACAGGTGTCCAGCAGTACTTATAGTACTAAATATTCCATTAATCTTATCGTTAAATCTTATTACACAAATGCATACTATCTGAGACTATAACCTATCAGATCAAATAAACCTTCAAATATAAATTCAAAATGTTTATTTAATATCCAGTTTGAAATATGCTGAAATTAATTAAAAATACAGGGTTATTTTAATTATTCACAATTAAAATAATTGATAGCTGTCCAGATAAAGAACCAATCTGCATGCTAATTATAATGAAAAACAAAAAGACAACAACAGTATCAGAATGTAGTAACAAAAATTATTATTTAAAAAAATAATCCGTTTCTTCTTTTATTTTGCTTTTTTACATCGGTTTATAAACATTTCTATCTTAAAGTAGAACAAAATAAATTAGATTTTACTAGAAAAATTCAATTGTTTTGTTGGAAAACTGATTTTCTGGTCATTAAATTTATTAATATTATCAAAAAAAAACGTAAACAAATATTACTAGTTTATTGAATCGGTTTTCAACACACGTCTTGAACAACTAATTTAAGATTAATGAGTGATGTTTTTTCAGGTAATTTTTGTAGTATAATTCTAGCCATTGCCTTCATTAAGAAAAAGCCAGCCATCCATGTAGTTGTTCAAACAGTAAGTTCAGTGACACTAGTTTATAGTAGTGTACCATAGAGCAGCTAAATGATGATCTGAACATTATAAGAAGGTATCTAAATTGTGGAGAGTTTCAATGGATAACGAAGCATTGGGTTCAGTGAGAAATAATCATTTAAAAAATGTCAAATGGTAGGTATTTATAATATATTAAGATTCAGTAGGATCCTTTCAAAAATTCAGTTGACTTGGCCAAAAAAAAAATATTAATTAAATTTTGGTATTTATTTACTATTCCTCAAAAAATGAAACAAAGATCATGACTGGAAAAGGGTTAATCCACAGTTAATCACTTTACTGAGCATGAATTGAATGTTTGTCATTTTCTAGCTCTTCACTGTAGCGTACACATTAATTTCTATTCTTTCAATATGATGTGTGTGTATATATATGAAGATTTTTTACTGTTGTTTGGTAAACTTAAAAAGAAAGAACTTCTGTTAAAAGTCTTATGGGTTTTATTTTCATGTGACACTCTTGGAGTTAAGTGATTTTCCACACTGGATGCAGATTCTTTCATCAGAGAATTTTAAATTAAAAAAAAAAGGCTAAAAACATCGGAAGGAGAAAATGCCTTTGGTCAAAAAGGGTTACCGAGGAGAGATATTTGCAGTTTGTACTATGATTTTTTGATTTCACGCTGTGGAAACAAATATATGAGGAAAAAAATTTAAAGAATCTTGGACATATCAATTTTTTTAAAGCAAATATTTATAAAAATTTAATAACTTAAAATTTTTAAATAATGCTGTATGGACTTCTTAAGTCTTACAGATTTCATTTTCAACAGATCTGTATTAAGTATAAAATTTGTTTATATTAAAAGCAATAATTATTTATAAAACCATTTAGCAGAAACAGTTTAATCCATTGTGTTTTTTTATTTTAAAAAATACATACAATTTAGCTGAGGAACAATTAGCACACATTTTTATATATTACTTATACATGAACACATCTACTATAATAAGCTATTGCATACAGTTCACCCAGTACATCGAAAAGATGACTACAGCCCATATTCATTTCATCACTATATACCAGGGAGTTGGAAAGATGTGTAATTCTCACCTGGCCTCCTGTAAAATGGAACAGGTGATGATGGTGCAGTAATGCCGAGTGGATATTCTCCACGAATCCTGAACAAATAATCTTGTGAGGGTCTCAGGCCTGTTATTTCATAGTCTGTATCAGAAATACCCCTGGCAACTTGGGTCCAGTCATATTTTGGAGGCTGCTGCGCTTCAATCATAAAGGTCAAGGGATTATCTCCCCTGTCAAACGGTGGTATTTCGACACGGTGCCATTTCAGTCTCAGTGAGTCCAGTTCAACATCAGTGATTTCTGGTAGCTCCAGGGGTACTCTTGAAATAGCTGGAAAATAGAGTGAGAAAAAATCATTATAAATAAAAAATCTACAGATGCATACCAGTGTTTAATTATACCTCCCTTTTTCTTTTCTTTGCTAAAACTGTTTTAGATTAAGTCTACAGTATGAACAGTGCTGGACTAATAAGAAATTAAAATATTATGTAAACTTCTAACCAGTGATGAGAAATCCGTGAAAACCTTGAACTTTGAAATGATTGAAAAAGGTTATTTTAAATTTAGTACAGTTGGAATTGTTTATAGGAGGTGATACTAACAAACAAACTCCCAATTTGTTAGAGTAAATGCACAAGCAATAATAGATCTCAAGCACAATATCTCCTCACAGACACTAAAAATATTAAAATTTTTTCTGCATATGTTGCTAATTATATTTCAGTGTTTGATCTAACAGATTCAACAGCTTTTTTACAAAACCAGCTGCCAAACTTTCATCTACAAGAATGAGCATCTTGACTCACTTGTTTTCCCGACTGAGAATGTCTGCCATCCTGGATTCAAGTTATTATGCAAGATGCCAATCATTTGCATGCTACTATCATTGCTTCCAGATAATGTTTTAAATAATCTATATAAAGGCTCATTTTCTGCTATTTCTAGAAGATAACCAACCCCATGTTTATCTGCTATTTGTAGAAACTGTAAATTATTTACGCAACGAGTGTATATGAGGATTCATACTGAAATTCTGCTAGTGTTTACTAGAATCATAAAGATTGCAAAACAAAAAAAATATTTGTATGAGTCTGTTTCGAGTTGGTCCTGTGTTGCACTTTTGGTAGAAGTCTTTTAGTCAATTACATTTATCATTTCAGAATAAGAAAATATGTAACGTTTCACAATGAATACAAAGTATTTACTGTGTACTTTTGAACAAAGCATTCCCACGTCTTTATTTGTACTGAAGCCATATCTTAGCACTTGCATAAATGAAATAACTTCCAGATAATGTTTTGAATAATCTCTACCACATACATACATACATTATATATATATATTATAATGCCAGACAACTTTATTTTTTTTTTTATTGTGCTATGGTAAAATCAAAAATCTGCTATTTAACAAAAGGTCATATCTCAACCTTGGTTAGTAAGATATGTAATTTGATGAAGTATAACGTAATCTATAACATAGCAAACTTAAGTTTTTTTTTTTAAATACTGTAAGTTCACTAAAACTGTATATTAAAATTCATTACGTTTCCATAATGTCCAAATGTCACATAATTTCAGCTGTTAAGACTCAGCTGACTTTAACATCTTTTTTGTCCAGTTTTATCAAAGCTTAAATTAATATATTAGTATAAAAATGTATACATTCAAATTCAGGAAAAAAAAAAATCCAAGACAGTAATGATTTTCTTGTGTTTTAGTGTTGCCAACTGGACTCAGTCTGCACGGTTTATGTAATACACTGATCCTGACCATTTCTGGCCAGACTAACTGAAAGTAAGTCATCGCAACAAAAGTTAAATAATGAACTAACAATATTTCAACCTAAACTAAGGCTTAATAGATCTTATACATAAAAATGTGTGCAAACCCAGTGATGCATGGTTTATTACTTGTTACCTGTAATGTGAAATAAAATCACTGGGCTTTATTTCAGGAAAATATTGTGACAGCAACACATTGTAAAATGACTTGAGAAAAAGAAGCATGATCATTTACAGTAATTTTGCAACTTAATGAAGTATGATTAATGTTCACAGTATCACTACATACCTGGTCTCCTGTACAAAGCCACAGGAGGAGAAGGTTCCAGGGTTTCACCCATAGGTGTCTCTGGTCGAACTCTGAAGTGATAGTCTTGATGTGCTTTTAGGCCAGTTATCTTGTACACAGTTTCAGAAAGCCTGTTGACCACAGTTCTCCAATAATAACCTGGCGGTTCACGTACTTCTATGGTGTATCGGAGATGCACGTCCACTGTGTAGGGAGAAATGTACAGCCGTCGCCAGGATAGCCAAACAGAATCAGATTCTATTCCAAAAATTTCTGGTCGCTCAACTGGTACCTTTGGAGCAACTGAAAATAATGAAAAGACAGCTATTACAACTAAAAATATAACTACCGAGCCTGGATCAGTGACTACACACACTGAGCTTGGAAAAACTCTTTTGCTATAATAACTGATGTAGTAATACAACACCATGTATCCCAGATTCCACTGTTTCAAACAAATGTTGCTGAGAAAAACAGAAAGACATTTACTCCATAGGTTTTCTTTTGCTTTAATTTTTGCATCTCGATATGTTCAAAATTGTTTTAAATCAATGTATGTAATAAAAAAACCCAAATTTATTACTTCAGCTTTATTTTTTTAAAAATCACTTTAATAATATGCATTTTTAATAGTAGTTTTTTCCTAATGTGTTGATTTCTGAAGCATCCATAAAAAAAAATATTTACCACTTTTCTATCTGGCCAATCTGACAGAAAACTAATCAACTAGGAATATACTTTTCCTTGCAGCAAATGTTAGAAACTTTACATTTATCCATATCAAATTTCTGTTCAGACACAATGTTATTTTTAGTACATTTGAGAGGAGAGATTTTACTTTAAAAAATAAATAAATAAAATTTAATTTTGAAAATAATTATCTTTAAAAAAAAATAATAAAAAATTTGTTTGTTTATTTATGGGTAGCTGAATGATATACTGGAGATCTGTTTTATTTGTGTAATAACTCATTCCCACTTTATTATGAATACTGATTTATTATAATTTGCTACAAGTGTATATTGATTTACACTGCAGTATACTGAGGAGAAAAAGTACTGTATCTAAAAATATCAGTCTGAGCTGCTACAATGTACAGTATCTGTATCTTAGTGAAATTTTTATTCAAAAACAGTGGTCTTCTTAAAGAATAAATTAAGTTTGTTGGTTTCTATACATATTTTTATCAATTTAATTTGTTTCTTATAACCGAGATGTTTTTAAGAGCTGGTTGACTATTTACAAAACAGTGTATAGTATATTCAATCATTATGAGTAAACTATTAATACTCAAGATATAATAAACCTAAACAGTTCAGTTATTTCAACATTATATAAAATAAAACACAAATTTTATCTAACCATTTTTCATTATTAAGTGATGTAGATAGTAGGCCCATGTGGTTTAATAATAGGAAAAAATGATTAAAAATAAGTTTATTACAGTAATTAGTATATAGCATCAATGAGTGTGGCTCTAATATCGACAGAAAAAAGCAAACAACAACTAAAACTGTGACAACAGCAATAAACAATTAATCTGAATTCATCTTTTCAGAATTAAGTTTCTTTTGATAATTCAATAAAGTATGAACTTTAATTTGAATGAAAAAGATCATTTTTTTCATTTACTGGTAATTTTGGCATGTCTCTTGTGACTGTATTCTAACTAGCTTAGTAGTGATCCAATTGATTTATCTGGAATAAACTATGTATGTAGTAATAAATCCACAAAGACACTTAGTCCAATAGATACATCAGAAACCTGGCAGCCACAATCAATGCGATACTGACAATTTTATTAGGTGTATATATATATTTTTATGAATAAATATTTACATATTTTATACATAAAATTTCATATTTTTTGAAACAGACATAGAAAAATTTGATTTATGACAAATTAAGTTTTTCAGATTTTAAATATAATGTTTGATAATAATAACAACAACAACAATAATAATTTCAGTTTAAATAAGAAAAAACTGCTGCCACCATAGTTTTGGAAACTTCTGCTAAGTTTTTCAAAGTGTGAAGTTGTCTTGTCAGGGAGCTGGTCTAAGAGTGTAGTTTAGCAATTCGTGGTTTGATAGATGACAGTGTGTCCAGGGTTATTAAGCTATGGCAGCATTGTCGTAATCTGATGGTGGACATCAAGTGTTTTTACAGTTTTTAGGTTAAACAAATGGTTAACTAATAAAGAAATGCTATCGATGATTTTCACCGCTCAAATTACTTCTAAAGATGTCTACACACACACAAAAATAATTACCTCGATCTTCATAAAAGGAAACAGGTATGGACGGTTCACTAAGACCTTTAGAACCTTCAGTACGAATCCTGAACAGATAATCCTTTCTTGGTTTTAAACCAGTCACTTGGTAAGATGTAGTTTTAACCCCACCAACCAATCGCTTCCATTCTCTTGAGGGAAGCTCCATACTTTCTATGATGTAAGAGTAATCTTTGCCAGCTGATGGGGATCTTGTTGGTCTCCATGACAATCTCAAACCCCTTTTTTCAATGTCTACAATTTCTGGAGTATCTACAGGTAAGTTCAACACTGAAAATATACAAAGAAAAATTAATTATGCCAAATTTATGTAAATATGCCAAAATTTAGGCAAAACTATTTTTTTTTTTATCTTACTAAAAGAAAAATGGTAAAATTTTCTTTTTCTAAAATAGTGTCTAATTTCCCACAATTTAGGGGGGGGGGGATATCAAAAACTGAAAGAACTTATACAATAGTTATTGTTTTTTCTGTCTGTCTTTCTAAACACATGCAAAATATGATATTTAATTCTAACCAGGTATCCGAGGCACTCTGACAGATGAAGATGGTTCACTGACAGCAAAAGGAGATGCTGCTTTTACTCTGAATAGATAGTCCCTGTCTGAATGTAGTCCTGTCACATGATAAGATCTGTGTGGTATTCTAGATACAAGAGGACGCCAGACACTCCCTGGTGGTTCCTGAACATAAATGCTATAAGTCAGGGGAAAAGCATCTTGCAAGTATGGTGGTAAGATAGCTGGGCGCCATGACAGCCGAAGAGAGCCTGCTCGAACATCAGATACTAGTGGTTCTTCATTATGCATTATAGGAGGCACTGCAAAGAAAAAAATCACTTAAATTCAATAAAATATTAATAATAAATGGAGAGACAAAAATTGTTTCTATTAAGAATGTGTGAATCTTTACACCCTGCTTTAAATGTACTACATGAAATAGATGTTACATTTGTAACAACCTGTTTGATTATTTGGTATATAGGAATCTGTTTTCAATTAGCTAGCATCACTGAGGTAATACCAAAATGATGATCACAAGTAAAATGATTACATACCTGAGCGTTTTTTCAACACTATGGAACTACTAGGTTCACTCAATCCATAATCATTTTCTGCTCTAACACGGAAGGCATACTCATTATTGGGATGAAGGTTGGTGAGTCTGAATGATGTATTTGGTATGCCTCGAGCTGCTGTAACCCACTGACCATTTGGCAATTCCTGTAATTCAATTCTGTAGCTTGGTGGTGCATAATCAGTGATACGTGATGGTATTTCTGCTGCTCTCCATGACAGTGTAATGCAGTCATGTTTGATGTCAATAATATATGGCTGTTCCTTTGTCATTCTAGGTGGTCCTACAACATAAACGAAGTGTCATTAAAATGCAAAATAAAAAATATATTCTGCTTCATTAGTTGCAATGCCCTTTCTCATTATAAAATGAGAATAATAACTGCATACATAAACTGGCCACAATATTGGAGAATTTAAACAACACAAGAGCAAAGTAACTATGTTATAGTGTTTACTAGGGTGATGGTACTGAGATATGTAGAAGTTTACTAACAAACAAAGCCAACAAAAACAAAAGAACTATGGGCAATCAACACAGTGACCAACATTTAAAAAAAGACAGAATGGAAAAAATGGCGAACAAAACTCCAGTTTTAAGTGGTTCCTCATAAACTGAGCTAAGGATGTGCTAGACCGCCAGATATTCCATCTACAATGTTCTGACAAGGCCGGTCTAGTTAACTCATTTTTTTGTAAATCTACACCTTGTTAGATATAATCAATCTTTTTGGCTTACATAATAAATTTGATTTTGTTGCTTTGCTTAATCATTTATAAGGGGTATTTTGTGCATTTTGATTTAGTCTTTCATCTTCCCTGGGTTATCTGATTTTGTTGCCTGCTGTACTTACATTATATTTTATAAACCAGTGAAAATGAAGCATTGAAAAGCATTTGTTGATTTCCACACACTTAAGCACCTTAATAGTTTTAAAAGCCTCAGCTTCTGGATTCTGGAGAGTGTCAGCTTGAGTTTTGTGGTTTAGTACAAGTAACGTGTGTTTGGGAGTCTAAATTTAAAAGAAACAAAACATTTTGCATTGGAAAATCTTTTAAATAGCAACTAAAACTCTGATAATTATTAATAATTTTAACTATGCATTATTACAAACTTGCAAAGTTTACATGTACCCCCTTTTTTAAATAAGTTCATCAATGCTATCACTAGTTTTCTGCAAGTAATATCCAGTCCATACCTATTTTTCACTTAGATTACTGCATATAAAATTATTACCTTCAGAATTTTCAGTTAAATATTTAACTAGTAGAAAAGATCCTTTTTTTTCTTTCTTCCACTAAATAAATCAGTGTTTGTAAACAACAGTATAGTATGGGCGGGTAACTCCTACTTAGCATATTTACTGTTAAAAACGACTCTACTACACAAAGTACTGAAAATTACCACATATTTCATGTTTTTTTTTTACTGATCCGATACACTATATTAATGTTAATAATAACTGAACTGACAGCGAGTTCTGGTAGGCTGTACCCAGACCAATGAGCTTCTACTTCTGCATCATACCATTAAATACAACTATCCATAACTTTGAAAGATATTAAATTTAAAAAAATATATTACAAACCTGCACGTCTTGCTAAATACACAGGAATTGTTGGTTCGCTAAAATCAGGACCAATATTTGCTCTGATGCGGAAAATATAATCCTTTTCTGGCTTCAGCCCAGTGAGCCTGTATGAAGGTGAAGTGATTTTGCTGGCAACAGGCAACCAGTCATCAGAGGGAGGTTCACAAGCCTCAATAGTGTATCTCAGGCTGTCAAAATTGCTTCCCAGCGAACTCGGGATGGTCCCAGGTTTCCATGAGAATAAAGCAGAGTTGGGCTTTATGTCGGAGATCACTGGTTCGTGCAGCGGTATTACTGGAACTAAAAAATATTGTTAGTTAATATACAGTTTACTTGTTTAAATTGTTAGAAAAAATAAATAGGGTTGTAATTATAAATTAAATTTGTTGAGCATCAAAATCTCTCTCTACTTCTCCTCAAAATCATGTTATTTAAAACTTTTTTGAAGAATAAATTATATCATTACACCATTCTGCTAACTTAGGCAACCCAGGACAACAACCAATTTTTACTGAGGTAAAAGTATGTGTCTTAGACTAATTCGAGTATGCTGAAGTCAGAATTAACCTGATACATGAAGATTTTTAGTTACAGAAATAAATGGAAATCTAATGTTAAATATTTTGAGTGTTCTTTTTAGTACTGTGTACACACAGCAGGTTACATGGGAGAACCACGTGGTTGCCTGCTAACATGTACACACGTGCTTCTTGTGCTTGTGGAATAGCTTGGATGATGCAAATCACTATAAGACCAAAGAATGGCCATCAAGAACAGACCATACTCCAGGAAAATTAAATGTGCAAACATGTGCCACTGGTATGTCCGCAAAGAATATTTCTTCCACCATGGCACATAAAGATTGGTCTAATGAAGAGCTTTGTAAAGGCAATGAGTATTGAAGGTGCGAGATTTCTTTGTCTGAAAGAAAAATTTGGAGTGATTTTGACTGATGCCAGGTTGAAGGCTGGAATATTTGTCAGAGCACAAATTCGTGATTAATTTTCCAATCCAGTCTTCCAGTCGAGGCTTAACCCACTGGAGCTGGCTGCATGGGAGGCTTTCAAACTGGTAGTCCACAATTTCCTTGGGAACCACAGGGCAAACAACTATGCCGAGTTGGTTCAAGACACGATAAAAGCCTTTGAAGAAATGGGTTGCCGTATGTCACTGAAGTTGCATTTTCTTCATTCACACTTGGATTTCTTCCGACGGTGAGAGGTTCCACCAACACACAAAGTAATGGAGACCCGCTTTCAGGGGAAAATCAACTCCAACATGATGGGGGAACTATTGTTGGCTTCTTCAAGGACAAACCACTGCTAATCACAAGCGTAAAATCAAGTACTTGAAGCATTTCTAAACAGTTAATGTATACTTTATACAATGTGTTTATAATGGGAAATGAATTTAATTTTTTTGCAATTTTTCGATGTCTTGATTTATTAATAAACAAAGACTAAAAATGACATTTTTCTGCACCTAACAAATCCTGATGTGCTGGGTCAATTCTGACTTCAGATTTGGAATCAGCTGCTTGATTTGATAAAGGGCACTTACATATACCTCAGTAGCAGATGAAAAGTTATTTTTTGTTGTACAGTGTATTCAAAGTTTCTTAGCTATCTGGATAAGTATGGCAATATTTAAAAAAAAAAAAAAAAAGCCACCCACACAGTGGGTGCTTATGAAGAATTTGCCTTGAATGTTACAAGTAAATGTACTGCAGGTGTATAACAGCTCAATGCAGTACAAAGTTAGTGGGTATATACTCTATTATATACTAACAATGAAAAGTTAGTAAAGATTTAAAACACACATATTGCTTGGGTTTTTAATGAGAACTTATTATTATTATTATAAAAACTTATTAGTAATTCTACTTAGTATCTGCCATCAAATGTAGTTGCTGAAAATCTGAAGAATTTTAAACACTCAGTGCCTTGTCAATGATGGAATTAATATTTTTCCAATAAGCACAATTTCTATTTTATTTTAAATGTTGCAAAATATAATCTTCCTATGAAGCACATTTAATAATACACTAATAAAATAGTTTTAAATTTTAATTCTGGCATGGAAACCCAAAGCAAACAAGGAAAACAACAAAAAAGGTTATGTTGATTACTGTTTATATCTAACCTGGGCGTCTCTGTAGCACCACAGGAAAAGTTGGCTCACTCATGCCATACTCAGTTTGAGCCTGCACTCTGAACTTGTAGTCTCTGTCAGGTTTTAGTCCAACAACTTGGTAGGTTGTATGAGGAATTCTGCTTGCTATTGTTTTGTAATCAGTACTGGGCATCTCTCTCATAAACACATTGTAGCTCACCGGAGTCTTTGACCTGAGATACGAGGGTAGCTCGGCCGGCTTCCAGGAAAGCCGCAGAGAGTCTGAACCAACTGGAGTAATCAGTAAATCTGTTTGTGGAAGTCTGGGTGGCACTAAAATAAGTTTTAATTAACATTTAAAGTATTTTAATTATAAAATAAAGTGTACAAGATCTAGAAGCATTCTTTTTTAAAAATATCAGATGAGTAATTAAATATTGTGTCAAAGGGTAAATATAATTTTTTTTACAAACAGTAGTCAATGTTAAAATTAAAATGCTGAGTCAGGTGGTAATAATGTCTCTCCTATGAATTTTCAGATGCATATTAAAAGGTCATTTTAATAGAAAAAATATGTATCACAACTTTTTAGTTCATTTTCTACGGGGGGAGATCAAAATATTTGGTACTGAAAGGAAGTTGAGAAGTAGAAATATTTAATGTCTGTCTTCCAAATAATGTAAACGTAGTGCAAAGCTCACCGACATATACAAATATTTACCAGGTGCATGGACTTGTTAGCAAAAGAATAATCTGAAAAGATGTTTCATTTTAGAATAATTTTTCAACTGAAGTTTCACAATAGAAAGGAATATTGTAACTATACGAAGAACAGGTAAATTTGGTGTTAAAAGCACAGTAGCCAGTTAAGACCAAGAAAGGAAGGATTGCTTGTTGTTGCACAACCCAAGAATTAAAAAAAAAAATAAAAACATGGCATAATTAGAAGACATTTACCATAAATCTTCCTGAAAGAGGTTTCTACTAAAATGCATCCAGGAGCTGAAGTTATGGAAAATGATGAACAGCAATTATCAGATAAAATTAATGTGTCTTTAAGTGTAAAAGAGAATTGGGCAGAAAAGAACTGTCAACAAGAAAAATTATTGTGAAAGCTAAACACGAGGAGATTTGACAAAGCAGGAAAATGACTGACACTATTTGGCAGTGTATCGTTTGGTATAACCACTGCTACTTAGAATGGCAAAAATCATTGTAAATATTAGGTTATATAGTATAACAAAAAAAGATATTAAAAGTTGTAGGCAGACTAATTATCCTCATCCACACCAAAAGCATGTAAAGGCAGTAATTAACATCAATTTACTATGCACAAGAATTAGTTACTAAGAAATCAAACTGACACAGTACATACGTGAAAGGAGGTTGCAAGAACAGGAAAAAACCATGATGTAAATGGTTCATGAAGATTGATCCAGCGAAAAACAATTCAACTGGACAGAACATTTTGCTTCAAATATAAGGAGAGCTTTAAGAGTTTTAAATTTCAAAAAAAGAAGGAAAAAGGCTCTATTTCAATTGCACAGGTAAAACTGAGTTCGTGGTATGCACAGTTATTAAAAGTTGTCAAAGCTGCTAGCAGCAGGATGTTGATTTCAGAGAAAATGATAACAGTAATTGTCTGATAGAGTGATTCAAAGAACATGTGCAAAAAAAGATGAGGAAAATCATCGTCTATTCAACATAACAGGAATGGTACTCGGGATACAGATTTCTTGTACTCATTGATAATGAAAAATGTAATGATAAATAAAAATACAAAATTCAGTAAAATAAGAGTTTAAAACAAACAAATGTTTAACACTATCATACCTCTTATAACAGTCAAGATGCATTCTTGAGCTCTCATTGAGCAATTAATTCATTAAAAGAGGTCATTTTAACAGATTGTCTATGAAGATGCATTCCATTTCTTACCATACAAATGGTAACAGTAATGGCTCTGCAAATGTTATTATGGTGTTTTATAGGTAAAATGAAGATGTTGTTAACATAAATGACAATATGAAACTAAATTTATTCAACACTCACCAATTAATTTTGCTGGAGCTTGCTGTGTTTTTTACCACCCTCTTTTCTGGTAGATGGAGATGAGGAGGAGGAGCTACTGCTAGGAAGATGGACCAGGTTGTGGTCCATCCTACTGTGAAGCTTCACGTTTTTTTCACAAAGACAACATCAAATGTTGGCTCTCTAGCTTTCTGTTTCTTGTTGTGATGCATCTCTTCATGAGGGTAAAACTGTTCAACAAAATTCTTTTCACTCCTCTTTGCACCATTTTAGAGTAATTCTAGGGCTCACACAACACCTTGTAGGGATAGAGGAAGTTAAGCCAAGCAATTGACCCACATTTGCCTGATGCTCACCTGCCTCAACCCTTCCTGCCATTTTCCAGATATGATGGGCCTAAAATTTTCACTAAACACATGTAGGAGGTTGTGATAAAAATGGTACTGAGACAGAACCAATATGAATTCTCACAGGCTGTACATGATTGGCTTAGAGGATGTAAACAAATAACTGAGACGGTGGCAGACATGTTTGTTGCATCTTTTTCTTTTATGTTTGATGGATTTTTTTTTTTGAATATTATGTTTTATTAAATGAATAATTTTCACATCCTAAGTAAAAATACATTGAATGAAGCTGTTATAAGAGGTAAGATAGTATTAAAAAGTTGGAGATAATAAAGGGAAAAAACATAAATAGTTTAAAAAGAACATAAAATTTATTTATCTTAAATAAACTCAACAGTTATCTCAAATTGGCCATTAAAAAGATTCTATGGTACACACATAAAAAATAAAGTTATTCTAAGCACAAGCTTTCAAACACTTCTGGCACATTTTAGCAATAAAGAATCAACTTAAATATGGAAATATATACATTTGGTTTAGAATATAGTAGATGTGTCTGAAATGAACACTATATACCTTCTAGTAAATAGATATTGTATCCAAAGCCAAGATGGCACTATGATTTTCTACACAATATATATAAAAAGTAATAGCAATCTTACCTGGAGTTCGGTAAAGTCCAACAGGTGGAATAGGATCTGTGAGTCCACTTGGTGTATTAGCACGAGCACGGAAGTAATATTCCTTTGTTGGCAGCAGCCCTGTCACATTGAAGCTGGTTCCAGTAATTCCACGTGCCAATTCTCTCCATTGTAAGTTTGGTGGTTCTTGTACCTCAATTACAAAATCCAATATCTCATCGTCTGCATTACGAGAAGGAAATTTTATTTGTTTCCAGCTTAGTTTTACAGATTCTGGTGAAACTTCACTGATATCAAAATCAGTGATGGGTGGTCTCCGGAGAACTGAAATTTGATATATAACACAATTACAATCCATTTGTGAAAACACTAATCGGAAAATGTAGTAATTTTTAGTACTTTTTAGATTTAAAATTCATCAAGTTTAAACAAAAAAAAAAGTCTGTAAATATCATACTTGAGAACCTGTATATGAAGTTTTTAACATGTATTTTAAAAATTATTTAAAGCTAACCTATCTGTTGCCGAGACAGAACAGCATCTAAATTTGCAAATGATTACTGACCCAACTTGTGATAACTGAACCCCAAAAGAAAATCATTTATGCAAGGTACTAGTTGTACATCTCTAAATGATACAAATAACCTGGCCCAAAGCATGTCATTACAACATGAATGGCAGGAGCCATTTTTTTTTGGCTTGTGGTGGCCAAATGTTTATTAAAGATTTTGTCACTTGAATAGGCAAAACAACAAAGTTATGCTTTAGTTTGGATGTCAGCTACCTCGCAGCAAACCTTTCATGGCTCTAAAACACTGTTACCATTAGTCGTATGAGGAACAGATTGGCTAAATCCGACTCTGAACATGCTTATACAGATTTCACCAGTTAGAAAGCCATAAAATTATTCAAAAATAATTTTTCTTGCTAGTTTAGTAAATTAACTTTTTATTATTTTTTGCCAGATTTGCTAAGTTGAGAGTCTGAAGCAATGCTGATACTTCTTATAGGTTCTCCTGTAATTGCTTATGCTACAAATTTTTAATAGAAAAATAAAGCAACAAATTGTTTATTAATTTAAGCTAGGACAACAAATATAACCCTAAAAACAAACACATACGATGTTAGAAAAATTAAATGACTTTTGAAAACATTAGAATTCTAAAGCAAATCATGTAATAATATAGTAAGTGTTTAGACAGTTGGAATAGATTAAAGATATTACTATCTGAACACAAAATTAATGCTCCTATATTTCTTTTTGGGAGCGTAACTTTGATCTATTCTTCTGTTCTTAAATACAGTAATACTCAGAACCTAATAAAATGAATTTCAGTAGTCCTTCCAACTATTGTTTTAGGTATGTTAACTAACATACCATACATGTGTTGGCATATGCTTCATTGCCTGTACAGTTATCATCACAAACCTTGTTTTCTGTATAAAGGAGCTGGTGCAGAAGGTCGGCTGACTCCAAACTCACTCAGTGCTCTAATGCGGAATAGGTAGTCTTTTCTTGGGCTGAGATCAGTCAGACGGTAACTAGTGGTAGGCACCCCACTCACAACAGGATGCCAGTCACTGCGAGGGGGCTCTTGAGCCTCGATCAGAAACAATAATGGTTCATCTCTCTTATCAAAAGGTGGAATATGAACTCTCTCCCACGAAAGTCTAGCAGAACTTGGCTCTTCAAAGTCATCTATTTGTAAACTGTCAGCTGGAGGTCTCAGTTGTGCTAAAAAGTTTTAAAATTGCTATTTTAGTGGTTCCTTCAAATTGAATTTTAATGCTTACTTTTAAAACCTATTTATTTCCCTGATTTTTATATTTAAATGTCTAATCTGATGTTTGCAATAGTTCATATAAAAATAATAACCTGAATAATAAGTATGTTATACAAGTTCCACTTAAAGTTCTAGTTTTACTAAAAATTTTCTGATTTATGAGCTGTTTTGTTTAAATGCTGCATGATACTCCATCATTCACCTATAATTAGGTAGTATCACCACCATGCCAACTATCCAACAATCAAATATTATTTAAATATTATTCAAATTCTCTACTAGAACATACTGCCTATTTCTAACTATCACCAGATCAAATTTCTAAATAGCACCTCAATTGCAACCGGGAAAATTTCACATTGTAGAAGTCTTGAAATAGATTGCTGCTTAAAAATATAACCAACCAACCAAGCAAAAGATCAATGAGATGAGTGGTATCAGTAGAGGAAAGTCCTACAAACTGCACATGACACTGAAATCTTAGAAGCAACACAACACTTTTATTCAAATCCATGTTTAATTTTTACTAAAGCTATTTTGAATCGCTTTAAAGGGAAATCCACAAAGAATAGGATTTAAAAATATATATATAAACCAAGCATTGGCCAGCAGAAATCAAAGTTGATGACGATAGCAATGTGTTATTGTTATCCACACCATAAACTTACCTAGCGTTCTATATAAAGACACTGGCGGAGAGGGTTCACTGAGACCTTCAGGAAGTTGTGCTCTGATTCGAAAATGGTAATCTTGCGCCAGTCTTAGCCCAGAAATGAGATGTGTGGTGGATGGGATGTTAGAAGCCACTTCTTTCCACTTGTGGCTTAGAGGCTCTTGCATCTCAATGAAATATGTCAATGGCTCATCGCCAATCTTGTGTGGGGGAATGTTTACTCTGTTCCAGCGAAGCCGGACAGACTCTGGACTAATGTCCGAAATCTCTGGCTGCTCAACTGGTATTCCAGGATATGCTTTAAAAATAAAAAAAGGTTCAATTAAACTATAACTTTAAAGTGGAATGATACCTGATACTTACAGACCTCAAAGTTTTCACTTCACATTCCAATTCTGACATGCTATAGAGCAGTTTGTAAAGATGTGCATTTTGACATGCAGAGATTCAAAACAGCAAATAGTTAATAAAGCAAAAATATAATTACAGAAACTTCACCACCAAACATAACTAAAGTATCCATTAGACAGGGAAATTTAGTAAAATAAAATTTTTTGTTCACTGTATAACAGTGATATAATGGTGTTTGTTTAAATAAATAGGAGTACAGGGAAAAACAGCAGTTTTAAAGTTTCATTAATATAACGTTATACATAAATATTAAAATCCACTACGACTAAGTCAGACCAGGATATCTGAGTTGCTATGAGCTGCTGCTAGTTGTTTAGCACTTATAAAAACGTTTCGCAGAGAAGAAAGGAATTTACTTCAATATGGTTGGGAAAAAGGAAACTGGTCCAATTTTATTATTTCACTTTTATTTATTGACTGGCTGTCAGAAAGGTAGTAAGCTGTTGTATTTACCATGCTCACTGAGTTGTTAATAAACTGCATAGAGAATACTGGGTAATTTTGTAAAGTTTGCTTAAGAGATCAGAAATTTTCATAAAGTAATAGAATATTATATTGAAATTCTGTACACAAAAAAGCTATAGTGTGTAGTATGTTAATCAAGTAATGTGCAATTTAAATACACCATAAACACACAAAAACAGAGAAACAACAAGCTAATTAATCTGACATGCATAATCTGAAATCTGATATTTACTAGAAGAAAAAATGCAAAATGTTTGGCAAACTGAAGACAACAATCCTAACATTTAAAATAAATTTATCAAAAGAATAATAATAATTATTTAGCAGATTTTCAAAACTTTTCATTTACTACTGAAAACTCAATACTAAGTTTTGTTGTAATAATTCACATCTATTGTGTGATCATAACCATGGATGCTTACACTTATACTGTTCCATTTATATTTTATGAAGTTCAATGAAAATTTGGCTTAGATTAACTACAGTAGATGACAGCGAGAAAATCTAACAAATAAACTATAGCTATTGTAATACTTCCAGGTTTTGTTTGTCTCTGCATCTGACTATACAGTTTATTTAGTTTTAATGCCAGAAAACCACTAACAAGTAGTCAGAATTAACATTAATAAAATAGATCTGCTTACATGAATATAGCAAAGATAGATTCTAAACAATTTAAGTACAATTACATATATCATCTATAATTTCCACGTACAATCCATAAGTTCAGTTTTTGAGAGTTAAGAATAATTTAGAGTTTCCATCAGAAATGAAAAGTTTTTACAGATGTTTCGTTAGTGCATATATAGATAATTATAGATATAATATATACTATCTGTATTAAATGATATCACACATAATAATGTATTCCAGTACAAATGAATAAAACAAATCTGCACTAATCAAATACAAATTTCTTATAAATATGACAAGCAAAAATCCCTGTCAGAAGTTTGGAAACATGCATCATGCATCAAAGTTTTATTGAAAAAAAAAGAAAGACTCATTGAAGATAAAAGTCATCAGATCTTCGTCTTACCTGGAAATCTGTTCCATTCAACAAATATCCCTGAAGACACAGTACAGGTCATAATGATGTTAGAGAAAGCATAGATAATGAACTAGCTAAGAAATTGAATTCCCAGGTGTATACAAATATAAACTCAAACTTTTTAAATAAGGATAAAGAAATGAGAGACCTACTTCTTTTATTTGCTCATCTAATCACTTACAATAATATGAAGTATATAGTTAAATATATAAATATGAATTAATAATCATGTATGAAGTGTATGCTTTAAAGTAAAAAAACAAATTATAATTAAGCTGGTACAGCACAACAAATCGTTTGCCTGTATTTGACATTTGGTTTCCAAAGCTTGTCCGCACAAGCAGCAATTTCTGAACTACTGCAATAGCATGCATTGTCCACATTAACATGTAATTAAACAATAATAATTTTTTTTTATATTTAAAACATAAAAATAACAAAAATAAGTGTGTGCTAAAGTGTACAGTGCCCTGCCATAATAATTCGACAACCTGTTGTTTTTTTATAATACGTTAGTTTCTTGGAAAAATGGCAAATAAGGATAAGCAACAAAGTGAAATCCTTTATGTCATTGTACTTGGTTGAACAAACTTTTGCAGCACAACAAACTCCTAGTCTTTGGCAAATACTATGGTCTGGTCTGGGTTCCCCCATATCCATGAGAGCCTCCTTTCATTTGATCATATTGGCAGTAGATGGATGGTAACTATCAGCTGACAATCCAGATGCACCCACATGTACATGATCAGATTTATGTTAGAGCATCAGAATTTGGTTACCTAATGAAAAAGTTGAATGCCTTGATTCTTCCAATAGACTGAGGTCCAAAACATAGGCAGAGCCTTCAGATATGAATTACTAAAACTAGATTCATCAAAGAAAAGTACATGCCAACAAAACTCTACAGTTTTGCCAGACAAGACCTAGACCAAACCTTTGATAAATTTCATTCCTAATATAAAAAATCAAAAAATAATTTCTTGTATCTTACATACTCTCTGCAGCCAAATCAATCATTTCTTTTCTTTGAGTGTTGTCAGCAGGAAAATCTCGATAGAGAGTGCAGACGTGGCACATTATGGCAAATTGTTGTTGTGATATTACTGCTGAAAGCCTTCCAGGTTCCTTTGCCATAGTAAAATCATTTTTCTCAAGAAACTTTAGAATAATATTTGCTACAGATCAACAAGAAATATCAAGATCACTGACAGTCTGAATGGCCACAAGCATATAGAGAAGTATTGATAGTGTGTGCTGGTTGTAGGCCCACCAAGATATCTAATAGTCAGACCTGTATTAAGTAAACATCAGTCAAAAAACATTCATTTCTGGGTTGGAGAAATTAATATGGATGGATACTGTTTAAATTGTGTGTATTTTAGACTTAAATCTCAATATTTCTTTAATTGAACATATGTATTTAACTGAAAAGATCATATCCAACAAAATATTTCATTCTGGCCACCAATGCCAAATATAACAATATTAAGACTTTATCTTTGTAAAATAATAGAAAAACACAAAAAATTTGTTAATAGTAGTTTAGAAATAGTTCTAAAAATATCCAGTTATCTCACAATATGAGAATAACCATAAAACAGCGTCATGTCTAAAAAGTTCTCTATTGCACTCTGTTTTTAAACCTGTCGTCAGTTTAAGTTTAACGCAACACACCACCCAGTTAAAACAGACAGCGTAGATAATGGCATAAGCTGCTAGCAGTAAAATAAACTTTGACCAAGAATAATTGTGACTAGTCCAGCATTTCTTTTTCTTCTGAGACTTGAACTAACGTAGCAAGATTTCTAATGTTCATCACAATGTGCTGCACAGTTCTACGGAACACTAAGCAGTTACGATCTGCTATCAAACAGTGCTGCCAGAATTCCAGGAACAGGAAACTATCTTCATATAGACCATGATTTCCAGAATTAAGGAAATGGGTAAGACATTGAGATCTTACTGTCTTGTTTTCTCAATAAGAAACAATTCTCTCACAGTGTACATACATTGACTAGAATGCATCACATAGTAAGATAATACACACATTTCCATACAAGGAAGAAGTGAAATTTTTCCTCGTCACTTGTAATCTTTAGGTTTGTGGCAGATGGTCCATATATTCTATATCTCAATGTTTTTAAAATTATTTTGTTACTATTTAAATCTACCCATTTATTTTCAACGTAATAGGTACAACAGTTCAGTATACGGACAATACACACATTTTACACTAATGATTAAAACAAAAAATTGTTTAACATACAAATACAACAATTAATGTTCTCTCCTCACATCATGTTGAAACAAATAATATTAGGTCGTTACAAACGTTTTGTCGGTTTCTATATTATGTTCATTTGCAGGTGTACGCAGGTAAGTTATATATCGATGTGTAGTCTGTGCTTTGGCAGACATTATGCAAAACCTACCTTTTTAAAAATCATAAAATGGATATTCGTTTCAGGTTCCTGAGTGAAGCATCGATAGAAAAGCTTTACGTGCCATTTTGCTTCACGAGTTCAAACCGGGCAACGGCAAATGAGTGCACAGTACAACGATGGTTTGCAAAGGTTCGATCAGGAGAATTGAACCTCGAAGATAAGGAAGGTAGCGGACGTCCTTCCAGCCGTGATGACGACGGCCGTCCGAAAGCCTCACTTGAAGCCGATCCCAGAAGAACAGTGCCAGAAATTTTTGAAGCTTGACAAATGCACTGAAACTGTTTCCCAACATTTGATGCAATCAACCAGGTGAAAAGACTTGACAGGTGGGTGCCTCACAAGTTGAATGTACAACCACAAAATCGTTGATTGGAGATCTGCTCTTGTACGACCCATTTCTTGACCGAATCATTAAGTGTGATGAAAAATGGATCCTTTACGACAATCGCAAACGATCAGCACAGTGGCTCAACAGATACAAGGTGCCTAACCAGTGATTTTAAAGCTTTCTGTTTAAATCTCAGTACCCTGTGAATTTACACCTTGACTAAGCCAGTAAGTCCTAATGGAGGTAATTTGTGTGATAACTTATCCTTAGATTTACCATAAGTTGAATGTTTTTTTTGTGATTTTGTTCCCCTTTGTAAGGCAGTAATTCCTAGTTATCTTAGTAGCATAGTTTCATGAAAATCAAACATTCATTCTATTATCATGTAAACAAAATATACAACCATTATAATTTCACTGAGTAAGCAGGACAACTGACATGAGGTCTGAGTTTGCCCCAAGCACTTGCCAGTTTACTTCATGACTCACTTCAACCTTTGGGAGGCCCTGTAGTTAGGACATTTGATTACCAAATGGATATTTCTTCTATTTATGCCAATGATTAACTATTCATAAAAGTAAAAAAAAAAACAAACAAATGAATAAATAAAAATGTTAAGATATATTGGTATAAAAGGAAGAGAGATGTCCCAAATAAAAAAACCTAATAGTTCTTTAATTAAAAACTATTTCCATTTTAAACAAATGAATTGTAAGGAGATATCAGCAAATTATTTCTGACCAATGTATTTCATTAAAATAAAATAAAAGTCAGTGGTACAATTCTTTTCACGTTTAGAAATTAAGTTTTGTATTTTGTAAAACTTAGGAACCCATAGTTTACTATAGTCTCTTCAATGACTTCATTATAAAATTCTCCAAGATAGTAAATTAGAACTTGTCTTTCACAGGTTAACATAACTGTTATCCTCCTATCAGCTAGATTAGAGATCATTCTTGTCTAGATAGGTTTGGTAAGATAATCTGGTAAACACGTTTTTTTTTTCTTAAGGTGGCCTTCAAATGGGATTCTACTTTTCTAAAAAGAATGATTTCCTTTATATTGATTTCTCATTGTATTTTGTTTTGCATTAATATTCCTTTCTACAGTTAAAATGAGTCTTATAACAACAACTTTTTCTTTTAACCAGAAATATCTAAGGAAGTGATTTGGCAGAGAGAGTCGTGTCAACATTGTGATATTGTAGCTGATCTTACCTTGTCTGTAACCGAAGTTTTGCAATTAGAGTTCATCCTTCTTGGTTTTGTAAGTATAGAAATGGCTGAACAAATGTATACTTTGTTAATATCAGTTATTAAAAGTTGGCAACAAAGACATTGTTAAAAGGTGAATTGTTTTTTTTAAAAAATAAAGCTGAATGTCATTGCTACACAAATTAAATTAAATCAGTTTTGAAGAGATATAAATGGTAATCCAAGAAAGATAGCCATTTTTCTGAACAAAACCTTACATTGTAGAAAACCTGATTGTTCCAGTTCTGCCTAAAGACAAAACGTTCTGAACTGCAGTAAATAACCATTATAGATTTTAAAAAAAACAAAGACAAAAACAATGATCACCGGTAAAGTATGGATTCTGTACTTGTTCTCATAGCCCAGAAGCATTTATAAGTGATGGTCACTGAGACATCAGAGTTAGCTTTAGTCATTCTTAGACTAATCATTTATTAGAAAAAGGTTATTTTATGTTTTTCTACTACTTCAGAGCCAGGTAACCATGCAGAAATATACAGACCATAAATGGAATACAAAATGCCAGTGTCATTTAAAATATGAAAAAGCAAAAAAATATTGATTTACTATTTTTAATGCAAAATTGCTCTTGCATTTCTTTTATGAATTTCATTTTATGAAACATTAATTAATTAATTTTCATAGTAAAGATGAAGTAGATAAGTTCAGAGCTTCTGTATCATGAATTGTCATAAAGAACGAGCCAATACTAAAAAGGAAGTACAGTGGAAACTCTCTTATCTCACATTTGTTATTCTGGCTTCTGTCAGTCAAGTATGCATGCAAGCATGAGAATTCTGCAGTGTGTATTTTTTAATCTTTAGAATATTCCATTCCATTTCCATTTCAGCTATAGACAAACAGCACCCAGAGCATGTTTTAACTTTTTACAGGGCTTTTCCAACATAGAGTCTATGAGTGGCCCCCCCCCCACCAAAAGAAAGATGGCTGCATCCTTCAGAGACAAATTGGGGTTTTAGACAGATTCGATCAATTTTACTTTATTTTAACCACATTCCAAACTTTAATGCACAGACAGCATGTTTCAAGACAGAGACTGCTTATAATTAAATTTTCTGGGTATTGGCTGGGGGAACAGTTATAATTAGCCTCTGTTCAAAGCAACATTTTACTTATCTGACATAGAGTAAGGTTGGACCCATTGAATTTGGTTAGATAAGATTCTACTGTATTACCAATAATATTTGCTATCAAAAATTTTTACAATTTTTCCCAAGGTCATGTTGCTTTAGTTACAAATCAAACTTTTGACAACCCCCTTTTTTTAGTACAGACAAGATGTCCAGGATACAAAGCTGGATGTTAATATTAAGTGCACATGTCTATATCATTCAAGTCTTCTGTGATATAGGCTCCTGCTAATGCAATGCCATGTATAGAGGCATCAGATCAAACTAATGATGCATTTCACCTACCTAGTTGTAATGAGTTGCTCCTGAGAACAAAAACATTTAAAATTTCACCAAAAATAAAAAAAAGTGATAGTTGCAAAACTCTCGAATTTTACTCAGACAGTCTTGATATAAAAATGATGCATAGAGAGAATTAAGACCAAACTTCCAAAATAATATAAATTTTCTGTGGAATATAGATATCTAGTTTGGGAAACAATGGTCATTATCCATTCTGTGTATTCTCATAGGATCATAGAAGAAACTTAAGATAAGAATTAAAGTGGTATAAAATTAATTGCTGTAGTTTCTTATAGTATGCATATCTGAATGTAGACCTAAGAAATTTCAAAAGCAATGCTAGACCACAGTTGTTAGCTGTACCTTTAAATGGCCAAGTTAATATAAATATATATATATATAGGGCATCAAGTACAAAATAGATTAGGATATTACTAAAAGAAGCCACAACTATATTAAAACACTAGGAAGTGTTAAAGAGTATGGACAACCAGAAAAGCATAACTGATAATAGTACATATTTTATATGTAGTCTCAGCTTCAGAACTTTTTATATTGGAATGATGATTAGGCAGAAAAGAATAATTCCACACATCAGTGAGATTGCTGAAATAGTTGTTGAGGTAGTGTGGTATTTTCAGGGTCACAGAAGTACTTTCTAGTTCAATAATAAACACAGTGCTACTGCTTTCTTTTTTACAAAAGAACCCAAGAGCAGATTAAACCTAATTTAGTCAGTGAAGTGGAAGTACAATAGAAAACAAAACATGGGAGCCTATTTAAAAATCATTAAAAAAAAAAAAATTACAGCTAGGACATGAATAATTTGTAAAATAGGCTAAATGAGTAACCTTTAAGCATCTGGGTACAGTAGTTCAAGCTATTTCTTTAAACTTGATAATAGTTATGTGAGAAGTACACATCAATCAGTTGATGCAGGAAACCAAACTAATAAAAAGTTTCTTGGAGGATGAAGGTGAACAATATCTTTTCTATTCTAAAGAATACAGATTAATGAATGGTTTGTATTGGATAAACTAATGAAGTAAAGATCCTACCATGAATAGCATAAACTGTCTTGTGTTATTCCAGCTGTATTAAAAGTTCAATTTGGAGACTCGATTTATAAATTCAGAGCAATTTTTGGTGAAGACCTTTGATAATCTTGCTAAAAATTAATTATTTATTTAATATGCATTTTTTAAGTTTTATATTTTAAAGAGGAAATGTAGTAATTTAATAAATTTTCTGTGTGTTTGTGAATAAGTAAATGGCTAAATAAAGGGGAGCTTGTTTGGATATTATGCAGAGTCTACCTATCATATGTAGATTTTATCTGTGAGCTGTGTAGCTCATGCTCTTCATAAGATTCTGTTGTCTAGGAAAGGTAAATAATCAGACAAGAAACCCACTGCCTGTAACACAGCTAAAACAAAATTAGGTAGAAAAAACATTTGATAACCATTAAAAAATTTAGACTTTATAAATTTCTTACAAAATGACTGATACAAAATCATTTAAGTAATAAAAACTTTAAAGTTATATCTTATGAATACTTTAATTGTTATTTGAGTTGGTTCGTTAATTTTAAAGCAAAGACCCGGGTTCACTAACTTTTCAAACTCTACCCATACTGGAAAAAACATTGAAATCGCTGTTTCCTTACATGACAAGACAGTTTTTATGAGAGAACAGCTTACCTCGAGCTCTTTGTAGCCAAACAGGTCGTGTAGGTTCACTTAGGAGTCCATAGTCATTCTCTGCCCGAACTCTAATCATGTAGTCTCGGTCAGGCTCCAGGCCATGTATATAGTGATTGGTGTCTGGAATGCAACTAACTATTGGTGTCCATTCTTTTTCTGGCATTTCTTTTACCTCAAGCCGATATGAAACTGGACGTTCTTTTGGACCTGGTGTATATTTTGCTGGTTTCCATGCTAGTCGCAATGACTCGTCCCCAATGTCAGTTACAAAAGGTTTTGCAGGAGGCAAAGATGGCGGAGCTAAAAAAATGTAAAGAGAAAGAATTCTAGGATGTGAGTTATTTGCACATTAAAACTAATAATGACAAAATATACTAAATGCTTGGGATGCTTTAGGAAAAATACTACAAAAAAATAATCAAAATTCTACAAAACAGTCTAGCAGACAAACGACTTCCTTAATTATTCAAAGTAAAATTAAATAAATTAATATTTCAACTTTTTAAGTACTAAAACTTTAATAAAACGAAAATTTAAAACAACAAACAATGAAGACAACAAAAATAATGAAGTTTTAAAATATTTCCTTAGCAATTAATGCTAAACTAAAATTGTTGATATTTGTTAAGTTTAAGGTGAGTCAGTACCCAAATGATAAAAATGATTTTAAAGAAAGCATTTTTTTAAAAAAAAAAGGTATAAAGAGAGTAAAAGTATTTTGCTAATTTAAATTTTATTTGTGGTGATTGTGAATCTCTAATAAAACAACTTTAACATGGATTTGTAGAATTATTTGTTATTTTTTTAAGAATTTAAAATAAACAAAAAATTATGTATATCTAACGGAAAATAAAGTATATTGAATATACTACCTTAAAAATGGGTAAGTTTAATGTAGACCAGCTTGTTAAATTCACAGAGTATTTTGCATTGACAAGAATCACAGTGACTATGCATGGAAAAGTTGCTTAGTGTGATGTTGGTAGCAGAAGTAAAAGCAGAGACAACACTATCTGCAGAGTATTACTACAAAATTGAGAGGAAAAACAAAGTGTATGTGGGAAATGTCCTGAGTGCAGATATTTCATCACATGATGCAAGAAAATAACTAAACATAACATTTCTTTTTAAAGGAGAGATCTTGGTACCTACCTGACCTGCGAGACAAGGTCACCGCAGTAGAAGGCTCAGAAGTACCAAATCTGCTTTCAGATTTTATTCGGAACATATATTCACTGTCTGGATTCAAATCATTGACTTGATAGTTAGTAGCAGTAATTCCAGAACCTATTCTAATCCAGTTTTTGTGGGGTAACTCTCGAGATTCCACAACGTAGGAGTTTGGCCTGGCTCTAGTTGATACATTCAATGAAGCAGCCGGAAGCCAAGAAAGATGCACTGAGTTAGGTCTAATATCAAGTAAAGATGGGCGGTCAAGAGAAAATACTGAGTCTTCTGAAAAAAAAAGTTGAATAAGAAAGCAATTAAAATTACCACAAATTGAAAAAAGTATTTTGTAACTAAATTAATGGTTTTGCATGCATTGTATATAGTAGATTTCACAGTACTGATGTCAGAATGGTGCCAAAATCATAGCACAAATTAAATGCTTTTCATATTTTAAATCACATCACCATGAAAAATATTCAGTTAATAATATTAATAATAAAGCTTCAGTAAAAAAGAAAGTATGAAAAACTCTGAAAAATGCCTTATTTCATAGTTGTTGTTATTATTACAAATGAACAAAAATTTTAAAAGCTTTCAAGGTATGTAATAGCCAATTCGTTAACCTTATATAATCCAGAGAGACTACTTCTTTACATCAATTTTAGAAACTTCTAAGAAGTTGGACAAAAGTGAAATAGCAATAAAAGTACCATTTTACAAAACAGATATATACAATATGTGAGTTGGGCTGATGAAAGCTATGGAATTTACTGCTCATTTCTAATAATTTTATTTTTAATAGCAATAAGTAAATATTGTGGAATAAAGAGATGATTGTATCTACTGAAAAATATTCTTGTTTTCATAATGACTAATTTAAACCTTGCATTTGATATTTTGGGTTTAAACTGTCAAATTTCAAAACCAATCAATTCTTATTTATAATTTTAATAAAACGCATGCGTCATCCTGGTAACTAAAATATTAATTTTGCAAAGAATTTTAAAAAGTTTTTAAAAGAACGGTTTGTTCCTTTTCCAACATATACTTACTATCTGCTTGAACAGGTTGTCTATCTGCTTGAATAGGTTGTCTATCTGCCAGTGTTGTGGGAAAAAGAACTACTCTTTGATCAACTCTAAGTTCAGGTAAAGGTTCCCTTATGTGAGACTCTGTAAAATAAATAAATAAATAAATAAACTGTAAAAAGTAAAAATATTTGCTCCATATTCTAACATGAATCTCTAACTAAAAACAAGAGTAAAAAAATAATTTTTATTAAAAAAAAAAAAAGATTTTTGAATGCGCCTCAAAATGCAGGACAATATTTTTTCTATCCTTGAAATCTTCATCATTATACTAAGTTTGAAAATTAGTCACATCAGCATAGTTAACTACAGTCACAAAAAACAAGTGACCATGCTAATCATTTATAGATTTGGTCTATGCATGTCCATGGAAGTTAAACTTACTTTCTACCCGTAGGTTAGCAGATGTCACAGCTCGTCCTGCTCTGTTAGTGATGACACAACCATATGTGCCAGCATCTCCAAGTTGAATATCATCTATTGTTAAGTGGTAACTGCCATCAGCAGCAGCTGTCTTAAAACGACCTCCAGACTGTATCTGATTTCCATTTTTAGTCCTAGAAGTAAAAAAAAAAAATCAGATTTGTCACATGCAGCAATAGTGTACTTCTGTTGATGGTAGTAAAGTTGCAGTATGTTGGTCATGTTTTTAGGTAATGCATATTCACTATTATGATTGGCTACTGAATTGGGTTTGTTGTCTTGTCTTATCTTCTAAACTAGCCTGTTCTCTCACTACTAATCGAAGTGGTGCCAGTTAAGTACCTTTGATGCAGAGTTGGTGGATTAAGATAAAACTTTATAGTCATTCAAAAATAAAACATTAAAACAGAAGACTGGAAACTCACCAAAACACATCAACCTCAGGCACTCCAATAGCACGGCATTCAAATCGAGCCAGACTTCCTTCAGGACAATGATAGTTTTGCAGACGTCTAGTAAAGGCTGGTGGCAAATCAAATCCATCAGATGAACTAAACAAGATTAAAAAGAAAAAAAAATGAATTAGTATTAATAAACAATTTTTTTTCTAATTACTGCAGATGTATAATAAATACTGTATATTTGGTGATCAGCTAGATGTTCAAAATATTTCCAAAAGTGTTGAAGTGGACAGATTTTATCTTTTGTTTCAGTTAAGGTAAGCCATAAAACTTCCCTACTAACTTTGTGTTAGTAGTGATAGTTGTAAACGTACTAAACCCAATATGTTTAGTGTTCATATTCAGATTTACTTGAAAGTTTTAAATGAAGTAATTATTTTCCTGTTGCTTAACCAGAGAAAATTATACTAAATTTATACATTTAAAAGACGTCTGATGCAAATTTAAAATTTTTTTTTTTAGATAATGAAAGTAAATTTGCATAGATCAAAGTTTCTGAGTTGACATTAAGACCAACTTACCTTGTTAATGGAACAGGGGTCTTGTCTTCTCTGATTGACAAAGTACCAGATGAAAAAATTTCTCCAGCAACATTCAATGCCTTGCATGTATATTCACCTTCATCGTCTGGATGAACATTATTCAATGTCAAGAAGTACTCTTTACCAATCACTTCCAAACTATAGTAAGAACTAGAATCCTGGAAAAAAGTATAAAACAATATATAGTAAATGTATGTTTAAAAAGGTGAAGAGACAGTGAAAATGCACATTTATCTTTTCATGCTTTTTTGTTGTTGCTGATAGCTAATTGTTTTGTTTTATTTAAAATCACTTAATTTGAAACAAATTAAAAGATCTCCAAAATTTTTAATATCACATCAATCATTAGAAATTTATAAGATTTCATAGATAGACACACACACACACACACACACACACACACACACACACTCTCTTTCTCTCTCCAGAAATTAAAAAAGATACTATGTGATTGATTGATATCATATAAGCAAATTACTGAGAGAGGAACACATTATAAAGCAAATATTGTTTTCAATGCACCATTCCTAGGCTTAAAAGACCTAAGAGGATTTTGAGAAGTAAAAAAAGCAGTTGATTCAACCTTTGTCAGACAAATATTTTTAGTTAAATTTATAATTGCTTAATTTACAGCCATGATCTTGGAAACAATTTTTATTATAACTCATGAATAATTTTTTTTAATGAAAATTTTTAAATCATAGAAAAAAGCACCTTGGTAACTTTGATTATTAAGAACTCTAATTTGTTCCAGAGATGTTGATTTTATGGTGCATTCAAATTCCAGCTCAAAGAGAGAATTAAAAGAAAACAACTAATCTAAATCACATTCGACATTTATACAAGTAAATAAACAACACATCTTTAACAGAGGAGCTATTTATTGTTAGAAAATGGTCTTTAAAAAAGAAACAACTCTGTCATATTTTAAGATATAAAATTAATTATTTAAAGGATTTTTGTTTTGTTTTGCTAATTAGCACTGCTTATATATAAAAATAAAATGTTATTTTTATAGGTCTTTTCTTTAGTTGTAATAGAAATAAAAGAAAGTTGTTTAAAGTAGTAACAGGTCTGATAATCAGTTCACTTGGGAAAACAGCGAGTAAAATCTCAACAACAAAACTGGTAGTTTACATGTGAATAACGTGATTTGTGCATAAAATTTGTAAAAGTATAAAAGTTTAAAGCATCTAAAGTAGCATTTTTTAAAAAAGAAAACCAAGCAGAAAGTACATTTAAAAACTTGCATAAGTATCAGTAAAGTAGAATACATCTGACTCAGTTCTATTAACATAAATATCTTATTGTCCTGATTTATTTACCCTCTACTAACTTAACATGAAGATTTTGTAACAGAGAAACATTGCAAAGAATAAAGGTAGTATCCATCTGTCATCACTGCAGATGTGCTATTCCTTCCCAACAAACATAAAATGAACTTTATGCTACTGATTTTAATAGTAATGAAATTATTTTGAATATTTTAATTTTAAAAAAAAGTTTTGAAACATAATTAATAAGATATATTTGAAAGAATACAAAATCTTGGAAAAACTGGATGGTCTAGTCTTACTGCAAATTGCCCCACTCATTCAAACTCAAAATTTCAATTTGTTGTAGAGAATTAAACTTATTATACGCTGCTCTGTTTATTAAAGTAGAATTAACTATAACTTTAAGCCGTATCTTATCAATTTTCTGTTTTATAGATCACTTACTTTCAGCTGTTTTCCTTTGTAAAACCACAACACCTCAGGTTTGGGTTCTCCCACAACTGTACATTCAAAACAGGCACTGCGTCCTTTTCTTGTACTTATATCTGCTAATTTCTTGATAAACTTTGGTGCCATCATTGTTGAAGCTCTTTTACTGGCATCTTCCTTTACTGTCAAGTTAGCACTGCAGACTGCTTCTCCATTTGGGTTACTAATGCGACATGTGTAAACACCAGTGTCAGCAACACGTGTGTCATTTACAGCCAGTGTGCAGTCACCATTTTTCTGATGAATGGTGTACTCTGGTGATGGCTCAATTTCATAGTCACTGACAAGCCACATAACGTTTGGTTCTGGATAGCCAGAAATTTTGCAATGAAACTCTATTGACTCTCCTTCCATTATCTTGGCATCACTGAAACTCTTGGCAAATTTTGGAGCAGTTTGTTCTTTCTCCAGATCAACAGCATCAACAGCTAAAAGATAAAAACGTATACATTACAATTGGAAATAGTCCAAATAAACCATGATGGACACCAGATAGGTATTTCAAACAGTTGTATTAGATTCAGAGATTTTAGCTGCAGGTAGAAACAAATTCTTGTTGAACCAACGGAATGAATTTAACAAGGTGTATGTTCATCACAAGACTGCTAAGCTTAAAACAAATATGCTTTTAATTTAATAGTTTAATTTAATTTTTACAGGAAGGTCTCAAGATTACACAAATCCCACCTGGGCTCTGTGGTTTTTATTTGATAAAACTTGCCCAAATTAGACATCTGTAATGGGTATAACATCAATCTTTTTCATGTTATCTCTTCCTCTGTGGTGAAAACAAATTAATTAATTAATTAAAATTTATGCTTTTAAATTATTCTGAATTGTCTTGCATTATTTGGATTTCTAGCTGATTTAATTTCATACTTTCTGTTAATATATAATTTTTTTTTTAATAATACTATTTAATTTTGTTTATAATTGCTTTGGTACAGACTTTTTTAAAAAAATAAATAATCATTTTGAAAACTAACTTTTAGGGTTTTTTTTTTTCTATAATTTTATTTTTGGTTGAACACTTTAAAACAATCGGTTTGGTTTACTCTAACATTTACCAAACAATCTCCTTGGAATTAGATATGAAGCCTATCACAAATGTTCATATAATTAAGCTACTAAATATTGAGAAGATGGCACTTCGCTGACGGCTTACACACTACCTGGCCATAACTAGGTACAGATTGGAATTAGACACAGATGTAGCTGTTGACTTGGTGCAACACTGACTTGCAGAAGCGCAAAAAAGACCTGGAAAAGAGTGTAAACGACAGTACTGGCTGTCGTAATAACCATTACATAACTTATCTTGCTTGATGTAACTGCACTATCTTGGAATGTTCCATCCAAAATTAAATGAGCAAGGTTCATAGAACTCAAATCTTTGACCAAACTGTACAAAATCAACACTCTGCTAGATGCCCAATATTTTACATACCAACAATCCCAGCACACAATAGCGTAAGACTGGAATGAGCTGAAACTCATTTGTGGTGCACTTACGAAGATTCGAATTAGGCTCATTTCTACAACGAGTGTAAATTCAATCTTTAGTTTTCTGACGGTCATTTACATATTTGGCATGAAACAAACCAATGTAATGTTTACCGTAACATGTCAGAGGGAGAGTTTTAGAAGTGGCTGTTTTATAGTCTGGAGTGTTGAGTCATGTGATCACAAAGCTGACCACCTGATTATCTTTGATGGAACTGTTACAGATCAATGCTACTTGGATGAATCATTAGATTTGTTCTATTGTTTATACAAAATCATGATCATCCATCCACCTTTGTAGATTTTAATGCAAAACCCTATCACACAAAAGCAGTCAGAGCCACCTTCAAGAGGAAAATATCTAACATCTTCCTTGGTCTGCTTGTTCTTCCAACCTAAATCTCAGAACATATTCAGGATGACCACTCTATGCATAGTAAGCAGTGACCAACTGCTCCTTAGACCATTTTGGAAATGTAACAAGAGTTTACAGAAGAGTGAAACACACTGCCACAGGACTGCATCATAAATCTGGTGAACAGTTTGATACACAAATGCCAAAGGTTGTTGGGTGGTATAGATAGTGAATTTTTTTCTGTATCAATTTTGAATTATGTGCAAATAAATTTCTACACTATACTATATTGTTTTGATCAGTGTATATTATCCATTTAAGCAATTCTGTTACAAAGTGGATTATATTAACTGAATTGATTTAGGATTGACATCGTGGTATCCCTTTATGTTTGATTGTAGCCAAATACACAATATTTCACCAAATATAATGCATACATAATTTTCTTTAATGGTTTAGCTTATAATGCAGATATTACACATGAAAATATTAAAATCAAGGAAAAATTAAATCATGAAAAAGGGAAAATACTTTTTTTCTTTCAAATTACATCACACAACGCATACAGAAGCAGGTTTATGCTAAAACAATTTTGAAAGTTTCAAAATTATCACACATTTGGAAAATTAAATTTTTTTTTGTAGTAAGTGTTGTAACAAAATCAAAAGGTTAATAACATTAAAGTATGTTGTTGGGTGTCTGTACATAGCAGATTTTCAAAAACAAGGCAAAATAAAACAGCAACCAGATCATTACTGACAGATGTAATGGAGTATATTTACTAAATTGAGGTAATAATCCAATTTAGATAACATTTAGTCTAAATAGTTTTTGATCTCTATTGGTTGGGCTAACAAAAAGTATCAGAAGTAGAATTGTTTCTCTAACTTGAGTGGCATTTAGAAGAAGTGTAAAATGTATGTATGGTTACAAGAAGTAGTAATGCTACCTAGTATTGAGACTTACATATGACATTTAAATATGCTTCAGTGTAAGCCTCTCCATGTTGGTTTCGTGCCCAGCACACATAACGGCCCTTATCGGACATCTGCACAGCCTGAATAAGGAGTGTGAACACTTCATCATTCAAATTCACCAGCTGAAAACGTCCACCTGCCTCAATTGCCTTTCCATCCTTTAGCCTAAAGAATAATTAAAAAGCTAAGATGGTAACTAATACACAAAATAATATTATTCTGCAGATGATAGAAATAAAAGTATGCATTTTAAAATGCCAATTCCAGATAATTAACTTCATTTTTTGAATCAAATACAAAAATATTTCTTATGCTCCATTATTTCATCATTTCTGTCAAATAGGATCATTGAAAACTTGAGCTTGAGAAAAATACAGGGTGTGTCATGACAGAAGTACTCGTTACGACAGTTTATAACTTCTGATCAAATGGAGTTATTAACTTTTCTTTTCACCATTCAATGGCAATTTTTCCTGAAAAAATTCACACTTCAATTCACTGAGTTTCAATCATTTTATGATCATTGCAAAAAAATAAACAGTTTAAAATAAAATTGAGCCAGTTATTCATGGGATTAATTTATCCCGTTTTATTTCAGATTAAAGTGAAATGGAATTCATTTGAGTAATGCTTTATTGTCAACAAAACTGCAAGAATAACATCAAATCATTCAAACTAAACATTTGGAATGGCCTAAGAAGCAATGGATTTTCAAGTATGGGTTAGGTTTAGGGGAATTTCTGTCTTATCAGAAGATAGATGGAGCTGGTAGAGAGACGAATTTCATGGAGTTTTAAGAGAAATGCATCAAAATTCTGGAAAGACCGGGCAAAGGAGCTTTTCTGTCCAATGGTGAAAACCAGGAGTCAATAGCTCTATCTGATATACATTACTGCAATTAGTACATCATGAAGCACCCTGTAGTTAAAAGTTCACTGCCTGAAGAAAATAAATGAAAGAACCTTTTTAAGTTTACTCAAATCAAATAGTATATAAAGCACAAAAAATATTACCAAGTTATCTCAGGTTCTGGATAAGCTACAATCCGACAGTCAAATCTAGCAATTCTCCCTTCTTCTATCAAACAATCATCCATCTTTATAATATACTGTGGACTTGATTCCACTTCAGACTTTTCTTTGGTCTCCTCATCAGCAGCAACCACCTCAGAAAAAGCTGCATCATCAGAGATTTCTATTTAAGAAAATAAAAAAAAAAAATTTGTTTAGTCAGCAAGGAAAATAATTAAGTAAAATGTAAAACCTGATGATTCATTCTGTTTCAGTATGTTCACTTAGTTTTACTATCAAATTATTATTTACATTATGTCTACTTTACACATGTAGTAACAGTTTAATGACTAAATATTCACCAAAAATTACATATGGTGTGCATTTTTCAAGTTATATTTTCTATTTTACAACATTGGGTAACAGACTGTTATTCTCTGAGGAAATAATGAAAAACTACACTGGCAAAGATTAGTATAAATTACCATAAATTCATGCATGCTATTATTTTTCTCAGAATAAAATTAACAATGAAAACAATTTTAACTATAGTTAAGTGGAACTTATTTAGTGAATCTGCCAAATTCCAGTTGGCATCTTGCACAGGATGAAGACTGAACTGCTTCCAAAATATCAAGAGTAAATTCACACACACACACAAAATGTACATTTCCAGAATATCTTATAAAAAGAATAAAAAGAGCTCATGTGAGCATGCATGTAATTAGCATCCATCTGAAAGCCAGAAAATGGATAGGGAAATGGTTCAACAGTGAAGGGAGCAATGGTCTGATCAGTAAAGAGTAGCTATAAACAACCATAGCAGTTCAAATCAAACTACACTCAGTATGCTGCAAACTGAAAATGTACTTACCATCTAGAACAGTGACATCTGCTGTGCACAGCATGGAACCATTTATGTTGGTAGCTCTTGCAGTGTACTGACCTCCATCATTTTTAGTTGCATCAGAAATTACAAGAACACTGGTTTCTCCATCAGTAATCATCTTACAGCGATCTGACTTTTCAACAGGGTTGTTCTCCTTTAACCACAAGACTGTAGGTTGTGGCACTCCGCTGACTATACAATCGAGTTTAATGGGAGAACCTTCTACAAAAAAAAGAAAAGAAAATCCTTCTCTTAGAAAATTTTATAAAATTTTTTTACAAGTTTTCGCAAAAAAAATTCCCCACAAGTACAGTATAGCACAAGAACATATTCATTTCAAGAAAAATTTTTTATAAAACACTGATCCAGAGAAATTTACAAAGGTGCTTCGAAAAGAGTTATGTGAATTAATATAGAAATGTGTCATACATAATAAAACCTCTACATTAACATTATGGCAGATTATGGTGTAAAGGTCAGTAAACCAGTAATAATGCACAACCAGTCTAAAACAATGTTAAAAACAAAACAAAAACAAAGGGGTCATTATGCAATAAGTAATCTGTAAGGACTATTGAGTAGCAATATAGTAACAGGGCTGATTATTTAAATTAAAAACATGTAGACAAATGCTTTATCTTCCTGTTTTCCAAATATGATGTTAATCCACAAAATCAGCATCACAGCTTGGAATCCAAACAACACAATTTACAATATTATATGTCATATATTTTGTAACTCACCTTTGACAACAGTTTTCTTAAGTTTTTTCTTAAAAACAGGCTTTGTTGTTCCATCCTCAAATTCAGGGGCAGTATGATAGCAACTGCTGACATCACTTTCATAAGAGTCCAGTGAAAAGTAATCTAAAAATAATTTTTAAAATTTAGTGAGAAAAAAGGCAGATCTATCATCAAAGTGTCAAGTGACTTATATCATGTTAGAAAATAAACTTTAACGCAATGAAAAAGCCAGACAAGTTATATCAGTTAATGAAAATACATTCGTTTTTAACCTGTCTTGGTGCCATTAGTTTTAAAATCTCTCTCTCTCTCACACACACTCTTTTTGCTACTTGATCATTTTTATAAATAGTGTGTTAGTTTGTTTTTTCACTTTTCTTGAGAAAGAGAAATATAGCACTTAATACAATATTGTTATATATGTGTGTATGAACAATATTAAAAATATAAAAGTAAGTACTACAAATTAGCTAAGTTTCTGGCCTGTTTAGTCATCAGAAAATATCTTTTTATTACCAGAATTGATATTATGAGTAAGTCTAGTTAATAGATATACTATTAATCAATATTGATCAATAGTAGTACTAAATTTAAGGTCAAGGTGCTCCAGGCCAATAGGGTTTGGGGGGGGTGATGAGGAATGTAGTACCAATTTTAGGGTTGGGCATTCCATGCCAATGGTGTTAAGAAAGTTAGCTAATTCCCCATAAATTCTCTAGAGTATTTCAATTTTTTATAAGAAAAAAAATTAATTTCAGAACACTGAAACCACATGAAGGACACCAGATGTTTCTGTTCTTACACAGTGAATTATTTACTTATTTCAGTGAAACAAGACAAGACATTGACTTAATTAGCCTATGCACTTAAATGTCATATAAAACAATCTAGGCTCAGGAATCAGACAACACTTATAGTGTTAAGCTGTAGCCTAAAGGTGTTTCTACAAAGTGTCTTTGTCTACCCCACTTTCCTGATTCACATGCTTCTTGCATCTATGAAAAATTGATGACATGTTCTGATCCCTGATCTGGTATAGATAGGTAAGAGGTTTCCACATGGAAATCAGTGGGCTATGAAGCTTTATGAGCATAACTGATAATTTCTATGAGCATTTTGCATCAGATGGGAGTTATGACGAGGCACGTGCAGCTGAAGCCTTGCTTGCATTCATTTTACTGCATCAAACAACATGTGTGCAGTTGAGAAAAATATATCAGACTTCTTTTTTTGCCATATATAGAACCCATATCAACTGGCTAACACTCTTGGTCAAGAACAGCTAACTGCTTCAAAAGTTTGGCATACTCACTCAACACTATCTCTTTTCAACATTTTTTTCTTTATTTGATAAGACAGTGGAAAATAATCAAGCATTCAGATTACTATCCAAACTTGTCAGAAGTTGCTTTTTGTTCATTGTCACGACCATGCTGCTTTCAGATACTGTTAACTTTTGAAAATGGGTTTCTGCACAGTTTGTTTTGGTTTCATTGATCTTATACTGCTTCTCTGATGGCACATCTGTTTGTCTGCATACACCAAGGATGCCTGTAGATTTTGTAAAGTTCAGATAGGCTTGAAAGCTTATGCAGTACATCATAGGTTAGACTTAAATTCCCAAAAATTCAGGTGAACAAAGTTTTTCCAAAAACCAAAGAAACATTGATCTCTTTCCTGTCTCTTTGTGGATCCCAGATGCAGTTTTAAAGTGGTAGCACAATGACTGGTAGTCATTCAAGACTGCAGACGCAGTGTGATGCGAACTCAACTCATAGTGGCCTCAAAAAATACACCCAATTTCTCTTAGCTGCCCACCAACTCTTTTGGCACATTCTCTAGGTTTTCCCTCCATTTTAGGTGAACAATTTTACAGTGTACAGTTTGCCAAAGAATTCTGAAACTGATTTATGGCAGTTATTTCATCAATAGCGTCAGTGAGTCTCAATTCTAGCTTGTGATTCAATCAGTGTTGCACTATATCATTTGGTTACTTACTGTCAAGGTAACTAGCTACACCAGATAACCTCCCCAGCATAATGCTGGCCCCCCCCAATCACATGCAAATTCCACAAGATTTCTCCTCAGATAGTTGTCTTTGAATCCATAATGATCAGGGTATTTCAGCATGCAGTCAAGTCCTTTAGTACAATCAGGTGAAGAAACATGAAATGAGTATTATCTATCTTTGAGGTCTCACATTTTAGGTAGGTGATAACTATCACTTTTCTTAATCTCTGCACAGGATTTTTTGTGAATTTAAGATGAGATAATGGTCCCTCATTTTTGCAACAGTGTATCATGAATGCAGATCTATTCTAAAACGCACATAATTTAGATCCCGTAGTTGCATGAGATCAAGAGACTCTACTCAGAGTAGAGTCTGTCAGATTTTTCAATACAGTATGCTGTTTTCGTTACTTTGGTTGTCACTTCAATTTCTGAATTTGTCATTTTTACAACTGCATGATCCATTGTTTTTTGTTTTTTTTTTCATTCTGCTTCCTCCATAATCTTTGCAGATAGATTTGCTTATTTTCTTCCATAGACATTCTAGTTAAGCTAAATTCACTTCCTGTTACTAAGGAAACACGATAGAACATGTGCTACATTGATTGCATTCAAGCTTATCGCTACTGCACGTTATCCAAAGATAATTGTTCTTCGATGCCCACCAGCCAATGATATATCAGGTCAGTCAGTTATGTGTACCTTTGGATTTAAATAAGATGCCAACACATCCTTTGAACAGCTAGGCCTGTCTTCGCAATTTAGTTTCACTAAATCTAAGTCACTTTGTGCTGCACGCACGTGTGTGCCTACTTTACCTAAAAAGTAATAATTGGCTAAAAGAATTTATTTGTTTTATTTTCTTCCAAACATTTTATTATTGCTAAAACTGTATTCTGAGAATTGTTTGCTGACTTCTTAAAATCTAACTTTAATGACAAAAATAAAGTAAACAAATTTTACAATTAGATTTAAAAACAAAGCAATAGGAAAGGCTTAATAATCACTTTTGCTCCTATCATTAAAAATATTGTTTAATGAAATACATTAAATGTCATATCAATATTTGTAATAGAAGCAATGATGAAAGCATCTGAATACTAGGTTACAAGTAGGTTCCTTTTAAATTTTGGTAAAACAATAATATTCTAGTAGACATTATATATTTAATAAATACTAATTAATGGTAGGAGTTAACTGTAATTTGTTAAAATTTTCTAAACAATTTTATAACTGAGTATATGCTGTAAAACTTACATACCATCAGTTTTTGTTCTGTCAGAATCAGTTCCACTTAAATCACCAAAGCCCTTTTCAATTTGGGGACCAGGAAGTGCTGTGTCAGCTGTTTTCTTGAGTGGAGAAGTAGAAATCTGTGGAGTCTTCACTTTAGTTATTCTGTGTTCTGGCATGATGTCAGTTTCTTTAATGCCTTAAAATAAAATTAAATAAACCAGACATTTAAAAGTTGTCTAAATGTTATAAAGTTCTATAAGAGAGAGATATTTATGGCTACTTCTTTAAAAACAATGTACAATACACTTAACCAAAATTAATCAAGGTTGTAGCTTAAGATATTCACAGTCTGGTCCAAATACAAAAAAAAAAAGAAAACATAATAATGATTTTAGCTAACTTATAGGTGAATAGCAACTTAGATTACCTACAAGCCTCCATCCCTTTCTACTTCATCTACTAGCTCTCACACAAAATGTTTGCAGTTACTGGTGAATTATTATACACTAAGATTACCTCAGATGGATGTCACAAGTCCTGTTGGCATGGCATACCTGTGAAAAATGTTTCAGGTGAAATTACTGGTGACACTCAAATAACAGGAAAAAAGAGCATGGTGAAATGTATCGAGATTTCCCTTCTCCATCTAACACATGAGAACAGGTGCTGACACAGTGAGCTGTAACACCCTTGTCAAAAATAAAACAAACAAATCCGATGGATCATTGCACAATGGTATTTTGTTCATGTCTGACAATTCACAAAAGCCTCTTTGTCTGCTAGTTACTGTTAAAACTACAATGCAACAAATAATGCAAAGAATAACCGCAGCAACATGAAAAAGTATTTTCTTGCTTAGTTTCCCAACATTTTGAAAAGATGATGCACCTTCAGAAATCGTATTGAAGGAAAATGCATTTACAACCGGCTACTGTCTGTCTGTTCTGGAACAAGGCTTCCAAGACACGATATCGACAGCTTTAGTTTTAAAAACTGTTGACAGTTGGCAAGCTGATACAGTATGTTGCTAAGTGATGCAAAAAGAAAACGTATCAGTAATAAGAGAAATATTGCCAATTTTTAGGCGGACACGCAAAAAGATTTTCTATTTCCGATGCTAAATTCAATGATTATATATAGGAAGTTTTAGTGGTGCTAGAAGAGGGAAAAAAGTGAAAGCCCTGCCTGAAACTGTTAATAATGCTGCTGATACAATACCAACCCGAAAAGACCAGGTAATAAATGCTTGATGTGTTTTTTAGGGTTAGGGTTTGATTTCAAGCTAAAACGTGTTTTTTCTTTTCTAAATATTTTAGAATGGAATGATTTTCAAAATATTATTATACATCACAAAAAATAACTATTCAAATATTTTATGAATTAGTAACTTTAAATAATGCCTTTATGTAAAAAAAGTATTATATAATAAACAATAACAGTAACAAGGAGGAATAATTTGTAGTCTCAGGTAATAAATTTTAGTCTGTCTTACAGCAAAATGTTAAATATTACATACAGTTTAACTATTTGATACCTGGAATTTCTTAATATTGTCAAAACACAAACACACTAGAATTTTAAAATAATAGATAGATAGATAATTTCTATAAATTATTTTGTTTTCTGACAATTCCCTGTTTCCATTTGTTTTTTTTTGTGTGGAACCAAGTAATACGTACCACTGTAGAAAGGAAGACAATTTTTGTTTATGATATCATAATTTTTTCATCATATTAAACCATAGGAAACATTAACAAATATTTCATAAATTGATGGTATTTTCATAGAATCTAGTATTGATTGTAGACTAAAAATCTTTTAGGGGACTTTGTCAATTATGTAACTGAAAAGGAAGTAGGTGTTTACTAAGGTTTCTATGAAAGATTAATTTATAAAAGCACCCTAACCAACACAGACAACAGGGGAAATGTGACCAGTGAAGTATCACCTCGTTCTCTATTTACATAAATATTATTGATATCACTGCAACATAAATATAAAATACACTGCAGACGGAGCTGAAATTTATCATAAAATTAACAGTTAGAGAAAACTATTAGAAAATAAAAACCTTTTAGAAGAGCCAAACTATAAAATGGAATTTAGAGCAAAATCCTTCACTATTATTAAATTACAGAAACATTAAGATGTCAGAATTAATAATAGTAAGCAAGCAAAAGAGCAATGCATTAAAGGTACTAATAAAACTATATAATAATTACTAAATTAATGCTAGACAATTTTGTACTAGTGTATAACTTGCCAACCAGGTGGGAATAATTAAATTTAAATATTTTCTCACCAGACTAATTATGTTAACTTCAAAGCATTAAGATGAAGATGAAAAATAGAGTTCTGTATGGACAAATCTAGTAACGGATGTAGGAAAAATGAAGTCAAACAGCTGAAATAAAGAACACACTTACTTCTGAAGTTACTGTAGTTCAAAGGTTTTTTGAGTACATATGGCTTCTGATATTATATTATTTAAAAATCATTATTCAGAAAGAGAGAGCACTCTTAAATACTTAAAAGGTAGCTAATCTAAAGTAGTACAAAAAATGTGTAAACGTGTCTAATTCTCTACTATGTGGTGTATAATATATTCTGAAACATTAAAAGTCTGTGACCATACGTATTACATCTGTTCAGAAATCTGAAAATCTTTATATATAAACACATGAAAAGATCTTTTGTACACAGGGGGAAAGCCAGCAAGAAGTGAGCAAGGCTGTTCTACTGACATTACAGGAATAAAACAAGCGCACCAACTTACCAATTCTGTGTAAGGTATCACGGAGATCTTTCACCCAAGCCTGCTTAGCATAAATATTTTTGGCCTGGAAACTTAATTTTTCAGATGTTGGTTCAGCATACCACAATTCAAATCTTCGTTCATCTTCAGGTACATTTTCATTTATTTGAATGTCTTGTAGCTAGAAAAGTAATTTTAAAAATGCACTTTAAAATCTATTTAATCTTCAACAAAGTTGTTTCTAAACTTTATTGCTTTAAGTTTTGCTTAAAGGCAAGAGGAGGATAAATTAATATAAACAATACTGAGTTTTACACCGAAAAAAAAAACAAACAACAAATAATACTTTCCTTTCTGATAAAAAGGAAAAGAAAAATCTATTAACCTAACAGAAATGGTTACCAGTGATTGCTCCACAGATTTATAAAGCAGATAGAGAAGTTTGCCCAAGAACAACCAGCCAGCCACTCCACTCCACTCCACTCTACTTCTCCAAACTGCTCTCTCTCTCTTCCAGGAAAATAGATACTAGTTACTCACTTTTCAAAAATAGCACAGCAGTAAAACTTATCAAACCTGTTGCCTAGCAACATTCTGACTTAGAGCCAACTTAATGCAAAAAATTCTCTTTTCTATGTACATCTGTAAACAAAGCAAATACGTACTAAGCAAAAAGCACTGTATTAGCATATAGCACTTATAATAAAAACAAGTAAATTTACAAAATCTTCTAAAAAAAGTGAAAATTAATACATATTGGTCTGTAATAAAGTTTATTATTTTTTTGTGAAAATCATTTTACAGTGATGTCCAAGCTAAAATTTTAGAAGGTATATATAGAACACGTAGACATGAAAGTATGTTTATATATATACACACACACACACACACACACACACACTGAAGTGTCTATGACACTCTCACTTCTCTGGTTTCAGATGACTTAACTTTTAAACTATCTTAATAACTTAAAATTTCTTTATCTTTTTGATCACTTGATCTTTATAAATATAAAAATTAAAAATGTAGATGCCATAAAAATAAGTAAATATATTAATCAGTGTTCCTAAAACTAACTGGTGTGTAGCATGTTGAAATTAAATACTTCAAAATTCTGTAAAATCTGCTGAAGCAAGTTGTTGCTAGGGAAAATTTTTAGTTTGCCTTTTAAATAAATGCCATTTTGTATTTTTCTTTTTGACAGTTGTAGCTTTTATCTATTGGTGTTAAATTGTTGTTTTAATAATTATTATTTAATACATTTTACTTTTCTCAAGAAGGGAGAGATGCAAGAATATAGATGCACACTTCTTCCCAACATGCACTGCATCATTTTGACATATATCAGTCAAATAAAGCCATTGTATGCAGGAAGCTCACTATCAGAGGTCTTTAAAGGAAACACACTGACTGGTCAAAATACCATGCAATAGGTTTTATTTATAGTTATTTTGCTTTTCTGTAAATGTTTCATCTCTCTGTAGAATACAAGGTATGCACACTGTACCATAATAGTACATACAGTTTGATATCTTTACTGAGTAAAAAGTTTGCTACTGTATAATTTTTAAGTCCAGAAACAAAAATTTAAACCAAAAAATATGACACACACACACGCACATATATGGGTTTATTCTCCGAGTTTCCAGAAGTGTAACTTGATACAGTTCTTCACCATTATATGTCTAGCACATTGCAGCTGTACACAACATTCCAATGAAGTGATTGCTCAGAATAACTCAGCTCTAACCTATTTTAGAGTGCTTTTTGTTTTTTTGGCATTTGGACGAAAGTCAGAAGCAGATTCCATGTTGTTAGTTATTTGGGTGGCCAAGTTGCTGTGACCATCTCATATTGGTATAAAATTAAGGCTGATTCCCACCTACTATGTGATTAAAAATAAATGAAACTAATTTTACTCAGACAAGATCTATAAACTTGCACATATAATTATAATCCATTTTTTTAATAGATGTTACAGAAGAATAGCTACGTTCAGCTTGTATTTATTTGAACAGCATTTCCCCCAAAGTAACTGTTAACTGAAGTTCATTTTTTTTTTGTTTTTTTTTATAATTTTTAAATAAGTGCCCACTGTTTCAGTTTTTATATTGTCTATTAATGCAGTATTACCATGGAGATGAAATAATACTTTGGTATACATACACGATGATTGGATCTGGTTTATTCAATAGTATACTTTATTGAAAATTAATTTTCTAGACAGCTTATAGAAGAATATTGGCTACATCTTTGCAGTAAGCTTCATATATCATGTATAGTTCTCTTGAAAAACCTATTTTCATATTACAGGTTCACCGATACCATTGGTGACAGTGGAATTGAAATGTCAATAATAAAGATGTTATGACATTTTTAATTCGCTCATTGAAATAAAAACATCAGATTATCTTCTTTATGTATAGATTACATTTATCTATCTAGTTAATACTAAATAATGCAAAATTATTCAAACAGGAAATAAAAATACATTTGCTAGTGTTATTATTTAGACTGCTGTAGTCAAGTAAAAAATGTAGTTTAAGAAAGAATTCAAAGCTGCTTAACAAAAATTTCAATTCAGTAATTGAGAGAAACATCAGATATAAAAAAATAAAGAGATGTTAATCCCATTATGCATTTCTTTAGTTCTTTCACATCTTGATTATTCTGTATAGGCAACTTCCTTGTTTAAGGAAAAAATGGGCACTTGTTAGAACAAGTTCAAAAGTTCAGTATATTTACCCCAAATGTTTCAAGGTTTTAAAATGTAGAATGACCTAAAACATAGTTTGGGTTTTGAAAGTTTGAGAGACCTGATAGAGGCTTTAAAAATAATTAATGGTTCTGAATATGGTGAGAGTAGCATTGGGAATCACGATTATAAAATGGTAAAGAATTCAACATGGAAAAATATTAGAAAGACATTTTTCATCAATAGTATAATAAATACATTGCTGTTAGTGGTTATTAATGGTAGCAAAAATCAATTAAAGATGGATACCTCTGTCCTAGAAGCCTCCATGAATCTTTTAACACCCAACAGCATTTTCGAAGCAAAGTCAAACAGCTACAGGGGTCACTAACAAGGCAATATTTTGAAAATGTACTAAACAGGATGACTAAAATTAGTGCAGCAGCTATTCGCAAAGCAAGAGATTATTTTGATGAAAACATTTGTATGCACTAATCCATAGTTCATCTAATATTTTTCTGTTTTCAATTATTAATTTTTGCTTGAATTATACATTTTCATAAACAATAAACTGTTGAAAAAGCAAATAGTCAGTATTTTCTATTGCACTCTGTTTTTAAACCTGTCGTCAGTTTAAGTTTAACGCGACACACCACCCAGTTAAAACAGACAGCGTAGATAATGGCATAAGCTGCTAGCAGTAAAATAAACTTTGACCAAGAATAATTGTGACTAGTCCAGCATTTCTTTTCCTTCTGAGACTTGAACTAACGTAGCAAGATTTCTAATGTTCATCACAATGTGCTGCACAGTTCTACGGAACACTGAGCAGTTACGATCTGCTATCAAACAGTGCTGCCAGAATTCCAGGAACAGGAAACTATCTTCATATAGACCATGATTTCCAGAATTAGGGAAATAGGTAAGACATTGAGATCTTACTGTCTTGTTTTCTCAATAAGAAACAATTCTCTCACAGTGTACATAAATTGACTAGAATGCATCACATAGTAAGATAATACACACATTTCCATACAAGGAAGAAGTGAAATTTTTCCTCGTCACTCGTAATCTTTAGGTTTGTGGCAGATGGTCCATATATTCTATATCTCAATGTTTTTAAAATTATTTTGTTACTATTTAAATCTACCCATTTATTTTCAACATAATAGGTACAACAGTTCAGTATACGGACAATACACACATTTTACACTAAGGATTAAAACAAAAAATTGTTAAACATACAAATACAACAATTAATGTTCTCTCCTCACATCATGTTGAAACAAATAATATTAGGTCGTTACAAACGTTTTGTCGGTTTTTATATTATGTTCATTTGCAGGTGTACGCAGGTAAGTTATATATCGATGTGTAGTCTGTGCTTTGGCAGACATTATGCAAAACCTACCTTTTTAAAAATCATAAAATGGATATTCGTTTCAGGTTCCTGAGTGAAGCATCGATAGAAAAGCTTTACGTGCCATTTTGCTTCACGAGTTCAAACCGGGCCACGGCAAATGAGTGCACAGTACAACGATGGTTTGCGAAGTTTCGATCAGGAGAATTGAACCTCGAAGATAAGGAAGGTAGCGGACGTCCGTCCGGCCGTGATGACGACGGCCGTCCGAAAGCCTCACTTGAAGCCGATCCCAGAAGAACAGTGCCAGAAATTTTTGAAGCTTGACAAATGCACTGAAACTGTTTCCCAACATTTGATGCAATCAACCAGGTGAAAAGATTTGACAGGTGGGTGCCTCACAAGTTGAATGTACAACCACAAAATCGTTGATTGGAGATCTGCTCTTGTACGACCCATTTCTTGACCGAATCATTAAGTGTGATGAAAAATGGATCCTTTACGACAATTGCAAACGATCAGCACAGTGGCTCAACAGATACAAGGTGCCTAACCACGTTCCAAAACTGAGCCGCCACCCAACGAAGGTCATGGTCACTGTGTGGTGGGCTGCAACTGGTGTCATCCACTATAACTTCTTGCAACCTGTTGAAACCATCACAACAGAAAGGTACTGTCATGAATTAAACGTTGCTCAGCAGAATCTCTACCAATGACAGCCAACACTGGTGAATCGAAGAGGCCCAGCCCTGCTCCACAACAATGCCCATCCTCATGTTGCAAAAGTGAAAACTGAACACGATGGGGTACGAAGTTCTCCCTTGCCCAGCCTATTCACCAGACCTTTCTCCCACAAACCATCACCTTTCCAAATGCCCCAACAGCTTTCTCTGTAATGAAAACATTCTCCAACCAGGCAGCAAATTAAACTGACTTCCAACAGTTTATTGACTCCAGAAATCCAGATTTTTTTTTTAAAAAATGGTATAAATGCACTTGTAACTTGTTGGCAGAAGTGTACTGATTGTAATGGAGCTTACTTTGATTAATAAACTTCACGTTCAGCAACTATATGGAATCTCATTGTTGTGTTAAAAAAACTGTTACAAAGTTTTGTCAATCTAATACAAGAAAGGATCTCATCTTTAGTGCTGTTTATCATTTAAAAATCCCTACATTAGCACAAACTTTGCTGTATTTTCTGATACGTTGACAAAAACAAATGAACTTATTTGCATAGTGTTTTCAAAATGACTAAATAGATTCATATCAACTTCTTTGGTGCTGGTTGATGTGTAGAAACTTGGCAGTCATAATAACCAGAAAATAAAAAATTGCAAATCAAAAATGTACCTAATATACTTTGACTACCAACTGATTTTTAAAATTCACAATGTAATTCTCTATGGATTTTATTTCAATATATTTAATTTTAAACTACAAGCAGTTTTAAAAACGTATTCTTATATTCTTGTATATTTCTCAACATCTGTTTTAATTTTTAATAAATATTTTTTCATCAATTGTTGCAGTTTTTTTGATGTCACAATGTGTTAATTTGCTTGTCAATCAATTATTAATACTGATGTTCTGCAGACATGCATTATTTTACTTAAAACTAATTGGAGTAAATCACTTTTAAAATGCTGCCAGGCATTTAAAGATGTTGCTGCCAGCAGACCAGAATTGACTTTGATGAAAAGTCTAGCATAGGTCATTCCCATTGAAAGGTGCTTCTGATGAATGGCTGATCACTCCTGTGACATGGGTTAGTCGCTTCTCCCTAGACCCAAAAATGCTTTCTAGCAATCAGAGAGACTTTATTGTCTATATGTTAGTTTCTCTTTGAGCAACTAACACTGTTATATTATATTAGTCTGGGGAAAATGTGATCATGATTGGGAAAAAATTTATTTTGAGCAAGTGATGCTTCTGATGAAAATTTGTTTAATTTTAACTTCTCAGAAGGTGGCTTTTGTGAATGATACCATCAAAGAAAGCACCTGTGCTGCTGTCAGTGTTGTATAGCACAAGCATTATAGTTCATAAATATAAAAGAGAGGGATCATAGCTAGAAAAAGGAAAAAAAAAACTCTTCTAGTCAATGTTTAAAGTCACCTGACTAGTTAGAACTACTTAGATAAGATTGTGAGACTGATAGTCCTGTCTTTTTTCATCATTAACTGGTACAGAGTTCATGTTCAGAAATGACGATGCCAAGCTACATAATTAGGGTCATCAATACATTTTTTAGGGTTAATAACAGGTTATGCCAAAATAGTTGATCTCAGATCATTCACTTATCGAGCATTCCTGAGACTTCCTTGGCAGACATTTAAAACTGAAGAATTAACCTCCACAGAACTAAACATCTAATTTTCAGTATGCAAAGCTATTGTGCCTCCTGCAAACAGTTCCAATGTGTCCATTACTTACTGTGTCACTCATCTGTGCTTTTTATTTCATAGGATGCCTATAAAAATTATGATGCTATTTCTTCATTAAACATTTTTAATGAAATCTGAAATAATTTGGTTAAAGAATAAATTGTTTTCTGTATTTTTTTCAAATGTGAAATATATTGTCAAATTCTAATATCCATAAAGTTTTCTACCCAGTATATAGATAGCAGTTAAATCACCATCAAAACATGGATGTAAATAACTAAATATTGAAATATCCTTTTTTAAAATTGCAATATTACTTTGAAGAGAAGTGAGTTACTGACCAAATATAAGGTAATCTTATGATCACTTAGGTATTCTGTGAAATGTTGACTTAAAGGTAATAGTATGCATGTGGAATGAATGTTTGGAGTGTTAAACAAAATATTTATCCATCTACCCTTTAATTAACCTGGGTTGACAAATAAAATCTAATTTAATGAAATTACATATCATCTTTATGTTATTTCTTAGCAATGGAGGTGTGTAAGCTACAGTTATAGTTTCTTTTTTTTTTTCATTTTAAAGAAATAACTTATAAAGAATTATTCCAAAACAATAGTCCATTTTGAAGTCATAAAATATCTGGAAAAAGTAGTAAAATAAGATTTAGCTACACGGGTATTTAGGATTGCAGTTTTATATATTATTCTTCAATATCTGCAATATGAGCAAAAACAGTTATACAACTATATATCTGAACTGTAAAATGACTACACAAATTTAAACATCATGTAGTGTAGTTTATTACTCAAGATAATTTTTTGTAAAATGTCAATTTTTATTGCATTAAAAATATTATTTATTTATTTATTAATGAAGCATTGTAGTTTTCCATTCATTAATCATATGAATAAACAATTTAGTAAACTTCTCAAGTTTACAAATTGATTTGTCTGCAAAAAAAAGAGTGTATCGAACTATCACTAATGCATAAAAATAATTGGAAATTTTCCTGAGCCACTAGGTAACTTCTCGCAAAAGTGAATTGCTTTGTGTTTCAACAACACCTTCTAGAAGCAGTACTTACCAGAACATCAATGCAAGCAGTTTTTACAGATATCTGTCTAACAACATATACATTTGATTAATGGTCTAATCAACTTAATTAATATCAAATTAAAATTGGGGAAAACTTAACAGCTATCTATACTGGATTATGGCAACCTTCTATAAAACATCCATTACATAAATTACCTTTCTATTGGCAAATCTTCTTCAGAAGAGAAATAAATTTAAATTTAAGAGAACAACCCCCCCCCAAAATAAATGTGACAGTTAACGTAACTGCAAAAAAAAAAAAAAAGATCAGATGTTTTCACACTAAGCAAAAGATCATAATCAACCAAAAACAGAATTCACAGGACTCTAAAGTAAAAAAAAACAAAACAAATAGGCATTGTGTGAAATGTGTGTTAACCATGAACCCAGGTGTTTCAATTTTCCTAGCCTCCTATATTTAAGCATGAAAGTGTAGACCGATCTGGTTTATTTAATGAAGGTTTTTATAGTACATGAATAAGATTCTTTAACCAGAAATTAAAGTAAGGGAGCCTATGGGTAGGGAGCTGAGTAGACACACTTCAGATAAACATAATTGCATCAGTGAGAGAAGTAATAGTCAGCAGCAGTTAAGGGAAATTCAAGGATATTGGTAACTGATGAGGTCAACTCACCACCATAACTCCAGAAGTTGCTTGCAGGGATCCAAATAAAAACTAAGCTAAGTATGACTGATTTAGTCTGAATTCTCATGTTCTGAAGATGGTTGAAAAATTATTCATGTACATTGGATCATACTTCCAATGTATACAGAAATGCAGTTCCAATATTTAATTTCATGTACAAAACAATTTTTCTGAAGTGCTGGTTTGTTTTTTAAATGGAAGCAAGTTTCTAATTCAGAGATTTGTAATGAAAACATTTCAGAGAAATTTGGGGGAAAAGTTTTGAGAAAATTTTAAGCAATTTCTTTTTGTTTTTCTTCAGTTTCAAACTTTGACTACCCAAATATAAAATTGTAACAAACCCTAACTATTTAGAAACAGTGTGAATAACATGTTCACAGTAGAACATCTTATTCATGACATTATGTATATCAGATTCAATAAATATAAAGGTAAATTCATTCAAAATTAAAAGATTGTTAACAGCTTTGCAATGCAGGTCTGTGTGTGTTGCAGTTTTTCTCACATTTAAGCTTCTTGTAAAAACCATAAACCACATGACGATGATGAGAGCCAAGGTGAGATTTGTCAGAGAATACAGTATGTGAAAAAATAAAAATTCTGTTAACATATTTTTGCAAGAATTATGTTTTATTAGAATTTAGCCATTTATGTTAAAACTTACACTTAGAAAAGCATTTTCTGTTAAAATCTAAATAATATTCTGGAATTTAAAGAAAAATATTTGCTAGTCTGAAACCTGACTGGACAGTGTGTGTAGCCCTGCAGGGCCAATGGTAATCATAAAAACCTAGTTTTTATTCCTACTCAGCATAAACAGTATTTATAATTCTATTTTTAAGAAAAAGATAAAGAAACGAATGGTACTTACATCTACTAGAGATTTGAAAGTATAGGATGGACTCTCAGTCAATGTTTCTGACCTTTTCTTTTTTGCAATAAGTAACTTGTCATGAAACAAAAATAAAAGCCTTTCTTTTCCTTTTGCCTTTTGAGGATCCACATCCCACATCTGCATGTCATCCTGCAAGAAAGAAAACACTAAAATTATATTCATTAGTGTTTGTGACTATATAATCGATCTCATGCTATGATCAGATAACCAAGCAGCAAGTTTATTAAACCCCTACCAATTAAATAGTCTAATGTTCACGTTAGAATAGGAATTTACTTAATTACACACAAGTTTTTATCTCTTAAATGATTGTAAATATTAACAAAGTTATCCATGATAACTGATTACTAAGAAATTACTATTAATAATGGCTTACCTCCAGCTTGTTGCATGGCTCTACAACATTGTGCCTGTGCCTTATAGTATATTTTTAGAATGCCCTCTTCACATTACCCTGGCGTTTGCTGGATTAATTTGTACAGACATGTATTAGTATGTCCTAAGATCCATAAAACTGTCCTTAAATTTTAAAATGTTTTCTTTTGAGAGATATATTTTCCATTTTTAAAAAAAAAAAACTTTTCTATGGAAACTGGCTTCAGTTTTGTTGTTTTTCATTGAAAATTTAATTCTAACACAGTATGACACACTTCCCAATCCCAACACAACAGCATCACTTATTAACAACTCTATACTATTTACAAGAAGACTATCCTCTCCAGAATCTAAAATAGCTCCTCTTTCAATATGTAATCAATGGTAACACCATCCAATTTAATAAAAAAAAAACAAAAAGAAAAATTACACTTTTTACATCAGTTTAACATCATTTTGATAACTTTACTAGGTCAACTTTTTCCAGAAAAGTTTTAAAGATGCATACAATTCAGTTCTGCCCTTAATAATTAATTTAAAAAAGATTATGAAGCTGGAGTCTCCAAGCTAATCACTCGTTAGTCTTCTCGACTCATTCTGTCTCTCTAGTATATTTTTTTCTTTTTACATCCAAAGGAATAAAAAAAAAGCACTGGTGACTTTGCAACAGTTTCAGTAGCAATGTTTACAAGTGACATGAGCTATAGATCAGGTACCTTTTCTGTACCCCATCAGTTGTAAGAAAATTTTGTTGCTAATGCCAACAGCCTGCTATTTAGAAATTGAACCAGAATTTCTCTGGCTAATTTCCCTTACCTACACAAGATGTTCATAACTTTTCTCATAAATTTTTTTTTTTTTAAGTTTTAAAATTCAAATTTAGTGAGAGTGTATAATGAATTAAAGATCAGCTTCAATTGGCATAACATCAAATTAATGCTTGGAATCACTTAACACAAAATGTGGGATACAAATCTCCACTGTAACAATACTTACATGACGTATTATTCGTCCTAAGGCAGCTAAATCTCCAGGAAACCCTTCTATTTGAATAAGAAGGCTCATTTGTTGAGCACAATGCTGGATGTTCATTATCATCTCAATGGATTGCTCCAGCTCTTTTGCATTATCTCCAGCTCGTATAGTGTACCGTAAAAAATCCTTTTAAGAAAAAAAAATTGTAAACTGAAAGTTTTGTTCCTCCGTCAATAAATAGCATACACATTATTAACCATGCACCAGTGGTAGAATTAGTTGCAAAATAATATGCATTATTATGCTATTTTTAAGCTTGCAAACCATATTATAATAAACAAGTTTTTAAAAATCCCTATATATTTCTAGTTATTTTATAAATAACTTTATAAGGTAAATAAAAGCTAAACAAAATATATTTACTTATTAAGAATAGCAATTTGTTTTCAATTTATAATTTGGAAACTAGATAAGTACACACCCTGCAATATTAATTTGAACATAACTATTTCAGAAAGTTATGTTTTATTCAAAAATAAATGTGGGAAATAAAGAAATAAGATGTAAAACACATCCATCTAAGGCCTAATGCAATTAGAAATGGAAAAGATCAAGTTCTATATCATAGCCCAAACAGTATGTCCCCTGTGTGGGTGGGTAGGTGTAGACCAGGGTGCTGTGATGTTGTCTTCAGTTTGGACATTGAGTGATGGGGGAGGGGGTTACTCCCTGAGTGGCCATTAAGAGATAAGGACCCCTTGAAATCTGTAAATTTTCATAAATAAATGGCGCTGGCAAAATAGTCAGGACCATTGTGTGTGTTGTTAGTCTCCTGTGTCTGGGACACTTTTCGGTACAACTACACAGGGTTTGGAAACTTACAGCTTGAGTGCTAAAGTGGCAGGTGAGAAAGTTTGGAATTGCAAACAGGTTGCCTGGCCCCTGGGATGGGCAAACTGTAGCCTGATACAGCATTTTGAACAGCCGACCAACTGCCCTGTGGCAACTTGTAGCTACCACACTTTAGTGGTAGAACAAATCTGAATATCATCCTCTAATGGCCACTAAATAATTTTGAGGACCAAAGCTTAGTGGGTACTGAAGGATCATGCATATATATGGCAGTACCTAGGCAAATGTGATGACTCAAGCAGACCTGAATTTTGGATATTACATGCATAATGGCTGACATACTCATGTGCATCACTGAATCATGGATGATACATGGATGCATGAATCTCAAAACCATGAATCTCAAAAACCAATGACAGCGAATCCCAACACCACACACCCATGACCTGTTATGATGAATCATGACACCAAAGGTCCAGTGCAATTGATCAAAGCAGTGCTGGAGAAAGGCTAACTGAATGGTTGATGGCATATGCTCTGCTCAATGCCACTCAACTGTTGTTGTTCTTTTTCCTTGTCTGGGTTTCCATGTGTCTTGCCTGTATAATAGGCTGTATTTGTTCTGCTCCCTGATAAATCAATGTGTACGATTATTAAGATGTTGGATCACAAAAATGTAAATTAGACGATTGTTCATTTCGAGGTACATGACATCCCAATTTGGATTCATTGTCAAGAAAGACTGGCCATCATATGAGAAACACAGAGAGATTTAGAAAATAAATATGAAAAGTTATTTTCTGATGCATTTGACAAGACAGAGGCAATTAGAAAACAGTATCAACATACAAAATCAAAGTAGTAATTTTACATGCATAAAGAATAGTAAAATTCAAGTTACAGAAAGAACCTACATGGCTGCGTTGTGCTAATGAAAGGTTTTCAAAACAAACATTTCTCAACAGCTCTCTGAGTGTTTCTTCAATGATTTTTAAAATAAAAACTTGATCTTTTCTTGAATAAAAGAAATGTGCAGCATTAAAAATGCAAAAATTTTTTAACATAGCTCTGGATGGAAACACTGAAATTAATGATATTCTTCAACTTGCCATTATTGTGAAATAGTGTTTCAGGATCAGAAAGAATAAGAGAGGAATTTTTTTGCTTGGAACCACTGCATGGAACAAGAAAAAGCTAAAGACATTAAATTTTTTTTCAAACATTTTGAACACAGAAAAGATTTTTTGTGCAAACACTGACGGTACACCTATGATTGGGGAAAATAGGGTATTTTTTCAGCTCTTTAAATTAAATATTGGCCATCTAATTGCTAAATTTAACTGCAATGTCCACTAAAAATGTTTCCATATGAAAATTTCAAATTCTCAACTTAATTTGGTGAGGATTGTGAATTTTCTTGTTTCCTGCTCAGCTCTAATTGCTGGGAAAATGGACTGTGTGTCTACAGACATTCATCTTTATACTAATGTCTACTAGCCTAGCCACAGACAAAACTACCATGAACTGGATGATGACAAATGCCTGAAGAAGCTTAAGTTTGTGGCATCACATTTCACTTAAACAAATTTAATTGTTACTTATAGGGGACAGGGCAAATAGTTTTGCATCTGTATGAAAGCTTGAAGCTAGCTGTTGCAAAACTGAAAAATTTTCCCAAGGATATTTGCACATTAAACTTCTGATACTTCCCTTATCTCAAAGAACTCTCTCATCACATTACTCTGTTTATGTCAATGAGATTGGCTTGTTGATGAAAAATTCAAATCTGAATTTTCTGAAAGGTTTCAAGATTTCAAATATTTTCTTTCATCATCAAATCTAGCCATCTTAACAAGTATGACCTGGTCATGTCTTTGCTTCAGTAGATTAACAGTGAACAATTTTAAATGTAGCTCATGAATTTATAAAGCTCAGATATATGGTGATCAAAGTTTAGAAATCTGCAGAATTCTGGGCCCCCTATTTTGATATGGTCTTCACTTTCTGAGAACTTGTTTGAAAAATTAAAATTTGCTATTTCTTTAACCTTAAGGTCCTGAGCCAATATTTTCACATAAAATTTGTTTTCCTCTCACACAGCAAACTGACAAGTGATCATTAAAAAATCTCTGTGCAATGAAAATAACCAAGTATACATCTAACACTGGAACCCTGACTCAAGAAAGACAGGAGCAAAGATCCCACTAAGTATGTACCAGCACTTTCCAATCTAAGTGAGGAATTTTTGTATTGGTATGTATAATAGTATTAGAAATATGTAGAATTTCTTTTAAAAATAAAAGCAACGTATTTCAAATGCCTTAAACTTGATATGCATTCAACAAGTTGAGTATTTTTCTATTATTTGTTTGAAAAATGTAGTTATTGTAGTTTGAATTATATTTGCATGCTTAACCTTTAAATTGTGGGAGCAAAGTGCAATCCAGTACATCACTCTTGAAACTTTTCCAATCCGTGAGGTAGACTTTAGTTGATTCCTATTACATGGGCATGGATGAATTAATCCTCATTTCCTGATGAGGTGTTTCCAAAGATATTCAGTAGGATTCATATCTGGGCTTTGTAAAATCTAGGGGAAAAATCTGGAACTTTGTGATGTCTTCTATGTAGTGGTGTTTGAATGGTATGGCATGTTGCTCCATTCTGCCAAAGAATGTGTATTGCATACTGATAAAATTTTGATTCATCACTAAATGCAATCAAACCTCAGAACTGCATTAGATGGCATACCATCAGTGTGGTAGTGTGTATATGTGGGTTTTGTAAGAATCACTGAGCATGGATTTTGTCCAGGCAACTTGTCCATGATTTCCAAGTTTATAGAGAATATTTGCTGTCAAGTGTTGGCTCATTTGCACACTTTGGCCAGTACCAACTTGACAATCAACCACCTGATTGATGCATGTTAATGACAATGGCCTTTCAGGTGATATGTGCTGTGATATTGGCCTGATAAAACTGTTTTGATATAAAGAGCATACCAGCTGACAAATCTTGAGGTAGCCAGAGCAGATGTCAGGTGCACCAATTGGCCTTAGCATTGTTATCAAATCAAATAGCTATTCTTGACCTTTGTCTACTTTTTATAACTAGGGTTTTAATGTATGATGGATATTTAAGGCTCTTATGTTTTTTGCAAAGTTCTCATTATTTAGCAGGGTTGTATAGATAATTTAGAAAATATTTTATTCCACCATTCACTTTGTTCTAGCTTTTATTTTACTTCTGGCTACCAAATAATTAGGTTAAATTGTTTTGTTTCCACTATCCTACTTCTAATCTTGCTCATATTACAGTGACTTTTCTTCTTCATTAGTGCTACCTATTTAACAGCTAAGTTACTGGTACAGTATATCAAATTATATAATTTCCCTAACTGGTACTTAGGATATATTTGTTAACCTAATCTAATAGTGACTGATCAAAGGGATACAACTCAGAAAATATTTAACTCCTAAGATGAACATTTTAAGAAAAATTATCAGATCTAACTCTTGATTAAATATGAGAGTTGGATCAGTACTCACCTTCAGGATTTGTTCATAATTCTGAAGTCTCTTCATTGGCGCTTGTAAATATTCAGGAAGGGACTTTTCTGAAGTACCTGCTATTGTTGACTGATCCTAAAATACAATTTCAATGAACAAAAGCAAACAAACAAGCAAAAAAGCAATGCACACCCAAACCAGAAAATGCAAATTTATACTGTACCTCTGAAACAGTTCTGAGTGGTCTGTTTATCTAATTACTAACCACCTTCTTACCTGAAAAAAAAAAAATTTTAGCTATCTTAGAACTGATTTTAAAGCTATCCAAAAAATGAATTTATTAAATATAAATAGAAAGTACATAATTTGTTTTTAATTAATTTTTTTCATTCATTTTGAAATAAAACAACAAAAACTTATTAAAGGTAAATCCTAGCTTACAGACAGTGTATAATCAGATGTTATACTGTTCACAGAAAAATATACTATCCAAAGATTTATTTAAAAATGTTAATAAAAAGATACAGATGAAGCTACAACAAAGTAAAAAGAAAAACAAAATTATAAATATTCTATGTAATCAAGACTTTTAATTAGTTAAGAACAAAAATATTTAGTGAATAGTTTATTTGCAATCACTGATTTCATTAAGTGTTTTGCTACATATGTCAAGAGTTCCTTACATAAGCCAATTGGCAACATGTATTCATAGTTATAAAACACATTGGATATTACTTTTTTCTTAAGCCTTTTAAAGTAAGTGAGAGCAAAGGAAAACTCCATGAAGATATGCTAATGTTTTTTGATAAGTTAGATTGCTTCCAGCTTTAGCATTTTCTTTGAATATTTGGAGTACTAATTGTTATAATTTTGTAATCTATGTTAATAGGTTAAATATCTGTGCCTGTTCATATACTGCTGCCATAATGTAAATACATTATTAATGTTCAGATGCTGGTATATAAATAAAGTTCACTTTATATTTTTATTTTTTTTCAGCAGATAAAAATCTAAGCTATGGTTCCCTGTACATTGAACACATCAGACTGTGTTTGAAAAACAAAGTGGACATTGCTATTAGATTAGATAAAGCACATGCTCCTCTGGATAGACTAGACATACACATATCTAAACTGGTCCACAGTTGAGAAGGATGATGGTTATCTGTCTGGAATTAAATATTCAAGATTATAAGACCGTTACAGAAAATGCATACATAATTTAGATGTGATTCTTTTCCCAAAATACCTCTCCCACAACACATACAAACATTAAGAACCTAACCTTACTAGATCCTTTCTGATTATATGGTCATCAACCAAGCCATGAAATGTTTATTTCAAAAGTTGCATTATACCTTAAAGTATTTCTTGGCTTCTTCTGTATTAAGAAGAAATTCTGTCATCTCTTGCCCATGAAGATAAGGAATGTACATATCAAATTTTTCTTTCTTAAAAAAGAAAATAATATTACATTTGAAAAATAAATTCCAGCTTAGAAGAGCAAGAAGCATAACTAACAAACTGCATCCCACATTAATAAAACAAAAATTAAAAAAAAGACCGACTATTGTGTTGTGTTTTCCGCAGGTTTGCTATACTTCTGTTATATCATCTATGTAGAAAATCATACAGTTTCTTTGATTTGTAAGAATGTAAAAGCATATAAAATATAAAAGAGAATTGTGAAACTGATTGTTAACATTTAGTAGCCACATATTCATTTGTAGCTGATTACAAAGACGCTATGAGTGGCATCTGGTGGCAATTTACAGCCCTGACAAATCACTGTTGTTTTTTTGGTGTCATTCAACTTACTAAATGTAAAACTGCACTGAGTAGACACACAATGGAAAGATAATATATGAAAATAAAAAAAATGTACATGAATATACTTTTCTCTGTAATGAAATTACACAAATGTCTTCTTTCTATACAGAACAGGAAAGTAGAGATTTGTGTGTATACCACATAGGCTCAAATGTGATAACTAAAGAAAACATTTATTAATATAATTTATATTGTTTATTAGTCAGCTTTTTTAAATTTCTAAATCTCATTTTTAGTCATTGAGGAATCTCTTCATTTCCACACAAAAGGTAAATTATGAACTTTTGCTAGCTTTTTTATAAAAATTGTATTGTGCTTTTTCAAAATCTTTTTCATGATCATCATAGATCACATGACAGGGAGCAAGAATCTGATAATCTGCACATACATGGGAACCACAAATCTAACTTTCTTTTATCTTGGAAGGTAAATCAGTTTTTCAAGCTATAAATTATTGTATTTATAATTTTCTTTTAAAATGCTTTACATACAACAAAATTTTAAAACAGTGTACCTACCCACTTTAAAAACACGCCTCCTGTTTTAGATGGATTGATGGTACATTCTGTCAGTTCATTTAGAAAGATGCTGTAAATATAAAGATTAAAATTATCGATTATTTTCATACCATTACATCGGTAAAGATGCCTTCCACTATCTGATTAAGTAGTCATTTTGATTATTCATCATACATGCAAGATTCAAAACATTTCTTACAAACATTAGGGTGAGTAAGCCTGATCATTTACAATCCTCTCCTAAGATCATGAAAGCAAAATATAAAACAGAATGGTTTTTTTTAAAATGTGAGTGAGTGTGCTAAGCATTACTTTGAATGGCAATGGTAAAAGTTACCACTGGCCTGGTTAAAAGACAAGATAGAATATCTCTCTGGTTGCATCAGAACTTCATATTTTTTTTTAAAGAAACATTTAGTTTCCAATATTCTTTCATTGGCTGATCTAACAGAATGCACCACAGAATAAAAATTACAGTAAATAGAAAGAAACAAAATTTAAACACTCCAAGATGATTTTACATTATACTTTTAATATTAATAACAAATGAAAAAAACACAAAACAGAGCAACCATAAACTAAGTTTTAGAAAGTGTAGGGTGGTTTCTGATTATAATTAATGTGGACAGCATCTCTTTACTATACTTACTTCTTATGGAAAGCACAGATTTCTGCCAAGTTACCAAATATTACATCTTTTTTCTCTTTTAGAATGTCAGGAACATCTGGTTGATCCATTTGTTTTGGAAAGTTGTCAACCAAGGTTTGCAAATCATTGACATATTCGCGTTCTGTCTCCAAGAGGTCAGTGAGTGCATACCTAAATAATTAAATTTTAATCAATGGGTGTAAGTCGACCCTGAGCCCCAGCAACATTTGTTGTTTAGAATAAAAAGTTCTCACTCCACTCTGTATAAGTGAAAACGTTATACAAAATGAACAGGAAGCAGCTGAAGAAGCAACAAAATAATAAATAGTAAATAAAAGCAAAATTAAAATAAAAACAAAACTAAAACATCCAATTTAGTTATGCCTATTTCACTCAGCCAACTGGAACCAAAATGTCAGATTATCAAACCAACGAAAAGGAGAACCTGGCTTTTTTTTTTTTTTTTTTGAATACCATAAATTATGCAAATACAATAGAGCTAAACCAAATTTTATTTTGTTTGGTTTCTTTTGTAAACTTCTTAAAAGTATAAAATTTAAAAGAAATGGCATAGCCATGCAGTTAGGGAAATTATAATATAAAATTCTATAGTAGTACTAGCTTAGAGTGGTATAGCAGAAGTTTAGTTTGATAAGGTGTTCTAAAATTTTGTGAATTACTCCTATGCAGCAGGGTTGGCAGGGCAACATGCGATAACATGCAGCTGGATATCTGAATGAATTTTTAAGTATTACAGAGGATTACTACTATCTCTAGCATTTTTTGTATAAAGCCAAAAGGGAAGAAAGTCTAATGTTATTAAAAGTAACTTTAATTTAAAAGAAAATAGTAGTCTGTCCTAGAAGTAATTAGATTGTGTATAAAAATCCAAGAATCTCTGCATCCTTATTACCACAAACAAATCAGAATTGATGATTTTTAACTTGTTCTGCATGGCTCCATTACAGTCACAGGGCTATCTGGGAATTTTAACCAGTCTAGTCTAGTTTAGCTTAGCACTTAAATTTTCAAAATAGTAATGATGATATGGCAGGAGGTTGGCATTCATTTTCCACGAAGCTACCTGGCAATAATGAGTATCTGACATCAATAAGATATTTGGCTGAAATGTTGTATATGTTTCAATCTTGTAAAGTTACTTTAAAAAAAAAGGTAGTCCGTAGCATACATTTTGAACCGTTTCTGAATACTTTCTTCTCCCATGCTGTCATCAGAAATAAGATGTAGAGTATATATGCAGATAACCTCATTTTTAATTATAACTGTAGTCAAGTCAAACTTATCGTGAAATACTACTAATAATCCCAGCTATCCTCTCAAAAGAGGTTCTTATGTATCTTAAAAACCAATCATCATCATCTACTAGAAGTGGGAAAAACTTTTTATGCTAAAACATAAAATGGACTAATTAATGGTTCATTAGCTGACTAGTAATGTGGTTGAAGACAACTAAAATAATCATTATCTCTCAAGGTAACATAAAAAAATTTTCTGTTCATATAATTGGTATAAGCTCAAAAATATAATACAGATTATTTTCAATAATTTGGCACAAACTATAATAATTCTGCCAAGCTGCTGTGTTTTGGGTTAAAAGAAAAAAATCAATCATCCATAGCAAAACCAATTTTCAAAATATTTACTTTTCCCAATTGTTGTTTAAACAAATTTTAAACAGTGAATAAAAGCAGATTAAGTTCTAACATAGAAAATGTTTTAAAAATTTTTTGCCTTTACATTCAGCTATTATTATTTCCATCAATGTTTTCCCCATATGGTGTGTGACTATTGCTGTTGTTTTACTCAGACTCAGAAGCAATACTGTTTCTTTAGCTTTAATTAGTAGTTTGAGCTGCTTTCGCATCACAAACTACCAGTTACCAAGTTCTCTCTTGGCAATAAGCTCTACCTAATTCACTGCATTTGCCAGTGTTTGATCCAATCCTGATAACAGGAGATATTTGTCAAATTGCAGGTTTCAAAATTAGTTCAGGTAATCTATTGTAAATAAAATGTTCACCTTCTGTAAATAATATACATCTTTTTTGATAACAGGATTCAAATGATATAAAGTAGACCTGGTGTTATCCACACTAAAACACTGTCTAATTTTCTCAATATAAACAAGTTATACAAATAAATAAACAATAAAATGATTTATACCTAATATTCAACAGGAAAGCTTCATTAACAAATTTATTAGCAGGTACATATAATAATTTGTAAGAAGTTTGCATGCTCACAAAATGAAAATTCAAATTTATTTTTTTATTCAGCTCTTTAAATGCATTACATTTTACTTGCATAATTGTGGTTTTCATACAAGCGATGGCAGCTGTCTTGTTCTCCTTTTCAAATCAGAATAAAGCTCTGAAGATGACCATTAAATAACCTGCTAAACTCTACAGAATCTCTTTCATGCAGCACTTTTCTGTTTACTTACGACTCTGGATCTCTCGCTGTATCTGCCATAGAGCTACAAAACAACAGCCAAGTGTCACTATGTGCAAGGCTGGCATTCCTGTCTAACTACCCGACACTTATGGCTAGACTCACATACAAAATAGAAAGAAAAGCTTCTCAATCAAAAATGCCAATTGTTACATTATGTAAACAATAAAACAGTTTTACAAATTTTTGTAACATTTAAAATAAAGTCATAATTAGACAATTTAACTATTGCATGTAGCTTTGTCAATTTAGGATTTTATTGTATTCTACCAGTCAAAATTCAAGAAAAGAAAACTGGTCTGATTGGTATAGTATTTAAGACATATCTCTGTTCACTTTTTAACTTCTTGTGCAGTGGAATACATAAACAAATTAATATTTTTTTATAAATGCAATTGCATTTTTTTTTTTTCATTACTTTATTTGTAAAACTGTAAAGACCTACTCCATTGATTTTTTACATTTTCTAGTCAAAGAATATTACTCAAAATATTTAGTAAACCTACGTAAACATACTTTATTAAATAATAAAAACAAATTTAGCCATTCTGTATTGCTAAATGTTGTTGTTGTTTGTCAGATCAGTTGCTTTGCAATATAATACAGAGTAAAATGAATACTAACATCATGCACTGAAAATTACATGAGGATAACATTCAATGTCCTATCTAATTTAGTCTTCCATTAGCAAAGTCCATCTCATTTTGCATATAATTTACATTATAAGATTTTTAAAACTATTGAAAATACAAAGTTATCAACATTTTTTAAAAAAAAGACAGCTTACTATTTAAAAAGTCAATCTTTCCATTAAATTGGTTGTTTTTGCTTTATTCACTATTTTATCATTTTAATGTACATGCTCTTTGCCTTTCTACAGCAATATTATAGAAGACATTCTCAAAAAATATTTGTTTGGCTATGTTAAATAAGAAATCCAATTAATCTGAAAAATTCATTCTCTAACAATATCATAATCACAATGGCTCTTGAGATGAAGCCTCAGACATTTCTGTGGCAAGCACTGCCAGTACCATTAAGTATGCTACCATTCATTCTTTCTGTAAATGCCTTTGCCTTCTTTTCTTTTAAAAAATCCTTTATTTATAATTAGTGGGGTGTCATTTCTCTCAGCACAAATGTTTACATTTTGTTGTTATATTTTTAGAAGAGACTAATTTAAATTTAAATAAACAATCATTAAAAAACCCATTAAGAACCAAAACTACAATATGAACAATCAACAATTTGTGAGTGTTGACATGACAAAATTTTAAAACTCCACCATCATCAAAGGGTGGTCTCTTTAACTTTGTAATGACATTCATTCAGTGAAGTAGCTCACTCAAGAGGATCAGATACCAGTTGACAAATGTGCAGCAAAAAATTAAAAAACAAAATAATTTCACTTGAAAAATAAATTTAATAAATGAAGCCACATGTCCAACAAGGTGCATAAACAAAAAAACAGGAACATGTTTTTGGACAGATTGTTTTATTTCAATATTTACCTCTGCTCATAAGTTTAAATAAACTAAGCATATGACATTTTCTGTAATAAATGGTAAAATCCCTTAGAGAACATTGTCATTATCTTAGATATGCCACTGACTTAAGTTAATATTTAACTACACAATAAAGATTGTTCTTTAAAACAAGAAAGTGAGAAACAGGGGTATATTACAGTAGAGCCAGTAATTGGGGAGATTTAGTTAGTAGCCTACCATCTCACACATTTTGAGTGGTTAAAAACACTACAATCATCAGAACAGAAGAAAATTAATTGTTGGAATGGTAAGTTACTTCCCTTGTTAAGAAAATGTTCTGTGAAGGAAAAAAAAATGTGAAAACTGCATGTTTATAGTTCAAATACTTAAACAAGATGGAATTTTGAATGTTTGACAGCTAAAAGTAGACTGATTTAATTCTGTGGTAGCCTCACCCTGCATTAAAAGTAACACTAATTATAATGAACATAAGCAGATGATTAAATTCATACAATATCAGGCAGTGTAAAATACTTTTTTGGTAAAGCAGAGAGAAACAAGTTGACCACAAAAATCGAGAACTGCCAAAGACCAAGCTGAAAAAACAAAAAATTCTGTTAAAATGACGGCAAGAAGAATTATTTCCCCTCGATTGTTTATTTTCTTTCATGGTAATTTTAGGACCAGAAGACACTATTGTCCCAGAACAGTTTTCAAGCTTATCAGGTGATATGTAAAGCAGGGAGACTGTATTCTTTACGCTGCGTCTGAAATCCATGCATGTATTGAATAAGCCTGGTCAAGTTCACCAGAGGGTTTTCACGTAAATCTGGAGCGCTATAACAGCATGCTGACTGGTTCCAGAATATGGGCCAACATCTATCTAAAAAAAGGAATAAGTACCAAGTTTTGTGAAGCAGAGAAGTTTATAACAAATACATATGAATATGGTGAAATTTTTATAACAACAAACAAGCAGATAATGTCACACACACGAGTTACAACCATACTCCTTGAAAGTCTAAATGCCAATAAATGGATACTATAAGCATTTTATAAAATCTTATTATTAAATTAAAATGGTAACCGAGGAGGGCATCATTTTGTTTAGTGACTCGAACATTTCACACAGGTTTATGTTACCTTCTTTTAAGCAAAGCTTCCTGCTGTTTATTGGAGATCTGAATGATTTCCTCCCTGAAAACTTCCCGTGTTGTCTTTTTTGGCACCACACTCTTGGACAGTTTTTCCTCCAAGTATCCTGGTGGGACCCAGCCCTGCTTTCCAGCAGTAGTCTTTGTAGGTTTAGTACGTACAAGCCAGTGCTCCATGTTACTCTGATCCAGAACTTCTATAAACTGACCTTCAGTCAATTTGATCCCATCTTTAATATCTTCAGGAGGGACATAATCAGTCTGCACCACGTATACAGGAAAACCCTGAAAATAGATAGAATCTGGTTCATGTCTGTTAAGCTATGTTTTTGTTGTTTTTCTTAGTAAATACAAGTCAGACAGAATAATATTAAGTAGTTTAAAAAAAAAAACAATAAGAATTTCTCTGTAGATTTGTTCAACACAAGTTTCACTTCTTTTTTGTCTTTGAAGTTAAGAAAAATTAATTATTATTAACTAAGCAAATATGCTGTTTTTAAAATAAAAATCTGTAACTCCTTGGTTCATGTCTTTAGAAAATAAGCAAATAAATAATTTAATTAAAACAAGCTAGCAGCAATACCTAGACTGATGTTTATTCTTGAAGAGCAGAGATAAACAATTTAAAACAAGTTTATTATTTGTTAATAAATGAGGGAAATGACTTTAAAAATCTGCATTACAGTTAAAACATTTTTACTGAATAAGTTTTATAAGAAAATTAATTTAGCTGCATGATGTAATTTCAGTAAAATGCCTTTCTTTTGAAAAGTTTTATTTATATAAGATTTTTTAAAATTATATTTCATGTAAAATATATTAACTTAACAAGGGTAAAATGTACTTTTAAGCAGAATGAGTTTGCAACTAATACAGATTTTTAAAGAATGAATGTGTTGCAGAGTGATCTAATCTTCAAATTTTGCTGATATTTTTTTTCAATAAAAATGATGTAGTTGCCTCGTCAAGCAACCAAATACAGATCCTCTTGCTTGATAGAACAATTATATATTTTTTCATTATGTATTATGTTTCCAAGTATGTATATTACATTGTTTAAACAGTTGAATGCATTTATTTATCAATATTTCATAATTAATAAAGGTTATTAACTTTAATTCATTTTAGTATGTGTGGGGTATATTTTAGAATTTAGTTATCACAAATGTTAGTCTTTTTTATAATCATAGGTGTAATAAAACGATGCAAAATTACAATAAATAATGATTATTCAGTATGAGAACTATCTGCTTACTATTTTTATGATATGCTTCTAGTTCCAGATAACATGTTGATGGGAATTTGACTATATGTAGTACAAGTACAGTATCCAGAAAAAAACAGCAGTTTATGATTTATATAAAATTGGCAAAAATCAAAATAGTATATTCAAGTAACTCATGGAAGCCAATCCAGGGTTTCCATAGACTTCGCCAGCCAAAATCCAAGGACTTTTCAAGAACAAATTTTAATTTTCAATGAACCACAAAATTAGGAGACATAATGTAATACACTGATCCATAAAAAAATAATATAACTTTTAGATACATACCAGATCATAATCATAATTACAGTGCATTGTAATTAAAACATTAGATATGTTTTGTAGAATTAAATTGTCCCAATTTACTTGCACATTTCATTTTGTACTAAAACCCTGTACATGAGTAGGAAATTTCTTAAATGACAGATGTTTAATTTGTTTCACCAATGAATTAATTACCTTTATATAGTAAATCCTATCTTAACTGAAATAATTGATGTTAGGTACATTTTCTTAAAGTTTTTTTTAAATTTAAAGTAAAAGTTCACTATATGGATAAATAATAAATAATCAAATAAATAATTCAAATTTGGGATTATCCAAATTAAAACATTAAAAATATTGAACATGCTATAGTGCTTTAATAAATTTGAAAAAAATACCCATCCTACTACTACATGAAATCTCAGTAGTATAGCCTCTATCTAACTTGTAGATGCAGTGTCTGAATTTTTAATATTATTTTTATATAACATATTGAATGATATATAATGATCTGCTCCTGATGGCCACATGACCTACATCAACCAATGGTTTTTTGGCATCTGTTTATCCATGACTGCATCAGTTTTACACCTCCTCAAAATGCATGTAAAGATATCACATTTCACAAAAAAATTTTTTTATTTGATGCAATTTTTCAGAAATCAAATCAACTGACAAATATTTTCAGTAAACTAATTTTATTACCCGAAAATTGCTGGCTTGTTCAAATTACTGATTTGTCAACAACAACAACTTGACTCAATTTGAAAGCTTTATTAATATAGAAAAAAATAACTATCACACGATTGCAAGCAAGTGAAAATAACCTTACAGAAAGTTGTATGTAAAGGGCTCCTCATATAATTACCTGGTATGGAAGTGAGGTTGCGGGTATGTAGTAAATTTATGTTTACTTTGTAACTGTTTTTTCTATCATATTTAATTGTTTTACTGATCAATTTTTCCAACTTTATTCTGAGGAATGAATAAATAAGGCAATTCAGTACTTTTTTAAAGACAGTTTGCCAGAATTCAAAATCTTTTCAAGTCAATTAATCAAATTCAAGGACTTTTCAAGATTATAAATTCTGCAAATTCACAACCTACTTGTTTAGTCTTTTTAATATATCAACTGAACCACAGATAGATCAAGTTGTGTTGTTTCTATTATTCCATTTGCTGATGGCTTGTCTGAATCACCATTTTTACTACGAATTAGAGGTAAAGATGATGATGTTCCATTTCAGCAGTAGATTTTTTTCATTTCTCCAAGAAAGATTTTTAACACAAGATATTATATTTAAGATAATAAAAGCTGAAAAATTTGTGAAATATTTAAATATCAGTAATCAGTTTGGTATAATTAAAATACAAATCCTAAATGCATAAAGTTGTGTTGTGTCATACACTTATGTATAAAATGGAAACAACCCTGACGAAGAAGTGTAGTTCAGTGATTGCCATTTAGAGGAAAAATTATACTAGAACCTTTTATTTTTAGGTGTTGGAGGAAACCAGATTCAGACTGCGAACTAAATAGTGGAAACAAGTCACAAACCTCTAAAGCACTGACATGATCTTCTTCTTCTGATGAAATATCATCCTTTTCTGGTGTGATTTTCCTGCTTGGTGATCGAGAGGCTGACTTATAATCCCTCTTTTTTGAGATTCCAATTTCTGGAAATAATTAGCAACAATAAATATTTCTTCCAAATATTATCAATTCAAAAAAAAAAAGACTGAACTAAAATTGAGGAGTATACTGTTTCCTCGTTTCAATAAATAAATCATTTTTTGTGCACAAGATTTTATGTTCTATTACACAAAAATTTGTGAATTCACATTTTATTTTACAGTACGAGAATGTTTTATTGTAAAAGTAACGCCCTGTTAGGTGATTCCAACTTTGTTTAATAATGGATGAATTGAGTATAGGCCCTGTTACATTGTTCAAATAATTAAATTACTGAACAATGAAAGCATGCCACTTCAATGATGAGTTACTGATTACTTGCAATACCTACTAGCAATTAGGATATGTTCGAGAAGCAGAAACAGATGTAGTTGCTGAAGCTGATGTAACAGTGTCATGCTGACTTTGACAAAGGCATTGCCATAACGGCACTGACTATCATGGTAACATTACAATATCTATTCAGCTCATCATAACTGCACTGTCTTCATATGTTTTATCAAAAAATTGTAGCAAGTCCATGAGACCCATAATCTCTGAAAAGACTATAAAAAACTGGCTACACTTTGCAAATCTATAAGCTAAAGATCTAATATTTCACTTAATGTCTAACACCAGTGCCCCATAAGGAGAGATTGGAGGACTCATTTGCACTGGACTTTGGCCCCCTTCTCTAAGAATGTAAGTTTAACCTTTACTTTGCTGATGGTCATTTATGTATTTGGCAAGAATCATCACAATGTTTTCCTGACTGTGTGTTAGAAACAGTTTTCTATAGCCTGTTTGTTTCTCCTCTAACCCCAAATCCCACATAACATATCTGAAATGACCTCTCTAAGCATATTGGACAGTAACAGAGCTCTGAGATCATTCTGGAATTGAATGAAGCCTTAATAAAAGAAGGAATGCAGTCCACAAGACTGCTCAGACAACTAGTAAACAGTACAAGATGCAGTGCAAACCAGAGCCATGACAAAACATTACTAACAGATTAATAAGGCTTTAGGGTATTAGGCGATGAAGAGTTGTATCATTATAATGCCACTAAATGCATCAAATACAAATAATATTCAGATATTGCATAAAATTAACTTCGTAGGCCAAACTTTGTGGTTAATTTTTAATTGCATGCAATCATTTTAACCTTGAATTCGAAAAAAAATTTTAATCCCAATACCCCGATATTGATCTAATTAGTTTACACAGCTTAATACAATAGCAGCAAGATGACTGGCATTCCGCGACTATTGTCTGTGATTGCAAATCATTAGTCAAAGTCGTTGGCAATCTGCTACAACCAGATTCTTCCGTGCTGGCGTTGCAATCGACCATCTCCCAACTACTAACAACCAAGGAGGCACACATAGTCTGGGTACCCGGTCATTGCAACCTGATGGGGAACGACATGGCAGATAAACAGGCAAGGTTGGGCTCAGCTGCAACACAAGTTGTAAAGGGTGTAGATGCGTCCACACGCCAGGCTATCATCCGCTGACTGGATCGACAACGTCAGCCAACCCAACACGCCAGACTGCAATCACTGCAGACAAGCACGCCAAGTGAGGAGAGTCTACTGGAGAAATCAGAACTGACGGACCTCATCAGGTTTTGGTCCAGGCATCATCAAAAACTCCGACGCTGGCTGTGCCTCACAGGCAAAGCCGAGACCGACATCTCTTCCTTCCGTGCAGACCGGCAGTCATCCGAACACCTTTGGATGCGCTGCCCTACCTTCTTGGTGGACCGTCATCACCATCAGCTGGGTCTCTCCTACGACGAACTCTCTCGATTTCCACGTGCAGCCACAGCGCTACTGAGGACTATCCTCAGGCACCAGAGGTGATGCAGCAGCAACAACAACAACAACAACAAAACAACAACAACAATAGCAGCAACAAGAAAACGGTGGGCCCTTTTCAAAATTTAAGTAGCTTAGCATCCTTAGTGAATTTCAGATATGTGAATTTATCTGAAACATATGTAAAGAAAATAAAACATCATGCAAATTCTATTAAATTCTATGCTTAGTAAATATTTATAATCTATGACAAAAGCCACATTTTACTAAAAACTTGTGCAGTCATCTTATCCTCACTGCACACAAAAAAATCTCATTGATTCAGAGGTTGATTGGAAAGAAACATTTGCTGCCTAATGATATTCTCTTACAGAGTGCAAAAATTGCTTTGATTTTCCAAATACAGTACATGAAACATTATATGCTATATCAGTAATTATAAGGCAAGATAGCACTGCAGATATGAATTAAGACTAAGCAGTAAAAATCAATCTAATAGACCAGTATACTGTGGTCCTTCATACAACAAAACAAAGTAAAATTACATTGTTATTTCAATAGAATTATGCTAAATAAAGAATCAATTGTTTCTAAATAAAAATGTTTAGCTTAGCAAATTAGAATAATAACAATTTTCTTTTTGTTATATAATTTCTCTGTTTGTTGCTGAAGCTTAAACACAATTTAAGTCTCTTCTCTCTCATGTGTTTTATACCAGGAATGTCAAACTGAGGGTCCCCTGAGGGCCACGTGGGTCATATGTGTGTTGTCATGAGGGCCCCACATGACAACCAACTGCACACATTACAACTAATTGAAGTCATTTAATAAAATTTATTGCAGAATATTTTTGTTGCAAATTAGTATCCTTTGTGCAGGCCGCATGTTTGACATGCCTGTTTTATACCATATGTATGTAGTAAAACTGAGTCTAACCTGACACCACTTCCCACTAAATGAAAAACATTTTTAAGATAAAAGTATACATTATTGAATAATAATTATAGCAGGTTTATTGTAAAGTTTGAATAATAATCTTTTATGGTAACAAAATATGAAAATGTTTTAAGTCAGTCGTAAGAAATATTTACTAAAAAATGGATTACCTGACTTTTTGTTTGAACTTATTGGAGACAAAGGTTCAACTTTGAATTTTAGAAACATCTTTTAATCTAGTATTTCATTGCAGCTTTCACGTGAAAAAATAAAATGCTGCTTTATCAGTTTTAATAACATTACATATTAAATTCTATATACAAATTTTGCAACTATTGTGCAACTTTTAATCTATGCCTATTTGAAAAGATTAGATTACCTAATCTTCTTCTACAATTTATAAATTTATCATTTCATCTAAAATTATCAGTGAGGCAATAATATAGACATACATACAGAAAACATATGCTGGGAATAATGAAAAAACTGAAATCTGCAGAAAGTTATGAAAGAATCAGAGAAATTTTTTAAAAATTTGTTGACTGATCTCTTTAGTAAAAAAATAGAGAGAGAAAATAGCTGAAGTATGAGTCTCCAGAAACTAAGCTAGAAGAAACATACTGTACATATCAGGTATGCAAGCAAAAAAGGTTTGTGAACCAAGACAAAAATGCAGGTTCAAATGACAAAAATCCCGTAAGTGTTATAGCAAATCCAAAATAAACCAACTATAAATCAAACAGGTCAATAATACAGAAAGAGCCAATGGAAGAATCTCTGATAAAAGCTGAGGAGAAAAGTAACTGAGAAATTAATCTGTGTTGCAAATACTTAAGATGCAAAATGTATGTATACAAATTGTCATAAATAGAAAAAATTATATAATGTGTTTATTTAGTCTATTAATACAAATCTATATATAAGTTTAGTAAAAAAAAAATGATAGCTTTCACTGAAAGAATTTAGATTTCTTAAATTTCACTTTTATTAGATGACAAATGTTACATCTGTTTTTCTTTATCTGCAAGCACAATAACGTCTTTCATAGAGTATTCTGTAGTCTATTTCACAGCAACATGTCAGGTTCATAATTCTGATTATTTTTAATTCATAGGAACAATATATGAAGAGACCAATTTGACTTATGAATAACAGTAGCAGATTACATTACATTATTTTACTATAAATTCCTACCTTCCTGTAGTGTGTCTGGTGTAATGAGTTCACTGTCTCTCTTTAGTGTGTTTATCTATAAAACAAAACAAAAATATTAATATGATTTTTGTTCAGTATAGTCAAAAGATTTTAAAAAAAACAACAAAAATGTAGCAATGTGAAGTACTGAGAGATAAATGTAGGTCTGCTGCCACTCTGCTAGCATATACTAACAACCACAAACGTTTATCAACCTAAGAAAGTCTCCCAGGTTTAAAAACACAAAGCCTCTGTACAGTTTCATAACAATCATCTTTGCCTTTAACTTGAAGTCAAAATTTTTAAACAGTTTTTCCTGAGTATGTTAAGTATATTAAAATGGTGGTGTTTTATTCACATCCTTTATACCAGTGGTCACCAAACGTTTTTCACAGTGGGCCGGATAACTGAGAGAATGACGAGCGTGGGCCGCATAATCATTCTGTTCAATACTTGCAAGCCAGAACGAAAGCTCTGGGAAAAAAGGCGAAACACTAAGTTTAGCATTCCATGTTAATCATGGGTGAGTGGCGTCCAATGCACGAAAAACAAAGACAACCAACATATTTATTTACTAAAAAGTTATCAAAGGCGGCGACGTTAGCAAAAATATAGTTACATCAGACCTTGTGTGCACATATCCGAATCTTACAAACTAAGCAACAAAAAAGTTAGTGAGATTTGTGAAACTGACGTTTGGCTTTCAAGATATCATCAATATTTGGTTTGGAATTGCTGCATCCAATCAAGAGAATTGCTTTCAAATGTTCATCAGTCAGTCTCGTTCGATGTGTTGACTTCACATACTTCATTTTTGAAAAAGTTTGCTCACAGACATAAGTTGTTCCAAACAATGATGCCATACCAGCGGCAAATTTCTTCAATTTCGGAAACCCAACATCCGGTAAGAAGTGGTAAAATTCAATAAGTTTTCCTTCTCTGTGCTTCTCTTTCAACAAGTCATTTGCTTGCAAATCAATGAGCTCCAACTGTAGTTCAACTGGCACATCATCAAGGTTACAATCAAACGGATTCTGGAACAGAAGAATGTCACTCTCAATTCTGTCGAGATCTGAAAATCTCTCCAAAAAATGCTTCTTCAAGTCACGAATAATCTTTAGGAAGGAAAATCGAGGTTGACATCTTCAGCAATTGTAGCACAAAACTCTTTGAAACAGTGAAAATGAGAGAAGTTTTCTCCTTCCAGTTGTGCTTCAAACACTGACAGCTTTCTCCAAAATCCTTTGATGATTCTGTAGAGATCACAGACGAGGTTATCCTTTCCCTGAAGTTTCAAGTTCAGTTCATTCATGTGGGATGTAATGTTGACCAAAAATGACAACTTTGACCGCCAGGTAGGATCTGACAGCTGTGGATCAGCTCTATCTTTTTCAGTGAGAAAAACATCTATTTCGTTTCGGAGCTTGTAAAAACGAAACAGGACTTTACCGCAGCTGAGCCACCTCACTGTTGTGTGATAAAGCAAGTCACAGAAATCAGAATCAATTTCTTCAAGAAAAGCCTGGAACTGACGGTGATTGGGTGCATGTCCCCGAATGAAGTTCACAGCAGAAACGACTGGTTTCAGTACACAAGAAATATCCAAGTCTTTCCCACAGAGTGCATGCTGATGTATGATGCAGTGTATGAACAGAGCGCCTGGAATTTGCAAATCTTCCAGCTGAATCCTGATCTGCCCCCCCGACAGACCTTCCTCACTCCAGCCATGTTTTTTCCTCATCAACTGTAACACCTCGAAGCTGATTCCACTGAAGGTTATAGTCTTGCAAAGTTTTCTGCACTTCCATGAAAATGTCTTTTCCAGTTGTTGTTCCATGCATGCAACAAACGGATGCCAACTCTTCCGTTATCTGAAAGTCCAAATTGACACCACGAATGAACACAAGAAGTTGTGACGTACTCGAGAGATCAGTAGACTCATCCAGCGCCAGAGAATACCACAACAGTTCCTAGCTTTCTCGCGTTTCTGTAGCACTATGTTCTCTCCAAGTTCTTCTGTTCTCCGCACAACTGAACTTGCCGAAAGGCTGATACTTCCAAACAAATCGGCTTTCTCAGGACACAAGTCATTTGCTGCTTCCATCATGAAGTTGCCATCAGTAAACGGTTTTCCTCGCTCTGCCAACTTATGCACTATTTTGTAACTTGTACGAGTGACAGATTCATTTTCAGCAAACTTTCTCGTGAAGAGATTTCTTTGAGTTTCTAAACCACGTTTCATGGACTCATATTTCTCAGAGCGTAACTTTCCAGAAAACTTTGAATATGTTGATAGATGTTTTGTTTCATAGTGACACCGAAGATTGTACTCTTTCAAAACGGCAAACACTTTCGCTGCATACCACGCAACTAGCTTCTGGTCCTTTGTTTCCACAAAGAAGTACTTTACTCCCCATTCTTCATTGAAAACGCGGCACTCGGCGTCCACTTTTCTTTTCTTAGTAGCCATAATAAAGGGTGAAGAAAACAGCCTAGAGACCAGCTCGATTAACACCTTGACCGGGGAATTTTTCTGAGCCTTCTTGCCCATGATGTGTCAATTATCCATGAAAAAATTAAGAAAATTTTATTTCACAACATCTCGTGTTCCATCCGTTTTATCACGCAAATGCAAGTACCGTCGGCGGGCCTGATGAACTGACGTCGCAGGCCTGATCAGGCCCACGGGCCGTAGTTTGATGACCCCTGCTTTATACAATAGGGATGCTCACCAGATTTATATGAGTATCCATAAAATAAGCTTTAAGTATATGCTCATGCATCAATTTACAATAAGAGAAAGATGGGAGAGAGAGAGAGTTTACAGTGTTTAAAGCAAGTTCTTTCAGAGAAACAGTGATTGAAATATTTAGGAATTTTGAAAGCAGGACTTTCATGTAAAGAAGATTGGCTAAACACTGAATTAACAATGATCACCATTCACAGAATGATTGAGAGATTCCGAACAAATTTTTTCAAGAGGGACCAAGATCATCGTCCATACTCTTTAAAGATGAATCTCATAAGTTATTCCACTTTAACAATAGCAGATAACAGGTGTACAAGTGTCGTGGAAGCTCATTTTTTCCAATGAGGAAATACAGGAGCATGTCAATTCTGGTAGGGTTTTGTTATTGCGATGGAGCAGAAAGTATCCTTCAATAGAACAAACTCCCTGCATATTGTGTAAAAAAATCTAATGGTACAAGCAGTCTGTTGTGAAGCCACACATGCAGAACTTAGGAAATAGAGATACTCTACCATCTTTGGTATAAAAGTAAACTAATGTTTTCCAGGCACAGATCCAGAAGATAATAAACAGCATAAAGCAATAAATCCAACTTACCTTCATATAGTAGTAGTTAGTAGTCATTCCTCCTACTACAACTTGCAGAGTATGACTTTTATCATGTAAACTGATACTTACATTTTATAGACTTAAGCTAAAAATACTGAGGATTGCTAATGCTTTAAAATATAGGAAAATTTTGTATTTATTGGTATAACTGTAATTTTAAATTTTTTCAAAAGGCAGATACAAATTCATTTTGGCAGCAGCATTTTGATTATCCCACCAACTTTCCTATGGCAAAATGTTACTATGGCTCTTTAATGGTATAACCAATTCCACTGACATCAATTATTTTGAAGATGAAAACTCAGTGGGTACTGAATGATGAAGGACAGCAGAACACTAGCATATGTGATGACTCGTGGACTGACAACCAAAAGATAAATGCTTCAGAGTTAAATAGCTAAAGCAAACTGAAATATGCTGACTTATGTGATCTCTAAGAAAACAATAATGCATCATTGCATTGAAGAAACTGATACAGACTTGGCAGTACAGTTAAATAAGAAAGCTGAATAATAGCACTGGATAGTGCAAATATCAGAGAAACAGCTTAGCCAGGGGCAAATCCAAAGGGGAGGGTTCACTGGGTGCCTGTGAACCACACCTAACAATATGTTTTTGCAATTTTTGGACACATAATATCCAAATAAATCCAATAATAGAGAACATAGCCTCATGTGATCATATATGGTGAGACATCATTGGAAAATGGGCAGACAGTGGGTCTTCTGATTACATCAAGCTAAGCCAAGTAACAATTATTCTGCCAGTGTTATTTTTCAGCAAGAAGCAATGTTGAAATTCAGACATGGCTTCTAAGAAAAAAGCAGCATTTTCTGGATCGTTACCTTCAGTGTTAAAATCCTGGATTTGCCCCCTGTTATCTATGTTCTCATAATAGGTCCTGTGAAGAATTAATATCTATGAAATCTTTGAAAGACACAATAACAGTTTGTTTGCTTGACAGATTGAAGAACTGCATCAAAAGACAATTTGTCAAAAAAAATCTGAGTCTCAACTTAACAGATAAAAACATTTAACAATTGAAGAGAACTGAAAAGAAAGCCAAAAAGATGCCCCTAAATTAAAAAAAAATCATATATCTTCATTGTATCATCCACAAGGAGAAACTGCAATTTCTAGCTATTCTCATGGTCCAGCAAAGCCTGCAGGGTTTTGCCCATAGCAAAACAAAATGAGTCATAATGATTAATGATAAAGAGAATAAAAATAAGAAAAAAAACTTGCATTCTGAAAGCCATAATCTAAAATACACTAAACAAAACAATAAAAAGATATTTTGTATGAAATCTTTGTATGACAACATACATTAGCCAGGCCATTGTAGGTGTTATATGATTCTTTAACTCTTTCTTAACCTAAGGCTTGAACTAATAATTCTATTGCTTCAGGTGTTACATGTGATTCTTTACCTCTGAGTAGAATGTATTCATGGAACTGACCTTTCTTTCAAATGATTCCAAATTTTAAAATATTTACACAATGAAGTTACCAAAACTGAGAATATGATACTTTGATGACGACTTACTAATGAGCAGTAATAATTAGCTATAGCTAGGATATGGACCAGTAATAGACAGACAGATGTAGCTGCTAGACTTGATCATCTTTGGAGAGGTAGAAAACATAGTACAGTACACAAAAGGCTTGGCATCACTAACATGGCTCTTTCTAACAGCACTATCTCATCATGTTGCATCCAGAATAAATTTTGGACAGGTCTGTAGGATCTGTATCTCACAATGAAATTGGCTACATTATTAATCTGCATGCTAGAGGGTCAGTAATATTTTAACAAACCTAACACTAGCACATCATGGTGGACTGGAGTAGGCTAGGACACATTTATGTTGGATTTTGGCAGACAGGTGACAGGTTCAATTCAATTTTTACTTTGCTGATAGTCATTTGTGTTTTTTTGTGAGAATCTAACTAATGTTATATTGACTGTAATGGGTTAGAGAGAGAGAGAGAGAGAGAGAGAGAGAGAGAGAGAGAGAGAAGAGAGAGAGAGAGAGAGAGAGAGAGAGATTTATGGGTGGCAGAGTTCTAGTCTGAGATGATATGTCACATGACCACAAAAGTAAACTGATGTTTGACAGAACTGTTACAGGTCCATGCTACCTCAATGAAGTTATTAAGCTTGTTATTAAACCATTCATATGAAGTCAGATAATTAATTTAGCTTCATAGATGTAAAAGCATAGTCCCAACATGCAAAAGTCATAAATCACTTTCAGGAGGAGCACATCCAATGTCTTCTATGTTCAGCTTATTTTTTTAAAACCTAAACCACAAGACATTTTCACATGAGTGAAGAATATGTCAGATGTTTGATGAACAGTATGAGATGCAGGTGCAATGTTATAGTGCAAGTAAGAAACAGTCATTCATGCTATAAGAATCATGTGGCTCTAGGGCAGGGTGGTCGAACCTACGGCCTCAGTACCTTAAAATGTGGCCCGCGAGGTCATACTAAATTTTAAAAAAATTTTTCCTTCTTTAAATAAATTTTTACACATTATAACAAAATTATATTTATATGAATTATTTTCGCATATATAGTAATTAATTTCCGTTAATTTTGAAGGTTTTTCGCAAACATTTTTCGTATTCATAAATCTCATTTTAATTTGAATTAGTATCAGTTTTCGTGTCATGGAGTCTAATGTATCAAAAAAGCGAAAAATTGACTCTGAACATCGTAAGTTTAATGCAGACTGGACATAAATATTTATGCATCGAGGAAAATGGTATTATTAAATGCCTTGATTGTCATCAAACTATCAGCTGCTCGAAAGAATATAATGTGAGTCGTCATTATAAAACGCATGCTAAAAAATATGACAATGTGATAGGAAAAGCTGCTAGACTGGTGCTTGTGCAACAATTAACTGATAAACTTACAGCACAGAAGAATATTTTAAGAATTTTAAAATCATAACTCCTACTGCTAGTGCTCAGTATTTGGATGCCTCCTATCGTGTATCTTTATTATTGGCTAAAAAGGGTAAATCCTTTCGTACAGCAGAGATTGTTAAAGAATGTGCTATAGAAATGGCAAAATCACTTGGAGAAATGGAAGTTGCTGATAAATTTAAAAACGTTTCTCTATCACACCAGACTGTTTCTACCAGAGTTGAAGATATTGACTTACAACTGGAAAAAACTCTGAAAGACAAAATAGCTAATTGTGCATATTGGTCAGCTGCTCTTGATGAAAGTACAGACAACTGTGACATATGTCAACTATCTATTTTTATTAAAATTATTGAATACAATTTTAATGTGACAACTGAACTCTTGGATCTGAAATCAATGTCTGGAAGAACTACAGGAAAAGATATATTTGAATCATTTGACATGGTAGTTGGAAATTTTATAAATGAAGATTTTAAATATGGAAAACTTTCTTCTGTCTGTACTGATGGAGCACCCGCTATGTGTGGCCAGAAAACTGGATTTGTGGGTGAGCTGAGAAAAAACAATATCTTAGTTCCAGTACACCACTGTATAATTCATCAAGAAGCTCTTTGTGCCAAGTCTGCCAGACTGCATCCTGTAATGAAGTCTATCACTAAAATGGTTAATTTTATTTGTGGTGGTGCTCAAGTTTTAACTCACAGAAAATTCAGAAATTTCTTAGAAGAGGTAAATGCTGCTTATCCAGATTTGTCACTTTTCTGTGATGTAAGATGGCTAAGTGCTGGAGATTGTTTGAAGAGGTTCTTTGCATTGAGAAATGAAATTCTTGTTTTCTTTGAAAGTGAAATATCTGCTAACACTACTCAATTTGAGAATGACCTGAAAATCCAGATTTCATATCTGCATTAGCTGTTTTGACTGACATTACCTCACCCTGAATGCTCTGAACAAACAAATTCAAGGAAGAAATCATGATATCTGTAATCTTGTGGGTAAAATTGATGCATTCAAATTGAAGTTGAACAAACTATTCATTCCACAATTAAAGGAAAACAATTTGAACACACTTTCCAAGCTGCAAGGAAGTATTTGTTGATAAAGAAACTGACTTTTCAGATTACGTTTCCATACTTAGTGATATTTCTACTGAATTTGAAGAGAGATTTCAGGACTTCCTTAAGATACTGAGCAATCCCTTTACTATAGAAGTGGATAAGGCACCTGCTCAACTGCAGTTGGAATTATGTGAGCTGAAAGAAGATCATTTTCTTCTTTCTCAAAACCTTGACAATCCATTAGAATTTTGGAAACTGGTAAATGCAGAATCATATCCTGAACTAAATAACTTTGCACTTCACATGCTTTCAATGTTTTCTTCAACCTATGTTTGTGAATGTGAAAGCAGCTTCTCTCTTATGAACCAAATAAAGTCAAAAGAGAGAAATCAGCTAGATGATGAAACACTAGCTTCATGTGTCAGAGTTGCACTAACTGACTTAGAAATTGATTTTGTAGAATTAGTTAAAAACAAAAAACCTCAAATTTCGCACTAACCACTGTAGTAAATAAATTTTTCTATTAGTATAAGTATTAATAAATATCTTTTTTAATCAAACTTTTTTGGAGAGTGGCCCTCACTTGCATAAACCTGATCAATAATGGCCCTTTGCTTATTTGAGTTCGACCACCCTGCTCTAGGGTATGTAGGCAATGAGTATTTCTAGTTATTATGAGCAAAGTAAACTCTATATGTCTACATTTATGGTATTTAATTGTTTGCAATGTTTCATTTTAATAAATTTGTACACTTTATAATACAATCTTTCTATGTTGTTACCTTCCTTACATATGGTGCACCTGTCAGTTAGGTAAACAGAAACATTTAAGACATTATTCCAGCAGAATTATTGTACAACTCAATGTAAAAAAAACAAAAAAAAAAAAAAAAAAAAAAAACACAACATTCATGTGCTATTAAAATATTATAAAAGTCTTCATGAGATTAGAAAATGTATATATTTAGAAATACAGAAAACTATGTTGAGTAGTTATCATGCAATTAAGAGACAAATCACCTTAAATAAGGTGTTTAGATATCTACCATGAGTGATCATTTAACTTTAAGTTAAAAACTAAGAAAATTAAAAGGAAAGAGAGATAGGTTCATTTATGTTACACTTAATTTAGAATGCCCGTGAAATCACAAACAAACCAAAAGAAAAGAAACATTAAGTAATAACAATACTCGAGAAGAAAACTGCTAACAATACACTTACTTTTGCTTTATCTTCAGCTGCCTCCACAGACACTAGAGGTAGCACTTCAGTTAATTTCTGAACAAATGGTTCTTCAACAGATGGGACTTTCAATAAAAGCAAACATAAATAGACTATTACAATCTTTAAAAAATATCTTAATTAAAATATACCAGTTCTACATTTTCCCTGAACTTTGAAAAAAAACAGGGTTGTAGCTAAAGACACGAAAGAAAATTATAACAGTTAACTATAAATTATATTTTAAATACATTTTTTTTTATTATTAACATCCATTCATTGTAAATAACTTTTAGCAATTATTTATTACAAACCTTATGAAAAAAAAAGAAAAAAAAAGTAAACTAAATTTTTCTTATATCATCATCTTTGGCTGTTGGCCAAACAGATTACATTAAAATCTCAAAGTCAACGTCTCAAACAAGTATCATGTATGTTCATTAAAAACAGAAAATTATTTGTAAAAATAGGTTACTGAAAAACAAATATTAATAAATAGTATTTAAAGATGTGTGTAATATTAGTGGCAATTTAATTCTTCTAATCTACTAAAAATCAGAATCTTTAAATGTTATTATTTCTTTACAGACAAACAGCTCAGTTTGCTAAACTTTGATCATCATTATATTTTACTTTTCTGAGTTAAAAAACAAGAACACTCATTCCATGTTAGAAAATCAAGTAACCACAAATAAAGCACCTAAAAGGTCTAGACATCTGTATGGAAAAAGGTTCCCTGTCGAAAATCAATCACTTTTACCAACAGTGCTTTCAGCATTGACAGAAAATTGGAACTAATATATGCTTCCAAACCAACTATCTTGTAACTGATCTGATCAGGGCCACAACATCAACACATCAAAAGACATAATGAAGTTTTCCAGAATGCATCTGATGATTTAATAACATAAAAAATCTTTAGAAGCTAAACATTGAACAGAAACAAAGCAGAGCCCATCTTCTGAGCATTTCATATTAGATATAGATGGCAGAAAACCCAAAATATATACGAGGTCTGTTGAAAAAGTATCTGACCTTAGGCTGGGGGGAAAAAAAATTATGTATTTGGTGGGGTTCAATTGCTAATCTCCTTTGAAGTAGGCCCCTTGTGCCTCTACACACTTAGCCCAGCGATCCTTTCACTGTTCAAAGCCGTCTGGAATGCATCTTCTGGAATGGCTCTCAGCTCCGCCGTCGCATTCCACATGATGTCCTCTCGGCTCTCAAAGCGGGAGCCTTTCAGTGGCATCTTTATTTTTGAGAACAACCAGAAGTCAGAAGGAGCCATGTCTGGAGAGTAGGGAGCCTGGCGAATGAGCGAAATGCTTTTCTTTGCCAAGAAACCTCGGATCAGCTGCGACAAATGAGCCGAGGCATTGTCATGATGCAGCTTCCAGTTTTGCTAGGCCCACAAATCCGGTCTCCCGAACTGCAGCACAAAGACGTAGGACGACTTCCTGATAGTACTCCTTTGTAACTGTTTGTCCTTCTGGTGCATATTCGTGATGCACAACACCTTGGTAGTCAAAGAAAAAAGTCAGCATCACCTTGATTTTGCTCTGGACCTGATGTGCTTTTTTGGACCTTGGGGACGTTGGGTGCTTCCACTGTGATGACTGAGCTTTGGTTTCCGGGTCGTACCCATACACCCATGTCTCATCTCCAGTTATCACAGTAGTCCGGAACTCAGGATCCCTGTTGGCAGTATCCAGCAGGTCCTGTGCAACCTCAAGACAAAGTTGTTGTTGTTCCTGAGAAAGCAGCTTGGGCACAAATTTCGCTGCCACTCTGCGCAAACCCAAATCTTCCTTTAAAATTGCATGTGCAGAATCTTTACTGATTCCAACCTCGTCACCAATTTCCTGCAGCATCGTCCATTATCAAGGTCCGCACTTTCTCGATAACAACTGCATTGCGGCTTGTTGACAGCCTCCCAGAACGCTGGTCACTCTCCACCAATGTGCAGCCATCTTTTAACCTGTTGTACCATTCTTTTATTTGGGTAACAACCATGGCATTGTCACCAAAAGCCTGTTTAATTTTGCGAATTGTTTCCACTTGGGTATCTCCAAACTTTTGGCAAAACTTGATGCAAGATAGTTACTCCACACGTTCTGTCATCACGGGCAAAATGAAAATGCAATGATTAAGTAGTACAGCACCTCTCACACTGGCTACCTGACAGCAACTGACGCATCCAGCAAGCCTGCCAAAAACCATGCATGCGCATGAAGGCATGAGGCTCCACTATGCACACTTTTGCCTCCCTAATGTCATTACTCCCCACAGGAAAAAATAAAGTTGTATACTTTTTCAACAGACCTCATATGATTTATTTTACATTTTAAAATAATTGTTCAATTAAAAATATAAAAATATTTTAATAAAAAAAGCAATACAGGAAACTTATTCAATAAGAAAAAAAACTGTGTGATTATAAAATTAGTTTCTTCACTCAGTACCACACAACAACAAAACCATAACAACACATTCTAAAGTAGACTAATGAAGAATCTATATCCAGAGATTGAAAATCTGTTCATTGCAAATTGGCGCTTGTGATAACTAACATCTTTCCAAAATGACCATAAGCATTTCAAAGATTTCCTTCAAAAATAATATAACTAAAGATAATAAACAGCATAAAAAACAATGAATTACTAAAACTTAAAAATAAATTTTATTAAGGATATCCTAAACTTGTTTATATAATTAAAAAAAATGATTACATTGTATACCACCATACTCAATAAAAGCTACACGAAAAACAGCAAAATGATAAAAAGATGTAAATAACTGAATACAGTAGATATCAAGGCAAAGTTTGCAGATGTTTCCTATAATAAATTGTCTTCAGATAGGTACAAAACCAGATATGAATCAGATTACAAATCAAAGCTTCTGAAAAATTACACAAGAGCTCATAGTTTATGGACAGTAACAATGTTCGCAAAAATTCAATACATTTCACATTTATATATGTTGAACAATGAAAAAAAGTAAAGACAAAAGGAACTTAATGTATCTCAGGATAATTACCTATGGGAAATATCTGAAAAATGTAGAGAAATGATCAAAGACTTTCACAAGACATTATTTCGAAAATAATTAATAAAAGAAAGTAAAAATAAAGATAAAAATTAAATAAATAAACAAAGAAAATTACAACAACTACATTAACATTAATATAAAAGAGGATTGAATACTTACCAGTTAATTTCAGTGTGGTGCACGGCTTGTCCATCTGACATTGGTCACTTTTGCCAACTTTGTTTTCAGCTCGAACAGAAAAACAGTAGCTGGCATCTGCTTCCAAACCAGACACCTTGTAACTGGTCTGATCAGCATTCACTGTGGCAATAACATTCCATTCATCTGAAGAGGTTTTGCGACATTCCAGAATGTACCTGATGATTACAGTACCTCCGGTTTCCTTTGGTGCCGTCCATTCTAGAGAAGCATAGTCTTGGCCAACTTCAGTACACCTAAGCAATGCTGGTGGAGCAGGCAAAACTGAAATATATTTCAGATTTATTGTTTTCATTATTTCTAAAATTATGCTTCTAAACTAAATTAATCCATTTTGAAACATTAAAATCCGTTAAAAAATTACATTGCCAGGTTTCATTTCTGACAAAATATAAAAAAAATTTTTGCTGCAGATGATTTCCAATGCCTCTAACTGGGAGTATGAAATTGCAGTCATGGAAAATCAGTTTCCATTCTTCAGAATTTGCTTCTTCTGCAGTTTGAGGTCATCCTGACAAGAACAGTTGATTATGAAAGGAAATCCTGTCTTGTTCACATGCCAAAGTAACAGGAATCAGCAAATAATCATGGTACCAACAAAGAAAACCGAATAAAGAGTTTCTATACCGGTTTAACTTGTTACCTTTCATATTAATCATTTGTGAAATAAACGTGAAAAAAAGATTCAACTTGCAGCATTAAATAACACACTCATCGACCAAACTGAGAAGGTAGGGAAGAATGTCCGGTGAGTGAACGTTTTTATGAAATCCATGGTGTTTATAAAGTATTACAAAAAGGAATAGCAGTGCATCTGTTGGTTTTCAAATGCAGCAGGTGTTCTTTGAAAGTCAGACACATAGAACCTCGCAGCATGATGATGAATAAAGGAAGTAAACTTGGAGTGATCTGTGATTACATTAATAGAAAAAGCCATATAAAGTTGGCATCCAATACTTCTAATTTATTGTGCAAACAAGCAAAGGAAAGATCAAACTTCATGGAAACATTCTCTCTAAATTAAATCATCACATATTCGACGACCTTAATCTGCAACAGGATTCAAAACTTACCAGTTAATTTCAGTGTGGTGCACGGCTTGTCCATCTGACATTGGTCACTTTTGCCAACTTTGTTTTCAGCTCGAACAGAAAAACAGTAGCTGGCATCTGCTTTCAAACCAGACACCTTGTAACTGGTCTGATCAGCATTCACTGTGGCAATAACATTCCATTCATCTGAAGAGGTTTTGCGACATTCCAGAATGTACCTGATGATTACAGTACCTCCGGTTTCCTTTGGTGCCGTCCATTCTAGAGAAGCATAGTCTTGGCCAACTTCAGTACACCTAAGCAATGCTGGTGGAGCAGGCAAAACTGAAATATATTTCAGATTTATTGTTTTCATTATTTCTAAAATTATGCTTCTAAACTAAATCATTAAATAAATTAATCCATTTTGAAACATTAAAATCCGTTAAAAAATTACATTGCCAGGTTTCATTTCTGACAAAATATAAAAAAATTTTTGCTGCAGATGATTTCCAATGCCTCTAACTGGGAGTATGAAATTGCAGTCATGGAAAATCAGTTTCCATTCTTCAGAATTTGCTTCTTCTGCAGTTTGAAGTCATCCTGACAAGAACAGTTGATTATGAAAGGAAATCCTGTCTTGTTCACATGCCAAAGTGACAGGAATCAGTAAATAATCATGGTACCAACAAAGAAAACCGAATAAAGAGTTTCTATACCGGTTTAACTTGTTACCTTTCATATTAATCATTTGTGAAATAAACGTGAAAAAAAGATTCAACTTGCAGCATTAAATAACACACTCATCGACCAAACTGAGAAGGTAGGGAAGAATGTCCGGTGAGTGAACGTTTTTATGAAATCCATGGTGTTTATAAAGTATTACAAAAAGGAATAGCAGTGCATCTGTTGGTTTTCAAATGCAGCAGGTGTTCTTTGAAAGTCAGACACATAGAACCTCGCAGCATGATGATGAATAAAGGAAGTAAACTTGGAGTGATCTGTGATTACATTAATAGGAAAAATCCATATAAAGTTGGCATCCAATACTTCTAATTTATTGTGCAAAAAAGCAAAGGAAAGATCAAACTTCATGGAAACATTCTCTCTAAATTAAATCATCACATCTTCCCCGACCTTAATCTGCAACAGGATTCAAAACTTACCAGTTAATTTCAGTGTGGTGCACGGCTTGTCCATCTGACATTGGTCACTTTTGCCAACTTTGTTTTCAGCTCTCACAGAAAAACAGTAGCTGGCATCTGCTTTCAAACCAGACACCTTGTAACTGGTCTGATCAGCATTCACTGTGGCAATAACATTCCATTCATCTGAAGAGGTTTTGCGACATTCCAGAATGTACCTGATGATTACAGTACCTCCGGTTTCCTTTGGTGCCGTCCATTCTAGAGAAGCATAGTCTTGGCCAACTTCAGTACACCTAAGCAATGCTGGTGGAGCAGGCAAAAACTGAAATATATTTCAGATTTATTGTTTTCATTTTCTAAATATGCTCTAAAATTATGCTTCTAAATAAATTAATCCATTTTGAAACATTAAAATCCGTTAAAAAATTACATTGCCAGGTTTCATTTCTGACAAAATATAAAGAAATTTTGCTGCAGATGATTTCCAATGCCTCTAACTGGGAGTATGAAATTGCAGTCATGGAAAATCAGTTTCCATTCTTCAGAATTTGCTTCTTCTGCAGTTTAGGTCATCCTGACAAGAACAGTTGATTATGAAAGGAAATCCTGTCTTGTTCACATTGCCAAATTGACAGGAATCAGTAAATAATCATGGTACCAACAAAGAAAACCGAATAAAGAGTTTCTATACCGGTTTAACTTGTTACCTTTCATATTAATCATTTGTGAAATAAACATGAAAAAAAGATTCAACTTGCAGCATTAAATAACACACTCATCGACCAAACTGAGAAGGTAGGGAAGAATGTCCGGTGAGTGAACGTTTTTATGAAATCCATGGTGTTTATAAAGTATTACAAAAAGGAATAACAGTGCATCTGTTGGTTTTCAAATGCAGCAGGTGTTCTTTGAAAGTCAGACACATAGAACCTCGCAGCATGATGATGAATAAAGGAAGTAAACTTGGAGTGATCTCTGATTACATTAATAGAAAAAGCCATATAAAGTTGGCATCCAATACTTCTAATTTATTGTGCAAAAAAGCAAAGGAAAGATCAAACTTCATGGAAACATTCTCTCTAAATTAAATCATCACATATTCCCCGACCTTAATCTGCAACAGGATTCAAAACTTACCAGTTAATTTCAGTGTGGTGCACGGCTTGTCCATCTGACATTGGTCACTTTTGCCAACTCATTTTTATGCCTGTGAAACAACAGATGGCTGTCTGTGCCAGCTAGTGACCATTTATTAATTGTAATCAACATTGAGTTCTGAGGTTACAGAAGCTTACCTTTTTACTTTGTCAACTAAAACTGATTTTCTCTTATAGCTTATTGCGAAATAAAGACTGAAAACTCTGTTCAGAGGCATGTACTTTGGTAAATCACACCTTTCTTGTCTTCGAGAAAGAGCTAAGTAGCCAGCCATCTCTTTAGTCTTATGCCATCAGCCGTAGCTGATAATGTGGCTAGAAAATGAGTTCCCTTTCACCTACCAGTGGGTTATTTGATTTTCATATAATCTGAAAATTGGAAACCTAAGTTATCTTGTACTCAAAGTTCTCCACTTTGAAACCCTGCTGTGTTTTGTCCAGAGCAATGCTAACATACCTATATGAAGTCAAAATGGGAATTTTCAGTTCTGGATGAATGTTCAGACCCTCATATCTGCTTATCCCAGGATCATTAAATGTTAAAACTTGAGGGACTAACAGATATATGTGTTGTATAAACATTTATTGCCATTTGAAATCTGACCATCAGCCAGTCACGTGACAGGTCAAACTGAAAAATGGTACTTGTTTCAGTAATGACAGAAAATACATGTATGTTGATAACAAAGTGTTCATGTTACCTACAGCATACATTTTTTGTTTGAAGCCAAACCACAGATGCAAATAACTGAGAAAGTATTTCAGAATTCAGTATCCCCATCATCGCCGTCATCTGACTTCTGCAGTACCTTGGTGATGTTCACACAGTTCAGACATTTACACATACCAGTGCAAGAACCATTTGCCTTCCTGCATGAACAGTTCGAGCTTTTGCATTCTGATACCTTACAACCACAGTGAATAATTGCTAGGAGATTTTCTGGCGCTGGACTCAGAGTCATCCATTTAATGAAGAACTGCCCATCAACAATGTCCCACCCATGACCAGCAGGCTACTGGTCCCTGATCCACTGGCAAAGAGATCTTCTGTGAATGGCGGCCTGATAGTTGGCTCTCATGGCATGCATATGTAGTGCATCCTTTGTGGGTGGAAGGCTTTGATCCGATGTTGATGACACACAATACATTTTGTATCTTGCATCATTGACGTCATCCAGAGTAGGTTGCCCATACAAATAACATACAAAAGATTCCAGTGAAGCTGATGTTAGTGACGTCATGGCAAAGTTTTTCCAAAGTTCCACGAAAGAACATTTAAACTTGTCATTTTCCAGCACAAGAGCCAATGCCTTCTATTTCCCTTTTCCATAGAACCCGCTTGTTGAGTCACATCCTGTGAATGCATGTAACTCAGTCAAGGATTTAGATCAGGGCCAAGGGAAAACACCATCTTTTGCAAATCCAAGATGTGTGATGTCCTGTTAATCTTTCCCATCATGAAAAGAAGATCACAGGACAATTGTGACTGCAGTGAAAGAGCAATGATGGCTGCATCTGAGTCACAACTCATAATGACAACATCCTGGTGAGTTGTACCAGCATGCTTGGCGTGGAGTAGGAGCCAGGTATCAGCCTCCTCATGATCAAAGGATAAGTCAGTAACTTGAGTGAACAGTGCGGATCCATCATGGCAGGTAAAACAATGGCAGTCTTGTCCATGAGTGATGAAGAAATCAAGATCTGTCAAATATAGTGTGCAGTCTGATGTCCTTCCACACTGACAGGAGGAAAGAGGTGAGCTACTCCTTGTTGTGACCACTTGACAGAAACTTCGTCCATTGTCAGGGTGCCTTCTGCACCTTACCATAAATTTAAATGTTTTGACACCCACCAATAGCCCTTCTGGTCCATTCCACATTTTTATGCTAATGTCCAGGTACAAGTCAACAACAAAGCCAATGCAAGACGACTTGTACTTCTTGGCGTAATGCACCAAAACAGAGATGATCACATTGGCTAACTCACCAAAAGTGTCTGGAACTGGTTTGATTGAATGAATCAGAGCCCCTGCATCAATAATAATGGCTGCATTTGCTGGAATGGAGTCACTCAGATGGTCGGTACATTTCTCTTCAATGACTGTCAAGATCTGTGATTTTACGTTCTTAAAAATGTTAAAATAATTTGATAGGTGAATTAAATAACCATATTTAGGCATTAAAATCAAGGAAGAATGAAGCAGATATAGTAGCCACTGCTTTGTTTCAGTCTCTGGTCTCCACTAGAATGGGAGCAGTTTACCTGTTGAAACCTCCATCAATTTTGATCATATCTTTGTCAAACAGCATACTTTTTGTTCTTTTGGAAGTCAGAAATAGCAGCAAAATATAAAAAAAAATTAATGCTCAGAAAAAGCAATGCTGGCATTCACACAGCTGAGACCTGGTCTTCTAAATGCTAACATCATTTGATCTTAGAACTTTTTCTGAGGATAAATCACAATTCTGTATGAGGATTTCACATATAAAGAGATCAATGTGTAAGATGATCAAACAACCAAAATCTTTTTATTTTCAAAATAATTGTGCACAGGAAAGTAGGATGGGTAATGTTTTTCACAACAAAGTCAAATTTAACCCTCTTGTGGGAGGGGGATAAGTTGAGGGATGCCCAATGATTCCCTGTCACAAATTTCATGGCTATAACATACTTAAAAATTATAAAAAACTGAAAATAGTACAAATCTTCTGTTTTAGTCTCAGCTTTACACAATCAATCCTTGGCTCGCTTTCGTTGAAATGTCACATAACGATCAACTTTGTGACAAATGACAGACAGCAGGAAGGATATGTCGCCTAGTGGAGGAAATGTGCTTTAACTTGAAGGATGAATGCAACTTCTTTGGTGAGGACTCATCACAGCAATCACTTGCTTCTGCATAAGAAACAACAACCTGAGCACGTTTGCATCATTTTTCAGCTGCTTCAATCCTTTTAGTGTCTATAAATCGCTGATAACGTGTTGTGAAAAGCCACACACTGAGGGATTTCATCGTAAGAGAGGGCAAGATATCTATTTTGTGCAGTCACAGCAAATGATCACTCAATACCATCCAAATTCAACCATTTTTGTGCACACTCATGAAATTTTTCCCAGCGTAAAGCAGAAAAAATCTTAACTGCCTCACCAGTAACGTATTTCTGATGAATTATACAATCACGACTCACTTTAGGATCCATTTGATCAAAAAATCAAGAAGAAAATTCAACTTCCGTGCAGATATATAGAGGCTGCCATACTGAATGTTTGTGGTCTATTCCGCTGATCCCATTGGATAGCGTAGCATCACGTGATCAACTACGTGGTTAATTAATGCGAATCACTCGACCAGTGTGGGAGGGAAAAAAATATTTTTTACAACTAAAGTACACGATAACTAAAGGGATGTGGATGGAAACCTTTTGGTGGTGAAATGTATTCATCATAAAACTGTGCAACTTCTAGGTTGCTGCCCAGTGTGTGAAACGAAAGTAAACATTATGCGCCACGACTGATGGCCTATCTCTCAACCTTTCACAGGTGTAGAATAAGCCTCACATAAACAGCTGTGATGGCTGAATGCAGAACAATCTACCAACACCATAACCCCATATAAGTTTACACCATAATTAGAGACTTTCTAACTGGAATAAAATGTTAAGTACAAAAAAAAAAGAAGAAGATTGGAGAATGGAAGCAGAAGATAGCAAGTTAGAATCTGACTCCTCTGGTTATACACCTAACAGATTGTTGGCTAGAAGTGGAAGAGGCATGAAAAAAATGAAGCTGGTAGAAGGATGACATCAAAGCATTTTCACTTCATACTTCAGCCTTTGGTGGGTGGTGGCAAAAGCTCAAAAGCAAACTTTGAACTACCAGGAAAATGAAAAGGCAGAACCCAAGCCAAATGTATCAAAAAAAACAGACGGAAGTCCCTCAGGTTAGGTATTAAAAGAAGATACTTTAGTGGCAGAAGTTCTCATAACTTCTGAAACAGTCTCTAAAGGTTGATGAAATCTAGGATTTAACAGATGTAAGTGAAATGGTAGGTACACCCGCCTCCTCTTTTTTTCTGACCATATCTAACATTCACAGACATGATTTGTACTAGAATTTCCCTATGGATATGACAAATTTAATTGTATCTTCCATAAATATATGTGGGAACCCATTGTAGATCCAACTATAATTCTTTCTTAGAAGATATGAATAAACACAAAAAAGGTGTATCTAATTGTAAGACCTCCATCTCGAAAACTAAAAATAAATAGCAACTAAATTTCACAAAAAAAAAAAACAAATTTTTCATTTTTAATACCACTGGTTGGAAACAAAGAATATTAGCTCATTCAAAATATCTAACCCAAATAATGCATTCTTACAGTGATAAAAATCTTAGCTAACCTAAAACTTAGATAAACAAGTAATTTTATAAATGTAAGATTATTTTAGAGGCAGAACTAAAATTATACGCTACAAATAGTATCAGTATCATAATAGCAAGAAACTTTAATTGTACCCCCAATCATGAGCTTGAAGGCACATAGGACTTAGCTATAATCATAAGATAAATTTCTCTGAAAAGGTAAAGCTGCAAACTTTGTGCTTATCACTTGATAGCATAAACAACAACAGTACTAGATACCCTGAGATTAAATTACCCACTTGTTATTCAAACAGGTAACCAGTCTAACATTTGACACAATACATAAAATGACATCTGGCCAGACTTAGTATCTTTGGCATTTTGGTACAAAATAACCACTCCAATCAAACTAATTTTAATGTAGTATTTGCAAAAGAAGTTTTGACAAAATTTGGCATTTCAGAACTCAACATTGACCAAAGCAACTTTTTAAATTGCTTGTTAATCAGCATCATATTAGGCTACAATGGTTGGTACAATAAATTCGATCTACACATTAAAGTACAGAGTTACGTCTCCAAAAAAGATAAATGTCTGATATAGTCTAGGCAAACACTAACATTTTAAATTTCTTTCTTCCAGAAAATCACTAAATGAGAACTATTAGAGTTTCTCCACTGCCAAGAAATTTGATGATATTGTTTTTCAGCTCATAGAGAACATACAGAAAGAGGACTTTGTTTCTGAAGCAAGCACTTAAATAAATCACACTTCTGCTGCCTTAAAAAGGAGTTTGGTGGCTGGCTAGTTCATAGTAAACAAACACTTTCCAGAGATAGGATAACCCTCACCTATAAACAACTATGATGGCTGAATATGGAACCATCACATTTAGAACTTTCCTAGTAAAATAAATTACTTTGCAATACATTCACAGGAATTTGGCTTTAAAAAATTGATTGGAGAATGCAAAAAAGTCAAATCTTTTATCAGAACAAGGCTGGTCAAGTATTAGCTTTATTATAGTGGATGTCAGCAAATTACAAAGATTCCAGTAGGAGGCTTTAAACAGCAACAGCAGCCCGATGTGAGAGCGACCTCCCGGGTCCTTGGGTCTCCCCGGTGTCGGGTGGACCAGGGCCGCTTGTCAGCTCGACGAACATCTCTCATTCACGAGGAGGACTCAACAGAGAACAGGCCACTTGTCTTTACAGGATGCAATGCCATTGAAAGAGCCTTGTTCGGAAGTCCAACTCGCTCAACAACAGCAGCAAGCCGGCCCGGTGGGGCAGGTGGTAGCGGGTTAGCTCCGTAAGGGGACCGTTGCTCCTGTACCGGGTTCGATCCCAGGCTGGGGTCGGAGGAGAGTTGTCGCTGATGATCGCCATAGCGTGAAACAGCTGTACGACATCTCCTTGGTGTCCGACGTGAGAGAGACCTCCCGGGTCCTTGGGGCCCACGGTGTCGGGGTCGGGGGACCGGGCCGTTTGTCGGCTCGACGAACATCTCTCAGTAACGAGGAGGACTCGACAGAGAACAGGCCACTTGTCTTTACGGGATGCGATGCCATTGCAAGAACCTCATTCGGAAGTCCAACTCGCTCAACAAAACAAAAACAACAACAGCAGCAGTAGTGGAGTTTGAGGGTTTGCTCATTCTTGACTAGTTAAAACTCACATTTCTTGACTGACTCACATCAGGAAGGGCTAGGAAGATCCCAGATGGACTGTGTGGAAGTCATATGTTGCTTTGGCTATACACGGTCAGAGCTACCCTGAGCAGTACACATACAATTACACACACTTGCATCACACCATGAAAAAAAAAGAACATGGAGCTGGAGCCATTGATTGACTTTTGTAACATAACCAGTAAGATGAGCTAGCAGTAAAATGGCTGAATTGATAACTGTTGCCACAAGTTAGTAGACATTCTCAGAAAATTAACAACATTTAATCAGTATTAAATTGACCTAAACATCAAGGGGTGATTATATACTAGGTCAACAGTATACAGAAAACAATAAGCTCTAGAGAAAACTCCCATGCACCAAACAGGTTACAGAGCATTTAAGGTAGAAGACAAGGTTAGTCAAGAAAGTTTGAACCAATTTCTGAAATAGCTCAGAGGATTTATTTACCAGACTTTGATAAGATGTGTGTTCATGGGAGTCTTAATTCAACTGTTGATACATACAGACATAACAAAGAAAATTGCATTTTCCAACATGAGCAGGTGTGAGAAGAATGTTTGGATGCCTTTGCAATGTGAAAATAGTAATATAAAGGTTATTAAAGAAATTAAGTAAAGTATATAAAATATTCATTTGGCCACATAGATAACTTTTCAAGAACTAAAAGTATAAATCCTTATACCAAGATGGTGAAGGAAAAATACTCCATACAAGCCACCTAGAATTTAGCAGAGACACCTGAGTCTAGAGACTGCTAATCTTTGCCTACTATTTTAGAGGTTATAAAATCAATTAAAATTTAATTCCCAGGTAGTGAAGCCAAACCAACTACAAAATCCTTAGGTACTGATAAGGTATGTAATGCATACACGAAAAATGATAACAAACCACAAGGAATGCAGTAGTACCATATTTTCTGGCCAATAAGTTGATGCGGAGCATAAGTAAAACTGTCTAATTTTCCGATTTTTCTTTAATTCATTCATAGATAAGTTGATTTATAGTATGAGATGATGCTAGATCAACTATGGTAGTTAGCCAAACAAACCAGTCAGTTGGAGTTTACAACTAGGCCAACACAAAAATCTACATGCTTAGCTGTTCTCTGAGTAGATGATATGGTACGTGCTCTCTGGCGACAACCATGGTGAATACAGTACACTAGCAAAAGAAAGATGTAAAGACAGTGATCGACAGTTGTGATTTGTTTGGCTTTTGTCTCAGCTATAAAGTTCTAACTTGACAACATGCAGCTCATTGGGTTAGCACATATTCCTCCAACTTATCCTTAATGTTATTCCACCTAACTTTGCCTTTCCGATTTTTTGTTTCATAAAGTATCTTTTGCTTTACATCAGTCCCTAACACATTTCTCTCTGAATCCATATTTCCTGTTCATGGCCATATTACCACCATTTTCTTCAGCAGACTTAACAACTTACAGCTTAGAAGCTGCTGTGTATCATTTGCATGATTTTACAAGAAGCATTTTGAGATGAAGTAGAGAATTTGTCGGAGGTTTGAGTAAACTGAGCAGTTGGACAACTGGGTATGGACGGAGGGTCCTAATCAGCATGGAGCCATCAGCAAAGTCAAAATAAACCAGATTTTGAATCAACAAAAATTGTTTAAATATAAAAGTGGCAGTAAAATAAAATATAGAGCTTATTACAACTGAAGTTCACATGATCCAACTAAACAAACATTGGTTAAATATCTGAAGCTCAATACCATAAAAGGAATATGTTGTTTTGCAGCAAAGAATAAAGTTGCACTATTATTTCTGCAGTTTAACTGTACACGTAGAAAATTTTGCATAGATTGGAAAAGATCCTTAGAGTTAGATGTCTATAACCATGGGAAAATATAATCACAAAAAAGATGCACAAAAGAGGAAGGAAAAAAAAAAAAAAACAGCAGCAAAAAATATAAGAATTTACAAATAAAAATTGAGGCATTTTTTATCAAGAAATCTTCACTGTTAGAGCTGACACTTCAAATTGAAGATAATGAAACATTGGCAGTAGTTGTACCTCCTGAACCCAAATCAGAAGTTGATGTGGAAACAGTGGAACTCAGACAAATAATTAATGAAGATAAACCACCAACTAAAATTCTAAGGGAAGAAGAAACCGATCATGTGTACAAGATAAACCACCTCACAGAAATGCCTCAAATGCTGCTGAAATTTCTAGGAAAATGTTCTTAGCATTCCATTTATAGCAGCCTACAAACAACATTTCTTTAAATAGCAAAATGGTGTATTACTGGAAAGGTATACAAGGTGCAGATATTGACAGAAAACTGGTTACATAAATGATGAAAAGCTGACTTTCATTGTTTCTTCTGCTTGATATATGCACCTGAGAAATATTGTTAGTCTCCAATGATCCAGAGTTATGACTGGAAAAATCAAAGTGAGGCATCTTGAGCACGAGAATTTACACTGCCATCAACTTTACAGTGAGGCATATTTCATACACAAATTTAAAACCTGTAAAGCAACTTTTAATATGATCAGCTCTGTCTCAGAAATAAGCAAGTACTTTACCACCATGTTGTTTTAAACTGTATAATTTATATTTGGTTTTATATTGTGTTCCAAGCACTGTCATACCAAAGCAAATATACAGAGGCTGTGGCAACTGCCTTTGATGAGAAATATCTAGAAAACCACAGAAGTTTCTTGCAGATTACAATCCATATCTGCAGGAGTAATTAATAAAGGAAAGAAATGTGATATTTTTAAAAAAGAATGGGGAAAATTTAAGCTTTCCTAAGTAAAACAATTGTGACAAGGATATTCAATATTATGGAGACATGATCAGAGAAAAAAAATGCCCAGGAAGTCAAGAATGCTGGTCCATTTTCGGTACAAATGGACTTGACAACTCAAGATGTGTCTGCTTACAATTAGTGTGCAAGTGTTGTCAAATAAAGCAAGTAAAAAACTAATGTCTCTTGTAAATTTTAAGGATACTGGTAGTATAAATTTGCATGCCTTGCTGAATGAATCACTGTCACATGTGGGGGTAAAAATGGTGCAGTGCATTGAGGACTTTTTTGGTGGAGCAGCTAATATGAGTGTTATCTACTCTGGCATATAAGCACTGATGATAAAAGTCTACCCTAGTTCCATTTACACTTGTTGCTATGCACACGTTCTCAATTTAGTAATTAGTGATGCAAGCAGTGTGTCCCAACAGTAAAGTTCTTTGTCTTCTCAGTGAGCTTTCTGCCTTCATTGAATCCTACAAAAGGATGGAAATCTGGGAAGACCAGATGAAAGTTAAGATGAGAAATGTAGAGTTCCACAAAGAAAGCCACATTAATCAAGCCAGATTGTTGAATAGAGCTAGAGCACTTTAAAAAATGATTGGAAGTTATGAAGAGCAGTCAAAGAAATTCTGTTCAGTTCTGCTATTCATTGTCAGACAAGTCAGTGAATCATCTGATGTGGTACGAATCACAGAAATTGAGTAAAAGTCTTTGTAAGTTTGAAATCATTTTATTAACCTTAACCTTCATTTGAGTCTTTAATATAACTATTGTACCAGATTATTTGCAGTCAACTGACCTAGATGTTATGCAAGTGAGGAAAATGATCAATGACATTTAAAGCAGCAACTAGATACATTGATCACATGAATGAAAAATTAGTTGCTGAAGAGATTTTTTATCAACAATTGCTTTCCTGGCATCAAGTCAGCAAGATGCTCAAAACCAAAGATCAGTGATTCTAAAAGTACCTTGAATTCTCACACCACAATGTAGTCCCTGATGCTGTTTCAAAAAGCATGAAAAGGTCTGCAACTTATGAAAATCTCTATAGGCAAATCTCATGCTTTGACCCCAAGAATTGATCATAAAATGATATCTGAAACAAGTCCTGAAGTTGACAGTGTTTCATTACAAAAAAGTTCATATCTTTTGCATCAAGCTACAAACACCTTAAAAAAAATTGTTAGAAAGACAGTGCAAGAAATAACAGGACACACCTACTACAAAGACAGTTGTGAAGAAACTAGCCTGCAAAACTCTGCATCTTGTGCAGTCAGGTTGCTATTTCAGTATAGGCTATGTTCATCAGCCTAAAAAAATTTGTATTTAGCCAACAAATATTTATTTACACTCAGCTGAAAATTGTAAAATCAAGACTAAGATTCCAACTTACACAACAAAACTTAGAAACAAGGATGCTTATAACCATAGAAAAGGGAGGTGCACTAAAGCTAGATTGACAAAGACAAAATTATAAACAAATTTTCCAAAACATCAACTGAACTTAGTTTATTACTTCTCTTGTAGTTTATCCACATTTTTTCTTAACTTCAGATTTGAGTTGGTAATTAAAAGACATTTATTGGTGAGCAATAACATTTATTTTCCATATTTTATGATAGCACAAGTGTTTATATATTAATATACACATGATGAATTTCTGCAGAGTATACACAAGAACGTTCCAGTGTTTTTGTCCTTGAAACTATATACAATAAAATTATCATGTATAACAATGGAAATATATAGTATATGGGTTTTTAAAGTGATTTTTATAATGTTATGTTTGCTTAACTCTGACGGATAAATTTCAAATCTTTTTGTTTTTGTTGTTCAGAAGTTTGACCCAGAAGGCTCTTACCCCAAATTGTCCAGGGGCCCAGGATACTGTCCATATGCCTCTGGTTGGAGGTATTTATGTAATTGGTGAGCACATGTTTGTTAATTGACTGAATAATTTTGCATGCTTCAGTTGGCAAACATTCCTGTAGTCTATTTTAAATGAATAATTTTACATTTATTTAAAAAATTAACACACTTTGTCATTTTTTCCCCATTAAAATAATTTCAATGACTATCCACAGATAATTTAATTTGGAGTGTAAGTCGAAGTCCATACTTCTTCTGAAAAAATATTGACATACAGGACAAAAATATGGTACATTACATTGCAGCATTTATTATTTTTAACATCAGATCTTATAGTTACCAGCAAATCTATGGAGTACACAAGCTGTTTTTGTTTCACATTGACTGCTGATACCTTCTTTTCCTTCAGCATATACAGCAAAGAAGTAACCGGCATCTTCTTCCAGTCCCATTACTTTGTAATTAGTAACACTGGATTTTACTTTAGTCACTTTTGATATCCCATCTTCAGGTTTTTTCCATTCCAAATGAACAAAATCATCACCAACCTCTGTACAAACAATTTCAGTTGGTGTACTTGAGAGTTATAGAATGAAAGTAAATGAATCAACAGAATAAAAATTGTTTGTTAGCAAATAAAAGTATAAAATGTATAAAAGAAACACCCCCTTTTGGTGAAATGAGTACTAAGTAAAAAAACTGTTTATGTAGTTTTTTGTAGACAAAAAATTTATACAAATTTATATCTAACTTTATAGTGTCTAAATATCAGTAAGTTCTGAAGTATACTGTCGTCTCAGCTGATGGTATTGAATCAGTAACACTAAGTACCTCCTTCAACTAGCCTTATGCAGTGAAAAACTGATGGAAGTTTGTGTAAGAAGATAATATAAGCTGTTTAACTAGAAACAACTAAAGGTGTTAAAACTGCTAAAAATACTGCAGAACCACCCTGAGAGTAGAGAAGTCTGCAGCTGGATGAAAGGTATAAGTTGAATTGCATTATATACTCATTAAAAGCTAGAAAAGGAGCCTAATAGGTATAGCATGCTGAACCTGGAAAGCTATAGATAGATGGCATTTTAAATAGGACAGCTCATGAAAATAATCAAAGAAGAGAGCACAAACATCTTCTTGATAAAACGATTAGTATATCTCTGATAGTGTGTAAGAGTGTGATCAGCATACCAGAGGCATCAGAGAAAGCAGAAAATATAATCCACGGGTGATGGTTCAAGATCGAGAATGGGGAAGAAAGAATAGCGCTTAATGGATCAATTATAAAAGCTGGAATTAACTACAGTACTTGGATAAAAGAGCAAAAAACCACAAAGAGAATGTGAAATATTTGAACATCAGGATCATCTATGAGATACTGAAGTCAATGCAATGACAGTATTAAATCAGTACAAAAAGGAAAAAAAAACAACACACACACACTTGAAAATAGGTATACTATTGGAAGACCAGGCAAAATATGTATAAGAATTATCAGAGTTTAAAGCTTAGCTAGTGTTGGAAAAAAAAAGACTTCTCAAGGAACTAAAGTCAAATCAGCACTCAAAGACAAATCTACTCCATCACAAGTGAAAGTGCCCATAAAAGAGACAAGTCTGGGCCAACAGATTTATAAAAGACTGCTTGAAAAAATTCAGGTTAGTCTCCATAAAAATAATGGTGGCCATTTCTGGCTAAAAAATAGAAGTCAGTCATTGCTTACTGTACTGTACAATTAACCACAGTGTTTGGACTATCAAAAAAAAAAAAGAAAACTCAGGTTATGTTATGTAAACAGAAACATGACTAACATTTCAGTACCCAGAGCAAAACCTTATTCATATACCCCACACAAGACTTTTATCACTAATTAATAATAAAATAATAGTCATTTATTAATATCATAAACATAAATAATATTTCACACTAGCATAGCTTATGAAACTTTACACATTTGCATAATTATATGACACTGTTGACTAGGTGGCAGTTGCCCAATGTGCCCACTCTTTGCTACACTTTTGCATGTACAGAGGCACGAAAACAGTTATATATTTAAGAATGCTCACCATGTGACTAACCATGTCACTTTACACTTTACATGTTAGTGGCATAGTATAATGTGATCGTATTTAACATTAATATAGAAAACATTTTGCACATACTAAGAAACTGTGGACGGAAAGGACAAAAAAATCACATAGTGAAGACTCAGCAGGATATTGGCATCAAGTCCAGGCACAGATTTTTAGCTAGACAGATTCATTCACAGATTTCAAGGATGTAGCTGGTAATCTCAGATTCCTCTTAGTTTTTTTAGGTGGATCTGGGAAAACCTTTTTGAAAAATGGGCCATACTGCTAAAAGCTGACTGAAATGATAATTATAATCATATGATAAAATATGAAAAAGATTAATAAAATTTGTACAACTACAAAAATTTTTAAAAATATTTTTTAATGTAAAATTTTAGAAAAATTGAGCAATTACATTATACAATATCATTTTTTAAAAATCTTCTGGAAAAAAGAAAGGAATGTCAGCTTGGTGCAAAAGTAAAATGTCTTTTAATTTTTTTTTAAAATTTAGTAGTTAGATATTTGATTACCTTCATAAATGTTTTTAAATGAAATTTATGTATTCATGCTGGTGAAACTATAGGCAAGTTCCTTACTCCAAATGTCTCAGATTACTTAGCAGTAAGCAACCTGGTTATTAGTTGATTGTTGGATTTCCTTCCAAAGTAAGGGTTCTGCTGGTATTTGTGGTAAGTTCTCAGGTCTTCTTGGATATCCTTTGACACTAAGTTACATTGATTCCTACCATAGTGTGGTGTGATTGCTCCACAGGCAGCAGCTCATAAGCTACAAAGAAATTCATGCAAACCAAATGTTTGCATATAATATATATAAACAGACGACTTCAGTTACAAAAAAATCATTATTACTACTATAACCAATGCAAAAGCAGGTATACCTCTTATTTTTCCATTACTCAATGTTGCATTATAGGTCATTTAAAATATACCCAGAGTCAACAGGTGATTGTTATTGATCTTGACATTTTGTGTGTGACCAAAATTATCAGAATGTTCACCAAGACGTGACATAGTGACAGAAGAATTTCAAAAGTCACAATGAGAACATGTCAATACTTGCTATGTCTGTATTAACAATCAAGAATCTCTTCCTGATATCACCCGTGCAGCAGAGTTGAGCCCAATAATGGTCCAGTGTTATTTTCTGTGGGCATAAGTCAGTAAAAAAAAAACAACAAAAAAAAAACCACCTGTCCAATATGAATAAAATACTTTAAAAGAATATATCTGGCAAAACCCTCAAGTATTGGCAGTATGTACTCTTCTTGGATGGGTCTAGTTTTCAGCAATTTATAGGTAGATGTCACACCTACATTTAGAAAAGATCTAATAAAGATTTTTATCTTTGGCTCATAGTCAGTATGCATCTGCATATCTTAATGGTATGTACTGCAATTTGGCAAGGTGAAAAGATGAAGATCAAAATCTGCTGGGTACATTGCTATTTTAAAGACACGTCTAGCATGGTACCAATAAATTATTTCAGATTCAATTTCCACATTTTTATAAAGGATAGTGCTACATGTTACACTTCTCAGGAGACCAGAGTCTGGAAGAGCAACAAAATTATTCAATTTATTTGTAAACCCTAAAGCCCTGTTATGAATCAAAATGAACACCTGTTGGAACATCCAGATCATCAGCCAAGAGCTACCTGCGAATATCCTGCAAATATGACAGAATTAAAGGCTATGGTAGAACCTGTAGCAGACCTTGATATCAAGTCTTGGTGATTCATTGTCAAACAACATAGGTTTTTGCAATAAAGCAACACATTTTAATAACAGGTTGCTTTAGAAGCATGATCCAATCAGTGGATGCATGTTTCATATATTAAAAGAACTGGTCATCAAATTTTAATAAAATTATGCAATCAGTTGAGGAACTCTTCAAGGCAGATCATTCTAAGTAAAACAACGAGGCTCAAAAATGTTTGAAGAATTGATGGTACAGATCAGTACCATGAATAAAACCAACAAATATTATTTGCTATCCAAGTATAAAATTCTCTAATTTTGTGAAGAGGCAGAAGATGAACAACCAATTTATTACATTATCACACCACTAAGGATACATTTGATACCATTGAGGGTGCTCATACTATAACTACAAGAAAATCAGAAACTTGCCAAATATGTCAACATTACTAAAGATCCTACTGAAATCAAACCCTATTGTATGCAAAATAAACAAAAAAACAGGTGACCTATATTGAACAAGTTCTTTTTTTCTTCACACAGTCTGGTAGGCCTGGTTGACAAGTAGTCAATGTGTCTTCTTTTTAAGTAGATCATGGTTTACAGAATCACCTTATCATGTTGTGAGTTAAGTACTCTTACATCAAAACATGCCGCAAAAGTTATCAACACTTACTAGACATATTTTTTTATTTTGTGGTCACCAGAGCAACAACAAAATCAAAATTCACAGTACTGATTATTTCAGAAATAAAAATTGTATGACCTGAACTTGTTTTGTACTTGACCATGGCTTGGTAGAATGTGCTAACGCATTAAGGACATCTCTGTTGCCTTTATAAGTGGCAATGAAACAAATGATTGGAGCAAAGTCATCAAACCCATATAGTTCCAGAACTCCAGCTACTATACACCTTTTTTTACATGCAAATCTAAGATAGATTTAACTTCCAATTTCCCGCTATCAAAATCATTTGTGCAATAAAAAGTAATGACTTATTATCAGTAGTATAGTTCTTAGAGATTAAATCTTTCAGAGGCGGTGATGCCACTTCCAGCGTGATTATATGCTGTAAAATTCTTGTACATGCAATATCAGCATTTCAAGTGATGATTTCGGTTCTGACAGAAAATAACCTGAGCAGATGGAAGAAATTTTAAAATTTCACAATGAAATGCAGCTCATGAAATAAATTTAGATGAAACTTGACAATGCACCACAAGCACATTTTAAAACAGTGATCTGGTATTCCAGAATCATAAGTCACACTTGCTAAAGAGATAATTAAAAGCAGCTGTATTTATTTGACTGCTAGAGAGCCTGAATACAATGTTGCCATTCTCACCATAGCAATATGCAAAAACCGGAGATCCATGCAAATAGCTTGGAATCATTATTGATCAAGATTTGGGAATGCATAACTAACTATTCCAAAAACCGATATGACTTGTGCCCAAAGAGACTTTTTCTTAGTGAACATCAAATTAGTAATGACCTGTCAGAATGCGAATGAGAGGCTGTTTGTTAGTTGTGAAGGTTAAAGTACATGGCCAAAATAAGAAACACCTCATAGGCTTTATAAATATTTATAAATCCTGTGTTTTATGAATTTATAGAAAAATTAGGAAGAGGTCATGCAAAATTAAGAATTCTTTTAAAAATCTATGATGCACCATTATCTAACGAAGACCTTTTTCTTTGCAAATAAGAATTTTATTTGGAGAAGATATAAATTGCCAGACACCACACCATGTGATGTTATACAGTGACTGAAGGCATAGTTATTGTTTCAGTTTTCTTACTACGGTTGCTATCGTATTGGGGTTTTCTGCCAGCTATAATGTACGGTTACAAACAACATGGCTAAATAAAATCAAAATCATGCAAAAGCAGAAAACAAAGAAGTAGGAACATTATTGTGTAACTACAATATCACAATTTAATGAAAGTTAAATATGCATATAACTACCAAACTATTTACCCAGGTATGAGTGTTTATTTGCAATTGTCAATTTTTGTGGCTAATTGTAGAAAAACATTTGGTTTGGAATTTAAAATTCATGGTTAATGAACAGCAACGTGCCCTAGAAAAATCGATTGATTTATTTATTTATTTTACACAGAATCAAACAAGTTTTTTTTAGGAATGTGATGAATGAAGAAAGAGGGAAATGAAACATGTCTCTTACAAAGTTAAATCAAGTCAAGCAGGAATAAAGAAATGCCATCAACAATCTGACAAATCTAAGTTTTATTTATCATGACACATAGTTGCTAATAACAAAATAATTTGAGAACCTTAACTTTCAACAGTAAAAATAACTAACAGATGTCATATTTATTGGCTGTAATACAAAGAAATGTCTGAAAGATCAGAAGATAGCTGGAATGATGAGCAATAGCCAAATGTCAGATATCTACTACTATGATAAAGTAATAACATTTTTCATAGCTGCATACAAATACATAAGTTGTTTAGGTAATTTCTACTTGAAAACGAGCTGTTCCTTAATATAGAAATCACAGACATTGCTGAGAGATCAGCTTAGTCATGTGGCATGAAAATTCTTCAATGAAGCATACCATAACTCATTATGACAAATGACATAAGTAATCTGATCTCATTTCTGATATATTAAGTTGATCATTTCCTAAGCTTGCATTTAATGCATGGCATCTTGCTGCAAAAAACAAAATCTTGGTATCCAATTGATGTATGATTTTTCTATGTCAAAATGATGCTTGGAATTCTTGAACTCTCTTGCAGTACCAGAGACAAATATATTTATAGTATTGCAGAGAAAAGCCATAAAGATTTTTACCAAATTAATGACAGGCACAAAGAAACATAATTATATATAATAGGTATTGCTTCAAAAATAAATCCACTAAAGAGCAGATAAAAAAGACAAAAGTGCCTTCTGGTGGTTAATCAATCCCCTTGCTTAGTTACATGGAATGTATTATATATATATATTTTTTTTGTATTTCTTCAACAATAATAAAAGAATTTTATTTAGTTTAAATTTTCTTTACTACTGATGGCTCATATATCAATAAAATTTTAATAAGAATTTTTATGGAAAGCACAAATTTTTGGTTAGCATCTCTGCTGTGCTCATGAGTTTTAACGTATGATGCTAAATCCTGCTCCTGGTCTTAAATATGTTGTCTCCACCATCTGTAATCATGGCTTCTTCAACAAGTTATTTTAGGTTAAAAATAACTATAAATATCCCTATACAGAGCAAAGAATTTTCACTAATAAAAATGATTTCAAAGATTAGATTAACCCACTTAAACATTCAAGGAAAATACTGTCAGAGATTTGTATTTTGTATGGGCAATAATTGACTCTTTGGTTATCAACAGTTACAACTAATAAAGATTATAACAATAAAGTATCAGTGTCACAGTGAATTCATTGTTAATGTAATTAAAACTTTTTTGTCATAATTCTCATGCAAGTCATTATTTTTCTTATTTATGTACTGCGAATGAAAAAGGTTTACCATAGCTTTACATTCTTTGGTTACTGTATCACACTTAAGGTTTTATTCACATTATTCCTTTGTTTCATGTTTGGATGCCATGACCACCTCATCCCAGCTTGGTTTATGTAACTACTCAGCTGAGAAAGATTATTATTTACATTTATACTTCTTTTATTTTTACTTTCAATCCAAACCAATACAACAGATAAATTTTGTATTGTTCAGATTACTGACTTTAAAGTTCCATTAACAAACATAACTGTAGCCATTTCTGGGATATCATTGATGACTTTGTGATTTCCAAACAGAAAGCTGTGCAGTGGATATTTACTACCTAATGGCTCAGAATCCAGATATCTAAACTGATAAAACTTCCAAGATCATGGATCGTGAATAGATTATTTTATTTCTCAATCATTTAATCAGTGTTCTACACAATTTTATTCACTTCACTTTGTTTAGATTTTACTTTTCTTCTGTTATTTTAATTATTTAAACCCTTTTCAAACTTATTTGAATTTTACTTTGGCTCCAAATATATTTTTATCCCTATGCTCAGATATATATGTTAGTTTGTTTAAAATAGTTATGCATGTTTTTAATCAACATTTTATAATTAATAAATTTCATTATCTTTAATATGTTTAGTATTTGTTTGCTATATTTTAGGATCCAGTCATTGCAATGGTCAGCTTCTCATGTTTTTCTGACTAAGCCTTTCAATCAGCCTGATTATATATTGATGCTGGTCATAAATCATCAAATTTAAAGATGTGTATTATTTGAAGTTAAATTAAATAATTCATAATTTTAAATTCTGATCATTAAAGACTGAATATCTTTAAATCATAACTGACAAATCACTATAAATTTTAAAATGAAAGTAGATGTAACATTTCTCCATGACTTTCATCTTTAAAATAATATAATTAAGATGACCAATTTCTTTAACATCTTTTAAGAAAAACACTTCAGCTAAGTTTGAGAATTTATAACAAAAACAAGAAAAAATTTAAATAAAAGATGTTATACTAAAAAAAATTAAGTTAACAAACAGGATAGAAAAAATGTTATATGAAAAACTGTTTTTAAATTAAAAATGCAAAATATATTTTAAAATTCATCTTTTGTTTCTACTTTCATTGTCAACTTCAGACTGGTTGGTACAGTTAATGTTTTCTCATACTACTCAAAATCTGTTAAAAATCAAATAATTATCAACAAACCATGAATACTGCATCTAATACTAGCAAAATTTGCTTTCAATTCCTAATCGTAACCTACAGTGTGATTGAATTTCCTCCAATGCATCAAGGTTTTGGCCACCTGATATTTATATCATGTCATTGTGTTGCATGCTGTCATATTAATATTTAAGAAGTGCCTTTTTGCCAGATTGGTCATTTGCTAATAGTGGTTGATGTAAAATGGCACAATGGCGCTGGAAGGGTTGGTATGCTAGAGAGTAGACCAACTCAGTGCAGTGTGGAAAATGAGTGTTTCAGTAATACTGCTATATGACATGGTTGTGGCTGATCTAAGCAAACAACATATTGTTTTTGGTCTTATAAGCATGTAAATTTCTCAAAACAAGTTGTACATAGTTGGCTAATGGTATGTGGTCAGGAAAAGTCTATGTCTGCATATCATTAACCACTAGGCATGGCAGAACTTAGCTGTAAACCATGTAGGTGGATAATCAAAGACAAGATACTCTTCGGAGTACAGAGGAGAGGTTCCAAAACGTTAGCACTGTTGAACATGACCACTATGGAGATGACTCATTGATTATGTGTAGAGGGATTAGTTGGGATGACAAGACTGACCTCCATGTTTAAAAAATGACACCATGGCAGGTTTAAGGTATAGGGATATGATCCTTGATATTAACATGAAGCAAAATGCTGGAGTTATTGGGCATGATTTCATTCTCATAGATGATAATGCCAATCCATATCATGCTCAGATAATAAACCAGTATCTAGTGGAGTGGCAACCTCATTCTGTAGATCTTAGTCCAATCAAAATCATTTGAAATATGCTTTGAATTTGGTTATGCTCTCATAGGGGAATGAGATGATCTGGCCCAGATCACTATCCAAAGACTCATTAGGGGGGTGAGATGCCAATGCCAAGCTGTCATTTATAATGGAGACTCTCACACAACATAATGAATGAATTTATGAACAGAAATTTTCCAGTTTGAGACAATGTCAAATTTTGCACATTGTTTTTAAAAGATGACTATTGACCTGGGGAAAAAAATATCTGAGTATAATTTATACACATTTCAACTTTCCTTATGATGCCTAGCAACATTAAGGCAATACTGACACTTTACAACTTGATTTTTAGCAATTTTTTTTAGTAGTTTATATATATATTTTTTTTTCCTGGATCAGTTGATATATCATAAATTTCTAAAAATTATCTCATCTAGATTCCAGTACCAGGTTCAAGATTCTAACTTTGTGTCAAAGTGTAGTCAGAAACCTCAGTGACATTAAAGAATCAATTAGCTTCTCCTTGCCATCAGTGAAGCCAATAGAGCAAAAATAATAACAAATTTCCAACGAAATAACAGCAGAAATATTTCCCTTGATTTACTAAATTATTTAATTCTTTTTTCTAAATAAAGATAAATATAACAGTCACATTTCAAAATATAAAATAAAGATATTACAGATACTATAATCAGTGAACTCATTTGAAACTGTTTAAGGTAATAAAAAAAGCACTTTCATGACATAAGTGCAAAAAACAAACAAACTTTCTGCAATTAGAAGATAGTATTAAATATGCATGTGTTACTACAGATAAATTTCTAAACTCACAAAAACACCTAAAGCTCAATGTATATTCCAGTAATTACATAGCATACTTACCAGCTAATCTGTGTGGTGTGCAAGCTTTCTCTGTTTCACATCGACTACTGACACCTTCTTCACTTTCAGCAGATACAGCAAACAAGTAGCTGATATCATTTTCTAATTCTGTTACTTTGTAATTAGTAACACTGGATGATACTTTAGTTATCTTTGTCCAAATTTTAGTTATTTTTTCACGTTTTTCTATGATGTAATGAGTCACTTTTGATGTCCCATCTTTTGGTGCTTTCCATTCCAAAGAAACAAAACCATCACCAATTTCTGTACAAACAACTTCAGTCGGTGAACTTGGGGTTTCTAAAAAAATAATTAAATGAGTTGATAGAATACAGATTGTTCTAAAACCAGCTAAAAACTATTCTGATAAAAATAACTAACTAACTTACATGCGCAGTTACTGCACAATTTAATCAGATGATACACTAGTTTCCAAAAGTTAAGCAGCAAACAGAAAAAAAAAAAATTTCCAAAATGTTTAAAGTTTTATGCAACATATGATCAACAAAACTGCTTTTGATAAAAAAACAATTTTTATTTTAAATATTTGAATTACAAATAAACTATAGGGGTATAAATGGAAACAAGTGGGATCAAATCAGGAAACAAGAAAAACTTTTAACAAAAAATGTAAAGGAAAATATAGTAGTAGAGGATGTGGTTATCCCTGACAGCAGTGCATGACTCACAGTGGCTTTGAATGCTGCTTATAACCTACCAAAGTAGTGTGTTAAGTCCATTGTTTTATCAGTTTTCAGTTCTTAGAGTGATCTTAGAAGAGTGTAGAAAGGTAATGTCTTCCTAAATCATCCCAAACATTCTCAGTAGTATTTATCTCAAGAAAATATATGACCATATCTTACAAGTAATGGTGTTTTTGAAAGTATTGGTCAATTGCATGTGTCCTATGAGGATGTACATTTTGTGCAGTAAAATGAAGTTATCTCCAATTACAACTGTGTATGGTCTAACATATGGATCAAGAATCTTGTCGCTGAACCTCATTGTAATCAGTGTACTTCCATAAAACACAAAGTTTACACATTCACCAAATAGAATTCAGGTCCAGACCATCACACTTTCATCACTCTAGTGATGATTCCTTTCCATGTTTATGGGATGATTTGCATATCACATTATCCCAAATGAGAACATGCCATGAGTCACTGAAAGCTAAATCTGAACTCACGGGTAAAGAGAACATACTCCAGTCATGTGGTGACCATGGAAAATATTTCACAGCATCAGTCTATCCACTTCTGTATCTATGGCAGCAAGCCATAGAGATACACATTGGTTATCTTACAAAGAGCTTATGCAGCTTCTTGTGTGTGGTTGAGGCTGATATTAATCTCTTTGTGACCAGAAATAGATCTGAAGCAAGTTGGGTTGATGTTAAAGGTTTGCTCTGCCAAGCCAAAAGTGCCACATAGTCATCATCTGCTGGGGTTGGGACAATAGTCAGCCTCAAGCTGGTGTTCAGACAATGTCTTGTCTCATATTCAAGAAATCACGAGTCTGTTCACATTTAAGTACCTGCTACCTTGGTGTTTATGACTGTCCAGCCCACCTTAGAGAATCTAGCAAATAAATAAAGCTACCAATTTGTATTGATGTCCTTCATAAAAAATACCTAGATGAGCCAAAATTTATATAAACACAAACCAATTTTTTCATGTATTTATACCAAAGATAATTTAAATGTTTCCACTAGAAATCTTTTAAATATTTTTATTATAAAAGTTGTATTACCTGAAGAGGAGTTAATGTTGAATATTTTTTTGAATAGAACTTTAACCATTTTGGAAATATTCTTGTTTGTTGTTTAACTTTGGAAAACCACTGTAATTACAGATTGTTTTTTTTATTTAGAATCATTCTCAAAACTTATTTAATTTCTTATTTCACAAATTAAGAAAAATTAAATGTAGTAATGAGGGGTTTTTTGTCTCTAACTTTAAGCTAAAAATATTGATGCCATTTAAAGTCTCTAATCATCTAAAGTCTTGATCACAATTAAGAAATTATAATATGACAATAAAAATCAATTAAATGAGAATAAAACTATGTATTTACTATGAGTACTTCTGAGTGCACTAGAAGTAGTGCACCTATCCATCTAGAGTTATAAATATTTAAGAGCACAAAAACCACTGACAACAATATTTTAAAAAATGATGGGCAAACCAGATGCATTTACTCATTTCATATGATCCTTTATGCAATACTAATCATATGGATATCAGCACTATTTATAAGATCAGTGTATAAGACAAAAAGAAATCTAATAATTTATTACCTATTGGCCAAGAAAACAATGTGCAAAATCTGTTACAAACTAACTTATATTATTTTTGATTATTTTTTTGTAAGCAGAACCATCTAAAGCTAAAAAAAAACAAAAAAAAAACATTGAGAGTGTATGAAGAATGCATAGTAGCCTGATTCTCATGTCTCAGAACTTCACACACAAGCCAAATATTACTCCCTTCAGCAGAGAAAACCAACAGTGAATGGACTGGCACCACAAAACAGTTTGGATCCAAATGACTCCTGGCCACAAACATGGAAGTGTTATACCCATGAACAGAAAAGATAAGGTCAATAAACCTCTACAATACACTATACAAATACCTAAGTCTTATTAATCAGGAAATGTAGATAATAGTACACAAACATTTTAGCATTTTAGAAAATTAACACAACACAAACACACATATATATATACATACAGGTGCTTATAGCACTAGCTGCAAAACATCTACCTATACCTGGAAACATATCCAAAATTAAAATCAAACAAAAGTTACAGCAATAATGTAAATATTCAAAGAATAAAATTCAACTGAAGATTAAAATTAAGGTAAATTTAGATAAAATTTCATGAAAATATAGCAAAAACAATTGGAAAATAATATAAATCAAATGTAAAGCAATATCTACAAGTTATCTTAAGGATTTTGAATTCCAAAACACTTTTAACACAGTAGTACATTTTCACTTTACAAATCCAAAACTGATATTCCTGTAAGTCTGTGAATTACTTCCTGAATAGAAAGCTGACAATAATTGATTCAGTATTAAGATTGGTAACCCAAAACTACAGAATCAAAGTTGTTTCAGATATTAAAACTGAAACAAAAAAAAACAAAATAAAAGACACAAAAAGCCCCCACGGATCAGCAAATATGAAGATAGTCTACCATATTTCCTACATTTAAATACAATGTAAAGATGTGCCTGCTGGACATCTCATAATTTAATATGTACTAACCACATTAGATTAAATTTCAGAAACATCTCTTATTACCATATTTATGCGAATATAAGTCATACCCCCAAAATTTTTTCAATGACAATTGAAGCTTCAGCATGCAATCAACGTTGTTTCAAACAAGACGCCATGTTTAAACTATTTATTGGTTGGACAAAGTAAAATATGAATAAAAATACAGACCAAACATATTATTTATACAAATATGAATTAAATAAAAATACAGACTACATACAACACAATATTTGTACAACAAGCATGTCAGTCATAATATAATAAGTTAATAAAGCAGCATATAAAGCACATAAGTACTGTTCCAAAGAAAATAGATGTACACAAAGCATTAAAACTATTAACTAAATCCCATCAAAGTCACAGTCATCATCTGATAATCAAAATAGCCCTTCCTGTGTTAGTTTCTTGTCTGTATCCAAGCAGGTGGGTATCTCTGGTTCATCTACATCTTTGTCTTCCTCATCTTTCCACGGGAGGTCGTCTTCAGTACCATCCATCTTGTTGCTTATACCAGTCTTCAGGAAGCTCTTAATCACCATCTCTGCTGGAATATCTTCCCATGCAATCTTCACTCATGAAGTCACCTGTGCTAAACCAGGCTTCTCGAGGTTTCCTCCAGCTGTAAGTTCCTTGTCATCCACTTCTGTCTCACTGTCGACATCTAAAGTTTGCAGAATTGAGCTCGGCCCGCCTGGTGTCACAGCGTGTGATGTGTGGATGATCTTGAGTCTAGCTTTGACCTTTACTGTGATGAGAGCTTAGAACTGGTCCCACACTAGCAGTGATTCCTTTTTGAGGAGTGAGGCTGGCTTTCTGTTCCAAACTTGGTTCAGCCACAGACATATACAATCTTCATCCATCCATCCATCCCCTGGGGTGACAGTGTACAAGGACACGTGGTGAAAGCTTCTCACCCTTGGGAATGGTCTTGCGTTTGACGATCACCATAGGCTTAAGTTTGATACCATCAGCCACTGCTTCTTTGATTGGTAACCCACCCACTCAGCCAGGTCGTCTTCATGCTTGGCCTCCAACCCTCTACAAGCTCTTCTGGTCTTGGGCAGTTGGTCTTTCTGTTTCCTTCGATCTCTCACATTCTTCTCTGAAACCGCATATTCCCGACCCGCAGCTCCATTACCACTCGGCTCAGCAAACCAAACAACTTTCAGTTTGAAGGAAGCATCGCTTTCTCTTCATACTTAGAGTAGCCATCACGCATATCATAAATATTTGAAAATCTTACCCTTATACAGTTGAGCAGTTTTGCTTAAATGGCGCCCGGACCCTCGGACAAATGGCCGAACGGATATTTCGCCGACGGACATTCAATTTTTAATCTTTTTTTAATACAGATATCTTAATTTTTATTTTTCGCCTGACTGGAGCTACAATATCTGTAAAAAAAAAATTAAAAATCGAATGTCCGTCGGCGAAATGTCCGTTCGGGCAAATGTCCGGCCACGAGTTAAACCAGGGTCGGCAACCTTCGGCCCGCGAGCAAGCATCGTTATACTGTACTATGCTTATCCGGCCCGCGAGCGTCGGCGTTAGCCAATGGGAGCGCGGCTCGCGGGCTCCATCGCGTCGGTCCTACTGCGGTGACGGGACGAGTTCTGGCCCCTGTCTCCGCCAGCCCGTATTGTCCGTGAGGGTGGCGGAGCGACCGGAAGCCGCCTGCCGTGAAGGGGTCGCGGCTATATAACCCGAAGGTTCTGATAACAACACCCAGGACTTTGAGCGGCTGATTTTTAATTCATTTTAAATAAAGTGTTTGGGACCCCGACTGATTTTGACAACAATAACCGTTCGGTAACATCATCATCCGTGATTATAATAAACGGCTTATATACGATAACGGGAAAGCAAACTACCTCATTAATATGTATTAGATACTCTCCGCGCGCGCGCGCGCGTTTTTTCACGTTCAAGTTTGTGAACAGAAGCGGTGTAGGCGCCAAGGAATATTTCGGACTAATTACCCTTTTCTACGTCCGCCGCGGAGTGATGCTCCCTCGAATTTGGTGGTTAAAAGGCCGTGCTAGGGCGACGGTTCACGCGCTGGTAGGTATGTCACCCGACATCTTTTGCAACAGCAGGATATCAGGTGAGCCAGGTATTTACCGCGCCACGACACTTGTCGAATAACTCGCGTTTCGAAAATAAAATCGAAGAAAAAATTCCCATGGCCATGAATGCAAAACGCAGGAAGGCAGAGACGCCGGGTGCCGAAGTTTCCAAGACGCCAGATCACTTCTCCACCGAGCGAAACCATTTTGTCCCGTTTGCCTAGAAAGGCGGCAAAGAGCAGACGACACATTACGGGACCCGCCATAGTGGAAATTCTAACAAGTTTGCTGGGCAAGAAGCGAGGAAAGATGGAGTTGAGCGACTGAAGGCTGGTTTCGGAAAACAAACGTCATTTTTGTGCCAAGATAAGCAGTGAAAATAACGGAATTGTCCTGGCCCCCCGGGGGGGGGGACTACGGAGTCTCAAAACGTATTGCAGAACAGATGAACCCCCCTTTTTTTTTGCAGATGGAGAGTTTGTCAAAGAATGTTTACTGCCAGTGGTGGATATTGTTTGTCCTGAAAATAAATCTTTATTGGCATCTATCGGGGCCTTTCTGCGAGAACCGATCACACGACGAGTTGGAGGAATGTCGGCAGATGGTAAAGGGAGCTTAAGCGATGACTGCAATTTGTTTTTCAATTGCGCTTGACGAGAGCAGAGACTCGAGAGTCACCGCCGCAGTGTTTGTGCGAGGAGTGACCACGGTTACCGGAGCAGACATTTTTGAAGCTTTGTTGAAGATGATTTCAGAAATGAAACTTGATGTGTCGAAGCTAGTTGGCATGACAACTGGTAGGGCACCAGCGATGGTGGGACAGAAGAAAGGCGTCATCGCATTGACAAATGGAAAACCTTGGAATAACACAGAAACTGGTAAAAATTCATCGAATTATCCATCAAGAGGCATTATGCGCCAAGTTTTTTGAAATTAAAGGATGTTATAAGTCAGTAAATCTGATTCTATCTCGTGGATTGAATCATCGCCAGTTTCAGCAGTTTTTGTTGGATGCGGAGGCAGAATATGGGGACCTGGCTTAGCCGATGGCCAATGCTGTAAAGGGTATTTTCATTGCATGAAGAGGTGGCAATATTCCTTGAAAGCAAACATGAAGATGCTTCACATTTTCGTGATCCTGACTGGCTTGCAACCTTGGCAGTTCTTGTGGACATTACGTCTCATTTAAATATAACTTAAAGGGAGACAATCAGCTGATACATGAGATGCATGGTCATATCGCGGCCTTTGAAAAGAAAGCTGCCGTTGTGGGAATACCAGCTTCAAAAAGGAAATTGCGCACATTTTTCTATTTTTCAAAAAAAGTAAAGCACAAGATCCACGCATTTCTGTGAATGTTGTCCAAGAATTGAGAAGAGCTTTCATCTCGTTTTGCTGATTTTCGTGAGTTCAAGCTGTTTGCTACTCCACTTGATGTGGACACTGCATCAGAAATCTATCAAATGGAACTGATTGAGAAGCATTGACGACGTATTGAGATCGAAATTTCATTCTGAAGGTGTGTCAGTGCTTGGCTTCCATAGAAAATATATTCATCCTAGTGGGAAGTATCCTAACTTAGTTATCCATGCAAAAAAAAAATGGCGACATTGTTTGGCTGCATTATTTTCAAAATGAAGGACGACACCACGAACCGTTTGAGAACAAGACTGACTGACTGACTGATGCCCATTGGTATAATGTCTTTCTGTTGGTATCAACAGGTCTGACACCCGATACTGAGGAGCTTTAAAGCAACAAACAGCATCGAGTTTCACACTGATTCATCGACTCTTTGGATTAAAATTAGGTAAGTTTTTTTTATTATACTTAATTTACCACCATTCAATGCATCATGCTTATACTTTTTTATGCTTTAAAGATTCTTTGTGTCCTTTTAATAGATTCAAAAGATTCCTTGATTGAAATAAATTGCGACTCAATCGAGTTCTTTGATTACTAATTGGTATCCTTGGTTAAGCAAAAATGATTTTCTGGCAAGCGTCATTCAGTGATTTCATGCGAAATATAACTAGATGTATTTAAATGGATAATTCCCATATTTCAAGTTTATTTATGGCAGTTATCTGGCTCACCGTCCACTCATCAGTACACCCCTGGTTTGAGCAGTCTGGTCACTGTGTCACACCTGTCAGGTTGGCAGTGAGTCACAGAGAACCATGACCTGTGAAAACTTGACCAGTTAAATTGATTCATGATAATTATGATTTAATAAATCATAATAATTAACAAAAAATCGATCACATGCATTTAGATTATATTATCTTATTTTATTCCGCATAAATTTCCGTATGTGTTACCGCGCACGTGATGAGGGTCATACAGGTCGAATGGCAAGATGGCGGATATCAGCTGCATGCGTTCCTGTCGAAAAATTATTTCTGAAACATTTTGACAGTCAAAATGAAGTAACCGTGGGTAATTTGATGTCATAACCCATTAGTGATAATTATGGACAGAACGTTACTGGAATAATAGCTCTAGTTAAGGCTAGGTAGTACATATGAGCGCCAAAGCTAACAAATATGGCGATCGCGGGTTTTCATAAGTACCGGTGTGACCCCGAATGATTTCAGCTGGTCATACGGCTTAGCCTCGAGTATAAGTCGCACCCCCCCATTTTCGGACTGATTTTCTGGTACAAAAAAGTGCGACTTATATTCGAATAAATATGGTACATCAAACATAAGTGGGTATAATTATAATAACTAGTTTAATTATTCATAAATAGCTCCTTTGTTTTCAGAAACAATGCAAGTATTTGACTTAAATATTGTACTACTTTTGTTCATAAAAACAACAACAACGCATTTTACAGTTCAGTTATGGCCTGTTGTCATCTGATCCATTCTGGTTGATACATTTTGTTCCAGGTTTTGGGAGATGCTTCAGTGCCAACAGTAAACTCCATCGCAATAATAGATTTGCTTTTAATTTTGAACATTTTTTAAAATTACAAAACTATGTTGTTTAAATTAATCTCTATTTATATCTGGCTTCTTAACTCATTTTTATACCATTTTTTAAAAAAACACATTCAATATTAATATAAATTATATACTAATTAAAATCATTTATCATCCTTAGTGAAAAATGATAAAAAAACAACAAAACTGTAGTTTGCCATTTAAAATTTTACATTTATTTAAGGTAACAAATACGGAATAGTTTTTCTTTAAATAAAATTAATTAATAAAATTATATAATTACTTTTATTTACTGGTTAAAAGTTATCTATCTTTATTATTAAACCAACAGTTAAATATTTTTTCTTTAAAAAAATGCAAGGCACTGTTTGATAATGGTATTGTTTGCCTAACTGAAAAAACCACATCATAACCTTACTAAATGGTTTTATGCATTTGGATGCAGAATGCTACTGCTAAAACACATTTTAACAATATGATTGGTCTCAATATCACAATCTTTGCAGAAATTGTCAAACCAAATTTATAAAAGTTTCAATAGTTCATAACAAGAAAAACATCCCTATTTAAAAGAAAGTCTTAAAAAGAAAAGAAAAATTGTTTGATAAATAAGAAATCAGTGCCTATTGTCATCTGCTAACTCTGCATGGAAAATTATGAAACATCAGATAAATATAAGAACTCAAAGATCTTCTAAACTGGTGATGAAAAATATAAAATTAATTAATCTCATAAGAAAGGAGACTATCAAAAGATACTCAGAGAAATGTTCTGAACATTTTTATTTGATCATCTTTAATATTTAGACTTTCATCTGAAAAATTTTGTTAATAGTAGTGTGCTTCATCTAAGTAAAAGTTTAAGCTTCCATCTTTTCTATTTAGTCTGGTACACAACAAACAATAGGCTGTAAAGCAACTCGGTTTTAGACTTTAAATTTTAGGTATACCATGTGAACATGTTTTTCAATTTATTCTTATTTCAAATACCCCTAAATGTTTGCTTTAAGTCTCTTATAATATATTTACTAATAATTAATAACAAAAAACTGTTACAGTTTCATGGAGTGTGAAGCAAAAAGTAATTTACATTGTTTTTTATATTTTTCTTGCTAATTACTTACCAGGCAGTAGACTACAAGCCTTATCCGTTAGACATCGGCTGCTGACACCTGCTATATTTTCAGCAGACACAGCAAAGCAGTAGTTTTCATTTTCCACCAATCCAGTCACCATGTAACTGGACACATCAGAATTTACAGTAATCACATCTGTCCATTCTTTTGAAGATTCTTCTCTTTCTTCAATAATATAACTGTTTATTTTCAATCCACCATCATCTTTTGGTGCTTTCCATTTCAGCGAAACTGAATCATGACCAGCGTATGTGGTTCTAAGATCAACTGGTGGACTTGGAGGGGCTAATAAAATAATAGCATTGACATAACAAAACATACATTTAGAAATTATGTACACATTATACATGGACAATATTTCATTCAGGACAGTATTACTAAAGCTGTTTTCTTATTTAAAACCTTTAACACTATTATTGCTATTATTAAAACATTTTTGTTGGCTCATGTGACTGAAACATTTATTTTCCCAACCTAAATTTCTGACAAAGTGCCACCCCAGACTTAGCCTAAGATAATAACTAAAGTTACCACACCATTCCAAAACAAATCTTGTGTATTGTGTCACAAACTCGTCCTATCATTCAACTTGAATGTTATTTTTTATGCTCATAATTTCTTAGACTATAGATATGTTGTTTCCTTAACTAAAATGAATGAAATCATGCAAAATAAAGAATATTTTGTAGTTTGTTTCTTTTTTAATCCATCATATGCAAGTACTTTCTTATTTTGTCAGTATTATCTGTATTTGTTAAAAATGTTCTGCTCTCTCTGAATAAAGATTATTGTAGTGTTAATTAACCTAGGTCAGTATTCAGATAATGTAAATATTATACTAATTCTGTTGGCATAATTAAGTGTGTTATTCCAATTATTGAATTTTATATTCTGAAATTGTAATTAATTAAATATAAAGTAAAAAAAATAATTCTTTTGTTTAAATAAATAGATAATGAATTGAAATATTGATTTTATCATAAGTTTTTATGTTTGCTCTCAGAAATTTTGGAGAGTCCATCTTTTAAAAATATTTTGTTTTCTTTTTGTTCTGTAGTCATGCTGATGTAAATGGTAATCTTTTTGAAATAGTTGTATATTTTTTATATCATTTCTCATTAATAAAATTGTATTAAATCTAATTTAATTTTTGTGCAGAGATAAAATATTTTTGTTTGACATTTAGAGATTTGAGGAAAACAGAAATTTACCTGTCAAAGGTTCATCAGAACTATTACTTATGCTTTTTTTTTTATCAAATAATATTTTTACATTGTTTAATCCATGTCATTTTATTATTGAAGGTTAAACAGTCCCGGCGGCATCGGCAGGCATTGTGGGTCTGGGCCCGCCCACCAAATGAGCTGTGCCCACCCTCAATCTAACAACTCCCTCATTTTATGCAAAGCAGCCCGGCCCAGCCAGCCTTTGTAAATCTCTCATTGGGCCTATAGCTCCCTGCACCGATTTGTTGGAGCCCGAGTTGGCCTAAAGCCGAGCTGGCTACTGTGTGTCTGGCCTAAGTCACCGTACAGTCCTTGTGGCGTGCTACCACAGGCATCGTGGTCCGAGTCTTTTAGTTGCAGGCCCCAATGGGAGCACAGCTCGATTGCATCAGACCTACTGTAGTAACAGTTCAAGTTCTGGCCCCTGTCTTTCTATTATGATTTTTCTTATGTTGCTTTAAAAAATCATTGTGCTCCCCCCACCCTCCAAGAAAATTTAATGCCCGTCCATGAATTTGTTTCTCCTGCTGGGTCTTGGTTAAAATCTGTCCAGTTCTGCAAATGTTTGTTATGCTATCAGAAAAATGAAAATAGAATTTGAGGATTGTTATGATAATGAATAGTTTATGGTTAGATTTGGTCTGAAACTCAGGCTTTGAAACTGTTTATTTTAGTCTGTGTATACTGCTTTTGTTTAGATTTTAAAAAAGACAATAAAATTCTCCCTCTGTAGCCACCCTGTTTAAACGTAGATTGGGGAAGTGATTCATAAAGAAACCAACTTTCTAGGCTACAGCATGATGAGGTAGTGTCTATTTCACTTCTCTGTATTTTCTAGTTTGCATCAACTACCACAACTCATAGTCCTCTGAATACTTTGCTGCTTACTTATTAACTCAGTATATAGTAAAAGATTTAATTATAGTTTTGTTCTATCTATACAGTAGTATGTTAAGTTTAAAATTTTGGTTTCAAATTACAACTCTTCATGATAAAAAAATTTTCCCTTTAAATTTATAAAACATTTAAATGCAGTTTGGCATTTAAGAGTTGAGCCATTATTCTGACTCCAAAATTCCTGTTTTAGTGATACATGGTAACCATTTGTGGAATAAAATTGCCCATAAAAGAATGCTAGGAAATGAATCATGTGAGATGATAGTGAGTCTGAAAGTAACAGCATGCAAATCAACTCTGAAACCAAGATAAAGTGTATATGTTAATACTAGATAAATATGCAAAATGGAAACTGGAATAGAATGAAAGTAACATTTAAGCCACATTTTATGCAATGTTAAATGCACAAACAAATTACTTTTTATAAAATATAATGGCTTGTTATAAATATAAGCACAATAGTGAATCATGCCACACTAGCAACTGGGCACTCAGGTACTCACTTTGTACTTTCAGAGTGACTTCATACTGCACAAGTCCTACATCATTTGTAGCAGTGCATGAAAACACTCCATCATCTGCAGAAGTAACCTTGGAAATCTCCAAGTAAAACCTACCATTAGCTTCATATAGATTAATATGATTGTCATTGTGTAGATTTTTGCCACCTTTTGCCCAGGAAACAGTTGGAACAGGATTACCTAAAAATAAAATGATAGTATTAATAAATCTTAAAATAATAAATAATCAGAGGTAATTGTTTAAGATAAGAGGTTTTGTCAAAGTTTTGTTACTGCTTAAATTTTTTTTTCTAAATATTCTATATCTATTTGAAAAGAATCTGTAAACACACAAAATACTGATTCATAAATATTGTTTATTATATCCCTGTGTGTTATCCATTTCAAATTTGATTCTGAAAATAAATATTTGGTTTGATTTATGGAGAATCTGATAAAGATGTGAAACACTTTTTTTTAATTACATTCAATTTAAAACTAAGTTTTCACTTTTAATGAGAAAAAAATTTGACTAGTTTTGAGACTTGGAGAAACTACTAGTTCATAATAGTAATTACTACTACCTTTCCTGATAAAAAGATTTTTTAAATATAGATTTTCACCATTTTAGTTACCAGCTAGAAAAGTATTTAAAATATTTTAAAAAAATATTTTTGGATGGTCAATAAAACGAAAAACCTTTCGGAGCAAATAATGGTGATTTGGTGGAGGAATAAAATGGTACAAAAACATTATAGAAATGATAAAAAAACAACAACAACAACAGACAAATAGCTGTATTTTTGTTTTGTGTTATCTTTATACTACACATTGTCAAAAAATTGCTTAAATTATCAGAAAAAAAATGAATTTCAGATTAAATATACTGCTTTTTAAAAATTAGTTTAACTGAGTGTTCAAGTGTAAAAATGAAAAATAAAAAAAATATATATACATGAAAATACAAATTTAATTCATTTAATCTGTAAATTGTTCTCCCAATGATTAACCAAGGATAAAAAGTTTCCACATTTTCCATTTATATAAAATACAAAAAATCAGCAGTGTGTAAAAAAACATACCTGTTACTGAACAAATGAACTGGCATGACATTGACTGTTTTATGGTTTGAGAAACAGGTTTAATGTCAAAAGTAGGTGGTGAAAATGTCTCTGCACAGCTGTTAAAAAAAAAAGAGAGAAAAAGCAACTAAAGAAAATTAACTAAAATGTAAACATGCTACAGCTGTTATTAACTTTTTTTGCTTATGAAATTTTATCTTAATATAAAACATAGGTAAAAAAATTGTAACTGTCTGTCTGACTTGGTAGCATAATATTAGAATACTATAAATATTATTCAACATACTACATGGGAGAAATACACATTTTTAGTCACATCAAGAGATATCAAGAAAATAAGATTAAGCTATTCCAGCAGTGACAAATGGATTACCACATTTACGTAAAGTTAGGAAGTTATGATAAAGATTTAGTCTGAAAAATTACAAATGGTAAAATAGAAAAGCTGATACTGCAATATTTTCCTTTTTTTTATTAGTGTTCAAAATTATTTATTGCATTTGACAATTTTTTTGTAAATTTATGTTCTTATTTCTGTTTATATCTTTCATCTATGATTCAAATGACTACTACCAAAAATCCAAATAAATCTTACAACTGGAAAACTCTCTACTTTTAAAAATATCACCATTAATATCCAATGCAATTCCTATTTCACAAATAGTCTGTTGTTTTTTTTTTTAAATCAAAGTTTAAGGAAAATTAGATAGTAAACGTTTCAGTCCTTTTTCATAAAGGAATCTCATTGCAAAGGGTGGTCCAAAAGTCTTGTTACTCCCACATTTTTCTTTGAAGTAGTATAGTTAAATATTGTTACTAAGAAGTGTGTCAGTAATAGGTTCAAGTTACGCAGATTGACAAGGCTGTGCTGCACAAAATATCCTATAGGATGTGGTGATGGATCATTTTGTGTCACGAAAATAATGGTTGTCATACTGACCTGGATCCCTAAAGAAGCCCCTTCCCTGACTGGTATGTAATAAAACACTTGTACATACATCTTGTCCCTTTCTACATAATGCATTAAACCTTATACCATCTTATATCCATGTTACAATTTTTTTGTGGGAGGTAAAAGACTTTTAGACTACCTTTAGGTTGCTGTAAGGTTAAGTGGATAAATTATATTACACAAAAACTATTTGCTTGTACCTTGCATCATTTGCTGGTTGATATTTCTCCAATTCTTCTGTAGTTTTTTTTTTTACCTGTACAAAGATATCTCCAAAAATAGTGCCCTCTGAGTTGTGAGCTGTGACAGTGTACTTGCCAGTGTCAGATTGCGAAGCAGCACTGATTTCCATTATATAAACCTTCCCCTCATGTATAATAATCAAATTGTCATTACATTTCACAGTATCGCCATCCTTAAACCACTTTACCTCAGGTTTTGGATATCCTGAAAGCAACCAGTTCAATTTACACTGTTACTAACTGTATTGGTATTTAACACAACATTCAAAATTTACAATGAATTCCCACCATTTTTTATCACTCAAACTAAATTCAATCAACATTAAAAACAAACAAAAATAGAGATATTTTATGAGCTTCTATGAGAACCTAAGTTCCAGGAATGACTGAACAGCAACATTGCTATTGTGATTGCTTATATATATATATAATACCTCAACCACATATATGTGCATGGCATTAGAACACCTTCCTGCAAGCCTGTACTAGATAAACCAGAAACTCTGTATTAAACTTATCATTTGTTAGAGTAAAGTTGAAAATGCCATAATTTGAGTAACACAGTCATCAGGTGTTATATAAAAGCTAGAAATTTTTTCACAAATGCATTTCCAGTGTTAGTGTAACCTACCTACTGCATGTTCTGAGAAAGTCTCATGTATGCAAGTGGCCAAACAATTTTGTGAGGAATGAAAATCTAGTGAAGATAATGAATGCAGTCAATGGCTATTGACAAGTGTCAATGAGGACACTACAGACACTTTCTTAGTTTGTCCCTACTGACTGCCATCAAACAATTAGCATTGCTAAGTATTCCTTATGGCTCCTATTTGGCAATGCTTAGGGAAGATTTCAATATGCACAGCATGCTGTATATTTTACTTCCAAAACATTGTCAGACAGGCAAAAGCAGCAATGGTTTGTCACCTGCAGAAAAATGAAAATGGCTGCAGATAACCCAACCATTCTGGACTGCAGCATCACAGAGAGGAAAGCACAAGTGTATCTGTATGCCTCCAAGACAAAGGCTCAGATTTCTGTTTGGAAATCACTATTGTCACCACAGTTGAAGAAATGACTGACAGGTCCTGTGAGAAGGCAAGGAAACTGTTCACCAGAAATTTGTTTCTCAAAAACATATAGTCAATGTTTTCTTTTACAAGAACATTCTCACTCATCTCATCAGTATTATGTGATGTGAACACTATGATCTGTTCACAGAACAAGTGGAACTATCAAAATAACAATTTATGATGCCACATATTGTTTCTCATTATGAAATATCTTCTGAAAGGCTACTGTTTTGCATACACAGATGCTCTCCAGTATTCCAAGCTATTTACAAATGTTGGAAGGGAGAGGAGTGTGTCAAAAGTCAAGAAGACCATAATGAAAACAATCTTTTGTGCATAATTTGCTTGTATGTGGGCAGGTTCTGGAACCTTTTGTTAGGTTATCATATGACTATTTCACCTTTGCCAGTTTTATATTGCTTAACTCTTTGTCTCTGGGTGGGGTTTTTAGCCACAAAAGGTATTGTACTTTTAGATAGTTTCAAATTTGTTAAAAAAACACTAAGTATAAAACTTTCCACAAATGTTTGCATAATGAAAACTGAGAATTTGACATTTTCAGAATGATTACCAAAGAATAGTGTTACCTCGTTATAGATAGGCTACGGTTACTGGATGTTAATTAATTCAACTTCAGGGATAATAATGCTGGACCCATTGTGTAAGAATGATCAAAAGCCACCTTCAAGAGAAAAATATCTGGCATTTTCCATAGCCTGCTAATTCCCCTCATAAAAACCTCATAGAACAAGTCTGGGATGAGATTTCTAGGTGCATTTAGCAGTGACTATGTGCTCCTGGGAACATTCCAAAACTATGTCAAACCTTGACAGTCATGCAATCCAGAGGTGGGCATACTTACTACTAAAAGACATGACTTCAGGATTTGTAGATAGTAACCTGTTAGACAACTGAAGTGCAAGATTGAGGACCCAAGTTTGAAATTTGATAAAGTCAACTCAGTTTTGGCATGCCTACTTGGCATAATCTCACTCTTCCTTATCAGCCAGTCACATGTTTTCTTCGAGCCAGGCACTCTGGTTTCTTTTCACATTTAAAACTGAAGATTTATAGTAGGGACTTTTGTAATATTAATTTAGCAGCAAAATGTACTGATGACACTTATCATCCAAATCACTATCTTAAAGGTCCTCATCATTTTGAAAATACTATTCTCATCTCAAAATGCAATGCTGTGAACATTTGTTCCTCTCATTGTCTACACTGGCTTATGGAGAACCATGCAACTTACAGACAGTTACTATTCTTTGTCATTATAAAATAAGGAAATGCATGAAACAATCAAATATTGAGTAAAAGTACCTTTGTAAGTCAAACTTTATGGTTGTTTTTTAAATTGTGTGCAAATAGTACATTTTCTGTCCCAATATTTCTATGTTGATTTGATCAATATAATACACTCTGTGCTTGCATGTGTTCCCAATTTTTTAAAAAGCTAGAAATTAAAATGGCAACTGTTATCAAGTATAAAAACAAAACAATTTATAAATATGGTCTCTGTTTCTTAGTTCATGAGGATGCAGTATTAGTTTAAAGTGGGAAAGAAAAATGGCTTGTACATCAAAATGTTTTTAAAAAGCAAATAAAATATTTCAGTTATACAATCAACAAAAGTAAAAAAAAATAAGAGAGAGACTTAGAAAATCACATCTAATATTAATACAATTTAATTTCTGTGCTTAAACCCAATCCCTCTTTTGGACCCTCACCCACAGTATAATAAAACGTTTCTCCAGTGAGTAATAGTTTTAGATGCACATAAACATACAGCCCCTTGATTTTCATGTAAATGACAATGTGCTGAATGCTGTCAACCTAGTATTTAAAAAAAATGCTTCATCATCAAACTGATCCATTTCTAATGTTGGCTGATGCATAATGGTGCAACAACAACAGAGATAACATTTAACATGCACTAAACATTCCAGGTAAAATAGTATGTTGTAGAATGAGTAAACTCTGTGTCCTGTGCTGTTATAACCTTGCAGGAATTTTGTGATGCCCTCACAAAGGAATGGATAACTGAGACATTCTGACCCAAATCAATATTCAAAAACTAATTAGAAGCTTGGGACTCTGGTGCCAAACTGTCATTCATGCTAGAGAATCTTGCACAGGATAATGAATGAATTTCTAAACAAGAATTTTCCACCTTGGAGCAAAATGTCAGATTCTGCACTCTGTTTATTAATATCTAAAAGTATTTTTTTTTAGCGGTGCTTCTGTTGACTCAATGCAATGTATAATTTTGGCATCTTTGACATTTCCAACATTAATATCCCCTTGAAATATATAGGTTGTAATCATTCTAGCATTGGATTCCTTATGGTACCTTACAACATTATGACATCTCTTGATCTTGGCAATTTTTTAGAACCATGCTATCTACTTTTTTAAAACATTTTCATATATACAGTACTTGTTCTTTTAATATAAGTTTGCATTTTTGGGTCTGATAATAAGAGTAAACATAAAAACTATTAATGTTTTTAAAAACCAAAACAAAACTATAAAGATTTAGGTGGTATACACAGACAATAATATTATTTGTGATTGATTAAATATGAGTTGCTGAAGTAAAGCTAAAAGAGATTCATAGTTGATGTGAGGTACATTCAAAAGTAAGATAATATCTGATAAAATTTTAAAAATAAGAAAAAATCAATTAAAACTTTGTTAAATCACATGTACTACATTTTACTCTTGTTTTAATTGCATTTGTAATATAAAAATATATATGAAGAAACTAAATATATTTGCAAATAGCATGGATTATAATTGTGAAAATTAAAAAAAATTCTTTAAAATTTTGGAAAGCAAATAAAATTAAAATGGTGAAAACTTTCAGAGATATTTAATTAAATTATTAGCTTTTTAAAAAATGCATAAAAATACTTAATGTAAAAAAACTATTAATTAAAATTTTAAACAAAAATTGTTAAATACTGTACTGTTTCATTAGCATTACCTAATGCACTGCATTCCATGTGGATCAACTCCCCTTCAGTAACATGAACATCTTCACTGATGCTTAAAATCATTGGTGGGGTTTTAGCCTCTTCATTAGTCTCAGTATCTGTTGCATGAGACTCTAACTCATAAACCTTTTCTTCAGATGTACTTATTTCTGTTACAGTTAATATTTCTTCTTTTATCTCCACCAACGTTTTCTCCATTGCATTCATGCTTGAATTTTTCACTGTACAATGCTCTTCCTGAGATGATTTCTTTTTCTGTTATTTGAACTGCTTTCTTTGTTGCTTGTTCGGTTTCTACAGTGATTGCTTTGCTCAAAAGATTTTCTTCTACTTGACACTCACTGGTCAAAGTTTCCATTTCTGCTACTTTTTCAATAAATTGGACCATCCCCAATTCTTGAGCATTAGTCATTTTAATTTGCTCTTTATCACTTCTATGATCAAGAGGAAGTTCTGGAAATGTTTCATCTATATTTTCTGTCACTAAAAAAGTTGATTCTTCAATTGTTTTTATTCCTTTACTTTCAGAAGTTAGTATACTTTCTTTTAAAGATTTTGAAACAAGTGTTTGTTCTTGATGAACTATTTTACTTCCATATTCTTCTTTAAAACCAGTAGTTTGTTGTAGTCTTTCATTTTCAAGAACATTTTGAGCTTCAACACATGTAACTTTTCCAGTTTCTTCTACTATGGTTGCATCTTGAGTATCAACTTGATTCATTGTTTTTTCAATGTTGATTGAAAAACCATCTAATTGTTCAGTTACTGATTGATGCTTAGCACATGTACTTTCCATAAACTTTTGTTTTATCAGTTCCTCTTCTTTTTCCACATGACTTTGGAATGCTCTTTTATGTTCTGTTTTATCTGCAGAATAGATTTTTTCAGTTTTCATGACATCCATAATGTGTGTTGTTGTTTCTTCTTCATCTGGCTGTGAAACAGCTATATTTAAAAAAAGAACAGCAAAACAAAAATAACTAAATACACATTAATAAATATGATTATGCATTATGTAATCGACAATAGTATTCCTATCAACTGCAAGACAACTCAGATACTTCAGTACATAAACAAGTGGAAAATACCTCAGCTAGCTTTAAGGATTACCTTATGGGGGTGGGGAAACAAGTACTCTGCTTAGTGGCTTTTGTAGACGGAAAGTCCTCTGCCCGAAAAGAGTGGCACTTTTTGCCCTTTGCCTGCCTATCTGGATGGGAAGGTTAGGTGCGTCAAGACCAGTTTTCGGACTTGACGTGCTGAGGCCTTTTTCCCCAAGATTGGTTTTTGGCTTGGGAAGCGGTCACTCTAACATGGGGCGCTTGCATCCCTAACTCTGGCCGCCAAGGCAGTCAGCTACACAAGGTGCTTCGGCGCCTCAACCCGGCCTTTTAGGCCTTAACGGGAGCTTGTCCCACACCAGGCTTTGGCCCCACACGGCTTCGGCCACCCACCTCCACTTCCTTCTCCTTGGAGATACACACACATACATGAACTTTCACACACCCCCACACACAAGCACCACAAAAACATTAAAAAAAAAGATCAAGGCACACTCTGGTTATGACCAGGTTTGCTTTTTGCTTTTTTCCCTTAAAGTTAGGTTTTTGTTAGATTGGCATTGCTGATCCAAAACGTCTGACTGCCTGGGGGCTTATCACCAACTTGGTTCTCAGCCTTGAGTCAGGGATCATTAGACCATTTTCAGGCACCACTCAAGGCTTATACTCCACTCCAAAACCACATGCAAATTCGGTAACCCACCATCTCTGAAAGGAGTCTCTCTCTCTCACACACATATCCCAAAACATACTTGCATGTGCACATACAGACTGCTACAAAAATATTTAGGAATTTTCCACAATTTTTTAATGTTCCTTCTGTAATTCATGTATATGTATAACTGTTTTAAAAATGATGAGCACACAATCTTAGAAAAAGATCAAGTATTATTTGACAAGGGCAAATAATTTCTAAAAGTTTTGTTAACTATCTGGCCAAGACATTATTGGTATTAAAAAAAAAGTAATCATGTAATGAAAATTTTTAATATCCAAAAAGATTGAAAACTTTCATTACCTATTCTAACAGTTTTCATGGAAATTTTAAAATGAAAGTCATATATACATATATATAAATTTATGCTATGGGAAGAAACAACAAGACAGCAGGAACTATGCAGTTATACATAGCCTTTTGTAACAGGTGCTATCTAGTGAGGTCATTTCCAACAGCTAGACATCGTTTGACATGCACTTTTAAAGATTTTATCACAACCTTTGTATTGTTATAAATTTATTGATATTCTTGCATGGTGATTTTCTCAAAGCTATATAGGTCTAGTGAATAGAGCATCTGATTATCAAACAGTAGCTCACAAATAGATTTTTAAAAAAGTCTCCAAGGTTTCTAACTAGCATCATAACCATCAGTGCTGATGAAAGTTATTCTCATATAACCCATTGGTCATTATCAGAATTTTCCTAAAGACAGGAAAAAGTTCAATAAAATGCTGATTTTATTATTGAGTGATGATAAAAGTGTCAGTTAACATAACATAGAACAGTGTTAGCAGAGTACCATGAACATATTTTTTTATTAAAAGAAAAATTATCTGTTTTATAAAGTACAGAAGCCAATATCCCTTCTTGAATGTTAGTTTAAATCTTAATGTTATACCTGAATCCCACCCAGCAATAACAAGGTTAATGTAAATATTCTAGGAAAAGTGAATTTGAAATATTGGCAGTTTCCACATAGTTTACCTTATTTGAAATCACCAGAGAGAAGCAACTTAAAATGACCGATACTTTAATTAACTACTCAAAATCTGCTAGATATTATAAGGTACCAAAAGAACAGCAAAGTTAGAATGAGCGAGCTTTACACTAAACAAAATTTGGTAACATTGAAGATGTTGAAATACTTTTAATTCTTAAATTATCAGCTGCATATGTTTGCTGCTTGTTTTCTGTCAATGTAACCTTCTGATACACTAAGTTTAAAATTGTCACTACATTACATTTCAAAAACAGATTAGTTTATTTCACCATATGTAAATGAAATAAAGTCTTCTTTATGGAAAAAGAAATAAAACAATGAAAAACTTTCTTGGAAAAAAAACAAAAACATTATTAAAGCAAATTTTTTATATGGTTAAAATTTCCATTTTAATATCAAACTAATCATGCTAAAATAATATTAATTAAATAATGTTTATACAATTGTAGCAAAAATATATCCTAATTTTTTTTAAAGATGTGCAAAATTTTAAAATCACTTGAAAGAAAGTCTTGCAGTTACAGTGTTAAGTTGAATTTACTAAGGCCATACTTACATTTGACATATAAATAAGCTGCTGTTGATGCAACACCTTCAGAATTTTCAGCTCGACAACGATAAAATCCTGCATCACTAATATTGCTGTTTTCCAAAAACATAGATAGCACACCTTCTTCAGTGTAGCCAAACTGGTATCTTTTCTGATCTGTGATGTCAACTCCATCTTTGTACCACCTAATTTTTGGCTTGGGATTTCCGACAACCTGGCATTCAAATAGTTTTGACCCTCCAAGAACCACTTCCGCTTTTCCAGGCATGATGGCCAGATGCAACTCAGAGGGCTAAAAACAGAAGGCATAAATATATATTAGTGTAAGCAAAATAAACTATCTTATAATCTTTTTTTTTTTTTTCAAACCACCTTTTAACACTATTCTTATCTATAGGCAGCAGTAAGCTACAACTAGCAGTAGACAAGTACCATGTAAAACCACCATAATCTTTTTAAAACCAGTTTTGATTTACATTACAAAGCTTTTACAAGCATTACAAAGCTATGATGCTGATGAGATGAATGACAGGTTTACTTTAACTAAATGTACAGTCAACAAATGTTTTGATTTATCCTATAATGTAGAATCTCTAAGTTTAAGCCAGCTTTTCTCAATCTTAGAAGTACAGTTGAATCAAGCTTCATGAAAACTAGACTGAAATGAAATTATATATCCAAGTTATCTAAATGCCAATAATTAGAAAAGCATGTAAAACATTTAATATATTTTTAATTATTTAAAAAAAACAGTATTATGAGCTAACATATTTTTAAATCTAAAATCATGCCATCGTGAAACTATTTTATTTTAAAGTGTTGAGTTATATTTGTTTAGTAAAATCAGAGAGAAAATTTTTTTCTCTCTATTTTGGTTTGACCTATAGTATGTCTTTGTTTGGTATGCTTAGCATCAATCATTGAAAGACAGTTCATATTAAAAGTGAACATACAAAATACAAATGATGATGACCCAGAAGCAATTTGGAAGACATATTTAGCAGCATAAATCTTGATTATTATTAAGAAGATTTTTGAAAAGTTACTTTTTGAGTAAAGAAAAAATAAAACAAAAGATCAACTGCATTTTTTAAAAATATACTGCTCTCCAGGATTTACTAATTATATTGCAAAAAGGTTGAAGCCACAATTTCTAACAATTACTTTAATTATTTTTTAGCGGCAATAAATGTATTAAAATAAAAAGATAAGCAACTTGTTTTAAATAATAAACTAGAGTAAGAGTTATTTCACTAAGGGTAGTTTTTTAGTTAGCCAAGCAAACAAATAAGAAGGCAGAAAAAAATAAGAATGTTTATTTTTACAGAATTTTCTAATTTTCAAGTTCTCTGAAGACTGCTTCATTCAATGTATCAGGGTTAATTATGCATGCACATTTACTTACACACATTTATTTGTTCTGGCATCAGATGTATACTGTAAAGCAATTTATTCAAGAAAATGGTAAAATCCTGTCAATGTAAAAATACATGCTGACAGACCAAAAATTAAAATTTAAGAAAAAGGTAAGGTTTTCAAAAAGGTTACTGAAGCTAATGCAGAGAATGCCATTTATAGCAGAATAAAGCATTCTTGACAAATGCACAGCTACAATCACAATTTTAATTTGTATAACCCATTCATTTAAAAAAAAGAAGGAAATTGCAATATTCTTGTTAGATGTGCAGTGAATGTGCAGCATTAAAATGGTACAGATCAGATAACTAATATTTTCTTAAGATATGAGAGAGAAAATCTGTATAAATGCATACATGCACATAGTTCACACACAAAATATGACCAGTAAATGAACAATGGATGTATGGATGTATTGCTTAGTTAAAAGAAACTAACAAAATTATACATCATGCGAAAAATTCACTACTGAATATGTGTCTAACTTTGAACAAATAAAAGTTATAAACCAAGATAAGTAGTTATACTCTTGTCAAATGATGCATATTAATTTATTCCATCATGTCAGCAAACTGCTTGGTTCACTTAAAAATCAAGATTGAAAAAACAAAAATGATATTTCATTTTATTTAGTCAAGAATAATTTGAGGACAACATGCCTAAATATATATTCAAACATTTTCAAAGACCAAAACCCTTACTAAGAAGTATGGCATATTTATGCTAATAGAATTAATGGTTTGATAAGATTTTAAAATATTAATAAATCTGCAAATGACAACACATGCATATTTTCTTCTTTTTATCCATTTTTTTTATATTTTGTGCACCACACACCTGCTGCCCAAAAAACAGCTATAGATTTTTGCTCATGGAAACTTCTATCATTAAGTGTCATGATGCCTTAAATAAAGCAGATGCAAATGACACTATCCTTAAATACATTGCATGAAAGGTTTTAATTGAGTGTTGATGTGTTCACCATAAATTGCCTTGGAACTCATTGAGAAGCTACAAGCAAGTCCCTCCAGCCACATGTTAAGGCACATCATCAAGACCAAAAGATATGTTATATTATGTATAATATCATCACTCGTAACTCACACCATTAACAGGAGAAAAGTTATAGCATCAATCATTGTATATAAATCATTTAAAACATGGGGTAATGCAATAAAAGATATTTGGATTATTTATTTTCAAATGATGTATCTTGTGATAAAAATTCTGTATATGTGACCACAGGAATTAATATTGCAGAAGAATTCACTACAAATTTTAGCACAATTGCCAATAAAGTTGAGCTAAGTGAGAGTAATACTAAAGGGGAATCAGAGGACCTGGATTACAATAGCTTTGGATAGTATACAAAAATACCTTTTATAGCACTGTTTTGTATAGCGCTCTGTTTACCAAGAATGCATCGGGAGCTTTATAAAAGGTATGCCTGTACCTTTTGTATTTCATTCTTCATAGTGTTTTAATTTTTTTTTTTTTACTTTGCTTCTTTTTGTTTTAATTTATTTCTCCTTTTAGCAAAAAGAGTCTATCAATTTGGTGGTTCATGAGAAATAAGGATGATATAGTATTAAATTGAATATCTATTAGCAGCATTTGCAATAGAATCTGTTTTGATCTCTGTTAAATAATTCCTTGGATTTTTTTTCATCTAGCTATGATAAAATTTTAGGCCAAAATCTGACTGAAATTCTGTGACAATCTTAGTGATTCACATTTCATTTGTATGACATTTGGACAAATATGATTTAGAAAGTGGATAAAGTTAGCAAAAGTATACCTAAGAAAACTGATGTCTCTCACTGTGGTCTAGTTCAAGACCAGTCAAGAGTGAATGGCTGCTGTTTGTCCAAAATTAATGTAATAAATATGTCAAAAAATATTTTAAAATAGCCAATCAGCTACAGATCTAGTAAAAAACAGACAAGCAAACTATGCAGATGCATATCATATGTAGTCTATAACACTAAATATAACAGAAAAAACTTCTAGACACAAGCTACTAACATAAAGTATTTAAATCTACTTTGTAGAGTTTTAAAAAAGTAAACAACTGACTTATCGGATGTGTCTGACCATAGTTTCTGCACCAAAAATATCTAGGAATCAAGGAAAATAAACGTTTTTCTTAAAATTCATGTTGGATCTTCCTATAAACCATTAAATTGACAAATGAGGGCTGTCAAGCTCAATAGCCAATTTTCATTTGAATATCTTTTTCCTTATGTGAGCTATACCCCTTACTCTTATATGTATTTTCCAAAGAAGAACTGCTTGTGGTGGCATTTAGCTTAAGGGCTGGAAACAACATAATTTTTCTGTCTTTTAATGATACCCTCCTAGAGAGTAGCCGAGCTGTATCAGACTACAATGTGTAAAATATCTTTGCTATGAATCAGTATAAAATATTCAAATTCATATTCTAAATTATATTCCATAATAGTCAATACAAGTCTAATTTTTTGAAATATCTGAGAATGTCAAGGAATATACTAGGATTCTATAACATTTTGGAACAATTTAAATATTCTAAATATTTTAGCAAAAATGCTTGGAATGTTCTAGATTAATGTTTGATATAGTCTTAAATGTTCTTTTGTGGAATTTTATGGAAAGATTTGTAATGTCTCATAATAAGCTATATATAAAAGAGGGTATTTGTGCAGAATTTCTACATTATAATTACATATGCTACTTACGCTTTTTAACCAATCTGGTTCAATAAAGCATTTGATAATTTTCTGAAAGAATTCAAAGATATAGTTATTGATAATGAACCTGACAGTGAATATTTTCCATCATTTAAAGAAACAGATTCAGAAGATAACATTAATGAAATGGGACCAGAAGCTTGCGATTCTGAAGGTAGTGATGAAGAAGAGGAAGAAAGTGATAAAGAAAAATCTCACAGTCAGTCCTATGTTGGAAGCGAAAGAATCCACTGCCTACATCAAAAACAATATAGCATAATGTAATATAAAGTCGTCTTGATGTTGTGTATATTCAGGAGCAGCTGAGTCAGCTATTGCAAGCTTATGGCTTTTTCATCAATGACAAAATCACTCAGCTCATTGTGGAAAGCACTAACAAAGAAGCTGAAATGATGTCCAAAAGAACATAGCCAAACCATGGGAAAAGAACTGTAGAGATAAAAGTCTTTTAGTCAAAGGTTTCTGTATAAAAAAGTAACTTATTTGCACCTAGACACATTACTGAAAGCGACCTTTTGCATATTTGGAACAAACAGAAAAAAAGTAGCTATAGGATGATAAAAAATAGATTCAAATTCTTGTCATAAGCAAAATTAATTTTATCCAAGACAATAGTGATAAACTGATCCTTTAGAAGAAAAAGTGCATACTGCTCCATTTTGCTGTAGTACTCTAGTTTGTGTGTGTGAATATTTAGTTGTACACGTATACACACTATAATTATCTTCTCAAATTTATTTTCAGATATGCAACTATCCTTCCAGAAAACTTCTGAAATGACTATAGATATGTTTGTGGTATCTGGTTAACTATGGTTGCATGAAAATTTGAGTTTTTGAATAAAAAGTTCATGCATGTACACATAAGGTAGAGGTGGCTTCTGAGTTCAGAAAAATATACAGAAAATGGACTGATAATGTCAGAACAATGAGCTTTTTTTGCTGTGAACAAAATTTCAAACATGGTTGGTGCCAAAGTTAACATACAAAACATCAGTTCTGCTGAAATAGTGGTTTCCATAAATTAAAATTTTTTGTTAATCATTGAAAAGATAGTCTATTCAAATGATGGAAGAGCATTTCACAGTTTAATCTATCGGTCATGAAGTAAATACCATATTTAAGCAAGACACTTTCTTCATAGAAAAAATAAATACAAACCTCTCTTTTGCATTTAAGATATTTTATAACAGCCATCAGGGACACTAAATGAGTAAATTATTTTCAAAAGAACATTGATAAGGCAGTATGTGGAGAAAGACAATAGTCAATAAAAAAACTATACAAAAATTTACACTATAAATGTGCCTCTTTTGTTATTTAATCACAGTTGCTTTTAAACAACTTCATAAACACATGCATCCTTGGTGATAACAATATTATGATTTACAAATGTAGTACCAACAAATTATCAAAATTCTAATCTTTACCTAATAAGACTGTGTAGATGCAATAAAAGCATATCATAGTTATTTGCTTAAAAATTGTTGTCTAACGTTAGCAAAAAATATCAAAGTGCTTAAATTATTCATACAAACTCTAAAATATCATTTCAAAAGTTCATTTCAAAACATTTTATTGGTTTGACTTTCCTTTAGCTACAAATAGAATATGAAAATCCTTTTTTTCCAGATAGCAGTTCCTGAAAAAAACATTGTATAACATTAAATGTTTTCACAATATTGCATTTACATGAAAATAATTTGTTTTTAAAATGGTGTTGCATAAATTTTCAGTTTTTTTTTATAAATAGTCAGCAGTTTATAATTGAACATATTTAAATGTCTTTTCAGTATTATATAAAAACATTTTTTCATTTTATTAGTAACAATACAATGATGCATAGTTATGTTAAAACAAAGAATATCTAAAAAAATGTTATTATTATAACTTTTCTAAATTAAAAAAAAAAACATTATGATTTGACAAAAACAAGTTTTGCAAAAATTTGTAAAATAATAAAGAATTTGTAAAAATCTAAATAAAAATGGCAATGTGTACAAAACAAAGAATTTCCATTCTTTGCAGACTATCCACAAGTTATTTGTTTTAACCTATTTTCATCTTGCATTTCTTTCAGCATTTTGGCAAATTCCAAAAAAAAAAAAATTATCAACAGTTTTCTGTTAACACCAGTAATGTTGCTGGTTTAAATGGTAAATATGGATCGGTATTTGGCTTCCACTGTAAAGGTAAGTGAAATCTTTGAAATCTTGTAAAACTTCCAAGTTTTCTGTCTCACATCTGTCCACACCACATAGCACAAGGCTTTGCACTAAAAGATTTTTGATTTGCATTATAACTGCAGTAGTTTTGTTGTTTTCTATCTAGTGGACAATAAGCTACTGTTCAAATGCACCTTGCAATTATTTTCTTGCATTTAATATCAAGTTACTGCAAGTGCAAAGTGGATATCTGCAGTTTTAATAAATACTGAAATTGTATTAATTAGTAACATCTATGTTAAATACACTCTAATAAAAGCCACTCAAGTTTATTCCAGGACATTTTCAAAATTTACCATTCCATATACTACAATATATTGTTGTAAATGTACTAGACACTATACTGTAGGTTTTTAAAACTGGGTTCTACAAAAGCTTGATGTGGTTCCCCAAGACTTTATATGAACGACTGGGAAAGAGGGGAAATAGCTTTACAATCTTTGTTTTGTTTAGCTGTTTTCACATTTTTTAATACATTATTCTGATTGAATCAGCCATCTGAAATAAATTAACCTTGACCCCTTCACCTCCCATGAGAGGGAATGGCTGAACCCCACTATAAATAGAGAGACTGGAGTTCTCTCTTTTGGATTGCCCCTACCAATAAGTTTTTTTTTTTTTTTTGCATCCTCATTGTCATTTTTATTCTTATTCTATTTTCGGATTTTACCAAGTGAAGGCCTTTATTTTGTTGTCATCACTATATTTGGAAATTTGTGAGGAAATCACCAGCCCTCACAGCAACATTATTATTATTTTAAAAAATCATTATTATCCCCTATACATGGGTCATTGGGTAAAAACTGGTAAACAAGAAGATAAAACTGAAAACAAACGATAGGAACAACACAAATGCTAGTCTGCTGGTGTTTCTTCCACTTTGCCATGTCTTGACACACAAGCACATCAAACTTTTGTCTTTTTGATAATTTATACATGAGTACAGTGAGAAAACGGAAGTGTGATGAAATTTTGTTAAGTTTGGTTTTACCTGGACTGCTGACAAAGACAAACTAAGTGGAATATGCATTGAATGTGAATAAATATTGAGTAATGGTATGAATCCCTCTAAATTACAGACATCCTCAAAACAAACATCCACATTTGAGAGATAAAAGTATTTTATGAGAAAATGTGCTGAACTTCATGAGAAAAAATACATGTTTTGAACTTTTATGTGTAATGAAAACAAAAATGCACTTGTTACTTCATATCGAGTTAGTTATTCAATAGCAAAATCGGGTGAAAGTGACACTACTGCAGAAAATTGATTGAACCTTGTTCAAAGGATTTAGTAGCATGTACAATTGATGAGAAATTTTGCAAAAAAATTGATAGTATACCACTTTCTGACAATACTGTGTCTAGATGAACCAAGGAAATGTCAGCTTTTCGTGAAGCAGAACTAAAAAGACGAATAAAATTAAGTCCAGTGGGTTTCTCACTTCAAATGGGCAAGTCTACTGATATTACAGGTTTGGCCATCTTGCTTGTTTTTGTACAGTATATACAGAATCTTATTTTTGCTGAAGTATATTCTTATATGCAAACCTCTCTTGGCAAAAACCACAGATGAAGAAATCTTTAATTTGGTCAATTCATTTATAAAAAAAACAAAATATCTTGGCAAATGTGTATCAGCATGTGATGCATTGATGGAGCCGCAGCCATGGTTGGTTAAATGAAAGGTGCTGTGCCACACATCAAGAATTTATTTCCACGTGTCGAACACAACCACCATTGTCATGCACTCGCAGTGAAAAAATGCAACAAGATCTTAAGGATGATGATATTTTGTGAAGAAATGGGGAGTGCACATAAAACGTTATTAATTCTGAATTGTGAAGGTTATTGCATGGGAAAGTGTTAATTCGATTTTATGAGCTGAAAGAAGAGATAAAGCTATTTCTATTAGAACATTCTTTTGAATTAACAGAAATTAAGTAACAATGTTAGATGCAGAAGGTGGCATACCTGGCAGATGTGTTTACACATCTAAATGAAAAATGAACTTAATGTATCAATGCAAGGTGTATGTATAATTTCAAAGTTCAATGTAAAAAGGATGCAGTTCGATAAAGCTCAAACTTTGGAGTGAAAGTGTTTCTAAAAAACAACTAGATAATGAATTTTTAATTAAAGAAAACCTAAGATTTGAAAAGCAATCTCTTGATAACATGGTTCAAATCTCAATTATATAACATTTGTCTGATGTGTGTTTAACTACTGGAGAGTATTTTCCTGCTCCTGCAGAAATATTATACTGGGTGCAAAATCCTTTTATTGCTCATGCAAAGGTGTCTGATTTGATATTAAAAGAGAAAGAACTCGTGGACATTTCAGATTATTTCACACTAAAGATCAAGTTTGAACAGGTGCATGTTATGAATTTCTGCATCCAACTTTTAAATGAACATCCTGAAATTGCCAAAAATGCTGTGAAATGTCTCATGCCCTTTGCAACAACAAACCTCTGTGGGAAATCATTCTCTTTACATACAGCAGCCAAAAACTGAGTGTAGAAATGGACTGGATGTAGAAGATGATCTATGCTTGCAGGTGACATCTATTGCCAAATATTGAACTTTTGTCCAAAGACAAACAATATCATCCTGAACAGTATAATTATGGTTAAATGTTGAAAAAATTATAGTAATAAAACAGTTGCTTCATTTTTTAAAACATTATTAACTTAAATATTACAACGAGTAATATATACTTTTTATTGCTTTTCTTTTATTATAACAATAATTAGGATAATATAAAATATTAAATAAAATTATTTTCTATATTTTTCTCTAAACTTTTAAAATACACCATTTGATATATGAAATAAAAATTATAAAAAATTACAATGGGTATAAATTTTGTTTTTCTACCATCTGTCATATCATTTAAGCTCTACTTTTTGGACTTAACAAAAAGGTACTATGGCTTAGAATGTTTGGGAAACTCTGCTATACTGTATTAAATTACTGATAATAATTGCCAACTAATTTACTTTAGTAAGCTGACCATACTATATCAGTGCATATTCTAACACTTACATATAGCACAATGAATGTTCCAGTGTTCTAATGAATACTACTATTTTCATTATTATTGCATTAAGAATTCATACAAACTTCTTTTCAAGACATAGATTTAAATGATGACTTTGCCTGGATCAATCTAAAAATTAGGCCCCATACCATTCATGATGTGGACAGCAGATACCATAACTAATATCAGTACTGGAATCACTACTGCCACAATACACAGCAAACAAAGGATTTTAAAATGTTTTGGTTATGTCTGGGTTGGTTCAGATTAATTTGATTTCATCTTTGTAATACTAAACAAATAAAAGTAAATCTGATGCCTGGCTATTCGATTTGTCTTTCCTTTACCCAAGCATTTCTTTAACATATTTGTAACTTGTCTTTGTACCTCAAATTTAAAAAAAGAAAAAAAAAACCATGTAAATAAAATATAATCTATTATTCCAATATTATTTTACTTTAAATTATTTATTTATTCTTTTTCATGGTGTTTGGTGTTAGCCATAGTGACCACAAGTTATCTAGTATAGTTGAGGGCTCTTTGAGTGATGGTCAAAATAAAAGCCAATCAAGAATTACCTGCAAAACTATCACTACATGTTCCCAAAATCCCTACTAGAAAACCTTTGTTTTGATGTAAAAAGAAACTGAAATACCTGGAAAAAATCTACATAGCTGATGAAGAAGAGCAAAAAGAAACCAAGCTAACAAAATTCAAGCCTTCCTGACTGAGATGCAAACTTGAGCCCTCAACCACAGCAGTTTAATTGTCCTCTACTGCACCACTGGTTTACAACCAATCACATTATTTTAAGATAATGTACAGAGCATTCAAGTTAGATGAATAAGTTCATGCATGATTTTGTGCGAAATAGATTTTAAAATTTATTATAATATTGATAATAGTTTGAAATATGCATAAATTTGGGTCATATAATATATATAAATACTGGCCCAAACACTTAGAAATATTAAAATTTTATATACAACTGTAAACTTAATTAAACTTTTGAAGAAATCTAGTGATTAGAAGTTGTAAAAAAGGCAAGTAAATTAACTAGTGGATTTCATTACAAGGTATTAATACCAAAGTAAGCTATAGAGTCAAAATAAAATTAAATGATGATTAACAATCAGTATTATGATTAGCCACCATGAGCCTATTTGCAGTTTAAATCTCATCCCACCTATTGCCTGTTCCTCCAGAATAAAAGCAACATCCAGATATAATTTCCTGTGGTGTGAAAATTCTTAAGCCTTTCTACTAAAGATGTCCTGGAGATGCTCAATGGGTAAGAGATCTAGGGACATGGCTGGCCACACCATTGAGTAATGTTTTTAGATTTATATTGATTAAGAAACATCACTAGATATTTATCATATGGAGATGGTACCTTTCCCAGACTAACAGAGTATAGTGATAACAGTTGCTGATTTGATAAAAAAAATCACTACAAACAGATATTTGTATTTAATTTTATATTATAAAGTCATTGTGTAAGCAGTGATTACCTGTTCCATGAAGTCATTACTCTAATCAGCCATCCACCATGAGTGTCTATAAAATTCCTGAAATTGTTTCACAACTCTGGACGCAGAGAGTATACAAGTGGCTAACTGATTGTGAAACAATGAAAGCTACAGCAACTTCAACCAGAGTGAACTTGCAGCTCTAGATCTAAATAGGACTGTTTCAGATTCCTCTCTATGCATAATTATTTTCTGCTCTCTAAATGGCTTTACTCCATATGCTGATGTAGCCTATGTCATAATGGTCTAACTTTAATAGCAGGTTTTCATGTAGTTTTATATCAAATGCTTTGCTAATATCCAGAATGAATGTATTTGTCAGAAACTTCTGATCAAAGATTTATTGAATTTTAAGTATAACTGCCTGATCTTGATTTGGCAGAGTTCTGTGCTTTCTTAATCTCCCTCTCTAAGTAGCAAGCTTTTAAGGAAATCTCACAGTAGTAAATTAGTGGTAGTGAGGTGTCAGATACTACTCATGGTGATCAAGCAAATCACCTGGGTAGATTCAAGGACTCTTGGTCAGTGGTAAAAGTGAAAATCAGAAAAGAGTTTCCCCTAAAGTCCCTGTGAGAAACTTGCTTTTAGCTATGGGAAGAAACCTGAATACTTGAAAGAAACCAATGCTGATGGACTGGTATAGAAAAGTGAAAAGGGAAAGAAAAGAAACATTGCAAAAGGCAGCCAAATCAAATCAGATCCTAATTAGAATTTAACCCAGACTTTCAGCCATGGCAAGCTGGCAAACTATGCACATAGCCATTTATCACTTATGGAATTATTTAGCATACGAGGGTAAGTCAAAAATTATCCTCATTTTCACCATAACATATCTTTAGGATTGTCACACTGCCTTCTGCTCATGCCTGTTTATAGTTGGTACTATTGTGGTCACATGATCGAAGTTTGAGCTTGATCATGCCAGTTTTCTTGCTGTTGTTAAAGTGCAAACATGGCCGCTCCGCTAGCAGTGTGCACCAAGGAGGAACAAAGAGCAGTGATCCAATTTCTCTGGTCAGAAGGTGTGTCAGGGGCTGAAATTCATTGGAGGCTTTTAACACAATACGGTGACAGTGCACTACTGCGTAGAAGTGTGTATGAGTGGATCGAGAAGTTTAAAAGTGGCCGGACAGGCGTGACGCATGAAGGAGCAGGACGCCCGTCAATCTCCACCACTGATGAGAAGATTCAGCAAGCTCGAGAGATGGTAATGGTGAACCGGCGAGTTATCATCAATGAAGTAGCATGTTCTCTGCAGATTAGTCATGTTTCTGCCTATCAAATCATCCACGACGAGCTCAGCTTCCATAAAGTCTGTGCGAGATGGGTGTCAGCGGATAATTTTTAACTTTCCCTCATACTTGTAATGTAGTGGCTACAAATGGACACAAATTGTATTTTCCAGCTATTGGCTACTATCCTTAAGGTTTTCCAAAGATTCTTGTGATAGTTTCCATGATGTGGAAATTGTTTCACAGAATATTTTGTGTCTAAATCCCTTTTTGTTGACATCCAAGATGTTATGGCCAACAATGTACAATGATTTTACAAAGAGATGAATGTAAAGGCACAGTTTAATCCATTAATAGCTTAATTTTTTTCTCAGATGTTCATGTGCAGCATAACCTGCTGTTAAATAGGAACCATGTTACATTTTCCCACTGTGTCTTAACTGTTCAATTTACTTTTGGATTTTCATTTTTAAAAAATGTACTTATCTCTGCTGTATTTAGCACCATATTTTTTTAATTAAGTAGTAACTACTCCAAGTAAAACCTTTCTCTAATCAGTGGTAGTGCAACTATGCAAATAATTAAAAAATAAACCACTCATTTGTACTAAAGTTTAGCAGCAGCAACAAAAAAGCATCACTTACAGTTACGTTTCTTTTGTAGAGTGAATACATTAGTAACAAGGAAAAATTCATACTTTTTTTTATGATAATGACAAGTCAAAACAAATCTGATCTTACGATATTGTTAATAATCAGTAATCAAATAGTTTGTAAAATAAATGAATAAGGTGATTTTTTTTCTTAGCTCTAGAATTTTAAGCTAATGATCTGGAATTTAACTGTTTAAGAAAATAAAAAACAAATTTTTTTTTTTACATTTTCTAATTATAAATAAATAAACTACTCAAAGATTTTCCATATTATTCAGTTTTCTATTGGTTATTTTACTATCCATATGTCTTCATAATAGATTTTTCATAAAGAAATAGTCTGTTTATCAAAACAGTTTATCCAACTTTTGAAATTTTTCTTTATTTTTCACTAGTCTATCAACAGAAATTTCACCAGTCTAAGAAATAAAAAAAAAATGTCACATGTTTGGTTACTGTTTTGAAGATCTTGTGATAAAATAGAAGAATGAACAAGGCATTTGATGCGTGTGTATATAAGAATGCCATCTCAAGATTGTAGTGTTTGCATGCTATTGTGTGTTATTTTTGTTATTATTCTGCTCACTGTAAAGGTACAAAAAACTATAGAAATTTTAGTATCTGCAGAATAAATATAAATAAAATTATTAAATTCAAGCCATGTAATGCAGTACACATAATTAGCTTTTCTTCAAATTTACTAATGTAATATATAATAGAATATGCCAGCTTCATTTGAATTTGCTAGATACTCCATTGTCATTATATTCTAGCTTTGATGTACCAAAGTGTATAGTTTCACTATCATTTACTAAAGTATATTCCAGCTCAGTTTTCTTACAGTTTACTAGAGTATAATTTTTAGCAAATTATTATAATGGTCTTGTCATTAACTGGTTTGCACTTCAATCTTTTTTAACATAAAGATTTTTAAACTAACATGTTTTTGAAGATGTTTACTTTATTGAGTGAAATTAATAATTACAAATTTGATTTCTATGTATGGCAGCCAAGCTTCTCTCAAATCTTTTAAGAAACCATTTGATATTAAATAATAAGTGATCCTCTCTGTTCTAGAAACCTTGAAAACATTATCTTGATGTTAATCACTACAAATCTAAAAAATGAAAACTATCTTTAAATGAATTTAGCCAATAAAAATAATGGTATTATTCTGTTTTCATGATTTGCTAAGTCAAATGCCATAATTCAAAACGTTTATGACAAATAATATAATTGTTTATACATCTATCTTGGGAATCTTCCAGAATAATTGTTTCAAATACAGCAATTCATCTGGGATTTTCAAATTATTCTTTAATAAATGATCATTTCACCTAATGCAAATTTTAGAGAAAATTTACTAAGAGAATGTTTCTTCTTTATGCCCAGTTCAGTTACATTAGGATGACTTTCAACAATAAAACTACAGAGTTAGAACACAATATTAATTAACCAATTTTAAGTAGTAGATTTAGAATTTATATTTTTTAAACCAATTTCACCAAAGAAGACCTTAACCATCCCATATTTCAAACTGACATTATCCAAAAATTCTATACAATTTCAAATTCAGCCAGTCCAGATTCAAATCAATAAATTAAAAATAATTTTTTCCAAGTTTATAGTAAGCATTCACTCCCTATTTCCTTCTAATCACTTTCTAATCAGTTGGAATCTGTAACATGCTTCTTCTGGGATAATGAAATACCAGTATTTACTTGAGGGTCTAATGTCCATGTTTTCAAATCACCAAATTTATTTTTGAACTGAAATAAAACAAAACTTTAAATAAATAATATAAATTGTTCTAATACATATAAAGAAATTCTTGAAAGAAAATATCTACAATATGAAACAAATAAAAACTGCTACATTTTTCAAATTATTTTTAGACAAACTAGCTTTTAACACATTCATTATATGCAGAAGCTGCTTCTAATTATTCTTTATTCTATTCTATGGCCTATACCGGTATACAAACCTCTGGCAATGAAGTGATCTCAGAAACTTTGGTGTCAGAGGTAGTTTCAACATGAGGCGAATGGGAAGAGGTTCCAGTCCTTTGCATACTGTAAGATGTACAAGTCCAATAAATATAACATTATAAGACATTATTGTAGATACACCTTCAATAAAACAGGAAGAAAAAAACAATTAGGCTCATCAGTTACTTTCTGGAGGTCGCATCTCTGTTTACCACTGTTGCCAACCTTTGCTGTGGATGAGTATTGCTAATTGTATGGTGAGCTGCCATGATCCCAGTTTTATAGGCCTGGCTATGGTTGCTGTAGTTGCTAAACAGAGGACTTCTTTTTGATGAATGCATCAAGTGTTGATAGCAGATTTCTTTCAACACTACTTTCCTGACAGCACTGCTGTGTTCCCAGTCAGAGTCATTAGTTGAGAAGGCCTCCATTGCATTCATAATCTTTGCAATATTTTCAGACAAAAATTTCGTAGTTAACACTTTTCCTGACATCTCATCGGCAACTGGGACATGTTCATCTCTCAGTGGCTGTTCCTGTTGTGTTAGTTCTTGCAAATCTTTGTTGGTAAGTAACTCCTCATGAGAGTCGAGAAGCTCTTGCAGATCATCAATATCTACTTGATCTAATCCTACTTCCTTTGCTAGCTTAACAACATCATTTTCAATTGCTGGCTTCTTGGTCTCAAAGCCCCAGCAAAGTCATTGATATTGTCTGCCCACAGCTTACACCATACTCTGTTCATGCCCTTGCTTGTCACCTCTTTCCAGGTGTCTCTGATGTCATCAAGCATTTTCATTGTGTTAAGATTTCCAAAAATCTTTGTTTGCTGCTGTTCATCACAAGCCCCAATAAGCTGTCTAAATGTGCACATCAGATAATATGCTTTAAAGGTTGCAATGATCCCTTGATCCATGGGTTGTAGGATGGATGGATGTTGTATTTGTAGGAAGAAAGACAATATCAACTGGTATTGATGTTGATACAGTCACTGTCTTCAGAGTACCAGAGTTATTATCTAAAATCAACTATGCTTTAGGTTCATGTCTCCTTTTCTGACAATAACGTTCGACAGCTGGACAAGAGTAATGGATAAACCAGTCACGAAAGACATCTATCGTTACCCAAGCCTTTATATTTTCAATCCAGATACTGTAAAGTGCGGTGTATTATATGCAGATTTTAAAAGAAAATTTACCATTTAAAAATTGAGTACATATTATACAAGATATCAGAAGTTGCAGACTTTTTCCCCAGACTGCTGGGGCCATCGCTGGTGACATATGAGCGAGTGATAATACATACGTATATATTAGAAAATCTCATGTTGCAATTTGACTGAATATCAATAAAAGATAGTTGTTTGTGTCTTGCTCTGTATGTTTTGGCGGATATGAGCATTGAATATCACTTGGTTGAGTATCATTGATATTGGCAATGAAATGGGTAGAAACAGAACAAGGAGTACATACTGAAACTCAGTGTAAAATTTAACCACAAAAACAAAGACACAATTTTATTGAAATTTGATAAATACAATACAAGATAAGTGACATGCATTGATTGATATGATGTACATCTAGATTAAAACCCATCAAACTCATCCCCGCTGTCTTCTTCCCTTCACTGCGAGAACTGTTCAACAGTCACGGTAGCAGTTGTGATGTAGATATCGTTGTCTTGCCCTCTGATGCTTCTACTGCCTCATCATCTTTCGGCTCAGACCACAGGATGTCATCTTTGGTTCCATCCATGACACTGGACAGGCGGCACCTGAAGAAGCCCTTCTTGATGGTCTCAGAGTCAACTTCTTCCCAGACATATCTGATCCAGGTGGCATTGGTGGGGTTGGAGATGTGTTCACCCTCTATCATCCATGTATTACACTTCTGCTGGATCCCACGTTTGACTGAGTGGTAGCAAGCTATGTCCATGACCTGCAGCATGGACATCATACCCCGGGGATGATGGTGAGGTCTGCGCAAATCTTCGACAGGGCTGTCTTCACGGACTCCATGCGTTGGCATCTGAAGGCATCCAGTGACAGGAGCTTGCGGCACAGCATACCTTGTCTAGCCTACATGGTGTTTACCCAGTCTAGCATGAGGGTTTTGTTGTATCAGTGTGAAACTGAGTAAATTGCACACAATTTATATCAAACAAACAACCTCAAAACACATGCATGACATTGATGGTGTCATGGCCGACTCAGATTATTTTCTTTTATATGAAACCTATCACTACGCAAAGTGCGCATGTATACATAATCATGAAGCTAACACAAAAATATAGTACTGATATATGACAGGTTTCATCCATCCACCCCTTGGAATAGACCCAGATGTGGACGCCAATAGGGAACTGGTCCTTTGGCATGATCATCCTCTTAAAAATGACATATGGTGGGAGTTTACTTCTGTCAGCCATGCAATCCAGTTTGACTGAAGTGGGTCTTCTCATGGCCAGTCGTCTTCATAGTGATGGTCTTTGACCTGGTGGGGGGCACTGTGCTGTTGTAGGGATGTTTGAACATCATGGGTGTCTGGTTGGCAGTCCCTATGTGACTTAAGGGGTAGTCATGTTTTTTCCTCATAATCATCAGGTAGCTTCTGGGCAATGGTAGTCTGCTGGCATATGCTCAGTTGGTTGCAGGCCATGAAGTGTTACATCATTTCTGAGATGCCTTAAAGTCAGGCACAGACTGAGTTTTTTAAGTTTTGTAGACAGAAGGGTGCATGTGTGCATATCTCTGTGGTGGAAACCTCCACACCCTTCATGTGCCTTTCAGTGGGATAGGCTGCACACGTTTTGAACACGGAATGGCATCAATCTTCTGAGAACATCGCCAGGACCTGATGTTGGCTTTGTTCATTCCAAACCTTTGGGCTGCAGCTCTGTTGCTGTGTTCACCTGCATAGCTGATCATTTGGAGTTTATAGCTCATACGTTGTGTTGGTGGCTTGGTTGTGTCTAATAGTGTGGAGAAGCAGGCACTGAATGAAGATTATCCCCATGTGGAGTTTATATACATGTTACTGTAATACCTTGGTCACTATGCCATGGCATAGTAGACAGGGTGGCATAGTAATTGAAATGGAATTTTTTCCTGATTTGTGTATTCCAGTGACTTGGTTTACCACGTCACTACTGCAGCTGAGTGGGTGAATTTTTTTGATTTCTGTGAAACTATTATGTACATCCCACAAATATCTCCACATTTAGTCTATTCCGGATGGCCCCACTAAAGGAAAGATGTTGTAATTTCTCAGTTGATTTGAAATTGTAGATGGCCATTTGTCTGATGTATAACACACGTTCCCCTTCAGATTGGTCCAATCTGATGGCACCTGAAGTATGAGCTGAATATGCCTGTGTATTATAAAGGAAATTATACATTTTTGGAGGGTTTTACAGATCAAAATTGGGGTGTGTATTATATATGATAAGGTATACTATACGGCACTTTATGGTAACTTGCAAATTACTTTTGGAGAACCCTTTAATTGCCCTTGATGTTTTGGAATGATAAACGAGAAGAGGCTTTAATTTAAAATCACCTGAGGCATTTACGCCCAGCAATGAGGTGAAGCGGTCTTTAGCAGCCTTAACAGGGCCATGCCCAGCTGGCAATAGGCCCAAGCCAGATGGGAAACATAGGCCTCATTTCAAACTGCTCATTAAGTATTTTTAAAATCAGTGATAAATATATATAATTTATGTATGGGTGTATACTTGTACATACAGTATATATAGTTTACACGATGTACTTACATGTAAGAGAACAGAATAAAAGAACTTAACCCCATGTCTACCAGGGGAATGGGCCCTCTCAAAATCGTGGACCCATGCCAGCTGGCCCTGCCTCTTACAAGGCCTGAGCCTTAAATCCAGATGCATGCTTCTCCTCTCTGGCTATGAAGTTTCTTGAGCACATTCTTTTCCAAAAGAGCCCTGTCTCGTCAACACTGAAATCTAATTCTGGATGATAATTACCTTTGCTATGATGGCTCTTATTGTGGCTGGAAATTCACTGCTGCTTGGACATTGGCGCTACCTGCCTCACCTGTGATACGAACACTGTGAGATTTTGTTCATTTTCTGAACTTCTCAAACCAGCCTCAGTTAGCAGCAAATGTCTCTGAAGGTTCCCCACCTTCTTCAGACTTCATATGTTCAGAGAGACTTGGGGCTTTCTCCGTAATTTAAGTAATCCTGGCTGAGTGGCATATGATGCTGTGTCATATCATCCACCTAAACACAATCTCTTTTCCATCATCTCCATTACTCTGATACTTGTGTGAGTTCATTTCTTATCAGTTGATGTATCTGCTGTTTTAACTGAAGCTTTATACCATCTGCTCGGTTTAAGATGGTTTTCAATGTGGACTGAGCCACACCTAGCGAGTGAACCGCATTGCTCCTCTTCTCCCCTGCCTCAGCTCATTGTATGGCCTTTCCATCGAGACAGACTGCTGCTTCTCTTTAGACACACAGATGCATGGTCACTTGGCTTGGCATAAGGGTGGCTAATAATAAATATTTTCAATAAAAAAGGGAAATTGTGAGATACAAACAATCCATACCTACATGCCAGATGTTAGGCTTGAACTGATGGCAGGTTTTTTTGAGTGGCACACTTTATTCTGATTGGCTGAAATCGAAACAAAAGACAATGGTGGTGCGTTGTTGGATTCCTTTAGTTTCTTAGTTTTCTATTATTTTTTTTTAAAAATTCAAACAAAATAAACGACCTTTGTAATAAAAAAAAAGAAGCGTTGTTTCCAGAGATATACCTGTATATAAATTTTTATTTTGAAAACATCACCAAAACTCTATAAAATATTGGATTTTAATTTCAAAACCCAATTAAGTCTCAAAATGACCATAATAATTTATTACAATTGTTTCTGTCATTAAATCAATGTAAATACTAATATTTTCTAACTCAGAAAATATCATTTATCCTATTATAATTAATTCAGCATTTGATGATAGTGTGTCTAGTTTCATTATCACATTTGATCACCTGTCATCACAAAATTGAAGGATATTACCATCTTATACTGAATGTAAAACCACTTGAGCAGCCTATAGAGAAAATAATGGTTTATTGGTTTCTGAAAAAGTACATTAAAAATGGCACTATACTATTAGCCTTTTTATATAAATGAGATCCATCACTCAAGGTGCGCTTTCTCTGTTAATTTAGCATGTTGTTAAACATTGCATTTATACCATATTTCCAAACTCCATGACACAAATGTACTGGCAATGCTATTCAGTTTCTGCCAATTCTCTCTCTGTAAGACGTTTTATATGCTATCTTAGATAAATTCTTTCCGCTCTAATGAGTTGCTGTTAACTGACAATCTAACAATGATATTTATATCAGTACTTAGGTGTACTCAAGGAATTTGAACACCTTGATTTCCTTTCCAGACTATGGACGTGCAAGAAGTGTGGCATATAGCACTATTTTCCTGAATATAAACTCTGATTTTGGGTATACAGGCATATCTCTTATATCATTCTTTCCTTATAATGCTCTTTTTCCTGTAGGAAAATTCCTACATTATAATGAAAGAACATATCCTGAGCACTGTAAGAGGTATGCCTGTACTTTGTTGGTACAATAGTAGATGAAGACCTTAAAATGACAATGTACCCAGAAAATTTCAGATATTCTTTTATAAACACCAATTTTGTGTTTCCATTATATGGCACTCCACCCTCTATACTTGGTTGTGGGTTAAAAAATTTTATCAGATGTTATCCAAATGCAGGTGCAACCCACAGACATGAATTTTTGAAATCTAGATTCATGAAAGAGTACACAACACCAATATTTGGGGGTTTTGCCACATACTTTGTGACCAGACCTTTCAATGTGATTTATTCCTTTTTGACAAAAAGAATTTCTTTAGTGTTCTACACCTGTGTAGCCTATTCAGTGGAAATGGTGCTAGATTCCTTTGGCTCATTCTCTTGCTTTGGTGATGCCAGCAAGAAAATCTTGAAATGAATTCTGCCATGGTGAGTGATGGTACATTCTTTAAGTTGTCTCTCTGATGAAGGCCTTCTAAGTCACTTTTCTATAGCAATGAAATCCACCTCAATAAACTTCATAATAATAATAATAATAATAATAATAATAATAATAATAATAATAATAATAATAATAATAATATAATAAAATAATACTGCCTACAGATCTTTGCAAAATGTCTAGATCTTTGGCAGTCTGTCATTAACTCTAACCAAACAATGAAAGGCCCATAACACAACCTGGGGTAAATGGGGAATATTGCATCATTTGCCTATTTTTGGCTCAGTGATAATGCACACTGGTTATCTGCCCATTTCAGAATTTGGTGTGAGTGAGTGTGTGTACACATTATGTCCTTGGTTTACATGGTAGATGTGTTCCCAAAAACCATTGTTTATATCAAAATATGTAAATCAAATAATATTTTCTCAAAGGCCTAATGTATTATAAAGATGTTCTTCAGTCACAATTATATGGAAAAAAAAGATTAAAATACAGGTAAAGCATACCAAAATTATACAGAAATAAATGTTACAGTTAAAAAATTTCTTTCATTAATTTTAATGTTTCTTACCATTGGATTAAGTAAATGGAGCACCCTAGCAATTTAACTTGGCCATTTACCAGCATCATAGCACCTTAACACATCTAGTTTTAACTTCTAAATTAACACTTTTTTTGCTTGTCTTTGGTGCAGAGGTAACCACAACATTTACTGGACATTTACCATTCATATTCAGATGGGTCAGAAACTTTTAAATAATTATAAAGATTAAAATACTGCACAAGTCAATTTTCACAGCATCAAAAATGGAGCATCGGAACAAACTGTGGTGAGGTGTCTGGAAAAGTAACATGTTATGTGTCATAGAACAGTTGTTGTATATGAAAGAGCAAATAATTTCACCAACTGGGCTGATGTAAAGCTCGGTGCACAGCAAGAAAATCATACCAAATCACCTAAAGCAAATCATGATTATGTAAATCAATTCATGTTTCCTATTATATTAATCATGTATAAACGAGTTTGTTTATATCAAGAACCCACAATATATATATATAATCACAGCAAAAAATGCAAATTTCAGTTAGATAATTTATTTATGGAGATGTCCAAATTAATCTGGCAGGGCACTGACTATATGTGTATTTTTAATATTTCCTTGCTACGGGTTATATTGAGCAGATTTTAAAATGCACTACCAATTTTTAAGTTGTGAAAAATTTTTACCACCAATCTAAACCATTTTAATTATATATCAAATTAAATGTTCATTTTTGCATGTAGACAAATGCATTTTGTTATCATTAAAGCAGCATTTATTGATATAAATTTCTTGAAAATGAGAACTTATAACAACACAATTTGTTACATGCAGCTACTGTCTTGACAAGCAGCTAAAGTATGTGAACATGATCGTGACAATAAACCTAATGCCTCAATACAATTAATGCATGTTCTGTTTGCGCCTTATCTGAAGACAATGTTTCATGGTATGACAGCAGTTTGTTGTTCTTGATGGAACTACAAGGAAATCCTTGAGTGCAATCATTGTCCTGCTATAAAAGGTTCAGGTTGGGATTTGTTTTTAAAAATAGTACAATATGATTTTTAAAATTAATATCCTTTTGTAACCACATTCACTGGACTATGAAACAAAACACATGTAGAAGTGTGCAATCATCCCAACAAATCCCTGCACACATCATCACACTTCTGTTTCAATAATTTCTCCCATTTACATAAATGTCTGCTTGATGTTCAACCCTATAGCACCACATGACAACACTGAATTAGCTGTTGTCTGTGAATCCTTCACTTTCATTTGGACAAGCACATGTCAGTGTGCCCACTAAAGATACAGAACAACAATGCCTTAGTAAAAGAATAGGTTCAACTTGCCATGTTGATCAACCTTCACATAGTATTCCTATAACAATTCTTCCATTAAGATCACTTGCTGCCTTTTAAAATAATGACTCAAGCAGCTTTTGAAAAATTTTTGCTAGTACATTTGTTGTGCAAATTAACTGATTTTTTTCTCCAAGTAAACCACAGACCATAGTATTCATAATGGTACATGTGAGCTCGTTTCAATGAACAGTAATGTATCACACTGTTGTCAACATTTTTAAGTGGAGTCTTAATAACAGTTCAGTATAGTAGTTTTACCAAACTTTGTAAATGATATCCACTTTTATACTTATACCAAAACAAATAAAACCTAGGAGCTTCCATGATTGTATCTGGCTGGGTTATATTTCATTGTCTATATAGTATGCTTTAATTTAAAATTATCAGAAAACTCTTCTAAAATGTTTCAATTAATTTTTTAAAATTTAATTTAAAAACAATTGCATAATTAAAACCACCATAAAAATATTGTTTTGAGACATCACACACTACATTGTGTGTTCATTACACAAACTAGTAAATAGTGAAAGTTATAAACATAATTTACATTTAGTTTATATTTTGAATTTTTTTCCAGTTTATTGTCAAGACAGTTATTTGTTATAGGAAAATATTTGAAAGTTAAATAACTCAACCAACAAACAAATTGAATGGGAGTCTTAAGAAATAACTAACCTGACCCATCATGCACACTCATCTGAATAAGGCGTACTTGTAAATAGCAACACAGTACGATTAGGCCACTATTACTATAGATTCCACTTCTTTTCTAAACAAATTGTATTGTAAATTTTATTTCAAGAAAATGATGATAAATTATGCATTTACCTTATTTTTGATCCATTTTATTTTTAAGTCAAAGATCATTTTAGTTTTTTTACTTTGTAATTTTAATTGATTGTAAATTTTGCAAAATTATACAATGACAGTTTTCTAAAATTGTTCTAATTTTTTACATCAATTACAGTCATTTGAAAGAGCTTTACAACAACTGATTTTGTTCTCTGTTCTATATGTGAATAAACTATATTTAACAAAGTTTACAAATGTCTGAAGAGCTGCATTAACATAATTTTGATATATCAGAAATATTTTGATAAAAAATATTGCAATTAAGAGAATATACATTAATGTCCTTGCCAGCAGTTATTTTTACCAAAAACTGGGTGTTAATAAAAATGATAATGAATGGTTAACTTTACTTATTACTATAAAATCAGCAACAAAAAAAGAAAATTTATGTCTAGTTTGACATCATTTTACCAACTTCACAGTTGTCTAACAAAAAACAAAAAAGTTTACTTTTTGTTTTTAAATGCTTATGCTGTAAGTTTAACGTAAGAATTCATTCATCTTAAATAAAGAAAACCTGTCTTAAAAAGACTGTATTTAAAACAGATTGCAGCCAAAGAAGTGTACATAAGTTCTTACCCAAAGTTTAAAACCAAACATCATCTGAAGAATACATGTGGGAGGGAATTGCCTGAAAGGATTAACTGCTTCAGTTTTAATATACTTATGGGTTTACCTAAGCTAAAAATAGCAAAATATAAATATTGGAAACTTGCACAAAACAATTACAATATAATCTAATCATACTGCCAGTAGTGCCTAGCAGTCAAAAGGGAAAAATCATTCCATGCAGAATAAAAAGTGAATGCATTATCTTTCACATGGGGATAGTAATTAATTAGTCAAGGACTATGGAAGCAAGAGACACGGCGAAAGGAATGGCTTTCCTGGAGAAATTCTCTCTGGAACTTAAAATAATTTTCATCACTATTTGTACAGATGACCGTACAGTCAGTGATCGGACTGAATTTTAATGTGATGAACTTCTTTTCATGAGTGAGTTCCCGAGTTTTCAAATACTTTACAACTTTGTTCATAGTTTTATTATTACTTTAAAATTCCTGATATTTTCAAACTGCATTTATCTTTTTAATTATACTTAATAACTGTATTTATTGTTTTGTTTGTTTTAAACAGCTGCGAGATATCCATTAAGCAGTCTGTTACGAATACTGCAGTTAATGAATGCTAACTATGGTATTCTGCTGGGCGTGTGTGTGTTAATGCTAATGAAAAATAAATAAATATCTAAATAAGGTGCAATTTATTTATTTTGTAGCCTTACGTGAATTAACCGGTAGAAAAGGTTGAATAAATTAATTTATTTTTCACAGCTGTATTCAGTGCTGATGCCATTCAATTATAAATGGCGAGAAGTTTTCACATTTATCTGCTACTAAATCAAGTTGACCGAAATTAAAGTAAAGTTCAAAAGCTTGATACAGAGTTCTTCAAACCAACGTAAAGCTCACCTTTGAGTTACTGACTCTAAATTTCCCGATACAACTTAAATCACCTCGTACCTCACCTTTTTTAAAATTTTATTTTTGAATCATTAGAGAAATAAAATTAGATACATAGTAACACACTTGTCAAATTAATTGACTATGTTCATTTCGTTAAGAGTCAACCTATAATAGCGATCCCTGGCCGGATCAGATTCACAAGTATGTACGATGTATTTGTTTTCTCCAGCGAGCTTATCATCAAACACAATTTTGTTCTATGCACAAAATAACACCCTGCTTCCACCACTGAAATAAATTCTAAAGCACCAATGAAACAAAATGTAATACTGTACCTAGTACAGGAGATTCAAAGAGCCATCATGGTTCAGTCAGTCAGGAATGACTGGGTAACCGACGGTATTTTCTAAATAAGAGCACCTGGAGAGATTATCTGAAACCACTCTCGCGTTCCCGGTGAACGCTGGAAATGAAAACGGATACCAGGCCAAAAATAGTCGCTGGCACTACCCTTATTATGCTTTTCTCTTTCTTTGTATTAATAGTTAATGGTAAAAAAAATAATTATGTTCACATATATATTGATAAAAACATTTTAAAAGTCCAAATTGACTAATTACAGTCTACAATAATTTAAAATAGTTAGGTATTTGGTATTTTAAAAAATGCGTTAAGAAAGAGAAAAAATTAACAAACCAATTAGATAAAATCGTGTTTTTTTGTTTGTTTTTTTTATAATAGAATTCTTATATAGGAGAGCAGCAACTAACAGATTCCCAATATATTTTTGGAAATATGTTTAAGAAATGCGATACATGCTTATCTGCCACCTGTATGTCTGCTCCGTCGAATTTGATGCTGAGGCGTTCATCTAAAAATACACCACTGATGCTTTTAATGTTTGAGCAATAGCGAAATACTGCATTCATTCTTCTGTTACAGTAGACTCTGTAGAAGCAACGCTGTTTATAATTATAAACTCTTGATTCAAGCCTTTTACCAAAAATTTCTAAGCATAATATTGTTTAAAATCTTAAATTATACACAAAGTTGAAAAAATCTACCAACGATTTTCATTTTTTTCATCAATCATCACAACGGTATTGTAGTGAGCGTACAGCATAGATGGTTTATGATTTATTAATATTAACGGTATTGAGGTGAGCGTACAGCATAGATGGTTCATGATTTATTAATATTAACGGTATTGTAGTGAGCGTACAGCATAGATGATCCATAATTTATTAATATTAACGGTATTGTATTGAACGTACAGCGTAGATGGTTCATGATTTATTAATATTAACGGTATTGTATTGAACGTACAGCGTAGATGGTTCACGATTTACTAATAATAACAGTATTGTAGTCAACGTGCATCGCAGATGGTTCATCATTTATTAATACTCACGGTATTTATTGAACGTACTGCGCATATGGTTCATCATTTATTAATATTAACGGTAATGTAGTGAACGTACAGCGTAGATGATCCATAATTTATTAATATTAACGGTATTGTATTGAACGTACAGCGTAGATGATCCATAATTTATTAATATTAACGGTATTGTATTGAACGTACAGCGTAGATGATCCATAATTTATTAATATTAACGGTATTGTATTGAACGTACAGCGTAGATGATTCATAATTTATTAATATTAACGGTATTGTATTGAACGTACAGCGTAGATGGTTCACGATTTACTAATAATAACAGTATTGTAGTCAACGTGCATCGCAGATGGTTCATCATTTATTAATACTCACGGTATTTATTGAACGTACTGCGCATATGGTTCATCATTTATTAATATTAACGGTAATGTAGTGAACGTACAGCGTAGATGATCCATAATTTATTAATATTAACGGTATTGTATTGAACGTACAGCGTAGATGATCCATAATTTATTAATATTAACGGTATTGTATTGAACGTACAGCGTAGATGATCCATAATTTATTAATATTACGGTATTGTATTGAACGTACAGCGTAGATGATTCATAATTTATTAATATTAACGGTATTGTATTGAACGTACAGCGTAGATGGTTCACGATTTACTAATAATAACAGTATTGTAGTCAACGTGCATCGCAGATGGTTCATCATTTATTAATACTCACGGTTATTTATGAACGTACTGCGCATATGGTTCATCATTTATTAATATTAACGGTAATGTAGTGAACGTACAGCGTAGATGATCCATAATTTATTATATTAACGGTATTGTATTGAACGTACAGCGTAGATGATCCATAATTTATTAATATTAACGGTATTGTATTGAACGTACAGCGTAGATGATCCATAATTTATTAATATTAACGGTATTGTATTGAACGTACAGCGTAGATGATTCATAATTTATTAATATTAACGGTATTGTATTGAACGTACAGCGTAGATGGTTCACGATTTACTAATAATAACGCTATTTTAGTCAACGTGCATCGCATATGGTTCATCATTTATTAATATTCACGGTATTGTATTGAACGTACTGCGCATATGGTTCATCATTTATTAATATTCACGGTATTGTATTGAACGTACAGCGTAGATGATCCATAATTTTAATATTAACGGTATTGTATTGAACGTACAGCGTAGATGATCCATAATTTATTAATATTAACGGTATTGTATTGAACGTACAGCGTAGATGATTCATAATTTATTAATATTAACGGTATTGTATTGAACGTACAGCGTAGATGGTTCACGATTTACTAATAATAACGCTATTTTAGTCAACGTGCATCGCATATGGTTCATCATTTATTAATATTCACGGTATTGTATTGAACGTACTGCCCATATGGTTCATGATTTATTAATATTTACGGTATTGTAGTCAACGTGCATCGCAGATGGTTTATGATTTATTAATTATAAAGATACTGTAGTGAACTTACGGCGTAGATGCAGGGGCGTAGCTAGCGTTTGTGCCGCCCGGGGCGGTCGTAGAATTTGCCGCCCTCTAAATAACGTAGAATTTCAAAACCTCCAAAAAATTCATTTTTTATTTATTTATTTATTGAAAAAAAAGTACTATTAGAAAATAAAAATGATCAAATATATAATGAGAAAATATTGATATTCAATTCAAAATTAATTAGAAGTGACTCACTTCAAGTGAGCAAATTTCTTTTACAGCAAATTTTAGAAAAACTTTCTTCCTTTCAAAAAACTACCATTAAAAATTGAACGAAAAATTCAGGAAAAAAATAATATCTGGAAAAATAGAACGAAAAAATACATTATATATGTAACAATTTGACAAACGCGCACTCGGACCAAAAAATGCCGCCCCCCAAAACGTGCCGCCCCCCATTAGCTACGCCCCTGCGTAGATGGATCATGATTTAGAAATATTAACATTATTGTAGTGAACGTAGAGCATAGATGGTTCACGATATATTGTTTTTAAAAGTATTATATTAAGATGAGAGCGTAGATGGTTCATGGTTTACTAAAATTAACGGCATTGTAATGATGGTACAGTGTAGATGGTTCAGCATTTACTAAAATTAACGGCATTGTAATGATGGTACAGTGTAGATGGTTCAGCATTTACTAAAATTAACGGCATTGTAATGATGGTACAGTATAGATGGTTCAGCATTTACTAAAATTAACGGCATTGTAATGATGGTACAGTGTAGATGGTTCAGCATTTACTAAAATTAACGGCATTGTAATGATGGTACAGTGTAGATGGTTCAGCATTTACTAAAATTAACGGCATTGTAATGATGGTACAGTGTAGATGGTTCAGCATTTACTAATATTAACGGTATTGTAGTGAACGTACTGCGCATATGGTTCATGAGTTATTAATATTTACTGTATTGTAATGTGCGCTTAGGGTAAATGTTTCATTCTTTACTAATATAAACTGTATTGTATTAAATGTATATCGTAGATGGTTCATGATTTACTAATATTAACGGTAATGTAGTGAACGTACAGCGTAGATGGTTCATGATTTATTAATATTAACGGTATTGTAGTGCGCGTACAGCGTAGATGGTTCATGATTTACTATTATAAACTGTATTGTATTGAACGTATATTGTAGATAGTTCATGATTTACTAATATTGACGGTATTTTAGTGAACATGCAGTGTAGATGATTGATGACTTATTCATATTAACGGTATTGACCTGAACGTACAGCGATGATGGATCATTATTTACTAAAATTAACGGTATTGTAGTGAACATGTAGTGTAGATAGTTCACGAAATACTATTAACGGTATTGTAGTGAGCGTGCAACGTAGATGCTTTATGACTTATTAATTATAAAGGTACTGTTGTGAACTTACGGCGTAGATGGATCATGATTTAGAAATATTAACATTATTGTAGTGAACGCAGAGCATAGATGATTCACGATATATTATTTTAAAAAGTATTATATTAAGATGAGAGCGTAGATGGTTCATGGTTTACTAACATTAACGGTATTGTAATGATGGTACAGTGTAGATGGTTCATCATTTACTAATATTAACGGTATTGTAATGATGGTACAGTGTAGATGGTTCATGATTTACTAACATTAACGGTATTGTAATGATGGTACAGTGTAGATGGTTCATCATTTACTAACATTAACGGTATTGTAATGATGGTACAGTGTAGATGGTTCATGATTTACTAACATTAACGGTATTGTAATGATGGTACAGTGTAGATGGTTCATGATTTACTAACATTAACGGTATTGTAATGATGGTACAGTGTAGATGGTTCATCATTTACTAATATTAACGGTATTGTAATGATGGTACGGTGTAGATGGTTTATTATTTACTAAAATTAACGGTATTGTAGTGAACGTGCAGCGTAGATGGTTCATCATTTACTAATATTAACGGCATTGTAATGATGGTACAGTGTAGATGGTTCATGATTTACTAACATTAACGGTATTGTAATGATGGTACAGTGTAGATGGTTCATGATTTACTAACATTAACGGTATTGTAATGATGGTACAGTGTAGATGGTTCATGATTTATTAACATTAACGGTATTGTAATGATGGTACAGTGTAGATGGTTCATGATTTACTAACATTAACGGTATTGTAATGATGGTACAGTGTAGATGGTTCATCATTTACTAATATTAACGGTATTGTAATGATGGTACGGTGTAGATGGTTTATTATTTACTAAAATTAACGGTATTGTAGTGAACGTGCAGCGTAGATAGTACATGATTTACTAATATTAACCGTAATGTCTTGACCGTACAGCGTATATGGTTCACGGTTTACTAATATTAACGGTATTTTAGTTAGCGTACACCGTAAATGGTTCACTATTTACTAATGTTATCGTTATTGTATTGAACATGCAGCGTAGATGGTTCATGTTCTATTATTATTATTAGCGGTATTGTAGTAGTAGATGGTTCACGATTTACTAATATTACCTGTATTGTAGTGAACGTGCAGTGTAGATGGTTCATAGTTTTCTAATATTAACAAAAATAAATGTTATAAATGGATGAAGCACCGGGTTTCAGTAAATGCTGAGAGAAATATTTGATATTGTGCACCTGCATCCAACTCATGCTGTTTCTGCACTCTCCTTCTCTAAGGCACATTATGGCAGATGTTACAGCAGCTTCCATCCCTAACCCTACCATATTGCCGGCCGCGCGCTTTCTTTCTAGCCCTTATCGTAAATTAATTTTTGTAAACTCTTTTTCATATCGCTACAAATATCTAAATAAAACCCAGTTTTCTAATAAAAGATTCTTTCACAAGCGTACAGTGGTTACCCGGTAAAATCGAGTAACTGGATTTGGTGTAACAACGGAAAAAGTCAGTAAAATCTAATTACTTTATGCGTGATGAGGATGCAAAGTAAACGTATAAATGACCTGGCAAGGACTAGTTGTTGATTCTTGCTGTACAGTTTCTGACGGCCTTTTCATATAAATAGGTTGTTTGGCTGGTACTCTATTGCATTCATTTCAGGTGGGGACCCTGAACAAAACTAGCAGGCTTATGTAAAGGGTTAGTTAATTGGCACCAATAAAAATAACTAATAAGAAAAATCTATCAACTTTGGCCACTATAACGAAAATAATTCCTATTGGTATTCAGGGGCGTAGCGGGGGGAGGGGCAGTCGTCTCCGGGCGCAGGTCTGAAGGGGCAAAAAAATTCCTTTGGCCTATGAATTATAATGTCAGTTAATAACTGGCCACCTCCGCCCGGGAAACGCACATTCAAGCTCTCGATACAGTTTGCTGGAGTAAGGGACATAACTGTTACAAAATCATGTCTGTAATCCAGGGAATTTAGATGCAAATTATAGAATCTGGGTACCTAACATTTATAATTTCGTATGGTGAAGATGTTTTCCCAAATTTAAGAATTGAATTGCAGATTTTGTTAACATTTTGGGTTTCTATTGCTAGTTGTGAAAGGTCTTTCAGCAAGCCGAGATTAACTATGACATACTTGAGAACTTCAATGACTCGAGAACGACTGAGTAACTTGGCAACATTAAGTATTGGAAAAGACGTACTCAATACCTTAAATTCCGATAGTTTAATTGATTCATTTGCAGCATCTAAAGCTCGAAAGGTTCATCTATAATGTAACAATGAATACCAGAATGCTACCTGTACAAGATCTAGTTAAGTATATGCACAGTTTTGTAAACTAATAGAATTTATTTGTAAACATAAGTATTATTTCATCAATCTGTTTCGTAATACACGTACACCACAAGTGACTGCATTTGCATGATTGAGAGATTACTCTGGCTGTGTGACTTTGAACGATGCTGGATGAAGTAATATCAAAGTGGTTTACAATTTAACAAATCATGTAAGTAAACCTAGTAGGCAATACCTCATTAGTTCCAGGTTTACAGTTCTGATATTATGAGATGTTATATTGTGACTTTTAAATTAGCTCTTTATGAGACGATGATTAATTCTTTGTGATTGTCATTAAGTGGGTAATGAGTCACAAACAAATAATCAAAGCATTTCAGAGGTGGGGGCGCCAAAAGAGTCTTTGCCCCCGGGCGCTGAGAGCCCTTGATACGCCTCTGTTGGTATTGGAATAATACGGAAGTGTTGCATACATTAATGTTTGATTAATTCTCCAGATGCTGCTTTGGTGGTGAAAGGAAACATATTTAATTATATTGGGGTCGATTTTCTACACAAAATTTTATTTATTACTTATAACAGAAAAGTTTGTAATGTTAAAAGAAAAGTGTTTTATTTTGTGTAAGAATACAGAACTACTTTCAGATCAAATTTACAAGAATAAAGAAATTGTTCTATAAAGAAATGTCACAGTAGAAAACTTTAGTACTCACTGCAATAAATTATTTTAGTAATTTCAAAGTAGTGTAATCACTTCAACATCAGTTGCGTTCTTGGTGGTGCAATTTACCGCTAGATACATCTGACTCCCCCCCTTTCTTTCTACTAGCTAATGCTAAGAAAAACCGTAAACTGTGGAAGATATAATTAATCACTAACAAGTCTAGAAAAACGAATAAATATAAAGTTTAAGTTTTAGAGTTCGACACCCCGGCCATGTTTGCTTACCCGAGAAGAGCAGACAAACGAAACGGTCTCCAATAGTTTAACGCCGATTTACTTTGTATACAATTGCTAGAGAATAGGTTAAAGTTATTTTCTTAAAAACCCAAACACAAATTTTTATATTATTCATCAACTAAGATTTGAGAAAGTCCACTTTTCCCCGCATCACGTCTAGCAAAAATATTCGCACTTTTCTCATTTATTTCCTAAGTTTCCAACAAAAGTAAAATTAGTTCCTCAAATTTAGTGAAATTAATTAAAAGCTACTTTAATTTTGAAGTGGCTGGTAGGTAGTTCATGGTTTGACGTACGTACCACCATGGCACTGTTCCTTCTTTACCATCTTGCTGCGTGGCTGGGCGACTTTCCTCCGGCACAGAATTTTTTTTGCTCACATCTAAAAGTGAGGAATCTAGGTATTTCTGAATACATGTGGTGGAGGTTAACACTTGGCTAATTTGCTCCTTCATCAAGGTACAAGACTCCCTTAAAAAAACATTTGGTCTGTCACTAAGCTCAAACCTCTAAGTCCGTCCGTAAACTCTGGAAGTCAGAGCAGGGCTCGCCAGGATAATCTTTTCGTCTGGACACTGCACAAATTTTCGCAAAACGATCTTCCAGACACAGACAATTTGATCTGCAAACGAAACTTGAGAAATCTCATGAAAATGTAAATAAATAGTTAGAAATGAAGTGTTTTCAAACTTTATAGGCTTAAAATTTGTTAGCTTCCTCTTCTGTTTTATTTTTAAAGTTTTACAGTTTTGTGATAAAAGCGATTATTTTCCAATGTACTCCAGCAATCTATAATTGTGCAACAATCACCATTCACCTAGAAGAGGCCTGCTGAAAATGTTACATCCAGGTATTCCCCCCGAGTAATCCATAACCACGCTAAGTGGCTTCTGGTTATTGTTGTGTTTTGTACGGCTGGCAGTCACGAGCAGAAGGGAACGTAGCAGCATGGAATTATTGCAGGTAGGTCGAGAGAGATTGGCAGACTGACTGCCTACAAATAGGTTACCGCTGATTATAACTACTTTCATGGTTGTCTAGGTTTCGAAATGGGAAACAATAGGCAAATTACGAAAGGCAGGACTTGGAATATCGATATTTCTTCTCTTTAATTTTTTTCAGTATCAGATATGTTGCTTGGATATTGCAACCATCGTACAATGGAAAAGATCAAATGAATGTATTGCCTAGTTCCTCTGTAGTGCGTCTCAGGAAGTATATATTTTCGATCACATGCCTACATTTGTTTTACCTTTTTCCACATCGTTAATTTTTTTGTTACCAAATGAAAAGGAAATATATGGAAAACTCGACCGGCTGAATAGTTATTTTTGCTTGAGCACTAAAGTTAGCGTTATACTTCTGCGATGGAAACTGTGTAGTCATATGAAAGACGAGATCATTTTGCGACGGATGCGTCCACAGCAAGATAGCCACAGTGTCAGTTGTTTTTCATTCTTATCAATATTCAAATAAATATTCATTACAGACTCCAATTTATCCAACTTTCGTACTTTTAAACACTAATATCCGGTCTACTGGGTGTCGAAGCCACATAGAGACTTCCCAAATAGAAAAAAAAAATTGAATTTAGATTGTTTGAATGATAACGAACAGAACATACATTCGGTAATCATGAGTTTTTGGAAATTTCAAAGTAAATCAAACATTTGGTTTGTTACAAGAAGGCAGCTTGCTCAAAAAAGGTGCTTTCCTGTCACGACTTCCGGTGTTAATAGTCGTTATGATCAATATTGGTCTGCGACCGCTGGTTGGTGCTAATCTGACTGTTCAAAGCATTGCTCAGTTTTCGTAGCAGATGTATTTCGTCTAATAATTTTCTCCATACTTCGTCACAGTGTTCCATAAAGAGGTTGTCCATTCTCTTTAGTGGGTAATTTGCTAAAATTTCCGCCAGCATTCGTTTTCCATCGTCTATTCTCTGGTTTGTAGGAAAACTAACAGAGTGAGAACGTCACTACTTCCTCGTTGTGATACTCAGAATAATATTCTCTTGGATAAAGAAGATCGTTAGAAAATCTTGAAAAACATCAGTGATGACCAATTTAATGATTCTTTTAGTGACAGACGACGTGGCACAGCCTTCAGTTAGCATAGGCTGCGCTCATACTTAAGCTAATTAAAGCTACCTCCAGCAAGTATTGCGCTGCGACCTACCAACATTTCCATAGGTAGCTTTGTCGGTCGAGTTTATTTATCGTTTACAGATCTAGACGATTGCATCACGCAGACTGTGATTGCTAGTGTCCATAAAGTTCTAAAAGTTGAGGAATTAAGGACGAAAATTGAAAATGCTAGTCGAAAAAAAAATCTTTGAGTCAATATACTTTCTTTTCTAAACTTTTAATTTGATATCGCAACGGAAACCATTAGGCAGCCTAGGTAAATGGTGTGTGCCTCTTTTCGAGACTCTATCTATATTTGGATACTTTTTAAAAACTCCCAAATGCTATCGTTCCCATTCGATTCTGCACAAAAGTAAACATTTCAGAACAATAAACGTATGTAGAGGAGGTATACAGGTGTAACTCCATTCCGAGGAGACTGGATAAGCCAGAACCTCTCGGGATTCCGGATATGGGGCATAACCCCCGAGTGAAAAGCTTGCAGTGAGTGAGGTCTTATGATCTCCAACTGGAGGTCTGACACTATGCTGGTAGATATCCCCCCATCTCAGGCTAAGGACCCTGCAATACAGTCCTTTCGAAACGACTCGACGGAAGCCCTAACCCCAAGACAAAATAAGTGTGGTCAGAAACCAGAGCGCGCCTTCATCTATGCATTATTCTTTTAGATACTCTATATATTATAAAATAGTAGGTTCTGAGTAAACAAACTTGATGAAGCATTTAAAAATGTTTCAAATAATTAACATTTTAGAATGTTACCGCCATTGTTGTCGTTGGCAGCGTCGATTTTTCTGTTTTTTTCACTACCTGGTATTTCGTCTCGAACCTTCGAGGTCCCTATTCGAACAAACGTTTTTGTGTTATTACATAAACCCCAGACAAGATTTCTTATGCCAAACGACTTGAATGACTCCCTCCCTTTTATACAAATCAACCTTATTAGTAAAAAAAGATACAAAATAATGTAGTTGTCAGCAAAGTAAACTGTGCGCCCTTTCTATTCAAACGCTTGTTTTGATTACATATTGAAGAATTACATCTCGTGGCGGCCACTCCTCGATTTACCTGATAAACAACTTCAGTAGAATGCACATTCTAGAGCAGCATCGGATTCTAGGGGCTGTGTGTGTATGTGTGGGCCTCCAGGCATAAAGAAAGACCCCCCCTCCACGAAGCAAAGGAGCATAATAGAGTCGTTGCAAAATTTTCGCCCTGCCCGTATTTTTTGTCTAATTTATACTTCAGAAACCAAGTTTTTAATCTTGCGATCGCATCTTCTTCCCCCAAGTCACAATCACCTATCCGCATGCACTGAAAACGCTGCAGAGAGGCTTCAAAAATGTGATTAGGGTATGATAAAGGGGGTTGATTTTAGAATGGACAGAAACAACAAAACCATTAGTTAGCAGCTCTGGAAGATTATGCTAATAAAGGTAGGGGTGCATATCCATTTCTCCTTTCTTTTCTTTGCAGAGCAGAAGTGAGCGCCTCGCTCGCTATACAATGTCGTCACCCCGTGGGTTTGGTGGCCTCCTGAACAGGGAGTTAGTTATTCAACAAATAAGGGAGGTCTTAAGGAGGTTTACAACGTGAACGAGATTGTGACGTCACAACGGCTGACTGCGTAATCAGTTCCGGTCTGTGAATTGCATAAATTAAATTGAATTTCAAGTTTTTTTAATACCAAGCCTTAAAATATGTCTAAGGGGATATTTGTCTGGTGCTCAAAAGTGCAAAATAATTAAGTTAAAAGGGAAAAATGAATTAATAAATCGATAAAAGCAAAGAGAAAACGGTGTGTATTTTTTGTTGTTGTTTATTATCGATCTATGGTTTTCTGTCACACACACACACACACCAAAAATATTATATCATAAAAATAATTTAAATTTATTTATTTTTAGACAAATAAAAATTGTAAAAATGGTTTAAAAGACAGAGGAAGAAATGGGAGCTATTACTTACAATTTCAGTTCGTCAGTTACAATACGTGAAGTACTCGGATGTGGGTAAAGTTCAAGTATGGATAGACAAGGGGTTAAGTTGACAGGAAATTCATTTCTTGCATCCTAATAAGTTAATTATAGAGGAGCTTTCATCAGATGAAACTGTTTCTGTCAGTGGAAAATTAACGTGAAGAGCTGAACGGTAAACACTAGATAAACACTAAAGAAGAAGCATCTTTTAACTTTTATAAATCTCTCCAGTTTGTTTTTTTTAAATTATAGACTTTTTCAAACACAATTTTTTTTTCTTTTTTTTTTTTTAGAAGAGTAATATAATAACTTTATAACTAGTTGGAACTTGCTGGGGAACCATATGTCCAACATTGCAGCCGTATTTTTGCCAACCAAACAAATTTGTACGCATGCTCAAACTGAAACCATTCTTAATCCAAGCTTCTCGGCGGTCTGGAGTCGGAATGGCTGGTTTTCCGGAAATCTGGAACACGTCGTCGAATGTTTGTAGGCTCTTTGTCACAACTAGAATTAGTTTACTGTTTAAGATACATTAACAGCATATTACACTATTTTCTCGATCACAAAATATAACATTGTGAACCATTCCAATGAGTTGGGAATAATTGTTTTTTTTTAACAGTTCGTGACTGGCGCACATTCCGCAATTTGTGTGTGATCCCTACCTTTCGTCAAAATGGACGTTGCCGGAGCGTGTTCTTACAGTAATCAAAGTAAATACGGTATTGACAAAGGAGGTAAGAGCTTTAAACAGCTTTCGTTATTATCTTTTGTTCATATTTCCAAAATTACCCTAACAGACGATAACAGAAAATTTGCTGTAAAGTAGACTTAGTAAGCCTATTTAAAAAAAGGAGGATAGGTCCAGTCCAGTCCAGCTACCAGCATTTCTTACTTTTCGTAACTCAGCGACTACCATTTAATTGAAATATTTTTAAAAATGTCTATGAGAATGAACTTAAAATACATTTCTTAGAACGGCCGTGTTCCTTTACGGAATTGACACTACGGGGACTATTGTCGTATTTGATATAAAAGACATCTCTATTAAAATAACTACAATTTTGTAAGTAATTTTGTTTAAATCACAGTTATTAATTTGGTGTCTAGAATGTTGATATTTTATTATTAATCTTATTGATAACGCAGCATAAAATGTATTTTGCGACTTTTAAACATACTTACCACAGTTTTTCTATCAAATAAACGTGTTTATAATATGAAATAGGTTAGCTATGACAACTGTTTAGCAGATAGTATTAATTAATTTTTAAACTTAATTATAATTTGTTGAACGAAAATGATGCCTAATTCTGACTTTATTATATGACTCTTGCATTTTTTCTCCCACAATTTTTATTATAATGTCCATAAAAAACGAAACAAAAATAACACGCGCACGTAGAAAAACAACAGTCGAAATTATTATAGACAGGATACAATTTCTTGATCATTTTAAACTTTCTATCAGTTTTTCAGTGTGTGAAGATTGTGTAGAGACTAGGCTTAAAGGGATCTTATTATTACATCCTTGTATTTAAATTTCAGAAAAGTATTTCAGTTTTCTTTGCTTTGAGCATTACATCTGATAAACATTTTTTCCACTAAGGAAAAATTTTGTTGCAAATCTATTTCTTATTTCATCAATTTGTTAATATTGCTTCTTTTAAAAAAAACTAATATCTATCATTTTCTCTTCTGCTACAAATTTACTACAATTAGCTTTTGAAAATGGCCAGCAATTTGATCAAAAAGGCTACATATGCTTCTTTGTACAAAATTTTGCATCTGAAATGCATGCAGATTTTCTGGATGCATGTGAAACAAAAATGATGCTATCTAGTTGACAATCATCAGTGCTTTCCTAAATATCAATACAAATGGTTTAGAATCTTTAATAATCAAGTAATGTACTAAGGAAAATTTAATAGTCTCAGAATCAGTCAATGAACAAATTTTCAATAAAATATCTGATTTGCCACAAATTATGAAACTTTAAATCAGCTTTGGATTCTTACATGATTTTCATTGTTCATATAGTCAAAATTTTTCTTATAGCTGTCAGAGGGGGGTCTGGTTATTGTACTCTTCAGTGGAACTCCAAAGTATTGTATTATTTGTAATGTTTTTCTTTTTTCCTTTGATATATTTTGTGGTTGATGTGATGATTTCAGAATACACATAACATAAATAGTAGCATACATTGTTGGGTGGTTTTGATTTTCTAGAAACAGATGGCCAAACATGCTTTTGATTCTTACACTTTGGGATCAGGATGTCTAATGTATGTAGTTTAAAAAACACTTATTCATAGAGCCCCATGGCCATTTTGGCTTTTGAAGTTGGATTTTTTTTGGTAATATGTTCAGCTGGGATATCTTCACAGGAAAAATTCTGTAGAAGGTAATGTTAAAATGCTCATACTTTGGATTCTGATTGTATTCCTTAGCAAGATAGCAGAAACAGTTGTTATGCTCTGCAATTGCTTAGTTTGAATTATTCAAAATCCAAATATGGTTCAAGCACTGCATGTTGTGATGAAATGCTCATTTTGGGTTTAATTTGTGACAAAAATAAATGTCAGACCATTTCTCAGATGATTTTTGGGATCTACATAAATTTGTTCTTGGAATTAAACTTTCATGGCCATAATTGTTTTGTTTTTTTAGCTTCTGACCATGGAAATGTGTATTTTTTCATATGTAAAATTAAGCACAGTTTTTTACCTGAGAACTTTATGGTTGAGGCTCTTTATCTTTGAAAGTATTGAGTTGGGGCCTACAAGTTTATAAGCCTTCCTTTGGGAGCCCAATGTACCTTTAGTGAAGTTTCATCAAAATATTAAAGGGTTAGGTGGTCATTTACTTAAAATTTGATAGTTTAATGTGGAATGACCCAAACCAGAGTGCATAAAGGAAAAATAAACAAAATTTGGCTCAGATAATTAAAAAAAAATAGTGAATATTTCAGTTCTAAATAAAACAAAATTGAGTTAACTAAAATATAATACTTTGCATTGTCAGAATTATTTATTGAGCAAACCCATAGTTAAATATGTATTGCCATTGTATGTGTGTGTGCATGCATATACTTGACAAAACTGTTATATTTTTTTTTAAAAAAAGAATGTTATATTTAATAAAAACTTACCTGTTTACATTGGAAAGATAAACAGATTGCACTACAATTCATTATGCAGTAAGAGTATTTAGTTTACAGAAGTATATTTATTTTTTAACAAAATATTTTTCATGGATTGTGTAAGTTGGTATACATAGTTAACATTTGGCTAGTGTGATATAATGTATTATGTATGCCATTCATTTCATTTAGTGTTGGTCTTTAACTTTCTGAAATGTTACTGACATATTTAGAATGCTATTGTGGTCATGCTATTAAATATATTTCTACAGTTTTGCTTTGATTCATTTAAATTAATAAATTACTGTTCATGATAATACTTAGATGCTGAATTTGTTGGTCATCATTTCAACATCATACAGAAAGAAAAAAAATTAAAGTGATAGCACAGAAAGAATACTTAATTGGTTTTACAAGATTGCATGATGATGTAATTTCTGTAGGTGCCCCACTTTTTCTAAAGACAAAGTATTTAATGATAACATCGGACAACAAAAAATAACTTTTCGTCTTTTACTGAGACATATGTAGGTATAGCATGCTGATTCCAAATCTGAATTCAGAATTAACTCAGCACATCAGAATTTGTTAGGTACAGAAAAATGTCATTTTCAGTCTTTGTTTATTAATAAATCAAACACATTGCAAAATTGCAAAAAAATAAATTCATTTCCCAATATAAACACATTGTTTATTGTACAGTAACTATTATCTATAAATCAAACACATTGAACAACATAAACACATTGTATAAAGTATACATTAACTGTTAGAAATGCTTCAAGTACTTGATTTTACGCTTGTGATTAGTAGTGGTTTGTCCTTGAAGCCATCAATAGTTCCCCATCATGTTAGTGGGTCTCCATTTCCTTTATTTGTTGGTGGAACCTCTCTCCATTGTCATTGTTCACAGCACCAAGGTTGGCTGGGAAGAAATCCAAGTTTGAATGAAGAAAATGCAACTTCAGTGACATACGGCAACCCATTTCTTCAAAAGATTTATCATGTCTTGAACCAACTCGGCATAGTTGTTTGCCCTTTGGTTCCCAAGGAAATTGTGGACTACCAGTTTGAAAGCCTCCCATTCAGCCAGCTCCAGTGGGTTAAGCCTCGACTGGAAGACTGGATTGGAAAATTAATCACGAATTTGTGCTCTGACAAATATTCCAGCCTTCAACCTGGCATCAGTCAAAATCACTCCAAATTTTTCTTTCAGATAAAGAAATCTCGCACCTTCAATACTCATTGCCTTTACAAAGCTCTTCATTAGACCAATCTTTATGTGCCATGGTGGAAGAAATATTCTTTGCAGACATACCAGTGGCACATGTTTGCACATTTAATTTTCCTGGAGTATGGTCTGTTCTTAATGGCCATTCTTTGGTCTTATAGTGATTTGCATCATCTTGGCTATTCCACAAGCACATGTTTGGTATACTCAAGCTGCAGCCCAAGCAATAGGCCTATCACCTTTAAGTCACTGCATATGTTCCACTTGTGGTCAGCTTATTTGGTGAATTTCAATAGAAGTTTCATAATATATTACTTACAGAGCAACTGCCACCATGCCCAAACATTGGGAAGAACAGCATACAACTGACACTTCTCCATTACAACACATGAGCCGTGGTATTCATGTGTATACATAGCAGGCAATCATGTGGTTCTCCCGCATAGCCTATTGTGTGTACACAGTACTAAAAAGAATTTTCAAAATATATAACATTAGATTTCCATTTATTTCTGTAACTAAAAATTGGTTTAATTCTGATTTCAGATTTGAAAACAGCATGCTTAAGTTAGTCTAAGGCATACTTTTACCTCAGTAGCAAATTGGTTGTTGTCCAGTGTAATCCATGAGACCACTTTTAAAGTGTATGCAAAACACTTGTTGTTTACTTTAGGTTGCTTAATGAATCACTTGCTGTTCCTGAACTGTGATGATATTGGAGGTTTCACAGGAATGGAGAAAGTGAGCCATCTTAGATCAAACTACTGTTACTTATAAAAAGAACGTTGCCATTTTAGCCCTTATTTAGTAGCTGAAATCTTGTTGAGGTCAGGTATGATAGGGTCTGTTATTGTTATATTAAAATAAATGCAGTAACTAAATGTCAAAATCAAAAAAATAATAAAGATTGTGAACTTGGCTTTAAGTGCTATTACTGCAGATAGTTTGAGGTACTCATTCACAGCAGGATTAGATCCTGTAGTGAGATTGATTGTTGCCAAGAACTGGTTGTATCAAGCAGCAGTAAAAATTTGAACATTTGTAGCACCTTTGCCAATGAAGTTTTTAGCCACATCTTTATTGAGGAAATTACATGATCTATTGCCTGCAGTATATTTGTGGGTTTGACTGATGACAAGGATGATTCTGTCACCATTCTGAAATCTTGCCAGCAATGAATCACATTCATTTTACACTCTTATCATAGAGAAGATTACTGTAGCTGGAGTTTTATAGGAAGATTTTGAAAACATGGAAAATTCAACTGGACTTTCATTTTAATTTGCAAAATTCTTGGAAATGTGCTGATGAGTTTCTGTTTGCATACTTCTACTAGTAAGTGAAAGATGTATTTTTTTTATCCATAAAAAATTTTTCAGTCACATTATTAATGAAAAAGAATGGGAGTAATATTAGCATTCTGTTCTGTTCGTATATTTAATTTGAGATTTTCATTTTCAAGCCCGCATGTTGTGACACGTTTCCAAAATCACAGCATTATCAATTTATTATGAGTTATTTCCCTTTGAACATAATCTGTTTAAAATTTTATTTTCAGGACTGCCAAGCTTGGGTTAGTTAAAAAAAAAAAAAAAAAAAATGAGTAAGATGCAACATTGGCAGAATTTTAACAACTACTATTAATTAATTTCCAAAATCATCTTTAGGTTGTGATAGTTGCTCACAACCTGTTACTGTTATTGTAGTTTGAGGTCAAAGATGATCAGATTAAAAAGATACAATAAAATGAATAGCTCATGCAATCAAATAGAAAGTAGTTCATTTCTCATTGCTTACAGCAAATGAAATATCATATTACTGTATTTTAATGTTTTTTTGTTTTGTTTGACAACAGAAATATTGAAAACAATGAAACCATTCAGAGTACTTGTAAAAAGCAATGGACCTATTACAAGGAAACAAAAGCAGTCAGTCAAATAAAATTAAATGCTAAAAATGATGGTTTGTCAAAAGTTTATAATAAATGAGCATTTGTACATAGTCTTTGAAATGTGCTGATTGATGTTTTACCTATTTTATAGTGTTTAACTGTTGTGGAAAAGTTACATTCATAAGCTCTTGTATATTGTAAAGTTAAAATAAACATTGCCTATCTTGGGAAAATTGTAAATATTTTAATGCTTTTGTTTTTCTTATGAGTGTCTTGCATTTATATTCCAACTAAGGCTGTACTAGGTGAAGAACACTTGATAAACTATGTGGACTACTACCCTTATAGATATTGTGAGTGAAGTAAGTTGATTAATGTATCTAAAACACTACTATGGGTTAAGTTTGAATGAATTTGAATATAATCTCTCAAATTGCATCAAGTTAGATTAATGACAATAGCCTAGCTCTCAAGATTTTCTCACTTAAATTTTTTTTGTCTACTTGCAAATCAAGTAGATCCTTTTCTAGTGTGTGATAACTTGTAAATACTAACTAGTTGAAAAAGAAATCAGTTTATTTTGATCTTGAAGAAGCAATCATCAAGTTGGATCTGGTGTTTCTTATCTTTTGTAGTATATTATTGAAAAGGGGGTTAAAAAAAAAAAAGAGAGATAGGTGTTAGATTTATATGGATCCCAGTTCACTCAAAAATAAATATCAAAAGCAAAGATTCTGGGTTAGGCTGACATAAGATAACCATTTAAATAAAATAGTGGAATAGATCAATTTCTGGCTGCTTAGATGTTAGGTACATTAAGACATATCTTAAAAGAAAGATAACACTGGTCAACAAAATTAAATGTATTATACTCATTATGAATGCAAACCAACTTTTTTATACTAATTTTTCATGCTGATTTCAAAATTTCACTCCATTTGTATGCAGCACGTATCAGATTTTCAGTAGATAATGCAAATATTTACATATTTGTATATATGAAATCATTAACGTAATAAATAAGGACACATTTTTTATAAAGTAAATGAGTTTATTGAGTTAAAAATCATCACTATCATTCTACAAAGAGTGAATACACAAAAAAATGGGTCAGACAGAGTTAGAAACATTGTGATTTGGATACCCTCTTTCAACTTCACCTGTGTGATTTTTGGAAACTTTTCTACACTATACTCAAACCCTCTGGCATTTCTCTTCCCTAGTGTCTTTACAAACTGTTTCATCAGTCCAAGATTTATGTGCAAAGGAGGCAATAGGACATTACATGGATCTACAAGAGGTGTATTCTTGACGTTAGACAGTCCTGCCTGGTATGATGTTCTTGTCTGCCAGTTTGATTCCGAATAATGTCTGTCAGTTGCCCGACTATCCCATAGACACAAGAAACAACAGTATTTTGTGAAACCTGACTGCATTCCCATTAACATTCCAATGACTTTTAAATCTCCACATATTTTCCATGAGTATCTTTCATAGGCAATGGCATGAAGTAAAAGTTCCATATTCTCATATGATTCATGAAGATGAACGGAGTGTGCAATAGGAATGGAGGGCTTCAAATTACCATTATGGAGAAGTACAGCTTTTAAAAAAAAAACATCTATAGCTTATAAATCTTCTTGATCTCTGGTGTTATTGTACGTTTTTGAGCTTTCACAATAAATTGTCCGCAGACATAACAAAACACATCAGGAGGATTTCTACACTGTCTTGACATTGTTAACTCTGTAAAACAAGTAAGGAAATAGATACAAACGGTTATACTTATATTGAATTTGAGATGATGAAATATTTCATCAGACCAATTATGACTGGACAATTCGAGATGTTGAAATACCTATTTCATCAGACAAAACTTGATTGGTTAATTTAAGATGATGAAATATTGCATCTGAACTATGCAGCAATGAATAATGTAGTTTATTTTAAAGGTATGTTTCCATGATGTAAATGAAATACATGCATACACGTCATTAATTGGAATTTCTATATAATGCATGAGCTAAAACCAAAAAACTTTCTCATCTTGAAAACTGTACGTGATGTAAAAAAAACTAATTGTATATTTGAAATCAGCATTAAAAACTACACTAAGTACACCTTGACATGTGCTTGATGAAAAATACTTGTTGACCATAATTGGTGTTTTATTAATCTTGTATGCATTGGATACAAATATCTGTCAGAGGTTAAAAAAAAAAAAGAAGTAGAATGGTAACCAGCAAAATTAATAAATATTTTTGTGATTATGAGAAATAACATAGTAAAAATCAACATTATTGATGACGATATTCAATGAACTATGCATAGAAACTTTTGACACCAGAATAAACTCCTGTATCTTTTATTTTATTTTTTTCCACTTCTAGGCTTTTAATCCAAAATTTTTGTAAAGCTTCTGGGTTAATATTGTTTTATTCTTTAAGCAAAACCTTTCAGAGGTCTCTGGCACTTGATGGCACCCTTTTTGTACTTTAATCCAATTGATTTCCTGCACATTTTGTGGTAGACAAGCCACTATGTATATCTCCAGTTAAGCAGTCCCACACCGTCATTTTATCCCCTCTACATTTTACTGTAGGCACTACTGAGGCAGTTCACCATTTAATGATAAACCAGTTTAGAAGTAAACACTTCAAAGAGAGTCTTAAATTTATGTCATTCTTTTGTGCTGTCTACTTTTAATGTTAATTTGGCCAGTTAGTATTTTAACTTTATTTTGGCATTTCAACAAGGGTTACAGTTACATGCTTATAGTTTGCATTAGATATTGGCAGAGCTGCTCATCTTGATGTTGTTATCCTCAGCAATTTGTCACTTATGTCCTTAATTCTGCATATTGGATTTTATTCCATGTCTGTATCTTTTGGATAATATGTGAGATTTGTACCAAAAGTGAGCTCTAATTAATTAATAGTGGTAAAACCACTACTGGGACAAACTTCTGATTATATTTAAACAAATATAACACCATGGAAATACCAGAACAAACCAACAAGAAAATGATTATTTTTTAAATATTATCTCCATTTCTGGTGATACTCTTCCTGCATGTTTCCAGTGAGCATTATTTTGGCTTTTACCCCCACCCCCTTTTTTCTTTTTTTTAATAGAAAAAAATACTTTTGACAAGATTTATAATGTAGTGCTGGCCACCTCAAATAGTAACAGCTTTACGGGAACTGGATTTTGTTCTAACTGCAATTGCTTTGCTACCTAGAACCTGCTTGGACTTTTTCTGCAAAGGCTGCTAGATTTGTTAAAACTTGCTATGGTTTGTATATAATAAAAAAATGTAAGTTTAGTTCTATTGTAAAAATCACTGGTAGTTTATGGTCCAATCATAGAATTCTTATTACAAAAAAAATGAGTTTCAAAAGATATTCATTGCGATGATCAGATGTTTGTAGACTTTCATTTATCCAGAAAGATTGCCTTAGTGTCTTCTATAGTTTAATTTTTGAAAGGTAAGCAATTGCTACTGATTGGTTGTTTCGAAATTTGTTTACTAATTGTTCTAAATGCTTGGAATTCCTTAAAAAGCAAAATGATAGAAACAAAATATTTTTAATGATTGTAAAAATCTGCTAGATGCTCATTTTAACACAAGGGGACTGCTTTATGCTATTCTTTGTAGCTATCTTCACATTTTGTCTGTTTATATGTACTAGTTGTTTATAAGTGGTTTAGAGAGGAGAATGGTGAGGTTTCTTTTATTTTTGTAAAAAATGTGTTTACTCAGTATTTTTACCTCCAAATTTAAGTGTTTGATTAATTTTTGGTTTGCTGATTTCAGTAAAATTGCTTTATCAGATTTGTGTGCTACATTGCTATCGTTTCTTTCAGTGAATTGAAAAAGTTGTTGCTTGATGTCCTCGATCTGGTGGAACTCCCAAAAGCTTTATTCGATCATAGCATCACCTTACCTTGTACTTAACCACTAGTTTTTGTCTGCTATACTCTTTTCTATACTTATTAGCCATCTATTTGTTTCATTACCTTTTCTACGTCACACTTGTAGATAATGCATACAAATGCTTAGTCTTTTTAGTTAATCTATTTTTTAATGTGTAGGGGGTATTGAAGGTCAGTCATTTCTTATATCAGTGTAAGGTCAATAAAAATATATTTTCACAGAAATTATCTCTTGAAAAATCTATATAATATTTATAAACCATTTTTCAACCTAATTTCGAAAGTAAACAGGGCAAAATACAGTAGGTTATCTAGGAATTGTTACTAATTTAAGGTAACCTGTGTCACTACTAATAAAAAGGTTTCTCTTTATCATTGGCCTTCTAGACAACTAGATAAATGATAGCTAGATAAAAAAGATTTGCTTTCATACTTTGTTCACTTTGAATTCAGATAACCATGCTCATGGCATTGATGATTATCATTTACTTTATATTTCATCTAAACTTGTTCAACCAATTTTGAAAATAATAAATCTGTTAAATATGTTAATTCCTGAATTCAATTTTTAAGTCATTTTATGTGTAAATGACATATTTTAGAGATTCTACCCATACTTTTATTTTCTATAAATTTTATTTAAATTATTTTGATATTTTGTAATGAAAATAGTTGTGACTATGTACATTTTTATCATTTTTAGTTGAAAGAGGGGATTAGTGATGATTTATATATTGTATAATGTGAAGACAATAAGCTAGGATTTTATGTTTATGCAATTGCTCTTGATCAGTGAACGTTTATATGAAGATAAAGTTGTAGTATGTTGTCTTAACAAATAGGTATCAGTTTCCATGTAAATTAGAAATGATTAAAAAATATTAAATCATTTAAAATTAAAAACACCTTAATAAAGCAATACATATTTTGCATATGTGGTTTATTAAAACTTATTTTGTTTCACATATTCTAAGGGTAAAATAAAAAAAATGGGAAACAGGTTTATATTTCAGAAAACTATGTTAAAGAAGTTATTGAATCTACTTTCATGGCACACATTAATAAATAAATACTATAACAAAACAAAAATCATAATGAAAGAATGAATGTGGAAATTTAAGGGCATTTCTGCTCTGTTAAACACAATCTGAAAGTAGGGGAGATAACTGAACTTAATGATGCATAATGTAACTCTTCATGTGTTTAGCACTTGTTTTCCTATGAAACATCATTAAAAAGTACAATAAATGAAAGAAACAAAGTGATTATTTATAAAAGTTTAAATTTGTTTAAATAGAACTTTATTTGCTTTTTTAAAAACATTAAAAAAAAACAAAAACAATAATAATAATAGTGTAGACAGGTTCTGTTCATTTGTATGTTCATATCCATTAGCTCTGAAATTCAAGTTTTTGGTCCTAGTCCAGTATAAAAGTAAATATACTATATAGTGCTGTATAATTCTATATTTATGAGAGGATATGTAATCATTTTTTTTGGAATAGTTATAAATTTAGAACTATTTATTAATATTAGTAAACTCATTTCATGCCGACTCATTCAATTTTCAAAAAACTTCCAAGGTGGCAGTCTTAGATTTCCAATAGACATGCATTGTATATAGGAGATATTTGACAGATTTTCTGTGGTGGACCCATCTTTTAATCCTGGCCACATGTTTACAGATGCAATGATTGATGCTTAATTCTTGGAATATGCTTGTACCTGAAGATTATAAAGTTAATGTGTGTGGATCCTCAGATTATCCATGTAAGTACCATGTGTGCCCAAAATTCATCAAAACAGTCACAGAGATGTTTTTCCATGCATATAATTTGCAACTAGTAAGAAATCTTCCATTTCTGTAGTATGATTTCTGAAAGAATGAGTGAAAATTATCTAGGATTCCAAATTTTAGCTATGTATCTTTTATTGGATGACCAAATTTTACTATCTTAAATAGCCTATAAAGCTCAAATTTGATACAGGAGTAGGTGTGGTAGCTTATTTTGTTTGGGCCATAATTCTGAATTTGCTAATTTTGGGGAGTGGACATTTTTCTGAGAACCATTATATCACTAAGGCTATTTTTAGTAATTTTTTCAAGAAAATCTATGATGGCCACCTGGCATCCCTAGCTGAGTTGTCATGGAATTATCCAGTAGTAATTAATTTAAGAAATGTTTTGGTTATTTTTCCTCATAAACCCCATGAATAAGTCATGTTAGCTTCCTGCCCACAAGTAACTACTAGTGAAAGACTATTGCCACCTAGAACAAAGACTGCGAAAGGTGAGATGGCAAGCTGATAGCATTCTTTAAACATGAAGGGTTAGTACTCCATGAATTTTCACCAAATGGTTAGAGAGTGAATGCGGTATTTTATTTGCTCTATTTTTCTGTGTAATTTGAAGTTGGAAGACAAATATTTATCTTTAAATTTTCACCTTGACTTGTATACCATATCATTACTTTTAGTGATGAAATCTTCAAGAATTAAACTGATTTTGATAAGTCTTTTATTTGTTTACTTTCATACCTTTTGTGACTTCAAAGAACAAACCATGCCAGATGGGACACTTGACAAGTCGAGTAAAAAAAAAAATGAAAATCCTTAACTTTACAAATGAAAAGTTGATTTACATGATGCATGAAATAAAAGACAGTTTCAAATTTTGTTCATCTTTGTAAATGGTGATTTATAATAGTTATCAAAGCAAAGAATAGCTGCTAACATTCAAATTGTGTTCTTATTACTATTGTGCAATAAGTTAGTGACGATAGTTTGAATGCATAAGAGATAGTCACACTAATTATATAAATTAGTTACAGAAATCACATTGTAAAATTACCATTGTTTATTCTCCATGACATTTTATTTGATGCAAGGTGATCAGAAAGTAACTATGCAGTGAAGTATATTTGTAACCATTTTTGATTCCTCTCCTTGTGCTTTGTTGTTTTCTACTGTGGTTCCCAAAATGACCAAAAGGTGCTGGAAAGTGAAATGTGATTTTTGTTTGATTGTAATTTTTGTGTAATGGTTCTATCAAACACCAAATGAATCTTTCTCATCAAGAAAGTGTATGCGAATAGCAGTAAATACACCACGAGTTCAGAATGAGTTCCTACAAGAATTTTCTGATGCAAAGCTTCCGAACAGAAATGATGTAAGGGCATTGATTAGCAAATTTGGAGATACTGGTTTAGTTGAGGATTATCAATGATCAGGTAGGTCAAAAGTTTGGACGAGGAGAAGCTGTCAAAACTTTTAGACGCAATACTTCAGAGCCCTTCAAAATCACTGTGTTGACTTTCTCAAAAAGCAAATGTTTTGTGTGGGAGCATGCATAATGCTTTAAAGGAGTTAAATTTTTACCTGTATAAAGTGAACATTGTGCATGAATTGAAAGCTGTAGACAACGTTAAGCAAGTTGAATATTGCAACTGGTTTCAGAATTTTATTGATGTAAACAGCAACAACATATTGGATAAAATACTTTTTCTGATGAATGCTGGATTCATCTCTGGTTATGTTAATAGCCAGAATACCAGAATTTGGTCTACTTCTAATCCTCATGAACTGTCTGAGAAACCGTTTCATGATGAAAAGATCATTGTATGGGTGGCTATATCAAGGAAACACATTATCAGGCTATTTTTTTTTTTTAAAAAAAAACATCAATTCAGAGCATTACTGTAATGACATACTGTATCCTTTTATGGGTGAGTTAGATGATGAAGAAATCCAAGATTCCTACTTCCAGCAGGATGGAGCCACTGCTCACACATCTGCTCAATCAATAAAACTGCTGTTTGGTGATTGGCTGATATCAAAAAGAATTTGGCCTGCATGCACTCCTGACCTCACACTCCTGGAATTTTACTTGTGGGAAGCAGTGAAAGTGAAGGTCATTGAAAATAATCCACATTCCATCAATGAACTGAAGCAAAACATCACCAATTTCATTAGGGGAATAACATCTGAAGAATTGCAAAACATTTTTGAGAATATGAAAAAACGTGGAAAAATGTTTAAATATGAGTGAGGCTCATTTCCAGCATTCATTTGTAATACATAGTTTATTGTAAGAGTTAATGTATTGAAATAAAAACAACAAAGTTTTCCACTGCTTAGTTACCTTTTGATCACCCTGTATAAATGTCTAGCCATCTTCTGGTTTCTTGTGGTAGTTAGTATGACTGTAGTCAGAAACAACCATGGCAGCTATTTGTACTTGTCTATTTGGATACTATGAATACTTCTGAATTTTTCCTGTTATAAAAGAATGCTTAAACAGGATTTTTTTAAATGGATCATAATAAAATGTGGGTCAACTTATATAAACTGTATCTACAAATCCTATCTTTTAAAATCAGAAACATATAGACCTGTACACCATAAAATTTAGTAACTGTTTTGCAATGCCTACAAGAAACAGTTTGCAGATGATAGCCTAAGAAGTAAAAATCCAAATTACGTTGCATCAGCACCTCTGTCTGTGTGGGAGTTTTTGGCTTAATGCTACATTCCAGTTATTTTCAAATAGTGATATTCACTGGACTTTGCACCATGTTATTTTCTGTTTCTTAAAGAATGTCTTAAAAGAGGGCAACTTGATCATCTGTCCACTATTATTGCAATTATGGAAAATAACTTTATCAGATTCTGAGAGAAGGGTACAAGAGGTGATTATGGAGCTGCTGGAATAAGTGCACGCATGCAGAAGCTGACTACTTTGAAGGGTACCACTTGTGACTAGTAGCTGTTATAGTATTATTACAAATTCAGGCTGGAAATCTTTTGAGTATATTTTGTATACAGCAGTTGACAGCACATTTGATTTCTGTATGAGTAAGATTTAAAAAAAAACACCATTTCTTGTTGGGCATTAAAAAAGAAAAGATTTGAAATGATGAAAAGGGAGATTGGTTTATATTTTATATTTAGAATCTTTGGATAACAAGGATTGGTATTACTTTTAATCTATTTGCTAATGTGTCATCAAACCTTTTCAATATAGTTTCTGTTGTAACCTTATGTGATATATTTTATGAGTAAACTGTTATCTGTTTTAAATGCAGATATACCAAAGATGTTCAAATGGAACATTGCTGGATACAATTACGGCAGTAGTTCTATTTTAGCCAGATTTCCGTTGAATGTTCTTATACTCTTCAAAGATACATATAGAACAGCAAAACGTTATCTGCTTATAACTTGGCAGGATAAACACACATTTGTTATTATTTGCAGTTTTAGTCAAAGTATTGTGATTAATTTTTATACATTAACTATAAAAGGTCATTAGAAGGACTGACTTTAGAAGAAAATTAACGCTTTGTATAGGCTTTCATAATTTTTTTTTTCACTATCTTCATCTGAAATATTTTGTTTTTTAAAGTTTGTATAGATTAAAGTAAAAAGATTAGTGCCCATATTTCCTTCCTACATGTGCAGTTTTTCATGTAGCTTTATAGATAGACAGTATTGTGGTTGGTTTTGTTGTGTTAAATATAAAATGAAAGTTAAAAAACAGAACGTTTTTAAGACAGGCAAATAATAGTTTATGGAAAACTCTCTTTAGCGTCAGTTCTTATTTTATTGTGTAAATTTTTATTTACTGTACTTTACAGTGATGATGTTTTTATACTCAACTGGCTATTGTGATTCAATTAAAAAAAAAAAATCATTTTCTCAGCAATTTCCGAAGTTTCTAGATGTTTACAATTATATACATAAGTTATTGCCTTTATTAATATATTTTAAAATTTTTCAGAAACTAGGCTTTTTTCACTTGTTTTTGTTAGACTTTGTGAGTCACTTTTATAAGAGCCTGAAGAATACAGTATTACAAAAGAAACACTCGTACAAGGTTTATACAAGTTGTTAGTTATGAACAAATATATATATATATATATATATATATATATACAGTGCCAGACAAGAGAGTTGTTGGGACACTTGCTGTGAAATTGATATTTGAGTTCTCTTGTTTTTACTTTTGCATACAGATAGCCATCCTATTGTCCATAAGTTGTATAAAACATGCCTTTACAATGTGTAAAAACAACTAATGTCATATGTGTATCCATTGTCTGTATAAAATATTTGAATTAGCATAGTCAAATTTGTACCGCGACAAAAGAGTTGAGACAGTGAACAAAATCTGTGCATACATTTATTCCCCTCAATATATTAATTTTTAAAGGATCAAATGAATAGAATCACATCTAAGACCATTTAAGATAATTTTTGCACCGTGCCTGGCAAAAGAACATCGTCTGAAATCAGAGACTTGATAGTTGAGCACCACCAAGAAAATCTGTCTTGTCAGGAGATAGCCGATCAAGTCAATCACCCGAAAAGCACTGTAAACCGCATTCTGAAGCAGTACAAGGAGACCGGAAACACAAAACCAAAAATGCAAATCGGAAGACTGAAAATGTGACAACAAAATAGATTGACTCATTTGTCGCAAATCCTGGGCCAATTGTTTCCTGACATCGACGGCCATTCGAGCCTCCCTGAGTGGAGTGAATGTCTCCAGTTGCACTAATCAATGTCGTCTATGTGAGGGGAATCTTTTTGGGTGAATCACCCAGAAAAAGCCATTGATCAGCAACAAGAACAGGCGCATCCACATAGCATGGGCTAAAGTGCACAAAAACTGGACCAAAGTTCAATGGGCCAGAGTTCTCTATTCCGACGAAACGATGATCATATGCATTCACAGTGCTGGCCGAGTATATGTTCGATGTTACCATGGCGAAAAATGCAATATAAAGTGCACCCGACCGACGGTTCAGGCCAGAGGAGGATCATTGATGATCTGGGGGTGTATGAACGCGGCAGGACCAGGCCCTTTCAAGTTGATCAGGGGCAGAGCAACTGCCCAGACCTACTGCAATTTACTGGGGGATGTCGTCATCGACTACATCGATGAGAATAAGCCAGTCACCGCCATCTTCCAGCACGACATTGTCCCCGATCCACACCGACTTCCCTCACCATCTGACTAGGAATGGATGTCATGCGCTGGCCGCCCCAAAGTCCGGATCTCAACCCAATTGAAAATGCCTGGAAGCAGCTGAAGGCAAAGGTGGCCAAACACAAGAATCTCAACCAAGACCAGTTCTGGCAGTCCGTCGAGAAAAGCTGGCAGGAAATGACCAATTCCGACTGCCTTCGTTTGGTTGAATCCATGCCCTGTCGTTGTCGAGAATTGATCGAAAATCACGGGTACACCACCCACTACTAGTCAATTGATCATTTCCATGCATTTCTTCGATTGTAATTTGGAATGTTGAAAAATATTTATGATTCTGCTCACTGTCCCAACTCTTTTGTTGCAGTACAAATCGGAGATTGCTGATTCAAATATTTTTTCCAGAGTATATGTAAACATATAGCATGTGTTACTTTTATACATTGTAAAGGCATGTTTTGTGCACATAATAAACAATGTGATGGGTATTTAAATGCGTTTGTTAAAACGAGGGAGCTCAAATATCAATTTCAAAGCAAGTGTCCCAACTCTCTTGTCCGGCACTGTATATACATATATATATTTTTAGCAGCTGTAGCATAAAAGTTTAAGATTTTGAAGTTATATGATATTTCTTAAGGAAAAAAAGCAAGTCTGTTATTAAAATCAGGTTTTTATATGCCAGTAATTTAGAAAATCTTCCCACAATATATACAAAAAAACTCAAAAGTTTTGAAGCATTTAGATTGCTAATCAGTTTGGTAGCACAATTTCATTCCAGTAATCTACCAACAAAAAGTATGAAGCAAAAGAAATAGCTTTGGATCTTCAGTCATTTTATAGACTTGTAGGCATTTATGATTTTTTTATTGTTGCATTAAGGGAAGGTTTTTCTAAATTATTGGCAATTTGCATAATGTGGATCTAATTTCTATTTATTTATAATCTTGCATATAATTTAGTTTCAATTTTGTTAATGATTACTATTATTAATATTTATCTTTGTAATCATTGTTAAAAGGCTCATTGTATGGAAATTTCCTCACCACATGTCTCGTCTCATATCTGGCTCAAGTTGTTTTATGTAGTTGCATATATATTAAATGAAATACCTAAAAATATTTTGCATCAACTTCCATTAATGAGTCATAGCCTCCTCCTGTATGAATGCTTTGATCCTATAAAGCATGTATTGCACCAATTTTTATAAGTGTTTTCACCAATAAATGAAATGCTAAATAAGATATAGACTTCAAATCTGGTTTTTAACATGAAGTTTTTCTATGGAGTCTGAAAATGCAAAAGACGGATGGATCAAATGATACAAGTTACCATAGGTAGAACAAAAAAAGTTGAGAATCTGACTTTGGATCTTTTGAATTCTGTTGGCACCAGGTACTACAGAACCCAAATTCTAGTATTGTGTTCGGCATTAACACAAGTAACTCTGGATAAAAAAAAAAAATGGTATTTATCCTAATAAGAGAGAAATGGGATTTTAGATAAAAGTTAATCATGTGCTCAATAACATTGAGTGCATAATGAACATTGTTTTCTTCATCAAATGTAGCTCTAAATAGAATGCACAATGCATGAATATATGCATCTTGCACACTGATTTGGTTATATGACAATGAAATTATTTAATTTACCTCATTTAATTCTGAATATTTTTAAAATTTTCAAAGCCCGTTTTCTCTTTCTAATGAACTCATCCTTCAGTTTAAATTCATAAGCATTACCAGTGAAAGGTATGGGAATTGATGCTGACAATGAATGGAACCAAGCAGTTATCTGGTGTTGTTGGTCTAACAAAATTGGAGATCCCTTGTCGTCATCAAGCTTGAAGTTATCAAAAATATTGTCATGTTCATCTTAATATTTGAGCATGCATCTTATATGATACACCATTATAAAATACTGACCTAGTTTGAGAGATCAGAAACAAACAGGATCTGTTATTTGTGGGACTTATGAGTAGTCATACTTTTTCCCTCCTTGTAAACTTCACTTATTTTGATTTTGAGTTTACTCAAGTTTATTTAATTTTTTATATGACATCTTTTTGGTACTTTTGGAACTTCGGCAGACAAATATTTTTTTTTAGGTGGTTTTGTTGTTTTGGATAGTCATCTGTTCCTCAGCTTTATTCCATGCAGTTTGACAGGAGACAAACAACTGTGTAAAGCTTTTATTCAGTTTCTCTTTCTCCATTTTAGCAGTACTATTGGCTGGTACATATTCTTTGCTTTGAGCCATCTTTAGGTAAGTGGTGAAGTTGCTTTCTTGCATAATGACTGTATTTTTGCTTTTATCAAGATGACTCAGACAAGCTTTGAAGATCCTTTGTATTGATATTAGACTAGAAAATCTTTAAAATTCACCATAGGAAGCTGAATTGGTAAGACAAAACTATGCTTTGGGACTAGCTATTGTTTTACCAGTACATAAATCAGCCAGTGTCATGTTCCATTATTTTCTCTTAACAAATTTATAGGGCAAAGGTTATGCTTTTAAAATATTTTTTTAAGTATACAATTTCTGATCAACTGGACTGATCTCACTTTGAGATTTAAGGTAATATTTCTGATTTAAAAGAAAATTATATCTTTATTTTCTTACCCTTTACTTCAAATGGATTACAGCATGTTCTCTGTGTATCTTAAAACTTAAACAGGAAACTTCATGATGGTGCAAGGCACACTTTTAGATATTCCAAACTGACTGTCATCTCTTAAAGAATGCTACATTATGCATATTGGAATAGTCAAACTCTGAATAACCATTTAAATTTAATGGTTCCTTTCTACCATGTGTGTATAAAACATTGTGACAATCAAGTTTAAAGTAAAATAACTATGGTACATTTGGATAGATCTATTGCTTCCGTGTTGATCAACTAATTCAGCATTAGCAGGGTGGCTAATGTAATTAGAATTGCATCACAGCTATAGTCCAGTACTAATGCAAACTGTGATCCTAATGTAATATACTATGTGGAGAGGAAATTATATATATATAAACATATATGTACGCACAACTGGCCAGATGACTAATTCATATTTTTCTCATGCTAAACAACAACATTCTGAGTTACCTGTGGTATTGTTGAACACAGAATTTGGGTTTTATAGTACCCGTGTCTTTGAAATTTTTTCTTTCTTTCCACCAGATAGATTAATAATTTCTGATACTATTTTCAGACTCTACAGGTAAATTTTGCTCTAGAAGTTAAATATGAAGTCTTTATATCATCTTTTTTTGAGTTCAAAAACTTTTTAAAACTGAATTTGGCACACTTTTAGGGAACCTTCTTTATTGAAGGTTGGCAATATTTTCAGGTTGTTCATTTGATATATACAAATTACATGTAAAAAATTGAGCCAAATCTGAGAAACACCCTAGTTTAATTGACATGGAAAACCAAAAATAAAGACTAAATTTCTTTTTTTTTTGTGTCGAAGTAATTAATTTTTAAGTGTACAACCTTTAGAATAAAATTAAAAACAAAAACAAAAAAACTGATCATTGTGTGTGGTGCTTTTGTTCAGGTTTCATCAAAATTAAATAGTGACAACAGTTACTCTTCTTTTGCTAAAACCTGGTATGGTAGTTAAAACTTCATATGCAGTAAAATACGAGACACGATTTTTATGTAGATTATGTATTTAGAAATTTTTCAGAGGTTATAAATACATACATATTGCTCATTTACCATTTAAATTAGTATAATACCTTTAATTAAACAATCATTTATGTATGTTATCAATACACATTTAACCTTAGAAGCAGATAATGGAGGGTTTATGCCCATGACTGACTCTGTAACCTTTTTAAGGACATTGGAAATAAGTATAATATTGTCACAAAGAATCATAACTATCTGTAATAACTTTTTTTTTTGCTTTTATATTTATTTAAATGTTATTCTGTTATACCCCTTACATCATGTAGAGCTTGTAGATACCCAGACTATCTTATTATCATTGATTTCATCCAGGTTTTCATGCTCTGTTTGCAGATATTCTCAGTCATTAGCTTGTATCTATTTTGCAGGATTGGGTTGAGAGAAGCAACTACAATCCATTGGATCTCTTCTAAACTGTAGTGATTTTTTGCTATATGACATGCTTCTGATTATCCTACAGGATGTAGTTACCATGGTTTAGGATCACTTGATTAAATATTAGGATGTTACAAAAGTTTTGTCAGTTTTTATATTATGTTAATTTGAGGTCCATATTTTTCAAGCTTGTGAAGGTGTATGCAGATAAGTTATATCGTTTTGTAGCATGTGTTTTGGCATATATTATGCACAACCTACCTTTCTAAAAATCATCAAATGGATATTTGTTTCAGGGTTCTGAGTAAAGCATGGATAAAAACGTTTTTGTGCCATTTTGCTTCACAAGTTCTAACTAGGCCACAAAGTGAGTGATGCAACTTGTAACATTAAGCAAGCATGGGGTGAGGACACAGCAAATGAGTGCACAGTACAATGATGGTTTTCAAAGTTTCAATCAGGAGATGCGAACCTTGAAGATAAGGAACATAGCGGATGTCTGTCCAGCTGTAATGACGACCGTCTGAAAGCCTCATTTGAAGCCGATCCAAGAAAAACAGTGCAAAAAATTGCTGGAGAATTTGACGTATGCACTGCAACTGTTTCCCGGCATCTTGACATAATCGGCATGGTGAAAAAGCTTGACAAGTGGGTACCTCAGAAGTTAAATGAACAACAACAAAATCGTTGATTGGAGATCTGCTCTTTGTATGTCATCAGAAACAAAACCTGGCGAAACCATCACAGCTGAAAGGTACTGTACTGAAATGTTCATCAGAAACTCTCCTAATGACAGTTAGCATTGGTGAATCGAAGAGGCCCAATCCTGCTCCATGACAATGCTTGTCCTCGTGTTGCAAAAGTGAATCTTCAGAAACTGAACACATTGGGGTACGGTTCTCCCTCTTCCATTCTAGTCACCAGACTTTTCTCCCAGAAACTACCACCTTTTCAAACACCTTGACAGCTTCCTCCATATGAATTCCTTCTCAAACCAAGCAGCAATTGAAACTGCCCTCCAACAGTTTATCAACTCTAGAAATCCAAATTATTTTTCAAAATGGTATAAATGTGTTTGTAACTCATTAGCAGAAGTGTATTGATTGTAATGAGACTGACTTTGATTTATAAACTTCATGTTCAGCAACGATATGAAGTCTCATTGTTGCAGTAGGAAAAAACCCCAACAAAACATGATGCAGTAAGATAATACTAGTAATTATTAACAGTTTGTATTATTGAAACTAGAATAATTTTATTGTATTTCTTCAAAGATTAATTTATTTGCATACATATTTATTATTAGGGTCATGATATTTGAAAGTTTTATAGGTAAAGTATTTTCTTTAAATCAGTTTGAAATTAGTTTTTTATTTTTCAGTTTTTAAAAATGTTTCTATTGTGTAGTGCAGTGCTATATAAATTAGCATAAATTACAAGCAAGCACAAATAAAACATTTTAGAAGCCACAACAAAATACAAATGCATTGCAATTATTTTATTGTAGATAAAAAATGAAATAACTTTTGAAAAACTTTGCACAAAACACAATAGTTTTTTTTTTTTTAATTAATTGATTAATTTTTAAATTAGGGTTGTTGGGTAGGGATTATTTTGATAGCTTGGGTATAAGTGTTTATGCTTAATTGTTATTAGTGTGATGAAGCTTCACAAGAAATTTAGGTAAACAATGTCAAGCTAATTTTTCTTTGTAGAATCAGTTTCATTGTGAGTTATTAATTTACTAAAATTGAGTACTTTATTGGTTCTAATTGCTGCCTGAGCATTTATTAGAATTCATCAAAATTTGAGTTGAATTTTCTGAAAATGAAATTCAAACTTTCTGTTATCAGCAGTGGTGTAACTAGTCGGGGGCAGAGGGGGCACGTGCACCCGGGCGCCATTTTGAGGGGGGCGCAAAATTGACCAAGCTTGTCGGGACCAACTATCACAAATGGTGAGATATGTCGACGTTGACTTCGACAAAAGGACTGTTCGTGTCCAAGAGTCCTTTCTTGGGTTCACCCTACTTGAAAAGAAAGATGCAGCCAGTATTGTCGACAATTTAGAAGGAATTGGAAGATGATGGCCTTGCACTGAGTGATTGTAAGGCACAATGTTACGACAACGCTGCGGTCATGGCCGGACACATCAATGGAGTTCAGCAACGCATAGCGGACTTGAACGAAAAGGTGATATTTGTGAATTGCGGCAACCATTCGCTCAACCTTGTTGGTTTAAGCGCAGCAAAGAGCATTTTTAAGATTATTTCTTTTTTCAACGTCATCGATTCCCTGTTTGCGTTCTTTTCGTGATCAACACGGCGTTGGGAAAAGTTGAAGCAAGCCATCCCTTTTGTTCTCAAATCTCCATCGGACACCAGGTGGAGCGCAAGAGCAGATGCTGTGAAACATCTTGCAACATTCCTAAACAAAATTCTAAACCACCTGCAAAATTTGGTAGATGATAATGATGAGACATCCGACACGCTGTGATGCTGACCATCTTTTAAGCCAAATGCTGATCTTCCATTTCTTTGCATTGCTTGGATTTTGGAACAGGATTCTCGCTCGAATCGACCAGGTTCAGAAACGGCTACAAGATCCAACGATGAACTTCCAGGATGCCGCAGATGATATCAAAGCCCTTCAGCAGCATTTCTTGGATAATGGAAATGCTCTTGTCCACCAATCTCTAAATGAAGGCATTGAGCTTAGTCAACACTGAAACGTTGACATCAACAAACGTCGCGGAAGACCAAAACGACGACCTTCTGATAATTCCGAAGATGAAACATCAGCACCAACCAATGAGATAGAACAAATCATGAGACTGTTCTTCATCGTCTTCAATCCGAAATGCAGCATAGATTCGCCCGTTTACACGATATTGACGCAAAGTTTGGTTTCCTCCTTGATGTTTATACTCTGTTATCCCTCACTTCCAGACGACGTTGCACTTCGTCAAAATGTGCTTCGTTGGCTAATCATTACAGTGCTAACATTGACGGCAAGGAGCTCTTCGAAGAAATCATTGACTGCTGGGCGTTGTTGTCCACTTGCACCAAAGTTTCAATATCAAGACCAGAACATCTCAAATTTATTGTTCAATATGGAGATAACAGCGCCTTTCCTAATTTGCGCATCGGTTTCAGATTATGTTAACAATAGCGGTTTCAATTGCAAGCTGCGAAAGGTCATTCAGCAAACTCGAGCTAATTTTGTCATATTTGCGGACACCAATGTCTCAAAGCTGCCTGCGTGACCTTGCCCTCCTCAGCATCGAAAGCGAAGAAACAAACACAACCGATTTTGAAGTCATAATCGAATTTGCATCAATGAAAGTTAGAAAGATCCCTTTGTAAATACTTTCTGTTACTCTTTTGTTCCATTTCAATTCATAAGAGTATTTTTAGATTATGCATTCATGGTATTTTCAATAGTTAGTACTTGGGATAAAGTTAACTTTAAAAAATCCTTAAAGGGGTTAAATCGGACTACTGTCTAAGAATTCTTAGTTTATAGATTTTTGAAGTAACTAACCTAACCCATTTAGCTCTAGAGGGCTTAAAGTTAGGAATATCCATACTTCATTTCAGCAGATAAACGAAATTTGACAAGAATAATTTCTTTGCTTAACAGGTCCATGATAGTATAAGCATTTTTATATGATACTTGCAAGAACGACTCATTTGTTCATTGCTTTTTACGGTATGTCCTATAAAAAGGACGGTTTGGAATTAGTGGGTTGAATATTATGGAGCAGTAATAATATTGGGAAAAATTATAAAAATAAAATGAAATGATTTAGTTACTTATAACTCATAAGTAATAAATAATAGGTCGATTTTTTACTTGGGGGGTGCAAATTTCGAGCTTGCTCCAGGGCGCCATTTACCCTAGATACGCCACTGGTTATCAGCTACAGTTGATGAATTACTATGTAGAAAGTAAACCATATGAGAATATTTCCACGTTTTATGTTGGGGTTAGGGGCTGGAGAGAGCTACTTATAGTGAAACAGTTTATAGTGTGGAATTTTTTGCCATAAGATGAATGTAAAAAAAAAAAAAAAAAAATAGAGGGGTTAGGGATCGTAAGACTGTTGACAAAGCCTATTTGACTATTTTTCCAATAAGAAACAATATAATATGGTATGGATAGGGACAGTAAGTTTTTGTTACATATATTAACTAATTTTAAACATCTTACCTTGAGAAGTTGATGAGTTGTGCTTGATTGGCCTGATTGATGAAGTTGGGAGAAGTTTATAATGAGGATGGAAATGCAGCTGCAGAGTTAACTGTTACCTTAGCATCACTTACATCAATATCCACTAATTCCTCATCAAATTAAAATTGTATGCAATGGTTGTTGCAACAGTTTTCTTTTGTTTGATGCCAGAAGGCCCTGGTTGAGGTTCATCTGTCAGTGTTTTGGGTTCATTGAGTTTCTTTTTTGAAGAAAATGTCCAGGGTTTTCTGCCTGCCTACTTGAAATTTAGCATTTAAAATTTCACAGTAGCATGCCAAAGCATCGCTTACAGTCCATGACTCCTTTTGAAGAACAATTCAACAGATTGTCGTGTGTCTGTATAAAATCCATCATTGCATCTGTATATTCAGGAATTCTTTGCAGAACCAGAACTATGAACCCCTTTGGTTGGGATGAATCATCATCATCCATGTTTTCTTCTTTAAAACTTTGTCTAATTCTGCAAGTTTTTCATTGCTTAGGGGCATATCATGTGATTCAAACAGATCTTCCACAACACTGTCTTCTACATTATCCAAATCAGCCTCCTCTGCTAGTTTGAGAATTTCACTGCATGTGTCTGTGCTGTCGAATCCCTCAAATTTAAGTACTGCATCTGGATGTGTTCTTCCAAGAACTGTTCATCAAGTGAGGAGAGACTTTGTCCCAGATGGAACCAATCATCAATGTGCAGTCTAAAATGTTCATAATTATTTCCAGAAATCCTACACTGAGAGTCTGTTCTCATCACTCTTACCACCAGTTACAGCAATAAGCTTGCAGAATGTTCGCTGCAATAATACACTTTCAGGCTGGCAGCAACACCTTGGTCAATCAGCTGCATAATTGATGGAGCCCTTGGTAGTAAAAACACTACTGTTTGGACACAACTGCTTGAAATCCAGGTCATGGGCACTAGATTTGTCTAGTAGCAGAAGAATCTTAAATGTAAGATTTTGCTGCTCATAGTACTTTCTCATTTCTGGTACATTATGGTCAACAAACCACTCACGGAAAATTTGTCTTGTCATCCATGCCTTTTGTGGAATTTCTATATGACAGGAAGTCAAGATTTCACAGTGTTCACTTCCATACACAATCAATGGCTTTATCTTATCTCCATTAGCATCGCCTCCTACCAGGAGAGTTAGTTGATCCTTTGAGGCCTTAAAGCCAGGAGCACTTCTCTTGTGTGCAGAATTGTAAGTCCTAGATGGCATCTATTTCCAATAAAGCCTGGTTTCATCTACATTAAAAACTTGTTTAGGATGATACCTTTCTTCTATCACATTCAGTGTATCCAAAAATGTGTCTGCAACCTCTTTGTCAGCACTGGCTGCCTCTCCTTGCATTTTCACATTTTAAAACCCATACCTTGCCTGGAATCAGTGAAACCATCTACAAGTAGCCTTGAATGGTAATTCCTCCTTCAGATCCTCATAGAGTGCCTTCTGAATAAGGGATATGCTGACAAGTGTATTTTCTTTATGTAAATTGTCTTTCCATAAAACTATCAACTGTTCTATCTTATCCATTATGTAACTTCCTTGCCATGTAATTTTCACCTCAGAATGCTTTAAAGCATATCTTGCTTTACTTTCAATGGTGCAGCACTTTACAGGATCGTACGCACACTCAGGTGGAGGATGTTCAAAAGTGTCTGATATCAACAGTACGTTGACTTTTTTTGTTTTATCACTTCTAATTTAGCATCCAGATTAATACTACTGTACTTCCTCTTACATTTACCATTTGCACTGCACTATCACTCGCAATATGCTTGGTACTCATTGTTCAAGGGTTGCAAATATGTTTGACGATGAAAAGTGACAAAATCAATGCTGCTTACATCTCTCAATAACTATGTGCCATAAGATTATGATAAAGGACTGGGTTTGAAGCAGATGAGAATGCTGAGTAGCAATGCTAGGATGGTGTATGGCTGCCAAATACAAATTTGACACTATTCTTACAAATTTTAAAATGGCGGAATGGCTTAAGTGCAGGGAGTTTTTACGTTGTGTTTCTCAAAAAGTTGAGTATGTGAGTGCTGGGAAATGTGTAGCTAGTTGACTTAAAGTTGGGTCCCCTGTGCTGACAATTTTCAGTTTTGCCCTATGAATTCTTGGAATTCCAATTCATTTTTGTCTAAATAAGAAGTTGTGTTCTACATGCCTTTTCTGTCAGGTAGAGCATTTGGTATGCTTATCTGGAAAAAAATTTTCTGAGTTTCTTGTATCTGCCCTTTGTGTGTGTGTGTGTGCCTTCCATTTACTATTGATTGTCCCATTTCTCCTGAATGTTAGCATGAATAGCTGATTCACGGATGCATCACATTAGCTGCTTGATCAGTTTTAGCAATTGGTTTAGCACTGACCTTGCTAGCTTTTCACCTACCACAAATTTCTCTGCTGCCTCAGTAATTGTTTTAATTTTGCATAGTTTGTGGAATCATCTTAGCTTGCCAACTATGACATTCTAACTCTTGATTCTAATACTTCTATAGACATTGTGATGCTTGCTATGAGGATTTAAAATGAGTGCATGCATACTTGGGAAAGAATTGTTGTTATAGTAGAATGACCTAATATGGAAAAAGCACAGTAACAATGATCTGACAAAATGTGTTGCTTAAATACAGAGCACCACATGTTCAGTGATACAACAATCACATGTCCAAACAAGGAATACTTTCCAAAGTATTACCAAACAAGTTGATATTGTGTGAATGATAAGGGGATGGGTGTTTATTGGGAATATTTATGAATGCATTTGCAGCAGTTAAAATCAATACAGCATATGCTTGAGAACTGGTGATGAAGTTATTAAAGCAGCTATACTGAATAATGACAAAAATAAGGCACTATAATTTTTAAATAAAAATTTGTTTACATAGACCAGTGGTTTCCCAATCACGGGGTCGCGAAGTGTTTTCTTGGGGGTCGTGGTACCCTGGAAGTTTCAATTTTTGTTGGATGATTGAGTCAAGAAACTGTTCATGAGTATGTATTTATTTTGTTTATATGTACCATATTTTCCGGTTTATAAAATGCACTTTTTTCCAGAAAAAAGTATACAAAAGTTACCCTGCTTCCAATACGCCGGTATCACCGACGGGAGGCCGAACACTGAAGGTGTAAGGCTTGTCTCCCATGGCAGGCACTCCCGGTTGTGTCACAGGCCTCTGTGGTAACACACTTGCATCACTGCTCCCCACATGGCTTCCTGTTGCTCTGCCACCCTCATAGAAACATGGACAATACATGCTGGCGACAAAGGCTGGAACTCGAACTGTTACCACAGTAGGACTGACACAATCAAGCCGTGCTCCCATTGGCTAATGCCATTGGGGCCTGCAGCTAAAAGACTCGGACTATGACTTCGGCTTCGGACGGATGCACACTAGCCAGCTCGATTTTAGGCAAACTTAAGCACCAACAAGACACACCACACAGCTGTTCTGATCAGAGTTAGTGTTCACTGATACCAGTAGATTTCTGTTTAGCTATTGTGAATTTACTATATGTGCAGATGTTGTTCCCTGAAAAATCACTAAAATAATTTTCAATAAATGTATGACAAAATGTACTAAAAGTCTTTTTTCTGATATAATATACAATATATTGTTTCTGTTGCTTTTTAGTTCAGGGAACATTTACATTAATTTTTCTCCAATAATAATCATTTGAATTTATATTGATTAAATGTTGTTTTTTTGTAGTTTTAAATTTCAATTTTGCTTTAATGGTCCTTTATGCTTAAAGCTTCAGCTTTAGTTAGTATAAATTAAGTTTATTCTTATTTTATGTGATTTTTTTTTACTAAATTTATTCTTTGATTTTTTTTTTTCAATTATGGAAGTGTAGCAGGGGGTCACAGGTCTTCTGAGTATTAGAAAAAGGTCCATGAGTCCAAAAAGGTTAGGAACCACGCTACTGCCTAATGAAAAATGGTAGATAGCAATTTTGTCTTTCTGAAATCACTATCATTAAATGAATTTTATGAATTTTTAAAAAAAATTGTTTATTTTCTTTACTTTTTAATAAACAGTTTTATTATTATTAGTTTCTATGCTTTAGTATGCAAAATTGAAATTCCATTTTTATCTAATGGACTTTTTAAAAAAAAAATGTCTTACCTATATTCATGATTGTACTGTTTTAGCTTTTCATATGACTTTTATATAGGCATTTTAAATAGGCAAGTGTTTTTGAAGTTAGTTTGATTGTTTCCATCTATCTCTGTATAATATGCCTAGTAGAAAGATTGTTATTTAGAATAATAACAATAACTTCCATGACACAAGTATATGCAATGAATTGTGGTTAGTCAAAATTAGAGCAGCTAAATGTTTACTTGTGAAAAATGAAATATTTTTTTGAATGCTTGTACAAATTTTCATCAGACGAATGCATTGTTTGGAGGATAAAGTTTGGGATAGAGAAAATTTAGAAAGCTAGCATGGAAAGTGTTGACAACTGGCTGTGACATACAAGTGTTGTGTTTTGATTTTAGATAATCAGTAGGTTATATAACAGGCACTGATATTGCTGAAAAAATTAACATTTCAACAGAAGCAAAATTGTCATTGAGTGCAGAGAACTCTATATTTTGTGTATGATGATATGCTAGTGATTTCCCCATGTTTTGACATTTGATGAATCTAAAGATTCCTTATGCAGGTGCTATGATAAAAGTTAACTGGGAAACAGCAGTGAGATATAAAAAAAGCAACAGCAACAAAGATTACCTCAGAAAGAAAGCATTTGCTGATTAACTCCAGTATTATTTTTCACTCTTTTAGACTATATTGCATTTGCATTAATACAACAAAATAACACTTACCTGGCCATGTCATCAACAGTAGTCAAATAGCAAATATAGAACCTAATCAAGTTTAGTGACCAAAAGGATTGTTAATTTTAATGTTAGTTTTACCAGTTTTAGTTGTGCTTTATATTTTTTTCCAACAATTCTCCTCTAAATTAAAGAAAAATGTCATTTTTTTAGTCAACCTATTCTTTGTCATTTTCATGTGGCATAGATCCTGGAGCCATCTGTTTTATATTATAACAGGAAAAAGAGTAGATTAAATTATTGAAGATGAAATTGATAATAACAAGCATTTTATTTAATCCTGCTAATTTGACTCATAAACAGTCAAGCTCTTAGCACAAAAATAAGTTTCCTTGGAACTTACTCATTTAGTCTGTATTTTAATTTACAAGTTTAAATAAACTATTTTTAACTTCTATTAGTAGCTTGATTTAAAAAATAAATAGTTGTACAAATTTTGCTTTTCTCAGTTACTGTAATTCTGGTTACATAACTTGTACACTATAGACATAAGAGGTCTGATAAAAATGTTCGGGAACTAGAATTATTCAGACGACACTAAAGCACAGAACAGTTAATCAAATTTTTCTTCTTCAAAGTAGTCCCCTCCTGATTGAACACACTAATTCCAGCACTTCTACCACATGTTGAAGCATCTCTGGTACTCTTCTTTTGTAATGGCTTTCAGTTCCCACATCACATTTTGGATGATGGTTGGCACATCCTGAAATTTCTATCCCCTTAGGATGTGTTTCAGTCTGGGGAATTAAAAAAAAGTTGTTCAGTCTCAAATTTGGTGAATATGGTGGTGAGGAATCAGTGGAAATGTTTTGTCAGAAATTCTCGTGTGGAGATTGCTGAATATGGTGGTGCATTGTTGTGATGCAACATCCACACACCAAACTGCCATTTTCCAGGTTGGTTCCATTGAACTGCATCTCTTAGGTGTTTCAAGATGGCCAAATAAAACCCCTCTCACATTCAGCATTCTCCACATGAGAATTTTTCACCAACGAACAACTTTTTTTCTATTCCCCAGACTTTAAAATGTAATAAATTGATGTAGCTTGTTTGAGATTTTGGATTTGAACAAGTATAGCTATCATTATGATCAAAAGATGGCAAGTTAACAAAGAATGCCAACAATTTAACTCTTTCCTATTCAAGAAATGCAATATTTCTGTATACACAAATGTTCAGGGATTCTCCAAGATGGCTGTTCAGAAAATCACCTGGTTAAAATTATTAAAAAAAAATAATAAGTCATGGAGTGATTCAAATAATGCAAAAAACTTAGCATACAGTTTATTCATCTAAATGAAAAGAAAATATGTTCAGAAAAAGAAAGGAAGAATTAAATTTTTTGTGCAGAAAGTTAAAAAAAAAAAAAAAATGAGTATAATCACCCAACTGTGTCAATACTAATTCAGTTTCTTGAATGCTATTTTTGACACTAAGTCTGTTGTCCTCACTCCAATAATCCTTAATGGACAGCACAAAACCATTCTTATTTTTATGCTACATATGCTTCCATCTCCCTTGGTAGTGTCCATCCAGGTGTTGCCATTTCTGCCTGCCTCCCTTTGGATCTGTGTGGCATAGCAGTTACTCTCAGCCTATCATAAAAGAATTTTCTGGTATCATTTCATGGACTGTAAAAATGCCAGCAAATTGATTGGCTGCAGATGAGTTAAGCTCCACTTGATGACCATGCCATTGTCATTGCTTTCCACCTTCAACACATTCTCTGATGTTTCTCCAGCACTGTCTGACAGGAAAAGAGTCAGTGTTGGATTCCATCACCTAGCATGGTGATAAGCAACTAAGTAACACAGTTTTAAAAATTGCTTTTGCTGGTAAAACTAAGCTGTAAATATAGACAGAAAGAGTGATGATAACATGTACCAATATCCTCCTGCATTGCTACTATCTATAGAATTGACAAGTGATCATTAAATGACCCTTCAATTTGTGACTGTTTTGGGGCAGTTTGCAATGGAAACATTGGACAACCAACTATTTCTTCATCTCTAGTAATGATAACCCTTTGTTTAATTTGCAAAGAAATGGTTGCTGTATTTGAAGAATATAACATCAGAAAGCACTATTATGACACAGAACTTAAACAGTATAATATTAGTAGATTATTTTCATGAAATCTTGTGAAGCGTCTAAATCAGTAGTGTATATAAGTTTGGCAAAATCTTATTTGATTGTAAAGCATGCTAAACTTTTCAAATGCTGTGAACATTTTATGTCCAGAAAAAAAAAATTTTTTTTTCAAACAAGTTTAGTCTGTAACATTTTTGCCAGGCAAACAGTTGACATAACATCTGACTTAACAAAAACAGTTCCTTGCATTCAAAAATATAAAATTTTAGAAAGATATTCTTTGCCTTGACGAAACTACTGGCGACAGCTTTTGGTTTTTATTTGTGGGATTGATTCTAATTTTGCTATGAAAGAAGAGCTGCTTGTTTCATTTGAAAGATCATATTTGAGGCTATGATTTATTTATGGTGGTATCAGAAGTATTGAATAAAACTTGTCTACCATGGAAGAAGCTTGTTTAAATAACTTATTGATGGTGCACCAGCTATGTGTGGTGAAAAAAATGTACTCATAAAAGGAGAGAGAGCATGTAGAATAGGATTGTAGTCGTCAACTGATTCTCTATTACTGTATTATGTATAGAGGCTGGGGATCTTCTGTATTTATTGAAAGTGTTATGAGCATAGTTATTAAACTAGTGAATCTTATTAAGTTATGCAGACTAAATAAACCACAGGTAGTTAATATCTCTGCTAGATAATCCTAGCTTTATATGGAGTGATGGCAACAAAACCTTATCAGACTCAATCAGATTTTTGTAGATGTTCTTTGAATCTGGTTTAAATGTGTTTCTGGATGGCCATACCTTTTTCCAGTGTTGATTTCTTGCTCTGCTGTCCCACTCACATAAGAAGCAGGGCTTTGTGTACCTGGACTACTGACCAACAAGCATGCACAAAACCTTTAAATCTCTGCACATAACCCATTGATGTTTACTATATCCAATTTTTTCCAGTCAGCTTACTCTCTGGCAATAGTTCTAAACTTTAAATCATGTCTCTACTTGAAGTAATCTGGCCAGCTATTTGAACATTTGAAGTTCTGCTTGCCTAAAGATGATGTAAATGTTTTGGCCTGAATGCTTGTAGATCACCTGATACAGGTATGCTTTTGTCTCTTGCAGTTTTAAGCCATTGTTATACAGGATCATTGGGATTTTTGTGATTTGTACTGCAAATTCATATTCTTTAAATTGGTATCCCCTCTACAATTTAATCTCTATTCTGCTAAATCATAGTGACTATTCTCTCTTGCTAGTTTGAGTTCTTTACTAATTGCTTTTTTTGAAATTTTCTTTTTCTGGATAATTAAGCAGTTTTGATTTTAAAGATACAATGTCCTCTTGCTCGCACTTACAATTATTAAAATTTCATTTTGTTACAGTTCAGTGATCACTAGCCATTCACAAAGCACTTATGCTATGTGCACTGCAGGTGGATTTATTTTGCTTAGCTAATAATCTTTATTTTATTGAGACAATAGCACACGGCTTACATGAGCAATTTTAAATCAGTCAAACTGGTGATGATTATATCTGGCTTGAACTATTGTGAGTGATTGTTCAGTTAGAATAAATTTCAGCAGGAAAATTCTTTTCTAGCTTTAGAGAATGTTAAATCTAGGTGTTCATAGAAAGCAAGGTTCACTATAGTGATGTTTGACTGTATTTAGGTTCCACTATTTGATAGGAGTTTTATTTGATAATATTTTTTTCAGCTGCTCTCTCCAAACCTAACCAGGAGTCCAGTGACATTTTTAAAATGCAGACAACACATATGATATAGTTTGCAGTTTGGTGATACCTTGTGGATTTTTACTTCAAATTACCAATCAGATTCTCATTTGGCAGTTTGGTGAGAACCAGCTTAAATACTGGTAATGTTTGTTATAATGAATGTAGTCTACATCACAATGTTTTTAACATTAATTCTGAATGGTTTATTGGAAATTGTTTGATGTTTTTTTATCTATAAACATTTACCTTAGGATAAAATTTGTGGGATAAATGTGAATTATACATGTTTTTGCATCAGGTACATGTAAAGAGAGAGAATTTCACTAAAGTAGGATTTTAAATGATAAAGCTCACTTTTCTGGATTGCATAGCATGAGTAGCCAGAGTTCTCTAAGAATTCACACTAGTCTATCTGTCAAAACTACCATAAATTCTGCAAAGATACAAACAAAATTTTTAGCAAATTTTAGGCAACCACATATAATCATTTAGTTGACAAGTAAATTATATTGCTCTAAAAATACAAAGCAATTTTAAGCTAATGGAATTTATCACAATTAAATACACATACATGCACACAAATAAATAACAAATTTTGGCTTTAATTCTTTAAAATGATGCTAATTAATTCAAATTTGTTGATAGATCTTTTGAATATTGTTTTTGATATATTCAGTACAGATACATACGAGGTCTGTCGAAAAAGTATCCAACCTTAGGCTGGGAAAAAAAATTACGTACCTGGTGGGGTTCAATTGCTTATCCCCTTTGAACTTGGCCACTTGTGCCTCCACACAGCCCAGCGATCCTTCCACTGTTCAAAGCACATTTGGAATGCTTCTTTCGGAATGGTTCTCAGCTCCGCCGTTGCATTCAGCATGATGTCCTCTCGGCTCTCAAAGCGGGAGCCTTTTAGTGGCATCTTCATTTTTAGGAACAACCAGAAGTCAGAAGGAGCCATGTCTGGAGAGTAGGGAGCCTGGCAAATGAGTGAAATGCCTTTCTTTGCCAAGAAACCCTGAATCAGCTGTGACGAATGAGCCGAGGTGTTGTCATGATGCAGCTGCCAGTTTTGCGAGGCCCACAGATCTGGTCTCTTGCATCAAACTGCATCACGAAGACATCAGAGAACTTCCTGATAGTACTCCTTTGTAACTGTTTGTCCTTCTGGTGCGTATTCGTGATGCACAACGCCTCGGTAGTTAAAGAAACAGTCAGGATCACCTTGATTTTGCTCCGGACCTTGCCGACATTGGGTTCTTCCACTGACAACTGAGCTTTGGTTTCCGGGTCGTACCTGTACACCCACATCTCATCTCCAGTTATCACGGTACTCTGGAACTCAGGATCCCTGTTGGCAGTATCCAGCAGGTCCTGCGCAACCTCAAGACGAAGTTGTCATTGTTCCTGAGAAAGCAGCTTGGGCACAAATTTTGCTGCCACTCTGCGCAAACCCAAATCCTCCTTTAAAATTGCACGTGCAGAATCTTTACTGATCCCAACCTCGTCACCAATTTCCCGCACCGTCAAACGACGATCCTCCATTATCAAGGTCCGCACTTTCTCAATAACAACTGCATTGTGGCTTGTTGATGGCCTCCCAGAACACTGGTCACTCTCCACCAATGTGTGGCCATCTTTGAACCTGTTATACCATAATTTTATTTGGGTAACAACCATGGCATTGTCACCAAAAGCCTGTTTAATTTTGCGAATTGTTTCTGCTTGGGTATCTCCAAGCTTTTGGCCAAACTTGATGCAAGATCGTTGCTTCACATGTTTTGTCATCACAGGCAAAATGAAAATGTGACAAGTAAGTAGTACAGCACCTCACACACTGGTTGCCTGACAGCGACTGATGCATCCAGCAAGCCCACCAAAAACCACGCATGCGCATGAAGGTACGTGGCTCCACTATGTACACTTTTGCCTACCTAACTTCATTACTTCCCACGGGAAAAAATAAAGTCTGATACTTTTTCGGCAGAACTCGTAGTTAGGTAAATATGATTTCTTTGATTCTACTACTGACGGCTTTAGATTCAATTAACAGATAATTCATGTTAGCTTTTCAAATATTTTTTCCCATTATGTTTTGAGTTGTGAAAGCATTTAAATTGATCTCCAAACAGACAAAAAAAATCTTTGATTGATTATTCCTAAAAAAAAATAAAGAACAGAGAGAGAAAGCAGCAATTACTATTAAATGTGGATGCATTCTTGGTATAGGGTTCACTGCATTTAGAAAAAGAAAAAGGTTTAAGACGTGTCAGGATATTCAGTGGAAAATTTCAGGTTAGAATATTAAAAAAATATAATATCAGGCATTCAATCTGCAGCACAGAAATGATCAAAATATAACTGCGAACAGTATCATTAATGTATAATAGGACTGAATTTGAAAATTTAGTAATTTCTGCTTTTTTTTGATTTAAAGTTTTCTAAAATAGAACTTTGTTTTAATCTTATTAACCAACCTATGATTATGAAGTGTCATACTTTCATTGTTGAGGTGTTGCATTCATAGTTTGAGGCAAGTATCAATGCTATCTACAGAAATATGTTTAATAATGTTGTAAAACTTGGAAAATAAATTTAAAAAAAAATATTTATAAACATGCAGTAACGATAGGAAAGAGAAGAAATAACTTCACTTATCACAGATAATCAGAAGGAAGCATAACACGTATTTTAGCCAAAAATTATTTCAATGATTTTATTTGAACAGTAAACATTTTTCTTTTAATAATCAAATATTTATTATTATTTTTTTGGAATTTTTTTGCCAAAACAATATTGTGTCACATGTGTCTAAGTGATATTTGAACAAATGGAGGTGTTTGATATACTGGCTTTGAAGTGTGATATGATATAGCTGTAAATTTGAATTTCTGAGTGATTTGTGTTTCTGAAGGTGAAAAAAAAATGGTTTATGTATTTTGTTGTCATAATTGCTTAGCATTTAATAATTTGAAATAATTTTTTATAAAAAAGATTTAGAAAAAAATGGAATTTTTAAACATAAGTTTCTTAGTGAAGTTTTGTTACATCCACATTGAGGCTTAGTTTGCATTCTTGCCACTTCTCAAAGATTCACTTAGGAAGATCTCTTCAAGTACCATTTTATATACATAAATAATAAAAATTAATTGTTTTCATATAAACCTTAGACTTTATTGTTGATAATTTTTATTGATATCACTATTTGAAAAAGTAAGCAAAGTACTTTTAATTTCTTTATTGCTTTGTAGGGCATTACTATTGTTTTGCTCTTAGCTGTGTGTTAGTGTTGCTTTTCTAGTCTATAAGCAACATGCGAAAACCAAAATATCTTTTTTCTTTCTGTAGGCTATAAACATAAAGCTTCTAATTCTGCGTGTAATGATAATTTCTCATTTGATGAGCAGATAATACTTTTCATGTAATGTTTTGTTACCACTTGCAGAAATGTAAATCAAATTGCTGTTGAATTGAGCACCTACTTATTATATTTGTTACTAGTTTGCCAGCATTAGTTAACTAGAGATTTTCTTTCTACCTTTTTCTTGTAGTCATTAGACAGTTCACTTTTGCTGATAATCTGCACATTGTTGCAGATGTATCACTTCTGCCACTGAATAAATAATATCAATCGTTTTCATGATATTAAAAATTAAGTTTTCTTTGTTGGTCTTCCTCATATTTGGGAAGGTGACACCAGTTTTAAAGTCTTTGCTTCATTTAATGACATCTACATAGTAGCAAATTTGTTAAACATAACTGTTTAAAGTATCTTATTCTAGCTTTATTATCTGAAGATAATAAAATAAGCAGTTTTTCTTTACGAGTATTTTCATTTATATATGAACTTGTGTGTGAGAGTTGTCTGGCCGGCCTACTTCAGTGATTCTATTAAGTAGTGTAACTAGTGCTTGACCTATGCACAAAGTAGACAGAAATTTAAAACATTTTTTTCCAAGTTCAAATATAATTATTTTTTTTTTTTAGATAAACTTTGATTTTTAAAAAATTTCTATTGTTATTCAGATTTAAATCAAGTGTCCTGATTTGTTGAGAGATATTTGTGTAGGTGATAAAATGATGGTTAATCAGCTGAAATCTGGTCAAACTATTTTTGCCCTGGTTTTGATAAGGCAAAATATGTTAGCTCACACTGGCCTAGTTAACTGGCAAGGTAAGTCACTTTTTTACTTGTTAGTCATGATAATGTGTGTACATATTTTTTTATTTCTTTCTTTCTTTAATGGATAAAAAATTAACTCATTGAAAATATTTGGAAATGTGAAAAATAGAGTAACTCATTTGCTTTTGAGTGCAATCATTTACAGAATCAAACTTAAATAAAATCACCTGAAGTAATGTACAAAAATCTAAACTTATTTTTCCATTTTACATGTCTTGTATATCAAATGTTTTAAATTACAGTGCATAAATGTGTTTTCATCTGACAAGTGCAGTAAGCTAATATGTATGCATAGCAGTAAGAAATAGTGCAATTATTTAGTCTAATAAAATTTGTGCACAAGTTTGTTTGAAAATATATTTAAATGGAAAACACATGCATTTTAAGATAAGAAAACATTCACAGATTTACTTGCATTAACAAAGTAGTTATTTAACTAACACATTTTCTTAGCCTTTATATCTTTTTTTTTTTTTTTTTACACAAATGTGAAACTACCTAATATTAATAATAAAGGTGAAATACAATCTGTCTGTTGTCTCATAAAATTAGAAAACAGGAGTTATATTGAAGAGCAGGAGAAAAACATTGATGAAATGTAGGTTGGTAAACTGAATTTTAATGGGTATTTGATATGATAAAAGGACATTTTTTTCTTTTCTTTTCTCAGTTCCAGTAAGAAATTTTCAGTTACTAATGATAAATTCTGAAACTCAATCTGTACATCATCTGATTTAGAACTAATAACTTTTCTTGTTTATGGGATTTTTAGCTGCCTGGATAGTAGTAGCTGATAATTAATATTTAAAATACTGTTTTTGTGATGCTTTAATACTAAATGTTATTTTTAATTAATTTGTTTTCATAATTATTAGATTTGTTTTTATCTTACTAATGGAAACTGGTGTAAAACAGTTTTTTTTTTTTTTTGCACTTTGTTTAAATTTGAGTAATAGATAGTATGAATAATAGCTTCATGTAATTATTACATTATTATATATTCATATCTACTGAATAATTAATTTAGGTAGTATTTAGCTAAAACTTTTATAGATTTACTTTTTCACTGAAAAATATAGCATACAGTTTTGCAATTTTACAGCAGCTATTTCATCAAAGCAAAATATTTTCTAACAGAAAAAACCTCAAATCTTTTAAAAATAATTTGATAACATTAACTAATTATGTATGTTTGGTGTGAATTTCATTCATTCAGATCATTACTGAAATCTTTTTTATGTACAGGTAAGCACACTTGGATACATAATCTAGGTTTAAAATAGCACAATAAGTAAGGTGTGCAAAATTAATTTTGTACTTGAAATGGAAATATACATGCCAGTTAGCACACCTGTTTTCAGGTAGTAGAAGTTATTGTCTTTATTTCTCTTTCAAATCCTTAATTGATTTGCTGAAGAAAAATGATTAACTGATTTATTTCAGATACTTCTCTAGGTAGCATTTAATTATCCATGATGTGAGACTTTTGGAGTAGTTAGTTGTACATAAGTTCATTAAAACATGTATTGATCTGGAATTTTGTTAATAAGTATCTGAGATTCAGCATACCTTTTCAGTTTCTAACTAAGGAGAAAGTTCTTGATGTAAATTAATTTCTTTGGCACACATGCTAAAAATGGCTGATATAACTTTGCTTATGGTAAATATGATACAATTTGTCTGAAAATGTGATATTCAAGGTAAGGTGGTAACTTCCTCACCACATGGGCCAATCACTTTTGACTTTGGTATTGAAGGTCATTCTTTACACTGCTAAAATAGAAACAATTGGCTCAATGATGCCGCTGGTGTGACAGACAAGTATGCTGCTGCCACTACTGCACTTCCTGATACCAGAAATAAATAAATAGATTCATCAAAGTTATTGACAAGTTCTGTTATTTCATGTCTTTCTTTTACAGACTGCTAAAGATGGTAGTATTGCCCCTATGTTATATACATTTTATTTTGTGATTATCTTTAGTTGAATGTATATACATTTTATTATTCCAACTTTAGATGACTTTTTCTTTTAATGTGAAACTGAAATGAATTTACTGGAGGAAACTTAAAAAGGATAACATTTTTTGAGAATGCTGCGGTTATTCCAGTGTTAATCTTTTTAATTGTCTAAAATGCAGTTTGCTCTGACGAGTTTTCCTGCATGCATTCATTCATTTATATCTCTACATAATCTATCATCTCATCTTTCTCTATATTGTAAATATTTTCTCAAGGATTAAAAATCTGTTATATTCGGGAAGTAGTACACAATTAAGAAATGAACTAACTTGCTAGAAAATGTAAGTAATCAGTTGCTGAACATTAGCAAGTTTCTAACTGGAGTTAGTGTAACCTTTACAAAGTACATAACTTTAGTTTGTCCATAAAAATTTTATATATAAATAAGTCATTATTTTGGGCTTACCCTGTTATTAGTAGCAGAAATATATACTACTTAGAATTTGCTAAGGATCAAATGATCATCATCAACACAATGGATATTACATCTAATACTATAGTAGAGTTATTTTTTGGTTCCTAACTCTAACACCTTCATTGCGACTCTCATCCACGGTGTGATCAAATTTCCTCTAGCACCTCAAGGGTTGAGATGTATGTGAATATAGTCTCTTGATTTTCGTGTACATTTTATTGTGCTGCATGCTGTCATTTTGGCATTTAAGAAGTACTTCATTGTCATATTGGTCACTTTTTAATGCTGGTTGATACAGAATGGCACAACAACAACAGGGATGACATATGACCATCACAGAAGTTACCAAAGGGATTAATGTATACTGGAGATTTGAGCAACTCTAGAGCATGTGGCAGATGAATTTAGTAAGCCAAAGTGTTATTTATAGGGCCTGGACTTGGCATCAGAGTTTTCATAATGCTACTTGACAATATGGTGATGGCTGATTCAAGTCAACAAACCATTGTCAAGATCACCTTTTGGCCTTGTAAGAAGAAACTATTTTTGGGGAGTAACTCAGTTAAAATATGACCTTACCACTAATCATGGGCCTCTGCAGAGCATGGCAGGACTAGGGCTTAGACCATGTAGGCTGAAATGTGAGAGATTGGACCCCTGTACTTTCACAGATGTGTCCAGATTTTGTCTAGACTTTATTGATTACCATGTCAGGGTGAGAAGAAAGCCAGAGGAGACATTTTAAGATGCAAACATTGCTGAATATGGCAAGACTTCCTCCATATTTTTCAGAATGGCACCATGACAGGGATGAGATATTTGATGCATAAGAGATCATATGCTGGTGCTATTGGAGATAACCTCATTCTCATGGATGATAGCAGCCCACATCATATCTAAATAGTCAACCAGCATTTGAATCATCTTTATGAAGTGGCCAGCCTATTTTCTAGACTTTATTCCAATCAAACATGTCTGGAACTTGCTACAGGCTGCCATTCACCCTTTTCACTTTATTTTAATAACTAAAAATCTTTGGGGTATCTTTATTAACCTATTGTGGCATTATCATTTAATGATATCTTTGGCATTTGCCAACATTAATGTCTTCAAGTATAATTTATACATATTTCTCTACTTTGTATTTTTTAATTTTCTTATGATGCTTAACAACATAATGATATTGACTTTGTATCCCTTGATCCCTAGCAATTATTTTTATTAGTATAGATATTGGCCACAAAAATCTAGGATGTATTTAGTAGATTTTTTTTCTTGATCAATATAAATGATAGTCAATTGTTCTAATTTAAATTTCTATATTCTTGTCAGAATACTGTAATGATAGTTTGTGTGTATTATGACGTAAGCTCAAGCATCCAAAAAATCGCATGGTTCACTAGAAGTATGATTTTTTGTAAAAATGTCTGTTGGTGGCAAATAAATGATAAGCAGCAGCAGGGGTCATCATTATAGAGAGAAAAAAAATCACAATGATAGCTCAAATAAACATATCAGATGACTAAAGTCTCTTTGCTGTAGGATAGCTATAAAACAATGTCATGTAGATTAGCTTGACTGTTTTGTACAGAACTTTGACAGAAGTCTTTGAAAAAATTTTTTTATACATAGTTCATGAAATTAGAAGAATGACTTCATGAAGCAGGGTAGTAACTGCTACTCAGATCTAGTGATAACTACTGACAGTGGGAGGTACCTTAGTATCAATGTCTCCACAACCAGCAAGTTTATGTGATAGATATGTATTTGTTAGACTACCATTGGTTGATTTGAGCAAGCTAATATCATTGTAGGACAAGGGTTCTTAGTGGCAGCAGGTCCTGTTTTCAAACAAAAGCTGTTCTAACCTCAGACTTCAGTGATGGTAGAATATGAATGCAACAATATCAGAAGTTGCAGTGTGCCACTGTGAATATTGTCCAGCTTAATCATTATGGTGGTGACAATGCAATAAGTTGAAAGATCAGTTTTCCTCTTGCTTTGTCAGTAATTGAGTTATAAATTAATTCCCTAAATTAATAGCCAGTCCACGCAAGGCTAGGATCATTATGGACTTAGAGACTATTAAATATCATGATTTTTTAAAATTAGCTAATATTTCTCCAGATCTATCTAAAAGATGCATTTAAGGGTAAAACTACCTTTCACAGAACATCTATGATCTGTACATGGCCTTGATCTAGGATTTCTAGAGAATATCAGTCAAGATTTTCAGAAGTTTTCTGTATGGAAACTCTGCTAATTTTGTCCTGTCCAGGAGCAACCATATGCTGCAATTGACCATAGGAGATACCTTTGAAAATAATTAAATTACCTTATGATAAGCACGCTGAAATAAATTAATTTGGTATGTTTTGCTGAAAAATAGAAAGTCCTTTATAAATTATTTTCTCTCTTTGTGTTAAAATTTGTAACATAAAATTTCATAATTCACTATTTTAAGATGTATCTACTAATTTTAATTTTGAGATTGACTAAAAATGCTAGGATAAACTTTATTTCTTTGGTTAATTAGAAAAGCATTAATAGAGATAGACAGACAGATGCAGGCAGACTAGATATTTTAACCTTTGTTTTAAAAATAGTATCAAGGTATTTGAAATGATAGTAATGCATAATTAATCCTTTTAATTTTCTGATTACAACATATTTACATATTTTACCTGATAGCCATAATTTGGTGGCAAAAAAAGAGGAGGAAACTGTCAGGAGTTTATGCATGTATATCTCTTTGGCACCATTAAAATTTGATTTAATCTTATTTTATGTATATTTTTTACAGACAGAAATTTGACGTAATCACAGAAAAACGTGATAACGAAATGAATTAGTAGGTAGGTGTTTTATTCTCTTTATTGTTTTTAAAAGATTTTCTAGTTCTTGTTAACTGGAGAAATGCATCAACATTTTTAAAATTATTACTTCTTCAAACTTGTATTGAATTACATTTACAGATTTTTAAAGAGATAGATAGACAGGAGTTTTATTAGTGAGTTGCATTGCATGATTGATTTCATATTTGTTGAAGACTTAAATGATTACTTTTGTCTTGAACTATTTAATATATAAGTTTGTCTTTCTCTGCAATGCTATTAAAAGAAGAAATGAAATATGAATAAAGTGTGTAAGTTGATGATTTTTCCATAAGCATGTAAGGTTTGTATATGTGATAGTATTGCCTTGGTAATTTAAAATAAATTCTTTGTACAAAAGTATCTCAATGTATTCTTTAGGATTTTTATAAAAAATTCATATATGCTCAGCTAATTTTGCCATTAAAAGGCCGAGAAACAATTTTTTCATGGCAGATACTTACCAATTAATGTTAGCACTTATTAAAGGTGGATTAATTACACTGGTCAACAAAATTAAATGTATTATACTCATTATGAATGCAAACCAACTTTTTTAGACTAATTTTTCATGCTGATTTCAAAATTTCACTCCATTTGTATGCAGCACGTATCAGATTTTCAGTAGATACATGCAAATATTTACATATTTGTATATATGAAATCATTAACGTAATAAATAAGGACACATTATTTTTATAAAGTAAATGAGTTTATTGAGTTAAAAATCATCACTATCATTCTACAAAAAGTGAATACACAAAAAATGGGTCGGACAAAACAGACAACAGAGTTAGAAACATTGTGATTTGGATACCCTCTTTCAACTTCGCCTGTGTGATTTTTGGAAACTTTTCTACAATATACTCAAACCCTCTGGTATTTCTCTTCCCTAGTGTCTTTACAAACTGTTTCATCAGTCCAAGCTTTATGTGCAAAGGAGGCAATAGGACATTACATGGATCTACAAGAGGTGTATTCTTGACGTTAGACAGTCCTGCCTGGTATGATGTTCTTGTCTGCCAGTTTGATTCCGAATAATGTCTGTCAGTTGCCCGACTATCCCATAGACACAAGAAACAACAGTATTTTGTGAAACCTGACTGCATTCCCATTAACATTCCAATGACTTTTAAATCTCCACATATTTTCCATGAGTATCTTTCATAGGCAATGGCATGAAGTAAAAGTTCCATATTCTCATATGATTCATGAAGATGAACGGAGTGTGCAATAGGAATGGAGGGCTTCAAATTCAATTACCATTATGGAGAAGTACAGCTTTAAAAAAAAACATCTATAGCTTATAAATCTTCTTGATCTCTGGTGTTATTGTACGTTTTTGAGCTTTCACAATAAATTGTCCACAGACATAACAAAATACATCAGGAGGATTTCTACACTGTCTTGACATGTTAACACTGTAAAACAAGTAAGGAATAGATACAAACGGTTATACTTATATTGAATTTGAGATGATGAAATATTTCATCAGACCAATTATGACTGGACAATTCGAGATGTTGAAATACCTATTTCATCAGACAAAACTTGATTGGTTAATTTAAGATGATGAAATATTGCATCTGAACTATGCAGCAATGAATAATGTAGTTTATTTTAAAGGTATGTTTCCATGATGTAAATGAAATACATGCATACACGTCATTAATTGGAATTTCTATATAATGCATGAGCTAAAACCAAAAAACTTTCTCATCTTGAAAACTGTACGTGATGTCAAAAAACTAATTGTATATTTGAATTCAGCATTAAAAACTACACTAAGTACACCTTGACATATGCTGATGAAAAATATTTGTTGACCAGTGTTATTAGTGCACTTATTTCATTACAGTACAAGCTTGGTATAAGCACACGTGATGAAGCAGCCAAGGTGTATTAATATCTAAAGTTTGGTTATATTAATTGCTTCCATTCTCCCCCTCCAGAAACACAAAGAAGAAATAAGGGCAGGTGACACACAATTTGGCTGAAGCACATTTCAATACAAATCTTACTACTAACATTGCGCTACAGATTTAAAATCAGAATGATTGATTTATTTTTCTACAAATGACAAAATCTTAAATTCATTTGTAGAAAATGTGTTTGTTGAAGATTGCCCTGGACATTGCATAAAGCTATACAGGGTTTAAAGCTTTCAGAGTCTGTGTTGGATGTAAGGGGCTGACTTTCATCTTTGTCACTGTTATCAGTATCTTCAACCATCATTGAAATATTACATGCAAGCTTTGTTTCTTGGCTATCTGAGCACTTGCCAAGATCTCAATATTGGAGGTAGGCTGGGACTTAATGCAGGTCATCTACTGTCTCAGTAGCATCAAAATCATATAGTTCTGCCACAAAATTAACACTTTTAAGAAATACTGAAAAGGGAGATTTTATTCAGAGTACTTTGGAGGTGGTGAAGGATATCAAGGAGAGTGATTTTTTTTGGCTATATTATGTCAGTGAAGAGGAGGATCAGCATAAATTTCTGTGACAATCCTAGTGTCGAGTAGAGAAGCTATAAAACATTTTTGTTTCTGATTACCTCCTGCTACAGTATTTGGGCATCAGCTATCATTTTGTTGTTGAATAGGTGGACATCAGATTAATGGGCAGAACAGTTGTTCACCAAGAAAGCAGTCTTATGGTCTGATAGCTGCAGTTGGCTGTCCCATGTCTGGAGGTATTTTTGAAAGATGGCTGATGTCATTCATGGGTAGGCAGAATTGCAATAGCTCACAAGCAGTTTAGTAAGGTCTCTTGGAAAATTTCTTGGTATTTTTACCAGTGACTAGTATAGGACACTTCTCATTCCCTGATTTGTTTGCACAGATAACAGTTCTTCTTTCTTAGACTTCTTGCCAACATGAAGAGCCATGTCTTTGAACATTAATCTGCTGCTAGGGAAATTATGGAAGTAGAGTTTTGTTTTATCTGCATTAAAAAAATGTTTTAAGGCTGAAACTTCTTGAGTAGGCTAAGTAGAATGTAAGATCAGTGTATTGTTTCTTCCCATGCACTTGCTTGAACATAATGGTGTGGTTGTCCCTGAATTTGGCATACCTTCTCTTTGATGAGAAACTTGCTGAGATAAATATATTGTGCCAATTTTTTTTTTATAAATCTCTCTTCATCTGGTTCAATGTCTGCCTTCTTGCACTCTCACTTTTGCTTGTGTCAGAATGGCAAAACATTGATTAGCTTAGCTCATGTCTGGTTTGAAACTAAGAAGAAACAATAACATGATCAGTCTTTAACAGTTTATAACAGAAATTCTCTTCAGAGCACAGGTTTTATAATGTGGCTTTGTCAATAAAATCTGTTGATCAACAAATATTGAAGCCTATGCATCGACCCATATTACTTTTCTGAAGGCATTATATCACACATTTTATGCAAAATAAATGAAAATCACTGGAAATAATGCTTACCTTCAGAGTTTTGTTGACAAAACTGACAGCAATCTTCACAGCAACTTGCAACTGTTTTTGTTTTGCCTCAAAAGCTTTTAAAATGTAAAGTTGCTGCAGAAGTGATGTTGACATGACTGAGTGAGTTTACGTTTGATGCCATCTTGACACATGACAACAATATGGAAACAACGAAACAACCCCAACCTATTATTGTTGTTTTTGTTTTTTAAGATTTCTCTTTGATGTAGCTTGCCTCAAAAGGAGTGGCACTAGCTGCTCATGGATCAAGCCAAGTGCCTAGGCTGTATGCATTAAGAAATAACAGCAAGTTGCATAGAAAATTAATCTCTTTACATTCACCCTGATAGAAGTCATGTTTAAACAAATAAGTTAATTTTTTAGTGTTTTGGTGAGAACAAAGTGTAAAAAATTCATAGATATGTACATGGAAAATACATATTATAGTTATTAGCCTTTAGCTTTTGTTGCGATACCTGTAACGACAAAAAGTATGACAGAAAATTTTCATAGCAGGCAGGATATTAAGAAAAAGTTTGTTATAGTGATCTCTTCTATAGTTTATACAATAATTTTATTAAGTTTTGAATATAAAAAAACATCAAAAGTAATATTGCAATGTATAGCTTATAAAGTACTATATATACTGAATGTTCAACATAAATATACTTATCTAGAGTACAAAGTGTTATCTAAGGATTAATAGCTGTCACAGTAAATTGTTTGAAGATTTATTTAACTCTTATTTCATTCTTATCTTTTAAGATCTTCTTTTGAAAAGAGCCTTGAGTGATTAATATCTTTTGGATAATATTTTGTTTACTTGATATTGCATATAAATCTTGAATTATCTTATTTTAAATTTATTTTTAAACTTTTAGATTGTTAATGCTGCATGTTATCTTAAATAGGAAATTCAATTCAGTGGTGGTTGGGTGATTAATTTCTTTACTGGAAGTTTATGAAGTATGTTTTTCAAATCTTTTTAGCTTTTGGTTTAAGTAGTTTCAAGTATGATAATGCTTAGTCTACATCCAAAAAGATTGACTGTTACTGTTCTCAAATGGTTTTTCATGTCCTTTGGCTATTATTTTTCTGTTTTTCTTATGATGTAAAGCAGTGATGTTTTTTCGACAGCTTTCTCAGTGTTCAATCAGCAAACTTCAAGCTAGGCATATTCAACATTAGCTGAATCTTTCTGTCTCTTGGAATGAAAAGCAGAATTACTAAAGTATAAAACTAATTACTGAATACATACAGTATGTGAATAATGTTGGACAACTGAAAAAAATCTGGCTTCCTGGCAGGATGCCAAAAGTGCTCTCCACGAGCTTATGATGTGATATATTTGTGTAAGTTTAGAACAAAGTTGTGCTACCTTGACATTCTTTTATCCAGTCTGAATGTTACCTTTAAAATTCTTTCCAGTACTTTGAAAATCTGTCTGTGTTGATATTATCAGTTTTCATCGAGAATGATAAAAAAAAAAAGCAGTAAGTTAAAATTAGTGTTATAAGTTTAGCCAGTTTTAAAAAAATGGTAGCTTGATTAGTGAAGAAAAACTAAACAAAAGTGCTGTCAGCTTAGCTGCAGTAAAATATGGATAGTTGAGAAATTATCCTCATTAAAACACTAGTGAGCCATGGTAGTTTTTAAATACAGTCATTAATGGTGTAGTTTATTGATTCATTTGTAAAGAAGTAGCATTAAAGCTACATATAATTTGATTATTAGAAATTAATATCAGTCAAAGAGAAATAATGTGAAATGAATCTTTGATAGTATTTTGATTACAAGAAATTGGTTGCATCAATTTAACAAAGAAAAGGACAAGGTTGTAATTGTGAGTACTTTCTGCTGACAATATAGGAAAACTTATTTTATGAATTTGATGGAGACCATGCAGAATCTTTGGCTGTGTGAATCTCCATCAGTTGTAAAAATTTCTATCAGTCAATGTTTTTTAGTCAGCATGCCATCTGCTGTCTAGATGTATTGGAATTCATAAAAATGCAAAATTTTGGGCTTAAAATTCAAAATCTGTTGAAAAAAAACATTGAAATGCACATCTTCCTATGATTTGAAATAACTGATGCATTGCTACATAGGAACTAAATTATATGCGAATATCTCCAAAAGACATTATGAGCCAAGTAACACTGAACATACATGACAGGCAATGTATATACATTTTTTTTGAAAGAATGAAAAACAAAACCTTTAAAACATTATCAAAGCAATTTTACTCACATTTCACAATTGCCTTATTAGTGGCATGTAGGAAGAAGAGAAAATCACAAAGCATGCCTTAATCTGGAAATTTTCTCTGGGAAGAGAAAAAAAAATGCTTGAAAGGGAGTAAATCAAATGTATTTTGATTCACAGTTGTATCACTAATGTAACTTTGCCAAAGTTAATTTTTGCTTTTACTTGAGACATCTTTGTGGGGCTGTTGTTTTAGCTTTTTATCCTTGTACTTTCCACCTCATAAATTATAGATTTTTGCATAGTTTGTGACATCTGGATTAAACTTGTATAACTTGCCATCTTTTGCATTTTAAATTTTCTAAAGAAACAACACGTGATGCTTGCTACAAGAATATCAAATAAACTGAACATTTGAGAAAGAATTTTTGCTGTAATAGAAAGACCTATTATGGTCACTTAAATGCTGAGCATCATGTGATCGTCACCCAAAGTAGTACCAAGAAAGGTAACATCTCATGAATACTATGGGGACAATGCAAGTACAAAGCTAGCAGTTTGTTGACAAACAGTAAGCAAATATCATGAATAAACATTTGGTTTATCACTGAGTTGAATACTTTTTAGGTGAAAAGGACTTTGAAGTAGTCTACAACTAAGGTGGCTGATTTTCATTTAATATCTGTAACTGCAATGATCAAGGGTCATCACATCTATAAATTATATGATGATGCATGGTTATATGGACTGAAAATAGTGGGCATTTATTGGAGAATGCTTTTCAGCTAGCTTTTTGTGGCAACTGATGGAATGGGTGGCAGTTCTAACCATTAGGTAATATTTGAAGATACTGTTGATGGTGCTTGATATACAAAGAAGCATGTTCATTTAAAAAATGAAACTTAAATAAGTTTATAAGAGCATTTTGAACATTATTTTAAATTAACTTCATACCTGGAATATTTGCCAAGTTAACCAAGTGTATAAACTTTAGGTAGTTTGTTCTGCAAGATGATATGCAAATTTTAAGTATTGATTAATATTTTGAAAACTACATTCATTTTTTCTACATGGATATTTTTCATAGGTTACTGCTATTTTAGTTTAGATTTTGCTACTGAATTCAGATTATTTGAAACGTATGAAAAGAGGTTACTTTCTTGATATTTTTTTAAAATTAATTTTAAACAGTTACCTGACTCTGTCCTTAACTCATCTTCATTTTATTTAAAATATCTCCTATTCATGTTTTTTTTTTATAGAAACCCCTCCCAAAAAAACACTTATTGTTGATTAAAATATATTTTTTTAAATATAAGAGTAATTACATATGTAAAGAGAATCTCAAATTCATGTTGAACTTAATGGCCTTGTAGTAGCATTTTCCATTGTAACTGTTTGGCACGGACTGCAATGTCATTTCCTATTTTCATCTTGCTTTACCATGGAAAGAAATTTTGTTTCCAACTTGATCCCTTTTCTTCATAAACAGAGAACCATTGCTGCAGACATAAGGGAGCTTAATTATTGCTACAATTTTTTTTTCTACATAGCATAAGTCTTTCCCCAAATATTTCAATAGAAAGCTTGCTACGTTTTACACAATATCCCTCTATGACACTTTCAAATAAATTCTCTATCATTGAAGCATAGAAGGAATTAAGATAAGATTTGAACTGCTATTACCTGTAGATTCTGCCAAATATATTTAAAAAGTATTTTTTAAATTTATTCTGGTTTGTTAAATTTTTAAAATTTGCTTTTCATAGTTTATTTGTAAAAATAAAAATCTGTAAAAAAAACAAAACAAAAAGTCATTGATGTTAAATGGATATATTTCTCAATTTAGGGAGTTTATGTAAAATACTTAATAAATTATTACAAAAGCTGTTATTTACACAATTCCAAAAATATATGTATGTATCTCTTTATGTACGCAAAGCTTAAATAGCTCAAATTGCTTAAATTATAATGGCAAGTTCCTGTTTCCCATGATAAATTGCATGTAGTTTATGAAGTTTGTTGTTAGAGAACTGTGGCTATATATACACACTTTGGAGAAACAATCCAGTGAATTAACAATCAATGTATTTTCTATCTTTTGGTGCATGAAGATTTAGTCTTACTAACCCTATTGTTTTTACCGGACCTACTATAAGTTCCATGATGATGAAAGGATTTTGGTCAGATCCTGCACTACTGACTTTAGGTTGCAAATTATGGAATCAGCCAATTTAGTTAATCTAACTGAACAAAATTCTCTCGCTCTTTTTTTGCCATTCCAGTAAGTTATTTTTGTTTTTAGCTTTTTTCAGAACCCTGATTCTGTTTTTGATTATTTTGTCATTGAAAATAAAATCAGCTAGATAGTAAAAAAAAAAAAAAAAAAAAAAAAAGTTATATTTTTAAAATTTTTGTTTGTGTTGCTTTTGTTACAATAAAAATGCTTGCATACATTTTAAAAATTGCGATAATCTTTATTATATATGCAACTTTTTTATCTCAAACATTTTGAAGAGATTGATGACACGAGTACTCAGCAGTGCTGCTCATGTAAATAATTTCCATAAATTCTTAAATCAAAGTATTGGATAAATAGGCTATGGACATAAAGCTTGTAATGATGATAACTAAACCATAAGAAAGCTTTGTTTCCTGGAGTAGAATAGTTGCTACATTTTGTGGCATTAGTAGTTGAAACTTGACACCCAAGGCAATCCTTACATTCTTGTTTTTTGCCTTTCATAAATAGCATCCAAGGACTTTAGAATTCGGTTGCAGTTCGAAACTGCAGGGATAAATATCCTTATGAGATGATAATCATCTTTTTTCTTTAGAAATCAGTAAATTGGAAATAGAATTACAATATAACAGATCAGATTGGAGGCAGAAGCAAAACAGGTACAGTTATTTATAGCAACAAAATAGGTAATCACTAAAGCAGTGGTTTCAAACTCATTTTCTGTGGTGGGTGGTATTTGATATAAATGTACTTCATGCAAGCTGTACAGATGGCTGTTGGTGGAGGGTAGTATGTCTGCAGGAAAAATTTCATGGGTGGCAAACTGATAAAATGATATCAAGTGCAGGGAATGTGCCTAGCAATATAAGCATTATCTCTACATATAATATACGATGTGTGTCACTTAATGTCACACTTGATTTCTCTTGATTTCTCAAAAAAAAAAAAAAAGGAATCATAAAAACCAAAATTCACAGATGAAATTCTCTGTGTTATTTTCTTTATGGAAATATAAACTTTATGCTAATACAAAATTTTTTTCCAACTTATGAACAAAAATAGAAAATATAGATATATTAGAAAGTGTTTTCTTTCCTTCGGTGGTGTTTAATTAAACAAAAAGTGTATTGGGAATTTTTATTTGTATTAATCTGCTCTCAGAGGTGGTAACCTTTAAAAAATTCCACTTTAACTTCAAAGGAGATATAATGGAATGCGTAAACACACACACACACACACACACACACACACGTACGTATGTATGCATGTGCTCTTAAAAAAATTAAAATATTGACCTATCATAACTTTAGAACTTATTCAATACATTCAAATAAAGTTTATATTTCCATAAAGGAAAATCACACCAAAATTAGATCTGATCTGAAATCACATTTATTTTATTATATACAAATACAAAATATATATGGTAGTGTAGCAGGAAAGGCAAGGGACAAACTCACATTATTTCATTTAAATTGCCTAATTATAATTAACCCTGTCACTAAAATCATAATTGGCAGTCAGTAATCAAACTATTTTATCTGGTTAAATGTATTTTGGCTCTTTTGTCTCCTATTTTGAGAAACCAGGAGAAATCAAACATAATCTGACGCTGTGTGTTTTATCTAAAATTAAAACATTACACACAAACATTACCTTGTAATACATAATACTTTTTATTGCTAGATATCAGCAATATTAAAATGGCAGTAGAATCAATTCTACAACAACTATGATTTAAAATTAAAAGAATAGGTTTGTAGATTAAAAAGTATACAAATATATAACTAACTTTATTTATTTTCTACTGCTGCTTTCCATACCTGACACTTCTTATTTTGGATCAGTGTATTAAAGTTTGGAGCAAGTGACTGGGCTGTGGCAACCTTGAGTATGGAGTTCAAGTGTGTCAGTAATTTAAAAACGTAGTCTTGACTTATTAATAATGTTCATTACAGAAAAGATCTGTTCACAGACATGCATTGTCCCAAACATGGACAGAATTTTTTAAGCAAAAGACTTTAACATGGGATAACTTGATCCTAGATATTGATAAAATATACCAATATCACTATTAAAAATCTTATTCTTCAAAACAGAGTCACACTGCAGATTTATTACTTCCAGCTGAAGCTCATCAGAGACCTCACGAACATTGACAGAAAATGTGTTCTGAAAAATTGAAGTCTTTCTTGAGGATTTTAAAGTAAAAAAAAAAAAAACTTTCTTGGAATTCATTTTTTAACTTACAAATTTTGCTGCTGTACTTTTCTATGAAGGTATCGAAAGTGACTCAGACATGTCATGTCATATTTTTAAGGTCAGAAAGTATGCCATATTACTTTCTGAAAGTTGCTTTTCTCAAAGATAGACCTTAATTTTGAAGGAACGAATGTAGTCAAAGTTCTGTCACCAAAATGTTGCGGCCCTGCATTTTTTTGTTAAGACAATTCAGGTGTTCTGTAATATCCACCATAAAGGAAAGATCTTGAAGCCATTCATTATCCTGTAATTCAGGTATAACTTTCCCTTTCTGATCTATAAACAACTGTATATTTCCAAGCAATTCATATAAATGTTTCAGTACAGTTCCCTGACTTAGCCAGCAAACATGGGTGTGATGTGGCAGCCCACGAGAGTTATCACTTTTCTCCAGATGGCAGTTAAACTGCCTGGGGTTAAGGCCTTGTGCTCTTATAAAATTGTTTTTATAACCACATACATAGCATTATACATCTTCATTCTTTTACTACACAGTGCTTCTTGTTGCAAAAAGCAATGCAGTATATAAAACTCATAGCTTGGTTTCACAGATAACAGGTTTTATTTTAACTTTGTGGAAACTCTAGCTCTTCTACCCACCATTTGTGGGGCTCTATCTGTAGCCAGATTCACAGCTCATGCCCAGTCTACACCTATTTTTTCCAGAGTTTCCACCAAACTGTTGAAGATGTCATCACCTGTCATTGTGTTTTTCATCAGAACCTTTTTCACAAACTCTTCTGTTATGTGCATACTTGTATCAACACCTCGAATGAAAATTGCAAGCTGTGCCAAATTAGTTATATCCTTACTTTCATCAATTGCAACTGAAAATGCAACAAAAGAGTTGACTTTGTCCTTCAGTTGTTAGGGTTCTCTGATAAATCAGTAACTCTCTGCAGCTGTGTTTCTTGAAAGGTTTGTTTCCTAAAGCTTGTTGTTTATTTGGACATATGACTTCTGCAGTCATCAACATGCATTTTTTCAAAAAGTTCCCTTCCAAAAAGGATTTTGATGATACATTTATTTCATGAGCAATCATATAACTTACCTAAACTGCAGCGTCATTTACTGTATGAGCATATTTAAATACTGACTGCTGCTTTTTTAAACAACTTTCTAATTCATCAACTTTGTCCTTGCATAACTTCCCAGTATAGTTATAATTCACAGCATGATTAGAGTTATAATGTCTCTGAATGTTGCACACTTTGGTAACAGCAACCTGTTTGTGTGCAACTCAAGTAGGTTGGCATTCCACCCATTTCCTCAAAGAAAATTTCTTCATTTTTCTTGAATCACATGACATTGTCTATGTCTATTTTTATTTTCTTTGATAACATAATTAGGGGTCATTATTGAGATAGAAATTATCCTTCAATTAAAAATATTTAGTACGACTTGATATATATTCCAAATGTGTGGCAGTGGGTGATGGATCCTATCCACTTTTTAGGTGTAGTGGTCAATGAGTATGATTCCTCCTTGACACTTTGTTGGCTTGCTTGCTGGTATCTGTTGGTAGTTGGTACCCAAGTTGTTTGTGTCATCCACTAGGAAATTGAGAAGGCTACAAGGTCAAATTCCTCTGGATATTTTATACTCATTGCAGTTTGAAAACCAATTTAAACTTACAATAGTATAATTTGATATAATATGAGTTAATTTAGTTCTGTATACAATGATTAAATTTTATTATACTGGGCTTTACTTGTATTTTATATAACTCATTTTTTTATTGTTCTATTGTTGGGTGAGGATTTATCTTGTTCTTTTCATTGAATGCAATAAATTGTACTTCCTTGAAATATCAGTCCTTTGTTCTCTTTATTTGGTTATAGTTTGTATGTGTGTGTAGGTCAGTCAACCTGTTTGTCTTGCCACGATCAGCCTTTTGTATGCCAGATCTACCATTAACATCAGATGGTGCTATAAAGGATGAGATCCAATTTTTTAAAAAAATAGTTCAGTAGAGTGGGGTGCTATAAATGTGTCTGTTAGGATGTGTGCTATTGTCTTTACAGAGGGGATGCAAATAAAAGGTTAGTAGGAGTGGTGGATGTCAGCCTCTCAGCAGAGCCAGACAAACGACTTTGGTGGGCCATGTGTTTGATACCCTTGCATTAAAACTTGTTTGCATTTTTTTTAGATGACATGCTTTTGACCTACTCTCTTTGTTGTTTCCAATATAAATAGATAAATATATATATTTTTTTTTTTTACATTGGAAAAAAAATTGATCAATGTTGCATACCTTTTTAGTTGATTGTCTTGCTGAGTAACATCGATTACATCAAAATCATATGATGTAATGTTCAAGGTTCCCCATTTTCTGATAGTTTTTAAGTTATATTTTCAAGATAATTTTTTATAAACTTCGCTTAACAGCAGTAAATAAAGTAGACTAATAGGTTGATTGATTTCTTTATATGGTTTAATTATGATTCAACTTGCATTTTGGCCCTCAGCAGTGACACGGTACACTGTTCTACATTTTTAATGCTTTGTTCGTGCACTTCATCTTCCCACTGGCATTATTTGAAGATACCAAAGGAAATTTTACTATCAGCACTGACAAAACTTATCATCATTTAAAAGAAAACAAACAAAAAAATGTTTTCAGCATGGTGTTTTATTGGGTAACACTTAGCAAGCTTTCTGCTGAAATATTTTGGGAAAGGCTTATGCTATTTTTAGATTACATTTAGTAGAAAATGAATACACATTTGTTTAAATACCTTTAAAATTTTAAAAATAAATTTAGACGATTTGAATTTTAAATTACCACATTTCCTTAATGTTATAAAAATATTGTTCATTAGGATGGAATTCATTTGTAGCAACCAGTTTACTATACTAAATTAAATCAGATTTTAAAACTTGAAGCTAAGTTATAGTGTCTAAAACATCTGAAAAAAAAGAGCAAGCAACAAAATAATGTTAGAATCTTGGTCTAGTGGCTTTCTCACTAATTATTAAGAAAGTTATGTTTACTATTTTTAGAAAAGTTACATGAAAATTTGGAAGAGAAAGATACTGAACTCATGGGTTTCTAAATAATGAAATTTTTTTTTTTTATAACTTGTTGGAATATTTTGCATAATTAAAACTTTAAAACCTAGAAAAGTGCCTTTTCTCTCTTCAGAAAAAAAGCAACAGAGAACTAGGTAAAAATTTCAACCACCTTTCAAATTGCATTTGTGAAAAACTATTCAGTTGTTTGATCTAACATAAAGAAAAGATCTTATAGTAAAGGTGTTAAGAAAATGAAGCTGTACCTGTAGGTCAGACCTATTTATGTGGCTTGGTAGTTTGGGAATTGTCAACATTAAATCATTTGAATGTTAAGGAAAAGATACATCTTAGACCGCTACTTTACTTGCAAAGATTGATTGTAGCTTATGTGGATTAGTATTGCATGCATAAATAGGATAGTAAACCATGTTTGTGCAATCTATATGAAGGTAAATATTCTATTTGAAGATTGATAAAGAAAGCAAGAACCTTGTTAGAAAGATTTATCTTTGAATTTAATTTAACTAAATTCAAAGCCTTGAAATCCTTTTAAAATTTGGTTCTTGAAAAGGCATTAATTAAATCAAAATTGTATTAATGCAAACAATTTTTTTTGTTTTATATAGTATTCTCATTAATGAAGAAATACAGTTGAAAAAACACAAATTCTGCATATACATTATAAAATCTTTACCAAAGCATGGAATTGATAGGAATGTAATTTATGTCCACCCCAGTTCATTTTCTTAAATTTTGCTAAGAGTAAAAGTAATTTTTGTACCATAAAACATTTTTGGGCTACTTACGATTGCAAAAGTTTGGAGGAGCTTCTGCATTGTAATTTTTAGTTGTTTCCTGTGTGTTTTTATCACTAATTTTCAACTACAAGCTTTCTTAGGATAAAAAAAAAGGCAGAAATATAGTCATTTACATTTAAACACTGATACATTCAACATTATGTTATTGTAACCACCAGAATTAATTAGAAATAACCTACATTTAGTGCTTTAAAAGCTGTTACCATTTATTCCATAACCAAGTTCTCAGCAGCCTCTAATTTAGTGGATAATCTGTTTATGAAGACTTCATTGATAACTGTATTTAAGAAAAGAAGAAAAAAACTAGCATATAAGATAAAGTACTATTGAAATCAGCAGAGGAGTTTACTGAAAAAGCATAATCTACGAGGTTTGTCCAAAAAGAAACCGAACTTTTAAAACAGCGCACCAACCAACAGGTGTAGCATGCTCCCAACTGCAGTGCTGTGTATCGGTGACCTTGACCTTCAGGTATCATGCCACGTCAGTCATTGATCTACACACAGTAGAGTGAACGTATGTTTAGTGCACTTGGTGATTTGTCGCAAGTTGAATAATAAAAGATCTTGAAGTGCAACGTGTTTTTGTGAAATTCTGTTTCAAATTGGGAAGAACTTTTATGGAAACTTTTGTAATGTTGCAACAGGCCTATTGGGGGGGGTTGTTTGAGCCGTACACTGTGTCATGAATGGTACAAGCGTTTCAAATCAGGAGGAACAATCACCGAAGACAATTCCAAATCTGGACGACCTTCCATGACAACGGACGACGATCACATTGAGAAAGTGCATGCTGTGATCCGGAGAAATCATCACCTGACTGTCCATGAAGTTTCCAAAGAAGTAGGCATCTGTAAAAGTTTGTGCCACATGATTTTAAAAGAAAAATTGAACATGCATCATGTAGTCGCAAAATTTGTGCTGCTGACAGATGAACAAAAAGAGAACTGAGTCACAGTCAGTCAGGAGCTCTTTGATCGTTCGAATGCTGATGAAAGCTTTCTGAAAAGTGACATAACAGGTGTTGAAACGTGGGTGTATGGCTATGATGTCAAAACAAAAAGGCAGTTGTTGGCGCAACCAAAAAAAGCACGTCAGAGTCACTCAAATGTGAAAGTGATGTTGATCGTCTTTTTTGATTGGAAGGGCGTTGCTCATCATGAGTTGGTTCCATGTGGTCAGACGATCAATAAAGAGTTTTACTTGGATGTCCTGAAGCGGTTGAGAGAGGCAGTGCGAAGGAGGAGGCCTGAGGCATGGAAAAACAAAACCTGGATGCTGCACCACGACAACGCACCTGCTCACGTGTCACTCCTTATCCGTGACTTTTTGGCAAAGCGCGAGACGACTCTTGTCCCCCAGCCCCCATACTCTCCAGATTTGGTTCCTGCAGACTTTTTTTTATTCCCAAAGTTGAAATCCATCCTGAATGGTCACTGATTTCAGTCAATAGAAGAGATTGAAGAAAATTCACAACGAGAACTGCACACTATCCCTGAAAAAGCATTCGAGGACACGTTCCATAACTGGAAAAAACGTTGGGAGTGGTGTATCAACAGTGGAGGGAACTATTTTGAAGGAGACAAGTCTGATTAAATTGTAAGTAAAGCAATAAATTTTGTTGTTTTTTTTTTTAAAGGTTCGGTTTCTTTTTGGACAGACCTCGTATAATGCCATTTATAGGTTAGTATAGATTGTATAAGATAAATTGGAAAACGGTATTGATAGTTGCAAACAAAAAGTGACATGGATTCAGATGGTTATTTTATCTAATTTGGAATTAGTGATCATTTTTCATGTGAATATTAATTCAAATAATACTTGATTTAGTTTATTATTATTATGTGTTTACTTGGTTTTACATTGTTTATATAATGTTATTTTTTAAAAAAAATTTTTCTAGTTAGTTGCCTTGTTTCTTAAAAAGTGTTTTTAATTTAAGGAAGTGTGTGTGCTTATTTCTTAGTGTTATGCACCTGCTTGATTTCTTTGATAAATTGTATGTACTGATTAGCTGAGGGAGCACTGACAGTAAGACATCTACAGAAGTAAGAACATACACAAAAAAATCTTTAAAATGCTATATGAAGGTCTCAAAGAGCTAACATAAGAAACATATGCTCATTTAAAAGTAAATGATTGTTTCTCCAATTTAGGATGTATATTTATAATGAAGAGATGATTTATGAATTAGGTGGATTGTTAATAATCAATAAAACTTTAGATTTGATTGTGCCTTTTCTTATGCCATACTTAATTTTATTTTCAAATAATTGTGAATTCTCATTACTTGACTAGTCCAGTCTGGTTATCAAATTTAGAAGCATTTTAGGAAAGGTGCATCACAACATATAAATGAAAATTTGATATAGGTGGGGTATTGCCTGTTTGTGTTTACTAAATAAATTTATATTATTGTAGACTTTCTTTGATTCTAGTAGAGAATAATTTATTCTAATTATGTGGTTGTGATTAGAATTTATCAGATTGCTTACCAAGTTGAGGATGAAATCACAAAGGAGCAGGAGAAGCAAGCAACCATGTTTTCAGGCATAAGGTTGCAGGAGAATGGATAGAAATACCAGGATGGTGCCAGTTATAAGCTTTGGGGAAGCAGTTGGCATATATTCAACTTACATTAGCTGGGAGTGATTACCAAAGAGAGCTTGTGGAAGAGCTATTTGCAGTTTGCTTTACATCATTTGACTATTTTTTGTGTTATCTTTAAGATAAGTAATCTGCTCTATACATATTTACTACATTTTGATTTGTAATTGCAGCTTTTTTTGTCAGTTTTTAGTCTGCCTGGTAATGTAAAACTTTTCAGTGATATCTTTTTACGTAAAACATCTCCATTTTTAGAATCAATATTGTTTAATGTAAAATTCTGTTTATGATGTCTTAAAATTGTAAATTGCTTCTTTGTACTTCATTTTTGGAACCTAGTTTCATTCTCAATCACTAATAGAATTGGTTGATTTTTCCCTTTTTTGAACAGCTTTTAGTGTCAAATGTTGGTGTCATCATCAGGCGCCTTCACAGCAGAGATTCATGTTGTATTTATTTGGTAGTGAAAATTAAACAATAATAATGTTGCTTTAAATTTAGATGCTTAATTTGATTTTGATAAGGTCAACATCTTATTTGGACTACTAACTGCAAATACAGAAAGCCTTATTTATTCAATATTTGAATGATTCAAACCCCTCTGATCCACATTACCTTGTATACTAATTTTCTTGCTTGCTTTTTTCCCTCTGTTTATAGTGGCAGGATTTTTATTTATTGCCTTATTTTATTGTTGATTGTTTGTTTGAAATATTCCTAGGTTTGTATTTTTCTCATGTCTTTTGTTACTGGCATTTGTTTTTTTTTTTTTTTTTGTTTGGTTAAAGTTTATATTAAAATTATTATTATTATTCAACATTTCTTTTCTGTTTTTAAAATAATTCGATTGAAGCTAACCAAAAATTTTTATTTATCTATCTATTCATTTTTAATAGAATAAAATGAAGTAAATATCAATTTTTTTTTCAGCTTACAATTTTATGTCAAAATAAAATGTCATAATTGATATGATAAAGGGTTAACAATAATTTCAGTCATGGTGGTCTTAGGATTTTAGAACCCTAACACAAGTCATGTTTTTTTGTTTTTTTTTTTAGGGAGTGTTTTACAGGAAGTCTAAACAATGCTTCCATAGACTAAACTAGCAAGCTCTCTGTGGTAGTTTGTCATCTATTTATGTGGTGTGAATTTGCTGATAGGTTAAGTCAATTTTACATTCTCTACTCCCTTGGTAAACATCTAAAGAGTTTGTACCTAGATACCAGATACGACAGATGTAAGTAAATCCTTTTTCTTATTAAATACATAAATTTATAAACAAGATAGTTTCAGAAACTCAACTAGAGAACCAAGGTTAAAAGTTTGTTCTACTACTATTTTAATATGATAAGGTTAGCATTAAAAAAATGTTTTTGTTTTAACTTAACTTAAGCAGTTTGAGTCTCCTTGTTTAAGAAATTCCTGATAACCAGGAATATTTATTTATTCAATTAAATTAATTTTTTTGAAATATGATTGCCTGAAATTAATTTTTCTTATTCTCTGAAAAATTACTCAACTACAATAAGAAAATCTAATTTTTCATTTCTTCTAGATATTTGTATAAATTTAAAGTTTTTCCTTATACTGTGGTCCTCAAAAAATAGTATCTATTCTTACAAGAAAACAACAAAAACATTGCCTTAATATTTTTGTTGACTAACTGTCATAGTTATTATATTAGAGCAATTCACCAAAATATGCCCTATTTACCACTTCTTGTCAGATAAATTTCTGTTGCCTAAGCAATTTTAAAATACTTTTAAAAACTATTGCTATGAATTCTGGTTTCCACCTTTGGGATATATCTCAAGCATTTGCACTAAACAAATAATCATTTTTCAGGCTTAGATTTCATTTCTTTTTAATCTAATTTTATACTGTAAAATGTATCCTTTAATTTTTCAAAGTAATTTTTTTAAGCCAGATCTACATAAGATTAAATACTAACAAATTATAGATATTTGCTGTTTGCTTGTGAACTCTCATGTTTCTTTTATGCTTCTTTGCAAATGAGATTAATCTCTTCATAAGAAAAAAATGTTATTGGTGATAGATATTATTTATGGAGGGTCAAGAATTTTTTTTTTTTTTTAGCTTTTTTCTGTAGTATCAGTATTAGGACTATAATGGCAGTTACATTTTCTATAATGTCATTTTAGGTATTTTTCTTCATAATTTTAAAGTTTTTAAAATATTTTGATGGACTGACTCCTAGATTGTCTAATACTAGATGGGTAATTGCAACATGCGTTAGTGTGAGATGATTTATGGAACAGGTTGCAGTATACTGAGCTGCTGTAAGGTGTAGATATTTAAATTTGCTTCTCTTCCCATGAAGATAATGCAATTTGAAAATGGAAATAGAAGCTGATCTGATCCCAGAGAAATCTGTTACTTGCATTGGCTATAGCAGACTTTTAACTATTGATTTTAAGCATTCATGTTTGTTATACATTGTGAAAAAGAAATGTTCGTGTGTAAAATAGAGAAGGAATGGCTGACAACACTAAGAAAATTTGTATTATATGCAACCATTGTATTTGAAAAGTAAAAGGGATGTTTACACTATTTATAACAGTAAGAGCCTTGACAGTCAAATGCTCTGGAGACTTGTAGCAAAGCTATTGGCCATGTACACTTGACTAAGGATATAATACAGTATTATGAGTTACTTTAAACTGGACTAATTAGGTTACTTCATGATCATTTTCATTCCCTGAAAGCATGTTTTCTTAGATGATTCATTTTGAAAAAAAAATACTATTTTTAGTTCACTTAAAGGATGAAAACCTTTAAACGAAATAAATTAATGCATTTTTATGTCAAGAACTGAGAAAGAAAGTTAATTCAAAGAAACCCAAAAGCAAATTGGACCTTCATATTGCACTTGTGAGAATTTAGGAAAATGATGTCTTGATGGTTATTTGAAAAACTTGGTTGCTTTAATGCTTCCCTGTATGGCCATAATCTAGAGCAAGGACCTCCTATAACAAATCAGTCAGGTGATAACTGTAGTTCATAGAATAAATAGCAATCTAGCATGCTAAAAGCTAAGGTTCATGTATACTCTTTTCATATTTTTGACAATGCTGCAATGAACTAACAGCAAAATAAAAAGTTGGAGCAAACCATAACCATATTGCACTATGTAACAGAATAATTCATTGTTTATTTTCATTACAAATACAATAAATTATCATTTTCTTGAAAAATAACATGAAATTTATTTACCATTTAAATTGTTAAACTTACATTTTGACAATTATTTTGTCATTGCTAGAAAGGTCACAGCAGCTGTTGTAACTTAAGTGGCTTGTAAGGTTAACCCATTCTACATTAGAAATCTGAAAAATGTACTATTCATAAAGAAAAAAATTAACAACAAATATATAATTCCTTAGTCTCTGTATTGAAAATTGTCAAGTAAGGGTGTCTGTCAATCATGGCAAATAGTACATGGTAGATTTATATTTGTAGCAGAGTTTTAATTTGCAGTAATTTTGTATTGTTGGTTTAATAGAGTGCCAAAGTATCAGCAATGGCTGTTTGTTATTAGAAAAAAATGAAAAACAATTTAACTATGTAATTATGTATGAAAGAATTTTTAAAAATTTGATTGCCATTTTTCATTTGGAGCTTCTGTAATTGTATTGTGATAATTGAACTGATCTACAGAGTTCTTTACATTCAATAGCTTTCATTATATACAAGTAGCTCATGTAGACTTAGATTTTCAGTATGATAAAAGCATTATGAAGTTTTCAGAGATGTGCCAGTAACTCCTTACTAACCTGTAAAAGTGGATACTAGTATAATAGATATCTGTACATAATATTGCGTATGATAAACATTACTAATGACCGTATAATATTAGAGAATACTTGCATGTACATAGCATATTAAATATGTTAAAATTATTTTATTTTAAAGTATCACTAGATTATGAAAAATAACATAATGTAATGGTATTTTTTTATTAAATGGAAGTTGATAACAGTTTGTGTGTGTACACTGGCTGACCCCTTTCTAAGGATTTATGTACCCTTTCAGATTTGAACCTGGCAATTTAGGGTGACTACATAATGTGACAGGTGATCTCTGTAACACTATATATTTCTTGGGCAAGCACTTTTGCAATCAGTTTAGCAGTTATTGGGAAAGCCAGAGACATTACAACATTTAAGAGAGGCATGATAATGGATGTATGTCTGGCATGTACCTCAGTGGCCAGTTTTTTTTTTTTTTTTTTTTTTTTTGGGTAGGCTGTGCTCCAAGATATTGGTCATTCAAGTTCATTAGCAATGGAAAAAGGTATAAAATATTTTTGTCATCAGGAGAAATTTCTGGTTGCAAATGTAGTGACATAAGGAAGAGAAAGATGATTAGAAAGGATAGTAAAGTCCCACCATCTTCAAATGACAGACAATGCAAGGAAATCCACATCCATCAGTGGTTGCACCGTGTGAAAAACATTGCAACACATGGACTATGGCACTAGGAACTATTGTGTAAACTACTGATCACAGTTACCAACATGAAAAGATGCTTCATGTGAGTGCAGACATGGATTAAAGAGGAATGGTAAAGGAAGATGTGGTCTGATGAGTTACGCTTCACCCTCCTATACACAGGAATACAGCTTTGGAGAAAAATCACTCAACTAGAGGTCCTGTCTGTCTGGGTCTCTGGTGATGGGGCATGGTTTAGGACATTTCATTGGCACTCTCTGTTGGACTCTTGTTCCTTTAGTGTGCAGAATTAATGCCAAAGCTTACCTTAACACAGTTTTTTTTAACAAGAGCAACTTGTGATGCTTCATTTATACTCATAGCAATGGGTACATCCGAGATTATGATGCTGCCATCCACTGCTCATATTGTACAATCATGGTTTGAGGAATATGATACCAGATTTCAGGTACCTCTCATAACTAGCATATTCTCCAGATTTTAAGTCAATTGAGTATCTGTTGAATGACCTTGAAAGACATATTTGCACTCACAATCTAATACTTACCTCACTCCATACATTATATACAATATTAATGACTGAATAGGAAAATATCTTTCAGGACACCTTCCAGCACCTGTGGATTCTCTGCTATATTGTATCATGGCTGTTATTCAGGCAAATAATTGCCTAACTGTTTATTAGTTATTGGTTCTAATAAAGTGGCCAACTAGTGTATATTAGGTATATAAGATACAAAAAATTGGAAGTTATGAAATTTCCTTTATTATGTCTGTATTTTTATTTATGATTACTGTTTTATTTGAACTTTCAAGTGAAGCTCTCTTTTTTTTTTGGTTTTTTACTTTAATTCATATATTATAGGTATTCTATTGCTTTTAACCCAGCAGTCTAATATTGTTTTTTTTTCCTGCTTATTTCACCTGCAGATACTTATATAACTTTTTAAATGTTGTTTTAATAAATAAAGATGATTAATATTTTTCCTCTCTCTCTTTCAGGACAGGATGGAGGGAAAAGTAAACTTATTTAGTGGGGCAGAATCTACCTTGTCAGATTCTGCTCTCAATGAAACTCAATCATCCTTAAAAAAATCTGATCAAAGTGAAGTAGAAATGCAGCCATTAATTTCACACATCTCTGAGATGGACAGAGAAGAATGTATGGATCACATATCTACATTGCATGATCAGGTGGAAAAAATGTTTGAAGTTACACCTCAGTTTGATCTGAAATCATTGTCTTCTGATGATGCACAAGTGGAATCACATCATTTTACTGAAAGTGATTACAAAAGTATGTATTCACATTTTATTGTTTTTATTGAATACTTTTTTCTTTTTTTTATAATCCAGGTTAGGTGAATACCAGATGTGTCAGAAATATTAGGAATTTTAAAACATAAAAGTTTCTGTAGATTTTTTTTTCAAGTTAGTTTATAATATATATAAATTCTCCTTGATTATCCATGGATTATGTACTTGTTTGTTGTTAAAAAACAAAAAAATTAATATTTAAAAGTGAAATGTAGGTAACCGCTGCCACGTCTTTGGGGTAGATAAAGATGGAGTAGTCCAGAATTCTACACTGCTTTTGTAGCATTTGCTAAATTAATATTTGTTTCATCAAGGAGTTCACAATTTTAGGGCATACTTTATGTAGTGCTTTCAAATGTACAAAATATAAAAGCATTATTTCCGACAAAGACACATCCTCAGCACAGCTTAGAAGTGGGTGGTAAGAGCTCATAATTCTCCACAAAAAAATGCATAATCACTTTCATAAATCACACCACCTTACTCAGTGGTGGAATTTAAAAAAAATTTACTCCCAGAATATTTTGGTTTGATTGACAAGGGAGGGCATGGCTTCGTATGCATAAATCGATACTATTATCTCTACTTGACCTAGATAATTTCTAACTGAAAAAAAAAATATCTATAATAAAATCCAACTAACTTAGGAAAATATAATAAAGTAAACTCGAACTCATGCACACACAAAAAAAGGATAATCATGCAACAAGATGTTTTCTAATTTGTAATTGTTTTACTCCTGGAATGGTTTTCCGGTGCATTTCAGCCTATTTCCACCACTGATAACTAAGGGAATAGTGTATACATATATTTGAGCTCTGATCAAACAGTTTTGGGACTAAATTTATTCTTACAAAACTAAAAGACAATAAAATTAATCAAATTTATCCCCTTTAAAATAGTTGTCTCCTGATTGAATACAGTAATTATAGCTGAACGTTTTTGGTATTCTTTTGTGATGGCTTTCAGTTTCCAGGTTGCATTTTTGGATGATGGTGGGCACATCCTGGAATCTCTTGTATGGTTTGTTTCAGTCTGGGGAACGGAAAGAAGTCATTTGGGGCCAAATTTGGATAATACGGTGGGTGGGGAAAGCAGTGATCAAAATTCTCATGTTGTGAGTGCTGAATGTGACAGTGTATTGTTGTGATGCAACATCTACAAACCTGAGTCACATTTTTCAGGCTGTTCCTGATGTCGTGCACTGTGAGTTTGTTCTACAAAGTCGGACAGTGAATCAGTGGTTTTATTTGGCAATAAAAAAAAAAAATAAACAGTCATCATCGTTTTCACATTTGAGTGCACCATTCTTTGGTCAAGATGACGATGGGGTCTTCCACTGAGATAACTCGTGTTCAAACATATATATGGAATGTAGAGCCCTCAATGAAAATTAAAAGTCTGAGCAATTAGGTAGGAAGTCTAATTAAAATTATTATTTTGAGAAAACACATGGATCGTACCAATCAAGAAATAGAATAAATCAGATGTGATTCACAAAGATTGCACAAAAGATTTTGATTTTCAAGCACTTTTTTTTATCACACTAGTAAGTATTTACTGCACAAAATCCTGGTTTGCTATTGTCTATCAACCTTATAAGCACACAGTATTAAGGCCAGTAATTCAGAAATACAAAGTCGGCTATTTGTTGGCTTTGGTTTAAAGGTAAAATGGGAGAATTACAACATTCAAACGTAATTTTCAAAATTAAACTTTTTTCTGAAAGACATCTGCATTCCTCAAAAGAGATGTTCCAGGAAAATCTAAAACTAGGGAGTAGAATGTCAAATATGTATAGAATAACACACCAACTGCCTTTTATTGAGTTGCTTGGCTTGATCATGTAACTTTAATTTGGTATAATTTTATCAAAACATTTAGTCAAAATGTGAAAACTTGAAATTAACTTTAAAACCAAAATTATTTGTGCTTGTTACAATGGAAAATAAATGGAACCAGTACAAAGTTAAGATGAGGCTTAAAATTATAAGGTGAAAACATCCACAATTTTTTTTTTCAAAATATACCAGGAAAATGTAAACAACTATTGTTGTATGAAAGTTAACTATAGTACTAAGAAAAATCATCAATAACACTGGACAACAAAATGAAACTTTTTGTCTGCCACCGAGCAAAATGTGGGTGATCTTAGCTAAATTTTGGGTGCTGATTTCAAATCTGATCAGAATTTGGCTAAGACTTTAGCTTTTTGAGATATGCATGAGGAGGAATTTCACCACTAAACGCTATATTATGACTTATGTTATATGAACTATATAAAGTTTGAACAACAATATTTGGTATTCAAATGTTTAATGTGAAACACATTTGCCATGATCAGACAACAGATACATGAGGACTGATTAAAGTATGGAAGATATGGAATGCATTTAACTTACATAGTAGGTACATTCCAGATGTTCAAAAATGTTTCAGACGCTTGTTCTTGTGTTCTCCCTTTGGAGGAACCAACAGTAATCACCCATCATGTTGGGATTGAATTTGCCCTGATATCTACTTTGCATCACCTTTATGTCTGGTGGAACCTTTCACCATGCTCATCACTGACATCTCCTAGATTGGTTGGAAAAAAAATCAAGATGCAAATGCAGAAAATGCATCTTTTGAGACATCCTGGCCCCCCATTCACTGATATGCCATTAGCATGCTTTCCACATACTCATTGTAGTGCTCAGCTCTGTATTTGCCAAGAAAGTTCCTTATAACTAAAATAAATATGCTTCCCATGCTGCACCTGTGTGAGTTTAGCTTCACTTTTGTCAGCACCAAACTTCTCTCTTAGGTACCTGAAGCCATCACCATCTTTATTCATGGCTTTGACAAAGTTTTTCATAAGGCTGAGTGTGATATGAAGTGATGGAAGGTAGATATATTCTGAGGGTGCAACAATGGCATATGTTGCACATTGTACCTGCCAACTATAGGTTCCTGTCACATAGGCCAGTCTTTTCGAGTGTAATGGTTGGTGGCATCACGGCTGTTCCAAAGACACCAGAAATGCATTATTTTGTACCTTAGCTACACTCCAAGGAGAAGAAAAATAACTTTGAGATCACCACAAATTTTCCATTTATGATCCGAATAACTTATCATTTTCAAAAGGAGTTCCATCAACTTGTATGTCTATTTCAAGCCAACTGCATGAGCTATAGGAACCGAAGGTTTTTGGTTACCATGATGTAACAGCACAGCTTTAAGGCTTAGTTTGCTACAGTCTATGAATAACCCCCATTCATCAGTCACATGTTTATATCCCAGTTCACTCATGAGACCATTTACATCAATAAAGAAATAAACACCATTTTCTTTTTGAAAAAAATCAGCCAGGTTTGTGTGACAATCATGGAAATGGGAAATGTTTGTACCGTTTTGTAAAAGATTCCATTCCTTCAGTCTAGGGCCTAACACTTCAGCCTTCCTTGATATCGATAAATCTCTCACCAAATCATTGAGCTCTTGATTTAGCAAGTGTGGCTTTTCATCCAATGCAGGCTCATCCATAGCAGTATCATCACACTCAGCATCTGAACTTTTATCACTTTCTAGGGCAGGAGCTGCTGGAGGAAGCAGAACAGGATTTTCCATATCAATGGGAACTGCTTTCAAGTAATTTTTAAATATCAGCCTTAACTTAAAAATGTGACGTCCTAGAGCAAAACAGTTTTCAGATTTGAAATCAGCTACAAAGTAAGCATGATAGTGTTCCGGTGGCAAAATCATTGTTTTCCAGTGTAATAGTACATTTGGTTGCCATGGTAAGTGCTCAAAATAGCAGACAAGTGAAAAAATGCAGTTAACTAGGTAAAACATTTCTCTATATTGGCTCATCCTATTTAAATGAAACTTTTTTTTTGTTTAATAAAGGTACCTCTGTTTATTCTTGCATAAAAGTACTATTTTGAACTGTTTCTTAAGATTCCTCTTTATTCTACACCCTAATTGAGGATAGTTTTGCTTATATTACAGTGTATGTGTATTAAATATATCCTGAAAATTTCCTAACATTTAATTGAACTGTGTTTCATAGATATCTTTTTCCTCAATTAGAGCACGTGGACTATTGTAAGACTCGGGGAAACAACAAAAAATAATACAGGGAAACGTCACGTATCTGAACAAGCCCGGAGACAAGCTATTTGTTCGGATACGTGAAAAAAACGGAATGCAGGTGTTGCTGTGAGCATGCCGAGGGTCAAATTCGAACATCCAATTGACACCCTATCCAAACAATAGACGCTATGCATGTTAATTGTCACTTGTGTAAACTGTTTCGAAACAATGCCTTTCTAGCCCAAAGTGAAGTACTGTATTACTTAATTACTGTAGGCGTCTTTGTTAACCTCCATTTTGTCTGGCTGCAGAAATTTTGGTCACATGATCAATGAGTCTTGCTTGTCATAATACTGTAAGGTTAATGATGCAATTTGATGACATGCAAGTTGTTTAATAAAAACCCAATAAATGTTTAAAAATGATTTATTATGAAAACAAAATTAAAAAAAATACATGTACAAAAATACAAATTATTACACAGGCTTAAAAAATGTATTAATTGATTGTGGTTTAAGATTAGACAATCTTTTTCCTGCTGCCTTCTCGCGTAGTGATCGTAGAATGCTTAAGTGCATGGGCTCAGCGTCATTGTCTGCCTCTAACCAACACAATGCTTTGTCCATGATGTCTACAGCCTCAGCATTGGATGGTATGGGATTTAATGTTATCAGGAGATGGTTCATCATCAGAGTCTGATTCGGACGAAGGGTCACCTGTCACACTGTGTATGATCTCCTGGTCAGTGAGCTGTTGGCAAGCGTCAAGGTCTCTGTCTATTTCACACCATTCTTTGATGTCATTGCTATTGATGTTGTCTTGTCCAGGGAGTTGTCGGAGTAAATCTCTTAGGTTGCTGAAAGGGACATCATCATCATCATCATCAGTCTCTGTGTTGTTGGTAGTGGTTGGTGTTTGAGTAAAAATGGTTTTCTTCCAAACTTTGTGTATAGTCTCTGGTTTGACGGATGTCCATGCTGAGTCAGTGATGTGTATGGCGTCTTTGATTGTCAGTGCTTTTTGTAGGTCGAATAAGCTGTTTTCTGGTACAGATTGGTCGTAGATAAGGCGACAAAGGAGTTGTTTTCGGTAATGTTTCTTGAATGTAGCGATGACCCCTCCATCCATAGGTTGTAGAACTGATGTTGTGTTTGGTGGAAAGAATAGACATTTGATGTTGCCATCTGTTGTCTGAAGTGTCTATTATCTGGGTGGGCAGGGCAGTTGTCGATGAATAGAAGAGCACGTTGTGGTAAGTGTTGTCTGCGTAGATGTCGTCGTACAGATGGAACGAAGTCATCGAAGAACCAGGCTTTGAATAGAGTGCGATTCATTCAGGATTTTGGCTGTGATTGGTATTTGACGGGTAGGTTTTTTCTGTTGACATGTTTCAGACATCTAGGGTTGGCTGATTTTCCAATGACTAGTGGTGTGATTTTGTGTGATACAGTTGCATTGGTTCCAAGGAGTATGGTCAAGCATTCTTTTAGATTGTTTGTGATCAGGAGCAGATTTTTCAGCAGCAGAAGCTAAAGTTTTATTCTGAACACAACGCCAGAATAAACCCGTCTCGTCTGCATTATAAATCTGTTTCTTGGCACAAATCGTGTTCGTTCATCAATGATGTCAGAGTAGTGTGCTGAAAGTTTTCAACTTCTGATGTGTCGGCAGATAGACGTTCCCCAACAATATCAAGTTGTCGTATGCCATATCTGCTCTTGAATCTTTCTAACCATCCCTGTGATGCCTTGAAAGTACTGTTGTCGCCGTTGAGTTGTCTATTGAAGAACAGAGCTTTCTCCATCAAAATAGGGCCAATGATACGTGTGCCTTTAGCCCGCTCTTGAGTGAACCATATGTACAAGGCGTCTTCCATCTTCTGGTTGTTTCCAACATTGTCTTTCTTGTGCACTGTTTTTTTGTTGGTTGAGTAGCTGTAAACTCAGTAAGTTTAACTCTTTGATTTTTAATGTCGGTGATAGTAGATCACCCAACACCATATTCTTCAGCTAAACGTGCAGTTACTGCACCAGAGTCAAGTCTTTTCAAGATCTTCACTTTGTCATCTAGAGACAGAACATTGCGTTTTCTTTTCAAACTTTTGTCAGACATTTTGAACATGAGTGTCGTGAACAGTACAGTCTAAAATGCAATGTAGATTAAAACACTTCAAAGATGATATGAGAAACCAGATAAAATATTTCTTAGAAAATTATATTAAATTAAATAAATTACTTAAATTAAATAATTATCATTTCCCACTTGATTAAAAAATAAAAAATGTGATTGATTCAAATTTTCAAGTGAAAAGTATTGCAATAATAGTCTGACTATACGCGTAATAATAAAGATAAATGAGCAAAGGCGAACACACGCAAAAAATGAAGAAACAAACCCGTGGGCTCAACTTACTCGCTCTCGACTCTTTATTTTTTTTATTCACTGACAATCAATCACCTGATCACTTTAATATAGTTATAAATATATATATATATACAGTCAGACCTCGTTAAACTATATGAATCACTTATATAGGCATGCCCCCCCCCCACTGTTCACTTTAAAAAAGGCCATGTTTTGTTCGGTTAAGATCTAAGAGAAATTACAATAGAACGTTGACAACCGAACAAAAAACTGTGAAAGTTCGGTTACGCGAGATTTTGTTCAGCGGACATGTCAATTGTTCGGATACGCGAAAATTCGGATAAGTGAGGTTCGGATACGTGAGGTTGTATTGTAATATGAAAATGAATTTTTGAGGAAATAATTATCAAAAATTACTGTAAAATATAATCCATGCAACAAATGAGTCTAAAACTCTTCAGCACCATAGTTTTCCTTTGTTTTCAATATTTGCATATCTCTCTCTTTTTTTTGTCTTCTAATGGCCACCTGGAAATTTTGCCTTTTTTTGTAGCCTGCATTGAATAACTGTTTTCTGTTTCATATCAGAAATACTTCATTTAACTTTAGTCATTTTCAACATTTTGTTGGTTAAAATGACATGAATAAAAGTTACAAAGATATGTTTACTTATCAAGCGTGAACAAATACTGTCATCACTCAAAATGTTTCTTAAAACATTTCAAAGCCATTTCTGATTAATCCTTTACTTCAAAACAACCCTAATAAGATCAAAGTTGCTATTACATCCAACATTTCTGGAGAGGAGAAAATCCAGGTCCAAACATTATAGCTGTGGCATTGCAAAAAAGCTTAGATAGCAATTGATGTAGAGAAATGGCTAATTCTGAGGAAGATAACAGAAAAAAAAAAGAAATTCATATTTTTTCTAGTAAAATTTGAGGATGCTTCTACCTTAATTTTGTTTGTTAAATAAATCATAACATTACATTTTTTTTTATTTTGTTATTGAAAAAGTCAGGACATAAGACTGAACACTTTAATATACTCAACAGGTTTTTGTAGTTTTCTCTCAATAATAATAATAATAATAAAGTAAATTAAGTGACATTACTATCAGCCGTGCAAATAAATGTATTTTTGATTTACTCAACATTAAATTCTTTTGAAATTTTGAAAATTTTAATATTTAAAAATAAGCAGTATTGTTTTATAAAACACTTAAATTTTATTTTATGCATTTTTGGTACTCTTTAATTCTAATTATTAATTTAGAAGAATAAAATATAGATTTTTTTTTTGCAACATTTTACTTGAATTCTTTTGTTTGAAATTTTTTACCTATCTGTATAAAGTTATCTTCCATTATTTAAAGAATGTTACATTATTTAGCATACAGTGCTTCATGGTCATATTATTAAAGTTTATGATTAATTTGTAGGTATGTTTTTTAAAAGGAAATTTTATTTAGTCCCTTTTGTCTAAAGGAAGAAACAAATAGTTCATCTGTTAAGTCCACCGAATTGTGGTAAATATGAGAAAATCTTGATAGATATCTTAAAACTGTTGAGACAGACAATAAAAAGTTGTTTTGGTTGACACAACTATCATTAACTCTCATCATGTTGAGAATTTAGGTACATTTGTTGTGTACAAATTTGCATGCATTTTTAGTGCCTAGGACAAAAAAAATGAAGGTTAATACTCTTAATTGTAACTATAAGAGAGGTAGATTTATTTAATAAAAGCTTTTTTATCAATAAAAACAAAAAAACTGCTAATCAACATTAAATTGGAAAAAAAATCACAATCACATATATAACACTGCAACAGTATGTAAAGCTATATCGTTTGCAGAGATGCTTTTGTCTTGTCATTGCTGGATTGGCAAAAGCAGCATCTAGCTCTTTTTGTTCATTCCCTTTTTCCTAAATATTCTTTACCATTGCAATTGCTGCATGCCCTCTAGGCACCCCAGATTTGATTTTGATGATTGGTTCAACTAGGGCTTTTCCCAGCATCTCCAAAATAAAGTCTGCATCAGCAAAATTTATTGGACTTCCACTTTCAATGGATTTCTGTTCTCAAAACAATGGCATTATATGCAGCACATGAAATGTATTTTAAAACAACAAAAACTAGGACAATCTTTCTTTGGCTGCTGGCCAATGGTTTATAGGGGTTTTCAACACTTTTGTGGTGTTGTAGTCAAGGATGATGTGGAGCTTCCTTTAATTTCCTATCTATCCACTTGCATTCTTGTGTGGTGTGCTCATGATGAGAACATTTTAATTCTTCTTTGCCCAGTTGGAAACACTGGTGTTTGTCTGTGTGAATGCAAATATCAATGAATAAACTGGGCAATTCTTCATTTGTAGAACTTTGGCAGGAAGCTCTGGCTGATTCTTCCTTATTGTCCCCAACATTAAGATATTTTTCTTAATATTTGACTCTGAAAAAAAAACATCCACAGGGATGTTATGGCTTTTAAATCCTAGCTCTTGATTACCTTCTGGTGCTTTTCCAGGCAGTTTCCTCATGTACCCTAGCATTTTCTACGTGTAGCTGCATTTGGTATTGCAGTCCACTCAGGCATGTACTGCCTAAAGTAGTAGTACCCAACTAGGGAGTCGCAGAACCCTGGAAGTTTCAATTTTTGTCATATGACTGAGTCAAGAAACTGTTCATGAGTATGTATTTATTTTGTTTATATGTACCATATTTGCAGGCTTATAAAATGCACTTTTTTCCAGAAAAAAGTATACAAAAATTATCCTGCGTCCAATACGCCGGTATCACTGACAGGAGGCCGATCACTGAAGGTGTAAGGCTTGTCTCCCACGGCAGGCACTCCCAGTTGCGTCACAGGCCTCTGCAGTAACACACTTGCATCACTGTCCACCCAGCAGCTTCCTGTTGCTCTACCACCCTCATAGAAACACGGACAATACACGCTGGCAACAAAGGTTGGAACTTGAACTGTTACCACAATAGGACTGACACAATCAAGCTGCGCTCCCATTGGCTAACGCCATTGGGGCCTGCAGCTAAAAGACTCAGACCATGACACCTGGGGCAGTGCATGCTACAAGGACTGGACTGTGACTTTGGCCAGACGCATGCAAGCCAGCTCGATTTTAGGAAAACTTGGGCACCAACACGACACATCACACAGCTGTTCTGATCAGAGGTAGAGTTCACTGATACCAGTAGATTTGTTGAGGATGACATGAGGTTGACTTTGGCAAATACATGGCCATGAATTTCCAAGCTGGCTGCCCAAATGCAACAACAAGCATCACATTAGGTCACTACATTTTGAGAAAGAAAGATGTGTTGAAGGATGAGTGTAAAATGTTTTTTCCTGGTGAATTTCTCTCAAAACTCAATATATTCAAATAAAACTCTTATGTGATTTTTTTGCTAAATTTATTCTTTGTTTATTTTTTTTTTTTCAATAATGGAAGTGTAGCAGTGGGTCGCAGGTCTTTAAAAGGTCCATGAGTCCAAAAAGGTTGGGAACCACTGGCCTAAAGGGTCAGTGCTCCCCGATGCAGAGAGAATATTTGTTTATGGTTACATTTAGCCCTGGGTTGTACAGCAGGGGAAAAAAATTTTAATTCATTTATCTCAAATTTCTTGAATGGTGGCTGTTCTTGGTCTCATGATTGTCAAATTGAATTGGTCAAGCAATCTTGTGGAATGTTTCTTTCAGACATTGTGGCAGGATAAGATACCTGCCAACAAAAGTAATCCAAAATAAGTTTTAATGCACTCAGTCAATATCATTCTATTTTTTGATTTCGTTAGTACAACTATTAGCTAGAATCACATGCATTACTTAGTTTGTTTCTTTATATATGGTAGACTCCAGTGGTGAACCCTTTACTTTTGGTGTTGTGGAGGTCTCATTGTTTCATTCACTGGGTCTCTCATCATTTAGTTGGTCAGATAGTGATGAAGAAACATTGAGGAAGCCTGGCTTCCAAGTTTGTTATTTCCAGAATGAGATTCACGATTGTTGGTGGCATGAAAAGATCAAATGATGATTTTATGCCATGTATATGTATTATAGGATGTTGAGTATGCTTTTGAACTGTTTGGATAACATTTGCATTTGACAGCCTGTCTTGACTTGGTCATGGAGATGCTTTCACTCTATTTTTCTATCTCTAGATCTCAAGATTTCATTTCTGCTCAGGGTAGATATGCTGTTTAAATCTTCAAACTCTGAAGAGGATGAATCGTGGAAGTCAGTATCATTATCAATGGTATCTTCAATTTCTGATACTTCCTCAACATCACACACACTCCATCCCTACGAAAACTTTCAACTGGAAAGTGAATGCAGTTACTCATATTTTACCTCAAATCCAGATACTGCTATGGTAATATCAATGAAATCATAACTATAAATAAAAAAATTAATTCAGTATCAGAGTAAAAATAAAAAAGCTAATATTGCATAAACAAAGCAAGTTCACATACACACACTTCAGGTCACTGACCTGACACATGATGTACCTGCACAAAATTTGTTGTAAAAAAGAAATAACCAAAAACTTAGTATCATTTGGTTCAAATTTTTTCTGATATTTTTATCACCAAAAATTAGGAAAAGCCATGAAAAACTATTGGTAAAACACATTTTTAATAGAGGTTTTAGGCAGTTCAAAACTGCTCTTGGGTCAAATAGACCTAAAACCTGAAATGAGTTCAATCATATTTCTAGCTGCTAAAGTTTAATGATGGTGAAAAATATTTACATTTACTAATTTTCTAGACTCTTTGTTAATTATTTCTCATTCAAGTCAGCTGAAATTGGCCAGGCCAAATTGCTCAAAAACAATCAGCCATTGATGACACATTTAATGACCATTTTCTGTACTATAGATAGTACATGTAAAAAAGATTCTGGCCTACATTATCACTTCCTCTGAGTATTTATATTGTTTGTTCTCACAAAATCATTTTGTTAGTACAGCTATTAGCTGAATCACATGCATTACTTAGTTTCTTTATATATGGTAGACTCCAGTAGTGAATCCTTTACTGCTGGTGATGTTGGGGTCTCTCATCATTTAGTTGTTCTTATGGCATTGAAGAAATATTGAGGAATGCATCAGTGGAGAGTGACAACAGTGGCACAGAGAGTGGGGTTGTTGAGTGGAGTTCAAGCTATTTGAAGCTGATCAATGTGCCAATTTTTTTTCTTTTCAGTTTGCTGACCTGAAGATTTATGTCCCTGAAATTGCAAGGCCAGTTCATTTATCCTATGAACTGATACCAGAATTTCTTCCACTACATGGCTGAGTAATTTAGCCACTATGCCCTTAGACCCAGAGGTGGGTTAGCATAGCTATTAACACCTGGATGGGCTCCAATACGGAGGCAAATGAAAGTGTCTGTAGTGGTAAACATAACTATAATTTTTTGTTGTCCATTGAGAATTATTGGAGTGAGGATGACAAAGTTAATGTCAAAAGTAATGAGGTGAAGAGATTCAAGAAATTGAATTGGCATTGGCATATCTGTGAAAACAGTTGGTTGATTTTACTCTGCATTTTTTTTACTTTCTGCACTATAAATTAAAATTTCCATTTGTTTTTCAGATATATTTCCTTTTCATATGGATTACTGAATTGTGTGCTAAGTCTTTGGTGCCCTTTGAGTCATTCCATTCCATTTTAATTTGTTTTTTTTTAAAATAATTTTAATCAGTTAAGTGCATTTTGTTCAGCCCATTTTGAAACTGTCTGAACATTTGTGCATGTAAAATATTGCATTTCTCAAATGGGAAAAGATTAAGAAACCGATAGTTGTATATTCTAGAGTTTGTCTCTAGATTGTATTGTATTGTTTGTTGTAGTGTATGTGCTTATAAAATTGGTTTCATTAAGTTGTCTTTAAAATTTTCAAACTCAAACAGTATTTTTAGCTCTCATAGCAAAAAACTATTCTTGTATGACTGAAATAATTTTGGTTTCTTTAAATGATAAATAATGGTGCTTTAGTGAACATTTTTTCATTTTGTAATAAATTTGTCTATTTTAATTTTTAAACATAGTTTAATTTTTACAAAATGTTCTTCTTTTAAATGGTCTGTTTTTTTCACTTTAAAACTTTCTTTTCTAGGTCACCGTCGGACTGCATTTCCACATGTTCACCATCCACTGAAATCTATGCATAGTCGATCTTTCAAGTTCATGAAGGGTGTCAAGAGAAAGAAGAAGAGCAAGCTATCTGGAACTTGCAGTTTTCCATCAAAGATAGCAGCTCAGTCTCCAATCATTCCAGAAGTAGAAGTAGAGGAGTACATAGAGGTATGTGATAGAATTATTTATTCTTTTTTATTTCATAAAGCATGATGGTTTTTGGTGAAAGTTTCATACCGTGTTGGGATATAATTATTAGAATATCATTGAACTTACTGCCTTTTTTGGTTTCTAATTTTACTATCACTATATGTTGCTACACTGCTCAGGAAGAGGAAACTGATGCTATGTAGCCAAAAGCTAAAGAGAGTGTAAGAATGGTATCATGTTGGTGAAAGACTTCACATACAACCCTGACATGGTCAGAGATGCAATGTTTTTGTTGTATTTCCTTTCATATTTATTATTCATAAAAGGAATATTAGGTTTAGAATCTTAGGTCTAAATACTAATTAATCACAGATTGTTTACCTGAAACATATATTACTAAAAATTTGTAAAGGATCAAACAGTTATCAACAAACTGTAAATATAACATTTAATGCTAGTGCAGTTTACTTTTGGTCCCTGACTTTAACCTTTTCTTTAGGTTCCTTACTCACTATGTGACCAAATTTCTTCCAGTGCAACAAGGCTTGAGATATATGCAAATGTCACTGTACTTCAAGCTGTCATTTTTGCACTTAATAAGTGCTGCTTTGCCAAATAGGTCATTTCTTAATGCTGATTGATGGATCTTTTATACAGACTGTTTAGCATGAAACTTTTGATAGTTTTGCTTGATGATGGTAGGGGCCAATTCAAGTCTTCAGCACACTACCAGGATTACTTTCTAGCCTTGCAAGTGAAAAGAAACTGTTTCCAGACAGTGATTCATTTGGAATATGACCTTTAAATGCAACAGTTTTCAATGTCTTAACACACATTGCATGTAATTGGCTTTGGGCATATAATTAGAAGTCAAGTGTATTCACATGACAATACTCATGTATGGTGGACCATAAGAGATTGGGCTTATGTACTACTTTACAGATGAGTTCAGTTCGCTGGACAGTTTAGAGAAGGGCAGGGAGAGGTTTTATGATATAATTGTTACTGAACATGATCACTATGGAGGTGGCACATTGAGTGAAGTTGGATTAGCTAAGATAGCAAGACTGACCTCCTTGTGTTCCAGAACTGCGCCATGACACATCCTTGATGCTTACATGAGGTCATGCAGGTTTGCAATTTGTGTCTCAATAGCTATGTTTTGACCTATTTTGACATCATCATTTAAACATATCTTTAACATTTGCTAATATTAATGTCACCTTAAATTATAGTTTTATGTACTCACTTTCTTATCGTACCTAACAATATTATGTTGTTTATCTAACTCTTGACCCTTAACAAGTTTTGAGTAGTATATGACATCTTAAAAAATCATTGTTTATATTTTGTGTATAAGTAGACCATTATAGTTACACCAGTCTTTAGAGAAGTAATTTAACATTGTTTTCCTCAGTGCATGTGCTGTTCCAAAATATTTGATAGTTTTTGTATTTATAAAAGAACCATGCACAAATTAAATATATAAAAACAAACAAGATGACTTTATTAGATATATTCTATAATACTGTTGAAATAACAAAATAAAATAATATAATTTTAATAATAATGAATTATTCTCTGTTGAGCAACTTGACCTTTGAGTTTATGCTGGATTAAATGTAAATAATACTTGGTTTATATAGCGAGAACTTTAAAATAATGTCAACTGCTTGGGACTTGTCTTTTCGTGCGTACTGTTCTTACTAGTGTTGACCAAATTAAATGAGAGCTTTAAATTCTATTTTTGGCAACTTCGCTTTTCTAATACTTATTAAAATGTCTGGTGATAAGTTAACTATGTTGTTAATCTACATATTACATTATTTAGATATCTAAGTGATAAAATGGTACACTAATGTCATTGGTGAGACTATTTCAGACTGTTTATTACAAGCCCTCGCAATTTTTGTCGAATCATTTGCATGATTGTCTGTGAAGAAGATTCATAAAATAATCAGTGCCACCACCATGTTACTTTTAAAATAAAAGTAAGGTTTGTTTATTCTATGCTACACAGATGCATGCATGCACCCCATACCCATGGCATGATAAAGGTTCAAAGAGAACTTGCAACAAAAGAAAATATTTCTCTTCCTGAGGTTGCATAAATCAAAAGTTGGTACAATTGAAGTGTGTTCTACAGTTGAATAATTAAAATAAAGATGGTGTCCTATTTTTTTTTTTTTATATGTAAAACTTTTCTTCAGAAAATCTGTACACTGATGGGCTATAAAATTAGAGAATGCAAATAGCATGAATATGTTTTTGTCTGTTTATTTAGTTAAATGCTATCTTATGAGATCTACTTGAGCTATTTAAGCTGTGTACATTTTTTACAAATGTGTGTTAAATATTTCTCTTATGAATTTTGTGATTAAAGGACTTGGTACATTTAAATATTGCACTCTATAATAAAGATTTATAAGTTATAGAAATTGCTAAAATAGAAAAGGAAATGAAATTATACAGTCAGTAGAAATTGTTTTAAAGTTAATTTATTTTAGGACATGGGATTATCAGATGAAGAAGATTTCTCTTTGAGGGAAATAAGCAGTGAAAAAGTAGAAGAGCCAGTGGAGAAACAGGATGACTTTTACAAAGATAGCTCAGCAGTGGGTTTTTATATTGGAGAAGATAAAGATCATGACTTTCCTTCTATTTTGCATTCATCAGAAATACATAATGTACCTTCATTTTCTCATGAGCAGTCTTCTAGTTCTGTAGCTGCTCAAACGTTCCAGCGACAAACTATTGATGAACCAGAAACGACTCCAATGTTTGAAATTGATGATGAACCACGAACATCCCAACATGCAGCCTTTTCCAGACTTTCAGGATCAGAAAAATTACTTTCAGACCCCCCTAAAGTTAGTTTTGTTTTGGGTAAGTATAGAGGACAGATCATACTATTTTTTACTTTCCATTTATCAGCATGAGTACCAGCAGAAAGTCAAGCAAAAGCTTATTTTTGTTTGTTTGTTCTTTTTTTCTCATATTAAAGCTTTGCATTTTTACATTTGTTTGTTTTCTTTTTATTCTTTTTACTTCAGCCCATTATTAACTGTTAGGCTGCTATTGAATGTGTCTTGCACTCTGTCTCTCTCATATCCAGCCATTTCATTTTCTCTAGAATCACCTGGCTTTGGAATTTTTTCTTCCAGAGTATTTTATTTCTTCTAAATTTCTTGCCAGGTGCCTATGGTCCTCATTTGCTATAAAGTTAGATTTAAATCTCTTATTTTAGCCAGGACTTTACAGTGCCTGCCTTTGCTTTTCCGTTGCTGCTTTGTTGTTTATTTCTAGTTGGACTGATCCTTCTGATATTAATTTTGCTTGGGCTGTAAGCATTAATCTTAGTTTAATCTGTGACTTTGTTGAAATTATGGTTATTTCCCTATGTAAAAATGTTACAAACTTCAAGTTATGCATATCCTTGTTCTAGTCCTTAGCTTTTCTTTGCCTTTTTTTGATTCAGCCCCAGACTTCTTTGCTAAGTTGGCATAGTTCAGGGCACTCTTTGTGTAAATTCCCATTGCTACAAAATCTATGTTTAGTCATTACAGGAATCTTTCTATTTTATTGTAGGAATCATTATTTAACAACTTCATTTATTGTGAGCATAGACCAAACTTTTAATGTTGTTTGTTTTTATAACCTTCACATAGTGCAAAAAAAAGGATGGATATGTTTCTTATGATCAAAGAGAATTAGCAACAAGCTTCAACCACAGAAAGACACATAGTTTAATTCAATTTTTTAAATATGTCATTTTGGCTTTTTTCCCTGTTCTTAATGTGTGTCTGTCTTTATTGCTGATTTTTTTTTTTTTTTTCAAAATTTTAAAAATTAAAACATCAGATTTTTGTATTTGCAGTTTAATTTACCATATACTTTTGTTTTGTTTTTTCACATCAGGTAGTGGGGAGCCATTAAATGATGTGTGGATAAAAAGAGAGACTGAAGAAGTGGACAGTTTGGTGGTTAAACCCCAAACTACCAGGTAATTTCATGTTGAATTTTTTCTGCTTTTGCAATGTTTTAAGTGAAATCTTCTACCACCACCTTAAAGGATCCAACTGTTAATTTTCGGAAAAGTTTATTGGAAATCAAAAAAAATAGTCTAATATAATAACATTATATTATTCCTAGTAAACTATGTAAACAAACCATATTTTTGTTTTTTCTGTAAGTGGTAATGAAGTGAGTGAGTACATTGTTAAAATTTTGACAATTGGTCACTCTTTTAAAAAAATGCTATAATTGGATAGAACAATCATCACTTTTCTGAAGACAGGAAGTAAGATGTTGAACATTAGAGGTGTGCCAATTGTCAAATGGCTGATTACTAATTAATCAGCTAAGATAAACCACTCATTAGTAAAATTCATAAAAGAATATTGATCTGTTCCTTCTGGGAAACCAGAAATGTATTTCTGTGAACAAAGTATCATCATAAGCCAGGTAGGTGTACATGAAACTCTTTAAACTGTATTTAGATGCCCAAAATCTTAACAATAAAATATATTTGGTGTTTTGCTACAGAACTCACTGCAATATCTGTAACTGATTTAGTACTATTTTGTCACAAGTATAATATAATAATGTGTTGTGTATAAGTTTTTTCAGTATCTCAAGATACTGTAGACAGCTAATGCTGTTCAAATCCCAGTGTCAACGTTAGTTGTCTACAGTATCTTGAGATACTGAAAACACATATATAAACAATTTATTTGCTACTGAAAATTAGAATGAATAATTGCTCAATTTATGTAAACTTTGAGAACTTGATATATTGCAACATTTTGTCAATATATTATTCTGATGGAAGAAATATTTTTTAAAAAGTTTTAAATCAGAGATGATCATTGTGTGTGTGTTGCATTGCATTGTTCTTAGATTATTATCTTGCAATGTGTGAAGTTATATATATATATATCTTTATATCAGCAACATTTTTTTACAAAATTAGATCTAAAATTTTGTTCTGATTGTGGAATATGTATACATTTTTGCATATTTCAATATAAGCTACCAGAATAACATTAAAGCCTGGTTTTCATGATGTAGAAAGCCTCTCCACTATTTTTGCTTAATTATTTATTGCTAATCCAAGTATTTTTGTTTTATATGTATCTCCATTTCCATAGACAGTAAAAAAACAAAAAAAAAACACTTTTTTGGTACTGATGGACATACACATGAGCAAACAAAAACTCTCTTGATTGAGAAAGTGGTAAAACATTGATGTTTTGGTGTTATAATTTAAGAGGTTTTGATTTTAAATAAAATTATAATTTGATGTTTTATATTTTTCAATTTTGAATGTGTTTTAGAGTAATATTATAGAAATCTTTAAGCTTTGATTTCAATTAAGAAAATTTTGTCCTATTTTGATAGCTGTATATTAAATTTTGAATATATTTGTAGAACACTATTTTGCTTTTAACATTTTGGCTTTTAAATTCACCTACGTATGTATTATTTGGTTTTTGGATGTAATTAGTTGACACGAAACCTTTGAAAATTTTAGTTCCTACTGTCATTTTATTTTGTTTTTTGATAAACTTAAGTCTTATAAAGGTGTTGAATTGTGAATTGTTTTTCTTTTTAGATTAGTATTACCTTTTATGTTTTGTTTCACATAGTTATGTGCGCAGGTGTTGATCCTGGGTTTGGGTCAGGGATTCAGAAGGCATTGGCCACAAGCAAGGTATTGTCTCACCACATAAAATCAAACAGACTGTGCTAAAATTATATAGGTGAAACGTATTTAAGGGTTGTGGGGGGGTTGATTTATTGAAAATACAAAGGGGAAAAATTTGTTCTTTTTGACAACAAAAATTCCATTCACTGTTATGAAGCCTAATAAATAAATGCCAATAATTATCCTATTGATTAATTTATTAAATTGGCAATTGCCTAATTAATTGGCACCTCCCTATTGGACATCATCTGTAGCTTTTCCCAGGATGAATAATAATTTAAAGATCATTTATGGGATTCTTTTTGCTAGTACAATCAGAAATTGACCTTTTCTCCTAAATCAAAGCAAATATTAGTGAAAGATTTAATGAAAATTTATATATAATATTTCTTCTCTTCTGTTTTCGGTGAATCAGATGATGGAAAACTTATTCACTTTTGCCATTGAGAAAACAATTATTTCTTCAAACTTTATTTCTGTCTAACAATTGGACAGTTATATGGACAAATAAGACAAATCTATCTTAATTAATATTTTGTTAGTGACCCCCCAAATAAAAACAACAACAATATTATCATTGCATCTAGATTCCAGTAGATTTTGGAATATCTTTTCTTGGTTAATATACTGGGTTTATCTTGTTTTCATGTAACAGTGCTCTGCCATAATAATCTACACAGTTTAGTACAATGTGCTACTTTGCCTATATTTGTGGAAAGTGGCAAATATATAATGAAATTTTATATACTACATGGTCAAACTATCTTTAGCATGAAGAGCCCTCTATACTGCTTATCATTGAATGAAGCAGATTTTCTATTATTTGCTGGTCCAGCTTCCTCCATATCTTAGTAATTCCTTTTTTTTTCATCATATTGGTAGCACATTAATTGGTTGCTATCAGCTGATGATCCATATGCTACCACAAATGCTTGATCAAATTCATATCAGGGTTTTACGGTAACAGAGAACTGAATATCTTGATTCCTCTTCCAAACTGGTCACCAGAGAAATGTTGAATGTAGCAATATCTTTGTAAAGAATATGGGGATCAAATTTCTGTATATCTTCTTGGTACAGTGACAGATATCTATTTAAAATGGCAATATATCTGGTAGAATTGAGATGTCCTTTGATAAACATCAATTTTGTTTTTGCACCATGGCAGATTATAGCCCATATCATGATGCTCCTATTTCTAAATCTGACCATGGCTGAAGATGCTGTTGAAAGTATTTGTTAGGTCTTCAAATCAAGGTGTGGCCTTCAGCCAGGAATTGCTGAAGTGGTCTTGTAGTGTTGCTATTGAAGGCTTTCCATTTTGCTTTGCAATAACAGTTGCATTTGCCTTGGTGGACTACTTGATAATATTAATCACAAATCAAAGAAAAATGCCAAGATTGTTGGCAATCTGTCATTGGCCATGCTTCGAATGGCCTAAAACAACCTACAGTGGCAGCAAAAATTATAAGCAGACTTCGAGAGAAATTTTTTGAGTTCATAACTTTTGCTAAAATGACCAATAACAGCACATTTATATATATATATATGCTTTTCAAGTTCTAGCACGAATTTAAATAACAGCATATATATATACATATACAGGTGCATCTCAAAACATTAGAATATTGTGGAAGAGTTCAATATTTTCTGTCAGTTATTTCAGAAAGTGAAAATTATATATATTCTAGACTCATTACATGTAAACTAAAATGTTTCAAGTATTTTTTAATTTTAATTTTGATAATTACGGCCTACAGCTAAAAAAACATAGAAAAAACATACCTCAAAATATTAGAATATTCCATTTTGAGTTTGAGTAAATCACTATTTATACAGTATAAATACCATGAATCTCTCAGTCTGGTTCAGTACACACAACCACAATCATGGGGAAGAATGCTGACTTGACAGTTGTCCAGAAGACATTCATTGACACCCTCCACAAGGAGGGTAAGCCACAGAAGGTCATTGCTGAAAGGGCTGGCTGTTCGCAGAGTGCTGCATCAAAGCATATTCATGGAAAGTTGACTGGAAGGGGAAAGTGTGGTAGGAAAAGGTGCACAAGCAAGAGGGATGACCACAGCCTTGAGAGGATTGTTAAGCAAAGCCGATTCAAGAACTTGGGGGGAGCTTCACAAGGAGTGGACTGAGGCTGGAGTAAGTGCATCAAGAGCCACCACGCACAGATGTGTCCAGGAAATGGGCTACAAGTGTCGCATTCCTAGTGTCAAGCCACGAGACAATGTCAGAAGCGACTTACCTGGGCTAAGGAGAAAAAGAACTGGATCATTGTTCAGTGGTCCAATGACCTCTTTTCAGATGAAAGTAGATTTTGCATTTCATTTGGAAATCAAGGTCCCAAAGTCTGGAGGAAGAGTGGAGAGGCACAGAATCCAAGTTGCTTGAAGTTCAGTGTGAAGTTTCCACAGTCAGTGATGATTTGGGGTGCCATGTCATCTGCTGGTGTTGGTCCACTGTGTTTTATTAATTCCAAAGTCAACGCAGCCATCTATCAGGAGATTTTAGAGCACTTCATGCTTCCGTCTGCTGACAAGCTTTATGGAGATGCTGATTTCCTTTTCCAGCAGGACTTGGCATCTGCCCACAGTGCCAAAACTACTAGTAACTAGTTTGCTGACCATGCTATTGCTGTGCTTGATTGGCCAGCCAACTCGCCTGACCTGAACCCCATAGATTCTCTATGGGGTATTGTCAAGAGGAAGACGAGAGACACCAGACCCAACAATACAGATGAGCTGAAGGCCACTATCAAAGCAACCTGGGCTTCCATAACTCAGCAGTGCCACAAGCTGATCGCCTTCATGCCACACTGCATTGATTCGTGCAAAAGGAGCCCCAACCAAGTATTGAGTGCATAAATGAACATACTTTTCAGAAGTTCGTCATTTCTATATTATAAATCCTTTTTTTTTTATATTGATCTTATGAAATATTCTAATATTTTGAGATAGTGGATTTTTGATTTTCATGAGCTGTAAGCCATAATCATCAAAATTAAAACAAAAAAAGGCTTGAAATATTTCACTTTATGTGTAATGAATTTAGAATATATGAAAGTTTCACTTTTTGAATTAAATTATGGGAATAAAATGAACTCTTCCACGATATTCTAATTTTTTGAGATGCACTTATAAATCAGACAAAAGATAGTTTAGCAGTGTTTCAGATGCTTTTCAAGTTCTAGCACAAATTTACATGAGAAAGATTTTATTTTCAAAATGACAAAGAAATCATTTTTTTATAATGGCAAAAATTATAAGAGGATTTTGAACATTTAAATAATTTGATATGATATTAAGATTTTAAAGGCCAATAGATATTTATCACTTGTGTGGCTAATATATAATTAATTATTATTTTCTTAGAATGGATAGGAAGTCTTGTCTTTCTCCAACTACTTGTTCAAGAGTTATTCGGCTTTGCAAGCTGAAATTTCCCTATTCCCATTTCTCCAATGAAATTGGAAGAACCAATACAGCCTGCAGACAACCTGGAATCTCTACCAAGCTACTGGACAGTATGGAGATCGTCCACATTCCAGCCAGCCTAGAAAAGCTACCCAAAGATTGGATCAGTGCATCCATAGGCTATTTGAAGCTGATCGTATGAAGGCGGCTATGGACATCCATAGGGAAATTCAGTAGTGGGAGATGGGGGGGGGTATCATTGTGTGAACTGTCAGAAACTAACTGCATGAGTTTGGACTAAATGGAATGGTCACCAGGAAGAATCCATTTGTTTTGTAAAAGAACTGCTTGTACCATCTCAAGTTTGCATGGGAGCACATAGACTGTACCCCAGAAATGTGGTCAAAAGTCATCTGGTCAGACGAATCCAAATTCAATTTGTTTGGTTCTGACTATGTGCAATATGTCTGATGCAAAATCGGTGAAGAGTTCAATCGGAAATGTATTCTTCCAACTGTTCAGAGGGGGGGATTATGATTTGTGGATGTTTCTCTGGACATGGGATTGGTCCAACGTGCAAAATTGAGGGAACTTTGAACAACAACAGATATTTGCACATCTTGAGAAATGTCCTCGACTTGGATCCTCCAGCAGGCAATGCGCCTATTCACACAGCAAATATCGTTAAACACTGGTTCCAAACCATGACAACCCCTCTTCTTGAATGGCCTCCTCAATTTCTGGATTGAAATCCAATAGAGAACATGTGGCATACACCAGGTAGAGGGATTAGAGCTTCAAAGCCAGCAAAATTGAGCGAGTTGTATGAAAATATCGAAGAATTATGGGGTAAAATTATGATTGACTATTGCAACAAGCTTATCAACTGAATGCCCTCTCACTCTCATGCCGTGATCAGTAATTTCAGGTGTCCTATCAAATACTAGAATGTATTTAATGATTTGGTTGTCAAGAAAGTGCCCTATTTTGTAAATACACATTGTCTGGATCGAATCATGAAATCCACCTATAATTTTTGCCACCATAAAATGACAATAAAATTATTTTGTTGAGTATCAAAATTTGTTCATACACATTTATGGTGAGGCTTAAAACCATCTGAAAGTCTGTTAAATTACCTTTCGTGTGATATATAAATGCACTGTTATTGGTCATTTTAGCAAAATTCATGAACATCTGAAAATTTTTCTCTAAATCCACATAGTTTTTGCCACCACTGTAGAGTAAATGGTGAATTATTGTGGGTTCCACCTGTTTTTAACATGGTTGTCTGTCCACTTAGACATCCAATGTATGCATAATCACATTTTAAATATGTAAATTTCTGTCTGATACAATTATGGTGTTCAGAATTATTATGGAAAGTTATTGTAGCTTCCCTAAAATATGAGCATATTTAAGAAATGGGAAAACCAGGATTTGTTCAGTATAATAGAATTAAAATTTAATATTTTTGTTTGGTAGTTTGGTTAATAATGTGTATCTTTAAATTAGCTTTATTAACAGCTAATATTTTTTTTTTTCATTTAAGATTTTTCAATTCTTTTAATTAATTTTCTGAAAATATATTTTCCAAATTATTTTCATTCATATAATGATATTCTTTATTTACCTTATTTCCTAATTTGAATTTTTCACATTTTAAATGATATTTGTTATCTGACTGACAAGCAGTTATTTTGGTTCATCTGAAATTTAACTTTATTTAAAAAAAAAAAAACATCATTAATTTGAGTGTAAAACTTTAGTATTGTCTGCATATCAAGAATGGTATAAAACATAACTCTGTGGCACATAGGTAGGTACTTGTTGATATGAAGGCAACAAACATTTAAAACTGGTTACCAACACCACATACATGCATTCCTTCAAACCTTTTTCTAGGTATTTTTATTTTAACCAGAATTACTAGTACAAATATTATTATTAGATCGAATTTGTGTTTGGTAATTTTGTAATTGTTGAGAGAAATTCCTGGAGTCTAAAATCAGGAACTGCAAGGAGACTACGAAGAATCAAATTATAAACGATTTTTTAGAACCAAAACCTCTTATAATATTTTTTGTCTTTATTTTAAATACTTAGGATTATTTATTAATTATCCGTTATTGTTCATACTAACTTAAGGAATTTATAGATTTATGCAAAAATCCCTAATGAACTGGTGTTTATCGTCTGACTTCAGATCTGCTGAAAAAATGGTACACAAACAGCTGCATGGCCACCACCACCACCACCACCATGAACACTTCAGGAGACAAGATTTGATGCTGCGACGGAAGCCAGGAAGTAAAGTACATCTAGATGAAAAGCTTCACAGAGTACCGACAGAAAAAGATGAAGCTTCCATGCTTAAAAAATCTGATTTGGATGAAATGGCCAGTGAGTAAATAAAATAACTGTAAATTTTTTTTTATTTTTGTATAGACCTGTTAAAGCTGTAACAATGAAGCAGTCATTCTTATTAATCATTATCGAGTTTTATACAATATTTTATAAAAGATGGCATTTTATTGGTTAGAGAAGATGCTTATATATTTAATGATGTAAACTTTAAGTAAAAGAAAATGAATTTTATTTTTTTCTTGTTTTAGATGTTAATGCTTTTTTTTGTTTTAATGTCTCTCTTCAGAAGTTTTTTGTACATGTTTGTCGTCTTATCTGTGTGTGTGTGTGGCATACAGTTGAAAACCTTGTTTTTTCATGCAGTTTTATTTGCGCACACCATTCATACTTTCAATACATCAGAAGACTTTCGGTGGTCAATGAGATGTCTACCAAAAAGGACTACTGCTTAGAAATGTTTTTATTTAGTGTTTTTAAGTTGTTTTAAAATTAATTGAGGGTAAAGAGTAACTGGTTAGATGTTATGTGCTATACCATTATATTTTTAGGTCATCGCTTTGAAGATGTTAGAGGTATCAGACGGCATAAGTATACCAAGCATAGTGCTCTGGCATCAATAGTCCACATAGGAAGAGCAGAGAAGCTGAAAAGGAAGCTTTTCAAGCAAACTAAATATGATCATAAGCCACATGAGGTTTGTAAGTTTAGTTCAGCATTGTGTTAAGAATGTCATAAAAAACAAACAAACAAAAAAAAAACGTAGGTTTAATAGTGTCAAAAGTGCAAGTTGTAAGTAGAAAAAATATGATAAAATGTGGTGAGAAACTTGTTGCAAACAGAATTAATTATCTGCTGAATTGGCTGGTTATGTCACCTTACGATGTTTGCTAATTATCAAGGCAAGACTTGCTCACTGTGTGAAACATTTCTGTGAAGTGGACCCAGCAGAAAGAAAGATTGGGATGGGAATATAGAAGGAAGGAGAAAAATTCATTGTGGCATAATTTCCTGAAACATTTCAATTTTATTAGAAATTAAAAATTGAATCTGATACCACAGACAGGTCAGTTTTCAAGAGAGATGCTATTAATGACTTTAAAATTTTCTTACCCTCTCTTTATTTTCTGATTTGTAAACTAAATTTTGGAAAATCAAATTTTCAAAAAAATGAAACAAACAGAAATGGGGGAAATCATCTAGTATAGTTTATTTTTTGACCCAGGTTTCAACTGCAAGTCAAGTCAGGTCTGAGATTCTTACAGCAACAGCAAGTTCCTTATATGGATGTAAAAGGTGATGTAATAGCTATGACCAAGACAGAGGGGCTGGAAGGAACCAGCACAGGGTCCAGGCCTTTTGTTATTTTGCTTATTTTGTTTATCTAGCTCTTCTGCATTTTGTCATTTTAACTATTGAAAAAGCAATGAAATTTGTTTGATGATTGGAATCTAATTTATTTTAAAATAAATTTGCAATTAATTATTTCATTTAAACATTTTGTAATGAAGATTTTAAGGTTTAACTTATTCATTTTGTAAAGAATATTCTACTTTGAAGGTAGATATTGGAATATTGGTTACTACTGTAGTTGGTAATGGATCTTAAAGGAATATACATGGGCCACTTTTTAAAAATTGAGAAAAAAATGTTTATTGTTATAAATTTATTAATTATATACTAAAGAATTGTTCTGATTTCATTCAGATGTTTGTTGAATTGGATGTACTAAATGTTATTGGAGATGAACAAGACTGGGAATGGCAAGAGAAGGCAAGGTGGATCAAATTTGAGGAGGATGTTGAAGAAGGTGCAGAAAGATGGGGCAAACCACATGTTGCTTCACTATCCTTTCATAGCATGTTGGAACTTCGAAAAGGTTTAGAGAAAGGTAAAAAAAAAAAAAATAGAATAATACAGGATATTAAATTATTGCATATACTTAAAAAAAAACAAACTAAATAATATTTCATAATTTGTACTTTATTTACAGCAAGTATTTATTGATATCAGTCTACATTCATTATTTATTTGAATAATCACTCCTGGTGCAAAATAGTATTGTTAAAAGGATGGATTGTTGACTATTTGGTATTGCAATCCTGAGCCAGCAGAGAAAGGTCAAAAGTTCAACATGTTCAGCAGTAAAAGAATATACTAGAACAATAAAACACTTCATCTGTACTTTTAACAGTTGAATCAAACCAAAGTTAACATACATGAAAGGGGCAATTTCAGAAGAACAAAAAAAAATTAAACAAAACTTTTGACACTAGATCCACTGAGTATCAAGCCTGTGACTGCCACATTGCTGAGTGAGCTCACTACACTAACATGCTCTCTCTATACTAGCTTATTATCTGATTAATCATTATACGGTATCTCCTCTCCATAGCACTCTCAGTTATAACTTGCTTGAGATATAATGAACCTGCAGCGTGTCTCCTGGTTTTGTACATAAACATCTATTTGATAAATTAATGATGCATACTTGCTGGTATTTGCTAATGTAATGAAAATATGGCATTCAAGTGGAAGGAATTCACTCTCTAGGAAAAGCTAGAGGTTATAGAAAGCAGGTGAACATTGTTAAAGTGTCTCAAGTTTGGTATTTGTGGTGGATCTTTGTGGGGCTAGATGAAATTGCTTAGGTTTGTATACTGAGCAGTAACCAGGGACTGAAAAAGGAAGAAAATTCATTCAGCATCAGAATCAGTGATTGACAGCACAACATGTCTGGCTTAACAGCAGTGTGCTCAGGGTTCCATTTTTAATGCTTTGGTAAAAGTGAAAGCAGAATACTCAGCAGTGAAGCTGGGAGTGGAATGTAAATTCAAGGCAAGTGATGGATGGCTCTGATAGTGGCAAAAATGGCATGTTATGAAGCAAATGACAACTGCTGAAGAACAGTTGTCAGTAGATGCAGATATGCTGTATCTACTTGCACACCCAAATTGAGAAAAATAAATGCTGATAGAAAATTTGTCAAAAAAAAGCTGTACAACAACAATCAGGGCAGACTTTTTGGATGCTGTTTCCAGATAAAAGACTCTCAAAGAAATGGGGCAAACGGGTATAAGGCTACAAGAAAATGAAGTCACATTTTTCAGTTCTTGTCATTGCAGATAAGACTGGGAATCATAAATTTACCCTATTTGTTGTATGAATTTTGCTAATCTTTGTGCCTTGAATCAGGTGAACCATGATAATCTGCCAGTGAACTATAGGAACAACTCAAATGCATATAAAAGATTGGTTTTTAAGTCACTTTGTGCCAGAACTGAATAACTACATGCCAATGAAAACTCCCTTTAAAAGCTCTCCAGCTAATGGACAACTGTTTTTACCATCCTACTTGCAGACCAGAGATGGGAGAATTTTAGTTGCCTTTTTTTTTTCACCTTCTAAAATCACCTCAGAACTCCAGCCTATGGATGTGGGTGTCATCTGCAATTTCAATAGTGTACTGATGAGAATTTCTCCTTAAGATTGCCATGCAGGAAAAATCCCCCCACCCTTGAATTTCTGAAGTCATTCATGTGTGAAAAAAATAATTTACTTGATTGCTGAGTCATGGAATGCTGTGAAAGAGCATTGAAAAGTACTTTATAAAAGGATTAGGAGGTGCCCATAGAAAACTTGCAGTCAGATAATGATTTTTCTCAAGTGGCAGAAGATGATCAAGACATAGCCAATCATGCTGCATTAGTTGGAGATCTCTTCAAGCTTGAGGACATTGTCCAGGCCTTCTTGGAAACTACCAACATGTTGTTTGATGCCTGGGTTCATGTTAATGATACAGTACTATTGACTGAAAAACTTTTTGACTCAGATATTGTGAACTTGGTTGCAAAGTGAAGAGCACAAAGAAGCAAAGGGCACATCTGAAGATGCTGCATTATGATAAAGAATTCCTGCCATCAGTAAGTGAAGTTGTTGCTAACCTGCTCAAAGCATTTCTTAAGTTGGAAGCTCAGCTCATTTCAAAAATTTTATCATTGAAGTTGCTGCACTTGAAAGAACCCCACTAGTACTGCAGAGCAAACTCAGCAAAAAAAAAATTAAAAAGCTGAAAATAACTAGTTATTTTTCTTCTAATAAGAATTTCATAGACTGGAACATGTTAATTTTTCAGGGCTTTACCATTTGTAAATAAAGTGTTATATTGGTGGTACTTCACTGTGTGGTCATTCCACCTCAATTTCTCAGATTTTGCATTGGGCTAGGGAGATTTATCAAGTGTAGCCCAAATGCAAAATAGTTCCATAACTACAAGGTATTAGCTATAAGTTATTTTAGTTGAAAAAAATATGCTTCATTTTACATGTGACAAAATCCACATTTCATTGATCATTAGGTACAAGCACAAAACAGTTAATGCCATGGAAATTGTGCTCTTAAAACAGTTTTTTTTTCTGTAGATTCAAAATCTAAAAACCTTTTAAATTCTCATTTTTCCATCTGATCCTCTAGCTAACCAAAGTTAATTGCATCATCTTATTCTTAGAAGTTCCATGCATTTTAGTTCTATCTCATTAATTGATTTTTATTAATTGTAAACAAATTATTTACTGTATATAGTTTTGTTGAGGCATTTTACTGAAATGTTTAAGACCATAACTTACGTTTTAGTTTTCTGTGGAATGATGATAAATATTTTTTATAGAAAAACTTTGGATTTTTATTATTGACTCAACAGTTAGTCATTTAGTTTTTGCAAGTATAAAATGTGCTGTATGCATCAGCAGTCAGTAATGACTTGTTTACATTTACTCTAATTTTTTTGATAAACTTAATTAAAATTTACCATGTTTTATTTCAGATGATAGAAAATTTTTATTTTAAATATGGAAAATAATATTTGAAGGAATCTGTAAATGTGTTATAGGTGTTTTCCTGTTCGATTTGGAGGTGAAAGATTTGCCATCCATCATTCACAATGTTGTGGAGAACATGGCCATTCAGGATCTAATTAAAGGTGAACAAAAGGGAAATGTTTTGCGTACATTGTTGTTGAAACACAAGTAAGTATAAAGGAACATTTTATCACCATCATCGGTATTATTGTTAATTACTAATTATAGAAAACTTCTGAGTTTTAAATACTAGTTATTTAAAATCATTAACCCATACATGGTTTTCTAAAATAAAAGTTAATGGTGAACTTAATGAAACAAAACTTTAATTTTAACAGGAATAAAGTAAAAAGAGCAGCAAAAAAACATACAAAAGCGAAAGACAACTGTATATTTCAAACTATAACTTTATTTTCAACATCAGAAAACCGACTCTCACAAACAATTTAAAAAATGCTGCAAAAGTAGAATAATTGTCTTTATTTATAAACAAAAGATTCCTGAATTTATTGGATCAAGATATGGCCAATATCTTGATGTCATTTGAAACAGATTTGATTTGATTTTGTAAAAAAAAAAAAATTAAAATGGCAGAGATAAATTATCCCTGACAGATGCAACCTTTCCAGTTTACAGCGGAGGCTGAGAATGATGGAAAATTCTTTCCTTGATGACCTCTGTAGCTACACTAATTTTCTTGATGTGTGTGTGTACAAAAAACCTACAGTATTGTAAAGTTTTGTCCCATTTATATATAAATCCAATTTGGTTTTTATTTTGCTCTATAAAGCCTACAAAATATGTTATTTTATGATTATCTGATATGATAAAAAAGTTTACCTTTGCATAAATCATAATTTCAATAATCATGTTGAATCTCCTGCATCTCAATAATTTTGCTTTGTTTAGTGTCAGGTTTTATCTCCTATGCCTACTTCTCTCATTCAGTGCTAGACCTTAAAATAGTTAGCCATAACATGCTCTAAATATGCCAGTTAAAGTTAAGTTTTTAGTCTAGTTACATTTTTTTAAAAAACTTGTGGCAAATCTATTAACCTCAATTTTTTTTATTTTTATTGAATCTCAACTTTGACAAATCAACCTATTTAAATAGAAAAAAATATTTTTCAAGTGAGCATGTTGCAGAGCCATGTATTTAAAGTAAGACAAAATTAATAAGATGTTTTTCAAAATAAATGCATATGGCACAAGATATTTTATATATATATATTCTTAGTAGAAATTTATTGTGCACCAGCTCATTGAAAATATTCTTATTTTTAGTTAGTAGCTCATTGAGATTTTTTGAGTTTCATTGTTCTTTTTAGAATTTATTGCAATAGAAATTCATTTGAAAAGATATAAGCAATTTTTCTAATTTATACTATCTTTCTCAACAGAATATTCTGACAGGCATTAAAGATGTAGCATCAGTTTTAGAAATTTTTGAAAATATTACAAACAAATGTGTTGATTTTTTTTTAATGGATCCATCAAACAGTTATGACTTTCGTTTTGAAGCTATCAACTTGAATGAGCAGAGCATGAAGTCTGTGGATCCATATGTCCCTAGTGAAATGCTTTATACACATGGAGAGCTGAAAAACTCCTACAAAAAAAACAGCTGCACAAATGGTTGACTAATGGATGCCAAGTGGAATCAGGTTTTGGAAATGCTAAATGCTGGCATAGCCATTATCAACATTGCTCAGTGATATAATATCAAACTGACAACACTGTACTTCCTACTTCATCATGATATAACAAAAAGGTCAGTTTTGGATGGACCATGCCTAGGTGCCTTCCACAAGTGAGCACAGGATCACATTTGTCTGCAGCATCTTTGCAACCAATTCCAAATTGCAAGAACTGCTATCAATGTCCTTATTAGAACCAGAGAAAGAAGAATCAGCGACAGAACTGTCCACTGACAAACCACCACTTGATAAGATTACAGTGGGCTTGAATCAAATAAATCTGAGCTTTTGAGGATTGGATGATATCATCATAATAACTCCTTGTTTAATGTAATTTTTTCAGATGGATGCACCAGAGTTTACTGGCTACAACATGAGAGGTTTGCTTAGAATTGTGTTTTTGAGAGAGAGATCAATTTTGGACTGTGATGTGATGGCATGGGGCTTTCATTATTTCCATATTCTACTCCTAACTCATGGTTATACAGGGTGTTTCAGAAATTAAAGGCAGTTCATAAATTAAACAAGTGATCAGGTATCATTTATTGAACCATCACTTCTCTACATAGTACTGTTTATAACAGTCCAATATACACAAGTTTCTTGATGATCTTGATAGAAGAGCTTTTGGTTGCTGTGTAAGCCACAACTACAGCAAATGTTGGACCTCATGATCATTGGCAAGTCTTCAACCTTGGAGAGCATCAGGAGTCCAAAGAGATGAAAATCAGGTGGGCAAGATCTGGACTATAGCAAGGATATGGTAAAAGTTAAAAATATTAATGGTCACTTGACCACTGTGTGATATTGCATTGTTCTGATCAATCTTATATACTGCTGATGTTCAGCCATTTTAAACCTGTCCACTTGTAAAATTTTCTTTGCACCATACAGTTCTCTTGATATTGCACAACATCCTCCATTTCTTTTATTTTCTGAACCATCCTCTTAAATGGCAACATGAAAATTCAATTTATATTGACAGTACTTCACAATCTGTGCTTGTTTCCTGGTAAAGTATGTTAGAACACCATGGAGGCTGATTTAAGATGACAACCATCAGAATGATATGGGGCTTTTTTGAATGAACACAATATTTAGGTATCAGATTGGTTATCTAGATCTGACTTGAATCCCATTGAGCAGTCATGGGATATCTTTGGGTGCTAAGTGTGAGAGCAAATGTACCTACTTGCAGAGTTTATTCTGGCATTATAGCAGTAATTTCTATCCTACCAAGCAGCTCTTGGGATTTGGGATGATCTATACTTAAATGATGACACATATGCCTTGCTGCCAAAGGTGGATACACCCTATTAAGAATTGAATATGTTTAAACTCATATTGAACAATAATAATATAATCACTTTTGATAGACTACCTTCAACATTGTCAGTGGACTTCAGTTGTTGATTAGTGTCACACACTGCAGTTTTGGAAATAATACAGCAGTTGTACTTAGCTGTTTTTGTACTGTTATTTGTATAACTGTTTTTAATGCCTTTCAGTATATATCTGTATTTTCATATGAGAGATGTGATGAAAACTCATTTTGCTTTTAGAATATTTTTAAGCATTTGAAATTAGTATCATGTTTTCCCAGTAGCATTTTGAGTAATGATAAATTGATCTTAGTAGTTTTGGATAGCATTGTGAAATTAAAACATTCATATAGTTATTTTTGGAATATAAAAATCTTGAATTTCTCTTGTACTTTACATTGTGTTTGAACATTTAAAATCTCCCATGAATCATGCCTACTGTAGTTTGGCTTCACAAAATCAACATATATGACATGTGAGCAAACTTTAAAAGATGAAGATCTTCACAGGGTTTTTTGGTGATGCCAGAATAAGATGGAGGTCTTAACTTTTCATTCTGAGAGGTTTTTGATGTGATTCTGACTGACTGACTGTCTTACATGTCATTCAGTCATCCATAGGCTATATCAAAGTTTAGTTTGTACCTTGATGGATTATTATAAATTCAAGTGTTTATATCCACCCTTTATTTGACCTACATTTGTATTTAGATTGCTTTTTATGGCCTAGATGGTGAGACAGCTTGTTCTCTACTACTTCATCTTTACTTCATTGACTAAGTTGTGCCTCAATCATGAAAAAGATAAATCATTTCAATTTATGCAAAATTTTATTGCTTTTTTTTTTTTGCAGTAATGTTTTCCATGATATAACTGTTAGGTTTTTATAGTAAAAAATTTTCAAAAATGGAAGAGTGCACAGATATTTTTAAAACCGAGAGACTGTGGTTCACAGCAGATAAGTCCTACTGAAAAAGGGAGATATGACAACTATGTATCAGTTACAACATTTAAATTATCTAGATGTTTCATAAAAAATTATATTTGTCAATGGTTTTGTTTTTTTTAATATTATTGAAGTAACAAACAGAAGTTAATTTACAGAATGTAGAAAATATAGCATTTTAATTAGACGATAAACATATAAAAGAAAATGTTTGTTACATCATTTAATATAAAATATCATAGATTGATATTCATGTTTTTCTTTTCTTTTTTTTTTATAAGTTATCATCTAACCTAAAATCACTGGCTTTCTTCATAAATTTTAATGGCAGGATTTTATTTAAAACTACTTAAAATTAGGATATTAAAAGAAAAGTGGATTTGTTTTTCTATTGTGGCTTTGTACACACCAAGCAAATCTCTTAAATGAAAGGATATAAAAATCAACTATTGTTGCTTTTTGAAAAGATTTATATGAAAATAATTTTATTGCCATTTTTATGTATATTTAATAAAATAACTTTTTTTTTTCCTAAGTAAAAGAAAAGTTATTTTAAAAATAAAAGTACTTATTCATTCCTGGAACTAGTAATTTTATTTGTAGCAGATTGTTGTTGTTATTTCATGTTTCTCTTAGTAAATATTTTTCAGCTCCATTGTCATTTTACAGACAGATTTCAAAGAGCAGACAATGCCTTCCTATGTTAGCATTTGTTTCAATATAAACATGAACAAAACAACAACAACAATTAAGTGTTGGACTTAAAATTGTTAGTTTTGCTTTATTTTTTTATTTTAAGTTTCTTGTTTTATTATATTCAGCATCTATTTCATTTAAGTTTTATTCTTTGGCTTTGTTTGTTGAGATGTGCCAGCCTACTTGAAATAATTTTATTTTTAAAATAAAACCCAGGGGAAAAATACACTAAAACTTTCAGAGGTGAAGCAATTTTTTATTTTTTTTTGTACAGTTTATACTGTAATTTGATTAGGTGCAAAAAAAAGAATATTTTATGCAAAATTTTATAAAACAAATGAGATTATTTTTTTCAGTTAAAATATATAAAATTGCAAGACTAATTTCTGAAAAATTAAATTTTTTAATCACTGAATAGGAAAAACTCATCAAACAGAAAAGTGTTGCCTTCTACCATTTAGGTTGTCTTATTAAATGAGGGAATATGATATCTCTGTTAAGAATATTATCTACTGTAATCTCAGCCATTTATTTAATATTAATCTTTGTTTCAGACATGTTGAAACAAATGCATTTTTGAGAAGAAATTTTTCCTATATGAATCTGATTGGGTTGGAAAATGCTGCCCGACAAAGGTTGGCATTTTGCATTGGTATTTGCTTGATGTAACAAAAAAACAACTTGCGGATGCTGGGAGTAATTTTTACTAATGTATTGCATGATCTATTTATTTCCAAACCAGTAGAATGAGCATGAGGTATCATTCTTGTTCACTTTGCACATCACTTTTCTTTTGCTACTTATCTGTCAACTTTATTTTGATGTGTGGCACTGTTTGTTTGTTTGGTGCACACTGGTAAAAATTCCATCTTAAACTACTATGCATGATGCATTATAAATTAGTGAAAGTGCATTTGCATGTTTGATTGTCATCTGAAATTTCTTTAGCTGTTAATGGTTCTGTTGCTAAAGAAAAGGAAACTATGATACTTGTAAAAGGAGCAATGGCAGAGCTTGATCTTAAATCAATAAATTAAGAAAATTAAAAGTTTGACTATTGTCTGGTTCTTCAAGTCAAATATTTTGGGAAGCATAAGAATAGTATTTTTTTACTTTGGCAAAACAATTAAAATCCTGCTGGTAAAAACTCTTGGTGGAGCAGAGGTCTGTTAATGGAAAAAAAAAGAAGCACAAACTCTAGTTTAGATGACATTGTTACCAATTATTATTATTGTTATAACACTTTATCAAAACATACTGACGTATTTCTGTTTTACCCTGCTCAAGTTAAAGTTAAAACATTTTGGCATAAACTTTTATATACATTTGAAAATTATTCATTTTGTTTTCTGACATAAATGATCACTGTCTCTGCTCTCTCACTTTGTTTTAGGAAATCTTTTTTAAGAATTTTTGCCCCATTAGACCATTATCTATATCTATCATTCTAGCTAGTTGTATAAATTTTAATTATTTGACTGATTGCTTTATTGGATTTCTTCACTTAAAATAGTTTCTATACTTTATAGAAATACCTCATAATAAAAAGAGAGGGATATGTAAGAATATACATGGACAAATTAAGATTTAAAAGAATTTCCTTCCATAACTCTCAAGTATTTAGTTTGAAGGGGAAGAGAGTTGGCTAATTTTCAGAACCTATTAAAAGCTACTGAAAGGATATTATCAACAGTTGCTTAAACATTTTTCAAATTTTATTCATTACTTTGTCTTGGTATATATTTTTTTCATTTTATAGCAGCTAGCTAAAATAACTAGCTTAGCAGAGGCTGTGTGAAGAACTAATACTGGTTTTGGATAGACTCCTACTATGTATAATTATTCTTGCTATAGCTAAACACCATAGATTTTATACATCTACATTTATTTGTTTTATTATTATTATTATTATTATTATTATTAATATTATTAAGAAGCTAAAATTTAAAATATTTCTATCTATTAAAATATTTTAATTTTGCTATTATATGAAAGATATTCCATCCATTTAGAGAGACAAGTACATGAAAATTTGAAAGATGTTTTCATAATTAATCCTAAAATTCCATATGGTAGCCACAAAATTCTCTAATGCATTTAAATAGAACTTTTAAGTAAACAATCTTTTTTTTCCTCAGTTAATTGTCTTAGCTTGATCTATTTTCTTCTTTTACATGTCTTGATCATCTTATTTGCATATTTATAAAAGGAAATACTTTTTTTGGAATTTATTAACTGGTCTTTTCATTTTTTTTTCTTATAAAATTTTGAAATGCAGTAGATGGAAGCAATACCCCAGTGATAATTGTTACATTTTTATGGATAAAAGCAGCTTTTTCACATCATTAAAACTGTTTTATCAGTGCATATACAATCAGCTTAGATTAGTTTTGGTACCGCTCATTAAGGCATTGTATAGCTCTCAAAATGAGATTGTATTCTCATACCCTCCCCCCCAAAAAAAATGTCTGCAGTTTTAGTAGATGATGATGTGGTTAAAGTGAAATTGAATAAACCTTCCAGAAAAAATGTTTTTAAAAAAAATTTGCATGCTGTTTGCAGTTACAAAAGAAGCAAATTACAATGATGAGGCTTTTTTTTTGTATATGTACCAGTGTTTAAAGAGAGAGAGACTTAAATGTATAATTATCTTAGGAGTTATTTTACAGTTTAAAGTTTTGCTTTAGTAATGATTATTTACTTAGAAAATGCTAGAGGTAGAATGACAGAGAGCCTTGTCCAGCAAGTATATACAGTGTTTAGCATATTGTAGCAATCTGCAAAATCTTTAGTTCTTAAGGAAATAATTTTTTTTTAAAATAACAGTATTGGAAATAATTATGAAAAAACTATATACACAAATAATCAGTAAATGCAGCTGAGAAAAACACAATACTTACACAATCCATTTTTACAGAATATATGCAAAAAACAAAATGAATACATTGTACAAATGCATTGGTATATGAACCTATATAAAGAAAATCATCTGATTTTCATCCTCTTAGATTATCCATGTATGGCTGTTTCAAATATCTTGTATCACTTCCAGAATTTATTCAAGGTATCTGATTGCTGTTTGACTTTCTCTGGAGCTATATAGCCTCGATGTTCATATCAGGATTTTGTGCAGGTCAAGACATCTTTGTGAGTGATCCATCAGCCTTTTTATGTTACAGATAGTTTTTTTTTTTCTTTTATTGTATTGGCTATATGCTTAGGGTCATTGTCATGTTGAATAATGAATCTCTAATCAATGAGATGTCTTCCTGAGGGAATGCCTGTACCTGTTAGCAGTCAGTATGCTTTTGATTTTATGCAAATCTGTGATGCTCCCTTGCTTCACTGTAGTTGTTGTAAACTGACTGTTATACCACTCTCTGATTCCCTTTTGATGCATTTGAATATTGACAAACAGTTCAGACTTGGACTCATCTGTGTGAAGAACTTTCTAGTTTTGATCATCCTATTGTTTCACTTATGCTGCCCATTTTAGTTTTGTCACATGGTTTCCTCCAGCAAAAGTTTATGGGCAGCTGCACTTCTATTGTGACCACTTTACACTAATGTGTATCTTACTGTTCTTCAAGAAACAACAATACTTGTAGTTGCAGCTAGGTCATTTTCAGTAAATTTATTTTCTTGTCATCTATCACATGAGGAACATACCCTGAGATCAGTGATGGAAAATGGGGGATATATGGGTGTATGGCGTATACCTACTTTTCAATTTCCAGTTTTTTATGTTCAATTTCTGAAGTTTTAGTTTTCAGCAACAGAGAGGATATAGTCAATGATATAGAGAGGTAGGTGGGTCCTTAGGAAGAAGTGGTCATAATGAGATCAGGTTTAAACTTCTAACTGTAAAACCATTAATAATTAGCAATAGAAGGCCTATATCATTTATATCAAAATAGATCTAATGATAACCGTGGTTATGATCTAACGATCTTGTAACAACCTTTCTGCCTTCACAGAAAACTTAATTACATCCTATCCTATTATGGTGTTTTTGCGTAAAATAATATTTGCATCATTGAACTTGTAACACCCGTTTTTTTTAGCTAGTATTCTATTGTTTCGTAACCGTTGATGGTAAGAAACTCACACAGAGAAGGATTGGTTCAAGGACAGGTTTGTTAATGTCTGTCAGACTTGACAATACAGATAAACAACGTTATCACAACAAGTTAAGAAAACTGGAAGTTCCCTTGCTTACATGTCGGCAGTGAATGTAGATTAAGGCACCAGGACTTCCTTTTGGTAGATATTAGAATATATGATAATACAACAGCTAGTAATTATAAATGATATATTATAGATGACTTTCTACTTAATGACCCCATAATGACCAAAATTAAGTGGTTTTCTGCACTTAATTATAACAATTTCTTTAATCAACATGTTTTAGAAGCTACACATGGGTAGAATATACTAGATTTAGTTTTCAGCAACAGAGAGGATATCGTCAGTAATACAGAGGTAGATTGGTCCTTAGATAGAGATACTTCCAAACATTTTATTGTCAAAATATTTAGATATTAACAATATTCCAGAAGATTCAATTTTTACCTTTGGAGATAATGATATCAAAAGAAATGACAGAACAGTTTGGCTTAAATGGTAGGCTATGTGTCAGGGCCTACAAAGAATTTAAGGACTCTAAAGGAAAGGTAATTTCTGCACATCTTCAGCAGCTGCTAATAGCTCAAAGTATAATTCCACTGTCAGCAGAATGTGAAAGAAGCTTCAGTGGAATGAATTTATGTACACTACCACAATTTGCACAATTTGAAATTGAGCATCTTTCAACTCTTCTCTTTATCAAGTTAGTGGGATCTCCTCTATCAAAATTCAACCCTGAAGAATATGTGAAGATATGGCTTCTTAGTGGCAGAAGGCGTGCGGAAAGAAAGAGGTGGTGACAGAAAAAAAAAATGATTATACAAAGTCTGTACAAAAAGAAACCAAACTTTTAAAACAGCGCACCAACCAGCAGGAGCAGCGTGCTTGCGACTGCAGTGCTGTGTATTGGTGACCTTGACCTTCAGTCTAATAATAGCCACATCATGCCACGTCAGTCATCGATCTACATGTTCTAGAGTGAACGGATGTTTAGTGCACTTGGCGATTTGTCACAATTTGAACAATGAAGGATCTTGAAGAGCAACATGTTTGTGTGAAATTCTGTTTCAAATTGGGAAGAACATCCACTGAAGACAATCCCAAATCTGGACGACGACCTTCCATGACAACGGACGACGATCACATTGAGAAAGTGCGGGCTGTGATCCGTAGAAATCATCACCTGACTGTCTGTGAAGTTTCCGAAGAAGTAGGCATCTGTAAAAGTTTGTGCCACACGATTTTAAAAGAAAAATTGAGCATGCATCATGTAGCCGCAAAATTTGTGGCACGTCTGCTGACAGATGAACAAAAAGAGAACCGAATCACAGTCAGTCAGGAGCTCTTTGATCGTTCGAATGCTGTTGATAACTTTCTGAAAAGCGTCATAACAGGTGACGAAACGTGGGTGTATGGCTACGATGTCGAAATAAAAAGGCAGTTGTTGCAGTGGGTTGGATCATCATTGCCGTGACCAATGAAAGCACGTCAGAGTCGCTCAAATGTGAAGGTGATGTTGACCGTCTTTTTTGATTGGAAGGGTGTTGTTTATCATGAGTTTGTTCCATGTGGTCAGACGATCAATAAAGAGTTCTACTTGGATGTCCTGGGGCGGTTGAGAGAGGCAGTGCGAAGGAGGAGGCCTGGGGCATGGAAAAACAAAACCTGGATGCTGCACCACGACAACGCACCTGCTCACGTGTCACTCCTTATCCGTGACTTTTTGGCAAAGCACGAGACGACTCTCGTCCCCCAGCCCCCATACTATCCAGATTTGGTCCCCTGCGGACTTTTTTTTGTTCCCAAAGTTTAAATCCACCCTGAATGGTCACTGATTTCAGACGATAGAAGAGATTGAAGAAAATTCACTACGAGAACTGCGCACTATCCCTGAAAACGCATTCCAGGACACGTTCCAAAACTGGAAAAAACGTTGGGAGTGGTGTATCAACAGTGGAGGGAACTATTTTGAAGGAGACAAGTCTGATTAAATTGTAAGTAAAGCAATAAATTTTGTTTTTTAAAAAGTTTGGTTTAGTTTTAAACAGACCTCATATATCCTTATGGGACATTCTGTACTGAGTCTAATACACTTGATTGCTGCATTCGTTCATTAATAAATAAGTAGAAATTGTAGAATGTACTTATATTTATATATTGCATGATCATCGTATGTATACAGTATATATGTAAAGTTGTAAACTGTATGCTATTATTATTCTCAATAAAATTATGAATAATTACGCATATTTATTTAATGTGCATTCATATATAATCTATTAGAATTTTTAATTTCAATAAAAGTTAATGATATATATGTGTGTGTGTGTGTGTGTCTTTGCTCCTTTTTCCAAGCGTGTACCTTGTTCTTAAAATCCATTTCCATTCCTACCTGAGATACACATCACTTTTGAAGAGTTTGGACTTTCTTTTTTGACTGCATCTATTGTCAACAGTACCAGTTTTACAGATCCTCCTCACTCTTGCATAAAGTTCCTCCTGAAACATGAAGTCAGGCTGCAGTCTTTCACACGAAGTAACCTTCACTACCTAAGACTTTGATTTCTATATGTTGGTCTTGTGATATTTCTTTCCCAGAAGCAATAGTATTCACCACGCATTTACCACACTACTATGATATCACTGCCTGTGCTTTTACAGTCCTGCAGGTGTGGTACTTTCTGATTGCTTGTATGACAACCAGTCATGGTGTACTAGATCAACACATCACTGTACTAGGGAGCATTTAATTTTTCTACATCAGTTGCAATTCTGTCATGTGTTATTTGCATTTACAACTAGATTTTCCTCTGTTTCACAACTATTTCCAGTGTTTGTTTAGTTTGACTGACTGACTTTTGTTTTGTTATTTATTTTCAAAATATCACTGGCAACTTTTAGCAGCAACTGAAATTTTAAATTACAATTTGATTTAGAGTTGTAAACTTTGCTCTTCTATTTATGTATTTGGTTTTATACTATATACTGCATTACAACTATGAAAAATCACTTCTCTTTTCTGAAGCTTACACTTCATTGTTTACATTTAGTTCCTTTTTATTTTTCCTCTACTTATTCTATATTGGGTTCATTTTGTATTGTATTATCATTCTAGTTTTATGCTGTTGAGTCGATTGTATCATTTTAACAATATAACTATTAGCATTACCACCAAGCAAATTATTTCCCTAATCCTCATACCCCTTAATTGTTTCTCCACTGGTGCTTGACCTTTACTTATTATCTGTGTCTCAGTTTATGCACCTTTTCAGATTCCTGTATACAAGTTGGCCATTAAAACTATTGAACTCCTGTGTTCTATGGTTGGTAGTTCTGATGCCCATTTTTTTCTTTCTCTCCTAAAATTTGTTAGGTCATAGTTTTTCATACCTTATTTGATGTTTGATGTATCTTGATTGCACAACCTCTCAATGAGATGAGATATTTATGCTCTGACCATTTCTTAATAGATTTTTCAAGTTGTACATTAAGTCATAACATGATTTGTCCAGCCTGACAGCTTAAGCATTGAGCACCATGGCCTTTTTGTATTCATTTTCATAGCATATTAAAAGAATATCAGATGCACTATATTTTGCATTTATACTTTGCAATCTCATTGTGTGGATATAGTTCAAAGTGCACTTCTTCATTTACTAAATTTAACACACATGCAGAGAACTTGTCATAAAAAATAAATAAATAAATGGCAAATTAACAGGTGGAAATTTAACTAGTAATTAAACCCTTTAATTGGAAAGTTAAGATCAAAAGGTATCCATTGCTGGTTATGAAAGCATACAAATTACTACAATATGCTTCTTTTTAAATGGCAATGATAGATAAACTAACCATGTTTTCTTTCTTATGAGTATAAAGGCAGAATTGTTAATGAACTTGTAAAGATGCAATTTTTTTTTTTGTATTATTTATTAATCCATCAGTAAGACTTTCTTCAGATCTATTCAAATGTATTATGAAATAATACTGCTATGTTACATGCAGTTTCAGCTATAGCCAAGAGCAAATGAAGCGTGGTAGGTGACTGGATAAAAGCATTTGGTTAATGGAGGTAACTCATGGATTTTAGGTGTATAGGAGATCACTAAAATTTTAGAATGCTGGTAACTTAAACTAATTTATTTTATAACTTATTTCATGTTAAAAGTTCAATTTCAAATCCAGCCAAGTAATGCTAATTGGGGAGAAAAAAAACATTGCTAGTAACCAATTCCATTGTAAAATGGTTTTTATTTAAAAGGTAACAACCTCTGTAATAATTCTACTGTCTGCATAAGGTTTAATATAGATGTCAGATTATGTGTTTAGGTTCCATAATTCATGTTATGTTTATCATCTGTTGACTTTGCAGTTATTCCATTTGCCACCGAGTCTTGAAATGTTGTTGTCTGTTAATGCGTCATTTAGTAATTCTCTTAAGTTTTGTAAAACTGCTAATGTTGATGAATTATTTTTATTTTGTTATAACAGCAGTAATGGCATTGAAAATCAATCTTCGTAAGTTACTTCTAAAATATTTAATTTAATTTTTAGCATGCTGTTTCTTTATTTGAATACCCAGGATATAATATGCCTATTGCCATTATATCCTATTGTTAACTTTTTTCTTACATATTCATTAATGCAGACTTGTACTATACAAGCAATAACTTGGTTTTCTAAACGTCATTCTAGTAGTACTTCAATAAAAAATTTTGGTTAGCAGTAAGATAATAATGGCATAGATATATCTTCCATTTTGTCTTTAATTTGTTCTTGATGTTTGTATGTATTTTCCATTATTGCAGTTTCAGACAGTTTTGTGTTTAAACAATTCTTGTATGACGTTTAGTTATTCACTGCACTTGTGCAACATTTCTCACTATTTATTTTTGTCCGTTTTTCTATATTACCTAATGATCTTGCGTGCACCATGTATTATGTGTGATCAACATTTATTTAAATGTTGTTCATACATGTTATACTTCATCTAACTGTCATAAATGTGAATGAAAGCATAAATTATTAGTTTTGCAAAAAATATAGATAATTTATCTTTTGCCAAGTGTTTGTTTTGGTAGATTTTAATTTGATCATGCAGAGCGATGGCATAGTTTGGCTATTAGTAAGTTATTTTTAAATATCTTTATGTTTTTATGGTATGTTCTCTCCATACATTACTGAGGAACACTTAAGTTGTACAAAGGTCTCTCTCTAAATTTATTTTTAAAGTTTAGACTCTAATGTTAATGATTGGGAAGTAAAAATTGAACATTTTGATTAAATTATTTTGACTGAAAAATGTTTGTATGTAGCTGATTAATGCTATTTTTTTCAGTTAGGCATAATCTGGACTGGATTTGGAATGGAAGTGATTAGTCAGCAAGTGTAATTTAGGTTCTAAGTCAATGCATTATTATAGCTACGGCATGAAATTGTTCTGCATTGATTTGCAAAGGTTTCACCAAATTTGTAAATATCCCCTTATTTATATTAGAGTCCATTTTATAATATGTTAAAGAATGAGTAATTACATCAATAGCTTTTTTGCTAGAACTTAAGCATTTTCTATAAGCAACTTTAATTATTCAAGAGAATAGAGAAATCTTTTTTTTTTTCTTTTTAAAATTCTTCCCATAGTGGAAGAGGAAAACTTGTTCAAACTATTTAATATTTAAAAAGAATTGTGTTTTTTTAAATGTTAAAACCCTATCAAAACATTAATTTCGGGGAAAACTGGAAAATTGTGTCATTCAATTTGCAGTTAGTATTTATCATCTTATTCTCTCCATAGTGAGTCAAGAACACACTATTGATCAGCAATGCAGACAAGACTGAATAACTGTTTAAAATAACTGGTAGTACATTTATTGTAAGAGTCTTACTCAACTTGATTTCTAACTTGGAATAAAAGAAATGATAGTTTTTAGAATAATGCAGTAGAAGTAAAAGTAGAGGTCCTGTTATAGATTAAGTTAACTTTTTTTAAATTTAAAGACATTATATATTTATGGTCTAATGCTGGGTAGTAGTCTTTGAGGATACAGTAATTTGTGTTGGTCCTCTTGTTGTGTGATCTTGTCAGGAGAGCAAAGATATTATGGCTTAAGTGCCTAGTGAGGGTCTGATTGTGTTGACAACTTTGCTGCTGCAGAATGCCCCATTCTAAGTGTTCTCTTCATTTGGCTTTCTTCAAAGGAGTGCTTTGAGAATCAGAAAATTTACATCTAGAGGGGAATATTGATGTCTATTAGATGGTCAGATGTTTTTATTTAAAGTGACATTAGCATGAGCTATCACACATGTCCACAGAGTCTTTTTGCCTGCAAGTGCATTCTCTGCCAAACCCACCCATCAAAAGGAGATCAACCTGATCTAAGTCTTGGCAGCACCACTATGGAGTTATGGCCACAAGAGTTCCAGATTTTTGTTGTTGTTTTAACTTGGGTTATCCATAGCATAGAGCATATGATGGCCTCTAGCTCTATGCAGCTGCTGCTTATATGCATGGTGTGATCATTTTCCTCTTCATGGATTTTAATACATTTTTAAAAGACAGTGAAGCTCTAGCCAGCTCTTTCATTGGTAGGACTGAAAGTGTCATTTGTAATTAGTCCATCTTCTCTGCTCATATTTGTGATATCTCTCTGCATGCACTGTCAGTTACTCTATCTGCTCATTCTCTGCTGATGTGCTCAAAGTGGATAATGACATTTTCTAAGTCTCAGAAGTTGCAACACTTTGCCCATCCTGGTTGGTTGGGGCAAATCAATACTGCAGATTGAGAGTATAGCTATTTTAGACTTTTCCAGCCAAAAGTGTTTAGAGATCTAGGCATTGTGAACTATTGTCTAAAGCAGGGGTCACCAAACATTTTTCACAGTGGGCCGGATAACTGAAAGAATGACGAGCGTGGGCCGACATAATCATTCTGTTCAATACTTGCAAGCCAGAACGAAAGCTCTGGGAAAAAAGGCGAAACACTAAGTTTAGCATTCCATGTTAATCATGGGTGAGTGGCGTCCAATGCACAAAAAACAAAGACAACCACCATATTTATTTACTAAAAAGTTATCAAAGAAGGCGACGTTAGCAAAAATATAGTTACATCAGACCTAGTGTGCACATATCCGAATCTTACAAACTAAGCAGCAAAAAAGGTTAGTGAGATTTGTGAAACTGACGTTTGGCTTTCAAGATATCATCAATGTTTGGTTTGGAATTGCTGCATCCAATCAAGAGAATTGCTTTCAAATGTTCATCAGTCAATCTCATTCGATGTGTTGACTTCACATACTTCATTTTTGAAAATGTTTGCTCACAGACATAAGTTGTTCCAAACAATGATGCCATAGCAGCGGCAAATTTCTTCAATTTCGGAAACCCAACATCCGGTAAGAAGTGGTAAAATTCAATAAGTTTTCCTTCTCTGTGCTTCTCTTTCAACAAGTCATTTGCTTGCAAATCAATGAGTTCCAACTGTAGTTCAACTGGCACATCATCAAGGTTACAATCAAACGGATTCTGGAACAGAAGAATGTCACCCTCAATTCTATCGAGATCTGAAAATCTCTCCAAAAAATGCTTCTTCAAGTCACGAATAATCTTTTTAGGAAAATCGAAGTTGACATCTTCAGCAATTGTAGCACAAAACTCTTTGAAACAGTGAAAATGAGAGAAGTTTTCTCCTTCCAGTTGTGCTTCAAACAATGACAGCTTTCTCCGAAATCCTTTGATGATTCTGTAGAGATCACAGACGATGTTATCCTTTCCCTGAAGTTTCAAGTTCAGTTCATTCATGTGGGATGTAATGTCGACCAAAAACGACAACTTTGACAACCAGGTAGGATCTGACAGCTGTGGATCAGCTCTATCTTTTTCAGTGAGAAAAACATCTATTTCGTTTCGGAGCTTGTAAAAACGAAACAGGACTTTACCGCAGCTGAGCCACCTCACTGCTGTGTGATATAGCAAGTCACAGAAATCAGAATCAATTTCTTCAAGAAAAGCCTGGAACTTACAGTGATTGAGTGCATGTCCCCAAATGAAGTTCACAGCAGAAACGACTGGTTTCAGTACACAAGAAATATCCAAGTCTTTCCCACAGAGTGCATGCTGATGTATGATGCAGTGTTTGAACAGAGCGCCCGGAATTTGCAAATCTTCCAACTGAGTCCTGATCTGCCCGACCAGATCCTTCCTCACTCCAGCCATGTTTTTTCCTCCATCAACTGTAACACCTCGAAGCTGATTCCAGTGAAGGTTATAGTCTTGCAAAGTTTTCTGCACTTCCATGAAAATGTCTTTTCCAGTTGTTATTCCATGCATGCAGCAAACGGATGCCAACTCTTCCATTATCTGAAAGTCCAAATTGACACCACGAATGAACACAAGAAGTTGTGACGTACTCGAGAGATCGGTAGACTCATCCAGCGCCAGAGAATACCACAACAAGTTCCTAGCTTTCTTGCGTTTCTGTAGCACTATGTTCTCTCCAAGTTCTTCTGTTCTCCGCACAACTGAACTTGCCGAAAGGCTGATACTTCCAAACAAATCGGCTTTCTCAGGACACAAGTCATTTGCTGCTTCCATCATGAAGTTGCCATCAGTAAACGGTTTTCCTCGCTCTGCCAACTTATGCACTATTTTGTAACCTGTACGAGTGACAGATTCATTTTCAGCAAACTTTCTCGTGAAGAGATTTCTTTGAGTTTCTAAACCACATTTCATGGACTCATATTTCTCAGAGCGTAACTTTCCAGAAAACTTTGAATATGTTGATAGATGTTTTGTTTCATAGTGACACCGAAGATTGTACTCTTTCAAAACGGCAACATTTTCGCTGCATACCACGCAACTAGCTTTCTGGTCCTTTGTTTCCACAAAGAAGTACTTTACTCCCCATTCTTCATTGAAAATGCGGCACTCGGCGTCCACTTTTCTTTTCTTGGTAGCCATAATAAAGGGTGAAGAAAACAGCCTAGAGACCAGCTCGATTAACACCTTGACCGGGGAATTTTTCTGAGCCTTCTTGCCCATGATGTGTCAATTATCCATGAAAAAATTAAGAAAATTTTATTTCACAACATCTCGTGTTCCATCCGTTTTATCACGCAAATGCAAGTACCATCGGCGGGCCTGATGAACTGACGTTGCTGGCCTGATCTGGCCCGCAGGCTGTAGTTTGGTGACCCCTGGTCTAAAGCTTCACTATGTTGTATAGGATTATGGAGTTTATGGTTATGTTGCTGGATTGCCTTGCAACAGTGAGTTGTGGGGGCTTAATCAGATTGCTGCTGTTGGCATAGACTATGTGCATCTAGTGATCAGCCTTAGGCATCTGTTCTGGGAAACTTTCAGTGTATAATCTGGTTGCAAAATTTGTAGTGCATAGTCAGTGATAGAGATGACAGGTAACAGATGGCTCTTATTAGCTTCTGTTCATAACAGTTTTAGGACATTCAGTCCACCTGCCAGCTTGCTAAGTGTAGCATCTGTATGATTGGTAAATTTGAACTGTCTGTCCAGAATGACTCAAAAATACTTCATAATTTTGATTGGGTGATTTGACCACCTACATAGTATGAGATGGGCACTTCAGGTAGCACAGTTGCTAAGAGCACAGGCCTTATCTGGGTTGATAGTAATCATAATGCATGAGTCTCCAATTGAGTTGAGGGTTGGCTATAGTCTGCTGTCACTACTATATACAAAGATGTCATCAGCAAAGGTTTTCACTCTGGATTGGTTAGTCCAATCTGCTAGGCAACTAAGGGGAAACTTTGCAGCAGCTCCATGTTAATATTGATCTAATTTTATTTCCATTTACCATGTTTAAGGAAACACTTTCTACAGAACACCACCATAAACATTGAGCACATAGCCCAATATGTGAAATTTTGATTATTTTGGAAAATAGATGAACTTGTAATAACTGGCTTCAAGATCAAGGTCACTGCCAATGTTTTGGTTATTTTTGGCTTTGAAGCCTTTTGGACCCCTGCATTGAAAACAGTATGTTCTAGTTTTTCTTCCCGATCTCTATACCTAAGGACTCTGTGGTAGCAGAGATATGATATGATGGGTAGGGTGGTGAGCTATGACTTTCCCAGAAATTTGTCTTATCACATTCATATTTTGTATTACCAATATTTGGTAGCCTTTAAATGGTTCTTGTGTAGTTTGGGAATAGGTATCACAAAGTCATTCATCATCTGCACTTCTAGAATCATCCCCTTTTTTCCAACTGTGGTGAGTTTCAAGATGAGATCATTTGTAAAGTTTTGAAGATATAAGTTATGTTTCCATCATGTGTTGGTGTGCTTGCTGTCTTTGGAGTTTTTTTTAGAGCATTAGTTAGTGATTTCCCAGTTGATTTAACTATCAGGTTCAGCTGTGGACACTAGTTTATCTCATGAAAGTTTTGTCCTGTCATTTGTCAGTGGATAGAACTTGTTCTTTTTTATCATACATAGCTGGTTATTGTGGAGTTTGAATTTGATTCAGCCTGTTGTAGAATCTCCAGATGGTAGTGGCACTTATGTTTGATTTAGCACAAAACTTATCTCATTTGGCATGACTGTCAGTGGAAGCTGCCTTGTTCTGTTGTGTGTGCATTCTTGCTAAATCAGAGATGCCATTATTTTTATTACATTCTTCCATGAACTCATGGTCTTTTCTTTGTTTGCTTTCTATGTGATTGTGACCTTTGGTGTCATGCCTACACATGAAGACATGCATTTTTCTCTGGAGTACTGAAAAATTAGGTTCCATTAACTTTTGACTTTCTGTCATATGAATATTTTCTTTCAGGAGCCACAATGAAAGTTGATACAGAGAAAATGCTTGCCTTCCATTTGGTGATCTGCTTTCCATATTTTTTCCCCGACTTTCTTAGTGGCAAAAGCTAAGTCAACACAGGTGTCAAGATTACCTGATCTTTCAGAGACTTGTGTTAGTTCACCATTATTTATTGGGAATGGGTCCACATTAAGGAGAAGACTGAACAAGGTTTTCCCATTTATATTTTTATCTGAAGTATCCCAGCTGTCTGGCATTAAAGTCTCTACTATGATGAAGGTTTTTCTATTGATGATAAGGTCGTACAGAAACTCTAAGTAGGTAGACTCCTTGGAAAACCTACTTCTAACATATATATTGTCAACTCTGAAGTCAACCTTCACAAGTTGCACTTGTTTATCATGCATTCTGTATGCAAAAGTACTCAATAGCACTACTACATTTGGCTGTCTTTCTTGCATGCTATAGTAAGGTTTTCATGGCAGATTGTATTCTATGTCAGGACATTTGGTTTCTTGGTACAAAAATATATCAGAGTCCTCAGAAACCCTCTATACAAAGGACCTACTACAATGGCACATTGGTTACGTTATTCTAACACTTGCTGCAGAACATGCATTTAATGGCTTTCACACCTCTTAAATAGTTTTCTTTTTCCCCTGCTCATGCACTGTAGTGCTAGAGGGAAACTGCTTTGGTGTGATCGCTATCATGTTACGATTCATTTTAGGTGTTCTATCTACTTGTTAGAGTGCAATGTTCAGAAAAGCAGATGGACAGCTTCATGTCAGTACTCTACTGTTTGGGGTCTGCCTGTGTACTGGTAGGCAGTACATACCAATGAAGCTAACAAACTGTCCCACTGCCATGGAAAAACTCATCAATCTCATGCTGCTCTGATTAGCCCTTATTATCAGTAAATTGTTATTCATCATGCAGCATTCACTGATGATAGTAGTGTTCTCTCCAGAAGACTGTCATCTGTGAATACCACTGTTGAAGTTAAAAGTACTTCTGCAGGGACATCTGTTGACTTGGTTAGTAGGATCTGGGGGCTTGTCAGGACAGAGATGCCACTCACTCAAATATTCAGAAACAGTCTAGGCTACTTACTATACCTGTACTTTTGGTAGCATATGATTTTAAAAAAAGACTAAAAATGATAGACATTTATTGCAAGGAACATGTGAATATGAAAATAAGATGAAGAAAATTGTTGAAAAGGTTATAGATTTGAGTTATGTTCAGGACCATCTTCATTTGGAAGCAAGTTTTATTAACTTATTTCTTTAAACGAAAAGGTTGTCTTACATATATTAAAAAATCTTATTAAAAACCACAAATTTATTTTTGTTGTCATGGAAATATTTTCACAATGATAAACAAATGTATTAAATTGTATCTTAAATTTCAGATGTTATTAAATAGTATATTTTCAGAATTTTTTCTGTAGTGAGAACAAAGAACATTATCAACCAAATGAGCCAAACTAATATATACTGCTTATATTTTTTTATTCTTAAATTTCTCATGAGTTCTTTCATTTTCAGGTGAGAGTATATTTATTCTGTAGGGAAACGAGAACAGATTCATTGATTTCTCAGTTTTTTGTTGGATTAATGAGCTAAGAATTTTCTGTCAGACCAAAAGAAAGACTTATTATGATTTACACTTTGTGTGTGTGAAACAAATGCAGATTTGAAATAATCATACTCATGGACTTTCTGGCCAGTGAGCCTAATATTTAAAGGATACTGTATTTGACCAATATAGGCATTTTTGTGACTACATGGAATGGAATAAATACCAGTGATACATCTAGTATCTTATGGGTTTTTTACATATACACATTAATATATAATACTTCTAAGAAAAGAAAACACCAATATTGCGTTTATTGAGCATTCTAGAGATTTTATGAATAGCTTCTGGAATAAAATGAAGTGTAACATTTGATTTGAATGGAGTTTGTGTTTTTTTTCTCAGGAGAGCCTGACTTGACTTTAATTAAAGACTTAAATAATTTCATCAGGATAAGAATTTTGTTTTAATACTTGACAAACTTTATTTTATTGGCAAATTTTCAGAATCACAAATTGAAATTGAAATAGAGCAGAACACAGTTAGTCGCAGGAGAATGACTGGTTTTGAAACCTAAATATTTATACTTATGTGTATCTTTCTTGTCCAGTGACAGTTTTAAAAGGCCTCAACAAGTTTTTTTGTAATTTTCACATCCAGAAAGGAAAGGGAGTTATTAACTTCTTGATCCATGGTAAATTGTAAGGGAGGCCTGGTGGGATTAAGGTGAGTGAGAAACAACTGTAAAGAATTATTACCATGTGAATGCAGAAAATTATCATCAACATGTCAGAATAACAACAATTTGGGCTTATTAGAAGTGGTATCTAAAAGATCTCAGTCTAGGTTGGTTAAATTTAGTGAGAGAAGGGAACTCAAGGCTGCTGGACATTAATAGAAATGAAGTATATATGTGAAAGATAATGGTGAGCTTAATGTTATGTTTCTTTTTTTGATTTCTAAAACCCAAGTCAAATATCTACCTTTCCAATTGGAGGAGTCATTTTAATTGCATTATCCATTCATTTTTTCTTAAGCAAACTTTTTTGTAATTTTGTAGATATTTTTAAAGACATCAATTATTATGATATTAATAGATTATTAATGGATATTTAATATTTAAAAATTGTAATGCATGAAGTTATTTTATATATTTTTATATTTAATTTCTTTTTTAAAAAATGATTGCATCATTTCTCAAGCTTATAAGTTTAAAACAATTTCAGCTTTATTCCATATCTGCATGATTTGGAATCTGAGACTAACAGAAACAAGAAATATTAGCTCGAAGCAGTGATATTATTTGAAAAAGATTTAATGTGTGTACGCTAATGATCTGCTGTGGCAGAAGGTCCAAATTTGCTGACTCTACCATAGCATGGTTTCTTCTTGCTCTTCTGCAACAGTTCATTGATATGGGTTTTCTCCAGTTTCCTTCCACAGCTAAACAGGAGTTCTAGTAGGGATTTCTCATTTTCTACTGCTTAGACACCTCAAGAATCTGGAAAGGCAGTGTTTATTCAAGGTAACCATGGGGCACTACATAACCTCATCAACAATGTCTACAGTTGTAGGTGGTGATGATTATTGAAAAGAAGGATTTATAATTAGCTTATCAGATGTTCTATTTCTCATTAATTTTAATTTTTAAAAAAATAACATTTGTCTGCTTTTAGTAATTTACATTTTACTAAAATGGGTGATTTAACACTTGCAGAATATAAGCACACTTTGTTCAGTATATTAAGACCTTAACAGTATAATAATTGTTTATGCATTAATTTTATCCCTTTAGAATTAGTAGTAGAAACATTAAGCTAACCACAGATTTTGTATTTTTATAATTTGGAACTCTAGTGGTAATATTTAAAAATAAAAAAAAAATGGTAATTTCCTAATGTGTAGACTCATTTTTTATTGAGAGTATCTGGACTGCTCCGTTAACCAACCTGTCAAGACTGGGGTTGGTTTGGCTTTCTCTTTTCACCAGCTGGTTGTATGGATATCTTCCAGGCACTATGGTTTCTTCTGACATCTAAAAAATGAAGAATTCTAATTGGAAGCTAAGTTCATTAACAGGCTGGCAACACTTAAATAATTTAGTCTTGGAAGGACCTGGCCTCCCAGCAAGCACTATTTTGGCCAAGTGTAATGACATGACATCTCATTGGTTCCACATCCAGCACTCTTCAGTAATTTTCAACCACATTTAACTGAAGTTGTAATTTTCCAAAGAAAAAAGAATTCTTATGTTTATTTCATAGATGGTTTGTGAAAAATAGTGGACAGTTTGTTTCTTGCTGAATGTGAACATAATTTTCCTTAGTTTTGTTATTTACAAAAAGAAAAGATAATAAAAAATAACTCCATTGGTTAAGGTTGGGTAGCTTATTTATGATTGTTTTCAAGTTGAAACTGCTGATATCAGCTCACCCAGGATGCGCACAATAAAAAGAATTATTAAGTTTAATTCTTTGTCTTGAATGTTTCTCTAATATGTATATAATGTTCTTTTGTTTTTTTTACTTAATTGAATATTGATGGATTCTGGTTTCTTTATCTTTTAAAAGTTTGTATAACAATTTGGTTAGATTGTGATTTCATTAGCTTTTAGTTTTTTTTAAGTGGAATAATCATTAAAATAATATTTTCTTGTACTTGTATCACCTTGAATTTTTTCTGTAGTACCTTTTGTAATATCTTTTGTTTGCATTGATTGTACACAATGAAAATTGCTTATAATGCTCTATTATAAAATATTTGTACTTTTTAATTAAACGTTCTTATTTTTCAGACATCAGAGAGAAAAATCTATTATAAAGAGTTTATCAACAGCCAGTTTTTCATCATTTGGTTCTTCTTTAAATCTTTCCAAAACTGAAAAAGGTGAAGAGTCTGGACATCAAAGAGATCGTGGTGATTACACTAAGCTGGATGTTGATATAGACAATAATATGGTATGATCACAAACATTGTTTTGTATGATGGTAAAAATGAAATACAGCCCTTGCATTTGTGAACACAAAGTAAGATAGATAAATAAATGAATATATCTTATTTTTTGTAGGCATACATATTGTTAGAAAAGAGAGTATGTATGATATGTCTAATTAGTGAGTAGTTTTTTTTATTCTATTTTCACTAGTCTCTGCAAGGGAGATTATCTTGATGAGAGAATGTAGTGCTTCAGTTATAGTCTAGAAAGTGCTATTGTGTGCCATGAGGACTTGATGCTGCCAACTTCAGTAGGGAAGTCCTTGACAGAACTCTTCATTTTTAGATGGGAGGAAACCAGAGTGCTTGAAGAAAACTTTCACAACTGGCTCGTGAAGAGGAGTCAAATGAAACCATGCCTGAAAACCAAACTGGTCTTGACCAGGGATCAGACTTGTGGGCCCTCAACTAGGCAGTCCACGAGCCTAATCCTAACCCTACTGAGTTTAATCCTGCATATTTGTGGCCTAATTGTTTGGAAAAGGACAAGATGTAATCAAGCATTGTTTTTTGTTTTTTTTTTTTAAATCAGTCTTCCAACTAAGATAAAAACAAGTTTGGTGCATTCTTGAAGTATTGAATAGCTTTTTAGATAAATTTAATGTTTTCATTTAATTAAAAGTGAAAAATAATTAAATAAAAAGAAAATAACTTCTCTGGCTTCTTTAAAACAGATGTACATACTTGCATGTGTATATTAGAAACAACATGTTGTCATAGAGATGTTGATATGCATACTACAAGTTCTCCAGATACCTGCAATCTCCCCTCTCTCTTTAATATTCTTGTTGCATTCTTCCAAGATGGTGTTTGTAGCTGCACAGTCTGTCAATTTTACCATATTCTGTGTACTTGATGTGGAACTATATTCTCTAATATTTATACAGGACTTTGTTAACTAGTTACTTTGCATTGTGTTAGTTTTAACAAATTTTTTTGGTACAGTTCCTTTGATTGAAATGTTTCATTATTCATTTAAAATCTTTAATTTTTATTAGTTTATGTATATATTCTAATGAATTATTTAAAAAAAAAAAATCACCAAGACTTAATGCAGAGACCTGAAGAAATGATGAGCTAACTCACTGGTTAGTTACACTGACTAATTTAGCTCTTTTCTATAAAAAAATAAGGCAAGTTCTTAATTTGATAAGGATCACATGGGTAATGGATTACTTTTATTCTTGTGAAAATGTAAAATTTCTACCTCTTTGGTATTCTGACTGACTTTATTCAGACTTCTTGGCATGTTTTCCAATTCTTAAGAGTCCTTCATTTATATCAAGAGTGGATAAAATATTAGAAATATCTGAAACTGGAAGGTAAAGATGTATGCTTGATTCAGATTTTCAATTTAGTGAGCAATAATGATATAGTATATATATATATATATATATGATATATATGTTTTATTTGTTCTCATAATATTGCTGTCTGTCTGTCTTTTTTTTTTTTTTTTTTTTCCAATTTTGCACCTCATTCAAACTCAGGCATGAATATAGGTATCTGTTAACTGCCACCATAGGAATTTTAAAAATAAAACTACAACAATAGAGGTATTAATCTATTATACAGTTCCTTCTAGGTTTACAATAAAAAGATTGGTTAAACGTTTATTGTAGCAAACAACAATAACAAATGAAATTTAACTTGTGTCCATCATTGTTGCATCAGTACTATTGTTTTACTTGGGGTTGTTGTTTCATTTACTTTCTTTTGTCATATGCATAAAGAAACAGATGCATCTTTGTCGTTACAATTTTAGTGATGCTAACAAACACACACACGCATACACACTTTTTTTTTTTTTCCAGCAAACTGATGGTACCCATTTATTATCAACTGAACAACGAAAAAAGCATGTTCAGGATATAATGAAGAGGATTCCACAAGATGCTGAAGCCACCACTGTTTTAGTTGGCTCGGTGAATTATTTAGAAAGCCCAGCCATGGCATTTGTCAGATTGGCTGAGGGACAAATTCTTGGTAATCTAACAGAAGTGCCACTTCCTACCAGATTTCTGTTTGTTCTTTTGGGTCCAAAGAAGAGTGAAATTGACTTTTATGAAGTTGGACGGTCTATTTCCACCTTGATGTCAAACAAAGTAAAGTCAGACATTTATTTATATTTTATAAAACATTTTTTGAATAAGATATTGGTTTTCATTTGTTTACTATAAATAAGCTTCAAATATTAGAGATTAGGAAAAAATCTAAGAAATATTTTATTGTAATAATTAAAAATTGAAGACTTTTAGATTAGATTTTTAGTTTAAAATATGTAATCAGAAATAATTTTAAAATATGTATTTTTGCATTCTTTCTCTCTCCCTCTCTTGCAATTTATATGTTGCATCTATTATATTTGGTCAGAACTATTGAAATATTTCTCTCTGTTTCACTAGTCATCAACTTACAGCTGAAGAATAATTTTAACTCTTTTATGTACATTGTAATTTCAAGTAACTAAACTATAATTATCAAGAGCTTAGATCTATGACTTTCATCCCACTTACCATTTAAAAAAATGGTTTTTGCATCTACATTACCTGGCTAAAAATCTAGAGAATCTAAGTAAAAATGTAAAATCCATAGTCTACAAAGTATATAAGTTTATCATAAATAGCTTTGCAATATGTCAAACAGGACACAGTGACCTCAAAAACACCATTGGTCAGTGGGTGTTTATCTGCTCCCTTTGACTGTACTGACCAGCATCTCTATCAGGAGAGTTTCCCTGGTGTTCTGGCAATGGTAAAGGTTGCGAAAAGCCACTTCTGGAAGGCACATTTCCAGTCAGAAGCAGGTCATGGTAGATTGAGCTTGCTGACATGTGCAATGTGTTATGGCAAATATTAGACATGTTATAGTAGCCAAATCTCAGAAACTTTCAACATTGGACAATACACGTTTCCTTTTTAACAATGAATCATCTTTGCACATATCACAATTTGTTTGAAGAACAAGAAAGACTGGTTGCAATTGTGTTTATAGTATTGGAATCACAGTGGAATTTTTTGTAGTCAGATGATTGACTTTTCACTTCATTTGCAATGGATGGAAGGATGAAGTGGAGGCTGCTGGAGATATCTTTGTCTGAGGCATGGTTGTAGTCTCCTTAATTAATTGCAGAGACAGCTGACAATATATAAATACTTAGATATTGTGGAAGCTGATCCTACAATGCTGCCTTTATTGTGCAAAATGGGTTTAAAAAACAATGTGATTTTCCACATCTTCCCTACCATTGAGATTTTTCAAATGAAGCATTGAAGCCTGCCCACAGCTATTTTCTTCCATGGATCTGTTATCCATGTTACTCATAGAAGTATGGTTACAAATATCTTCGGGTATCCTGGCCTCTTATAAAATCCTTGCTGCAAAATGTTGAAACTTTCATTTAGACTAAATGTGGTTTTATTCACTATTAAGACCATGCTCCAATTTTTATGGCTAGCTGGTAGCTTTTCATTATAGAGATACCTATATTTGCACCACTGATACATGTAACACCTAAAGGCTTTCAGACAAAAATGAGTTTTTGATAAAATTACTTTTGCTAGTAATTAAAATGTTTGTAGGTATAGTATTTTTTTTTTCTTTTGCTTGTTATAAGTAGTTCCAAAAACTCTAAAAGCAATTAATTTTACTGCATATTTATTTTATTGAAGAACTTCCATGACATGGCTTATAAAGCTGAGAGTCGAGCTGAATTTCTTCTTGGCATTAACAACTTCTTAACGGAATCCATAGTACTTCCACCTGGTGACTGGGATCAAAAGACATTGCTGCCTATTATGGACATGGCTCGAAAGCGAGCAAATATTAGGCGTAGAAAGAAAGCAAAGCAGGAAGAAAAGAAAGGTATGTTAATAAAAGCTTATGTAATTTTGATGAAATGGACTGAAAAGTTGGCCATCTGTTTAGACATATTTATATGCCATAATCTTTATAGTGTCTACAAGTTTGTTCCTGTCTAATGAAAGCAGACAATCAGGCTGCATGCTAGTTTTATTTCCTTATTTGATACTACATTTTGTAAATCAGTGCTGCTATGTAGAATTGGATGTGTTTAGTTGCAATTAAATGCATGTTTCAATTTCTTTTAAACAGCATTTTTTGAAAGATATATACACGATTAAGTAATTTTTCTTATTATCAGTGATATAAATTTGTGCATTCAGAATGCAATTTTATCATACAAAAAAAATTTTTACTTGAGATTTAAAGTTATTATCCCAGAACAATTATTACATTTAGTGATTAATCATAATTTAAGTCTCCATACCTATACCCAGACTTTTCATTGACTTTGGGGAGAATATTCTAACCTTGCTGTCACATGGCATGAATGAAACAGTTTATGGGTTATAAGTCTAATGTGATTGGTAAATAGCACAGATGCCACAGGCTACCTTGGACAGTGAGAGTAGTCATCACACCTTGCTGGGCAGCTGCCAGCCAATAAAATACTGACCTGCCACAGTTTGCCTGCCTTAATTGATGCATAGAGCTCAAAGATTTTTTCTTGACAAACAAACAGCAGATGAGTACCCCTCAAATGCAACCATCAGATCCTTCAACTAGGAAGTTGGAATGTCAGAACCATGCATTATGGAACAACAGAAGATCTCCAATCCACTGAAAGCATTAACAAATCTGTGTCTACAGACTCAATGTTGATATTGCTATCCTCCAACAATCCAGACTGGCTAATACAGGTTTTTTATGAGAATCTAATTACACATTTTACTGGATTGGTAAAAACACAGATAAACATCACAAACACAGCTTAAGAAACACATATGTGCAGACAATTGAGTCTCTAACAGCTACATCAGAGTGATATCTAACCCTGCCTGGCCACTCCTGGAGGATTTGTGTCACTAATAAGCTTTCATGGCCACAGACTGTATTCCAACCTTGATGGTAAAGACAGTTTTATGAAGACCTGGATGGAATCAATCAGTCTATATCTTGCAGAGAGAGGCTGCATCTCCTCGGTGATTTCAGTGCAAGAGTAGGGACAGACTACGGATTATTGCAAAAGACTGCTGGAAGTGTGTTCAACATGTTCTTTGCAACACCACCACTTTCTTCCAAGGCACATTTGTGGCAACACCAACGATCTGGACATTGGCACCAGTTTGATCTTATCATAACAAGAGAAAACCTATTCAGTGTGCTTCCCTAGTCAGTAGGAAAGAAGTTGAAACCTATAAAGCTCAGAAGAATCATGCATAAAGAATGCCACATCATCACCAACAACATAAAAGACTTAGAAAAGTGTCATCGGTTCTTTGAGATTATTGAAGAAACCATCTCAGATTTGTACTCTTGGCAGATAATGAGCAAACATGGGATTTTGGATTTTTGGTAGTGATACATGGACAACTCAATTTTCTTCTCTGCTGCTTTGTCATATTCTTGGAATCATCTGGCATGGCAGAGTTCCTAACTTGGAGGTAGCCAACTTGCCAAGCATATTCACAATTCTGAAGCAGAAGTATGTCCATTGACTTGAGCACATCTGGAGGATGAAAAATGGCTTATATATCCAGGAAATATTTTTCATTAAAGTGGCTGAAAAAGACATTGTGGCAAACTGTACTGAGGTTCAAGGATGTATGAAGTAACTTTGACATTATGTTAATGAGCGAAAGACTATGGAAAGTGACAACTGTGAAGGCACAAATTGAAAGAAGCCATGCAGGCAAACAACAAAAGATGGTTTCTCCAGCTGGTTGAAAGGAGATAGTGCAGAAAACAACGATCATGGAACCCGAACATCAACTTATTGCTGTGTGGTGAAGACTGCATTCTAGGATTAGCCTGCAAGTCATATCTGTAGGTGCATAAAGATAAATATGAATTCAATAGAAGACTCTTCAGTTAGAAAACAGTTGTCTCACAAAGACTGAAAGATGTCAGAGATAGACTCTATGCACCCAGTGCATATTTATTTATATTTTGATGAAGCATCATAATATCTATGCTTCTATTTAAATTGTTACGGGAAGCTGCACTGTTTTCAGTAGTAAATTCTACCTTTAATAGCATTTATATACCAGGCATCTCAGTCATGCAAATTTTGAAACTATTCTAATTTTTGCATGATAAAGTAAATAAATGATTCTGGAGGGAAAAGAATTACAATTTTAACCAAAAATTTGCTTGTTTCTTTTCTGTTTGATAATTAATAATGATTTACTTCAGTTGCTATTTTTATGTTTACTCGGGTAACAGATAACTAAGAGGCAGAAAGTTGAGGTACTGTTTGTGAGCAGATACATATTGAAATTGTTTTTAATTATTCTTGATAAAATATCCATGTACAAAATTAATTAAAAACTAAAGATGAGTTTGTGAATGCATCTAGAGTAGTTAACAATCAATACTGACTCACAAGTTGTGTATCAGCATGTAAAAATTCAGCTATCTTTCCATCAAGTTTTGAAGTCTGCGATCAATGTTACCATATGTTTTTTTCTGTGGTAGAACATTGTCCACCTCAGCCTGCACCATGGTGAAATGTACAGTAGACATCTGTGGACATATTGTCAGTTAACTTACATGTACATAGAGTGAGTGCTGGAGAATAGTTATTGAATCTACATTGTCACCTTTCTAGGGCATTATTCATGCAATCATGAACATTATAAAACTGCATTGCATAAAGTTAGCTGCTACCTAATATGGATGTCCACTTTTTAATCTTGTTGCCTATACATGTGACCTTTATCATCAGAGCTTTTCCCAAATGAACATCTTAGTGGACACAGTATAAAAGGTACAAGAAAGTATATTCTATATGTACAGGCAAGCAAAATGGTGATGTGTTGATAAAAGAAATTGAATAGCTTTTATGCTCCCTACTGAATGTTATCTGGTCTGCTAGAGATCAGCAAACACAAACTTGCTTATATTTTAAACAAAAGCTCCAAATTTTAATTTTTTTTTGTACCTTTTTTTTTTTTTTAAATCGTGAGGGAACTAAAGATCTTGCATGAATAAGTTTTCATTTATTAACAGGTATAATTAGTTCACAATTTGTGGAAAACATACGTAATCATATAATTAGTTTTAGTCTTGGGAAAGTTGCTTATATGCTGGTTTCTCTGTCAGTAGAAAAAAAAAAGAAAACAACAACAACACAGCATATCAATTATTGCACTTCCTCAGCCTTACTACCATTTATATTATTGTTCTAGTGCAGTCCAAAGCTAAAATCTCTAATCAGTACTCTTGGCTACACACAGATTTGATTCTAATACAAATGATAACAGATTAAACTCTATATGTTAGAAAAAAGTTTTTTAATGAATATAGGACAAATTGCACGAGCAACACTTATCTTAAATACTAACTTAAAAGACTGGTGAATAATGAAATAATAATAATAATACTGTTAAATGTTTAATTCTGATATTTAAATATCTAATAACATGGGTTTGTTTCTTTCTCAAATTGAAAATGCAGAAACAACAAATTCATTTTCAGAATAACTTTTTGACGACAATTTTTGTCAGTAGAGAAGGGAATGATCCAAACAGTAGATATTTCTGTATGCAATTTCCAAATTACTCTGGAATATTTTTTAAGGAATAAATCAAGATATCTGTTTTGTTTCCTGAAACAGTTTGTTTTTAATTGTTATATTTGTGATATTTTTTTTTTCTTTGCAAAAAAATATTAATGTCGAATAATGCTGGAATCCTTTAAGCTTTTGTAAAGTTTGCTAAGATTCATTAAAAACAAATGAAACCTGACAAAATATCCTTTGCATTATGTGTTTAGCAAATATAAGCCTTTATACAATATTAAGCCAAAATAATGTTGACTGCAAGTATCTGTGGAAAATTTTAAAGAATTCTTCTTATACCAAATATTATAATTACAGCACACATTTACACATTACAATTTAAACTTAAATGAAAGTTCTAAAAACTGATTTGTCCCTTGATAAAAAAAATTAATCAAAAATAATCTTAATAAAAGCTGAATTTAAAAAAGTTCTAAAATAGCCCAGTTAATAGAAAATGAGAAAACAATTTTTGAGTATTTTAGCAAATGTCATAAAACTCCACTTTCAGTCATACATGTAGGTCGAGGTGGGGAATAATTCCATTGAAAGTGAAAGTCAGTATTGATAATTTGAAAGAAAAGAATTGTAACAGGAAAAATGTAATAAAACAGTACAATATAAAACACATTTTTAGACACTTGTTTCAGAAAAATGTTAATATTATATAAAAATGATTTATTAATATAGTCCTTTTTTTAAAAAAAAAATATTTAATTTTATGAATACAGAAGTATCTAGTTAGGCAAGCTTTTTGACAAATTTTTATTTATGGTATGGTGATTCAATATATTTTTAAATAAAAGATTGTTTTTCTTTGGCAGGGTTGATAGAAGAGCGAGAAAAACTTCCAGTAGATTCACTTCAGAGGACAAAGCGTCCATTTGGTGGCCTCATCAATGACATCAAACGACGATACCTGTATTATTGGAGTGATTTTGCTGATGGCTTGAACTTCCAGTGTCTGGCTGCAATTTTGTTTATATTTTTTGCATGTGTTTCACCATGTGTTGCCTTTGGTGGTTTGTTAGGTGAGTTTTTTTATACTTCATGAATAAACTTGAAATATACATTTTATTTATGTCAAAATAGGTTTGTTTTTCTTAGTAGAAAATGTACTGTATATCCTGAAATAAACAAGATAGTTTGTAAAGTATTTATTGCTACCACAAACTAAAGTTTATTTTGTGCTTCTAACTTGATACACTAATAGGTGAATTTTAACGTGAAAAAGAAATGCTGTTCCTGCTTGCATTTATACATTCCAAATACACATTACTTTGTAAGCATTCAGTAGTCAGTCTACTACTATTATACTAAAGGTAACAGTCCATAAAATTCAAAACATTGAGGAATGATGTTCATGAAAAATGAGCACATTATTCTTTATTATTGCTGTGAATATGCAGGTTACATATACAAGGTTTTGCTTGAAATTTTAGTTAGATGCACACCTACAAAAGAAAAAAGTAAACATCAAACTACAGTCTTTAATTTAAACCTTTTTGGTGTAACTTTGGAGCAGTTGGTGTCTTAATAATAATACTGTTTCTTTATGGTATCAGGATATGCGTAAATGTATCACAAAATAAAAGTTCAAAGTATTTTTATTTTGTACTTTCTTTCTATTTGAATACTCATTGTCTGCCTGCCTCTGATATTAACTTAGAAGGTTGTGTACCATATGTCTCAGAAGTTGGAAAAAAAATTCATTTAAAATATTATGTAGAATGTTACTTTTTTATTTTTTTCAATTATCTTGTCTAAAATAAAATTTCTAGGAAGGGTAAAAATCGTTAGTATCTGTGGAGTCCATTTAGCAGTCTGTACTGACTTAGTTGACTATTAGCTACAATCAGAAGGCTGAGTGATCTCTGCAATAAATGAACTTGAAAATATACCATACACACATGCACCAAGATAAAATAAAGATAATACACTTTTTTAATTATAAATTGTAGATTAAAAATACACAACTTTTCTTATCTCTCTCATTTATGGAACTATAGTAAAATATTTTTAAAAGAAGTCATTGCGATGTGTAAAATCAAACCAAGATAAAATCCACAAAAAGAAAATGGCATGGAACAGGCATCAAATGGTCAAAAAATTAATTCATTCAAATTACTTGTACCATGATGCTTAATATCTATTGCATAGACTTTCCTAGAAACTTGCAACATAATTTACCAGAAATAACAATGTCCATCTAAAAGAGTGGCCTTGATTTGAAAGTAAAATAAAAACTTAAATAGGATTAATATTCTTTCTCTCCCAAGTAGTTATGGCAGGCAAAACATTTTTATGTAGCATGTACTACCATTCTTATTGTTGGACTTATTTCTTTGCTACAGAATGAGTCCCACCAATGGGACACGCTTCCTTTTGTGTAGGCATAGCTCTGGATGTAGCAGACTTTTATATCACCCTCTGTCGATCAACTTTTCTTGTCTTTGTAGCTGATTAACTGCTTGCTTCACTATGAAGCCATAGCTTGTTAGACCTTCTTTTTAATGCTTTATTATTTCACATCATTATCTATTCCTCACTACTATTACAATTTTTGAAAAAAATTATTTTTTTTTACTAATGCATTTCTTTCTTTCAGTTTATTTAATAAAATTGTAATGCACTTTGGTTACTGCTAAATGTTTACTTACAGAAAGTGAAGTGTTTTTCTATGCTATATCTGCATGGATGATCATTCATCATGTCTGCAAAGCACCGTTTTCTAGTGAGCTGCATGCACCGTAGTTGAAAACTAAATCTATTATTCCATAATTCTTGGTTGTGTTGTTTTAGCCTTGAACAAAACTGAACATGACGGTATTAGTCCTTTGATCACTCATAACTTTAAACCATAGAGAGAAATTAACTGGTTTATCTTATATTTGTGTATATAAAAAAAGAACATTTCTACAAAATTATAATAAAATTAAAAATCTATTATTTTAACTTTTGAAAAAAAATTAGCTTTTGTTTCCAATTTCCATTGTTGTTCTTTAAAGATACTTTCAAATATAGAACAACAGAAAATAACATTACAAGTAAATAAAAAAAGAAGCATGAAAATTAAATGTAGTTACCATGTGTTCCTGTGTAACTGATCAGAAATATCAAGAGAATCTGCACCATGTTTTACAATCATTAATTTTTCATGATATTGTTTAATTTTCTAAAATGAAAACTGCATTGAGGAGAAATGCTGTGACTAGGTTCCTTTAATTAATTTCTTTTTATTTCAGTCTGGATGTGTTTTATTTTCCACATCAGTGGTCGTCATTTAAATTTTAAGCAATTTAATACTGACCAATAGCACTGAAATTAACCTTTAGCTATTTGTTCACTGTTTAAAATATTGTTCATACATTATTTTGTTGTTTAACAAATTGTCTTTTTTAGGAGAAAAAACTAAAGGTTTGATGGGTGTGACTGAAACTGTATTAAGTACATCTCTGTGTGGTGTGGTGTTTGCTATGCTAGGTGGGCAGCCATTGATGTTACTGGGAGCAACAGGTCCTGTCCTTGTGTTTGAAGAGTCTTTGTATAAAGTATGTTTATAAACTTTTTACGGTGGATTTACATATGAAGTTGCATTATTGACTGGCCTTCCTAACTGATTAAACCACACAAAAAGTAACTGAGTTATAGTCACCACCAAATTAAGTATCTTGTACGCAGAAATATAATGAAGGCTTGAATAATGTACTGTAGTTTTGTAATCTCTATCCCAATTTAAAAGATACTAAAATTCTGTAGGACCAATACATTGTGAAAATTTATTCTATTATGTCATTGTTTAATGAATGAAATAAACTAAACTACTGATCTATTTTGGAGTAAGTCCAGGTGGCCAATATGATTCACTTTGATATAAATTGTGACTGAATTTAAACTTCAGAAAACTAGAAATTAAAGAAGTCACTGAACATAGTTTTACTGTACTCATTAATAAATTAAATTAGCTTCTATTTTTAACAAGAACAAAAACAGTCAATTAAAAGGTGCAGAATTCAAGGGTATTTGCACTGTTAAACATGATCTGAAAGATAAGGAAATAAGTATTCATTGAATAAAGCAAAACATTTAATGACACACAATTAGATTTTATTTTCTGTGATGGTCAGTGTACAGAGGACATTTAATATTATCTCAATCAATCAATTTCTTAACAACATTCAGCATAGAGTGGGGTGACTCCTTTCTGCAAGCTTTTTTTGTTTTAAGGCAGCTGATCCAATTCTGCCAAAGCCTTTCAGTCTCATACTTTTGTTTCTGGCACCCCAAACTCTCATGCTGTTCTAAAAGTCATCAGCAAACTGAACAACTTTCAGTTTGAAACTGGTGTCATAGCTGCTGCATTTTTGTTTTTCTCCTGTCCTTATGTCATAGAGAGAGTATTCAGAGAATTGAATGATACAGGCAAGCACAGGTCTGTTTTATAACCCTGTATTCTTATTACCAATAAAAAAAACAACAAACTACAGCTCCAAAATATATTTGTTGATCAAAACCAAACATTCCATACAATCGTAGAAAATGATATTTTTCCTTTCTAACTGGAAGCTCTTTTCTGTGAATCTTGTGGCTATCTGACGATTGATAATGACACTAAAAATGTCTACTATCAAATTATCCTGACATCAATCTATTATTGCTCATTTGCTTAAACTTGGAGGTGATAGCAATGTGTTTGGGAATCTAGGGATTTGGATTCTCTTGCAGATAGAACAAGGCAAGACAGACTAGGGAAACATTCTTCAACTTATATGCAAATACATATGTTGTTTTTTTTTAATTTTGTGTCAAGCTCATTTCAAAGAATTTCATTGAATTATTTCTAGAAGTTAACATATTTTGCTGCCAAAAACACAAAATAAGTAGTAAAATCAACAGACCATATTAATATTTAAGACTAGCAAACTCTCTGCTTGATGTGTAGAAATGCTGATTTTGAAGTAGTTTAGTCATTTTCTTTGGCAGTGGTAACAATTCACAATTTAGCTTGAACTTTTTATTTCTTCTTTTAAACGGAAGAGTTTGAAATGTTTGTAGGTTTCATGTATTTAAAGTAATGAGAAAGAATTAAAATATTCAGTTTACCCAGTTTGGATTTTAAACTTTTAAGTGGTGATTACAAGTTTCCAAAATAATTAAGCAACAAAGTCTTTTGGTTATGTGGTAAAACTTTCATATAGTGAAATTCAAGAAACCAGAATATTTTACCTTTGTTATATGGGAAGTTCTTCAAAAACTTATTCAGCATGTTTTTTTTTTTTAATTCTTGTTAAAATAAAAACAACTATGCATTGTTATTAAACTAGATTAATGAATGTCAGATTAATATTTAAACAGTGTAGTCAGAAGAAAAAAAAAATGGTAGCGTCTTTACAGTTTATACCTTTTTTTTTTTTTTTTTTTTTTTTTGAGTATTTCTTTATAGGTTTTCTTCCTGGAACTGCTTTAGCATTTCACCTGTTATGACCTCTTATAATTTCCAGAACAATTTTGAGTATGTAGCTTGAGATATATCCAAGGTTAAGAAAAACCTCTTTTATGTATCTAAAGCCCTATTAACTTTGTTTCTCAAAGGCCACTGTAGTTCACTTCCTCTTCCACATGTTGGTTCTGGTTCTTGATCTTTTGTCTCCATCTTGAGTCACTTCTTTCTCAAAAGTATGATATTCACTTTCTACTGAGACAAACTCTTCAAACATTGCATCCTTGACCTGCAGTTTTGTTGTTACTTCTTGCCACATCAAAAGAAATTTCTTCATTATGTACACTGCTCTCTTCTGGAATGTCTCTGGTGGCAGCAGCTTTTTCCATCATCAGGCAGAAATCCTGTTTGTGTTAAGTACTTTTCTATCACAGTTTACCATTCCCAAACTATAAATGTTTTTGAATTGCCTGGAGAATATCCCACAGTGTTGTTCAAAATTTTTTGTAGTAGCAAGATTAACCTTTTCACATTTTTTAGGCATCTTTATTTAGCATACTTACCAATTACACAAGGTTCTAATTTCTCAGATTCATCAGAATTGCTGCAAAAGCAAACTGTAAATCTTACTTTGCTGCACTTGCCACCTTAATACAATTTTCCCTTTACACTTTGTCTGAGAGTAAATTGTTAAAAAAAAAAAGTCTAGCCTCATTTGTATTGAAAATGTCTTTACAGTCATATCCTGCTGTCAAAATGTGCAGCATGGACTTCGCCTTCTTGAACATTACTATCCACAGCTGCTTGTCATCTGCCATTTTCACTGTTGCTAGATTTCTTTTTCCCTTGAAATTATGTAGCCATCCCATTGTCTGTACCTGTTTTTAGTGCTTTCTGGCATACTTGTTGTAATATTGCTCCTGACACAGGTATATTTGCTGCCCTTGCTTGAGTAAGCTAATCATATTTTCTTGTCCAGTTCTTCATTTTAACATGTTCAGGTTATTTTCCTGTTAGAGCCTTATTGTGCAGCAGCTTCTATTTCTGCTAGATTACCGAGAATGGTTGAAAGTGTGGAAGTTGGGATTGCAAATTTTGCTTTGCCACTGCTTTTTATTGAAATCTACCATTACCCCTGGATAAAAAAAGAATTATAAATATTGAAAAGTAATCTCCTATATTCTTATTTGAGGGACTGTAATTTTCTCAGTTCTACTCTCATAAGATTTGTAATTAACAAAAATCACTTTAAGCCTCAAACACACACTGCAACATGTAGAACTCAATGCATTTGTGCCATGTGATGTGCATTGTGGTGTTATCATTTATCCAAAAATACAATATTCAATTATTGCAGTGTTCGAGTTAAACACTCAATATTATAAAGCAGTGTATCAAATCATTATGAAAAATTGGGTTCCTAAAATTAAATAAGACTGCAACATTAGATGTTGAGTAAAAATGTGCAATAAAGCATTTCACTGCATGCCTTTATGTACACTGTCACACCCTCAGATTGTTTACCATTAACTACAGGAAAACAAATGAGGGTTTGGAGAAAGAGCTACTTTAGCAGTGTTTGACTTAACTATTTGATGCAAGCCCCTTCAAGTGTATGATGTAGTTATTCTGGTAGTGTCTCATAATGACTATTCTAAAATGTATGGAAAACAGAAAAATGACAGACTACCTGGGAGGACTTTAGAAGGAACATCACAACAAGAGTATGCAATAGATATGAACCAAAAAAATAGTTCAGCATCATCTTCACTAACTTGGCTACATAGGTTGTTTAGCGTGTAAGAAACCCCTTTGATTCTTAAGGAATAAAATGCTTTGTAAGATCTGGTTAGAGGACATGCATGCTACATAACATATCTATCATATGACCACATTCTGAAAGAGGAGTCAGGGCATATAACACTTTACCAGTGCCAAAAAGCCCTGATAATGAATCTGATTATCTGGATTGACAGTTTAGAGCAGCCCATCATGTCCCATGAAAATATTATGGAATTAAAGGAAGCTCTGTCATATACAGGTGCATCTCAAAACATTAGAATATTGTGGAAGAATTCAATATTTTTTGTCATTTATTTCAGAAAATGAAAATTGTATATATTCTAGACTCATTACATCTAAACTAAAATGTTTCAAGCATATTTTAATTTTGATAATTACAGCCTACAGCTAAAAAAGCATAGAAAAAACATACCTCAAAATATTAGAATATTCCATTTTGAGTTTGAGTAAATCACTATTTATGCAGTATAAATACCACGAATCTCTCAATCTCGTTCAGTGCACACAACCGCAGTCATGGGGAAGACTGCTGACTTGACAGTTGTCCAGAGGACACTCATTGCCACCCCCCACAAGGAGGGTAAGCCACAGAAGGTCATTGCTGAAAGGGCTGGCTGTTCGCAGAGTGCTGCATCAAAGCATATTCATGGAAAGTTGACTGGAAGGGGAAGTGTGGTAGGAAAAGGTGCACAAGCAAAAGGGATGACTGCAGCCTTGAGAGGATTGTCAAGCAAAGCCGATTCAAAAACTTGGGGAGCTTCACAAGGAGTGGACTGAGGCTGGAGTCAATGCATCAAGAGCCACCACACACAGACGTGTCCAGGAAATGGGCTACAAGTGTCGCATTCCTAGTATCAAGCCACTCCTGAACCAGAGACACGTCAGAAACATGTTACCTGGGCTAAGAAGAAAAAGAACTGAACCGTTGTTCAGTGGTCCAAAGTCCTCTTTTCAGATGAAAGTAGATTTTGCATTTCATTTGGAAATCAAGGTCCCACAGTCTGGAGGAAGAGTGGAGAGGCACAGAATCCAAGTTGCTTGAAGTTCAGTGTGAAGTTTCCACAGTCAGTGATGATTTGGGGTGCCATGTCATCTGCTGGTGTTGGTCCACTGTGTTTTATCAAGTCCAAAGTCAATGCAGCCATCTATCAGGAGATTTTAGAGCACTTCATGCTTCCGTCTGCTGACAAGCTTTATGGAGATGCTGATTTCCTTTTCCAGCAGGACTTGGCATCTGCCCACAGTGCCAAAACTACTAGTAACTAGTTTGCTGACCATGCTATTGCTGTGCTCGATTGGCCAGCCAACTCGCCTGACCTGAACCCCATAGAGAAACTATTGGGTATTGTCAAGAGGAAGATAAGAGACACCAGACCCAACAATACAGATGAGCTGAAGGCCACTATCAAAGCAACCTGGGCTTCCATAACTCAGCAGTGCCACAAGCTGATCACCTCCATGCCACACCGCATTGATTTGTGCAAAAGGAGCCCCAACCAAGTATTGAGCGCATAAATGAACATACTTTTCAGAAGTTCGTCATTTCTATATTATAAATCCTTTTTTTTTATATTGATCTTATGAAATATTCTAATATTTTGAGATAGTGGATTTTTGATTTTCATGAGCTGTAAGCTGCAATCATCAAAATTAAAACAAAAAAGGCTTGAATTATTTAACTTTATGTGTATGAAAGTTTGAATTAAATTACGGAAAAAAACGAACTCTTCCACGATATTCTAATTTTTTGAGATGCACATGTATATTGAGGAACCTGGATGAGTTGTGGTATAAAATCTTGTTTAAGCAATGCCAAATAGGCATAGATTATTTTTTTTTTTTTGCTAAAGGTAGCTTAGCCAAGTATCAATAAGTTAAATTTCACTCTATTGCTTTTATTTATTTGCCATTTGCTACAACAAACTAATATACTGTAATTATAAGTCTCTAAATTATTGTGGCATGGCACTGTATAATAGTACCTTTTAGTAGTAACCAAATTAATGTTGATTTCATTGAAATATTATACTTTTATTGAAGATTTAAGAAAATATGTAGTACAGGTTAAGAATCCCTTATCTAAAATTCTTGGGGCTGAATGTGTTTCAGATTCTGGAATTTTTTTGATTTTGGAATATAGATATACCGGCAAAATTTTGCAGCTACCACACTTGGGAGTTCGGACCAGACCCCAGTTCATTTACAACATTGTAACTGCATATGGATGCATATAGCCTACAGGTAGTTTTATGCAATACTTTAAAATCATTTTGTGCATGAAACCATAAGAAAAAGATGTACATTTAACCTTCAGAAAGGTAAGCTGTCACTACAATAAGCCTACTGGTACCATTGGGGTATTTGCAGGCCTTTTGAACATTTTCAAAGTATGTTCACACCATCAACAAAGCACAGAATAGGTACAAAAATTACGGAGAGTGATGCACATATGTCAAGCATGTCAGGGCCTGCATGTCACCCAAGAACCACCTGGAATTTTCCACTGAAGATGCTCCAAAAATATTTTGGATTTTGGAGCTTATCGGATAAAGGATTCGTGACCGTATCTTTCTCTTTAGGTAGTCCAAAGATACAATCAATATGTCTGAATTGAAATCTTTTACTTTTGATTGTAGTCATTTTTCTGTTTCTTTAGATTGTATTAATCTAGCTAAGCTAATTATAGTTTCTTTAGCATGTTTTTTTTTTTTTTTTTAAACTATTTGTATGCAGTGTAAGATTCAGTTCTGGTAAGTATCAACTATTGAAAGCTGATTCGAAGAATAGTTAAGCTTTATATGAATTTTAAAACCTTTTTAAAATAAAAGATGTATACATTTCTCCAGTCAAGAAAAAATATTGTCAGTTAGGTATGCTTTGTTTTATATACAAAGGTGAGAGAATTCCAAATTATTCATTGCTAAGCATAAAACACTTTTATTTTACATAACCAACAAACTGTAAATTCTGTTTAGCTGTAATCTTAATTTTTAATAAATGTTTCAAGTTTGCAACATTTATAAATTAAATTATATTTACACAGTGGCATTTTCCATGCATTATAATAATCATTAAGGTAGTAATACATACAATAAGATCACTTGCAGTTTTTGTGTATAATTTTCGTGGAGAGAGACATTTTTTGGCAGTGCATTGTTGACTTGGATTTTCCCCCACCATATTCTTTAGCAGCACTATTAAAGGTTTGATGCCAAATCCAGACCCTAGAAATGATTCTCTGTTTGATGTTGAGTGAGTTCAGTTTTCAGCATCTCAGTCCCTCTGGCAACTTTTGTGACTGTCAGATGTTGTTTCTATACTTTAAGTCACTGGAGGAAATTTAATCACACTGCTGGGTGTGGATCTCAAAGAGAGGGTTATGGACTAAAAGTAAATTGATCTTTAGTATATTTACTTTATATTGTTATAGTGCAGTTTCAAGTAATTATGTTTTTTTTAAAACTATTTTAAAATAAAGTTTATAAATAACAGACCTTCCATACAGAAATTTAAATATATATTTGCTTTTATTTAAGATTATTGAAAAAAACTTTGAGAGCTAAAACATAATATTGTCTTTCCCGCTCTGGTTCTTTTTCTTATTTTTATTTCAAATCTGCATAGACCAAAGAATTGAAAGAAAATAAAAGATTTTAGGTTTTTGTCTTCAAAAATGAAAATGTTCAAAGTTCAGATGATTCATTTTTGCTATATGACTATTAGAACAAGTACATAATGTGGTGTACGTGCTTGTCATGCTGGCAGCTATATGCCATGGATTTTCTCATTTCCTCTCTCTGCTTTAGTACTAGTAGGAAAAGTTTTGCTTTGTTTTTCAAACGCTTGATCTGATATGTTATTTCTGTGGTTGACATATTTGGCTGTAAAATATTTGAGTTGCTAGAAATCATGTAGCAAAGCACTTTGTATTGATACATTTTCACTAAAATATGATTACAAACATTAAATTCTTTCTTGATCACCATTGAAGAAATATCTTGAAGCACCTGCTGCTGCTAAGAAGATTTTCAAATGGAGGTTTGATAACTCACTTTCAAGAAATTTTTTTACATTTTTAAAGTACAGTAAAGTCTTGCTTAACATAATTAATGCATTCCTGAAAAATACCTTTTTAAGTGAAATCGTGTTATGTGAAATGTAATTTCCCATAAGAATACATGTAATTATGTACGGGTGTGTGTGGGAGAGATGGATGAAGAGTAAGAAAACAAGTATTATGAGTGTACAATGTATTATATTTTAAAGATAAAATGCAAACAGATTTTTTTTTTTAAATTTACATATAAATCCTTTAAGTTTTCACTTTTGTATTGATGAGTGAAAGTGAGACGGTACACAGCCACTACTCATCAATGTCGTCATTGTTTGCCACTAATTGAGGTTAAAGGAAAGAAACTGGGGAGGACGCTAGGCCTTTTGAGATTGAAGGAATAGCAAATTGAGGAATTTTCTCATAAAATGTTCAATCGGTAAAATCTTAGACTTCAACATTTTTTCTTTATAAAGTTGGCAATAACAAAAGACGGCATGGTTACACTGGCACTTCGATGGTGATCAAAAATCAACTTTATCCAATAAACTAAATGCTTTGGATAATCTCTTAATTAATATGGATGTGGGTTCTCTGGTTTCTTCAATGCTGTCAGCTTTATTTTCTTCTAGTTGCATAAATTCTTTTATGTCTGAGTCTAGTATCTCTGACACATCTACCTCTTCAAAGACTGCTTTTTTGGCTAAAAGAGCAATTGCAGCTTTAACCTTGGAAATTTTCATTGACCTTGAACCCTTTAAACTCGTTAACACATTCTGGCCATAATTTATGTCGCACACTGTTCATGCATGAAGGGCACTGATAATGTCAATTGCATTTTTTATATAAAATTTCACCAAAACTGTTTTATTGTTGGTTTTCCCTCCTGTTGTGAATTAACTTGTCTAAAGTGCAGCATAAATAATGAGCTTTGAAAGCTGCAATGGCACCTTGATCCATAGGCTGGATTAACGGGGATGTATGTGTGGGAAAGAATAGGACTTTGATATTTTCTGATAAATCCATTAGGTTTGATGGATGCTTGGAAACATTTTGAATGCTGTATTTTCTCATTTACATTAATCTTTCATTTCTTTATGTAAATAAATTTTAAAATATTCCATTAAAATGCAGACATAATCCAACACTTTGTTAGAATGCCAACAAACAGCAAGATTTCCTTTGAATATCCTTTCAAAGCTCTAGGGGTCCACTCGTGATATACCATTAAGGGTTTAAGTTTTAAGTCGTCTCGTGTATTGCCTCCTAATAAAAGAGTGCATCGATCTTTCACAGCTTTAAAACCCAGGGCGTTTTTTTTTTCGTCTTGGGAAATATAAGTTTTGTTTGGCATCTTCCAATATAATTTGTACCAGCAAACTACAGAAACTTTTGACTGCATTTTTATCGACCATGGCAGCTGCTCCCGTCACTTTTATGTTGTGTAGATTAAACCACTTCTTAAAACAAAAAAAACTGTCCCTGACTCGTGTTGAAAGGTTTCACATCATTTTCACTTCCGCCTTTTTTCAATGATTCATGCAAAATCAATGCTTTGCACTTTATAACATGCAGACTTAACGGAGCATTTTGCTTTGTTTGGTGCTCAATCCAAGTACCCAAATACCCCTCCATCCTTTCCATAATGTCAGGCCTACTATGACTGATTTTGGTGGCACTCAATGATATAGCACACAGATCACTTGCTTTTATCTTATCCGCATTTGAATGGATAGTGTGGCATGTTGCTTCGTCCAGCCCCATTACATGTGAAATATCCACTAGTCTTTCACCTTTCTCAAATTGCTTGATGACTTTTAATTTTACTTCCAAAGAGTGACTTTTTCATTTAATTTTTGTTGCTGAAGCACTAATATCCTAACTACTTATTTTTGGGCCCATTGTTATTAAGGGATAAAGATACATTTCAGTAAGTGATGGCTCACTAGATATCACGGAAGAATATCAAACTTTGTCTCGTGGCAGGATCATTTTATAATGAAACATCACTGTGTAAAGTGAATTTTATTCCCTACTTTATAATTTGTGTAATATTGAGATTGTGTAAAGCAAATTCATGTTAAGTGAGACTTTATTGTATATTATTTGAAATAAGTGTTAAGATATAACAATTTTGATTAGTGATTCTTCAAATTTATTAATCTGAAGTATAACCTTTGTAAAAAGAAGAAAATAGTAAAATATTATGAATATCAGTTTAATTAAATTTGGTTAGTAAAATTCTGATCATGATCTGTCATGCAGTAAAAATTCTAGTAAAATTTTTAAACTATTGGATGTTTTGGTAATTTTGTTGTAGATTAAGGGATTTATTATATCATTACTAAAGATAGTATATTTTTTGCAAGAAGTGGTATGTAAAAATACGTATTGTTCTAATGAAACTATTTTTTTCTTTCAATGGAAACTTAATATGAGAACATGAAATTAAAAGTAAGGAAAGTACTGTTGATTTTTATTGACAATGAGTATTATATCCAAACTGGTTTTCTTAAATTTGTGAAATTTGATTAGATTTTATATTCTCACAGCTAAACTGACTGACTGACTTGATAAGAAGGGAATGACTCCCTCAAGTCCAATTATAATTGAGTTTTTAAGAAACTAGGTAATTTATGATTTTCTCATTATCATTTTTCAGAAAATAGTCGTTTAAATGTATTTTGAATTTCAAAAATTACCAGATCTAAAAAAATTTTCCGCAACAGATATTTTAACAGAAAACAGCCAAAACTTCTGAAATTTTATCACAAAGAAATGGGCATTTGTAATGGAATTTTGCTTGGGTACAATAATTACAAGAATTTATAATTCTTTACATTTTTTCTTGTGAATGGTTACTCGATCATTTAGTAGGCCCTAATGATATAGTCATATTGTCACATGTTTCAAGGCCTGCTATTGGTGAAATGATTTCTCATCATCCAGTTATCAGCTTGCAGAATGAACCTCAAGGAACCTTGGCAGAGGTAAGATTTTGTTACTGTATCTGAATTTCTTTATAGTTGAAAGTACTGTATCTCAGTCTTTATGATTGTTGTGACTCTGGTCAAGGATAGTGAAATTAGACTTGCTATTTTTATCTGCGAGCACAACTTACACATTGTGCTCTGCATGTAGAAGATACATGGTTATTTTGTCTGTTTCAAAGCCTTAACCTCCAGCTTCAGTTTAAAATTCAAACTCCCCATTCTAACAAGCTAGTTACACGCTGTCCTTGTTAGGTAGGTAAGCAAGAATAGGAAAGTGACTCATCAGACATTATGCAGAGTTTAAATGGCTTACCTGACACATTTAATTGCCCAATAGTCAACCATTTGACTTGCTTAAAGGTGTAAGAAAACACATGCATGATTGATGCTTCTTTTTTTTTAACCATGTGTCATGAATAATGATCCATATAATAATTATTTATTTACAAATGAAGGTGAATGGAATACGTCTGGAAAGAATAACAACTTTGTTTGCATATCCTCCACTCTGTCACACTGGGTCTGGTAGGATGTTTATGCACAACTAATTCTCTGAGATAATGTCAAGTTTGCTATTATAAAGTTCAGTTTTTCGTGCATTTCATCTAATGATGATGATAATAGAGATTGTTGTCTCACTAACACGCATGCATGCACAAACACACAAATGAGCTCAGACAAATAAACACATGTATGCCTATTCTTAAATGTAAAGTTAAAAAGAAAAAAAATTTTTTAAATAAACTATTAATGTCTTCCAAAAATCCAATAATCAATGACTTGTATCTAAATAATAAATGAGATGTTTTGATAACTCTCCCTTTAATATCTCTACTGCATTGTTGGATATAATACTATATCCATGTTTTGAGGTGGTTATGCTACAATGTCTTTTAATTCTTTTCAGGAAAGAAGCTTGTGATATTTGTCAATAATGCTGTGAGGTTTAACATTTAAAGAAAGAAATCAATCAGAATTAAATCTGAAATAAAATAGGTATAATTAAAGGGGATGAATAACTTCAAAAAAAAAGAGGAAAATCAAAGATGAAAATCAAGAATTTCAAAATGAATGGACTGAATTCTTTGCATTCATATGGAGTTTGGTGGGCTCTCTTCATAACTCATTCGCAATGAGAAATTTGCCAACAACAAAAAATTCAATCTCAGGAGGCATTTTATAAAAAAAGATAACATTACTTTTGCCAAAAGGTATTCATTTTGAGTTAAGAGTACTTTATCAGAGCAGCATTACAGTGATTTCAAAAGCAGTAATTAGATTGTTAAAACCTAAAGACATGCCATTGTCTACAAATACGTTGAGGGACAGAACATTAAAAATGGCCACACATCACCAGTCAGCAGATTAGATACGTTAATTCAGCTTCAGGCTTTTCTGTTGCTTGTAACGTGGCATAAATTCTGAAGGACCTCAAGAGGACCTTATTGAACTGATGCTCTTCAAAGCCAAACAAAGAGAGAAGTTATTTTGTCAGTGTTGTTCATTGTCTAAAGACAAAAGAAAGAAACACCAGCCATATCATTTAAGTTACAACTGATGAGACACTGAGCATTAAAGGAGTACATAAGGAATTTGTCAATCTGTTGCAAAAAATGCTGGATCATAATGTGATACCATTTCATTGAACATAATTCATCAAGAAGCACATTCACAAATGCTTCCATCTGAGATCATAGAAGTGATGACTCTGGTTATACAGGTCATCAACAAAGTAATAGCAAAAGGGTTGAACCACCAACATTTCTGTGAACTTTTTGAAAAGGTCAACTGTCAATATTTGGACCTGCTGCACAGCAAGGTATGGTGGCTTTCCAGGGAAGAAAGGTTGCAAAATGTGCAAGCAAACTGGAAGTGAAAGTCTTTATGCAGGAAAAGAGTTTGAGGCAGGTTTGCTGGCTCATTTCCCATCACTGAAACAGTTTAAAGAGAAGGCAAACACAAACTATGAGCTTGGCATTGAGGACCTAAAAATGTGATACTGAAAATGTAAGAAATCTTTGCAGAGCAATTTCAGAAAGGAAAAGGCCATTTTATCTTTTGTGTTGAAACCTCTTGAAGAAATCTGCTTCTGCATTCAGCTGTTCAGCATTTGCTGGAGTGAATCGAGTAGAACTTGAATTGGCCAATTTGCAGCACGAGCACAGGTGGAATTCAGAATTTTCATGACCAAACTCAAAAATCTAGCCTGGCACCTTAAAACAGATGGATTGAAATGCTTGTTCTTAAAAAAAAAAAAGACCAAATTGTTTTTGGTATTTTGAATTCTTTATTGGACATCTACAATAATTTGAAGAGATTTGCATGTGGCATTCTGTGTCCATGTTTGTATCTACTTAAATGTATGAGCATGTGTTTTCAAGCAAATCAAACTGAGAATCCAACCAAATGATGGTAAGTTTACAGTCATGCTTGAGAATGAAAAAAGCAGCATACTGTCTAAACATTGAACAACTTTCCACAGAAACTCAGCAGCAGAAATAACACTAAAATAATGATAAGTTGACTCAGTATATTTAAGAAGCTGAAGTTAACTTAATGGCCCATTTCATTTGGATGAACTCACATTAGCAGTGTGTTTGTTTGAAATGACAATTATTGCTTTTATTTGTTTTATGTATTTATCAGGTGTAACCATACAACAGCTATCATCCTCCAGAGAGAGAGGAAAGTTTCAGAGTGAGATACTCAGGAAGATAGATAGTAAAGACACTACTGTGTAAAGTATGATGAAATGGAATAGTAAAATGTTTGTGAAAATCAGTAAAGATATATTGCATTATGAATCAATGTGTTTATCTCTTGTTCATTTATTGAAATGTGGGTTGCATGCACTGTGGCATTTTTTTATGGAATCTGGAAAAAAAAAACTTGTTGTTTGGGTTGGTGACCACTGGGACAGACAATTGACTGACTTTTTTTTTTTTTTTTCAGATTTTAGGAAATTTTCAGAAAGTTAAAGAAGCTAGGCATCAAAAGTCTTATATATATGTATATTATAAGAATAGAGTATGTTTTAAAGTACTTTTTCAATACTTTATAATGATTGGTTTTACTAATTGATTTATGAATTTTTGAGGCATTTCATATTTAGTGGATGTTTTGCTACATAAGATAATATAAATTGTATATCAAAGGTATATGCTTAAAGATTTTGAGTGATACAGCATCCAATCCTATTTGCCATTGCCCAGCTGATAGGGATGTGATGTGGTCTCGTAATGGTGATGCAACTTTGCTTTGAAAATTTTATGAAGTGTTGAAAATGGAATTTCCAATTCTTATAAAACTTGGTGAAATGTTTTCCACAGAGTGAAAATACTTCTCAACAGCTGCACTGGTCTCTTTGCTTGTGCCTAGTTATCACCATTGTTTTCTGTGAACCAATATGCCAATATCAACACACAGCATTCACCAGAGGAAACCCTCTATTCAATTTTCTCAAAAAATGGTGGACAACAGGATGATGATATTAGCTACATAACTACAGCAGAAAATTCCTACTAGAAACCTTTATTTTTTTAATGTGGGAGGAAACCAGAGAGCCTAAGGTGCCTAGTCTACTAAAGCATTTTCTGTCATTACTCAAATCAGTTTTTAAAACTTTATAATACTTTGTTAAGATTTTTTGGATGGTGGATTCTTGGGGCTTCAGTTAAAAAAGACACAAGATGCATTTAATCTTCTTATATTTTGGTTTACAACAATTTGAATCACAAAACAAAAAAAAATTTAAGGCTGATGGTTTAGTATTACAATTTATTTTTTATTCTATCTTATGTAGTAAAACAGTTATTAAACATTGAAACCTCTCAAATACTTTTAAAACATGCTGCATTTCATGTTATACTGTTGCATAGTCTAATATTGGCATTTCTTCTTGCAGTTTTGTGTATCTAGTGACATAGAATTTCTTCCATTGCGTTGCTGGATTGGGTTTTGGGTGACTGTCATAGCTACTTTAGTTGTAGCTGTTGAAGGAAGTTTTTTGGTTCGCTTTGTCACACGATTTACAGAAGAAATATTTGCTATTTTGATCTCCCTGATATTCATCTATGAAGTCATCAAAAAGTTGAATGAAGTAAGTATTTCAGTTTGTAAGGAAACAGACATGATATATAGTTTGTGTTTGAATTGTTTAGTTTCAGTATTAAGCTTAAGAAAATATTTTTTAACAAAAAAGAATAACTCATTTTCAGTTTAGTTTACATTGTTTGTTTTTTTTTAATTAAATAAGAACAAGCTCAACTCTGTGATATATTTGTTTTTAAAAACCTGATTGGTTTTTTAAAAGAATTTAAGTTCAAAAGAAAATTGGAAAATTTAGATTTTCAATTGATTTTTCATTAATAAAAGAGGGGCGTAGTTATATGTGAATTAATATTGTTACCTAATTTTTATTTAAAATAATTCACTGTTAGAATGTTAGTTTTATGGAGAAAAAGGTTAATACATTATAGCAGATTATTTGGTTACTTAATTGGTGAACTTGCAGGACAACTTCTCTACAAATTATAAAAAAGAAGAAAACAATTTTCATTGTTAGTTCTAACTATATATAGATATGTAAATGACATTCTGAAGTTTTATAGAAATTATAAATGAATTGGTTTTCCGTGCATATATATATATGTTTTCTCTTCTATATTTTTCAAAATCTTATGAGTAAGCATATTTACAAATTGCTCTAGAACAACAATTTCACCAATGGTGTATCATAATGCATCTTTCAAGATTTCCTAAATATTTTTTTTTCAAAATATTTGCACTTACAAATGATTGTCCTCATGATCTTGAATACCAAATTCTCTATTTGTATTATATTTATATATTTTTAATGTATTAAGCATGATATTACTTAATAGGATAACACACACAACATTTTCATCTTATAGCACATCTGCATTTTATCTGCTTGAGTTCATTGAATGAAGACCAGCTTTACTCTGTATTCTTTCTCTTTTGCTGTCATTGTTTTAGTCTGGCCCTCCAACTTTGTCCAGCATACTTACTATCATGCCATTTTCTTTCTCAGATTTTATACATAGAGAACATGTAAGGAGAATAGTACAGTTTTGACACTTGTGGCACTCTTCATACCAGTTCTTGGTATTGATCTTATTTCCCTAATAATTAATGAGATTTAGATTTTGAATTTATACTAATTTTTTATGGCTAGTTTTGACAGCTGTTCCATGCTGGCCTAATTCTGTACACATTTTTCAAAGTTTTCTTTGCTCCTTACCTTAATCATGCCAGCTTGCTCATGTCCAATATGGATCCTTACATTTGATTCTTCTTTTTGTATTTGTGCCTTCCAGATTAATCTTCTGTCAAAGGAAATACAAAGATGTGTTTGGATACTGAAATCTTGTTGTTATGATTTGTTTGAGTTAGAGTTTTAAGGGTAATTTCTTTCTATTGATGGTTACTTTCCATGCAGTCTAATTTGACAGTTTTTCACTTCTTTAATGCATATCTTAGTTGTAGTGACAATTCACTATTTATTAGCTCATTCCCTTTCAGAAAATCCAATATTTATTATGCACAAATATTCAGAAAATATTGATGATGGCTGCACAAAATTCACCTGATTGAAATTATTAGGAAGCATTAAAAAATCATGGATTGAGTAAAATAGCACTAATAACTTAGTACACAGAACAGTAATTCAAATGAAAAGGAAATATGACCAGAAAAAAAAAGGAAAAACTTAATTTATGATGCAGAAAATGAAAAATGTAGAGTAAGATCATCCAACTATTGTCTCATATTTGCCAGTAGTGATTCAATTTTTTTAATCTCACTGTCATTACTTTTGACATTAAGTCTGTTGTCCTTATTCTAGTAATTCTTAATGAATTATAATTATGTTTACTGCTACAAGCACTTTCATCTCTTTCCTGGTGGTGTTTGTCTATGTGTCATCTCTGCCTGCCTGCCTCTCAGTCTGTTTAAAAGAAATTTTTGATATCACTTCATAAATCCACTGGTATGTTCATTGGCTGCAGATGGCTTGATGATCCTGTTCTTACCACATTTGATATCTGTTTGTCACAGTCTAACCAGCTAAATGATGAAAGATCCAAGGTATAAATACAAAATTTCCACATCACCAGAAGGAAAGGATTCATTGTTGGATTCCATTACATACCTAGTTTGTTTATTTACATGATAATGCATGTGGTTTATACTAGTAGCTTCACTATTAAAATTTACTTTCACAGGAAAACAGAGCAATATAAATAGCCAGAGGAAGTGATAATGTAGACCATCATCTTTCTATCTATATCTATAGTATAGTATAGATAGAAATGGTGATTGAATGACTCATCAGTGCCTGAGTGTTTTCAGCCAGTTTTGGCTGACTTGAACAGGAAAGGATGAACCAGTTAATTGGTGTAGCTGTTAATGTTTTTGGTAGCTCTTTGATGATGTTGAGACAGAGATTAAGTGATTGAAATAGGCAAGGTGTACCACATCGATGGATTCTGTCTGCCTTTCTTTCTCTAAGTCTTTATTGTAGAAAAGTTGGTGTACCAATTTCTCACTTCTCATGCAGGAACTGATCCATGTGACTGCATGTTTCTCATTTTGAAATTTTTTTGATCAAGATAAGTCTTCTGTGAACTTTTTAAAGCTTGTTCATTAATTTACCAAGTTATTTTTCTTTAGGTACTACATGAAACTGTTCCTAATAATTTTTTCATGGTTTTTCATGCATAATTTCTCAACTTGATTGATCTGTAGCTTTTTTCTTTGACTTAAATCTTTCTCTATTTTAAGTGTGGCTGAATATCAGGATTTAAAGCATTTATTTTGGGATACCATCAGATTCTGGTGACTACTTTAGACTATGAACAGATTTAAGTTTAGCTGTTGTCAGTGTTGATATCATTTATTCTCCTTTATACCATATTTTCCAGTACATAAGTCACGGAGCTGGTTTTTTGATATTTTTTGGAATTTGTCTACATATGTCACATTGGTAAATAAACCACACTTCTTTTTAGATCATAGCCAGTATTCTGCTTCAACAAAACAAGGAGGGTGGATGTTTTTTGACCATCTTTGAATTTTACTTTTCAATGTAGATATTTGCAATAACAAAGTATTTTTAAAATTTTTTAGCTTGAACGATGTTAGAAAAATTGTAAAAATAAACTTTTAGTGAACTGAAAATTTGCTTACTATGTGCTTGCCAATGACTTTGCATCTTTGCACAGGTCTCTTTTGTTGGGCTCACATACAGTAGTTAAATTTTCAAAAGAATATTTGTACTGTACATCAATATTTATAGTACTGTGCAAGCATATTTGATCTTTCTTTAATACATAATATTAGCCTTTTAAAAGATGCTATGTTAATATCCAGCTAATAATTTGATTCAATGCTACATTAAGTTTGCAAGTTTGTTTATTCTGGTGTGATGTCCTGATAGCTTGTAAAACTCTATTGTTAAAGAGTATGCTGGTATTTGTATTTTTGTAAACATTGTAGATGTAATTAAAGGTGTATTCACTCGAGCTGAAGCAATCAACAAATCTATAACTCATCAATATGCCTGCTAGGAAAAGCTATACTGCTACCTTCAAACTGGAGGCCTTGATCTATACCAAGGAGAATAGTAACCTGGCTGCTGGATGCCAGTACTCAATCAATGAGAAGCAGGTTTGAGACTGAAAAAAGCAAGATATTCTGTTGTTGTTGAAGAAAACTAAGGTCATCCAAGGATACCATGCTTGCTGTGAGCTGGAAAATATGGAGCAGGGATCAGATACCTGTTGTGGTGTCAGCACCATTCAGATTTGTCTGAAAGCATGGACCTTTTTCAGGAGAAAATTCAAAGTAGACCCTCCTGGTACCTTCAATTTATGGGGTTGGAGAAGCTGACTATTCATAGCTGTCCAAATTCAGAGAGTTCATTCAAACAAAGATGGGCAATATGACATGACAGGGAACAAGTCATCAATATGGAGGAAGTACCACTTTGTTTTGACGTGCTATTGACAGGACTGTAGAGAGCAAAAGAAACAGCACCATATCAATCTGACAACTGGACATGAAAAGGCACACTCCACATGCATACAGTATCTGCCATGAACCTACCACCCTTGTGATCTTAATAAAAAAACAAAAAGTCATGCTTAAAGAGAAGTTCCTGAAAGGCATTAATGTCAAAGTCAGCCCCAAGGAATAGATAGACAATGAGATGAAGAAAACATAGATAGACAATTATTACAAACCAGGATCAGATGGCTTTTTACACATTCAAAGATCAATGCTGATTATGGATTCATTGTGAATGCACATCTTCAGAAGATTAGTATCATTCCAACCATCATCTCTGAGGTAAATAACCAAGCTACTGTGACCTCTTGACATCAGCATTAACAGTATCTTCAAGACAGGCATTTGGCTACCTTGGGAGGACTGGATCTGTAACAACAAATACAGCTTCACCAAAACTCGATGAATGATAAGAGCCATCCTGTCTGATTTTGTCTACTGGATCTTGAAATCCTGGAAACATCTTTCTGCAACATGCATCACCAATGGATTTTGTAAAGCAGAAATCATGGAGCCAGCTGGTGATGATACAAACATTACATCAACAGCTCCATGCAACCACAATTAGCTGCTCTGTTCCATTTAGACACAAAAGATAGAGATTTTGAAGATGAACTGAATTACATATGCAGAGATTTCATGCATTTGAGTGCAACAGTACCAAAAAACAAGTAAATAATGTAAAAATATATAATAATAAATGCAATGTTATTGTCAATGGTTTATTTTTTTTTTACATTAACCCTTTGTGATCTAACTTAAACATCCAAGGATGCAACAATTCCAGGCTGCTTTTCGGCTAGTAAATTTGAGATGGCAACAACTGGATTTTACAATATTAAAAAAAAAAAAAACAATTTTTTCCCCCTCGAGGTTTATTATTTTCATTTTCATACACAAGCTGCAGGTCAGACTCCTAGATGGGGGAGAGGTGCAGCTAATAATCCTAAAAAAAAATATGGTACATTCTTTATTTCTTTGTTGATTTTCAGGACAATTTCATTATGTTAGCTTCTTTCTCTCCAGTCTTCAAAGTTTTCGTCTATGTTGTCACCATTTAGATTCTCTGTTAGTATTTGTTAATTCTTTAATGACAATATGCTTAGCATTAGTCTAGTTCGCTTTGGTTACATGAGATTGTCTTGGTGCCTGTATAGGTATCTTAATTGTGTCATATATGTTACTGAGTCAATACCAGGGTTATTAGCCAGTCAGAACATCCAGTGTAAACTGTAGTATAAACCTTTTTGAATTGGGCATTTTTTCCTTCAAAGAAATTATGAACGTTGAATATTTGAGTTTGCAAAACTCTCTTTAGTTTGCCATTTCATAACATATATTAGCTTTCCATTAACCAACATCTTTCCAATCTTCTCGTTTTATGGTGCAATGTTTTCATGCTAAGAATTTCTTTCTAAATAGTGATTTTTTTAAAATTTTTTTTTTTGTCTCAGGCAAATTACTTACTTGGACCTTAAAAGCTTTTATTTAAAAAAAAAAACTCCAGAACTGCGAATTAGAAAACATTGATAAATGAATTGACTAATTCTTAGAGGTTCTCCAACACTATAAGCAAACTATTTTTTTTTTCTTTCAGAAATGGCTAATTTGCTCTAATTTCTTGCATATATATTCTTTTATAATTTTTCAGGTTTGGTAATAGGGTTGGTGCAAAACTAATAGTTGTACCTTTGAATTTGGGCTAACACTCTGAATATTGAGAGTTGTTCTTTGTTTTGTATTTTTAAATGTTAAGATAAAGACAAAATCAGACTGAATTCTTAAATTATTAGTCAGATATTTTCTCTAATTTTTAAAAATGTTTTTAATGCACAATATGATTTCTTTTCTCTTTTTTTAATGACTTTATATCCAATTCATAAATTCTCTCCAATTTTTTTTGCAATTAATGTGCAATACTGTCACCATTTTTAGATATGATATCGTGTGTGTATCTGTACATATACTCTATCTGCACGCCATTATTTCTATCAATGTCCTTTGTCATTAAAAAAGAACTCTCTTCGCAAATCAGAAGGACAATCGATAGTCCTTTCTTTGTAAAACTGAGCATCATAAGCACCACAAATTTAGACTTGCTCTACTTGTCTTTCTTCAATATTTTTAATGATATTATTATAACTTATTAATGCATGTGGTTTTTTTTTTCAGACTTACCAGAAACATCCATTAATAGCTGATTGTACTGTTTGCTGTCAGAACAGCACAGATAATTCCACAGCTCGTGGTGAGCTGCTTTCACTGATGGCTAATGAAAACAAAAACTTATCTGAAAGAGAGGATCCACACTGTGAATATTTGAAGAAAAGTGCCAATCAGCCAAACACTGCACTTTTATCAACAATTTTAGCCTTAGGCACATTTTTTATTGCATATTTTCTCAGAATCTTTAGAAACAGTAAATTCCTTGGTCGAAGTGTAAGTAATGTTGTTGTTTCTTCTTCATTTTTCAAATATATATTTGTGTGTGTGTGTGTGTGTAACTTAGTAACAGTTATGCATTAATTTCTGAAATTTAAAGATGTTAAACTTTCAAAATGCTATGCAGTACCATAAGCGTATTCTCATAGAATTTTTTTTTAATATATAAAATAAATTGAGATTTGTTAAAAATAAAATTTTAGTTCAGTATGCTGTAAGGTTTATCCAAGTCTAAATGTATAATTTTTTTCCATAGTGGTACTGAAAAATGACAGCTACAAACAGCAAGATACAAATGCCTCTCACCAATAACTTTCTTCTATTCAAGAAATTTTCTTTCATTTTTATTTTTGAAGTGTATCCTTTTCCCCACCAGGTAGAGACAGTTCATCAAAAGCATTTGCCTGAACAGCTTTCTGGAAGATTACTTTATGTATGTAAGAGAGAGAGGAAAAAACAGAGATTAGATTAATTCTTTGGACTTGATTGGCTGATTTTGGTACAATGGTTTTTACCATAATTTTTTTTATTTTTTAAAAAAATTTTATGAGAAAAGAGTCTGTTTTCATGTAAATATGGAAGGTCACTTACATCCACTAGTATCACAAATAAACAATTAAACTTAACAGTTCTGGAAATAGTTATGTTTCATACAATGGCATTCATTACTTACTGCAGTTTTATTAAAGGGTTGTTTAGTTTATATTGTCAGTGGATACTGAATCTTAAAAATTATATCATGATACAATCCATTAGTAGTTTGCTAATTTTTATAAATGCAGTGGTAAGAAACCAAGAAATGAAATGAAATATTTCTTTGTAGAAGCATGTTTTGCTGTTTCACAATCTGCAGTACATAGATGTTACCTTTTAAATGTTTTCATTGTGGCTTATTGATAATAGTGAGGTGAGTCTGGTATGTTTTATGAAATGAAGATGTTCAGAAAAGGCTAATGGTAGAAAGTTAGCAAAATAATTTTAAATGGGATGGTGACATCCAGAGTACTAGGAAGTTTAATTCATGAAACAGTACAAGAATATTTAGAGAGTAAAGAATTAGCCTGTAAGAGATGTTAAATCTAAGATAGCAAGATATGTCAGGTTGGCATATATGACAGTGTTATATCTTGTCAAATCCTTGTTGTTCTGACAATTGAGGTCTAAGGACATTCCGCAATGGTGAACAAGTTACCTTGGTACAGGTGGGGACACTTGAAGGTGCAAACTAGTCAGGAGTACAGAACATCCACATGCACCTTGGAAACCCTACTAAAACTTGTCATTTTTTGATTTTTGAAGAAACCCCACATTGGCCAGTTGGTAAAGAAAAACAAGAAGCCATGCCAGGGAGATATGTCAAACAGCCAGTGCCTACCAGGAATGAATTCAGACTCTCAACATTAGCAGTCCAGTAGTCTAAATGGACAACCAGCCACTTTTATATAACAATATAATGTAAATGAAACAAAATAAAAATTAGGAATGTTCTAGAAATCAGTTTTATTAAACTTGATTTTATCTATTTCTAGGCTAGGAGAGCTCTTGGTGACTTTGGTGTGGTGATTGCACTGGTTGTAATGGTACTTTTAGATTATCTTATAAAAGATACATGTACACAGGTAAGTACAACATAGCTGAACACATTTTTTAACCTTTTCTTAACCTGAAATTGGTTCCAACCAAATAGAGTTAAACCTCAATTATCCGAATGAGACAAGCAAGGAGTATTTTGTTCGGATAATTGATCTGATCGTAAACAAAGGAAGCCATACTGAGCATAATTACGTAAAAAAAACATGTTTACAGAGTTTTCATTTCATTCAATAGATAAAATATGCACAAACACTGGATATTGTTTAAAAATTCATATTTTTTCAAATAAAATTGTTGTCATTTAAATAATGAAAATATGGAGCTGAAAATTCAAGAAAACCTGACGTAATTACAAAAAATACCTTTACATATGTGCACAGGAAGTTCACAGAGTTCGATGAAGATGCTAAGTTCATGTAATTCATTGAGGTAAAGGTTGTCATTTTCTTGCGAAGAAAATATCCAGTTGCTGTTGGTTGAGGTGCTTCTGTTTCTTTGTTTTTGCCAGCGATAACATTTGACGAAGATGCATCAACTTAACGGCATCAACTTCATCTTGTGCTTTGTACCCCACTCCATGAAAAGTTGCAAACTGTTGATAGCATCATTGATGGGGACTGGAGGAGGTGTCAGTATCTGATTTCCCTTATCATCCACACCATCCATACTTTCCTACTGTTCTTCCGTGACTCTTAATAATCTGATCATCGCTGAGTGTGTCTGTTCTGATATCGCTGTCACAGTTTACCAAACCATCGATCTCAGCCTCAATGAAGTCTCCTAATCCCAGCTGTTTGCAGTTCTCGGTGATTTTAGTGGTTACCCTTTGATCTGGACAAGTGTCCTCTTCACTGTCATGGCTACCAACACACAGCCCATTGTACCAAAACCCTGTGACTGTTGATGGCTTGATGCGGTCCCAAGAATCAGCAATCATGAACAAAACGTCCTTGACTGTGAATGACTTGCTAATTTGTGGCAATCCTTTTTCTGCATCATCTTCATTAATGATGGCACACAACATGTTACAGCAATAATATTTCTTCATTGTTGCAATGATTCCCTGATCAAGCAGCTGTAGCTTTGAAGTGGTGTTCAGTGTTAAAAACAAACACTTGACAACTCCGTCTGGCGATTCTAATTGGCTGCCTTTCATACTGTGATCCTGTGTTGTCAACAAGCAGAAGGGCACATTGCTCAAGTCCAACACTTGCTAAATGTAATCGGACTGCAGGTACAAATTCTTCCAGAAACCAGGATGAAAAAAGTGGATATGTCATCCATGCCTTGTTTTATGATTTATACTTCACGGGAAACGAGTTCTTGTCACAGTTCTTGAAGCAATGTGGATTAGCATAACGTCTGATGCAGACAAGCAGTAATTTATGAGTGCCAGTAGCATTGACATAGGGGAAAATCATAATGCGATCCTTCTGCACTTTGTTCCGATACCTGCTTTTCTTCGGTGGACGCAAGTGTTTTGTCTGGCAATGCACGCCAAAACAATCCACTTTCATCAGCATAATACAATTGTTCAAGTTCATAATTTTCTTCATGAATAATGGATTGTAGTTTCTGTCTGAATTATTCCACGATACTGTCATCCAAGAATGCTGAGTTGCCTAATGCCGTGATGATCTTTGAAACGCTGTAATCGGACTCTTGTTGCGCTTCACCTTCGTGGATTCGTTCATGGAAACTTGCAGCTTTTTCTTGTAACATCAGGCCAGAGACAGGAATCCCCTTTTCACGCTGCTGTGAAAACCACAAAAATACAGCTTGGTCAAGTTCATCTTTCACTGGCTTCATGGATTTTCTTCTTAATGCACGTGAAGTGTTCACTTTGGTTGATAAATTTCTCAATCGCTGGTCTTGCTTTCTTGATGTCAGACACTGTTGCTTTTCCAATGTTGTACTCTTGTGCAATCTTTGATGCCTTTTCACCATGACCCAGATGCTATAAAATCTCGTTTTTCTGTTCGATTGTCAGTGGTGTTCGCTTTCTCTTCACAGACATGGTAACAGTGACAAACTTGATCACTTGTAACAGATACATACTCGGAACAAAGTCACAGAGCAGTACTACTGTACTCGCAGAGCAGTGCTATTATAGCCACCTGCCACCCCACAGGCTTGTCACCCATGGCAGGCACTCCCTGTTGCTTCACAGGCCTTTGCAGTAACTGACACTGGCACCACTGGCCCCCACATGGGGGATTTGTCACTCTGCCTTCTTAATGGAAGCGCAGACAATACACGCTGGTGACAGGAGCTGGAGCTTGAACTGTTATTGCAGGAGGACTGAGGCAGCTAAAAGAATCCGACCTCAATGCCTGCGGGGAGCAGGGACTTCGGCCGGACGCACGCCATCCAGCTTGGCTCTAGGCCAACTTGGGCTCCAAAAACTATAATAAACATATGTAGACAAATGAATAAAGACGTTAAAACAAAGATTGAAAGAAATAAATCAATTTATTAAACAATAATAATTATAGTATGTTTCTAATGTTCTTGAGTTTGGATAACACACAGTATGCCTAATTAAATATTCATGGAATCTTAAGATCTTGTTTTTTAATAATCCAAAATTCGGATAATTAATGGTCGGATAACCAAGGTTTGACTGTACAATTTTTAAAAAAAAATTGAGGAGAAATAGCTTTTTGTTGTTTTTTTGAAAATGCACTATTTAAATTTTAGAAATTGAAGGTACCAGATGAATTTGGACCTACAGCTCGACATGAAAGAGGCTGGTTTATAAATCCAATGGGAATGAAGCAGCACATGAAAATTTGGCTAATTTTTGCCTCCGTTATTCCTGGTTTTTTAATATTTATTCTTTTATTCATGGAAGTACAGATTACAGAGTAAGTAATATTTTAATTTGGCCATATCAACTACAGTTTATATTGCACATTCATGTGTACGAAACAAAAAAAATTTGCTCACAAGCAAAAGTATTTTGCAACAGAATTCATTGCTAACTTGTGATTCAGGCTGAAGTGGTTAGATATTCACCAATGGAAAACATTTTATTTTGGTACTTTATTTTTTTCTTTTAAATTGTAGTCATAGATTTAGATCTTTAAGTATGCAGTAATGCCTTGATATACGAAGTGAATGCCTTCCTCAGGCCTCATTTGCATATTGAATAGCTTGTAATATTAATACTAAAAGTACTGCATAGTGTAAACAAAGACATTATATTGAAATTAGTATTTTATTTTTTACTGTGCAGAACTTTAATTTAAAAAAGGCACAAATAAAATAAACATAATTCACTGAATAATATACTTACATCTGCTGGTGTTGTTTTAGGTGCAGCCATCAATTTTCAATGTCTAACAAATACCTTTCTGTAAGTGTCTTAGGAGTAAGAAAGGATGGAATTATTTGTGTGGAGAGCTGACATGATCTTGACAATAATGCTATACCTTCCTCCATTGATAAAGAAAAGTGTTAATTTATAAGGAAGTTTTGAAGTGTAGACTGTTTTATCTTCTCCTGCTTCTCTCTAAGAATGACATTGTAGCAGTTGATGTCACTCATAGCAGCCCTCTTAAAGGTACTGCTTTGCTCCAAATTTGGATCATGTTCTGGGAGCATTTCCAATGCACTAGAAATTTGATTTAAAGCCTCAGAAAGAACTTTGGTCATGAGGTTTCTCACAGGAACAATCTCTTGAACACTCATCATCATCTGCAATTCTGTTTGTCCAGCTCCTTATGGTCTTTTACACTCAGATTCTTCCTGCACTAAATCTAATTATGATAGAAGAATAATGTGATAATTTGGCTTCCCATAGAGCAAGAGACTTTCCATTTAATAGGATGCTTTTTGGAAAACACCGAAAAATTCTGTTGTGTTAAGTTCTTTATTCTACAAGTCAGAGAATTGGGGAAAGTTGGATAATAACGTGGAGAGAGAGAGAGAGCGAGCACTTTTGGAAGTCTAAGGATTACTGCATACATCTGGTTACTAAACCCATCAATTCAGATGCTGTGGTTGACTAACAGAGCTTATGTAATGCTGGGAACATGATCAGGTATCTGGGCTTTTATTAGAAGTGGTCATTTGGTTCATTCATGTTTTTATTTGAAACTATGATGCTCATTGATAGTGACTTGATTTTTATAAAATACAATTTGATTATAATTATTTATTAGTGTAGTTTTTAGTTTTCTGTGTAAAATAATGGTAAAAAAATAAATAGTTTGTTATACCAAATATTTGCATATCAAGGTATTACTGTATAATTAGTACTATATAGTTACCCTTGTTTCAATAATAAAAAATAAAATATTTCCAGTTCACCATAAGAACTAATTAGTATGCAGTCATTTGGCAGACTGTTTCTTAGTATAGGGTTTTGGGTTGTCATGCATGTTTTAGAAGTAAAAAATAAAAAAAAATGTTTGCAGCAGCACTGCACCAGTTTGGTCACAATTATTACCCTTTCCCCTTATTAAAATTTTAACTTAATGGATCCATAACTCTGTTACATTTCAACAATTTAGAAGTTCTTTTCTTTTGTATACTGTAAATCTAATAAATATTTTCAAGTGTGTGTGTGTTACTCTTTCACAGCCAAACCATTGCACCTAGAGGCCCAAATCTTGAGTGTGTGTAGTTACTTCAGTTTCTGGGCAAGGTTTTAACCTACTGCACATTGGCCTAAAGCCATTTTTTCTCATGTAGCTATCCCAGCCCTCCTAACATGCTGAATTTTTGGCTGCTGGTGCTAAACAGATGTTTGTAGGTGCTAAGATGTTAGAAGAGTGATTTTTCTCTCTATACTTTTCAGAGTGATTTTGTCAAAAAAGCTGAAGAAAGGTTCAGGATTTCATTTGGACATGTTTCTGGTTGGAATTCTAACTGGACTTTGTTCATTATTCGGTTTACCGTGGATGTGTGCAGGTACAGTGAGATCAGTTGCTCATAAAGCTTCTCTCAGTGTCATGAGTCGGACACATGCACCAGGTGAAAAACCTAAGTTTTTGTATGTTAAGGAGCAGCGACTAACAAGTTTACTTGTAAATATATTGATAGGTAAGTTCTTTTGTTTGATTTACTTAAAACAACAAAAAAATGTTTATCACCTATTTCTACAAGTGAAATTGGAGATGTATGGTACATAAGTAGTCCAAACCTCATGATTTTGTATGCTTTAGTACAATCTAGAATAATCAGCAAGAAAATAACAAATTTTTTTTAATGAACAAAAACCATTCAGGAAAGAAAAAAGATTTTGGAGTATTTGAAATCAGATCTATCCAAATAAAGTTCTGTTTTTCAGTCGTCTAAAATTCTTCAGACTTGATGTAATACATGAACTTGAGCTGACTTGTTTGCGTGAAGGCATAAGAAAAAATATTTGAGCAAATACAAAAAAAATTAAATTTATCAGGTAGTATTGAAGCAGTTTAATACAGTAGAAGAAAAAATATGTAAAGGGATGAGGTTTACAGTGTTGTCACGTTTTCATTTGTCATATTATTATTATTACCTGTGTTGACTGTTCACAAAACTTAATTAATCATATTTTTGGTTATTATATGATTTGTGTCTGACTGTCTAGCAGTTTGGTGTTTTCAACAGTGTTTGTGATGCAAGTTGCAGTCATACTACATCTTTTATTTCCTAGATATTCAATGAAAACTGTTACTGATGTAATAGTTTAGTCAGTCTGCTTGTACCTTGTAAACTTCAAACTGACTTTTATGCATATTTTCCAATAAAGTAATGATTCTTTTACTTTGTTTTTTAAGAAGTGTCACATATATTGGATTTAAAATAAAGAAAATAGAAATTGCTATAGACAAATCTCAAGTTGCAGGTGTCTGTTTTTGTTGCACTAAACAAGAAAAAGATAAGAATCCGTGTTGTAAGATTTATTCTTGATTAATGGAGAAAAACAAACAAACGTGCACTTTTGAAAATGATAAGCATTGGATGTCTTGAAAGTACTGTGGCAGTAATTCTTATACCTGATATGGTGGTTATATTAAGAAGAATTGTTTGTTTTTAATATTGGGTTTTCCCATCTTAAATGGTCTTTCGTGATACATTACTTCTGTATTTATGTTGTAAATATTTAAAGTAAACCACACTGATATTGTTAAATTTTCTGCCTATATTAGATGCTTTAGTGATGCCAATTATTTTTTTCTTTAATTACAATTTGAAAATAACTCTAAACATACCATTTTTTTTCCAAATTGGAATAGAAATTCCAGGTTTTAGAATTTGGCTAATTTACTATTGCAGTATATTTTTCATTTTACTTAATCAAAAATGTTTTGTAAATTATTTATTAGACATTAGCAGAAGCAAATGACAAGACTAAATGTACAGCCTTCACCAGGAATGATGTTATCAGCAGTTATGGTGCTTGTGAAGAGTGGTGTTAAAAGACCCCTGAGCAAAGAGTCTAGTGAACATTTGATATTTGCATAACAAATGTGTGTATACAAATCTTAGATACAAAACATTTTTTTTAAAAAAGTTTGTTTTGATACTTGTCACTTTTTTGGTAAAACAGGTGGCGGCATTTAGTTTGAAATTGCTTAATTGTGCCATTCTAATTTCAGGAGCATCACTGACAGTGGGTCCATTATTACAAGAAATCCCTATGGCTGTCCTTTTTGGTGTCTTTCTCTATCTTGGTTTTTCATCTATGAGTGGCGTGCAGATGTATGAACGAACCAAGCTATTATTCATGCCTGTGAAACACCATCCATCTATTGGTTATGTTCGTAGGGTATGTGTTATCATTTCTTTAAGCATAGGCATTTTTCTGCATATTTAAGTTTCACCTTTTTTTATCACTTGGTTATCTACAACTTTGTTATCCCACATGTTTACTTTTTCTGGCAGATTTTTGACTTCTCTTTTCTCTAAAATATTTCAAATTCTAAATGGTATTTATAAAGTAGCACTACTACACGCTTTCAACATAATTGATTTGAGAAACCAGGGCATGTGGGTTCAGTAAAAGAAATTAGCTTAATTTAAGGTTCTAGAACAAAGCAGACTTTTAATTTATTTTTCAGCATCATGCATCTTCAGATATTTTTCTTAATACTGTCTCACTTTGCAAATACTTGTAAAGTCATCTTGTCTGTGAGTAGTTTAAATATACTTATGAGAATTGTTTTTCACAATGAAAATAATAAAGTTTGTTAGAATGGTTTATCCATTATTTGTTAATAAAAGTATTAGGAAAAAAAATTCCAACATTCTTTTTGGAATGCAAGGAAAAGAAATGTAGAATGCATCCAATTCTGTTATGTAAGATTTTTTACATCAATTTATGGGTTTGAAATAGTTGACTTATGAAAATGAATCTGACTAATTTTCATGAAGCATTGGAAAATCCTGTGCTAAAAAAAATTTTTAAGTGATGTTGAAATTTAAAAACCTAGATCTTTTATACTTAATTACTGTTAAAGATGTTATTATTTATCAGTATGAATTATAGTAAGTAAATAACAAAAATTTATGAAATGAAATTTTGTCTTATCTTTAATAATGTTGGGGAAACAACTCTTGTTGTTTATGGTATGGAATAGTCATTCTGTGTAAATTTGGCATCGGCTATTTATAAACTAAAGTAATTCAGAAAACTGAAAATGGGGACCGGTGCTTTGTGAAAAATCTGGCTCATGACTTTATAAAGGAGAAAAACTTACTAAAATTGTAATAAACATATTATAAAATGCTTATGAAAGTCTAATTATAATCAGCTTAATGTTAATTGTTGCCTTTCATTTATATTGTACCTTAAATATTTTGTTATCACTATTATAGTGAAAGTTTTCAGTCTTGTTTGTTCTGTATAAAATGTTCTTAATGTAATTAAAATTTGTACAAGTACTTTTTAGTCACTGTTGTATTGAATTCTAATTTTAAAATTACATTTGTATTTTGTCACTTTCATATAGTACAAACCTGTATTTATTTATTCACCTGCAATGACTTCTTAAAGTAGAGCTCAGTTCAGGTTTTTTTTATAAACAGTTTTCAGTTGATTTATTAAGAAAGATGTATACTATGTTGAAACTTTTAATTGTAGCAGAAGCAGCAGATACCTAGGTTAAAGCTTGGTGACACTGGTGGTGGAGTGAAGTATTTCTTTAAAGTTTAGGAACATTTCAAACTCTAACAAAATCCTACTGTTGCTAATGTAACTAATTTTATACTTTTTAAAACATTTAAATTTGAAGCACATAAAAGTATTCCTTTGAATGTCTTAACCTTGTTTCTTTACAGCTTAATTCTTGGGTGCCCATTTTTTTTTAAATAGAATAACATGGTTAATTTTTCACCTTTAAGCAAAAGGGTGGGGTAAACATCCCAATCTTTCGAGGGTAAATCTAATTATAAAAAAATATCTGCAGAACACTAAAATTTTCACTAGATTTCAAAACTTCATAATCGTAACTATCTTAAACAATGCTTTATATTGTAAAAAATGTAGTTTTATACTCTTACACTAGTTTAACCTTGACTCTGCTGTTTTTAATTTCTTACATTTGGTAAATTATAAACAAATAAATTGTATCAACTTCATTTCCTTGAAGACATCTATTCCCATTGTATTGACCTTTACTGACTTAGGTCGTCACAATTTCTGATGCAGAAAAGTCAATATCAACTCTATGGATGAAAATATCAAACTTGGACATAATACTTTATCTGGAGTGTAAGGGAATTAAATGTAAAGCGAGTAACATGATCTTGATGTCCATTATCCAGGTCTTTAAATCTTAGACTTGCTTTCAGATGATAGGATTTGGGCCAGATTCTCCACTCAATGGAATGTGCCAACTTAATGTAAAAAAAAAAAAGAGAGAGAGAAATGAAATGTAAGATGCAGAACATTTGTTTCTTTATTGCTAATTTTCTAGTAATGATGGTATTTTAATTTAAATATCTACATCAAGGTTAATTTATAATACTAACATTCAAGGATTTTTATAATCTTACTTAAGTCCATGTAATTTTTAAACAAAAGCACTATCAATCTGTCTTATTATTACAGGTACGGACATTCAGAATGAATGTGTACACTTTGATCCAACTCTCATTCCTAGGAGCATTATGGGTGGTGAAGTCAACAGCAGCTGCATTAGCTTTTCCGTTCTTCTTAATTCTTTTGGTGCCAGTTAGATTGAAACTAATCAGTTATTTTTTTACTCCCAGTGAATTACATGAGGTAGGTAATAAAATTTTAAAGGATATATAAAATAAAGGTTTGTACCACGTTTAAAATGGGGATTCAGTAATTTGTCAAACTAATTCATCTAAACACTTTCTTTTATTGACACTATTAACTCAGAGCAATCTTATAAGTTTGAATATTCATTTTTCTCACATTATCATCCTCAAAAATAACTTATCAACTAAATTATGAAATATTTTAAAGTCAGCTACATGATGAAAGGATAAAACATTCTGCTTACCTACCTTACTTGGAAATTTGTATAAATTATTTAAAGTTAATGGAAGGTTGTAAAGGTACACATAAAATTACTAATACAAGTACTGTAGCTATACTATCTTAAGATATAACTGAAAGTGATATAATTACATTGTTACCAAATGAATTGAAGCTGGTACAGTTATTATATCATGGTTGTGCCTACAGGGATGGTATTTCACCTTTGTTGAAAACAACTGCATCATGTTTAGAGAAATGTTTTGTTGCCATCAGGGTAATTTGTTTCCAAATTAGATTTTACAGACACTGATACTTTTTACTATTAAAAATCAAATATGTAAGTGTACATTGTGAATGGTAAGAACATTGTTTTTTTTTTTTTGTTTTCTTAAACGTATTACATAAGTATAGGTGTTCGGAAAAGAAATGGTATAGATGAGTTAATTTGTGAAAAGCCTATAATCTGTGGAGATGGTTTAAGAATGCAAAATAATAAAAGTTACTAAAATAGTGACACATTCTATTTTCAGTTAGATAAAGAAGAGGAAGATGGAGAAGACGAAGAAGAAGATGACCCTGATTTTTATCAGTTAGCACATATGCCAATCTAAGCTATTTTATTAGTAAAAAGAAAGATTCAGTGTACACTTTATATCTATGCATTATTTATCTTCCTATGCTTTTGTTGAATAAAATATTTTTTTTATGTTCTTGAATGGACTTCATTTTTTAGCAAAGTGTCAAACATGTAGATTATTGCATTTGAATAAAGAAATGTTTCTATTTTGCCTTTGTGCACAAATAAAATAGTCAGAAGTTGTGTTAGTAAATACAAAGTTTCTCCTAGGGCATCACCCATTTCTCTTAGTGTTCTTGGGAGGTTAGCCTTTAGGCAAAATGCATGGAGCTGTCTGTTCAAGCTAAGGTTGTTATGGTATATTGGTCATACCTGATTGTTGAGAACCTAGCTAAAGGCTATTATGGTCTGTTGAGGATGTGATATTATCCTGAAAGAGGAAGTTTATATAAACCTGACAAGTGAAAAGGGGTTTCTATTTAGCACAAAGAACTCCATTTTGTCACTAGTATATCTCACCCTGCAGTTCCTTCTACATGGTCATCATAGAACCTCTTTATTTGACCACCTACATGTTGAAGTTGTCAATGTTCTTAGTGTCCTATAAACCACCTTCACAAGCCTATTGTTCATTTTTTTCTGTTTCACTTTATGATAAATGTCTCCAAGGAGCCTTTAGTTCCATGGTGGATAAATGGTGATTCTATTTGACAAGGTGAATACCTGGTCTTCAGTCATCCTGAGGGTGACTGGTGTTGGGAATTTTGTATGCTTATGTATTTTCCATGCACGGATTTATTATTGATAAGTTATTTCTTTTCATCAAATGTATTTACAGGGAAATTCCAAAAATAATTACCATGGTCTTTAATGACCAAATTTAACCACAAAATGCTTGAATTTATTATCTTGCATATTTTTTTGCCTATCCATCCATTGCAAAGAAATAATCTCAATATTCTGTAAGAGCCACTTGTGTTGTCAAGATAACATTCAACAGCCATTTTGCTTGATTCTACCTACATTTTGATCTAACTACCATAATCAAGAGTTTGAGGCATTTTAATTGTTAAATTGTATATACCTAATGGTTTCGAGTGATGCAGCAATGAAGCCTTAAACTTCTACATAATTACCATGTTCAATAATACAACTCAATCCTATTTTCTAATGCCTTAAATGCATTCTCCATCTGAGGTGTGATATGACTGTTAACCGCTTCATTGATGCAACTTCATTTTGACAATTTTATGAACTGTTGAAAAGGGAATATTCAAATCTGAGGTATGGTGAAATGATTTCTGTAGTATTTAAAGTGCTTTTTTTTTTTTAACTTTAACTCTGACTTCTTAGAAATTCTTCCAACATGAGAGAAATGAAAGGTGAATTACAATGAAAATCCACCATAAACTTTTGTTTTACTGCAGTAAGTAACTTTGAGGCGTGTGATGCAGTCAAACCCCCCCCCCCTTTTCTTGATCTTTACCATTTTGGTTTGATTTCACAACAGTGAATAAAAACAAAATTTTTAATTTGAAGCATTCCAGAAAAAAAACCCATTACAACCTTATGTAATTAAATAGCTATTCAACACAAACATTTATAAATACTGTTAATATTCTTTACCAATTTCAGGGTAATTCAAAGATTAATTAAAATTAAATGCCCATAAAGCTAAAAATTTATATTTAATTTGAAAAGAAGAAAAATTATCTGATCAATAAACATATTTAAAAAAAATTTTTGACACAAGAATCTTTTGCTGATGAAATTCCATGTATGATATAATCCTTTGTAAATCCAAGACCATTTGGACTGATTACATTCTCATATGCTTCAGCTTCCTTCTGATATTGGATACTAATGGATTCAGATTCTGATTTTGCACTGTAGAGGAGGGAGGGGGGAGAATAATTGCATCAAAAACCCTACAATAAGTTTGTTTTTAAATGTACACAAATTTTTTTTAATATTTTAAGAAAACTGAACATTGCTTTTAAAGGGTTTACAAGAATGCTTTAAAACAACAAAGAATACATTTGCAGAGATGCTAAGTATACAGATATAAAATTAGAACATTGTAATTTGGTGATTATAATATTATAATTGTAAAAAAATGATTTTGGATCAATTATTTTATTATGTGATTTGTTTTGTTGTTTTTTTTTACTGTTTCGCTAAGATTTTCCCCCTGATCTTATTTTAGCAGTAAACCAATCTTTTATCGAGTATGGGTTAAATTAAGTTATGTAATAAAAATCTGCTATTAACTAATCAAAGTGACCATTTTATAACAAGTCTGGCAAGTTTCAGTGTTGTTATCTTAGCCATATATGGCCTGCAACAGCAAAACAGTTAAATATTACATCTATAGCAATATGAAAAACTGCATATCGTAAAAATAACAACTTGTACCATTTGGAAAAGGAAATGCTTTATGATGTATTTGGCAGATGCAAGCTCAAATATTACTATTTGCAGAACCCTGAAGAACATTAATTTCTTTATAATTTAAAAATTAAGTCCAGAATCATGAAATTTACAATTGAAGTTCTGTATATAATGAAGCTTACATTTCCTTGTAGTTTCTATTTACTATTAAGAACATGTACTAGCAAGACTGCTAATTTTGTTTTTTTTAATATGTAAAATAAAAATTTGATTTTAAATTAAGATCAGCTTTTCAAAATAGATATGAAAAAATGTAATTTATGCTGTCATTTATGGAATCACAAACCCTTGCTATAATAGGTGTGGATCTACATTCTTCTAATCTTTTTTTGAAGGATCAGTGTAAAATAAATTTTACTGATGCCATTATTGGAATCTGTCATTTTCAAAATGCATATCTTTCATGATTGCTATATTTAGAAAGTGCAATCATTTATGTACTAGACAGTTCTACTTACACTGTTATGAGAATGTCCTAACTAACTAAAGAAACTGTTTAGACAATCTTTTCCTGTGGCCATCAACAGAGTTAGTTTTGGAATAGGTTTTCCATATTTTTGATACTACCTGACTGCAGCTGGTCTTGAACTCTATTTTTATTATAAGCACTTTAGCCTACTATGTCACCGAGAATCTTCCAGCTATTTCCCATAAGTAAATCATCACCAATAATCCATTTCAGTTTAATAATATTAGGTCGTTATAAAATTTTTGTCGGTTTTTATATTATGTTAATTTGCAGACTTGTGAAAGTGTATGTAGTTAAGTTATATATCGATGTGTAGCCTGTGCTTTGGCATACATTATGCAAAATCTACCTTTATAAAAATCATAAAACGGATATTTGTTTCAGGGCCCTGAGTGAAGCAAGGATAGGAAAGCTTTTCATGCCATTTTACTTCAGGAGTTCAAACTAGGCCACAAAGCGAGGAAGGCAACTCATAACATTAAGTAAGCACATGGTGAGGACACAGCAGATGAGAGCACAGTACAATGAGTTGCAACATTTTGATCAGGAGATGAGAGCCTCGAAGAAACATAGCGGACATCCTTCCAGTTGTAACGAGGGCCATCTGAAAGCCTCAGCTGAAGCCAATCCAAGAAAAACAGTGCAAGAAAGCTTGATGTAAGCACTGCAACTGTTTATCAGCATTTGATGCAATCAACAAGGTGAAAAAGCTTGACAAATGGGTGCCTTATGAGTTGAATGAACAACAAAATTGTCAATCTGCTCTTCGCTTGTCATAAGAAACAAAAACGACCCATTACAACAATCACAAATGATCAGCACAGTGACTCGACATAGACAAGGTGCCCAACCACATTCCAAAACCCAGCCTTCAACAAGACAAGGTCATGGTCACTGTGGAGGACTGAAACTGGTGTCATCCACTATAACTTCTTGCAACCTGGTGAAACCATCACAACTGAAAGGTACTGTTTTGAATTAAGCATTGTACATCAGAAACTCTCCCAATGACAGGCAACATTGATGAATCAAAGAAGCCCAATCCTGCTCCATGATAATGCTCATCCTCATGTTGCAAAAGTGACTCTTCAGAAACTGAACCTGTTAGGGTACAAAGTTCTCCCTTGCCAAGCCTATTCACCAGATCTTTCTCCCACAAACTACCACCTTTTCAAACAGCTTCCGCTGTATGAAATCCTCCTCCAACCAAGCAGCAATGGAAACTGCCTTCCAACAGTTTGACTACAGAAATCCATTTTTTTTTTTTAAATGGTAAATGTGTATGTAACTCGTTGGCAGAAGTGTATCGATTGTAATGGAACTTTGATTAATAAACTTCACATTCAGCAATATGAAGTCTCATTGTTGCGGTAAAAAAACCAACAAAACGTTTTTAACACCATAACAGATGCCATCCAACACAATGTTAATCATCAACTACATTTGGAAACAGATTGCCATTGTCTCTGCAATTTGGAACACTTTGTTTTATGAGTTCAGATTGATTCTGACAGTTCTTAGTGGATATATATGGGCAATGTTCTCAGATATTTTCAGTGGTGGTTGTGTCGACAAAAGTAAACCAAGTGATATTTTCTCCTCTCCAGATATGTTAGCACTTTCATCAGCAATTATTGAAAATGCAGTGGAATTGTTTGCCTAAGAAACTATTTCTTCTCTGATAGTTTTGTCAGAGATTGGTTAGTTTATTTTCTACACAGACAGATGCATACTAACATTAGCTGCTGCATTTTCCAAATGGTTTTGTAGCACCTCTGATTCAACAGGAAAATTAAATAGACTTTGAACATTTCCAGTTTTACTCCCTTTACCATGTAAAGGAATGCCATGTATATAACAAAATTGAATAGTCAACAATATTGGATATAATTCTTTCCCGTTCTGCTCAATGTCCCGCTTCAAAGCACTGTTCAGTTGACACACACAGTTAATTTCTGATGACCAAAAAGTTAATTGCATCCACCTGCACATTTCTGTACCAAGTGGTAAGAATATGACTTTTTGCACTTTCATTAAAATCTTTACGCCTCGTGAAAGATGCTTCGATAAAGCTCCCTGTGTTCCTTAATGGACTGGCTGTGGAAAACTTGTACAAAATTTACAAATTGCTCCTTTTAAGTGTGGGAATAACTAAGCCATGGAGAATGATTTAGCCACACAATAAAACCCTGTGCTTCTTTCTCTGGGGTTTTTAATTTCTGTTTTGCTAAAAACTTTCTGATATCCAATTTTGAAAAAATTAGGATTAACAAAATATCTAATGCAAATAAAATGTATATCATAATCAACTTGACTGGGTCATTCATTTATTGGTGGGAATTTATTTGCCAACTTTTATAGCCTAGTGAGACCTGAAAGTGGCTCATAAAGCTTAGTTTCATTAACCAATTAGGTCACTAACTAATCAGAACAGTTATAAAACCAATCCTGGACTCTTCATTTCTTAATTAACCTATCAGCTTGTTTCTCAAAAATAGATGGAGACAGATGGTTTAGCTATTTTTACACATCTACCTATACTCTACCAGTGCCTTATGCTGTATTTTCCTATATTGCTGCACTTTTCCCAGTCTATTTCCCTTTGGCTGGGTTAGGTCAGACTCATCATTACATTATCACCATCAACTTTCCAGGTGTGGGTAGTTGCCCCTGCCCTTGATCCTATCTTTGTGTATTCCCTTGAAGTGGTATAATTTTATTCCTAACAATGGGAACTTGGAAAGTGAAAAATGCCAAACATTAAATCCATGATGATAAAAACTCAATGGAAATGTGGTCATATAAAAAAATATATAAAAATTATGGCTCAGCCTGGAGTGTTTTAAAATGGACTAGGATAATTCAAAATGGTGTTACATGGTTCATAGTGATGTTGACAACTTTGAAACAAACAGAACTTCAAATTTGGAAGCAAAGTTTGACACAAAACAGCATGTCATCCTTGAAATAGCAGGATAAATAAAGCCAGTTAGCAGGCAGTTGCCTCTATGATAAAGCAAGTCAACATTTATCTTCTTCATCATTACCAATGGAAATTAAGTGTTAATTTAAAAAATTGTGCATTTGTTATTTCTAATAACTTTTATATTGAATAGTTGAAAATTATAAAGCAATAAAATTATTTAAAATAATAAAGTTTTTTTTTTTCTTTTTCAACATTAAGTCTATGTAATTCAAGCTTGTTAATCCAAACTACATCCAGTCTCATTTAATTCAGATTATTGAGTTTGTACTACATTTACATTTCTCCAGCAAAACAAATGTGAAATGTTCCATGCAAATAAGTGTACACTTAGGACATCTATACCTTTCAAGGGACGCTGTGTAAGGTTTCTGTGGGAATATGGGCCTGGCCCAGAGCTATTACTGTTATGAATCATTGACAGAGAAAGCATTTTAAAACTTCTTGAACTATGTAAGCCTCAAATTTCAATTTGTTTGCTTATTTAATGCACAGCAATTGTTGCCTACTCAACAAAAAAATAATAAGCAAAAGAAAAATCATTAAAAAGCTATTTTCTTTATCGTTCTGATTAGGCTAAATTTAAGTTTTAGGTAATGTTTAGGATGTAAAACTAAAGTTTTACTTAATTCTTTCCTTTTTATACATTGGATAGTAGCATTGACAAGGCTGGGGATTTATCTAAGTTGAAAGAATTTTTATATCACTGTGAATAAGTATGCATAATTACCAAAATATTTTTGGTTTCTGCATGTGTGTGTGAAAGAGAGAGAGAAGACATCTGAGTGGGAAGATTACATAAAGTATGGTTTTGGTACCTAATTTATTGAAATGATATCTTTTAAAATAAAAATATATTACTAACAAGCACAATTTTTTCCAATGAAACATAAAAAAAAAATTAGATAGATTGGATTATGAAATAATTCTTTTTTCCTGTAAAAGAAGTCAAGTTTCATTACATGAGAAATGGTGAAAAGTCCTACAGATTTGGAGACTGTGTGTTCCAATTCTCTGAAAATTGATCTAGGAGGTAACCTGCTGTGGTGGCATTCCAAACAAAGATACATTCGTTTCAGGTGACACGTACAATACACACTCTGTATTAATACTGCTGAATGTTATCGCCCTCAGATATGGATGGGAATAGAAATGTAAGCAACTTAAATATTGTTACTTCAAACTTTCCCCATCTTACCATTCTCACTAGAAATACGTAAGTATGTCATAGCTTAGCTATATTCTAAAACCATTTGGCACATTTATATATTGCATCAGATCACTACATGGGCAGAATCGCATGAAAGCATGAAAACAAGAACACGACTAGTTTTTAAGGTACCATAGAGAGAGAGAGAGAGAGCCGAGCCCACTGAACCACCACACTGAACCACGCTGAACCAGCCAGGGCGGCCATTAGATCGTTTTCGTTGACCCTTAAATGCATAAACTGGAAGAGTGATTACAGATGTTAAGCATAATATGCATTATTTGATTTCTTACAGCATAACCGCCACAAAATAAATTCTCAAGCTGACTATTAAGGTTAATAAACTAGTTAGTATTCGCACCAGTCAGCAGTAATTGTTTCTCAAAGCGTATTGCGTACGTACCAGACGACCCGTGGACATCGAACAGCATCTTCTACCTGGGGGAGTCGCTGTTCAATGAAGCAGGCGTCTAATCACCAACATTCTTGGCAACCACGAAATTAAAACGCGCTGTATATTTGCTAGTAATAATTACAAAGGTCTTAATAAACCTGGTCGCTGCACACTCTCGCCTACATCCGCCGGACGCTGCAGTCAAAATGACCGCCCGCAGCCTCGTTCTCGATTCCAGTCCACGTCACTGCCCTCGACCAATTAGGATCGGCCTGGCCTGGCCTGGCCTCGTTCTCGATAAATTAGGACAAAGGCAGCCGCTAAATTCAAACATGGTGGTTGCTAGTAATAATTACAAAAGTCTTACTAACTCCATTATTCGTTGCCCGATTTAAACGAAACTCGCTACTGCACACCGCAGTCGGATGGTGAGTAAGGTGACCGTAAAACTATAGCGCTTTCTTGCACCGTTTAGACGGAGTCTCGGGACATGCACACATACAAGATCAGAGTTTCAGGGATATACAGGAGTAACTAAACAACATTGCAAAGGCATCAGAAAAGCAACATCAGACAATGTGACATGGACTTCAATAGTTTCTAGGCTTTAATATTCAATTACTGAACTAAACTGTTATCTTTTCAATGTTTAAACAAGAAATTAAAGCAATTATTTCATTTTGATAAATTATTTAGAGTGTTTTATTTTTAATGTGAGAGACTTTGATGCATTTGGATCATGTTCATACATAACTGCATTTAACAAGAGGAAACTAGTAAAACCTCTCAAGTTTTTCCCTCCTTTCTATTATTGTTTGCAAATACATTTATGAAAAGTTGCAAACATCAGGACTTAAAATAATTCCAGTACAAAAGTCCCTGATTTAATAATTTATGTTTACATCACTAATAAATTCATGTCTCTCTTAATGTTGCATAACAGTAGTTTGAATTTTAAATGGGAATAAGACATAGCTGAAATTATATTCAGTTTTATCCCAAAGTAATGAAATAGCAGAAAGGTTTCAGAAAGAATGAAAAAAATTATTAATATTCAGTCTTGATTGATGTCATGTCATTAATATCTAGGTTTGTCAAAAATTTGTTTTTCCCCTTTTATTAAAAACGTTTTGCATTATTCTATATTACTTTGAAACTGAATATAGTTTCAGCAAAAGCTTTTTTTTCAAAAACTTGTTAAATTCATGTTTCAAATTTAAATTATTAAACTGATTAAAACATTTTCCAAAACTTTATTTTCAGTAAAGTGTAAGTCCAGTTATAATGCTGACAGATCTATATGGAACTCTATTCTAAGGTTGTTTATCAAACACTATTTATTTCCACAATATTAGAAATACATTTTAAGTTAATTCAGATAAGTAGTGCTGCCAAGTTCATGTATAATTTATTTGAGTGTTTTTTGCCATTTTATCTTGTGAAAGTGAATATCTTAATTATGACAATATTTATGGATTTTTTTCTCTTTTTGTGTATTTGGCTTGTTTTGGAGTACATTACTTCAAACAAACGAAAAAATTCTTGTATTTCACTTTGATTTTCCTTGGCATAATTAAAGAATTACATACTAAAAACCTTAAATATATTACGTTTTTCTGCTAGAAGGCCAGTGCTTTAAAAGTGGTAAATCATTTTTTGAAAATACAAATTTAAAATTTTGGAAATGTTTAATGAAAACTAATGTTTAGTTTGAACCAATTCCGTGATGTTATACACTCAGTAAATAATGTGGAAATTTTCTAACATTCTCTGTGTGCTATACAAATTTTCTTTGATCATTTTGTATAACATTTTAAATCTTCATATCGCATATATAATTTTCACTCAGTTATAATAGAAATAATCTTTGAAATGTAGGGAAATGCTTACTTATAGTGGGGAGAAAAATAAATGATAATCTGTCTGGAAATCTCTGCTTTATTAGCAAGAATATTGGGATTGATTGCATGGAAAGCAAAAGAATTAAACTTTGAGTAGTTATTAGAATAATTTATTTGTATTTATAATTCTTCTTACAATCTGTATTTTTAGGTTGGGACAAGAAAATACAGCTGCTGAAATTGAACAGTATGCAACAGCACAGCCAAAATTTATTATCACATCAGCTGAGGCAAACTGTACTCTGATTGTTGAGGAAGCTCATAGCCATGGCCTTAAACTACTCTTTACCAAACTGGGTTTCTCTGACCAAGAACACAAAAACAGTTTGACTACCTTCGAAGTTTTCATGGCTTAAGCAATGCTCACCTGATTGTTGACTTTCAGCAGTGAATTACGGATGAATTCTGGTAGAATGTGAACAAAACATCTGGCAGGGAAAACACTTTTTCAAGTTTAATAATCCAGAGTTTATTAGTAGACTCTTTTTTTGTCGTATTGAAATTATGACACAATTTTCAGTATTTGGAGAAGTGAAGTTAATACTGCAGTAATTAGTGTAAAGAACAGTCCATCAGTTTGTAGTGAATTACTATGCTTGTTTGCATAGCTGGAGATTTGTGCAGATGTACTGAAAAGTGGATAATATTGTCTGAAGAAGTATCTATACATGAGAATGGTAAATAAATAAGTGGTGAATATTGTATTTCTAACCAAAAATGCAGTACCTACATGTCAATGAATACTACAAAAAAAAAATAACTTGGGTCATATCACTAGATAACATTTTTAAGGTAAAAAAAAAAAAAATGTTCTGTTTTGCATAGTTATAAACTAATATATCATATAATATAAACTATTATATTTCTGATTTTCATAATTTAATTTGTACAGTAATGTTTTGCTTTTTTAACAAATTGAAGAATTCTCATCTTTTCATTCATGTACACATTTTTGGACTATCTTTTTGAAAATTCTGAAAAAACCTAAAATTTGTGATCAAAATATTTTAGTTTAAAAAATTCCAAAGTAAAAATTAACAATTTTATAGCTAACATTTGCTACAGTACTAATGAATTATTGATATACTTCTACTTTCTTCATTATTAGCCACCTTTATGCCAGCCAGGCAACCATCAAGTGGTAGTGATGCGTGTTTGTCTAAAAGGAAGCGGAAGTCTGTCTTGATGGATGTAAAAATGCAGGCCATACAATGAGTTGAGGCAGGGGAGAAGAGCAATGTGGCTCACTCACTAGGTGTGGCTCAGTCCACATTGAAAACCATCTTAAACCGAGCAGATGGTATAAAGCTTCAGTTAAAACAGCAGATACATCAACTGCTAAGAAATGAACTTACACAAGCAGCAGAGTAATGGAGACGATGGAAAAGAGATTGCGTTTGGGTGGAGGATGTGACACAGCATCATATGCCACTCAGCCAGGATTACTTAAATTATGGAGAAAGCCCCAAGTCTCTCTGAACATATGAAGTCTGAAGAAGGTGGGGAATCTTCATAAACTTTTGCTGCCAACTGAGGCTGGTTTGAGAAGTTCAGAAAACGAACAAAATCTCACAGTGTTCGTATCACAGGTGAGGCAGGTAGCACCAATGTCCAAGCAGCAGTGAATTTCCAGCCACACTGAGAGCCATCATAGACGACGGTAATTACCACCCAGAATTAGGTTTCAGTGTTGACGAGACAGGGGTCTTTTGGAAAAGAATGCCCTCGAGAAGCTTCATAGCCAGAGAGGGGAAGCATGCACCTGGATGTAAGGCTGCTTAACACCACCTCACCTCATTGCTGGGCTGAAATGGCTCAGGTGATTTGAAATTGAAGCCTCTTCTCGTTTAAAATTCTCAAACACCAAGGGCAACGAAAGGGCTCTCCAAAAGTAATTTGCCAGTTATTTGGATGGCAAATATAAAGGCTTGGGTAGCGATAAATATTTTTTGTGACTGGTTCATCCATCACTTTTGTCCAGCTGTCAAAAGTTATTGTCAGAAAATGGACATGAACCTAGAGCATTGTTGATTTTAGATAATGCCCCTGGTCACTCTGAAGACCTAGAGACTGTATCAACAACCATACCAGTTGATATTGTCTTTCTTCCTCCAAATACAACATCCATCCATCCTACAACCCATGGATCAAGGGGTCATTGTGACCTTTAAAGCATATTATCTAATGCGCACATTTAAGCTTATCGAAGCCTGTGATAAACTGCAGCAGACAAAGATTTTTGGAAATCTTAACACAATGAAAGTGATTAATAACATCAGAGACACCTGGCAAGAGGTGACAAGCAAGTGCATGAACAATATGGTGTAAGCTGTGGGCAGTCGATGTCAATGACTTTGCTGAGGTTTTGAGACCGAGAAGCCAACAATTAAAAATGACGTCATTAAGCTAGCAAAGTAGGATTCAATGAAGTAGACATTGATGATGTGCAAAAGCTTTTCAACTCTCATGAGGAGTTACCAACAAAGATTTGCAAGAACTAACATAACAGGAACAGTCAATGAGAGATGAACAAGTCCCAGTTGCTGATGAGATGTCAGGAAAAGTGTTAACTATGAAATTTGTCTGAAAATATTGCAAATATTATGAATGTAATAAAGGACTTCTCAACTAATGACCCTAACTGAGAATGCAACAATGCTGTCATGAAAGCAATGTTGAAAGAAATCATCTTCTATTGTGAGATTTTAAAAGGAGAAAGGCAAGACAGTGGACACTTGATGCATTCATCAAAAGTTCTCTTTTCAGCAACTACAAGGACTAGAGCATTCCTTCCAGATGTTTCCAGTCATCCAAGTTTTACTGTTTGATACATCAGTGGTGATGTGTTCACATTTTAAAAACATTTTCATTCCACAAATTTTACAATGGAGAGGCAGACAATTAGATACATTCATACTACCACCTAGCTGAAGTGTTATTCACTGATTGCTCTTAGTTTAGTATGAGCATGGAAAAAAGATTCTTGAGCCAAAGAGATGTCACCAAAATCAGTATCTGCTTTCCACAAAAATTGTTTTGAATCTCAGCTCATATCAGATTATATAATCATTTTATCTTGCCATTACATCACTTAATGAAATTTTCTTTACCGAAAGACATTGCAAACTGTTCAGTCTTTGACTTGAGCAGATCACTGATATTGGTATCTCTTGTTGCCCTAAACTGGTGATTTAAGGCCTTGTCAAAACTTCATTGTCTGGCACATGGATCTGTTTTTTTTAAAGCCATTGGCATTCTTTTGATCAAAGCAACAGCTTTGACTTTCTCTCAATTTTATCAGAGTAAAAAATATGCTTTTTGTTTGTTCACATTCTCTATTAGATCTTTACCTGAGATTTCTTTTTATGTTCTTTATCATTCAAAATTTGCAACTGCTCCTGCAATGGAAAGGTTACTTTTACTTGCTGTTGCCATTTTCACCTGGAATGTTGTGATGTAATGCTTTTAAAAATGACAACTGTAGGCCAAACCAACCAACAGCAGATTTCACAACTAGATAATCACCGAAGATGAGCAAACCCAGGGGTATACTGAAATCTTACTTTACTTAACCTTAAGGTTACACTAATGATTGTTATATCATAAATCTTTTTGAACAAAAAATAAAACTAATAAAACAAAACTTTCCCATCTAGTTTATTAAAGTAGGGACGAGTTGTGTTTTTAATTAAAAATTGTAAATATTTGAATTTTTCACTGCATTTTTCATCATACTGCTAAATATATGAAAATTTCTAATATTAGAGAAAAATGAATAACCATAAACACTTTGACTTTGACTGGAGAGCTACAAGAAATGTGAACATATAAATTAAATATGGAGAAATACTTTTAAACTGTACCCCCATCATTACTTTTGCACCTATAACTATGTTTTTTCTACACAGATGCAGGTAGAGTATTAAAATAGAATTAAAGCTTGTATTTAACCAATGTTAATGTAATTCCATTGAAGACAGAAAAAAAAATTATAAGTTTACATGGCATGCAGCTGACTAGAAATTACAAATTATCCTTTTATGTATTTGTAACAAATGCGTGAACTGAATGATTATCGTTCCCTATTGTCAAATGTTTATCTAGACAAATATGTTATTAATCAAATGGTTCATATAATTTCATGACAATCCAATTTTTAGACATTAACTTGAATCAAATTATTTAATAGGGTTCATCTCAATAAAAAGGACATTTTCAATGAACAGAAGGGTTAGAAAGAAAATTATTACCATTCACATTCCCTTTTTTTTTTATGATGGTCAATGGAATAGTATGTATAATTATCATAATATTTGCCTAGCCTTTATTACAGACCACCTTAATTATTTTTTTTAAAATAGGAAGTATAAACAACACGAGATTAGCGCTGAATTAGCAGAGTTTCAGTTAACTATGCTGGCAAACTCTTACCACCCATTCAGATGAGTCAGAAAAGAAACAGGACTGGGGCCACAGAATAATTTATGTCAAATCCAAACTACAAGTGTTCGCACTTTCCCATCCTCCTCCGTCACGGCCCTCTGGATGATAAACGGGTCCCCGTGATGACCCCCTTGAGCTTGGGGGAGGGGCCGGGTCCGGTGAGTAGGGAGACGGCGAGGAACTGCCGGATGCTCAGGGCGTTGTCGTCGTGGTGAAGCAGCCACAACTCTCGCCGCAGGGTCCCTTTGTAGACATGCTGGTTGATCGTCTGGCCCCTCACACACGACTTTGGACTTCGACTGTCTCGCTTTCCCCGGACTCTTCCACTGAAGGCTCTGGCGCTTGGTCTCCGGGTCGTACTCAAAGATCCATGACTCCTCTCCCCAGCAAGTCTGGGGTTCAAGACGCTCGAGGATGTCCTGACACACCTGCATGCGCAGATCTTCCAGTCAGTCAGCAGACGATCGCCCCTAACCCCAACCCCTGCCTCACGCGCTCAACACTGGGCCCCAGTCCTGCTCGTTGAAGGCCTTCCCCGCTCCTCCTGGGATCGTCTAACGCTCTTTGGACCTCTTGTGCCCGTACACCTGCTGCAGCAGTAGTAGTCCGACTCCTCCTGACGGAGTCCCCCAGCCGGACCAGAAACTTCAGGTCGGCCTAAGATTGAGGAGCTGATGGCCGTTACGTACGTACGTACCCCGGATGTTACGTCACCCACCACACGGTGACGCGGCCCGCCAGTCCCTACTCCACTAAGTCCTGTTACTTTTCTGACGCACCTCGTATGTATAGATATTTTATTTGCATCTTTCTTTGTTTATCTTTAATATATATATAATTTTTTAAAACCTTTCTTAAGCCGGTATTTAATCTAACACCTGTCTGTCCTGTTCAGTAGTGAGCAGCTCACCCAATTTAAAAGTGCATGCCTGCAGACTGGCAGACAGACGACAGGCAGGCAGCCTTCTCGGATTTTCCTTTGAAGAAAGCTGACTTGCTCGCATTTCTGTGGTTTTTCCTGTGATTGTAATGTTTTTGATGATTCTATTTAGCCAGTGTTTGTTCTGTCTAAAAAAAACTGATAATTTCAATGAATGAGGAGGAACCAAATAAGCAGCCAGTCATACAAGAACATTGACAACACTTGTTTTCTGTACGCTTCAGATCAGAAGATGTGTAGAGTGATATACATGTGTTTTGGTTTTCAGTCATATTGTTTGTTTCCTTGGAATTCATCTTATTGTATTAGTAATTTTATGATTCAGGCACTCAGCTGACAGTATTGTATTTAGCAAAATAAAATATGATGATCATCTTGTAGATATGGTCAACTTTATAAAAATCATTGGTAAAATCTATTTTTGTCTTACAACAGCATAGAGGATCTAATTGGAAAATCCGTTAATAACCTTTGATATACACACACATAATTATCGATACAAAAAATCAACCTGTGTCTGGTGAAGGCTGTTTTAATGTTTTGTTGTCAAAGTCTCTGGAAATATTCATTTTCAGACATTTTTGACAAAGAATGAAATCAATTAAAGTAGCTAACAAAAGCATAATACAAAGAAAATTGGAAAGTTTGGGTTCTGTACTATTTTTGTTCAATTAAACTCAGAATCATTTCTTTCATTTCCAATTATAATGTTTTTGTTAACAATAACACAAAAGTAGAATTAAAATTGTATTAATAATATTGCAATCATAAGTTTATTGCACATGGTAAAGAATAGTAGTTTGAGATACAGATACACTTTCCATTTTATTATAGTTTAAAAAGCAGAAAGGTTAATCTGGTTGATTAATAACCAATTTGTTTGAGCCTTCACTTTCAGTTTTTTATAGTAGTTAAAGAAAAACAAAAAAAAAGCCTAAATTTTCTTTTTTAACAATTTATAGTGAATCTGTATTTTTGTATAAAGGAAACCTTGGTTATGACTATGAATCTTGAGAGGAGCATTTGTTACAAGCAAACAGACTGACTGCAAAAAACTGATGTCCACAATTGAATTCTGATTCTAGCATATTTTACTTAAAAAGTAACATGCTGCCAATTTAGCCTTATTTGAATTTTTTTTCTTTTTCTAAATTATTTATATTTCATTTTAAAACTGTATTTTATGCTTTTTACTGAAGAGTAATGGGGAAATGTGTGATTGTATAGTATTAACTTTTTTAACCATGTATCAGTAATCCAATTATGTTAATTTATATTTATGACTACTAATCATCATCAGATCCCATGACTAGTAGGATTGAAGATCATAATCCAATTTTGGACAGACTGTTCACTTTCTATTTTATAAACTAATTTGTATGGATTGTAATTAAATATTTATGAGTTTAACTGCAAGAACCTCATACACTCTCTTCAATTATGGGCAGCTTTTGGGATTTTGAGATGCCAGTGGTGGAGAATTGAGTTTGTTCAGGTGGTTATACACTTTCCTTTTTTCTTAAAGTAGGAAAGCAATGAGTTTTGGAATGCTTTCTTTTTTTTTAGAATTTCAACATAACACTGTGTGGAAGCTAAAACATTTCTTGACACTTTTGCACTCTGTTCAATATTGGGATCATCTTCATCAAAAATAGCAAGAGCTTCCTCTATCAGGAAAAATGCCTCCTTCAATCTTTTACCCGTGTGCATGCACACCACCTCAATCTCTGCCACACCCAGCTCATCTGCCTGATGTATTTTCTGAAGTTGAAGTAAATCCTCAATAGAAAGTTCCTCTTTGTGCAAGTCTAATGACTCCTTCACATCATCTAAATCCACTTCATGAAACCCTACTGCCCTCTCCAATTTCACAACATTTTCCCAGGTTTTAGAAATATTCTCATTGACACTGAATCTCTCTAAATCATAGTGTAGATAAGGGCAAAGTTTCTTCCATACACTGCTCATGCAAGAATGTGTAATCTCCTTTCAGGCCTCATCAACAAGCATGATGGAGTTCTTGATGATAAAACTTTTCCAGAATTCTTTCAATGACAATTTATTATCTTCAGTAGCCTTCGAGAGTATATCAAAAGTTTTCTTCTGATAATAAGCCTTAAAAGTAGCAATTACACCCTGGTCCATGGGATGAATAAGAGCCATTGTGTTGGGAGGTAGAAACACCACTTATGTTTACACAAAGGACTTGGATTGATGTTTGGTGACCAGGGGCGTTATCAACAAGAAGGAGAATCTTGACCTTCATGCAGTATTTGTGCAGCTCACCTTCAAGCTTGGAACCAAGATAATTCCAGAAAATGCTATCCATTATCCATCCATTGGCATTGGAATAATAATAAACTGGTATAACTTGTTTCACAGACCCTTTAAGAGCACAGGGATTTTCTGACTGATACACCAACACTGGTTTCAACTTGCAATCACCTTCAGCATTTCCACCTAACAGCAGTGTAAAACAGTCATTAGCAGCCTTGAAGCCTGGTGCTGATTTCTTCTCTTGAGAAAGATATGTTCTGGATGGCATCCTTTTCCAGAAAAGTGCTGTCTCATCAAGGTTGAAAATTTACTTTGGAGAAATAAACCCACGTATATCGAGAGCTGACTGTACTCAGAGAATCCTTAGTATAACTCCTTTGTTTAGCTGTGAAAGGAAACTGAAGTGCCTGGAGAAAATCTATGCAGATGGGCTGATACAGAAGATGCTTGAAGTAACACTAATGTGGGAGGTTGACAACCCAAATGAAATCCTGACAGGAACCAAACTTGACCCTTCTTTTAAGGCAGGTTGGCATTCCACAATCATACTCATCTGCTGCCTTTGTATTTTGTCCAGTCTTTTTTTCTATCTGTTAATCTAATTCATTCTTGACAATGGTTAAGTACAAGATAACAGCAAAGAAATGAGTAAATATTTCTTTAGTAGTTTCTTAGATCAGCACTTAAAAATTTTTTATTATAGCATGATTTCTAGGAATAAATCCTCATCATAGTTTGTATTTGTCTTTAAAAAAATTCAACATTAGAAACTTTTCCTTGATTCAAGAAACAAACAAAACAGTTTACTGTTTTTAGTGAAAATCCTCAATTAAAAATTAGGCCATACATCTAATTATGAAACATTTTCATTTCATTATAAAATTTAGATGGAATAAAGTATTTTTGTTTTATAATTTATTTACAGAAGAGGAGAGAAACAGAGTGAAACAAGACTTTCACTCATATCGTGATTATTATTGACACCTTACCTACTGTAACAACATAGCAAATTACTCTGCTTCATGCTACACTGGACTAATATTTTTCTAATGATAACAGATAAATTTTAAAAATATGAAAGAGACTAGTAGTCATAATTATTTGTTTCGCTCTGCCTCATTAAAGGAGCAGGGCACAGGTAACCTAAATCCAACTCCCAGCTAAAACATTATTCACATTTTTATTCAATGAACATATGATGTATCTTGTTTCAGGCTGCAATATAAATTGATATATAAATAGGCCTGTTTACAAATCATTGTTTATTTAAACTTATTTAATAAAACTGTAAGATAAAAGTGATTTTTTTAAAGCTTGCTATTAACAGATATCACAACTGACATTCCAAATGTCTAGTGAGTCATTTGTGTTATTATGCCTCATCATAACTTTCATTGAATTTTGGGGTGTAAACCCTAAGCCCAGTAGTACTTATTAAGACTATTTATTGTACATGCACTATTAAGGCAGTATTTAGGTTTATCAGGTGCACTATAACTATCATTTAATTATATAGATTACTGTTAATAACTCAAAATTTAATAAATGTCCAAAAAAATTAACTTATTAAACAGAAAGCTCTCCATACTTGAAAATTCTTTGTTTTTGTTATGGCAGCCACAAATGATGTAGATTGTCATGTACTTGATAGTTATCGTTCTTCATGAAATAAAGGGAAATATGAAGACACTGCATCTATAATTTATTAGCTTGGTTTCACTAGGCCTCTCAATATTATGAATTAGGGCAGCGTAAATGCATATTCCTAATTTAAGATTGGATTACTAATTAAAAGAAATTCTTTACTGAAATAAAAAATCTGAATTTCATGAGAAACAAAATTGTATGTGAGATTTTTAGGATCAAGTATCTATTTATTATTTACATAGAGATGATTATGGTCGTAGATCAACAATAGATTATGATTGAAAGCTTGTACATTTTAGAGAATAATATGTCAAATTGTTGTATTGCATAGAACCTGCAGGTTCATGAATATTAATGAGCTTTATGTACATATTATTGAACTACTTTGTGGGATGATCTTTTGGATAAATGGAGTGTTGGAAAAGTTTTTCATTATGTTTGTAATCATGGAGAGAGATTTGAAACAAACTGCAAACATTATCATTTCTGGTATTAAAAGCTCTAAGTCACTGCATTGACATCAGTGATCATGAGATGAGCCTGTCATCTGTGCTATGTTGAATCACTTTACAAATGTGGTCAATTTTATCTGTCTTCAACTCTTTTATTTGATTCTGAAATATTACAGCTCACTTAAATTAGAAATCCAACTCTCAATTTCATTTTCATTTTTGATATGTCAGCTTGGATTCAAGTTGTACAACATTTTAAGTACAACTAGGCCAATATGAAGGTGAACGTGCTCAGCTATTCTTTGACTGGATGGTTTGGTTCACATCCCAAGAAAACGCCATGGTGAATACTGTATACCAGCAAAAGAAAAATAAGGTGAAATGTAAAGACCAATCATCAATTGCAAATTGTTTAGTCTTTAGTCTCAGCTGTTCAGTTATAATTGCACGATGGATAGTATGTTGAGTTATCTCTTATTATCCATCTTATCTTCAATGTTTTTCCAACTAATGTTTCCTCCTCAGTTTTCTCTGTAGTCTGTAATGTATCTTTATGCCAGTCTTTAACTTATTTCTTGCTGATTGTATTCCAACGTGTAACAAGTTTCAGCTTAAAAGCTGCTGTGTATGATTTGCTTTAACTTTATGGGAGGCATTTTGAGTTGAAGCAAACATTCCTGGCAATAATTTTTGTAATCTGTTTCAAACGGAGAATTTCAGTTTATTTCAGAAAATAACAAACTGTGTCGGTGACTGTATCTATAGATTAGTTTCTGGAGGAAAAAAGTATCAACTTATAGGCCAAAAAATATGGTACTTTTTTTTAAAAGTTGAAAAAAATGATGATCCATTCAAGTCTCTTCAGTCTGAAATTGCGAGAAGAAAAATTTCTCAGTATGAATGTATATATACTACTACTATCTTTTCTTTAAATTTAAGGTTTGAAATTTAGATGTGGAGAGTCTATTCTGATTTAGCATTTAAAACACACACTATCATTATTTTAATAAAGTTTGCATTGATACTCATTGGTGATTTTAGAAAATCTTAATCATTTAAGTAATTTTTTTTCGGTTTTCTTGTTTTAGTATATGCCAGTCTCCTGCTTGTGCTGTTTCCTCGGTGGTCTCATGAAATATTTTAAAATCTGTAAATTCCTTACATTTAGTGATTTTCATGCATGATTGTGAAGTTATCAGATTTTTCTTATTTTTTCATATTACTTCCTTTTAATCTAAGTGAAATATCTAAAAATAGTAAACTAAATGATGGTATAATTTGTAAGCTTTCATTTTAGAAGTAAAAAAAAAGAGCCAGCTGTCAATTTATTTTAGTAGAGTCATGTATTTGTTTGAACATCCCTTTAATTTTTAAATTCAAAATGTATGTGATATTTTACCTACTCATTTGATTTCAGAATACAGGGGTGGACTGAGCCATCGGTCAATCGGGCACTGCCCGAGGGCCCATAGCTACAAGAGATTCCCATATAAATTCTATTAAATGAATACTCCAATATACTCCAGATGCAGTCTGAGACAACTAATTTTTTAATTGACACCCCCAAACCGCCCTCCCCTTATCTGGCGCTTTGTAGCCTCTGACATAGGCACTAAGGGGCCCAGTGAACAGTTATGCCCAAGGGCCTATAATACTCTCAGTCTGCCCCTGTCAGAATATTTAAAAATTATGTTTGTAGAATAGTGCAAGCTCTTATTATATTCCACATGCATAGTAATCTAACCTCATATGCAAGTTTCAATTTATGTAATGACTGCTATTTCTTAAAGATAAGTGTTTATATCAGATTCAAACTAAGAAGCTATGCCAATTCCGCTTTCTTATTAATTCAAATTAATCAGGTGTTGTAGTAATTCAATTATACTTTAAAAATGAGCATTAAGGTTACAAAAAATGATTCTCCTCTTGTTGCCTTATCATTTTCATCTTTATTTAGTATTATATGAGGTTCTCTGTACCTTCTGGTTGTCTTTTTTCCTAGCAATCGGGTTTATGTTCTATTACATTTTCCATTTACCCTAAGGATTATTTTTCATCACACAAAGATAGCCACAGTAATTAGTCAAAATAATATTGCTGAATGTATAAAAATAATGATGATATCATTATTTAGAATTTTTAAATATAACTTGATTTTAATTAATCATATTTTCATTCACTTTCACCAAAATTACATGTTCCACTCACTCCTTGTGTAATCTAGTTCTTTGTAATTGCCTTTTCTTGTAATCCCTGCGTTAGGTCAGAGGACACCTGAATTTACAGAAAAATTTAGATTAATTGAAAAGGGAATCTCAATTATTATATATAACAAATACAAAAACAATTAAGAGAAATGCAAATCATGAAAAGTTGCAGAAATGTAGATTAAATCATCAAAGGAGATAATTTCTAGACATCTAAATTTTTTAAAACTGCAAACTTAAAATTTGCCATTATCAATGTATCATAATAATTAACTTAATTAATATAACTGAAACTGTTTATTTTGTAAGAAATTTTTTTGCACATGATTTTCTCAATTAACCAATTTATATTAAGCAGAACAGTGTATTGTGGTTGACCATACGAACTAAATGACAGATTGTTGAAAATCCATCATAAAAAATTTCTTGCTAATCTATCATTGCTAATATACATTTAATTATATGTTTTAATATATTGATTGTTTATGATGTTTAGGATTTTAATTGTGTGTACACAAGTGTTTATGGTTGTGTTTTAGGTTTAGCATCTTGAGATTCTATCTTTTCTGTAAAATGGAAATACTCCAATGAAACTCTTTAATATTTTCTTTTAAAAACTCCTAACTTCTACTAAAAATAGGAAATCAGGCTGGGAGAGAGACAGTAGTAGAGGATAGAATGACTTACACATGCCTACTGGACAGATATACTTGGACTTTGGCCAGCCTATTGAGAAATCTGCACTTTTTTTATTAGTTGTAGGAAGAAATATAAGCATAACTGTCTGTTATAAAAGATTAAAAGATAGGGCAAAACCACGTACAATATGTACAAAACAAAGATTCTCATCATCCCATGGATCATTGAAACACCATCAAATTCTGTTTTCTTTTTAAAATAAGTAATTCAATTTAATTATTAGATACACGTTCTCATTCTTAGTTTTCTTTTATGGATTTTATCATTTTAAGTTATAATTCTATAAATTTAATAAATTTGTTCTCTTGAAATTGACAAAAGATGAAACATTTACAGCTTATATGCATACTAATATGTATATAAGTGTTAGCAGTTTAATATATCTCAGTCACAGATAGTATTATTTTTGGCTTGTATGTTAAATTAACTTAGAAATATAACTATTGGGTGAAATTGTTGGTTAAGGAGCATTAATTTAGCTCTCTCATCACCTCCCACAAATTAATTCTGGCTAATAGACAACATATAACACTTTTATAACTATCCAGTTATTTCATTATATTATGTTTCCTATTTAATATTATATTTAATAAAAAACATCAGATGTAGTCGTTTAGAAATGGTGACCTATGTGATTAAAACTGGCTAAATGTATAATGGTACATATTACATTTAAGAGAAAATTGATTATGTCTGTCAGACCTGGGATAAAACTGCTGATAGCATCAATCAATAACCAGGTGGCTGAGAGCTAAATTCATACAACATCACACTATTTATAACATTTTTATATGATCTCAGTGGCACATTTCTATAATTAAGTATTGCATTCTATGCTAAAGAGTTTGAATCTTAACTATCAACAAAAAGCGAAAAATAACCAGTTTAAAATAAGTATAATTTTATTTCGTTTATTATTTATTTAAAATATCCATTTTTAATGTAATGTCAATATCTCTTTTCAAATATTAATACTCTGTATTTTGCAAAATCAATAAAATAATGGAAGCAGGAGGAAAGTTCATAGCCTAGAGAAAATGGACTGCTTAGCAACCAAAGACATTAACCAATGCAGTAATAAAAGAAAAACTTTTTATTTGCATTCAACTAGAACCTGAAAATTATTTTTAAAGATTTTGGTTTCCCTTTCTTGATTTTTATATGTTTGTATATTTTACAGAAAAATATTAATTTCCCTTTTATCGTTTGTCTGATGTCTAAATGAGGGTCTGCCATATGTCAAAATAAATTAAAATATTCAAAAATAAAAACAATGATAAAAATGTTTGATTAACATCATTAAATATGGATTCTGTTAATTGAAGGTTTCATCACTGCTGATGTAAGATAAATGGTAATACTGGCTGGTAATCACCTTGCACAACAACCTATAACTGAAGATGTGTATCACAAATTAGAGACGTTGAGTGGACTTTGTTTTTGTAGCTGGAGGAAAGAATGGTCAACTGAAATAAAAACAGAAGTGTGTTTCAATTAAAAAAGTAAAATTATTAAAAAATTAATGGGCTTTTACTATTTTTTTGGAAGAATTAATTCTAAAATTATATAATTGTATCATGCCATAATATTTATCATTTGGATATGTCCCAGTGTTTAGCGGATTAGTATTAGAACTCTACTTTATACTGAGTTAACTGCAAATTAAATATCTAATAGAATGAAATTTAAAGAAGATGCATGCCTACTTGCATGGAAACAGAATAAACAGGCATATGTGCAAACGATATTAAGTCTAAAATAGGTATTACTGGTGAATCACAGGAGAAATTAAAAAGCTTTTCAATGGGAAAGTAAAACCATCAATCGCCAACTAATTTTTTTGGCAGTAATAATTTACCAGTTCTTTCTTTATTCCATGAAACAAATTGTTTGTAAAAGCATTGAGCCATTTTATAATTTATGCTATTTGTATGTTATTAAAACTTAGTATGTTACCCACAGAAAAAACTACCCAACATGATAGTTCATTTCTATAGTCAATAATAAAATGTACTAGCCAAAAATTTATGATAGCACGGAGTTATTTAAAATTAGTATAAAATAAATCAACTTTGATAAATACACAGTACATCAAATAAGAGAGATTTTTTGAGAAAGGTACATTCCTGTAGTTTCTTATAAATCATCTCACCTTCAGTACTCACATTCTGAATGTTCCTCTCTATCTTTGATTTTTTTCCTACTTGAATTCCTATAATACCTCATTGAAGTATTGGTGAGTAAGCCCATTTCTATATTGAAATGGGAAATTGTAGAAAACTTGACTGTTTTGCATTAGTTGCCATACATTATTACCTGAGTTTCTTTTTAACTAGAATTTAGTTTATCCAAATCTTGAATAAGCTGTGCATCCATATGAAGTCCTAATTTAAGAAAATATTTTAAAATGACTGGATAAGGTTCAGCAGCATAGATTGTTTCTAGATCTAAAGCATTTATCATATGTAGAAATATTAAAATGCAGATTTATCTAGTTTGGGGTTTGGGCAATTGAAAGATCTAATAGTATTTTTAAAACTAATTAGGGATTTTATTTCCTATAAAATAAATTTCCAGCAATGATGGTTAGTACTGATAGTGTAAATCAATTTATAAATTATATTGATAGCATTTCTTTTTCTCTGGAGTAACTAAAGTAAAGTAAATGTGTAGCTTCCAGGCTCATTTGTATCGCTAGTCAATGTAATGTTGGGTATCTTTTGAAATATAGATTATGCACCATGAATCTGTACGTCCCAGCCAAGAGACATTTTTAATGGTTGATGCTCCTTCGACTCATCATGATAAGATCCTTAGCAACATAATTTGTGCTCAATCAAACATATTTTTCCTGGCAAAGAATATAGAGATAAAGGAAAGAAAAATAGCATGTCTTTTTCCATATAAGCAACTACGGGGTATAATATCATGTCAGAAACACAGAAAAAGAGCTAGAGAGTGGGGGTGGTGTGAAATCTGTTATCAGATTGCTGATATCTTATTTGAGATATGGTCTTTTACTGAGAAGCCATCATGCTGACCACCTATGCAGTGACTTGGAGAACAAGGATATATTTACTGGGGTTTTGTCATTTATGACTGAATCTGGAGACATTGCATTAGAAGAACACTTAAAATAGGCTGTTTCTCACAAAATGAACTTCTAGATTGCATTGGGGTGGTCATCTAATCCCACATAATGGAGGCAATTACAGAATAAAGAATGGCCTCTCAACTTCATAAATTCAGATTAGTTCATAGACCAAAAGAGTGATTTTTTTTTTTTACTTTTGCACAATATGAGAATATCAGAGTTTCAAAATTATGATGGTAATGGCCAAGAGCTGGTTCTAGCAGCCAGATTCACTGATGTTTGCAGGAACACAAGATACCATACACGCATTGTGTAAACCACAGCCTAAACTTGCTTCTCTGCCATGCAAGTAGGATCACTGCAATACAGTGCATGATGAGAAACCTATGATTCATAGGTAAATATTTTCAGTATCCCAAGCGCATGTATGCCTTGGAGTAACATATTAAAGAGTAGAACAGCCTAAATTCTAACCAAGATACTTCTTAAAGAAAACATGATAATGTTTCATTTGATGTAGGTGAATAAGTACATTTCTTTAGAGGACCTGCACAACATGCATGAGTCAGTACTATGGGTATTGCAAGACAGATGTCAGCAGCAAGAGCTTAGAATAGGATGGTATATGTTGAAACCAAGGGGTTATGTGAACCCATAGCTTGAAGTCTTTGAGACCACAAAATACCTCTTGGTATTCACCAAAAAAACTAGTATGATATTGCAGTATTGATGTGTTTTAAACCAATACAGAAGTGGTGCTGTTGAAGAAGACACTTCAGAAAGTTGGATAAAAGACTGATAAGGTATTCTATATTGCTTATCAGGAAATGTCTGGATCCACTACAAATACCTCAAATATTATCTGAGACTTCCCTGTATCTAAGATTGTGTTTAGATATTGACTCATGGATTAAATATTAAAAGAAAATGTAACAACTATGAGAGAGATCGTAGAACCATTATGGCTTATCTAAACTTATGATATTTATCAGAAAAGGGACACGGTGAGTCATCATAGGCTTGTACATACAAAGTTTTCATTTGACCACAGAATAAATAAGAGTTCTAATGGATAATGTATTAGCTTAACATTTTGGAAAAACAGTTAATTTGTTTTGCTACTGCAATAGATTCACAATTTCCTGTTAAACTGTTATTCAGCTGCAGAAAATGAATTTTAATACACAGCTAGTTTGGTTTTTACACCTAGTAAAGTTCCCTCCAAAAATAATGAAGCGACCATGTTACTTTAATTTGTCATTTTTACACAAAATATGATATTTTTTTTACAATACTGAAAGATTATTCAATATCATTATAATTGTTATTTTAATTTTTATATCTTTTCAGATAATCTAATAATTCAGGGTGCTCAGATGTGGGAGAAAAGTAGCTAGTTCCTTTGCTTCAAGAATATCGGATATTTTTTTGTAAGACATTAAGCAGTTCGCTATCTATTTTAGTCAAAAGACATTCCTAGAGCTGTATTCTAAAATTACATTTTGGTGAATAATAATTGAATTACTTAATAGGGAACTAATGTGGGCATTTACAGTGAACAAATCATGCATTTCTAGAACTCTTAAGCATTTTTTTTTTGTTTCTAAATAATTTTTTTCAAAACTTTGATAATTTTTTTGAATGACTGTCCTGTTCAAAAATAATATTGGGTGCATTGACAAAAATTTCTTGATAATTCATTTCTGATTTGCAGATATCTCCAGTGGAATTCTTTGCAAAACATACAGTGCTATGATCTTTCTACTTTATGATTCACAATGACAGTGTGCACTGTTCTTTAGAGTGTTTGCCTTGACATTGCAAAACATATTTTACATTTTTAGCCAAACAAGTTAAAAGAAGATTCTGTTTTTAAATGTTTTCCAATGATTCAGTCTTTGTGAACTTTGGGCCCATAAAGTTTTCTAATTTTTGTTCTTTGTTTAACGAATGGTTTTCAGATATCAGTTTGACTATGAATTTTTGCATCTCTTGTGGCTATCAGTAATAGGGGATGCTGGTTTATCACTGGAGCTACTTAGTATTGTTGTGATCTGGAATGCTTTTGAACATATTTCTTGATGCCAGAAATTTATATAGTGATCTCCTCCTGAGATATAATTTTTCTGATTCCACATTTCTTCCTATTGAAAATTTTCACTTTTTAAGGTAGCATGAAGAGTATAATGGGGAACTTTTTTTAAGTTACACAAAATTCTAAGTGCAGATCATAATTTTGGTCTCTTATAAAATCTGCCAAAGGAATGATTTGGGGGTATCAAATAATTGTTTTTATACAGAATGTCAGTCACACTATCCATTTTCACATTTCATTATTTTGACCTATAATCTGCAGTATAATTTAAAAGATTGAAACATCTTTAGCACTTCAGTTAGATCCGTACTTTAAAACTAAATATCACTATTACTATGAAATTTTAAAAAATACATATTAAATTTTCATAATAAAATTAGTAATGTAGAGGACATTCAACAAATGCAGATGCAGAAAAATTGCTAAATTTGTTTTGAATTGTATTTTTGTATAAATCCTTTTCAAAAATGCACACATTTACACTGGTTTCAGCTAATAAGTGGTGTCTTGATGTTTGATGCTAAATTAATGGATTTTATTTTGATAACATTGGTCAACACAATTTTTGTTAACTTATATCTGAGACTTGTTTCTGACTAATTTGGGGGCGCTGAACTCAAATATCACATTGGTTTTTGCTCTACAGCATACCCCTATTTTTGATCAATCGCCATAAAAAAGTACCCGATTACAATGATTTCCACAATCATCTCAATCCTATTCTTATTATTTTATTTAGAATACCATGAATCAATTTTGAGATTAACAAATATATTGGTTAACTATGACATATCAGATCAAAATATTGAAATAGAAAAATATAAATCAATGCTTGAATGAATGAATTTTAGTCAAAAATAGCCACAAACTAATCCAGAATATTCTTATCATTTCGTTTTGGAATACTGTACAAACAAAACGATGACAGACATGGGTTTATTTACATTAACTGATATCAGTAAATGATACGCTCTTCCTTCATGGATTAAATTTTCATTTGTAGTCTTTTCTGGAGTGCTTTATTTCCAGACAGTCTCTTCTAATACTCCAACAGTAGTCAGCCATCATGTGAGTATCTCATCTTTCTTGGTATCGCTCCTCTTGTATATCTTGATAGAACCTTTCATCTTCTTCATCACTTACATCACCTAGATTTTCAGGAAATTTATCAAGATGACTGTTGAGGAAATGAACCTTTATGCTCATGTTGCAACTCAGATGATGAAAATTCTTAAGCAATGTTTGAATAAGATCTTTGTAATTTTCAGCTTTTTTGTTTCCCAGGAAATTTTTCACAGCAGCCATGAAAGAATTCCATGCTCTTTTCTCCATATCATTCATGGAGCTTGTGAAATGTTGATCTCTCATCAGTTTTCTGATTTGTGGCCCGTCAAACACACCAGCTTTTATTTTTTCATAACTGAGGCTAGGAAATGTTGTGCATATGTACTTAAAACAGTCACCTTCCATGCTCAGAGCTTTAACATACTGCTTCATTAGACCCAGTTTGGATGTGGAGGGGAGGAAAGATGATTTTTACCTGATCTACTAGTGGTTGGTTTTTGATATTTGGTTCTCCAACATTTAAGCAGGTTCTCACCGACCAGTTCTTCTGAGTCCAATGCTTGTCCTTAGCTCTACTATCCCACAGGCACAAGAAACATGATATTTCGTGTATCCTCCTTGTTGACCAAGTAAAAAGTTAACCATTTTAAGATCCTGTTGAACAAAAACTTGAACAAATGCAAAATGCAGTAGAACAAAAACTTGATGTGAAAGGCAAAAACTGATTTTATTTTTGAAATCAGTGCCCCCAAACCCAAAATTGATTAAAAACAGGTGTCAGACCTTAGTCAGCAGAAAAAAGAAGTGAAAAAATGTTGGCCAGTGTAATTAGCCCTTTTATTTCTGTTGATTGACTATAGTTTTTACTGTCAATTACTAATTAAATCATAACATCTGAGTAAATATGCAAACCTATCATTTTTGTCTTCTAAATTAAATTAATTTTTAGTTAGTATGGTACAAATCAATGTCTACAATATTTATTTTGCACTATTCATATTGAAAGAGAAATTCAGTATAAAATTTAAATGTGGAAGCTTTGCCTAGTTATATCGTAAATTCTGAAAACGTAATATACAGACTAAAACTGAAGGAGATCTGAGGTATTTGTTTAGCTAATAACTAATGAAATGAAGAAAATAATCGCTGTTATTTCTTTTTTAATTATTTCTTTTTTCATTTTTACCCATTAAATGTAAGTGATTTTTTATAATTAGCAAGATTCATCAATTTAAGATTACAATAAATCATTATTTTATAAAGTTATCAGGTAAATCAGAGGAGCTGGAATTACAACTTATATAAAGCATCCTTGCTACAAAAAGGGCATCTCTCTCTGAAATTATTTAAATATCTAGCTTCAACAATTTCACTGGAGAATGCTAAGATTCTACAACTCAGTGGCTAAAATGTAGATATTACATTAGAAATAATGCAATTTATATATAATATTTTAACTAAAATTCCATGGAGTTTTTCTACTAATTACATTACAATAATTGGCCTATCATTTTCAATTTTTCTTCTTTTTAAATATTTAAGTTAGATTTGCACCTTTTCAAAGAATTGCTTGACAGTACATAAAGTTTTAAATAAAATGGCTCCCACTTTTGCAACAAGGGACAGTATGGCACAGTGAAAACAAGTTTATAAATTAAAGATACATTGTGTTCATATCACCCTTTATTTCATGAAGAACAATAACTATCAAGTACATGACAATCTACATATTTGTGGCTGCCATAACAAAAACAAAGAATTTTAAAGTATGGAGAGCTTTCTGTTTAATAAGTTAATTTTTTGGACATTTATTAAATTTTGAGTTATTAACAGTAATCTATATAATTAAATGATAGTTATAGTGCACCTGATAAACCTAAATACTGCCTTAATAGTGCATGTACAATAAATAGTCTTAATAAGTACTACTGGGCTTAGGGTTTACACCCCAAAATTCAATGAAAGTTATGATGAGGCATAATAACACAAATGACTCACTAGACATTTGGAATGTCAGTTGTGATATCTGTTAATAGCAAGCTTTAAAAAAAATCACTTTTATCTTACAGTTTTATTAAATAAGTTTAAATAAACAATGATTTGTAAACAGGCCTATTTATATATCAATTTACATATTGCAGCCTGAAACAAGATACATCATATGTTCATTGAATAAAAATGTGAATAATGTTTAGCCGGGAGTTGGATTTAGGTTACCTATGCCCTGCTCCTTTAATGGGGCAGAGCGAAACAAATAATTATGACTACTAGTCTCTTTCATATTTTTAAAATTTATCTGTTATCATTAGAAAAATATTAGTCCAGTGTAGCATGAAGCAGAGTAACAGAGCCAGTCCTAGCTACAGGCGACATCTGCTGGGTGTGGGAGCCCTCTTTAGCAAGCCAAATTTATCTTCATTTTTGTTTCGATGACTAGCATTAGTCTGAACACTTTACCATTGTTATACTGTACGTTAATACTGTATTCGTGTGCACTTTGCATGTTACTAGTTATATTGCTGTAATTAAATGCCATCTGTTTCTTTACACCCTTTGTTTGCGCAATTTTTTAAGGTAGGTGTGTGGGTTTTAGGGGGCACCAGTGATGATGTTCGCCTTGGGCTCCATATGGGCTCCGACCGGCTCTAGAGTGATTTGCTGTGTTAGAGTAGGTAAGGCCAATAATAATAATAATCACAATATGAGCAAAAACAATTTTTCTATTAAATTTTAATGAATAGCATGCAAGACATCTGTTTGCCAAAAGTTTTGAATGCAAATTACTACATTTTTTCTTCCTGAAAATGCGAGTATAAAAAAATTTTTTTATTATTATGAAAATAAATTGTAGTTATATTAATTTCTATCTGGTGGTTTAACTTTTGAAGTATATTATTAACTATGATTGAATAATTAGACTGGTGTGTTGACTTTTAAAGAATATTTTAATAGAAATGTTTTTATTTGAGTTTGCATACTAATTTATGGGCGTCTGTCCCTAATTTTCTTGGCATTTATTGTTAGCTTGAGTTTTTTTCTCTCATGTAATTTGCCCTTATAATTTCTGAGTCCACTAATTATTTTGTAGATCAAATAAGAATCTGTTGATATGTTAATTTTTATGTAATGTAATTATCAACCATTATAAGCATTGACTGGTTAGGTCAGATCCTTTTTATCATTGTTTTTTGGCAGACTTTATTTTTCTATCTTTTTCATAGAGAATCATCTCCAATAAATGGCTGCTGTACATGCCACCATGTTTACACTTGAAATCATTGGTTTTATAATCTTTCCTTTCATGATTTCTGTTTATGTGAGTTCTCCACAAAACACGCACAGAACTTGTTTACTACTAATTACTTCAGCTTGACCTTACTGTTACTTCTGACCCTGCCAAACGAAGTGCCTCTCTGTTTGTTAATTACTACCAAATTATGGGATCAGCTACATGTTTGTTTTGGCTGCTTGTCTAATTTTGAAATAATTCTCTCCCACAAGTTTCTTTTGCCACTACTTGAAAATGAGAACCATTTTATGCCTTTAATTTTGAATAGCTGATTTGTGTATGTAGATGTGCACCAAGCTTAAACTGCACAGCTCTGAGTGTTATCCATTTACCTACACTCTCTGCATATTAAAGCTAAATTTTCATCATACTATTTTTAGTGCACTTACTGAAATTAGTGTCTAGTTCTGTTTGTAAAAACAGAATTTGTTTTTAAAGAAAGTTTGTTGATGATAACAGCTACCTCTTTGGTGACAAGTAAACCATGTTTGTCCTTTAACAGGAACTTTGCCATGATTTGAAGTTCCTTACAATTTTCTTTATGGTGTGGCAATACTAATAGTAAAAAATTGATAAACAATTTTGAATAAGAGAATTTTTTTCAAATGCTTCAGTCAGTCTGGAAATCAAATGTGATCAAAGAAAAAGAAGTTGAGAAATTCTATGGGTAATGCTGGCTGTATGCTTCCATATGGATTAGAAACATGTTGGTGTAAGTCCATTCAGAAGAAACTCAAAGCTTCTTGTAGATGATCTTTAATAACTTAATTTAACATAATGAGAGGCAGCCGACGGCCATGAATGACGGCCTAGGTTTAGTGACCTACTATAATATGGCTTCTTCTTACTCTTCTGTACCAGTTCATCTTTGTGGGTTTATAGTAGGGATTTCCTGGGTACTTGTGTTGGAGGTTCAACACTAAAAAGCCCCCCTCTTCTAGTTCACGTTTGTGAGATTTATTCAACCTCAAAATCTGGAGAGGGGTTTGCAAAACAAAAAAAATGACAAATGAAAATGTGCCTCAAAGAACAAAGATTCCCCATTTGACTATAACAGTCCAGAAGAGAACATGGCTCTGCATTGGTAGGTAATATTTTGTGAATGGAAGACACGAATATTCCTAATAAATATGGAAACAGAAACTGCAAGGAAAAAACTAGAGGTCAACCAAGAATAAGTCTACATAATTGGATGACATCAACTAATTACTACCTTATGTTCCTCAAAAGCACAGGAATAAACTTAACTCTCCATAAATTTTAACTGCTCACCCTCAAGATTTTGTAAGTCATAATCTACATATCTAATTCTTCAGAATTCTTCTCTGAGTTTTTGGAATTATTTATGCCCTTTAACTCTTTGATTGCCACCTGGTTAATTACTATGTCTTGATTAAGGAGAGAGATTTTTTTTTTAAGTAAAAAAAAACAAAAAAAACAATTTTTTCCCATTAGTGTCTAATTCAACTGCATAGTAGTTTTGATAAAATTTCACTACGAACATTGATACTGTCTAGGAAATCATTGTGATCCTTTATTTCTTAAACTTGGTAGGAAAAATTTTTTGTTTTTTGGATAAAGTTTGTGTAAAAAAAATCCAGGCTAACAAGATTATAGTTTTTTTCCTGAAGAATTGACAAACTCATCTATTCCCAAATGTAAATGTGTACATTTATCCACACTCAGAAAAATAGTATTGCATTTTCAAATTAATAGTTTATCAATTCTTTATATATATTTATATATAATCTCAAAAGTTCCTGCAGCTTACATCTCCTATCTTCCTGATTTAGTTGCTTTGTTCTATGACATTATTTTGGCTGGACAAACCTTCACATCAAAAGGCTCCCTTTTTGAAAATAATAAATATTAATGAGAGATTAATATTGAATTTTTAAGATTTCACTAAACAAAAATTTTTTTAAAAATGTGTTAGGGGCTGTCTATAGATAAACTCTAAAGTTTTTGGTCATATTAACTGGAACAAAACAAAAAAAACATTAATGATGCCAGAAAAAAGGTCCTTAATATTTCAGAAAACTTATACAACACAACATAAGTTAAGCAGCACAAGATTTTCCAAAAACAACTTTCTTGAAGCTATAATCTAAAATAAAGTGTTCCAAAGTAATAAATTACTGGTGTTTGTATATTTTCTGGTATTTTACATCACTTTGTAAAATAGAATTTAAAAAGTTAAAAAAATGGCTATTAAAAACATTGTTTTAAGGCTCATGGTTAAATGCAGCACCAGTATTTTACAATGAAACTGTTACTTAATATCCTGAAAGCTTGACTTTGGTGTGTAAAGTCAGTATCAAGTATAACTTCTTTTTGTAAAGGTGATTTCCTCAAGCTTCCTTATGCTGTGAACAAGATGTCAAATGCAAGTATGTGTTATTCCCATGCAAAGTCTGCTTGAGTTCAACAATACATATTCTGAATATGAGCATTTTACTTTTCAAACTATGTCCAATTTCATCTCAAATAGCAGTTTCAAAGATGTTGCCAGATTCATTCATCCATTAGCATAGTATAGTATAAATTAACTCTTATTGGGCTAACGTACTTTCTTCCATGCCCTTAAATTTCACTACTGATTGGCCCAAATTAGTCTAGCTTGTGTTTTTGCTACTGGGGAGTAGAGAACTAGAAATCACAGAAAATCTTAACATTGTAGCAAATCAGGGGTCTCTATTTTACTTGTGTGCAATATAGACACCATGCATGACACTATTTCCACATTTGTTAAGCTGTTTAAATCTAACTTGATTAAAATTACTCATGTTGCAAATAAAATGTTGTCAATCATGCATTTGTAGTTTAAAATAATAAACATTGTTAATAATTTGATTAATAGTAGCATTTATCTTTTTGATTTACAAACAGTCCAATTTCAAAGTTTTTTGTTATCAGTACCTTTAGTGTCTGCCTGCATTATTTGTTGCATGCACGGCAATCTCTTAAGTAAGCTGTTTACTAAAGTAGGTGTATTTGGCTCAGCAATTACAGGAATCTTATTTGTTAAGGATACAGGCTTAGGAGCAGATGATGCTTCTTGTTACATTTGCTGATTTCTTGGAATAGACTGGAGCTTTAGTAGCAGTATAAAATATGGTGATGGTTCTTCATGAAATATTTTCAGATGTATTCTGTTTCTTCTATTTGTTCCATTTGGCTTCTCTACTACTTATGATCTTTTTTTTTCAAACTTTTTAACGACTACCCATTTTTTGCTATTTTTCCTGTTCTAGTCAAAAAGACTTCAGCAGTACAGTATATTTTTTCAATGAAGGGAAATTTTGTGCTCTTATGTTGTACTTGGAGTCTTTTGTCTCTACGTTGAATTCCATTCTGAAGAGAATCTATTTATAAGTATCCAATGCATTTGTATTAAGAATCACAATTTGCAGCAAACTCACAAAACTCTTCAGCAGTGAATTGAGTCCATTATTTCTGATTACAATAGATTGAATGCCATAATTAGCAAGAAAGCTGCCTTTTTGATGAGCACAATGGCAAATGTGTTTATACCATTGAAAAAGTCAATAGATAATCTTTGTTTTCCCATGTGAAGAGATCACTTCTAAGTTTTCCTGTAGTAACTTTGCTTCATTAGTGTTTCTTTATATTGTGCTTTGCAAAAACTTTGACAAGCATCACATGTGTTAGCTAACTGTTTAATTTCAGCTGATATGCATGGCCAGAAAATGCATTTACCTTCCATTTGTGAACTATGTAAATATTCTTTAATGAAGTTTTTAAGGCTTTAAATATGAATCCATTATATATAACTCATCTCTGTAAGAGAAATATGCTGCTATTTGAATTATGAAAAACTGTTTGGATTTTTCCCATCCGTGCAGAATAGCTGTTTTAAGAATTGTCATTGTTTCATGTTTGGGTCACCAACTAGAACATTTCTCAGCCTCTCTTGACTTATCCTTATATGTATAGCAGCACTTACTTGTATAAAATGGTCCCTGTAATCAGTGTACTGAGGCAGATAGGCACATGAAACATTGAACATTTTCTTTCCTTAGCTGTAGATTACCTCATTTTAATACTGTAGCAGTTTCAGTAGCATTGCTTGGATTGTGGAGAAGCTTTCTCATGATCACCTCCAGTGGTTTTTGGTTGGTATGTATAATTGTATTGCACAAAAGGTATTCTAATGAAAAGTTTCCAGAGTGAACTCCGTCACTAAATGTTCCTTTTAGCATATCCCATGAGCCTCCTGTCCTGTAAAAGCACAGCACTAGTGTTTGAAACTTCACACTATCCCTACCTCCCTTGCTGGATCATAAAGTATGCTAGAATTGGTGCTATTATAACATTGTCCTCTGGTTCCAGCCATGGCTTTATCCTGTTCATCATCCATTTTGGTGGGCAGACTAACAGTTGACAGTTTAGGCAGGAATTTGGCAAAAAAAGTGACAATGCCTCGTAATCCACATACTCCATATACATCAGTCAGGTTGCCAATTTTATAATAAAAATATCTTCCACTTTCTTTTCATTAAGTTTCAGATCAACACATTTCTCTTTGTTCAGTTTAATTTGTCTTTTACAACATGTCTTTAGCATTTTTTTTTTTGTTTTTCATCACGATCTTAATTATAACTACCATAAACCAAAATGGCATCTGCTATACCAACTGCTGCCTGCAGATCTCTAGACATCATTGCGACTTTTGCTGATAAACTTTTGAGCTCACTTTAAAAAAAATGGTAGATGAAACCAACCTGAATGAAGTAATGAATGTAGTTAGCTGTTTTATTCAGTATGCATACAGTGCCAGTAACTATCAAAGAAGTCAACCTGACTAAACAGCTTCATGTTTGTAAGCTCTAGCAGAATCTCAATGACAGGGTATTGGAAGGTTTTATTCAAACATCATGGATCATTGGAATTAGTTCAGGTTTCACAGAAATAGGCACTATGTGGAAAGCACTGAACTATCTTAGTCTTTTAATTGACTTGTAAGCACTCTTCACCAAGGATGCACAGACAGCTGCTACCAAGTATAATAACATTCACTCTGGCCCTGCAGCCAACTTACAATTTCACTCTTGCCATTTTTCAGAATCAGCTCAGTAAGTACAGGGCCAGTGGATTCTGAGCTTACTGATTTGGTAGTGCTGACAATATCATTTCATCATCTGAATCAGAATCAGATCATAAAATAGGTAAGATAACTTTGCATCTTCTTCATGGATTATAATTCTGGTCTGTAAGGGGCAGGATTAACAAAGTAATTAACGTCTTTACATTTGCTGCATGTTTTAGTTTGTAGAGAAAAGCTGCTTGTATTTATGAGAATTTTGACAAAATTTTCACATAATTACAGGACAATTTACTGCTTTTCTTGGTTTTTGTTTTGATAGCTTTTTTGCCAGTAAGGGAACTTGACCTTGTTTGTCATTTTACGCACCTCTAAGATACTTTGTGAATGTATATTTTGATTCCAAAGATGGCATGCATAACTATGATAAATATCCAAGCATTTTGTGAGTGTTAGGATGCACTCTTGTAGTTTCTTCCTTGTGTTATCATTTTTTACAAAAAAAAAAAAAAACTATACAATCTCTAAGTAAACCATCTTTGAGATAGCTTCCAAAATTGCACGTTTTAGCAAGAGTCTGTCTTCAGAGCAGCCACATGAGTGTAAATGAATTGATCACTTTTTTGTATCCTGGTGTGTCGTATTGATCAAATATTTCATTTGTCTCACTTAGAATATGATGTCAAACTTTCAAAGATGTTTTCAGGATTATCATCATTATTGGGATCACAACCATTGTAAATCTGTTGGACCTATATCTCATAGTTTAGATGAGAAGTGATTTTTTTTTTTTTTAAATTCTGGGGAATGTGACTCATGATCTAGGTAAGAGACAACACAGTAGTGTTCTTACAGTTTTCCCCACCCACAACAACTTCCAGTCATTTGTTGCATCCTTCCCTAGTTTGATGAAGTCAGGATGTTTTACAATGAGTGCAGGCTAAGAGAGGTGTAGTGCAGCAGCTTTTGCTGTGCATTATTGCTTTGATTTACCATTATCAATGGAGTGTGATAATTTAATTGCAGCAGTTCTGGATATACACACAGACTGGTAGCTTATATATATATACACATATTAGTGGGTTTACAGAGATGAAAAAAAAACCAGGTTAGCATTACTACTAGACACCATGCAAAACAAAGTAGGTTAGTTTTCCTAGAACAGCTTGTTTGATGATGTATGTTTACAGGTATCAGGATGTTACTCAGTCTAAATGATTTTCCAATAGCTTTTGTACCAGTGCTATTAATACAATGTTTTGATAATGGGCATAAATTAAAATGAGTAGATTGTGACTAGAAATCACAGAAAATAACACATTTTACACATGTGAAGTATAAACAACATGTGCAACTCATTTCACAATTCATTGGGCATAATAACCAAAATTATTAAATGACTCAAATTTATATTGTTTAGTACTTGTATACTTTGTGATATTGTAATATCTTTATTTATGCAAAGTAAACTGTCAAAATGTGCCAGACAACAAGGTCTCTGTGAGATCAAAGTATGAACAAAATGAAGTTCGGATGTTATTTCACTTCCCTTTTCCAATAACCCATAGGTCCTTGGAGTGCCTCGAGAGGTGTGTGTAGGGGCATTTTACAATCTGGCAGAACCCATCCCTCTCCAAGTTGAGAGTCAAGGGGAATGCCAACATCCGGAGGAGGGCTGTTCAGCTCTTTCGGAATTTTTGGCCCTCGTCATCAGCACAGACCTCCAACTTCATCAGGGATCAAACTCGCGACACAAGGATTGATGGGTGAACTCGCACTGCACCCTGATGCCACTGGATGTCATTTCACTAAACCATAAAAATGGTTTATTACTGCACTGCTTTACTTTTGGCCAATATAAAAGGCTGCTTAGCACATGTTGCAGTGTACTTCGAGAAGAAACAAAGTCTTTAGGGTGTTTAAAATCATGATTAAAATATTCTAATTATGTGTTGAATCAATAAATCTTCATATCTAAAGGGAAATTAAAATTTTCATACCTTCCTTGCTATCAATGACTATTGTTAAGCTCACAAACTTGCAGTAGTTGAAGCTAATTTTTTTTTCTAATATACATAGTATCCTGTATAAATACAAATTTTTCTATTCTCCTAACCTTATAATTTTGCATTTGTTTCTCACTTGGTGTCCTTGAGTCTTAAATTACTAGTTATTATATATGAGCTGCTCCCTTTTTGATTTGCAAATATTTACAAACCGTTCATTTATATTTTAATGAGTTGGTGCACTTTGAAATATGTTCTAATGATTTTTTTTTTCATTTTCTTCTGTATTAAAATTCTTTTTTTTTTTTTCAAACAACTGAAGCAAATGTAGTTGGTTGTAATAATAACACTGGATGTTTCTAATATTGTTAAAATGTAGTGCAGTACTAAACCATATTGTCTATTCTTGTTCAGTTATCTGGTCAACATGGAGACAGCCTGCGCAGTCTCAGCCAGTGCAACACTTTGTGACATTAAACAATTCATAAAGCTGTGAGTTAATTTTAATAAATGATACAAACAAAAGATATTGCAAGTGCATAGTTTATTAAAATATGAAGACCCGATAAAACTGACAGATGTCTATTGATTTCTATAAAAGAAAAATTGAAAATTAAATGAGGATAGTAAAATTTTATCATGAATTTTTAAAATGCTGGGAATGTATGGCATAGAGGTTGTGTGGCATCAGGATCCATTCCATGTAAATGCGTGACAGCATTATATCAAATTATCCTAAAAATACTACTTTGTTCTTCTGAGAAAAAATTTCTATATTTATAATACTAACTTGAAAGTAAGAAACAATACAAATATTATGTTTGAATATTTCATCAAAAACAATTTAAAAAGGAACAAGAGATACAGTCTTTTAAAACAATTACATTCATACATCTGGGAACAGTTCAAATCAACTGTGAACCAGACATTTGTGTTTGACAGCTTTTAGTCAACAGTTGTATTGCATATTTAAGGGAACATTTCTCAGAACAGATTAACAAATAGTTTCATCAGTGAAGGCCACTCAAAAATTTGTGATCAGGGGCCATAATACCCTGACAGAGTAAAAAATACATGCATTACCCGTCGAAATTTTTTTAAAAAATGCAACAGTTTTTATTAAAAATTACTATAATGGAATGCTTTATATTTTAGGTTTTCCAAAGTAATTTTATAATGTCTATAGTTAATATTTTCTATATAGAAATAATGTAGAATTTATTTATATGCTTTTAAAAAATTTATATTTCTTTAATAATGAATTTTAGCTTCAGGTTTATTTAATTTTCTTAGCAATGGTTAATAGCCATTATTATTTACAAAGTAATACATTTTGATAAAATGATAGCTAAAACTTACAACTTAAATATTTTATATCGCTACTTTTCCTGTTATAAGAGATCACAAACTTTAATTAATGCCTGAACACACATTGATACTGTGACATCATCATTTTGGCTATAACATATGCTGCTAGTGATTTTTTTGGTTCTATTAATATCACTTCAAATAAAATCCGTTAACACCAGCATTTTACTCTAGATATTATTTTCATAATGAAACAACTTTAATTGCAGTATGTTCCCTAATGATTTGATTTGCAATTTTGGAAATTTTAAAAATTATTTTTGGTTAAAAAAATACAAACAAACAATATTATTGCTACTTACTGTATTTCCTTCGTGATATTTCGTTCACATATATAAGTGATTTTTGCTGGCCAGCAGAAAAGCTGACACATTTTGCTTTGATGTGCACTGGAATCTATGTTGTAAGTAACTTGCAATATCATTTTTTTAAACTATCTTTAAATAATTAGCATAATAGTTTAACTTGGAAATGCTATTTTACGAATCTAGTGCATTTATTTTTTAATTGCAAAAACAACATTGAAAAATTTGATTATATTTTGATATATTTAATATTATGAAAAAAAGTATATGTGAAATAGTTGCAAAAAATAGTGAAAAGATTTTCTTTCAAAGACATTTTATCTGAATTCATAAGGTTGTAAATTCTGTTTCCTTTATTCTGGCTATAAATTTTTTCATTGTACCCAGAGTTTTCTTTTTGAAATTTGAATGATGAATTGTTTATAAAAACTCTAAAAAATTTTTATCTTTTAACTAATGTTAATTTTTGTACACAAATGGAAAAAAAAAATATTCCAGCAAAAAACAGTTGGCTATATATTTATATAAGGAGTGTTGCAATAATCCTGATTTTCTCTTTTGTGGGTGGGAGATTTTTTTAACCCAATTTTCATATTGATGTAACTTTCCATATAAAAGACCAAAATGTGCTGTTTTTTTAAGTGCTCTCCCAAATATCCATCAAAATCTGAGTTCACTGCAATTTGCAGAAAAAGGTTTTCAAAAAAATGTACTCGTATTTCTGGATTTTGTTTTCAGAACATAATACCATTGCCATATCGTGAGTTTCTATATTGTCTGAAGAATTGAAGTGTCATATTGTAAGCACTGCATTTGGCCTGGCATCACATGTTTTCAGAAGTAATTTGCAATGTGAAACAACAGCTCTATTATCCCAAAGTCATTATTGTTGAAGGTGAACACAATTCCATTGACCTGAAATGGGATAGGAAAAACGTTACATATTTTGGTTCTAACTGTCTTAAGATGATGGGGCAAAGATTTGGAAGAAACTGATTTTTTAGAATAAACTCATTGTTTTGTTATCCAAAATTGTGAGAAATATACTAAAATATGGATAGTACATTTAATATTTGGTTAGAAACTTTGATAACATCTGCAGTGCACAGTTAAGGCACCAGATTTGAACAGATCACTGGAAGAGTGTTTCAAAAATACATGTCAGCATACTTGCTCTTTTATATATAAAGTTACACTGATTTAAAAAATGTGGTAAAACATTCAGAAAAATGTATTGCAATACCTCTTATACTAGGGATGTTCAAATGAAACACATTTCAAATAATGTCACCATAATGGTATCCAGCCACCTTCTTTTGAACTTCTCTAGTATATATACTTTAACTGTAAGAAAGTAGTTTTTACATCGACAACTGTTTGTATATTTAAATAAAGTAATAAACAAACAACAAAACTTTGATAAATACTTTTTACGCAACTTATCAAAACATTTTTATATCATATAATTATTACAAGACAACAACCTAACTGGATATATTGTTTAAATTACTCTTACCTAATAAATATTTAATTTAAAAACTGAAAATACAGGTTAATAAACTGTATATTTAAAAATTTTTGGTGGTAAATGTGCATGTGGTCAGATCTTATTACTACATAAATTTTTCTATGTGCAATATATAATTATATCACAATGAAAAATTTGCTATGAAATACACTGATGATTATGGCTGATAATATTGGGAATATTTGAGATAATCAATTTTACATAAATTTCTGTTCACAACAAGAATAATAAAATGATCACTGCACTGAAATTTCAGTTTACTAACAACTTTTAACCATAATAACATCTAATAAAATATAAAGCTTTAATAAACATTGAAATTTTGTGTTTAATGGAATTTACTGAATATTAAACCTAAATAAAGCTTAAATCACCATGTGGGTGAATGACGATAATGATAATAGTTTTGAACTTTTTAATCTATTTGGTAAATGAGATGTTATTACACCTTTCAGTAGCTTGGCACAAAAATATATGTTTTAAAAATAATGTCCTTCAGACAATAAAAACGCTATAATTGGATAATGTTCTAGTTTGTTTTAGTGAAGTGAGGAGACACAGATTTAAAAAGAGAAAAAAAAGTCAGTATACCGACATAACCTAAACAAGCAGGTCACTGCTGGAAATAGTTAAAATAAGAAATTTTTCTGAATAAAGTTATTGATAAAATTTATCTGTCAACACCTTCAAAACATAAGTTGACATCTGTCTGAGATAATGAAACTACAAAAAAAAAAACAAAATGGAAAAGTATTATTAATAAATGCTAAGTAAAAAGGAAATTTTAATTTCAGGGCATTATTTAAATTGTTTTTATTATGCTTTAATGATAATCGTCAGAATATATTCATTAAAATATATCACTGAGATGGAACATATCGGAAAGTAACTTGCAAAAAAAAGAAAAAAAGTGATTTACAATGATTTTACTTGGGCTTTAATTAGAAAAATGTATTATGTAATCTCAAGTATTCATACGCATCCCATACTAAGTTTTAGATGTAAAAAAAACCCAGAAAAAATTTCTTATTTACTAAATTCTTAATATCTGACAAATCAAGCTGTTGGGCATTACAATAATCACTACTTTTTAAAAAAATGATGAGAACACATTATTTAATAATTATAAAGTATGCAAAATTTTATATTTAAGCAGATTTGACCACAGAGCAGGTTTTAAATTATAAACTAGTTTTGTTTAAACAGTAATTTTTATTTGTATAGAAGCTGAAAAAATCAATTCCCTATAGTAGATAGACCAAGTAAAGATTTCTGTCATTTGGCTGGAAGACTCATATCTGCTTAAGATCATAATAATTAATTTTATGCTACACATTCAAATGATTTATATTTTAAATGGATTTACTAAAAGTCGTTGATATCTGCTTTTTTAAATGTTTTAAATATTTATAATGTAAGAATTTGCTGTTAACTGTTTTTTTAAAGTGCAGCAAAAGGAAATATTTTATATTCCTTTCAAAATTTCCATTATGATTATTTCACTTCTGGACCTCTTTAGTTTTAAAGGAACTGTACATAATTAAAGTTTACTTAGATTTCTATAATAATAATAATAATTTATTATTTAGTGTGCTTGGAGATGAGATTCAGTCTAAATCTTTTAAAAAATATTTAATAATAAATAAATTCTGTATTTTGCACATCCATCATAAACATTTTTTTTTTAAAATGGTTTTCTTTGTGATTATGATTAATCACCAAGATGGAGATGTTTGACATTTAAGATACCCAAGGTCATTAAAATTATGCTAGCATCAGTTATACACTCTAGGAAAACAAATAGATCATTGAATGTGTGCAAAAGAGATTTCAGTGTAAGTTAGTGCTAAACTTTACAAATGCAACATTCTGCAGTATAGAGAAAGCTTTACTGTATATATCCATTTTGGAAAAAAATCAAACAAAACTAGTTGTTTAGAACTGTGGTGTATAGAAAGTCATTCTCATCAATATAAAATGGAATCCTGCTGTTTCTATTGGTATTTATAATTGCTAAATCTAAAAATTGTTTGTTGTTGCAGTGTAATGTATATATATATAAAATCAGTTTTGCTAGGTCTTTTTAATTACATTAACCGCTTAATTATTTTTAGTGTTGATGTTAAGAAAGAATAAATGTGTGGTAAATATTTTTTATTATAATCGATTGTGCAAGAATTTATTGTAATTGCACTAGAAAAAAATTACTTGTTCGTGAATGACCAACATAAAAAGAGACAAGATCATCTTTCCAAAACATTATTTCCTGTTTTCTAATATCATCATTAAAAATCAAGTTAGGATGATTTTTCAAACAGCATTTTATTGTTTGAAAAGTCTTAATATGGTTAGCTTTATATGGTTCATCTTTTATTCATTTATCTTTGAATGATGCATATCAAATGAGTTTTATTAAGTGATACAAATTTAGCAGCACTGGTAAAATTAAGTGCATGGTAATGCTGTTATTGGGAGATCAGAGTTTGCAAATTTATATGTCATTTTTTAGGTTTGATATTTAATTTTAATAATTGTGTTTTTTTTGCATTTTAAATTCTAAATTTTTTATACACAGAAATTGTTATCGCCATTAATATTAAAGTTATGTTAGATGCATTTTATACATAATATATGCCTCCTGCTTAAAAAAAGTCCTGTTGTATATTTGCAAGTTAGTACAATTTTTAAAACTTGTATTTGAGAAAATCTTCTATAAATTAAAACAGTGTTTCACATATTTTAATTATTTATTTTTGTTTTCTTTAAATCTTATCAATACATTTAAACTATGAAAGAAAAAAAAGATAAATTTTCCATGTCACTGTTCATGGTGCCAGAATCTAAAATGCTATGAAATATTACCTCTTATATATAACCTCAATTAACTTTGTTAAAAATTTTGAATGGAAATGAAAATCTCATTAATTGAAGAGTATTTTAGGATGTTGTTTTAAATGCAGTGTAGGAAAACGTTCATTAGATTTCATTTAACATTTGTACAGTGTTTAAATTTTATTTTGATAGATGCATAGAACTGCAACTAAACAATACTATCAAGTTTTCTAAAGGTATGATTTTCAGTCAGTCAACCACAGATATGACAAGTATTTTTTGTTTTTAAAAGTACTGTATGTTATCGTGAAAACAAAATGTTGCACACACAATGTTTTGGTTAGAAAACTCTTTGAAATAAAAATTCGGCATTTTTAAAAGATGAGGAGGCCTTTAAATTTCAGAACAGTTGCTAAGATAAAAAATATTGTAGCAGCATTTAAAAATTAGGAAAGGAAAGTTGTTTATTATACTACTCTCTCTTAAAATTTTGAGTGGAAAGAAAAATTTCAGAATATTACAGAAATTAAATTATGGGTAGGTACTCATAATATTTTTACATAGTGAAAATGAATTAACAGAGAAATAAAATCCCTTACAACCTCATAAGAAAAAACACATACATACTAATAGCTTAGTTTTGTGCAAAAAAAGTTATCTTTTCAACTCTATATCTGAAAAATATAAATATATTCTTTTAGCTAATAATAGCAAATCACTAAAAAAAGATATTTTTTTCTAATATTTAGCTAAAATTGTTCAGTGTAGCAATCTAATATTGACCTCTTCCTTGATTAACTGCAGACAGCTACTAGACAGAGAATTTACTGATATTGTCAAAAGAAAGCATTCGGTTTCTGTTTCCAGTTAAGTGTGTTTAGAAAGAATGGATTTTTCTCATTTGCAAGCCATTTGTAGAATTGGCAATTGGTATTTTGGGTGGTTCCTTATTTACCTCAGGATTTCCACATCTTTCCAATTATTGGTATTATTATCTCCCAGTTCTGTGGCAATTTTTCACAAAATTTGTATCTAGTTTTTTTTTTTTCTAATTTTTTCTTCCTACATTCATCAGACTTTACTTTAAATTAACCATTTTCTACGTGGAGTTAGCACTTGGCCATCTTCTGGCTCTACTTGGGGCTTTGTTTTTCCTATACATAACTCTAGCTTGCTTTCTTTTGGCATTTTAAATCATCAGAATTTTTTTTTTTTTAAATACTTATATAAGGTTTTCGAGTTAGCAGCAATATTAACAGTAATAAAAAAACCTTCAGAAACATGCTTATATATATATAAGAAAAACAACAATAATAACAAAACCAGGCAGCAGTCAACATAAAGAACAAAGAACAAATTTTTTTTAAAAATGTACAAACTTAACATACTTCAAACACTACATATTCATTTTCAACCAAAGAGTAAAATCCTTCAATATAACAAATGGTAAAGATCACATTTTTTTTTAAAATATGGTGCACATCAATCACACTGATCTAACACCCAGCAATGCCAAGAAACAAACTCATAACAGATTCTATGTAGTGTACATGGGTAGTCAGATGCTGGAGTTAATAAACAGAAATGAGCCATCGATACATATGGTTAAAAAACACAAATTTATCACAATATGCCTTTATGTTCAATGAATAATGATAATCGAAATAGTAAAATAAATTTATCTGGATTTCTTTGTATGTTTATTCTTATATAGGGTTGTTGCCAAATACTTCAATATATCTGTATGTAACAGTACATATACATAAACAATTCTTAAATGCTACAAAAATTAAAGAAAAAGCAACAAAAAATTATGCAAAATTTCCAAGTTGTAGAAGATTCCATTTCTGCTGTAAAGCCTAAATTTGGATAATAGTCATAAAATTTCTAGTTTTCATAATACACAAGAAAAGAAAAGAAAATGCAGAAATACTTTTTTTTCTCTCACACTTAAATTTAATATAATATTTTTTAAAAATGAAAATAAAAATATTTTGTTCAAACTTATCATAGTATAATCATTGGTAAACAAGAGAAATTCAATTAGAAAAATGTTTTTCATCAAATTTTAAAATAAGTGCAGCGTTATGTTTTAGCAAAATGCCGTATACACTCGGCGATAGTGACTAGAAATGTTCAGATTAAATCAGGTCAGATACCATTACAGTGCTGCTATTTCAGCTGGGCTTTATTTGAATGTCCCCTAGTAAGAGAAAAATTTGTATTTATGTTTATTATATCTATTCAAAGATAAACAGATTACAAGTTTTAAGTTTCCATTGTGTAATGAGAATACTATGTCAATTAAAGCATTATAAAAAATTACAATTAGTCTTTCCTACTCACCGTGAAGAACTAGTACAGCCATTGATCACTTGCGCGATATGGCTACCTGGATGAGTTGATCTGGGTGAAAGTTACACATTGATATAATTATGAAAAAGATAATAAAAGTGAGCAGATTTTGATGGGAAATGCATTCGTTCATAATTTATCACTGCAAAAACAAAATGGCTTACAGGTAATGACTTAAATAAAAGCATACAGTATATATGAATTCACATTTTAACAAATTAAAAAAACATAAACAAACAATAATACAGGGCAATTGCAATGTCAGTGGAAAACTTATTGATATTTTTTTATAATCTTTCAAATTTCTAACTTAAACAATATCTACTGTAGATTATTTTGTAAAAATTAATGCATTTGGTAACAAGGCTTTCAGCCAATGATCTTGATTCTTCGATGCTTTCCTGCTGGATCTTGGCAGTAAATATCGTGTAATGGTTTTGGGTAAGTAGGTTTTTAATAATGCTGATCCTGCATTGATACTGCTGACATTAAAGGTGATGTTAGAATAGTTTCAAAAGAGTCACTTTTGTGTTTTTTAATTAATAGAGCAGATGGTTTTGGCTGAAGATTATAGTCAGAGTGGTCATTTCGTGAACTTTGTTACTGTTTACCTTGTGATATTGTTTCAAAGAGTGAAGAGTCAATGTTTGTTGGTGAGTCTCTATAGTTTGTCATTTGAAACATTTGTATACACACAGTACAACTCTTTCCATGCTCAATTACTAAAATTAAATTTTTTGTAGAATTCACACTTTGAAGGAACACATCTTTCTTGCCAACTTAGCAAACGAACCATACAGGTACTGTAGTCCATGTAGTATTTTTTCCTGAATCAAAAGCCCATTATACTAAAAGTGTGTATCCTGACACAGCTATTTGTAGCTCTGTTGGTCAACTATATGAAGTTAAAGCACCACACTGATATATTAGGGAAACAAAATGGGTTGTGAATATGGAAAAACTCTCTGCAGACATGCAGTGAAAAGTGTTGTGAATTAATATTTCTTTACTCTTATACTGGAAAAAAATTTTTAAATGATGATTTTTTAAAATTATTAAAGTTCATGTGTACAACACACACATGCTTTCACAGACACTTCATCTGAAAAAGAATTAAGTTCATGTATTTGTAAGATATACAGATGCTTGTTCTATATGAAAAGCTTAACATATTTTTGCCATATGAAGTTAAACTATTTAAGAATTTATGATATTATATGCTTTACACTAAAGAAAGTATAAAACACATCGGTATGCAAAAGAACAGATAATACTCTAATAATATGACCTTTTGCTTTGTTTATCAATATATATATAATATCATAATTCATAATGCTATTAGGTAACACAAGGAAAGCAAAGTTGGAATGTGTATAAACTCTAAGGTTTTGTTAATATTGTCAGATGTCGAAGATATCATTAAATAATGATGTCACAATAGATCAATAAAAGCACCCCTCAAAAACAAAGATTTTAGTTATTGAGACAAAGTGCAAAATTTAACAATTTGGTCAAATGTAGCAAACTCTTGTTTTGAAATAAATTTAGTACCTTGTGCGAAACTTGTGTGACATCTAATATAAATTACAAGTTGGCACCAGAGTTTCATTTCCTCACCAAGTTTCTACAATATTTTTAGTAGCAAAAAACATCTTGCAATAGCAGCCTGAAGCATATTCCAAATGTGTTCGTTTGGATTAAGGTCTGGAGAATGGACTGGCCACTTCTATTGGACGATTGTCTTCTACTCCAGGTACTGGTCAACAATCCAGGCACAAAGTTGATGAGCATCATTATCCATGAGAATGAAATTATCCCTAATAGCACCAGCATGTGGTCCCATGTAAACAAAAAATGTTATCTTTGTTCCTTAAACTTGTTTTGATGCTGTTCTGCAAAAACATAGAAGACAGTTTTTCCATCCTAGCTAATTTCATCCCACATCACCAATAAACCATCTCAGTATTGGTCAAGTTCATCAACATTAAAAGTTTGAAACCTCTACTCTTGAGTTTTTGTAAAAATATCATAAATGATTAGTTAGTTTTAAAAATGTATTAAATAATAATGCTTTGTTCCAAAGATCCAGCTACTGGTTTACTAGCTTTAATATAGGCAAGACAATGTGGATAGATGGTTAAATAATTCACTGATATGACAAGATTATAGTAGCAAATAAATATGTAAAGAGACAATAACATTGATATTTAAGCATAAATAATTAAAAATAATGGATGTCTTAATTTCAGCTTTTTTCATTTAAAGTTTAATTATATTTAGAAAGAAATCAAAACATTTTTACAAATGAGAAATAATCCATTTTTTAGAATTATTCATTTAAAAGAAATCTTTTTCTGTATTTTATGCTATATCAAAAGTTTTGGGCTTCTGTATATTTTGAATTAATAATAAAGCTTATTAACATGAAAAATAATCTAAAACAAAATTAAAAAATTTAGATTTCTTTTATTTGGTTCATCAAATTGATTTTTATCTGCTTCTTGAATAGGTTAATTATATTAGCAGAGTAGAGAAAATCTGATTATTTTCATATTAAGACTAATTGATCTTTTACATGCAATTTTAAGTAGAAAAAAAACAAACATGCTAAATTATTTGTGTAACTTCTATGAGTTTCCCTTTTTAAATTTTAGAAATATTTATCTTACAGACATGAAATCTAACAAATGGCATCTGAAAAAAGCCTATGTACTTTCAGATGACATGTTATAGGTAAATAAATATAATCTTAGCCAGATGATGTTTGCCAAAGATTACTCAAGAAAAGGGGTACATTTCAAATAAAAAATTTCTACTACTAAGGAGGATCTTCCAGAAAAATAAAATACAATATGAGCAGATTTCTTGCAGTCAGAGAAATGGCAGATGGTGTGACTGTCAGAATCTTCTGTATTGATTTTGAATAGACTAAATGACAGATGCAGTCAAAAGTCATTACTTTACACTACCTGTTTAGCCTTTTACAGCTCTGGCCAGTACACCACCAACCAAATTTAGGAGTTGTTTGAGAGTAAGCAAGACAAATCTTCTGGAATTTCCTTAATAATTCCTTCTATATGACACACAACTTAGAAGAGTTAGTTATTTCCTAAGATTCTCTAGATAGATGTAAGATTAGTAACACAAGATACTAAACATTTTCTCTTATTTAATACTATAACATATGTATGAGAATATAATTTTAAATATCATTTGTTATTTTCATTAGATAAATACAATTTAATTTCCTAATATAGCAATTTTGCATTACACTTTTGTTTGTGTGTGTGCATGCACAATTTGGTGTTTTGCAATCTTGGGATTTTGATTTGAAAACTATCATTAAAATTGAAAGTTTCTTTATACCTTTTAATTTTAAAGAAATGCAATTACATAAATCATTTTAGTTGTATGGGAAAAAAGAATGAATGAATAACTAGGAATTCAAAAATCTTACCAGTAAGACTTTTCTTACACTTTCATGTTTATGAAACTACAAAAAAATAAAAGGGAACAAAGAAAGAGAAGTGGAATGAAGTTAATGGATTTGCATTTTTGAGGGCTCAAAATTTGCATTTAAATAAAATATTTAAAATATCAGTAGAAAATATAGGAGAGTTGTTATGACGCTTCTCTGTCATTATGCCCTAATTTTTCTTTTCTTTTAAATAGCAAAATATTTTATTTAAAAGAAAATGAATTTACAAACTTAATCGATGTATTATTTTTATGTAATCCTAATTTCTCCATAAAATCCCTAAGATTGCATGGAACACAGATGCATGTATGCACACACAACAACATCTCATCTTCATATTGAAGAATGTTAACTGAAAACACAGAGAAAAGGTGTTATTTTTTAGCATAATCAGTGGTATGTACTTATTGACTTGTAACTTTTACAAAATCTGAATGTAGGCTAGATTAAATAGTGTTATTTCTTCAATGTATCTTATATATGTTTTTGATAAGTAAAAACCTTTTGAATGGAATGTTTGCTTTGGCAAATGAGAACAATGAGCAATATTTCATTCACAATTTTTTTCTGACTATGCTTTTAATGGGTTAATTTACTCTTTACTGTTTTTTACCTGTTCAACATAATTTGAATGAAATGACAAGATATTTACTGCACTATTTAGTAGATCTATGAGTTGTTATTTAAAGAAATGGCCAATGAGTTTCAAAACATTTTATCTTTCATATTTCTAACTGTGTAACATAAATCAAAAATTCTATTTTTCATAACACCTGGAAAGTTAAACATTTTACTAATAGCAATGAGATAACTGTGCAGTTGATGCTTTTGTATTTTAGATTTCACTTTTCAAATACCAAGATAGAAATGGTTTTGATGTATGGCCTATAAAACACCCTTTCAGTAAGATTTACTATACATTAAAAGTTATTTGCATATGTTTATTTGGACCATTAAATTAATATTTATTAGAGATGATTTTTTTTTTTTGCAACAGTCAGATTATACTAATTATATATTAAAAGTAATTGTAATTATGTTGATTATAAATTGTTACAGAGGTATATTTCTGTAAATATTTGAACTTAACTATATATATATAATAAAGGTGAAAATAGCAAAAAATTTACATTTTATATGTAGTATTTAAGATGACGAAACTCCACTCTTTACTTCTGCTTGAAAGACTGAATGCAGATAACAAAAGTGAAGTAGGCAAGATTTTGTTCAACCATATCTATGGGAAAAATTGCATTAGCTTACCAGATGTTAAATAAAAAGTTGAGGCTTCTAGATGGTCTTATTTTATCTAAGAATGTTTACTAAATAATTTTTCTCAAAATATCGTAAACAGTCTATATGCCTCCTCTCTTTTTTTTTGTGGAAATGACTGCCTATCAGTATTTTTCTCATTTTAGATATTTTAATATTTAATGATTTACACTTCAAATTTTTAACGAATTAAAACAATGTTTTTGAAAGCTGAGCTTTAACTGGAAAGTGTATTCCTTTTATTAATAAAACAAAGTAAAAGACAAAAGAGTATGATTACATTCTATGTGTTAAACATTAAATTTGAAATCTACTTTTTGGTCTTTATATCATTAAAATAAAGTAAAAGATGGATTTACATCCGGGGTAGCATGTCATAAATGTTTATAAAAAGTGCAGAGATTTTGTTAAAAAATAGTTTTATGGCTTAAGTAGGGAATTCTTGATTTTCTTTAAAAATGTATGCTAGACATTATCAATAATTCCTATTAACTAGGTAAATGTAAAAAGAAATACGAAAATATTTCTTTCACTGTGTATTTTGTTATTTTCATATATCATGAATTGGTTGTCTACTAATTTTGTGACTGATTAATGTGTACAGACAACATAGATTTAAAATAATTACCTGCTTGGCAGAATATTTATTTGGAAACCCTGATGTTTAAAGGAATTGCTTTTGACCATTTAGATTTATCCACAACTGCATTGAATGAAAGAGAACTCTTGGAATATATGAAGCTTTCTTTGAGAAGAAATCACCAATTTTTCAAAAAATTTCATCTAGGTAAAAAATTTTTTTTAACATTTAAGAAATGTTTAATTGTTTTAGTGAAATTTTAGTCACAAGTTTTAAAAGCTCTTTAAAATAATGCAGAGAAAACAATTTAGTTGGTTAAAAAAGAGTTGCTGCATCAGCGAATTTTGACCAATTGAATTTCTGAAATTCTTGATAAACATAATAGTAGCATTTTTCCTCAAAGACACAAAGTTTATTCTATTCCATGAAAAAGTCTACATCAAAAACACCAAATGTTCTTTCACTATCAGAGTTTCCAAATACTAAAAGTCTGATCATGATTCTCTCAAATTTGCTTGCAGGCACATGTGACAGTAAAACCATATGTTTAAACATCACTCTGTCAAATAACAAAACATGAAGTCTCCAAGAAATTAAAAAAAAAAACACATTGGTTATTTTTCATGATAGTACAAAATAAATAGAAACAAAGATCTTAGAATTGATAATGCTTGGTATTATTTTTTAAAAGGATTTTAGAATTCCATACTTAAATTACAAAAGTTCTCTGCAGTTTGTAAATAGTTATTCAAGTCATTTGGTAGGCAGAGTATCTTTTTCTCTCTCATTAAAAAAAAATGTTAATTTGTATCAATTTTCATTTCCCATAATGAAGCTGAATACAATTTCAGCAAAAGCTCAGTTTTAATTTTCTCTGAAAATGGAGTAATTGCTAGTTTCTTTTGTTTTTATTCCATTAAACTGTAATCCATCGCATGCCACACTATATAAGTAACAAAAAATGGCTAAATGTATAGTAATGCCATATTTGGCTAATTAATCACTCTCAGAGCAATCCAATGCTACACATGTCTGAATTCTAGTTCTCATCAAAAAAAACTTATAATAGTTTTAATTTATAATTTTATCTTGGAGTTACCCTTTAAATCAAAATTTTCTTTTAAAAATTAGCTTGGTGGTGGTATTTAAATAAAGTTTGTGCATTTAATAAAGCTTTTTCAATGAATGAAAATGGCATTGTGCAAATTTGAGAAAGTTTAGTTTTTTAATCAAAAGGAAAAAAAGTGTGCAATATACTAAGGACAATTAATTTTTAAAAACACTTTTTCTTTAATATTATTTTGTTGATATTTAGTTGAAAGAGAATAATATATCAATACAGTCATAAATATCATAGCCAATACAATGCTTATCTTTGAGTTCTTTTGTTTGTTAACATTTATAAAAGTGTTTTGATTATTGTGATCTAAAATACTTTGAAATTAAAAATCTAAACTGATCCTTTTCAGTTTTGAAACAAATTAATGAAGTATCTGAATAATTATTTTTAACCTATTGATTGATTGATTGATTGATTACTATTTGTGGAAAAACATATTAATCCAGAACAAATTAATTTCTCCTTTATACTACTTGCAAATCTATTTAATTCTAAGTCACATGAAATAACAGTACATAAAATTTGTGGTCTCTCTTGTATCTTTAACCAGAGCATTAACTAAGCACAAGTAATGAGATTCTTTTGCACTGAGAAGACATCCTAAATTAGATGACAATCCTTTGAGAGTAGTAAAAATATTATGTGAAATTATTCTCATAAAATCATGAAAGTGCATGGCATTCAACAAAAATAATTCTTAAATATGTAAAATGGTAGAATGATACGTTTTTACAAGTGGCTATGATAAGCAAGATATAAAATTTGCAATGCATTACTGATGGTCATTTTTCCTGCATATATATACATATATAATTTTTAAAGATAAGCTATACTTAGAAGTGAGAAAAGTTGTCATTGCAAGACTAAATGAAGAATTATTGGTGAATCATGAAATTTTGTGTAATTGGTTTCTGCAAGTATGGTTTTGTTATTCTAGGTCTTAAACTGATGCATGTATATGTTAATGTAACTGATAAAGGATTTTAATCAGAATAAGTGATTACAGGTCATGTATGATGGGATGACTGCATTCAGGCTTTAAGAAACAGAGATAACAGTCAGTGGATGAAAAGAGATAATTATCAAAAAAGAAAATGCTTATTAGCATTATTATTAAATCAACTTAAGATGCTTGGAGGGTACTGAAAGCAAAAATAGTGATAAAATTTTTGTCTATTTGATATGGAATTGAATTTGTCATGGCACTGAGATAATGGCAAAGAAACTTCAGGGAATGTTGAAACTGAAAGTAGTAATTAGATTGTATATGTTTTAGGTAAGTGCTATGTTTTTGGTTTCTTAGTTTTTTTGAACTGATCATCAATTATTCAATAAATATCTTATTGTAATTATCTTTATTAGTAAAAAGGGGCTAGAGTTTACCTCGTTCAACTCACTGCATTTTGAAATATATATATATATATAATTGTTTAAAAGAAATAAGAATGTTATTTGAATTAGGGAGGTCTTAAAATAGTATGAGTCTGTCATATAATAGCTTAATGGGCACAACTAAAGTGGAAGCACTAAAATGCCATAACAGAAGCATACTGTATTTTGACCAAAATTCAAAAAAAAAAAATAACCTCTAAATCCAAGCAATATTCAGATGTTTGATATCAAACAGAAAAGGAAACATGCTTAAATTCTCTTGAATATGACATCATTATAATTGTAGACAGTGGTTATAAATAACCTTATCTATTTATTTATTCATTGCCTTTTTCTTAAATTTTAGCATGATGTGGTTTTGTTGAAAAAAAAAAACTAACATTTTTCCTTATTTATTACAGACTTAGAAACAAAGAATGGCTGCGAAACCGACCAAAAAAGTTATGGTTATTTTGAACGACACCTTAGTCCCTAGCCAACATTACAAGAAAAACAACTTAGGCAGAAATAAACTAAATGCCCCCAAAACAGACAATTCACCATGCCTCCTTTACATTAGGGTTGGGAAAAGGGAAAATGCAAACACCACCAGACATTTATACACGTGACTGTGTTGCTGATTGTGTGTGTGTGTGTGCAGGTGTTAGGGTTAGACTTGGATGAATGTGATTATATTAAAACTGATCAAAATTTAGTTTTATGCTATCATTCAGGAAATCTCTTTGTTACTGATGCCAGTTCTTTTTTAAATTCATTTTGTCATTTTAGGATCAGCACGAAAACTTTAGCAGCTTTAAATGCTATTATATTTTTTTTTGACTTTTGGATATTCAGCATCCGTTTGAATCAATAATGCAAAACAATTAATGGATATGATTTTTAGTGCTGATACACTTAATTATGAACTGATTAGCTCTAAAAAAAACCTTTTCATATAAAATCTTTTTAGTATGCCATGCAGAAACAATATTTTTTTGTTTTATAACTTAAATTGATTTGAATTCTGAGGTAGTAATTTCAGTAATTTTCATTTTTTAAATAATCAGTCTTAAAATACATAAAATTACGCATTTTAAATATTTTTTTCCAGTAGTGAGGCTGTTTTTTTTTTTAAAAAGTATTGTATCTGTTTCTCTATTATAATACTAACTGATAACAAAAATGCAACAGCTGGTTCACGGTGATCATTATGCTGTTGTGTGCCATGCAGAAGTTAAAGGAACTTTGGGATTAACTCAAACATGAAAAAAAAAAAAATACAAAGACAAAGGACAAATATTGCTTAAAGCAAAATGAGCATTTTCCGTTAATAATGAGAAAAATTCTAATGGTAGCTCATCACTGCTGATGGTAAGTAAAAAAGGAAATATCCACATAGCCATGCTCTGTGCAGCTATTAAATACCTTTCAATGATGTTTGAACAAATTAAAATTGACTAACCAGTAAAACATTTTCTACTGAAACTCAAATTTAGCAAGCTGGATTAACAGAAAGATAATATATAACTAATAAAAATCCCCCCCCCCACTGATGTGTATACTGAGGCATGTTGCACTCACTTAGGTTTCATCTAATTGTCCATAACTGATCTCTTGAGCCAACATAAATGACTTATATTTTTAAATGTATTCAGCCTTCTTACAAGTTTTAAAACTGATGTTTTTCCACTCTGCAGAATAACTTTTATTGCAGTACTTAACTGATATAAACAACAGACAAGCTTATAATTAGAATTAGGTGAGGTAAAAGGTTGCTCCTTCCAACATTATGACCTGATCATCATTAAATAATTAATTATAGTAACTCAAAATTACGATAACTGTGAATGAGTTGCTGTATATTTAAGGTTATGATTTTATTTCAACAATTGTTTTAAAAAAAAATGGTTCTGGATAGCACTTTCATGATTATTGAAACATTGCAAACAAGTTGTTTTCAGCTAACTAAAAAGGCTTTAGTTTAGATAAAATGTTCTGGACTACGCAAGTAGATTGTGTGTGTGGTACAGTGAACCCATATCAAAATTAGTGTATCAGTTAAGGCCATCTATGGCGTAGCTTTTGAAAACTAGAATTTTGAAAGTACCATAAGGACAACTTTGATTGCACTGTATAGCAAAACCCAACACTACTGGATGTTTTTTTTGTTGTCTTTTGAAAACTTGTCGATTACAGCCATAATCTAAATAGTCACACTGTAGACCATACAAAAACAGTTTCATTTATATCAAATATTGTTTATTGTGTGTTTAATTTCTAAATAGTTGATACATTTCTATTGCCAGTCGGTACTGTCTTGTTTTTTTATTTTACCGCACAGGTTTAATTTTCCCGTGTGATACTATCTTGAGTAGAATAGAAGCAGTGTAACAAGTGGTTATCTATGTTATATGTGTCATCCATTTGTTATTTTTTAACTGCTAAGTTTGTGGCAAAACAAAAAACATTTCTAAAATCTAAAAAGAAGGGTCTGTGAATAGATTATTGTTGTTGACACTAGCAGTATCACATTTTCCTAAAGTTGGAAAAGACAAAATTAAAGTGAATTTCAGTTTTAACAAACACCATATAATTTTTGCAGTCCGTACAGAAATCTGTACAGGTGTGCTGCCAAATTTTGAACATTTTATATCTATTGTGATCTGTCTGATTTTCAAAAAAAAAAATTATAATTAAAAGAAAGTGTATTTTTACAGTGCACACATACTTCAGACAAACCATAAAACCATTCATGAGCACCATGAATTCATGCAGGAAGCACTGGTTGTTTGTGTTTTTTTTGTCTTTCTTCATTCTACATGGTAAACTTTGGTACATCACTACTGGCATGGATGCCTCGGAATTTAAAGGAAATATGGACGGTGATGAAACCTTTTTTTTTTTTTTTTTTTTAGCTAAGAAAAAATGTTAATTAACTATGTCTCTATTTATGACTTTCCTGTGGTACTGTTGGGATTATGTATTGCTTGCTTTTGATTCTGTGGGAATCCTCAACAGATATTGGTAAGTCTTGCATCTCACCTGACTGTCGTCAACACGAATGGATTGTAGTTGCACTTTCTTGCAAAAAAGTGCTTTTGTCTACTTCTTCAGAACTAAGTAGACGTGACAGTCGGGAACGATGTTTTAACTGTAGCAATTTCAGTACTTGTCTGACGGCTAGTCAAACATTACTGTTGTCATCACTAATTGGATTTGCATGCCTAAACAGTGGTTTATTGCGATAGTGGTTCCAGAGTTGTAGAACAAGTTCAGATACTAAGACATCATTGGCATTTTTTCCAACAAGTCTTAGCACGAATATTCCATCATGCCTCAAGTACTGGTCTGCAAACTTAATTGCCATCTTTTTGTCCAGTTCAGTTTTGTAACTTTCATTGACCCTGAGAAATTTTTTCAAGTATCTGATGCGGTGCTGGCGAAATACCATTGCATAAAACCATATGAGAAAATTTCCGGCACTAAGAGTGGATATAAATACTAACCAAAACCAAATAAAAATAAATATTTTCTCATTAAAGAGATTAATAGGCAATACACACTGAACTGTGTATTTGTGAACATTTTGCATTTGTCGAATCTCAAAGTCACACATTGTCACACGTGGAAATCGTGGAGATTCAGTCCAGTCATCCCCATTTGCTAAGTGGCTTATTACTTCAAATCCATACAAATTGTAATTTGTACCCAAAAATTCATTCAGGATAAATAACTGGCCTACTGCATTACCCATGTATAAAATCTTGATAACCATATATATTATAAAGAGATAGTTTCCATACCGCTTTCCCCATACTATACAACAATATTTAGAAACTGTCTGGCGCATTCGTATAAGACACCCAGAACGATATTCTCTGGCATTTTCTAGCCACCTATCCATGTATCGAACAATGTGTTTAATAGTTCGTTCTCTGTCTTCTGGAGCTACAAATTGTGTATCAGCTGCCAAGGTAACAATCTTATCTAAATTTACACCACCAGATGCTCCAAGAATTCTCCAGAGTATACATGGTACCTTAAAAAGTAAAGCTTGAAATAAAAGAATCATTGGTACCCATTGGTAATATCCAATTTCTCTCTCTTTTCCTTCCTGATGTTGTGGAAGTTGATCTTCAAATGGAACATAATAGGTATTAGATATCCAGCATACATTGTTAGTATATTCCTTATGGTCTGGTTCAAATTGTGCCGGACACCAACAATGTATTGGTTCCCCAACATACTGTTTTGTGCTTACTACAATAGTAAATATAATAAAGATGATTGTGGTATACAAGTGATTTAGCCGGTCAATCCAGTCATCATCATAGCGTCCCTTCAAACGAGCATAAGTTGCAAAACTTCCCAGCACACTGTCCAGCCTAGAAACAAGAGAAAAAAGAAAAATAGAATTAATATCCCATCAATAGTTCATGTATTCTACTTTCTCTCTGCTGTGTAGTCTTATGATGGGCATCAGTTTACCAATAATTTCTTTTTCTGTCACTAATGAGTTTCTTTCCAATCATATCTTAACAGTAATATCATTAAAAAATGTGCTGTCAGTCAAATACAGGTTAGTTAATTTGTATCAAAAGCATTTAGGAAAGTCCATTCATGAAAAGCAATCAGTTTCTAATTTTATGGCCAGACAATGTATATAATTAACTATATTGTTGTATTCTATTAAAAACCAGTGATATTACATCCTTATTAGATTTCTACACAATTATTGTAAATAATAACAGTTTTTAATATCAAGATAAGCATTTTAGAAAAGCAAAACATCAAGAATAAGTACCAAAGGAAATTCATTTTGAGAGATTAATGTGCTCTACCAAGAAAAGAAAAATTATTTAAAGATTTTAAAGTAATAAATAAATTTATAAAATTTAACTCAAAATTGTCTTGAAATGAAGGTTATTTATGTTTTAGCTGGAATGTAAGAAACTAACACTTGAAAATTTGGTGTAAAAAATAGTTGTGTTATAAGTACATACTGTATACATATAAAAAGTTGTGTGCAACATTTTTGAAGGAGCAAAAAACTGTATATAATATTTTAAAATCATTTTCTTTAATTATTTAAATCTATTTATTTTATTAATTTTTAATGTTAAATTATAATTTTAACCATAATAAATTGTGTGAAAATCAATATTTTTAATGGTTTGTATAAGCACTTGAAAATTCCAGACACATAATTATGCCATAAAAGTATTGCTTGATGTCAGTATGTTACTCTTAAGTTCATCAAAGGTTTTCTTATAAGATTTCAACTTCCACAGTTAAGATAATCCAAATATTTTATAGTAATGTTTTGGACGCTGCTATATACTGATAAGTGGTTTTCTGCAATTTAACATAAAACTGTAACTGATGGGACACCAACCAGGAGGTATATCATGATTTGGAAGGATGGATATGGAAATTCATCAAATTCTTAAAGATTTTCAATTATATTAACTGTAAATTGCACCTCAGACACTGACACAATTTATTCCATGTTCTACTGTAGGCATTGAATACTAATTTAAACACTGTCTCAGGAATCTTGTTATATACAGATACATCTTGAAACCCAATGAAATCTGCATTTCACAGTCTTGTTTATAATTCTCAGGGAAGTCTTACAGCAACAGGCCCATTTAATCCACTTTAGTCAAAATTATCATACAAGCAAAAAGTTGGTTTTGATCAGTATCTACTTTGATACATGCATCATTTGTTATTCCACATGGACTCTGACCATGTAAATGGTGAAAGCCATCTTCATTAAGTTCATGTGTCTTAGTCTCAAGCAAATTAATTTTGTTCATTTCCATGAGCTAGGTAACAACTTGGAAATAATAAGTAAAAATGTTTCAGGTGTAATTATAAAGAGTTACCTAAAACATCTGTAACAATATCAAACTGCTTGCTCTTTATACGGATAATCATAAGTACTATATGTATGATGTGATATTAATATAAAATAATCCATTATATGTATTTTCACAGTAAGCACTTCATTTAGATTACTTTAAAAATCTTTATCAAACCTTATCCATGCAGCCAGTATTCCTTTCATAATTATAACTCCGTGCTTGGACTACATATTCCAAAATGGGTCTATTGAGAAATTTGTACAAAGGAACTAAATCATCTGCTATTGCAAGCAATACTGCAATTTAACATACCATGCCATCTATCAGCTTTACTGCAACCTAAATGACAGAACAAGTTAATGTTAGATACATATTGGTGTTGTTTAACATTTAGTTTATGGAGTTGCAGTGCTCCTTTAGAAAAGTTCTTTCATGTCATATGTTAGTATTCATTCAAAACTAGGAATATTACTATGTAAGAAATTAAGCTAGTTTATGCTAAAATCACATTTCAGATATGTTATAAGGAGTTACCAGTGTCAAACCAAGATAAGACTTGTCCAAAAAAGTGTGGTTCCTTACATTTAGACAAAATATTAGAATTTAATGATAAATTTATTTGTTATTCAAAACTGTTGCTCCATACTGTATGTATATGCATATAAACACAGTAATCAGAAAGTAACTACGCAGTGGAGTGTATTTGTAATCAATTTTGATTCCTCTCCTTGTGCTTTGTTGTTTTGTACTGTAGTTCCCCAAATGACCAACAGGTTTTTGGTCGTAAATTTGCAAAAGTGAAACATGATTTTTGTGTAATGGTTCTTTCAAACACCAAACAAATCTTTCTCATCAAGAAAGTATATGCTAATATTGGTAAATACACCAAAATAGTTCAAAATGAGTTCTTACAAGGATTTCCTGATGCAAAGCTTCTGAACAGAAACAATGTAAGGTCACTGATTAGCAAATTTGAGGATACTGGATCAGTCGAGGATTATCAACAATCAGGTAGGTCAATGTGTTGGATAAGGTGAAGCTGTCAAAAATTGCAGGTGCAATGCTTCAGAGCCCTTCAACATCACTGGGTTGACTCTTTCAACAAGCAAATGTTTCATATTGGGGTGCGCATAATGCTTTAAAGGAGTTAAAATTCTACCTGTATAAAGTGAACATTGTGCACAAAATTAAAACTGCAGACCATGTTAAACAAGGTGAAACCATCAGTAAATAAACTGCATTTTGAATACTAACATCTGTTTCGACATTGAGCATCCTGTAGCAAATTGTTAAATGTGCCTGACTGGTGTTTAGTTAGAATTGTCCCTTTGTATAGCTGACTACATTTGCTGCCCGTAATATTTGTGGCATACATCTGCTTTCAGCTGAGCAGTGATCTATTGTAAGGAATGGAATTTCTTCAATATGTTAATGTGCTGTCTATTTACTAGTTAGAGTTATGAAATCTGGATGCTGTTTGGTAGTTTTGTTAAACATTGATGTCAAGTTATAGACAGTAATTCACATTTTCCACTTGCAGAAGTGTATGCATGTGACAGCAAATGTATAGTTTTATCAGCAGCATATTATAATTCATTTTTTACAAAGGTGTTTGTACTTTTAAAAGTGTTGGATTATATATTTTATTGGAAATAGCCAAAATATTATCTGTATTGATAATTACTGCATCAGTTTTCAAGGTACTGACATGAATTCCTGCATAAATGATTTCAACAGATTTTTAGGTTGCGAGTGGGAACATTGATTTACCTTATCGTATTTTAACATTTGAAGTCCCAATCACAATTTTTCCAGTTCTTTCTTTTCGATTTCAGAATATAGCTAAAATTAATTACACGCTTATTTTGCCAGTGGATGAGTTATCCTACGATCATCAAAGACATTTCCAAAGGCAGTTTTTCATGACTCTACACGTTGACCAAAAAATCCATTTTCCACCATATGCTTAAACTTTGCTGTTTGTGAAACTATGGCCAATGACCCTCAAGTAAGAAACTTATCATTTAAATACTGACCTGATTTTTTGACAAGATTTTATATTCTTCTATCAAATGTCAGTATAAATATTACTACACCACATAACTAATTAATTTTTCCTAACTAATTATTTTGAACTTTTCTAGTGTTTCAAGATAAACAGTAACTTTTTCTCAGATTTCTGGCTGTGTAATAGATAGCAAATTCTATGCTTATCTGCCCCAGTTTATTTATTTACTCTTAGTTAAAATGAAACTGAAACTTGGAATATCATTTTAAATGTACTGTAAATTTAAAACAAATTTGTAAAATTATTGTTACTACTACTACTTTAATATTAATAATAATAATAATAATAATAATAATAATAATAATAATAATAATAATAATATTCATTTATATAATTATCTAATACTTTAAATTAAAATTTAAAACTGTATTAATGTCAAAAAATGTACAATTTTTTTTTGGTTTAGTAAAGCCATACCCTCAAGTATATTATCTGCAATAGTATCTGTTGTATATCATAATGTGATGTTAGGGTTTTTGAATATACCAGTGATAATTAAAGGTTTTTGACAAGAATTACCAAAAACAGACAGATATCAAAATAAAGAAACATTTTATTAATAGCCTAATCATTGAAGGTGCATAGCAATATAAAATATGCTTTCTTAGATCCAGTTTTAAAATCTGAATATACTATACTTTTATCTTTAACTGTTTAATACAATTTTTAAATCAACAAATTTCCCTAAGTTCCATAGATGTCCATCAGTTTGATGACCATTATTTGATCATCTTGACTCTTGCCATTATGGAGAATGGACATCTTGAAAAGTTATAGAAATGAGAACCATCATCAACTACAATAAATAAAAGCATATGTAGATTTTGTTTCTTTTTTCTTTTGTGTTACATAATTATTTTTTCAGTGAGTTTATTTCTTTATTTATTTACATTATGTTGTGTTCACTCCAGCTTTCTGATATACTTTCAGGCTGTTCTGTGAGAAGTATAATTTTTTTTCATCATACCTCTTTAATGCAGGTATCTTACTGTCTAACTTGATCCCATAATTTTTTTAAGACTATTGGTTGTATAGCCACATGGACTTATGCAATATTTGTTTTCTTTGAACAAGGAAAAATGAAATAATTCTATTTCTCATTAGCATACAACAAAATTGGGAAAATCATTTTACCTTCTGCTTCATTTTAAAATGTAGCAACTTATGGCACTGTTTTTGGTTGAACCCCATTTCTTCTCTCTCTGAATCTAAGTGCTGCGACCATCGTATGGTCCATGTTGTCATTTTTGTATTACAAATGCATTTCAGTGTAGTTTAACTTAAAAAAAACATGTTTCCTCCAACCAAATAATCATATCTATCCCACATTGAAGCTTGCTTGAATATTTTCCCAACAAGTTTTATGTATATGCCAACTACAAAATCGATATTTAGTTTTCCACATCCACAGACATGTTTACTTCCAATTGCCATTTGTGCTTTCATTTAGAGACCTTCATCTTAAAGGACCAATATAGTTGATACCTTTTTGAAGACATTTTAAATTGAGAATTAGAGGCATCCAGGTATCTGCATGGCTTTCACTATACACTCCATCATACTTTTCTTTGCCAAGTCTCTAATTCCTATTAAAATCTTGATGTTTACTGAAACCATTGGAATCACTCCTTCTATCACTGAAGATAGTAGTTTAACTTCAGAACTGGGTGGTATCTCTACACCTAAAAGACGTGGTGTGATCTTTATTTTTTGAAGTTTACTAGTTTTGGGTTTTTCCCTTTTCATTAGGCATATTTTGTCATTTGTCTGCTGCCTGAAGGACTATAACGATATTTCCTACATCTTATTCTTCACACACACATTTGGCTGATTGGTTCCTTATCACTCAGTCTTCAGCCTTTCTTCTTTCTCATCTCCATTTGGTACTTTGTCTTCCTGTCAACTTTTAAAATCTGGCGTCAGAAATCCAAACTTTGTCTCAGGCTTTCAGTTCTATTCTAACGGTTAAGTAAAATGCAGCCAGTTTGATTTTCTAAACATAAGTCCTTGGAGATCTCCAGCTAAGACTTTTCTTTTCAAAAATATTTGGAATGCTATCTGATTATATATACAGGGTGTCCGTAAAGTTACTATACAGTCTTACAAGTTACTGGTCGTTGTTTCAATGCCGGTACGATGACATTTCTCAGTTTGTCCAGGTACCTTTCTCCTGTAACAGTTCCGTCGAAGAACTGTGGACCCACAATTCCATCAGACGATATTCCTGCCCAGACAGTTATTCCAGGCTGGTTCAATTGGGACGTGATCGTAAACTGGTAAACTGTATAGTAACTTTACGGACACCCTGTATATATTAACCAAATTTATTTTCTGGTGACTTGGCCACACATCAAATACTTTAAACTTTTAGCCAATGATTAAGCTAACGTTTATTTACTACTACAGTTTTTCTCTTATAATGTCACTCACAATATTACTTATTGACATCACTTTCGTTCTATAAAACTTTTGCTTTATCCAACAGTATTTGGGTCATCTGCTGATTAGAATCTTTACCAGTGTGTCAGTATTGTACCCATCTGAAACCTCCTTTGGCAGTTTTATCCTTTTGCATGTTGGAACATTTGATTATTATTTTTTCCTTCTGGTTTTTCACTTTCTTCAATGACCTATCATTTGAATAAATAATGTAAGCTGTTCTGTGGCATGTGTATATCTGTTACCAGCCATTATTCCATTCACTCTTGTATTTCTGGAATCTTATGTGAGATCCCTTGTGGTTGTAACATCTTCATTCTCTCCTGTTGCCTGGTGTAATCAACCTTCTGGTTAGTGCTCAAATATAACCAGAGGTATAGTGCAAAATCTATTTAATTTTTTAACCACTGTTTCTTAAAAACACACATGTAGAGAAGACTGATACTAGTTGTCACAGGGGCAAGTTGTTACACCGCCAGTAATTCCTATATGTTTAATTATATATGCTGCTGTAATATTTTGAGATGTTAAGCATTAACTGATGAAAATATTGAATTTCAGATCTACAATTTCTTTAACCCTTTTTTATCATAGTTACACTTAAGTAAATGAAATTAAAGTTTGTCTTGCTAGAAAAAAAATATGAGCAAATAGACAACAAATAAACAATATCTAAGAGAATAAATTCCTTAAAATTAAATACTGTATATACTGGCATATAAAATGGTCTTTGAAGCTTAAGAAAACCCCCCAAAACTAGGGATTGTTTTAAATGCCAAATAAAATGTGAACCTTAAATCCTATGGTGCAGATTGTCACCATGGGTGATGGAATGCATCAGAAACACCTGCCTAACAACTAACACAAATATTTTCTACTGAAACTCACGTTTGGCAAGCTGGATTAACAGAAAGATAATATATAAATAATAAAAATGCAGTATAATCCAACTTGTCTAACATGAAATAATACAAACAGCTAAGAACAACAGTCAAACAGCCACCAGCCAGGGGCACGTTCTGTTTACACTGCATTGACAGAGCACTGTTGTTTAATTGTATATACCTGTTATTGTAGTCTAGCAGTATGTAAAGCGTTTAACATAGCGTGCCTTCTACTTACAGATATAATCTTCTGTAATTGGCCAGTTGACGTCAGCCAAGCCAAGCACAATAAGTGTTGCAGTGACCATTTACCTTTAAATATTTAAAGACTTAAATTAGTTACTTTTAATTATTTAACCCCATCATGGCTTCACCTGCTAAAAGGAGGAAATATGAAGCTTGCTTCCAACTGAAAGTGGTAGCATTTGCCAAGTCTCACAACAAGAGTGCTGCTGTGCAAGAATATGGTGTAACTGAGATGGATGGAGATTAAATAAAGACTTGCCAAGAGGAGTAAGCTCTGGTTTAAATGTGCAATGAGAAGAGGCACTGCACACTGGACAATCATGTAGCAGACCTGGTCCGTGAGCAGCGTGTAAATGGCTACATTCCAACAAGAAATAAAATATGCATTTTTGCACTTAAGTGGGCTAAATCAAACCAAGATTCCAGCAAAGGATTCAAAGCCACTGCATCACGATGTAGCCGTTTAGGGAAAAGGAATGATCTGGTTCAGAGGCAGAAAACAAAAATTGTGCAGCAATTACCGGCAGATCTTGATTGCAAAATTAGTAATTTCCATCACTAGGTAATACAACAAAGTAAGACACGTGACCATCCATTAAGCAACATTGAGATCGTGGATGAAAAAAACACCAGTGAACTCTGATATGGTTGGTAAACAAACTGTAGATATAAAAGGGCATGAAGAGCCGAGATTTACAGCAGGGTTATCCCGCATAGTGGATGGAACCAAACTCAACCCAATGATCATTTTCAAAAGGAAAACTTTGCCAAAAATGAAGTTCCTTGCTGGATTTTTGTTCACTTCACCGAAAAAGGGTGGATGGACATAGAAGGAATAAAGTTATGGCTTGATCATGTATGGTGTAGGCGAATGGGTGGCTTTCAAAAACAACATAGCTTCTTGGTATGGGATATGTTTAAGTCTCATCTAACTGAGGACACAAAGGAATGCATGGTCAGAAATAACACTGACTTGGCAGTTATAACATCACTGGTACAACCACCAGATGTTTGTCTCAACAAGCCATTCAAGGACCGTGTTCGTGAGTTGAGGAATGAGTGGATGGTTAGGGGCGAAAAGTCTTTAACAAAAGGTGGGAATATGTGTGCTCCTCAAATGGATGTACTATGTGGTTTTGTCACCAAGGCATGGAATGGTATTAGTGTGGAAACAGTCTTTTAAAAGGTATGGAATATCTACCCCCTGGATGGTACAGAGGACAATTTGTTGTGGAAAGATGAGGAAGCAGAAGTTGGAGCGATAGCATCTGATTCAGAGTTTGATTCATATGATGATTTACTTACAAATGCATCTCATGTTGTAACTGAAGAACTCCTGATGTCAGCTGTTGATGATGTGAAATTTGAAGGATTCTAATAAATTGTAATATATGATGATCGAAGTAAAAACCATTTTAGTTTAAATTGCCTAGGAAATGTGAACATTTAATTTGCTTTTAATAATATATATGTATTAAATGTATTCAATAAGCTTGAGGTCTTTCTTTTTACTCAAACACTAGTGAAACACCTACTGGCGTAATCAGATGAACCAAAATGTACAGTATAATGTAAAATGTAGTGTTTACACTACAGCTGCTGATCGCATTAAATGCCTATTATGGCAGATAATTGACGATATCTGGCTGTGAAAAGAAGTGATTTGGCCTGCTTTTAAATAATCAAGGCTGTGTTTCTTGGTAGTGTGCTTACCAGCAGCACCCCACTGGTCAGTGAAGAACTACTGTGGCAGTGAGCCCTCGTTGGTAAGTGCCTGATTTGTGGTCATCTTATTCGGTGAGTATAGCCCAAAACTTCAACTTTAAATTGAAATTTTTGGGGTTGTCTTATATGCCTAGTTGCCTTGTATGCAAGTATATATGGTACATCAATTAAAAAGACATAACTATGAAGTACAAAAAATTATCAGAAGTAAGGAATATTTTATGTCATCTCGGTGTATGCTCATATTCTTTTGGAGAATGGTGTTACATGCCACATCTCTTATGTAAACACAGTGTATAGAAGGAGAATTAGGCTATTTAACTTTTCTTATCTAAAATCCTTTATATTAATCCAATTAAGCACTTCAAGATCAGCAGCAGAGAGTAACCCACCTATATCCTGCTAGTATGGTGGCATTAAAAGATGTTCTAACATGGAATTGGCTAACCTGTAAAAAGGTGGCACAAAATCTTATTGACTCAATACCAAACAGGGTAGAGGCTCTTTGCATTGCAAAAGGTAGTCCAACCAAGCAGAGAAGGATGGAGCACAGATTCATGTGTCACCCTTTATTTTGTGAAGAGCAATAATTACCAAGCACACGAAAACTTACTCCATTTGTGGGTGCCTTATTATAAACTAAAAATTTTAGAGTGTAGAGAACATTGTATTCGTAAGGTAATGTTTTGGTCATTTATTAAACTTAAAGTTATTAACAGTTATTTATGTAATTAAATTACTACTATGGTGCACATAATAAACATGAAGATTGCTTGACAGATGAATTGCTATACATCTGGAGTAAATGTTAGTAGATTTGACATCCATTAATAGCAAACTAAAAAAAAAAAAAACACTATATATCACATTTCTATTAAATAAGTTTAAATAAACAGTAAGTTTCAAGCAATTACATACATCCGAGTACTAAAAATATGACTGACTATCTAAATATTGATTTACATATTAGTCCCTAAAACAGGAAACATCATACATTATTTGGATTAAAATATGAATAATGTTTAGCTGGGTGTTAGCTTTATGTTCTCTGCAACCTGCCCCTTTTAGTGGGGCAGAGTGGGACAAATTATAACTATTCTTAGAAAAATACTAGGTAATTAGCTGTTTTGTTACAGTAGCTAAATTCATTTAATAAGCACAATTTGACCAAAAAACAACTTTCCTTTTTCCGCTGTGCCCTGTCCCTCTTTTCCCTATAAAAATACAATTTATAAAACACTACTGAGTGTTCTTTAAATTACAATCATTAGCTTAGCAGGGCTCAAAATTACCAAGAGATAACCCCTACATCTACAAATTTGAATAAGCTGCCTTTATTTAATGATTCTTCCTATCTCAAACTTGTGAGGAACACAATAATACAATAACCATTGCAGAAAGTATGATTTTCAATATATTGAAATTACCTTAAATCAGATATGGCAACAGAACATAACAATATTTTTCAAAGAACACTAAAGGCAACTACATAGTTTATTTGTACACTTTCAGTTATTTTGCTTAATGCATAAAAACAGAAAGGTCTTTTTCTACATGAATGTAAGGATGCGGGGTTATTCTCATCTTTAAAAAGAGCATTAAAGGAAATTCTGGTGATTTCAGGCCATTAAGTTTGACATCGATAGTTTTCAAAGTTTTTTTGAATTTTTAACTAAAGACAATTAGTAAAATCATGTTTTTAAAATCCATATTCCAAGTGATTCTCAACCTATATATTCCATGCAAAAAAAATCTTGTCTAATAAAACATCCAGAATTACTTTACCAAAATATTTGATAAAATGCATTCAAAAATTAGGATTAAGCATGCATGGTACATATTTACTGTGGTTGGAGAACTTCGTAAAAATAAGCAATGCTTAGTATTTACTGCTGTATCATTGTTAAAACAACAAGTGGTTGCTATAGAGTTCACCTTTGATTCCTATATTGGTTCTGATTTATATGAATGATATTGGTAACATAGTAAACAATATCAAATCAACTTTTATATTATACTAACCTAAGAATTTAGAACACATTGAACTATTTAGTACATTTAAACATACCAAGTTTTAATTTTAGACATTTAAGGGGAAACACAAAGATGATTTTTTACATGATTAGATGTTTCATTTGCTGTTTGTCTACAGTTACTAAAAAAAATTATGACTTTAGTAGGTTAGATATTAGAGATCTGTTTTTTAAATAGTATAATAGCTAATGAGTGGAGTGAAATACTGGCAGTTAGTTAATACTAACAGTATCAGTCAACTGGACAATTGTATTAATGGTCACATTTCTTTTATGCAAGGTATTTCATAAGCCATCATGGCTTATGCCCATTTATAACTAGTAAACTAAATTTGTAACTGAAAAAGACAGATATGATTTATAATGAGTTCAGAGGAGATAAAGGTGATACCTATCAGGGAAAGCTTTAAACCAATAAAAAGACAGATAAAAATCTGTTCACTACATAAATAGGAGTATGTGGTCTGATATACATAGTATATGAGAAATCTTAAGTACAGACGATATATGTGATGAAGAATTTATAATTGAAGGATACAAATTATATATGAAAAATACAGAAAATGAAAAATTTGCAAAAATACAGCCAAATTTAAACAAAACTCTTTGTTGCAACCCTCCAGATACAATGATTGATTATATTTGAGTAAAACTAAATCCTGACAATAAATAAAATGCTAATTCATAGGTCCAAATTGTTATTTAAAAAATAACAATCCTAATTTTTCAGTATGTAAAGTTATTTACTGTTTGTTTAGTAGATACTTGAGTAATGAACTGGCAATATCTATTTATATAAGATTCGGTGTTTGTTTCAGACAATCACACAGAAAACAGTCAGTATTTTGGAATCATTAGATAATAGACATTTCTCTTAAAATTAATTTTCAATTTACTTAAAACGTAAATATCAAACATGTACAAACAAAGGAAGTTATTAAAGCTTATGGACTTCGATACAATTTATTAGGAAAAAAATTTTAATACTTGCTTGATGCAAATAAATGATGGAAGAATTCTCTTAATATCATTGTGAAATATCTTTTAGCAAATGCAAAAGTAAATGAAAATTAATAACTCACGTATTATTAAGTTTCCCAAACTAAGTTGGGAAAGAAAATATTTCTTTTTACAATGATTGGATGTCAAACAATTTTAAAAATAGCTAACCAATAATAAAGCATCAGGTTGAAATATCATTTTATAAGAATATCACCAAAAAAATTTTGTTTCTTTCTTTAATATATTATTACAAAGAGAGTCTTTTTTCCCCTATGATTGAAAAGTGACTAATATATATATATATATATATATATATATATATTTTTTTTTTTAAGTGATAAAGGTGATCCTGGTAACTGTAGGCCAATTAATTTTAACCTTGATAGTTTGCAGTGATGTTGAGTCTTCTTAAAACAGTTTTATCAAACAATTAAATTTTAAAAAAAAATGATTTTGTTGATTCTGAACTTGGTGTGAATTTTAGGGTATCAAATATTTTGTCTATGTACACATTTAAACATTTTTAAAAGATATTACTTGGCTGATGATATGAATGAATTGAACATTGAGATGAGATTTGATAAAGATTTTAAAATTTTATTTGGTTAGATTATGATTGTGTAGATAGTAATAATTTCTTTTTATCTAAAATGACAAAACTAGGGCTCATAATTATAAATTAAGCAAAGTTTAGCACAATTTTTAATAAAATAATCTTAAAAAAATAAAATTAATTACTGATGACGTTAAATAATAGTGATGATATGAATCAGTTTATAAATTGTATTGATAAGTATTTATTTTGGAATTTTAAATTAAACTTAACTAAAAGTAAATATTATTTAAGCTTTCTGTTATTTCATATTAACAACTACCTTAGTGCTAAACCCATCCATCTTGTAAAATCAACTTACAAGGAAAACCTTTGATAAATAACTTCCACGCTAATTTATGGCTTCACTCGCTTCTATATACCTGTCATAGATGTTGTGAATATTGCCGTGCGCCTGAAGGAGTCGATCTTTTTCTTTTAGTGATAATAGAAATAAGTAGAAATGAATTTTATTGAATGACCTTAAGCCTGAACACTGTCATTATCTTAGATTAAAGTCTTCAACATGCTGCAGCTATTCAAAATGCCATGATGTAATTTCACTTTAGATTAAACTTTCTGTTAAGCGTATTCCTTCGTTATATGGTATATTTAAAGAATACTGGAAACATCGTATTAATAAAAGCATCATTTAAGCCATTTTCAAAATTTTATTACTGTTTATAAGTACTTGTTTATCAGTTTGTTGCAGCTCATACTAAAAAGATCTTGCACTTAAAAATAAGACTGAGGAAACATCTCGGTGTCAGTTTCCTAAACCAAGCAGAGGAGAAGAGGGTGTGGACATCTGCTGACCGTCCACTGCAGAAAATCCTATCTAAAACTCTTCATTTTTAGATGCGAAAACCAAAGAGTCTGAAGAAAACCCATGTGACTGACTAGCGAAGAAGAACAAGAAAAACATGCTAGAGAGGTACATCATAAAATCTGTCACTAAACAAACAAAAAAATGTATATAAATTACATACAGTATTAAGTAGAAATAAATTATTACTAGATATATATATATTTCAATACTAATAATAGCAGAATGAGGTGTTTTTGGTGATGGTGGCAACAATTCCAATACCATCTTATTTGCAGTTCTCTCTGTGTGACAATCAAACTCAGCGCCAGCATAGATCTGCATGCTACTGAAAGAGTAGTAACTTGATAGGGAGTACAGGTTTGTAGTCAGAGAATTTGTATTGCATCTGAATACAAACATGTGCACTCCTGCTGCTGCAGGGTTTTAAGGATCTGTCAGCAATTAGATCTGAACATGAAATATTCCTGAATTATGTTGTATGAACAGATGGAGCAAACCTGGTTTTATAATAGTTGTTACTCTCACACCAATGCCACAGCCACTCATCCATCACCTGGAGATTGCATTTATAGAGAATATCTGGCTGAATATTAATAGTTAACTGCATATAATAAATCATGCTTAGTTAAATATAAAACAAAAATATCAATAGTTGCATAAGTATGTCTAATGATTCTTTTTTCTAGTTTTATGATTTTCAGCAAATATCATCATTTATGTAACCCTGATTTATCATAGAACTGCTAAAAAAAATTTTGAACTTTCATTTTGAAGAAAATGGCTACACATTCTCAGAGGTCACTGATCAGTTCATTTAAATAATAATTTTTGAAAACAGCAGCGCGCGCACAAACTCAATCTTTTTCTGCCAAAAGTTGTCGTCTTTATTCTATTGTTAAGGTTTATTTAAATATTAGATAATTAATTCAATATATAAAGGGATTTTTTCGCGAATGCTTTATTCTTTTTTAAAATCGTATTTACCTTTACCTTAGAGTTTGTTTGATGAATTTTTCATGAATTTGTTTTTATGCAAAAAAGAGCAGATTTATCCAACTCAAAATGCCTAACTTTCTTATAATTATTATGCTTGCTTTCCACTAGCAACTTGCTAAAAATTCTAAAAAAAAATATTCTAGATTTTAAATGGATTTCTACTACATTTACAACCATCTGATCATTGACCTGCGATACTGATGCCAACTCTATCTTCAAGCCAGTTAGATTTAATGATTACATAAGTTTGACCACATCACTCGTTTGGTTTTCTGGTCTCGGGATGGAAGACATTACTCAGGAACACACTGTTGTTAAACAGGGATTGTTGGCAAACTTCGAAGATAACATTAAATAATAAAGGGTCAATAAAGGTACCTAAAAAGACAAAGACTTGATTATAGAGTCAAAAAATTAAAATTTGACATTTTGCTTTAAAATGTTAAATTTCTGTTTAAAAATTCGTTATCATGTGTAAGAGCCTCAAGCCTGAGTGACAGCTTGGCGCTGGGGTCTCATGCTCCCGGTGAGCCCTCGAGTTGGGACTACAAAGTTCCTGCAGTGACGTCTTCAAATCTTCAAATAGCACCCTGAATGAAGCATGTTCCAAACGTTCTCGATTGAATTCGACTGGAGAACGAGCTGGCTGGTCATCCAGTATATATACACCAACCCTCCTGTCGAGACAAGATCTAGACTCGTCTGTGAAAAGTACAGAGTCCAGCATTTCACGATCTACCCTATGTGGTCTACAGCCCTGTGATGGTTGGTCTATGGTTAGTGGTGTGCGATTACAACCATTTTAACATACAGTATTCACCTCGTTATTTATTCCTTCTGTGTTAAATGCTTAGATGGTCTCAGCAGTAGGACATCCACACAGGCGCACTTTTAATCACTCCATCATTGATTTTTGTCTTTTATAACAATAATAATAATAATAATAACCATTCAAATGAAATCAGTTATGAACACAGTAGTCCAGCGAGCATTTTTATTTGTAATTCTGCTGTACTGTTCATTTGTTGATTCATGCCTGCTAATGATACGTTTAGCCCTGAAGCCGAGAGCCCTACGGTCTTTCCTTGCAAAGATTCTTTTTTTAAAGAAAACCTAATAATTCTGACTGTCGGAGTGATGTCCGCCAGATGAGCAGGTGTCTGTCCACTGACCAGTCCAGTCAGGCACACACACACACACGTAAAACATCCCGGAACTCGGAATACTTATTTATTCTATTGTATTAGCGAATCGATTATGGAATGCTCATTGATTCGCCTAACACGAGACTGGTGCTTATTGCTTGAATGGCTTACAATCAGTGCAAATATTGGAACAGAGTGCGAGTTGATATGATATTATTCGTTTGATTCTCAATAAAATAACGCTACATTATTTTGGTAAGTTCTTCTAAAAATAACTGCACAACACAATGACACAGAATTCGTTTATATCATGACCTTTGTGACCCGCATATATATATATATGTATGTAATTTTTAATTAATAAAAGAATGCTGTAGTTTCTTTGTGTCGATACAAATAATAATGTTTAAGTTAGCTCTCACTGGGGGTTCATATTACACCCTTAATCTTAACGTAGGTTGTCATTAATTATGGAAGATTTCGGCCTACACTTGACGGTGATTTATATATTCTGATCGATTTTATTCCTTAAAACCAAGGCAACACTAATGGCTTCAGACTAACTGAACGTAAACAAATTGAAGGTTCACAGCCTGGGATCATTGGAGATGAAGCCAACTCTCTGATAAATAAATTACAATTATAATTATTATTGCTATGGAAAGCAACAACAAAAATACCGTTAACTACCATCACATTTTCTTTTGTAGGCTAATGGCAAAAAGATCGAGCAATGTGTACCTGACAATTTTTATCATCAGTAATATGGCCTTCATCTATGTAGTTAATACGAGTAAATACACTGTAATCGTATGATGTGGGAAGCGAAATGTTACATGTGTACAACCACACAGTAATTAATCTGATTATGCAAAGGATAAGAAATGGTACTTGGTGTAAACAAATCGTGTACAGTTGTCAGCGATATGCTAATTCGGGCAACCAGATCTCTTACATTTTCAATGCATATTATTACAATAAATAATAAATTAAATAGATTTATTTCAAGTATGAATCCACGCGAAGAGTTTAGCCACATGTAATAATTCCCAATATAGTATCAGTCTATTCAAGTAGGGCAAAATTGTGCACAGAGATCTATATCAAAACTGAAAACGACGTACCTTGTGAGAGAGTGCATCATTTCGCTGTTTCTCCTCCTGGATTAAATTGAGTAAATTTAAGTCCAAGTAGTCGGTAAAATACGGAAAAACCTGTATTATACATTGGTATTTTTCGACTAGTCACAGCATCTGACACTCGCTTCCAGTTATAATGGCGACTCACGTCAATCAGCGCAAACCAAGCATTCGATACGGCAAATACAAGTTTGGCTCCCGCAGGAGCTGAGATCGATCACAAGCAGTTGTTGGATCTGAATGGAAACCCAGACACAGAAATAAGAAGAAAAAAATACAGAGAAATGTAAACTTAGAAAAAAGGGAGGAGAGGAAGAAAAAGAGAAGGAAGAGGAGAAAGAGGGGGGGAGACAAAGTGGAAAAAAAATTTTAAAAACCTGCAAAAATTAAAGACCCCATATCTGTACTTAATCTAAATACGTGGATGTAAATGTTCGTTTTTTAAATTTTTAATATATTTATTACAAAATACCAAAATAATGCGAGTTAAAGCGACCGTTCGGGAGATAGCTGATATGCGAGGCGACCAAATAATAATTTCTTTTTTTTAATAAGGATATCGGGGACAGGAGTAATTTCCAATGATATTTCGACTGTTTTATTATTTTAAATTTACTTACTTGTATGATGATGATGATACTGAATGAGAGAGAGTTTTTCTCATCAGAGTCGCGGTGAGGAATCCACTCGCTTCGAAATTTCAAGTAGTTTTCTGTATTGATAATTTAAATTTAAAAAAAAAAAACAGCTTAAGTCTCTGCCAGTTGGAAGAAAATTTAAGAGAGGAGTTTTACTCGTTTTATGTCTTCATCCTCTGTGAATGCTACTTAAACATCTTTAATGAAAGGAACTTTGAGCCAGAAGCAGATCGGTCGAACCTTATAATCCGCCATCTTTAACGATCCTTGTTCCCATTGTTGTGTCCCGTATCGTCCAGCTGAAGTGGAGCAGAAATCGATGAGTTCATTGAAGAACCAAACTTGTGCAGAGTGTGCACCTTAATACGGATGAGCCTAACGAGAACACCCAGTGAATTAATGTTTTATTTTAATCACATTTATTTTAAAAGAAATGCCCTAGATTTACAGAATAAAGTCTTAAAGCGCATTAATACACTATGTAGGGGAGGATCTACACAAGCTAATGAGCAAATAAAATAATATCGCTTTAATTGGGTTGATAGTTTAAAGAAAAATCATAAAGTTTTCCTTTTATTGTTCTGGTTATAAACACTAAAAAGGAGCAAAATCTAAACCAGCAGGCATTTTTATTCCTACATTATAGATCGTAAATTTGGTTTTTTTAAACAGATGAAGTTATATAACTCTTTTAATCATTCAAAAAACAGAACGCAAACGTTTGCGTCTGAAACAGAAAGGCGATTGTCGCCAAATTACGATCCACCCCAAATAAAAATAACGATAAAGAGTACGCCAGCACTAGGACAAATTGTTAATATATATATTTGTATCATTTATTTCAACTGAATACTAACTACAGGTCGAGAATCCCTTATTCGAAAAGCTCCAAAACCAGAAATATTTTGGGAGCATCTTCAGTGGAAAATTCCAGGTGGTTCTTGGAAGGTTCTTGGGTGACATGCAGGTCCTGACATGCTTGACATATGTGCATCACTCTCCGTAATTTTTGTACTTTGTTGATGGTGTGAACATACTTTGAAAATGTTCAAAAGGCCTGCAAATACCCCAATGGTACCAGTAGGCTTACTGTAGTGACAGCTTACCTTTCTGAAGGTTAAATGTACATCTTTTTCTTATGGTTTCATGCACAAAATGATTTTAAGATATTGCATAAAACTACCTGTAGGCTATATGCATCCATATGCAGTTACAATGTTGTAAATGAACTGGTGTCCGGTCCCATGGGGTAGCTGCCAAATTTTGCCGGTATATATCTATATTCCAAAATCCGAAACACATTCGGTCCCAGGAATTTCGGATAATGGATTCTCGACCCGTAGAAATATTTACATCTTTGTGACAATGAAAAATAGAGGATATATGTAAAACCGCGATGTATGCAAAATCAAGTATCGGTAAACATATTTTAAACTAAACAAAATTCAGCAACAGTCAGGTGAAAAATTAATTTTTTCTTTTTACTTTTTCTCATGCTGTTTATTAAATTAGATTTGGGTTCTTTTGGCCGCGACTGTTAGGCAGCAAGAATCGTTGGATCCTTTTAAACAGGTCTGGTCGTGAGTTCATCTTAGCTTTGATTTGAGTTACTACTTTAAACGGGTTACATACTTCACCCAGTGAACAGGAAACTATTGCCTTTATTCCTGTTTTAATTTTACATATAAATATCAATTAAAATAGTTCTGATACTTTTGTGGATATGTTTTCAAAATCTTATTGTTTCATTTCTTTTGTTGTTTATGATTATTAACAAAAACTAATCCCCAAATATTATCGGTACATAAAAAATAGCTTGCACTACTATATTATCATTATTATTATCTTTTAAAATGTTATTATAAAAGAAGAAAATGTAAAGTAATTTTGGATAATTCAAAGATCCACAGTATCTACTTTGTGAACCATACAGTGCACGAATACAACAAAGATAACCAAATACAGCGATCTGATGCCCAAACTGAATTCAGTAGATAATTCTTTCTGTTTCTTTTAACATATTCATATAGTAAGCAAGGATTAACTCTAAATTTTCACAATTAATTTTTATAATTAAAACACTAGATATATTTGTTTTTATATATAAAAAATGTACCTAATATATGTACATCTTAAAAATGTATTTATTAATTTAGTTTTGATTAAATTTGCTTTTTTTGTAGCAGAAGATTTTGTCTTGGGAGATGAACGGCTGTGTTTTGCGAATATCTTGTTGATCTCTGGTATTAGAGAAACTTGTAGGTTTTCGATATCGTTATGCGCTGCTGTGGTTGTAAGATTTTATAATTCATCTGTTTTAAATGCTTCAATAATTTTACGCTGTTGTCTTTTCTATAAATTCGTAGATGCGTTTTGATGCTCAGAAATCATTGTAGTGGCTGCTCCTATTTTTTTCGGAATACATCACCCTCTCACCCATCTATCGCAGTGCGTGGTGACGACCAATTAAAGCTGTCTCTCTCTCTCTTTTTGCCATATTTTCGTTGTTAACGTTTTTTCGGCAAAATATTTCCTTCGGAATTCCCCAGAATAGGCACACGACAAAGAGAAGGAAAATGTTTGAATGAAGTCTTTTAATTGGCACCGAATTATGCCATAAAAATCAATGTTTGAGGGAAAATGTACGTCATCGGCTCATAATTGTCGTATTAGTGAGATCTGAAGTTGATGCGTTGTTATTGACTGTTGACAACACGAAACCCAGGTTATTCTGAAGGAGACAGCTTTAGACGAATAAAACAAGCAATCGAACCAGTATTTTCTGGTTCGAACGCGCGCCAACGACGTAGGTCTGCACCACATCCTATTGGATGACACTCCTACACCTCTTGTGTCAGTTCCTAAACAGGGAACAGAGGTTAGTTACACACCTATCGCAGACAGCCATTATTCGAATTCTTTAAGTTTTTTTTTTAGTTGTGGGAGAAAACCCATGCGACTGGCTAGTGGAACAACAACAACAACAAAAACCACGAGAATAAATCATGCTGGAGACCGAGTTTGTCCCAACCGGGATTCTACCTTTGACTGGTTCGCTGTACGGAACATTCGTGTGTCTGATGTTCTTCCCGCATCATGAGAAGACTTACATTTACTACGTCGTTTCGATTGTAATATCATGGATTAGTTTATAAATTGCATTTGAATAACTGTGAGAAGAGTAACAAAGATTGAACTTGCATTATCATGCCAAACTGAAATAAGCAACTCAACTGAGTGGTTAGGGGGCCATAGGGTTGATTTAAAGACAAATTGAAAATAGTGTTATCCAACTGATTAAAGCGGATGACAGTCTTGCGGGCATCTCCATTTACAGCATAAGTTTAGAATGGCGTCGACCGCCTGAAGCCTTGAGGATTGTTTCAATTTAAATGACTCATCTGCACGTTTGCTCCCTCCTTTTCTCTCTCTCTCCATATTTAATCAGATCGTTTTCGTTGATTTTTTCGCAACTGTGTATTCAGCGTACGCTGAGAAGAAACTCGCTCGTCAGCAAATCATCAGTATTGGTGCTGGGAAGGTAATACACGGCACAGCAGCAAACCGTTAAATGTGTTCATTTAAATCACACTTTGCTGTTAGAAATGCGAGGAATCTACATTTCAATCATTATGTTAGTCAAATGGCTTAGACATGGAGACGACCTCACATCCAAAGCAAACATAACACAAAGATATCGTTCGGTATCTTTATAATTTGGATCTTTAACGAAAACGAAAACTAGAATTATAAGCACGTCGACATCCCTTTACTTTATAAGTTAATTTGATAACTGATTGAAGAATTTGTGCTCTTTTCTTGCAACTAGGCTTTTTTTAAATCAATAAATAACATAGAACCATTTTCAATGCAAACCTTTGTTGACAAACGCAGTAGTAATGTGTCATCTATTTTATTTATTCCTCAATCGAGAAAATATGTAGTGAAACTGCATTTGTGCATCCTTATTTTACCGGGGGAGGGAGTGATCTGAACGGAATATTGAGCTCTGTAACCAAGCATAAAAAAGTTTTCCTGCTGCTACAAAAATATGCGTTCTCATTCAACGGAATTTGTGAAGATCTCTCAGCAGTTAGATCGAAATCGAACAATTCTTGTATTTCGTTGTGTGAACAAATGGAGCGAATGCTTTACTTGTATCTACAATACTAGTTGGATTTTTACCAACGCCATAACCATTCACCCACTACCTGATTGATGATTGTATTTATAGGAAATGTAGGGTTGACTATTAGAGGTTAATTTCATATAATAAATCATGCTTAGCTAGATATTAACCAAAAGTAAATTAATACCGGTTTTATTACATAAGTGCGTATAATGATTCCTTTTCCACTTTTTTGTGTTATTAGCAGCTATACATCTTTAATGTAACCCTCAGTCATCAGGAAACACGTAAAAAAAAAGGGTCCAACTTTCCAATTGAAGAAAATAAATGGCCATACATTGTTGGACACAGCACTTTAAATGATACAAAACTAACTCAATGAAGCACATGCATTACGAAACTCATTGCTTTGTCGTTATAATATCTAACTAAATGTTGTGTCCACATAATTCACATATAACCAATAGCAACGTTTTTAAAATTATTTTGATAAAATGTTAAAGGCAAGTCTATATTTTTTAAAACTGCATTATCTAGACACCAAAAAGAAAGAAAAGGTAGATGAAGAAAAGCGCAAGGAGAGGAGAAAGCGAAAAATCAAGGAAGAGGAGAGAAAAAAATGATGACAACAAGATATGTCAGTTATTTACTTTATTTTTTTGAAAAAGTAAACAAACAAGAAAAGAAATGTTATCTTGTGACCAGATTGAAAAATTCACGCACGTAATCTCTCTCTCTCTCTCTCTCTCCTCTCCCTCCTCTCTCTCTCTCTCTCTCTCTCTCTCTCTCTCTCCTCTCTCTCTCTCTCTCTCTCTCTCTCCTCCCTCTCTCATCTCTCTCTCTCTCCATCTCCATCTTCTCTCTCTCTCTCTCCCCCCCCTCTCTCTCTCTGTTACTGACGTCATCTCTCTCTGTAATGACGTCATCTCTTCTCTCTCCTCTCTCCATCTCTCTCTCTCTCCCTCCTCCATCCATCTCTCTCTCCATCTCCATCTCTCTCTCTCTCTCTCTCTCCCCCTCTCTCTCTCTGTACTGACGTCATCTCTCTCTGTAATGACGTCATCTCTCTCTCTTCTCTCATAAACGTATACGTTGAATACATGATAGATGTCAAATGAATTTGAAATACTTAAGTGTATAAAAAAAAAAACGATATTTATATCCTATGAAACAAATTCAGTTGTTGTGAAAACAAAATAAAGGAAAACTAAAATAAAATCTGTGATAAATTATCAAACCGATAGATTTAGTTTTTTTTAAAAAAAAAAATATATAATATATAATATATTAATATATTGTGTTGACTCAGAGAAAGCACGAAATATTTTGTTGAAACAATTTTTTTTACTAAAATATTAAGTGTTTATTCTCTCTAACTTGAACGTTTGATTTTCTTTAGTAGTATTATTTTACAGCAAAAGTTCAGTATATGAAGTTACCTGTATTTTTTTTATATTGGCTATTGTTTTCCCCAGCATACATCAGGTGACTGGAAACAGTTCTTCATTAAGAAGCACCGACTGGGCGTTCATCCTGAATTTTCGCTTTACCCATTGCTGCATCTTCACAACAGAACTGCGCATAATTGGTTAGTGAATATTTAATTTTTGTGTGATTTATTATCTAGTATCGAGAGCCAAAACTTTTGACCACGCCCATCGTGCTATTTTACTTTTAATGACAGATCATTTACTATCGATTCTAGCAACTATTTATATATTTTTTCATGAGTTATGCCATCAATTCAGCTACACTAAGTGCATTTCTGAGCAGATAACTAGAAAGCATTGAAAAGAACTAATGCATATAATGAAATTGTTATTTTTCATTTGCATCTGCTAATTTACTTTCTACAGATCTCATTGCTCTAAAATCTTATTTTATTAGTCACCTCAACATTGCAGACTAAATAGCGTAAACTCGTTTAAATCCTCAAATTTTGGTAGATCGATATGGCTTTTCCTTTGAACTTCCTTTCCCAATAACGATCCAGTTTTTCTCTACCTTCTACTTGCGCAGCGAGTTTATCTTAAGTTTATCAAACTAGCTTCATCAATATATATTCGCTCCGGGGTCGTCGGCATTCCGCTTCCTGAAGACAACCTAGCATCTGTTGAAGTCCGCCTTGGACGTAAAAACCATTAAGAAATCTTTGGTTTTAATGATACAGTATTACGACATCTTTGGTAAAGGTTAAACACTATATAGTAGTATTTTACTGTAATATATTTTGTTGCGTAAAGTTATTTCTGCTTTTATACCGACGATTTCTTGTTTTTCATTTTTTTTAATATTGTAAAAAATAGTTATATTAAAATATTTATTTAATACTGAGAAGCTAGATAATATATTAAATAATTATTTTAATATTCAAAAAGTTTTGTCATTTTTTGGTTGTTGCCTTAAAGACTGACCACAGTAATAAAATAAATAGTGTGGTTAATGTATTTATTTAAAATTTAATTTCAGCTGGTGTTATTTTATCGATGATAAAAGCCATTACCGTCTGGTGCTGATTTTATGTATATCGTAGAATAGTTTTCTTCTTTTAAGTCAAAAAGACGTTTTAGCAATTTCTTCAAGAGCTTAAAATGATTGCACATTTTTTTATTCAAACAGATTGGTTTAAAATTTCTTAACTACAAATAATCGGTGATAATAAGAAATTATGAAGAATAATCTATTGTAATTAATGTTTTGTAGACTATTTAGCGTGATATTATTTTACATTCTTTTCATAGATTCCTGTTAATTTCTCTTTCTTTTTCTCAGTGAACATTTAATCCTGCACAACATGGCGTATATTTCATTTCTTTTGAAAAGATTCATGGAATAAAAAAAGGTATTATTTGGGGCTGCACATTACTATTCAAACACTACTGCATATTATAGAAAACTACAAACACTTTTTAAAAAAAAATATTTCTGTTTTAACTTTCAAAATGAATTTTTGGCCTAAGTTCAATTTTATTTGATGAGTTTAAAAACTTAAAAATAAAATGTGAGCATTTGGTTTCTTTTATTAGATGCCACTGCATGGTAGCTTTAGCTTTTTGAATTTTAATTTATTTAAAATACATTATTTATAGTTACCCTCATTTTTTAAATTTTAGACACCGCTCCAGCTGCTTTATCTTTATATTATATCGTACGATTAGAAACCTTTCTGTTTTTTTTTTTTTTGTGTGTGACGATTATTTCTGACTCAAACAGCTTATTAATATTAAGTTTCAAGATCAGTTATTGTTTTTAGCTATACTTTAAAAAATCGATTAGGATGCTTTATCGCGACAATTATTTCACTGGAAAACCTTTTCATTTTGACCAGCGCAGTATAAAATTAAGATACTAAAACAGTTACAATTCTTTTATATTCCGTAAGAAATTCACATAAAAAAATGTAACTACTTGAAAGTGAGATCATTCGTAAAAGCGTTTATAGCGTTTTTCGCCACAGAAGATTGCCATCAATTGGCTTCCTCTTGGCAAGGAAACGTTATTAAATTAATATCTCAACTAGAATATTCTTGCATTTCTCTTCCAAAATAGTTAAGAGTCTGAGGATTTTTTGCTGCAAGATAATGTTAAAACGAAAGCATTTGTTACAGAAATCTTACGATGTCAGAAAATGTCACAGATACCAAAGAATCATAACAATAACGTCTAGATGTTAACGAATTGGAAAGGAATCACTTAACTTTAATAGCTACAGAAAGTGGCAAAACCTCGGGAAACCATCACTGACCCGAAATAGTTCGAGAAAAGAACAGACATGAGAGAAATGATAATCAATTGTTGAAGGCCGACATCTGGTGTGTGGGGGGGAGAGATTTTTTTAAAGAAAACAACTGCTTATCACATAACGATATATTCCAGTTTCATCGGATTTATTATGCAAGAATATTTTGTCAACTACACTCTAAATATTCGGAGACGTAAGAACAATAAAATTTCTGAAACACTCAAACATTCTGTAGAGTTAAAGATGCCCCGGAACATTTAGATACGAAACGCACCGGAAGTGGTCATGTACGTGTATTTCAGGAAAGCTTAATGTTGGTATGAAAATCGTTTACCAAATAAACTGCTTGCTTGTTTGTTTGTCAGAATGCGTATCTATCGCAAACACCTTAAAGTAAATCCGAGTCTTTTAATTTTGGTTGCAGCACACACGACTTCGTATATTTTTCATTTCTGACGTTTTCGGCAGCTAGGCCACCTTTCCTGACGAACCTGTTTGGGTAAAAATGGTACAGAGACTAAGATGGTGTTAAGTGTCTTCTACAGAATTGGAGGAAATAAAAATAGAGACACACAAACAAAACGCAACATCCGTTTAGAAAGTTCCAATCAGATCGGACGCAAGAATTAGAAAGAGCTTAGACAGGCACAGGAATTCTCTGGGAAAAAAATAAATAAAGTTTACAGAATTTTTTTTTCAAGTATGAATCACACGGTCTAAGGAGAACATTAAGAGACAAGCCATGTTAACATACGTCGACGCACCACAAGAATTGGTGAACATTCACAACATCCAAAACAACCGGTACTGGTAGAATCAGGAATATGTATGTGAAACGCCGTAGTAGAGACAACAACCACTCGGGCATGGACATTCAAGTGTGGATTAGAATGGTAAATTTAGAAAGTTACTTTGCTGAATTTGACGCCGGAAAAGACCAAGGGCAATTTATAAATTCATACAAGTTTGAATTTAACAACTTAAAGAGTGAGCCCTGCTATTATTAAAGAAAATGGAAAAGATATTTGAAAACTTTATGGTGGAATTAATTATTATTACGATTTAGAATCTTGAATACTCTTCATTCAATTTTTTTTTTTCATTTCTGTGTTTATCGTTCTCCTCAAAAAACAAAAAAAAATGAACCCCCAACTTCATGCTTACTTCGCCAAATAACCGACCTACTGCAATCAGTTTCTCCTGAAGCGGGTCGCAAGACGGTTTGATGGAAATACGGTGTTTTAATTCTTGTTGTCTTCTACGAGAAGAGGATTTCCAAATTCAAGAAGGCGATTTTTCCCACACGTGTCTCCAGAGCGCTGGCTGGCGCCAAGTTGTGCAGACATTAAGGGCGACGCTCCTTGATTTTCACATCCAGTGTGTTTTTTTACGGAGAGACAAGTCCATGTGCTCTGGTCGAAAATTATACTTTGTTAATGTTTCTACGCATAAAAATTATTATCGTTCTATAATAAATATTACCCGTGTAATAAAACCACAAGAGCGCCGTACAAAAACAAGAGAAAACAAATGATGCAAAGGTATTAATTCATTTACATCGAGTCAGATGGATCTCATTATACAGTGCAAGTTACGAGGAATGCGTTACAACCGATCTCTAACGGATCTAATGGTGAACGCCAACAATTTGAAGGGATGTTGAAAAAAACCAACATTTTATGCCGAAAATCGAGTGCTTACGCTGTGAAATAATAATTAAAATTTGTTGTTTTTTAAAGCTAAAACGAACAGTACGAGCTTCAACAGTTTATTTACATAACTTGTAGTCTTTATTACACTTGTTATCAAAGATAATAAGTGAAATTAAAATTGAATTTGCTGATGCTAATTTTTATCGCATAATTTTAGTCTAGTGTAGATATTAATATGCATATTTGCAATATTAACTCGCAGCACCTCGACAATGAAGATAATTTTTTAAATAGACAATTTCGGATTGTGGCATTTTTGTCACTCGTAGTATATCTACTCCAGAGACTCGTAGCAGCCTTTACTGCAATACCAAAAGATCTTATATTGATTTTAACGGATTTATAAATAAAAGGTTTCTAATAATATTAGATGGAAGAATCAAATAGCTTGTGTTTCTTTCATGTTATAGAATAACTTCTCAAACGAAAAAAAAGAAAAAAAAGTTCTGTGCAAATTCTACTTTGCCTTGATCTTGATAAATACAAGAGAGAAAAGAAAATCAAAAATAACAATTTAACCGTTTGAAAAAAAAAAAAATTGTACGAATAGGTGGTAAGTACACATCGGCATAGGTTTACAGAAGAGAATAAATCACCTTGCTCATTTTCAAACAAGTTTATCAACACATGTCAAACGTATCTGGAAGATGCTACAAAAAATATTTGCGTACGCATATTTACACGTGAAATCATAAAAATAGAAAATACTTCGTGCAATAACAGTAGATTCAGCACTTTGTGAAATATACTTAATATGTTGCTCGCAATATGTACAAGATTTAATCCCATTTTTTTTTTTGCATATTCATTAAAAGAGTCAACGTAAGAACGAAAACTTGTTGGTGATGCGATATTTTATTGAAGATGAAGAATTTATTTGAGTATTTTACACCACCCTCACTACCAACTTGTAATTAGTAAAACTAGTTTCTGTACGTAATGGAAAACATTTATAATCCCGAAGAGGCTGGCACTAATTATAGGAGTGGTAGAAAGAAAATCTTGGGTAGCTTTATTCTCAAACTAATTAAACGTATTTTCCGCTTCAAAGATGTTTAGTGCCATCCATGTGATTTACTGGTGTGAGATCTGATGGCGTTAGTAAGGAAAGCATGACAAACTGTGGCGACCAATAGTTTTGTTTAATAAATTTATAATTTTATTTTAAATTCTTAAGTGGATGAAAAGTCACGTTTACCTTAATCACTGCTAAAATGTAGTATTTACCTGACATTAAGAATGAAAGAGTAAAGACGTGTGAAGAATGAGATTTGGTTCTTTAATTCACTGTCATGAAATAGACATTGGGTTCTAACAAAAATGGTACGTTTATACAAATAGACAGAATACAGCATTATTTTGGTTTGATAAACACAGTAACTGAATTGTTCCACGAACAAAATATTTAGATGAATATTAGATCGTTCGGATATTGGACTGATTGCTTGCTACACGCGGCAGTGGACAAAAAACGAACGAACCGTGTCGTGATATATGTATCCATCTTGTTTTGATGTATTGCTGCTGCTCTACTCGAGTCATAAAAAAAATATTATCAGTTATTTTGATGCCGCTGAGTGTACTTTAATAAATATTTCATTTGTGGACCCTCCTCCACACACGCGCGCGCGCATATATTGTTGCCAGGAAAAACAACCGTATTAAACTCATTTCTGTTTCATATTCTACGGTAGGTCTTCAACTTATTTTAGCTTATGAAGTCAGTAATGTGTTACGCATATTAATCGCAGCCCTTTCTCTTTTATTTTCATAAAGGTCATTAGAGAAACAAAAAAATGCAATAAGAATATTTTACCATAATGCAAAACAAACTAATATTGTCGGAAAAACTCTATATGCTGTGTACTAGTTAAAGAATAAAAAAATTAGGTTAATTCTAATGACAGACTCACAGTGCTCAGAAAAGAAACAGTTCGTATATTTTATATTGTTTTCTTTTTGTTTGTTTAACTTATAAACTTATCCTTTTCAAAGTGAAGATGATCAATAGTATGTTAATGGTTATTTTAACTTTACTGTTTCCTTGCTGTCCTTGCTGATCCCTTGTGGTTAATTGATGAATTTCTGTTTAGCATACTATTTCCTGAATAATTATGTATACACCACATATACAATCCTGTTATTGTAAAATGTACACTAACAGTAGTATATGATGTACCTTTCAACCTTTTTTTGTGGACTTTTTGCGGACTTCTTGTGTGGACTAGAACCGACGTCACAAGCGGATCCGGAAACGGCGTCATGTTTGGAAACGGAAATGACGGCATGTTGGTAAACGGAAATGACGCCATGTCTGGAAACGGAAACGAAGCCGTGGTTAGAAACAGAATTGACACAATCGTCGAATACTAGAGAAAAAAATGTTATTAGCAAAAACAAACGTAGTTTGGTAACGGTAAAGAATTTCCATGAAGTGAGATAAAATGCTATTTATGTTGTAGAAACAAGTTGTGTGCAAGTTATTTTAATTGTGCCTGTGTGTTTGTGTACTTGTGTCTGTGTTTTTCTTAAATGATACTTAAAAGACAACACAAATTTACATTTCACACATTTTAAGTAAAATAAAAATTATAAAGTGTAGATAAAAGAAACTGGGTTATACACTTAAAGTGTAATTTTATAATGGTATCTATATATATATTTGATGTAAGTAATCAGTTTTATTATTCATTTATCGTGTTTGTACTAATATAAATTTAAGCGCCATTAAAATCAATATATATATATATATTAGTATTTTAACTAACAAGGTTTTTGCTGATTAACATTTATATTTTCGTATAAGAATAGAATTATATATAAGCTTCATCCATTCTAATGAAAAATTGTTGTTTCACTGTTTTTATTTTTATTTATCCATATTCAGGTTGGCGTTATATGACGTTTGTGTGTACTTTCAGTCTTTTTTTTCAATTAAGAATATATGTCTAACTAATGACGACAAGAAGCATTTTTCAACAGTTTGATGCCGGTTAATAATATTATATTTAATGTAAGCTAGCTTACTGTGTTTATCATAGGGGCTGTCCCGATTTTTGTTTCTACTGAATCCAATGTTGTCTAGGCATGACGTGGTTTCAGTTAATTCCTGTAAATCCCAATGATTTTCTCTTCCCTCCTAGAATAATTTTTATAAGGTGTTTCTGAATTAGTGACGCTAGTAGTTGCCTGGCTTCTGCACAGGTGTGAATTCTTGTAGTCTCAAATGTGATGTAACACGCACCACGAACAGTTAAAAAGTTAACATTAATTAGATATGTGTACTAGTGTAAATAAAAAGATATATCATGTTAATAACTCTAACTATGAATTAGGGTTTGATTTCTATTAGTTCAGCAAGCCTACATAATTAAAAAAATAAACGGTTTTCTGAGTCAGTGCGTAACAGACGTTTAAATGAGTTTCACTTTTGTATCAAGCTATTAATATTTTCCGTTCTGCTGCTGCTGACTCTTTCCAGATGAATGCGATAACAGTGATTATTTGGCAAAAGTAGTAAAATGTTTGGTTTTTAAAAAAATTTTAAATTTGGGATTAAGTTTTGTGTCACCCATTCGAATAACCACTAATAGGCAAATCTGAAACAAAATCGCAAGAGCTATAATTGCGGAACGTCTTTTAAAATGATCTTTCTTTGATATACTGATGTAATACCACTAAAAATAAAAACGGTAGCCAATCTTGATAAATTATATGGTTACATTATACTTGCGTAAAATTCTGATGCTACTGATCCATCTTAGAAACATTCCAAGCGAGCTCCGCTGCGGATAAAGGGAAATTAACGATTTATTCAAATTTGAATATATTTTGTTTTAAAAGAAATTTTTTTGTCATTTCCTTTGTTTTCAAAGAAATACAAGGTTGTTTTCAAGCTGTAACTTCAAAATTGTAAATACCCTGTGACCATAATTGTGGCTAGCTATTGGTTTTGCAGGCTGGAGTTTGTTTGTTTTCCTGACCACCACTTTCTTGCGCAGACAACATCTTCATTAACTGTTGTTATTTCTGTCGAAATTAAATTTTTGAGTATTCAGAATAGACTTGCAGCTTTAATTTAAATAGTTTCTTTTCTGAGCACTAACATTTAAATAGTGGCAACAACAACAACAACAACATTATCAACAAAATGATCACTTAAGATAAAATGAAATACAAATGTGAAACAAAAAATTATACTTTTCGCAGAAGTATAATAGGTATTGCAATTTTGTTCCCCAAAAATTGGAATTTTTGTAACTTTGTCCTCCCTTAATGTTCATATGAGTTTCACTTAAAAACCAATCACTTCATATGCAATTTTGCATAAACACATTTGCTTTTTTTTTTTTACCAGATAGAACAAATTTATTCATGATGGCTAGTTGAATTTATTATAAGTATCATAATTAGATGTAGATACAATGATTATTTAACTACTGCAAGTAAAAAAAAATTACACTTTTGATAAAAGATTATTTTATAAAATAGTTATATTTTTCACATTTTCATGGTATAAATACATTTTTGTAAATGCAAATTTTTATCGATATATTATTGAATATTGAATGTAGCATATGATGACATTCCAATCAAGATGTCTTGTTGTATATCCAGATTTATTTAATTTTTAAGAGACAACACTAATTTTTAAAAATATCTGAGATCCTGCATCTGTCTCTGCGATCCTGTTTCTTCAAAACTATGCTTTAATGATTCAATAAATAAAACTTTTGTTTATTGCTGGGCACCATTTGTACCCCAAGCATTTATTGTAAGTAAGAGTAGTTTCTTAAAGTGTATTTATTAAAGTGAGCCAGGCACCGATGCGCGGATTACTTTGTTAATTATACTTCCAAATTTCTATTGTGTATAATATGGAAACTTTTGCAAAAATATAAATTCACATCAAAATTATTTAAAGAAACTACGAAACTATACAGATTTATGCAGTATTTCATTCTTAATTCTTCATAACATTAGGTTATTATAGTTTCTTAAATGTACTGTTTCAGGTAGTGAGCTTTTACTTGAAAAGATTACAACAGAAAATGCCTTCTGGTTGAAATTTTTGTAATGACTTTATCCAAAAAATAGTAAATATCACGCTAGTTTTTATTTATAAAATTACTCGTAAAAGAAATATTCTCACACGTCTACATTTTAGAAACATTATTTAATGCTATTATAAATATATATACATTTTTCATGTGCTATTGTTTGTTTCAAGTCAGAAATAGGCAGGCGTTCGCAACACGTTAATGTGGCAAAATGCAAACCAGACGGTGGACTTTTTCCTGTTGGTTAAACGTATCATTTTAATGCCAGAAGTTATTTCCGCAGTTCATGGAACGTATCCGTCCATTTTCAAATTTTATTCCATTTTACATACGAGAACACTCTTTGGTCATTCATTTGCTACACAGAATGCTCCATTTACTATTTACCACTACTTGTGCCGCTATTATCTTTTACTACAGAAATAAAACAGCAGAATTTGTTTCTGTTGTGCTTGTTTTCAAAATCTATAATGTAGACATTATTTTGAAAGACACCAAGTGTGAATGCCTTCAAGTTTTATTGCTTCTACTGTATCACTCTCGAAACTAGGCCAGAAATTTTTTTTTATTTCAGGAAATGTTACGGCACACGCAGCATTTTTCCATGTGGCTTTACACAACTTTACTAGTTTTTAGCTTTCTGTCCGATTTTACCTGCAGATAATTACTCTATTTTGTATTTATACTCCGACCGTTGTCATAGTGCATGTATTGATCCATCTTTTTAATAGATGGCATGGCAGGGATGCAGTCTGATCTTTGACGGTTCTACTGATTTGTTCAAGATTTAAATTTTTAACAGGTAAAATATTCGTTTCTTGTGATGACAAATTTCAATAACAGTGACTATTGATATAATGCTAAATAAGTTTGTTCTATTTTGTTTTGATAATAATAATAATAATAATAAGACAGATAAATGAGAAGCTCAAAATTAGAGTTTTAAAAATTGCCATTTGCAATCTTGATCTACTAATTTCTACATAGAGTAATAAAAGATACTGCTATGACCTTATGATAAGAAGTTTTCTTATTTAGTTACTGATTGTTTTATCCTGTACAAATAAAATGATTCTTTCAGTTGTGTTTCTTTAAAATTACACAGTAAACATTATTTGATTTAAATTTCAAGATTGCAAATTATCATAGAATTTTTATGATTAGAATAAAAATCGGATTGCACAAACATTGGAAATGGGAGGTCATTCTTGTATTCTGGCTAAATTGTAGACTATAATTAATGAAAACTATATTTCTGTCAAACGAAACGTGACGGGGTCTACTAAAATCCCTTCTTGCAAGGGAATTAGCTCAGATATACGCAAATGCAAAAATAAGTAATATTTTTTTACATATCGATGTCTCTCCGCGTAAAAATATATATTCAAGATAGCTGTTCACTTTTTCACTCCATTCCAAAAAAAATATTTTATAATGTTATAAATCTTGGAAATATCTTAATGTTTCCGAATAATGGTGAATTTGTATTCAATGTTATCATTTTAACAATACTTTCTTCGCAAACTACAATTTAGCATGAAAATATTATAGAATCCGTATATGATATTTTTTTGTTATTGATTGTCAAAAATGTACAGTTGCAACGTGTTATACCTCATAAAATAGAAAATGTATTGCCTCGTAATATGAAAAGAAAATCATGCAAGTTTTGTTTTAATAATAATTTATAGTTGCTTTTCTCTCATTTAATGCCAACCTGAGTATAAAAGTGGGTTGCTATTAGTAATGATATTAATGGATAATCTGATAGACACAGAAAGTAGATTAGGCAATGATCAACATCGACTTGTACATTAAATCTTGGCATACAGACAAACAAAGAATTGTCCGGAAACCAATCAAATGTGTGTGCTGGTATATCTGCTTCGACCGACTGTATTTTAAACGACTGAAAGTGAAAGTTTCTGCAAAGACGACACTACTGGATTGTGTGCTGACAATAAGACGGGGGTTGCCAAAAAAAAAAAACACACATGTAAAACAGACTAAATAAAACTATACAGTCAGACTTTGTGGATTTAGAAAACAATGCGAGAAACGAGTAGAGCAGAGGTTTCAAAATGGTTGTCTGGTGTTAAGAATAAAAATCGTAGATTTCCAGAGAATATACTGATTTAACAAAACTCGATGACCTTAAGGGAAAACATATCGTTTACACCATTATCGTGAGACATGCTATACTTTCTTGTCTAGCTCGGTAACCCCGTAAAACGAATCCTAGAGAATGGCCGTGATCTGTGTCATTCGCGTCGGAAACATTTTTTGCTAATACTGCTACGAAAATCGAGGAAAGTTAGCTTCCGAAACTTCTTTTCTAAAAACAATTATGCTTGAGATGTGTCTGTATTTCATTAATCAAGAGACCCAAATTTACACAAATTATTAGACAAATATCAAACATTTAGCTAAATTGTATGAGAAAACATGTTTCATAGATTAAAGTTGCATTAGATGATTAACTAATTTAAATCTGCTGAAACAATATTCTGAACTAGTTTTTATGCCGTGGTAACGCAAACAGGATCATCACAAAACATAAAAACTGATTACAAATAATAAGACATTTTTCGATTGGAAAATTAATTGATTTTTTTTATGTTACTGACTTTACTTTTGAAGCTATAATTACTAAAAACACCATGGAAAACTTTCAGAAAAAAGGAATGTGTTAGCCAGGTAAAATTCCAGGAAATCAATTATATTGAGCGGAATAGATTTTTACTTTAGATGCTTTAAATACTTTTGCATTGATTGAGAAGATGGCGGATTTAAGTAGGTTTACATGTAGCAGATAAAGCTGCTTCCAGGAAAAAAATCTATAAAAAGTTACAATAAACACACGGACTGCTACGGATGGTAAAATTTTGAAGAAAAAAAAATAGAAATAATAAGTAATATATTTTCCCTTTATTCTGTAAACGTAATGTTTTAAAGGCATAAAATGAATTATATTTCTTTCTTAAGGTCATGGTTACTTTTTGGAAAAAAATATATAGTTGTATCTGTAGAAAAGAGAAAAAAAACAAATTATTATCTTGTTTGAATGAAAGCAATGTAACATTTTGAATAAAGGTACAAATGGACTTAGGTCGAGGTTTGTCATTCTTTTCTAAAATACATCCAAAAAAACAACAGCAACAAAATTCTTAGCTAAATTATTAATCGTTTTCCTTACCTTATTATTAGAACTTATTTATGAACCCTTCGGTGTGGAGATCAGCAGGCGGGTGTTGATTTTTTCAAGAGTTGTACTGGAAGGAAGTAATGAGCCCTAAATTAAACAGGAAAACCACTATTCGGAAACGTGATTTTATTCACATAAAATATTAAACCTCATACAAGTATCAGAACTTAGTCAAATAAATTTTCTATTACTTTTCCGCATAATCAACTTTTCTGTAAACACTTTTCCCGCCGGTGCTTTTGGATAACAAACCTCAGTAACAACGGTGTTTCATCATGCATTAAAATCCAACGTCTCATCGCAGCCTAAATGATGCTTGAACTATCACACACGTTCTGCAGTTTCACTTGTATATTTTAAAATCATACGTTCTCTTTTGTGAAGAAATTTCTAACAGCCTTTTATTTTAATACAGATTTCAAGTTCTTGCCACCTATGGAATAACGATGATTCTCCTAAAATTAGTGAATAGAAACAGCATTATAATTCGTGTAACTAAAATCATAGATGTGTCGAAATAGTGGTTTTCCTGTGATTAATCATAACTCATTATAATAAATACGACTTTCCTATAAAATTGTATTTGCAGACGAGCCTTATTATAAATACTATTGATTGATCTTGTTTCTGGTGGTTTTGACAATTCTTTTCGTCTACTATACCATTAAAATGGAAAGACAACGTTTTTTTTTGCAAATGAAGTCCTAAAAACAACCAATATTTGCACACCCAAGCAGATTTTATAAATATTAACTCTATCGATGGGTACAGTTAATAATCACCGAAATATCGGTTTGGAAATTAAATAGTTCTTATTGGAATGTGACAAGGGAAGATGGAATAGGTATTTTATATTCTATAGATAACACATCACCAATAACTCATTTGCATTAACAAAATTAATCAATTTTATTAATATTCGATTCGATTATAAGCTGCTGTTGACTCAATGGATTTTTTAAATATTTGATAAGTATATTGTATTTATTTATTGGCACAATTTAATTAGAAAGAACTAGTTTAAAATCTTCTAATTTCTAAAATTCAAAATTGAAATATTTTACGTAAATAATTAATTAATTTATACAAAACCACAGATAGATAAATGTTCAGTAATTCATTGAAAATTCATTGTTTACAAAACCACCTACAACAACAATCCTTCTATTACTCTATTTTGCTCAGATTTAAAATAAATATATTTTCTTCGACACAAGTCAAGCATCACCAGACCTTTCTTCAGATTAACCAAAAATAAAACGTTACAGGTAAAAATATATAGTTGAGAGAGATCTTGTCCGTGCTTTGAATTACATGCACATGTTTTTTTTAATATTTTGATCTCACATGAATGTCAGGTTTGCTTTGGAAAGATAATGAATGATAACATAAACTAGACATGTTCTAACATTTGCGATTCGAGTGTCTAAAATTACTACTCTATAAATGTTCCGCGTACCACGTTGCATAGAAGCCAGAGATTTCAGGTAACTGGAAATTAAAATGCCGAGTTCTCAAACATGGTTAGGCACCTTTTCTTCATCAACCGGCCGTATGGGTTCCCACATTTAAAATGAAAAGCACCAATAAGACTCAGCATGTCCGCTTCTGGGTTTACCTCAGGCGTATAAAAAATTATGACAACCAACCGAATACTATTTTATGCCTAGCCTATTCGGGATCGTGGATCTAGGGAACATAAGGCAGTTATCCAACAAATGTTATCGCGATCTTTTCGCCAATACAACCAACATGTGAATTGTCTGGACTCAGAGGCACAAATCAAAGTTTATTCATATTTCTCTCAGCTGTGAAAATGTTATATTGCTTAAAGTTTCTTATTTTGGTTAAAATAAAAAAAATCCAGTAATGCTTAACGAATGTTTCCAATATGAATTTTATAAATAATGTAAATATTTCGGAACCATTTCAAAATAGCGATCAAATTTCTTAAAATTAATCAGAATTCTTAAACAAATCTGTAACTAATAAGTATACAGAAATATTATAATTAAGTAAAATTATAGAAGATTAAACAAATGCATTAATTATATTAACTGATAAAGTTGAAGAGTGGAAAATATTAATAATTCATTTCACTGAATATTATATTAACGATGATATTAATTTATTGATATCGCCATTTAGTGAATCTAAAAGAAAGCGAAAATGTATATCTAATAAATGATCTAACCCCATTTTATTCTGTCTTCTGAAACAAAAATGGAATTTTAGAAAAAATAGCTAAATGTACATAATTTTAAAAAGGATTCGCTATCCTAAAAAAAATAATTCAAACGGATTGTACTAGAGTAATCAGAAATGCAAAAATTAACTTTATGAAAAATTAATAAGTAATAGTAGACTGTTTCAAATCCTCTTATGATGTATCAATTCCAAAAAAAGAAAGAACGATTAAAATTTGTGGTATACTGAAATTCATGAACAGAAAAAGAAAACCTGAAAGAAATTTTAAATAATTAGCTGTTAAAGTATTTCATCATAGAATACAAATTTAATGAAACAAATATGTGTGAAACAATAATAAATAAATATTACAATAAATATAATTTTTTTAAATAATCTGAAGACAATTGAATCGTATACCACTAATGCAAAACCAGTTACGTTCAGTTAGTGTTGAGATATAACCATTTATTGCATTTTAAGATCAGACTTCAACTGAGTTGCTATCAGGAAACGGTTTTTCTTGCTTTCAATACCGAAATGAGATCCTTGCAATGATTTGTTTTGGATGACCTTGACCTGTTGTCTATCAACACTACTAAAAATCTTGATATACAATCCAGATCTAAGAAATGATGTTCTGGTGTACACTAAACTGATCTAATACATTATACTGAGTTTCTCTCTGGTAAGTTTCGTGGCCATCAAATGCATTATTTGCCACTATTGCGATTATGCACCAACCGGCTTCAAAAGATAACCAATTTGGCAATGAACCACTTCTTAAACACCATGCAGCACTGATATTTACGTGAAAATTGTGATTCTGTATAATCGCATTCGTGTCAATAAATTTTTTCACACTGAGTGAGGGTCTAAGAGATGGTGTTACAGACCAAAACTAAATCGTGTTTTGTCAAAAAGCATTTCATCTTTAACAAATGTTGAGTAGTAAAATATATTTCCATGTTCCAGAAAAAATAAATGCGCAGAATAATTTGTTTGAAAAGTTTAAGTGCAAACATTTAGATTTGTTTAATTTAGCATTACAAAAATGTAATCTTTCTAATTATGATGAATGGTGAGCTGCAAATTTTACACCCATTTTTAAAAAGGGAGATGTAAAATGATTTGAAAAATTATGGACCATGTAGTTTAAAATAGATAATATGAAGCAGTTTAGAATCCTTTATTTTAAAAAGTTTACAGAATCATATAATTAAGAAATAATACAGTAAGAATTAACAGTACAGGTTTGACGCTAAAAGAATATTGCATAACAACTAGGATTTTATTTAAATGTAACTGGGGTCTATTTTATTAGTAATGGAGCTTTTGATCTATAGACTAGTAATGAATATTACCCATAGATTTACTGGAATGTAGAAAGCAGAATAAGAAATAGATTATGGTCCAAGAATAATGTCGTCCCTTTATTCTCTCTTTTCAAAATTAAATACAAAACTTTTAAATAATGAAGCGTGCATACTCGGTCAATAACATCTTGAGAAGTTGGATGTTAGTTTGATTCTAATTACAATGGTTAGAACCTTTCAAACTACGAAAGTAATTTTGTAATTAAAAATAATCATAAACAATTAAGTCACTGTCAGAAAATTAAAGTTTACTACAGTTTGACTAAAGATTTATTAGGTAACCTTTAAATTTCAAATTTTTTTGGTTTCTTAAGTTGTCGATTTTATGAAGTAGCTTTAGCATTCTCAAATTGGACAAATCTCTGTAGTTTCTTTTAAAAGTCAAGACAGTGATCTAGACACTTTGGTAGTTTATAAAAAGATATTCAAATAGATTTTCTGAATATGTTAAGCTGATAATTAGATTAGAAAAAGTCTCATTTATCCTAAATTAAGCACACATACACATAACACAATATGAATAAATAAACAAAGTTAAAATTATAATCGTCTCGAAGTTTTCCGTAAAACTCCTTCAAAGTCGAAGTCAGCAGTGACACTGCCGCTATTTATTCAACAGAATTTATACATGTCTAGTGAGACTCGCTCATTCCCTCTATTACACTATTACATTAAATGGTTTGGTTCTCACTACTTTCCCACTGGATCTTTAGTCCACGGTTTTTATGCTTAAAGAATTCAACGCCTTAGTTACTCTACCAGCTATCAAATTATCAATTTCATTATTTTACCTTCTAACTTTTTAATTTAAAAGTATTATTTAGTGTTTTACAAAATATTAGAAAACCATTAGTAAAATTAAATTTATTTTAACGTCTTCATGGCAATTTTTACAATTATCATGATACCACTTAAGATTTGTTTCTTTACACATTTCTCCAGAAAGTAATTCTACTGCCTTTTCTAGAAAGACATAAAAGCAATATCAATAATATTAATTAAATAAAATTTTAATTAAATTATTTATTCATAAAGTAAATTTAAATGATGACTGCTGTTTAGGGAAGTTTTAAGAATTCACAGCCTTTAGGCAGATAATGTACCTACAGTTTCTTATTTAACAATCGTTACAAATTTAGTTGGGTAAAATGAATTGTTGTCAGATTATTGTTTTATAAGTTTTATGCAAATGAAAGAGCCGACCTCTTGTTGAAAGGTTCTTTCTTTTTGTTTTCTAATGTTGCAGTTACAACTGAATGTAGGTTTGTTTAATTAGTAAATTAATTGATCGTGATCAAATTAGTGGTTAAATTTGCTACTAAAGGGTTATTAGCTTACAAATTAATTATATACGTTAATTGCGTTGATTGTACAATTAATTTTAATTGTATTTTAAATGGATTTATATATAAAACATGAGAGATCAAAAGGATAAATACAATTTTAAAAAAAAATTACCGCATTGATGGCATACTGCGTTTTTCAGATAAGGATCCAGTATTCTGATCTTGAATTCAACTGTTTTGGCTGGAATTTCTTCTCGCTTTTATTTAAATATTTTACAAAGTAGCTCTCTTTGCTCAATAAGAACTATTAGTTCAGGGCATTATTGTAACCAAGGTCGGTGTTTGGGCCCGTTCTTGCTGGTCATTCATCTCAATTCTTCTCAGTGATACGATAGTAAGACTGTTATTTTAAATTTTACTTATTAGCGAGAAATATCGGAATTTTAAATTTCTAAACCAAAGAATGAAATTAAAAGAAAACAAAAATGTCAGATGCCTAAAATGTTGTACCTGTGTGTTTTCTGTATCTGACAAAAATGTACTAACTCAATTACTGTACTGCAGTGAGTTCTGTAGAAAAACAGACTAAAAATGTTGTTTTAATATTTTCTAAAAAGCAAGTAAAAATAAGATGCCGTTCGAATGATACCACTAGCATAATTCCCTATTAAATGACGTCTGCTTTACTGTTTTATGCAATAAACAATTTTTAAGTTATAAAGTAACGTTCATTATGTATTTCCTTAATCGTTGTATGCATGAGAAGTCGGTCTACTTTTAAATATGCTTAAGATAAAAAGACTTCATTTTCAGAGCATTAGTTTTAAAAATGTACTTTATACTTTTTGTCACAATAGAAGCAATTAAAAATTACAAGAAATGTCACTAACTGGCCGCGTTTGACCAAAAACTAAAATTGCCATCATTACAAAAGCTTGGAGAGAGTGTAAATCGTAACTGATGTTGATGTTAGAAAAAACACAAATAAATATCCCTTGGACACATTCAGCCATATATAGTTTTGTTCGTAAACAAAAAAATATATAATTATTGTTTTCTTTTGCCTAACATTTGTTTTTCAATCTACGTCGAGTACGTAAACACTGTATTGAAAATCGTCAAAAAAAATCTTGAGTAGAGAAAATGACGTGCATGTTAAAATAGCTACGGAAGCAAGAGTCACCAGAAGTAAAAAGAAAAACAATGGTTATTTTGAAACTTAGAATGTTAGCAACTATAGAAACAATAAACCTTCATTAAATAAGATAGTAAATCAATTATAAAATAAAAGCCGAAAGAGAAAAAGGAAAGCATAATCTAATTTTAGAGTACTGAATCAAACGTAAATGTTTGAAAACTAACACCATAATTGCTATAATTCATAGAAACCGTCAGAAATCTTTGATTTACCTTATTGTATTTAATGTATACATTACAGAGAGATATCGTTTCATCAGTAATCTACAGTAAATTTTAACAGAAAAACAAATATTATTTAGTATTAAAGCTATATTTTTGTATTAATAACTAGAATATGATAAAGATCCCAAAGTTTAATGATTACTACAAAAGTTAGTGGAATTTCATACTTATAAGAATAAAAGTAAATGGTAAAAGGCCTTTATAAACGTCATCTGGGATATTAAGAACACGCCTGACTAATAAGATATTTGCAAATTGGAAAAATTATGCTGGAGCCAGAATTTATTTGCTTCATAACTTGTACTGTGAACTTAATGATTTTACTGAATTATGTAAAATTATATATTTTCTTGTTTTTTAAGTTGCTAGTATTCGAGTCTGAAATTTATAATCATTATTTACAATAAAAAATTATAATTTTTATGGTTGTTTTATTTATACGAGGAAATAAGAAAAAAATTATTTAATTAAAGACACGGTTCCTATTGAGCTAGTTTTGTGCTCACATTTGATGAAACAAATTTATTTTACTTTTAAATTCCAATTTTAATTGCTTTGAATTTAAAACAAGTCATTGATGTGCAGATACATACTTTCGAGAAACATCTGCCGAAATGACTTCCTTCTAACATACTAATAAAAGCTATTTTAATCTATTATTATCAGTTAGTTAGTAATTGTTTAGAATGCTCTAGTATTAACATTTTTAAAATTTTATACTTTCAAACATAATTACTATTATATTAAAAAATGAATTAACGAAAAATATTTAAGTTTTTTATAAAATCTACAAAATATTCATAAAAAACCGTGTTAATTAAACGAAATTTAATTCGATGCATAATAATAGATGTTAATGATATTACTTATTTGTGTCGCTTGTTAAGAAATTGGGTTATTACGACCATTTCATTCAAAAACAACGGAAGCCAACCATTGTTTAATAGTTATCATGGCAAAATGTATGACACACATTTTTAATGTCTCAAGCATTTCATATATATCGTAAGCAATAATGTTCAGAAATTCAAATTAATCAAGCTTGAATTAATACAAATAAAAAATTTCGTTAAATCAATAACAGGATTTTAGTATATATTTAAAATCAAATAAAAAATCAATATTCACAGCTCCATGTGAAGAAAGAGTACTAGAATCCTAATCTTGAATTACTTCGCTGATGGTCATAAGACACGAGCGAATTTTTTAAAAATAAATATATTAGAAAAATTTTAGGATACTGTTTTATCGAATAGCTAACACACGGAAAAGATAAATCGAATTTCTCTTAATTTTAAAGATAATAATGAATAGAGGTGGGAATTTCTAACCCTCCATCATCGCTAGCTTATCGTGATTGATTTACCTATAACGTGAAAGCCAAATTGGTCCAGTTGTCAGAATGGCAATTTTCAAATTTGCCTTTCTTATTTAAAGGTCTTCTATTAATACCGTAAGATCTTCATATAACTCTTTCAAAAACTGTATTAATAATCCACGATGTTTACACATTCGAAGTTTCAATTTAATGATCTATGACAGTAGAAATGTAATTCTTTATGATTTGTTCGCCATCTCGTTGATCACATCTTCGAGGTTGACGGCTTCTTTACTATGAATGACCATGGTTGTCATGCAAGACATTCACAAGTGACCCATAGTAGACCTCAAATAAGCTTTTAATCTCCGGAGAGCTGAAAATTATTTTTCGTTGCTATAATTGTAACTAAAAAAATTTTAATAGCCATTAAAATCCTTATACTCTGAAAATTTTATCGCGTACGAAGTCGAAAACCTCAAGAACATTCTTTGGTCTTTAGTTGCGATCCGTCATCTACCCATCAAAAACCCATCTTATCAGTTCACCAAAACAATGCTTTGCACGTCATGATCATTTTTATTAACTATATTCCAAAGCCTTTCTAGGTTGGTGGCTGATCCTGCATAAATGCTGCAAGTCTGTACTTGGTCTCTGAAATTTTTTTTCCATTTCTGCCAGATGTTTCATATCAGGAATAGATATGGTCTGTTGGTAGTACTTCTCAAAAGAGTTAACTGGTTAATTATGATGCATTTTTTACGCCGACTTCTTTGTGGGTGCTTATTTGGGCATTTGCTACGCACAGTCGCTCAGTTTCCAGTTTCGTTGCGCATTTTCCTCAAATTCAGCGTTCATATTGTCGCACAGATTATGAAGAACGTCCAAAACTTCCATTATCATCTTTTGCACCCAATGTATATACGAATCTATACACTGAGGCCACATTGATATGACTTCGTTACAACTAGATGAGTAATAAAATAGGTTTGGTGATAGAGTTTAGAAGTTTCGCTTGATAATTTATTTCCTTTGTTGATGATGCTATCTAATGACGACAAAATCGATAGAAAAATTTTATAATGAAAAAGGATTTATGTGACTGAATCTATCGCGTAGGTTATAGCTTGTGCAGGAATTATGGACAATTTTGGTTCTTTTTAGAACTTATGTTTTGGTCCAATATTTGTTTTCGTTTGCCACTGCTAGTAAAAATATCTGTACATTATTGAACTGTTACGCAATAATGCCTATCTGACGAGCGAATCAGTGCAAGATAATGCGCTGACATAGTAAAAAGAAAATGCCTTGGGACACCGAATCTGAACTTTGATTTGAGAACTATTTTTCCTGCTTACATACACGCGCAAATTTCATGTCCTTGGGCGCGCAGCAATGGCAAATCAATTTCAATCGATTTAAAGTGGTCATAGATAAACCTCCCTAAGTGGCATCTGTTATTTCTGAAAATCCTACAAGGTCTTTGTGAGGTTTCCACTTTCCGTCTTCAGGGGATCACTCTTGTAACATCAATGGTTTGGTCAATACAGTTCTATCAACATTGTGGGTGATGGCTGGACTAACTTAATTTTGTATTTAAGACTTGCATAAACGGGCATTTCCGGCGCTGGTTTCAGAACAGTCCTACAACAGGAAGTTGCCAGTTTGACGTTGAAGTTGAAGAAGCTTACGAAAGTTTCATTTGTTAGAAGTAGAAAATCTACCACCTTATAAAAGAAGACATTTGCGGGAAAAAAAAATTGATCAAATACCATTTTTTTTTTTGGTAATAGTTGGTTAAAAAAGCAACAAAAATACTTTGTTCAGGTTTAGAGTCGAAAATAGATAAAAAATATATAATTACAAGAAAATAAATGGAATACATTTTCAATTTAAAATCTATATCTGCATATTTATTTGGCTAAAGCATTTCTGTCTGTAAGTTTGTAAAGAGAAGGCGTTACTAGAAATTCTTTATTCATTTTTCCGTTAAAATTACAAAAATGAAGCAAACTAAATTAAAGGGAAAAATATATATTATTGAATTTAAAAATTAGTCAATTACTAAAGAAAAGTTTAATTTTAAAATGGCTACGTGGATTAGTGATGCTTAAAGTTCACGTACAACGTTTATTAAAAACTGCACGTGTCGGTTATTTTATCAGTTTCTAATGATCGGCTGTTGATCAAATAGCCAAACAAGCATTTCTCAGTCCATGCGTGCATTATAATTCGATTGGAAAATATTACGAGTATGAATCCAGGAAGAAGGCACAGTGACGTAGCAAGAGGGAGCGACGGGGGGCGGGCAGTCGCCCCCGGGCGCAGGTCTGAAGGGGCGCAAAATTTCCCCTGGCCTATAAATTATAATAACTAGCCACCTCTGCCTGTGAAATTTCCACAGTAGTTGTGAAAGGTCTTTCAGCAAGCCGAGATTAACTATGACATACTTGAGAACTTCAATGACTCGAGAACGACTGAGTAACTTGGCAACATTAAGTATTGGAAAAGACGTACTCAATACCTTAAATTCCAATAGTTTAATTGATTCATTTGCAGCAGCAGAAGCTCGAAAGGTTCATCTATAATGTAACAATGAATACCAGAATGCTACCTGTACAAGATCTAGTTAAGTATATGCACAGTTTTGTAAACTAATAGAATTTATTTGTAAACATAAGTAGTATTTCATCAATCTGTTTCGTAATACATGTACACCACAAGTGACTGCATTTGCATGATTGAGAGATTACTCTGGCTGTGTGACTTTGAACGATGCTGGATGAAGTAATATCAAAACGGTTTACAATTTAACAAATTATGTAAGTAAACCTAGTAGGCGATACCTCATTAGTTCCAGGTTTACAGTTGTGATATTGTGAGATGTTATATTGTGACTTTTAAATTAGCTCTTTATGCGACGGTGATTAATTCTTTGTGATTGTCATTAAGTGGGTAATGAGTCACAAACAAATAATCAAAACATTTCAGATGTGGGGGCTACGCCTCTGGGAAGGCATATCTGATTTTGGGCTCTGACCAATCGATGGCAAAAAATTGAGAATATCAACTTGGTTTGAAATTTGCATTTTCAACTGGGGGAGTTTCTTCTTAACAACCTCCTCCCTGTTCCTACATGCATGATTAAAGAAAGAAAACTTTCCATTCATTGCGGTTGGCTGTATATAAAGGAAAAGAGAAAGACTCCGTTATTACTTATTAGATTATCAAAATCTTGTTAGGAATATTTGAATGGTAACATAAAGATTTAGATATTAACCATAGGGTTGCTGGAAGAAAGGCTATCTTTAAAAGGCCTTGAGGAGTCAATCCAGAAATTTCATATATTTAACAATTATTTTTATTATTGCACAGTATTTATCTTCGAAAACAGCAGCTCTAATTTAGCTACTGGTGTGTCAAGATATTGCAAAGATTAATACACTTTTTAGAAACGTGACTGCTTTATTTGCTTAATTTTGTAACTCATTATTTCAGTAAACTGGAAGTTACGGTCATTCTTAATTTTTTGTTATTTATTTATACAATTATCTAAATCATTCAAAAAATTGCTTCTGATGTGGCCAGTAAATGTGGGTGTTTCGAGTGTTTGCCCGCACGTCTCAGATTAACCCCTGGAGATTTCGAACCTAGTTGAAGCCGTCCTCAGCAGCGGAGTCAGGAAATATTGGGCCACGCTTTAGTGTAACGGCTTTCGAATTCTAACTACGTCAGTCAGATGGTGACCCATTATTCGCTTCTGGGGAACGAACCAGCAAATACATTTACGGCCCGTGAGATAAAATGTTTGAATATTTTGAACTCAACCTTTCAGGTGAGAAGAGAGGGTTCGTAGATTCCACCAACATGAATGGGATATGGAAGAAACTTTGCCTTCTGTTTGTGCATGATTTTAAGGGATTTCCCAACGCCGAAGTTGTGGATTTGGCGCAGCAAATCGAGCTTGAGGTGGATGTTTAAGATGCTCAGATGTTGCTTGACAGGCATGAGGAGGGGCTTTCCGATGAAGAGCTGATGGAGTTGGAGGCTCAGAGAGTTGCCGAGGAAGATCGTCGGAAAGCAGAACCAGCTATTGAGGTTACCAAGAGTTTCACGACAAAGGACCTGGCTGAAGCAATTCAGTTTATTGGTGATGGAATTGGGAAACTGGAAGCAATGGACCCCAATGGAGATAGGTTTAACACGTTCATACGGAAAATGGAGGACGCCCTGTACTGCTACCGCATGATTTAAAATGAGAAGAAACGGGCCGCCGTACAATCATCATTCGACATGTTCATTAACAAGGCTCCCCGAGATTCATCTGAGCCTCCATCCTCCATTTCCTTCAACTTCACACGATCCTGAACATTCAACGTCAACACATCGAACGCTTCCATGCTCTCCTGTCGTTACCAAGCCTGAACTTTTAGATCCGGATGGCCTATACATAATTATTTTTTCTATTTACATTATATGTAAATTATCGTCAAAAACTGTTTGTTCTCATCCATAAGTATCGTTCATTGCCTACCTTTATGCTTATGTAGAATTGCCGCATACGTGCGAGTTCGACTTACGTATGGCCGTCTAGAACGTAATCCTTACGTAAGTCGGGATATTCCTTAGTTTTTTTTTTTTAAGTACCCAGCCCATACTTTAGGATTCATTAATACATTTTATTGGTATACTACTGAATTTCTTGTTCTTTCAGCCGTCTATGTGGGCTTTCTCTGGTTTCCTCTCACATCTCAACACATAAAGAGCTTCAGGTAAGAGTTTCTGCGTTAGCTGCGTATGTAACCTCGGAACCCTGTTATGCTACGTTGTTGTTGTTGTTTTTATATTATTATTATATTATTATTATTATTATTTTATTATTATTATTATTATATTATTATTATTATTATTATTATTATTTGTTGTCGTTTCTGTATGAATTTTTCAGATGTGTCTGACACAATGCCATTTTTGCTTGAAAGATGGTCAAAATTACTCGGATTATTACAAGATGACTGTGAAGAAACTAGTCGTATTAATAATTTGTGCATAGGAATAATTGGATTTCATGCCTTAGTTGACGATACACTAATTAACACATGTTAAAAATATCTAGATACCGGATAACTAGTGTATTGGGTATGATTGCGATCCAGAAAACCTTTGGAAGTAATCCAGAAAAGATCTAACTACTTTGAACCAATTGTGCCCAAGTGCAGCATATTTTAAAAACACCAGAGAAATCTCTTCAAGGTAAAACAAATTTAAAACGAAATGTTTTCAAAAATTTTATTGCCTACAGAATTTACTTTAATATTAGCTGCTTAAATTCCATATATGCAGGAAGAAAGTTATTTATCAGTTTTTTTGATAAATTGGAAAATGTATTTTTTTTAATATTTTGATTTGAAAACTAAAAAAAAAATCCACCGGCAAAGCAGAAAATAAATATACATTTACATTTGTTATTAAAAATGATCAAAAAATTCTTTTTTTCCCAAGGTTTCATGTAAAACGCTTTCAAATGACAATTTAAGTAGAACCATAAGCAGTGGTTAGCTGCTAATATCTAATACAGACATTGGAATAATAGCGTCAAATAAAAAAACCCAACAGATTCCTTAAAAGTAGATGGCCAAGAGTGTAAAGTTTATGGAAATTGTAAAGTAAACAAAGAAAAATCATTAATGGCTTACTAATCATTTTTGGTTGGTAAAACGAGAGAATGCAGAGCATTATAAAGATATTGTGAAAACACCAGCTGACTCAACAAATGGTGTAGAATATGAAGTAGGCTTAAAGTATCCAAAAAGTTACATAATCATCACTATAACAAAGATTATACATTAGCTGTAAAAACATTTTACAAAAAAAGAATGGCTTTCACCTGAACGAAATAAAATAATAGAAGAAAAAATATAATCTATATCTACTGTTACAAAAATGTTAAGTACTTTTATATGACAAAAAGAATTGTGTCATGCGTGATACGAATCTTCAACTTTATTAATCCCTATGAAAATAACTAAAAACCTTTCTGTTGTTTGTTGAGTTTGACACAGATATGAAAACTAAGTCTACATATGACTTGAAAAATTCTTTTATAAGTTAATGGTTTGTACATCCTATTAAAGAGCATAAAAACGTACATTTTAATAAAATTACTTAGTATTATAACCAGATCTATTATTGATAGAAACTTAGCATTCTTACATATGAAAAATAAAGTTATTAATTTTATCACTTAGGAATGAGTATTCCTGATTATCTAAATATGTCATTTATAGTTTTTATTTTAATATTATAAGATCATTATTTAAAGATATTATATTATAATGTTTTCAGATAACTTATTTAATATACTTTGTATATATTCAGCAGCTGTATTTGAAACACGTTTTAATTTTAAAATTCCACAGTCTAACATATATTATTAAATAAAGTGTTTTCTGTTATTTTTGTAATGATATATCTTTCATCTAGTGTATCGATTTTGTTTTTTTTTACATATAAGACTAATTTTTAGCTTTTATTTTTTTATAATTTAAATGCTAATAAATACTGATTAAAAATTATTAATAGTAGTGAAGAATTATTTTATATTAGATAGTAAAATATCTAAAGATAAATAGAGATCTGAATCTGAAATATCTGGAAAATACAAGGAAGAATATTGTATAGTTAGTTCGTCAGAATCTGATAGACTCGAGTTAACAGAAGGAAGGGAAAGTGAAACCGAAAATAAAGGAATCAAACTATGTAAATGAGTAAATTTAAAGCTTATTAGGAAAATGCAAAAGTAAATTTCATAATTTCTATCACCAAGAATCAGAAGAATAGGAGATCACAAACTACAGAACCCAACAAAGTTATTGAAGAACGCTGGAAAAACTCGGTTCTTGTGTAACTCGGCTCATCCTGCGCTACTCATAAACAGACTTTTAAATGAGGAAAATAAATGACAGCTTTTTTCATCAAATGCACCAACGGCACCGTCAATAAATATCTGAAATTTAAATTAAGTTTGGACAACTCTAATTTGCGAATGTCCTAAGTTTTAATAATATCAACCATATTTGTTTATCTCAGCTGACTATTTGCATTTGATTTGAACCGTTCGAGTGATCACTTCACGTGAAGGCAGGGTCAGGGTTAGGGTCTCGGTCAGTTTCCAAGAACCTCTCACGTACACTAAGCGCGACCCCAAATTCAACTGCAGGACAGAAAGCTTCAGAATTAATCTTCGTTGTTCAAACGGAGCTCGCAAAGTTATAAAGAAATAAAAAATAAAATTATTCTCAGCATAAATAATAGTAATGTTTTTTTTTTTTGTAATAATATTAATAATCAGGTTAGATTAGGTTAACACTATAGATGTCCGGATGGTGTCAGAATCACTTGGAGTCGTTAGGTAAAGTTTACTGCATCTGCTGTAGCCGCACGACACTTTCCACAGTGGTGTGCGTGTACAGGCGTAAAATGTGTCTGTTCATTTATAGTTTATAATCAGCACGGTAATCATCATACTCAAGAAGAATAGAGAGGAACCCTGACTGGAGCAATTTATGTTAGTGTTGTGTAAAAAAAATGATCTACCTGAGAGATACTCATAACCACAAAAAATTAGGCGAACATAAACATGCACAGAACAAAGACCAAGCCGACATAGAGAAGTGTCGAGAACAAATGAATGCTAAATCCCATTGGTAAGCCAAATAAATTTTTTACATACAGAACTGCGAATATTCCAGACAAGACGAAACCTGCACTACCATGTGCTGATTCTTTCAAATGCTCCCTATACTATGTACTTGCGGACAGTCGGACAAAAGATCCTCATTCACTTCAGGAACTCAGTATCAGTAGTAAATACACTCTGAAAGCAAGAGATAACTCTGCAAAATTCCTTCTTCATGACATCGGGTGGAATTCTGATGAGTGGGTAATCGTGTTTGCAACTTATGAACGTGTCCAGAATTTTGCATATTCCGACACTTGGAATATGAATGAAAATTTCGCGATGGCGTCTTGCATCTTTACGTAGTTTTATGCAGTTCACAGTGAACTATCAGGAGTATTTGTGCTTTTGGTGCATGTTTTCCTACGAGAAATGTTTCATGTACTGGATGAGCGTGGAGTTGATAAATTATGAGATACAGAGCATATTATTGTCTTCCCATTATCTGAGAAACATATCCAAGATATTTGGTTTGACTTGGTACAGATAAATTTAACTATTTTATTTTTAACTGTCGGGAACCAAACTATATATGTGTATAAACAAATCATCTAATAAATAGAATGGAAAGTATCAATCTAAATTTGATGAATTTTGTCAGCCAACCTTATGATATAAATTATTTAACAACATCGGTTTATGTATATTAAATACCATTTTATATAATAGAAAAACAGAGGATAAGCAAAAACTTTAAGAATTTAGTTTAATCTAAACTGAGGCTTTAAAAAACAGTTTCTTGAATTAAAAAAATACATACACAAGGTTCTTATATCAAATCATACTCAATCATTTCAGCCAATTATAATTTTAAAAAAAACAAGTACTTAGCTTTGCTTGCTCCGTTTACCCAAAATCTAGAAGTTATACTTTTAGCACCAAAGTTGATCGCATGCATTTGTTTTGCAAAACAGAATCTACTAATTATTCAATTTAATTATCTACTGCAGAAGTAATTCTTAAATAGCTCATCATTAACGATAAAAACAAAATTCACACCACTTCTGGTTTATTGGGACTACCGAAAAAGTTTTGCTGAAGGAGATATCCAAAATGTCGTTAAAATTTACAAAATAAATTAGGTTCATTTAAAAACTATAAATAATCATATTCAATCATTTATAACCCTATTTTACAAATCGTGCTGGCTAAAAGATATTACAGCTAAATCTATAAAGAAATTAAAATTTAAAAAACATATTTACTCAGTGGTGTTTTAAGTGGAAAGATGAAACTATATTTGATAGAACTTTAATAGATCTATTTTGACTTTTAATAAAGTATTGGTGCTATTTTCAAATTATTGAATGTCGAAGCTATTAAATAATTTTGATGTAAAAAAAGTTATGGTAAAAATTAAAACATTTTACGGGTGCTGCTAAGAGAAACCTTTATACTTAACTCGGAAAAATAGAATGCTTAGATTGAGATCCAGTTAAATATTCTGGTACTTACTGGACATGTTGGTAAAGAGTCAATAAAAACGTTTATAATTTTGAATTTTGGGGTTTACTGCTGCCAATTTAAATCTTAGAAAGTATTTTAAAATTGGTAAAAATATTCTTTATCACACATGAAATTCAAAATAGAAACAGTTTCGTTTGTAGTCAGTTACTAAAAAAATTTCGCTGAATTTGCTAAAAGTATGAAACTAAAATAATTTTTAGAAAAAAATTCTTAATTATGATGGGTTAATATGAATGCAGAAACAAACAAATGTAAACGTGCTAAAATGATTTGTATTTATAATTAGTATTCTCATTTAAGTCCCATTTTTTGTGGTGTTACATCTGGGAATTTGTTTATCCACTTATGGTCATATAAGTTATCACTAGTGCGTTGGCTAAACTTCTTCTATAATACCTCTATTATCAATCAACTAAAAGATAAAAAAACTCAATGTATTAATATTAATGGTTCTCTGGCTAAATTTTGTAAATAATCAACAAAGCTATTTAGGAAACCAGAAAAGTTGCAATTTAATTTTAAGTATTTAGTGTAAATAAGTTTGGTTTCAGTGAGAAAGATAATGTATCAGTCTAGTTTAAACACATAAAACTTTTTAAAACGAGGTATTTAATGAGTTTAAACTTATAAAAAATAAATATTGTAAGTTCAACTAATAAGTAAAATATGATTCAAAATTTAATGATAATACGGGAAATTTAAAGAAATCTAACTAACAATAATGAAGAAATTCAAGAAACCTAAAAAGAAACTTGATAGTTGTTTTGGTATAACAGATAATATGGTAGAAGCCATAATCATATAAACTCCATTATCTAATGATAGAACTAATGATTATCATGCAGAAAATTAAAAGGTATGCTGATGATGAAAAATGAAAGAAAACGGTGTATACCTTTCCTGTTAGGAATAATTGTGATAAATCAATTTAAAATGTGAGCAAAAAAAAAAATTATCCATTACAATAATATTTCAAATGACTTATTAAGTTACGGTGAATTAAGTCACACTCACTGGATAGGTTAAAGCCAAGATGAAATAAATAAACACAACTTTATCTTAAAATTCTAACTTACAGTAAAGTTTTATATATAGAACTATTATCTTTACTGTTTATTCTTCAAAATATGTGTATACAATATTTTGGTCCAGTTTCAAATGGAAATAAAAAAAATAGAATTATATAATTCTAATTTTGAAATAAAAAGCTTCTTTAAAATTTCTGCCCTGCATGGTACATTTTTTGTAAATTAAGTAGACTGGTATCTTAATTTAAAAGCATGTTTAATTTAATTTTTTAAAATTCTAATCAACAAGCTGCTTACACGCTACCTCATATTATTTTATACATTTGTAACTTTCTTTTGTAGTAATATTCGTTTGTAGTATATGTAATGCATGTTCTCATTAAAAGATTCAGCGTTGCCTATGTACAAGTAGTGATGGGGAGTCATTGAATTTCTGATAGGTTTTGTACTGATATACAACTTTAATTTTATTCAGTTTTGAAATAATTTTAGAGTAACAGTTAAATATAGAATGGATCGATAAAATATTCTCATAATTTTGTTTTGCTATAAGCAGAAAAATTATTCCGGTTATCAAATTGTCTTTCAGATAATTATAAAAGAGGTCAATCTAAGTAAAATAATTCTGGTTTTGTTTACATTAGTATGAATTCCTCATAAATTTGAACAAGTCTATAACTGCAAAAAGCAACGAGCACTGCTTATTGTATAGATAATTTGTAAGCCTATGCAATTCATGCTACATTACCATTTAAGATAACATGTATACTTTCGAGTCAGAAAACGTACAGGCAATTTTACTGCAGAATACACTTTTGGGTAAAAAAATTCAATAAATGACCAAATCATTTAAAAGATGAAAACAGTATTAACCGCTGATAATTTTGGAGACGCATAAAAGCTTATCCATAGGAACACGAGAACAACTATAATAACGACAAAATGTTGTTGTTTTTTTTTTTAAAATAAATGGGCAAAACTTTTGCATATCGAATGAAACCAATTGCATGTACACTGTATTTTGATGACGAAATCAAAATTGTCTTTACGTAAAATTAAATCAGTAGATGTTTTTATTATATCAAATTTGAAAGAATAAGAAGTACATGCTACATTTTATTTTTAATCGAAATTAAATTCTACAAATCTATATATTTTTCAGTTTTAAAAAATATGCCTTAAGTTAATTTTCGATGTAATAACAACCGGAAAAGGCACATATTAATTTTCCAAATATATTTAAACATGAAAAGTCATCTTCTTCTGTACATATTGTGTTTGAAAATAAATTTTAAAAAACTACTGATATACTTGAATAAAAAATTATTAAACTAATAATGAATGGACGGTTGATATGCCAAAAAATTTGATTATTTTCTGCTATTAGAGACGTAGAGTAATGACAAAATCATTTCTGTTGATTTCAATAGAGCGATAAACTTTTCAAATTTTAATATCTTTTCAAACACAACAATACCCATCAAAAGCTTAAAATCTTATTTGTTTACACTTGGTAAAAAATAAATAGGGATTCAGCATTATTTTGCTATTTGTGTAACTAATAACTATTTGTATATAGACATTTACTTCGCATTACTTTGCTCGCAGTGTAGCCAAAAGGAATTTAGAAATGTTTGAATATTTTACAACCCAGGCTGGCTTTGATATCTTGTGCTACATTGAAAAAAAACATCTTTGCAATTTGAAAAAAAAAAGAAAAGATAGTAGTTTTGAATAACAAAATAAAGAACATTTCTCGGTGTGAACGGAATCAATTTTAATATTTTCAGTCAAAAGTATTTAAAATTTAGGAAAGATCGGAGATAGATTATACAGATGTAAGATATTACAGTGCCACCAGTAATTTGTCAGTGTGTAGATGAACTATCATAATGTGTTAGGCTTTGGTTTTAGATTTAGGTTCAAAGCATACATGACGTCGGGTGTAGTCCATCTGTGTTTAATTAGCAATTATCGTTACTGTAACATCTACCTACGGTCTCATATATGAAGCATATTTTTTGTGTTATATACAGATTTGCTTATTTCTATTTGTAGATTTCTATTAAGTAGTAGTCAGGTATCCACAAAAGATATCTGGTAAGTTACCTTTCCGATGCTGATTTTTTTAAAATTCGAGGATACTTAGTATGGGTTTTTTTTTTCAGTGTTTAAAGGGTTATTCCATACATAATCTAATCAGTATGAATTTTTAGTTTGGACAATTGGTTGGTGGTAATCGTTGAGTCAATCCACGATGTGTCCTTACTGATTACCATAATAATTTCGCAAGCTTTCTAAATAATTTGAAACGATTTTGTACCTTTATTTTCTCCATATTGAATAATATTTTGTATTTCTATTCAATTACTAAAATTACATCAGAATACTATCCCTTTTTTGTTTTCGCCTTTTCTAACTTCCTACACAGTGCGCAGTGTCACAATGTTTCTGTTAACCTATGAATAAACAGGCAGTCGTCAAACAGGACGACTTCAGTAGCTGCATGAAACATGGACCATTTATTGTTCTGGTGCTCAGGCAGGTATTCTGTGCCAGGTTTTAAAACATTACAAAGCACTATTCACTTGAATACAAAAGGAAATTAAAATATTGATGCCACGGTCTCACAAAACCCGACACATTAAATGGTGTTCGTAGCTATTTCTTCTGGAAATCTCCCTCGTCACTGGAAACAATGGAAGAACCAATTATAGTGCGAAGCTGCCGTTTTCCCCCTCAAACATTTTTACCAAAGAAAGACAATCGATCGCAACCTGTCGTCAGTAGGCACCTTCACGCGGGACGTTCGAGTCGTGAGAGTACTCCTACACGTTCTTTTACCTGTTTACTCACACTAGGCTACCAATATGAATGCCGCAGTTTTTTTTATTTTTTATTTCTTAATTAAATAGAGTTCGATTGACCACGATAAAGTTAATGGAAGCAGCCTACATCATAGAAAATTGTCATCAGCCAACAGACGATTAATCTATGATCAGAAAAATTAAAATCACCAGAGCGTTCCCACATAGCCAAATTTTGTTTCACCTATGTACATACTTTAGTATTATAGCATCCTTATCTTCTTTGAACCTGAGCGCCGACATTGGCGCTTAAGACATCCACCAGAGAAAATCCCCTGGTTTCACTTTTCTAAACCAAACGGAAAAGAAAAGGGGTTCAGAATGAGCTTTCTGTTATTCTTTCTCTGAGAGTAGTGAACACAAATACTGCACTAAGAAGGTGCCACTAGGTACCTGAGAAAGACTATCAGAAATAAACAGCTGCATCCTTAGTGGATGTAACTTGCAAATCTGGATCTAATTCAGTAAGTAAATATCATTAAAATATTAAGTAATGTTTCAATTCTTTTTCAAAATAATCTCGGTTTCATATGTACGCAAATCCAGAAAACTATTGAATCACTTAAGAATCCTGACAAAGCTTTTTTGCTGAAATGTGTTTATATACAAAAATTAAAAAAAAAAAAAAACATTAAAAAATATTTTACCAACAACAAGGGAACTGTTGGGAGAAAATGATATTTTCCAACAGAACAATTATCGAAAGCAAATCTCAAGCTTTGTGAAGGAGATTTTTACAAAAAAGTGCGAAGCTGGTAAAATGGTTTCCAGCTCAAATACATTTGAGTGATCCGTTTTGTTTCCTCTATAAGTATTCTGCAAGTTAAAACAACTGGCTTAATATGTAATTCGAAGCGATTTTCAAGCTGTAATAAGCAATGCACAATGAATTATGAAGGTGTAAACGTTTCTTTTCCAATTGTATTTTGTTTTTTTGTTTTACGTAAAAAACGTTTTGGTTCACTGTGAAACTAAGTATACATAACCCTGTTCGATCTGTTGCATACGTTCAATGACACGATGTTCAAAATATCTCGCTTCACTGCATCAATGACCAATAGGCAGCCAGTAAAGAAAATAAATAAATAAATTTCACTTTGATTAGTGATAAAACGAAAATTCTGATAATTTTAAATTGTTTGTCCGTGAAGTACATTGCATAGTCTATAATCAAGAAAATTTCCTTTTTTGGTATTCCAAATAAACTAATTCTATAGTAATTCTATTAACGATACACTTATCATTTAAAGAATCCAGGAAAGAAATGCTTTGACCCTTCTTTAAAGGTCTAATTCAGGAGAAGGCTGTTGGCGAGTAAAAGACGTTCTTGCTACCGGGAATTTTTGTATTCTGGAACAACTAGTGCATTATTATGCGAAACATTGAAACCACAGGTAGATTGTCTTATTTCCAAAAAAATATATCAGCATCATTCTAATATTTAATGAACTCATTAGGCTGTTGTGCCTTCCAGAAAACAAAACAACAATGGTCTAACAAATATTTTTAACAATTTAATAAAAATCTTAACGGACAAACACTGTCATCCGCAACTATCTCCACAGTAGAAGTCATTGAAGAAAGAAACAAAGTGCCATCGGTCTTGACCCAAGCAATAAAGTTACGAACAGTGGGAAACTGCTGTCAAGTAATACAAAATTCAGCCACCGAATCACGGATGATAGGAAGATACAGAAGTAGACAAAAATTAATTTTAAAAAAGTTGACAGGTAGGCAGTTTAATTCCAATCATTATCACCAAATATTGTTTGAAGTACCCATCAGCAAGCACTCGCAAACAAAATAAGCATGTCCTAACTCTTCGGATGGATAGTGAGCTTTTTTCCTGTTATATAAAAATGTGCGGAGTTGTGTGTGTGTGTGTGTATAAACAATCATAATTATCCATTTAAAAGTTATTTCATAGTTTGAAACGTCTTTATTTAGCATATAATTGTTTTGTTTTAATTATGTCACCATTAATTGTGTTGAATTTTTGTACTGTTTTTTTGTTTCAAAAACATTAACATTCTTCTGGTGACATGTTAAAGCCATTGGTTGTCAACTTAAGAAATTGATAGATTTTTTACTGTAGGTAAATATTTCAAATAACTTTGCTACTTTCCTTCCAGTGCATTCCTTGCTACGTATGATATAAAAATAATTCCGGAAATTCTAATTTTGTGCTTTACTAAGGAAATGACAAGGCAAAGTTTACTAACGTACAATCAAGGTGGTACACTGATTAACCTAGAAATGTAAAAACGATTTACGACTTTTTAATCAGAAACCCGACTGCAAATTCAGTTGGGTCAAAAATCAACTTGAACCTAAACTGAAGTTATATATATTTAGTAAGTAAATCTGTTGCCAACTTTTGAGATATTGCATCAAAGCATGTATCAATAAAAATTAAAATGATTATAACCTATAATTTAAAAATAAATAACAATGCATAATAAATGTAAGTTTAAAAATAATTTAATTTTACGGAAAGTTAAAAACATTGTGACTTGTGCGATAGGTAAAGAAGCCATGCCAAAAATTGCCACAATAACTGAGTTTTTGTACAGAACGTGTGTTGAATCTTTATATTAGAAATCTTAAGTTAGCTAGAAGAATATCCTCAGTTAAGAAATGAAGCCATTGTTTATTTTTAAAAGTAGGCCAACAACAACGACGACAATGACAATAGTAATAATAATAATAATTTTCAGTACTGAAGATTTCTAATATAAAGAATCAAAGTGTGACTAGAGAGCTGGGTAACAGAAAATGCACTATCATGCTTACTGCCTGGAAGATGGCATTGTTCATCAGATCGGCTTGTTTCAAAGGCCGTTGTAGGCAATCACCTTGTTGATCATATTTTCAACGCTTCTCATTATTCTGTTTCCCCTTTGGTTTCCATGCTGCTTCTGTAAATTTAACAATATGAACCCAGTTCACTAATAATAATAATTATTATTAATAATAATAATAAATAATAATAATAAATCATTAGACAACATTTTAAACCAATTTTTATTTATTTAATTAATGATTTATTTATTTTATGAGGAAATTTATTACAATAAACAACAAATACAAACATTTATTTTTAAATGTTCTCTGCGCCCACGAGAAAGGTCAGAAACGTTTCGACTTGGTTTTTCAGGGTCTTTTACAAACACTTAATTAAGTCTTCACAAGTCGCATTAACAACAGTCAGATGTTGTCAAATTTTGTGTATTTTCTCACTTAAAATTTTTGTTTTTTATTTGTTTTTGCATGAAAGATCTAAAATTTGTTTAATTATAGAATAATATACATTTTTAATGAATTATGCAAAAATCATATTCTTTTGATATTCTACTGGTGAATAGAGACATAAAACATATATGAATTGTATGAGTTACAAATATAAACATTTGAAATATGTTTATTAAATTATTATTTACTTTTTATTAATTTCTGTTTTTTTTTTAAAAAAAATTTGTCTGAATACAGATAAACAGCATTTATTGCTTAAATTTTCCATTAATTAAACATGTGCGTGATGTAGACTGGTTTTATGCTGCAAAATCAATGTCATTTATTAATTAAAATGTTGACTCCTAATGGACGATATCTTTCTAATAGTAAATTTGTTCTCATTGTGCATTTATGGCCGGCTGCTCCAGTTTTATGCTAACAGTAAGAAGCTAACTGTTGTCTTTGACTCTGCGTTACGGCGACGTATAGAAACAGCTTGAGCCGAGATACTCGATCTAAATACTTAAAAGCACTGCAACAATGATTTGCAATTCTTGTGTTGTTGTTGTTGTTGTTTTTTTTTTAACTTACTACTGTGCTGTCTTATTGGCTATTTTTTAATAAGGTAACTGAAGTTTTTCGACATTATTTAGATTATAGGAATCGGAGTCGAAAAGGAGCGACATAAATTATTGCTCCGAAAAAAGATCTACTTTTTTCTGTCGATTTTTCGATATAAAATTAATAAAAAAGAGAGACTGAGTTGCTTGAAAAATAGTACATCGTCATTACAAATGTACACGTAGTTGCTGTAGTTTCTATAATAATAATAATATCTCACAATAGCGTGATTTCGGCATATTTCTTATAATGTACTGATAGCGTATTTTCTAACCGTACAACCCTTGCCAAACATTTTTCATTACCATAGATATAACAATAATACAATCTATTTTCAAATCCTTCTCATAGTTTGACACTGTACCTATGACATTTGTAAATATTTGCTTGTAAATAATTCTAATTCAATCACTTGTCATTATGCATGTTAGATTTCAAATTGTTACAATTTTTATTTTTGTCATTTTTCATCATGTATGTGGAGAACTACAAAGCGGCATGTAACAAGTTAATACTATGCATATTCAGATGGTTTATATAATTTTAATAAACATAATTAGAAAATTCTAGGATGATGCAAAACTTTCGTCATTGGTGTACATTCATCCTGTAAATTTATTATTCTATGAAACCTCTAGGTATTAAAAAATAGGGAGAGAAAAAAAACGGCGTAGACAATAAATGTTAAAAACAAAAAAATGCCAGTATTATTACTGATCATTTTAATTTTTGAAGCGAATAAATCAAGACATATTGTTACCTACCTGTGCAGATTGAAATCAGATTTAGTTTGTTATCCTGTTACATAAATACTGCAATTACTTAGCTACTACTGTTTAGCAACAACATAGCTGATAAGAAAAATTACAATTAAGAATAATACTAAAATAAAAAAGCGACACATATAAACAAAAAATAGCAAAATAGTAGAAAGATAATAATAAACAGAAATTATTTAAAACTTAATTCCTTAAATAAATATTAGAATTGTTGTTTTTAAGAGATTAAGCATAAGTATTTAAAATTTTCAGATTTCAGGATAATTTAAATTGCTATAAAATTAAAATAGTAAAATTTCATAATTTACAACCGTATTGTTATTTTAATAAAATATTAAATTTTATATCGATAAAAATTTGTAATTCACACTGTGTCCTGTTTTTCCAAATTTGTGAAACATTCACAAACTAAGAACGATAATTAAAATAATATTCAAGTGTTATATACAATGAAGAAAAATAATTTTCAATTATTATATTATTCAAAATAACTTTAAGTGCACTAGCTTTTAGGTAATTATTTAAAATTGAAAATAAGGTCTTAAGTAGAAATTAAAGAATATGTACTTTTGGTTGAAAAGGAAACAACATTAATTGAAATACTGGGGCTAACAATTTCATATTTCTTTAAAATATTTGTGAAACCTCATTTAAACAAATGTATTGGCAACAAATTAGTAATTTTGATAGCACTTCTTTAATTACCGTATTTGTCGATGAATAAGTCGAAGATTGAAGTAAAAGTATTTACCTTTATATTTCCATCGCATCAGTACTTTTTGTAATGAAATCTTCAAGAATTTGTCCGATTTTGACAAGTCTTGTTCAGTTTGCTTACTTTCATACTCTTTGCCTGCCGAGAATGGACCATGGCGAGACACGTGCCATGTCAAGAAAACGATAGAAATCCTTAGCTTTAAGATTGAAAAGTTGATTTTATAAAATGCATTAAATAAAAATATATCGTGTTTCAATGTTTGTTCTCCTTTTATAAATAGTGGTTCATAAATAGCTTAGGCAGCTAATATTAACATTGTGTTCTTATTAAAATTAATTTGCAATAAGTTGGTGACAATAGTTTGAATACATGAGGCGCAGTCACACTAATTAGGCAATTAGTTACCGAAATCTCATATCTGTTATGATAGGACCGTTTATTTCCTTTAGATGCACGATTCTCTTTAATAATATTCCATTATTTGTCTTAGACTTGTGGTTCCGCATTATTTTAACAAAGACCGATTAAACTGAATTATCCAAAACTTCCAAAACTTTGGTAAAATACTAAAAATATTTTATTTAATTAATTGCACATGTCGCTCTCAGGTCTGTATATTCTCAGGCCCAAAGTAACATTATCCATTGCACAGTTCATTCATACAATACGATATACGAAATTCCACTAAAACGAATGAAATACGGTGCCAAATTCAAGACCAAAGTCGTCAACTTTTTTCTCGAAATCAGCAATATTTCTGCAGACCGTCATTTTGGTGTGAAGAGAAATTGGGGTTTGACTGGCAGAAAAATAACAAAAGATGCTTTGTGACAAGTGTCCAGACTTTGGAAAGCAATGCGAATGGCCAAAATTAGAGAGAGACCTTACCAAGTAAGTCATTGAATACTGACAGTCTGGCAGAATCGTAACAAGAAAAAACGTTCGTCTGCGAGCCAAGATGTGGACTATCAAGAAAAGATCGAAGGACTTTTCCAGCAACCCAACCTGGTGTCCCCGATTTATGAAAGGAATTTTCTCTCCCCGCACCAGCGGTCGAAGATATCTGGGATTACCAGCCGCCCTCGAAGACAAGGCAACTTAGTTCTAGAGACGCGTCTTCAACTTCCGAAAGAAGAACGAATATGATCTCAACCAGATTGGAAATATGGACGTAGCACTATGAAGTTCAGTATGTAATAGAGAAGACAACGAAACGCGGAAAACACGACAAAACTCAAATCAAAGGTGAACTTTAGAAAAAAGAACATTCGCCAAGAAAGGGACTTCCAGCTAGTTTATGTCGATCATTTCCACTGGATGGACAAAAAGTGCGTTAGATTTTGATAGGACGAGTGAGGAATACCGAATCCGGCAAGAGGTTAAATTCCAAATTTATGTTCGTTTGGGACATGTTTAACACGTGAAAGGATGAAAAAAGTCTACGACAAAATAAAGCAGATTTTGCGGTCATATCCAAAAGCCTGGTATTCATTGTACAGGCATTGGATGTGTATTTAAACAAACAGTTAAGATCATGCTCGTGTCGACTGGAAAAATTGGATGGTGAGCGACCAACATTCGTACACAAAAAGTACAGACATGCGAGCAGTCACTTTGGCAAATGTGTGCCAGAGGTTTTGTCGGCTTGAAAGGAAATTAAACCGGATACTGTTTCAGATTCGTTCAAAAAGTGAGAGATCGGTAGTTCTGTAGATGACCAGTAGGATAGTATACTTTGTCGTGACGAATTTCAAAGCAAGGAAGAAAAACGCTGACACTTCCAATGTCAAGGATTCATACGACGATAAAATTAACCATTTAGATAATTGGATGAAACTATTTGGGACCCGACAATTCTGATGATGAAAATGACAAATTCTGCTCGGGAAATCTTTTATTGTGTGTAACCCGCGGCGATCAGTGATGATTATGCTATTTTATCCACGTTGAATCGTAAGGGACAAATTACATTTTTCCCCGTAAAATCTGCGTATTTTATATTAATGTAAATATCATTAATCAAAAATAATATACATGTACATTTAGAACATAACATGAATTTTAAAAATGGCATTTATTTCCTATCATCGTTTAGTCTTTTTCTGGTTTCTTTTGGTAGACAGCATTCAGAAACAGTCATGGTGGCGATTATTTGTTCTCGTATCTTTGAATACTGTAGATTCTTCTGAATTCTTTCCGCTACAAGATAATGCTTACATATTTTTTTTTTTTTCAAAATTATCATTATAGAACTTACACTATGCATTTACGAAAATCTTAGCTTTTAAATTCATAAATATGGCATCGACTTATACGAACCGGAAGCATGTACACTGTCAGATACAGTATTTGCAGTTCATGTTGTTTGCAGACAAAAGGATTGTTTAAACAACTTAATAGAATGATCAATAATCATTAAGTACTTACTCGGAATAATGTAACTATTTAACTTCCTTCTGATTAACTGAAATCATATAATTTTTATGTGAAGGCATCTAATTGCTGCAAATCTCTTTCATACTTGAAGAACTTTTCAGTGCGATTTCTGAGGTGTCTTCAGGTAAGTATTTTTAGAAAATGTTAAAATGGTTTATCATAACTGAGAATGTTCTGATCTTTCATATATGTCATATCAAGGTGCAGATACTTAATTGGTCAAGCTCTGTTTTTTTCACAATTGCTATTTCATCTTATAAATTTGGTCTAGCGGACCTTTAAGTCTGTTTAGTTCTCACACGATCTCTCTAGGATCACCTTAAACTTGCGTCGTATTTTGTCTGGGTTTTTCTTAAAACAGCAGAACGTTCGTGAACCTTTCGTTCAACTTCTGTATCATTTTCTCACAGGCAGTTTTGTGGGTTTTTTATTTCTGAACAGGAGTTGTTTCTTTTGTGGTTTCGATGCGCCCACGATTTCGATTAGCCCTTTGATCTTTACTGATTGGACTGAACATCCAACTGAATAGCTATTCTTATATTTTGGTCCCGTTTCGAAATTGTACCTGCACTGCCTACATTTATTTTGCTCTTCTACATGAACGTGCGCTTTAATATTCCAGTAATTTTGATTGGTTATCATTCTAAGTTTGTATTTTCTATACCATTTTATCAGCAAGAATTAGATGAGCGGATTATCCTATAATTCAAATGAAGACAAACCCCATAAATAAGAAAAGGAAAAAAAAAAAACACATTCAGCTTCAAATTCTAAAAGTTGGTTTAGTTAAACATCGTAAAATGTTGTTTGCCATCAATAAGAAAAGCGAACAATGTAATCTGGTGATTTAAATAGCCAACTTGCGGCGTGATTTTTAAAAAGAAATACGAGATCATTATACAGAGAAATAAATATTACATGAATAATAGTTCTTTTTTTAGCCAACACGGTTACTTACAGCAATATTGGAGAATAACAGTTTGTTGTTGTTGTTGTTGTAATATTTCATTTTTATTTTGTATCATTTGTAGATCGTAAAAGAAAATGGAGAAATATGGAGCGAGAGATAAAGTTTTGAAAGAAAGATTGAAAAGTTCTGTTCCATTTATTTTTTGGAGAGAGGCACATTAAATTATAAGAGAGAAAGAGAGAGTTTGGTCAACATTGACCGGTTACAATATTTATAATGTATATCTTTTATCCTCGAATTTTAGACTTCATATGATTATTTAAACTATTATTTATTAAATCTATACGTAATTTTATATAAGTAAACAGAAAAGTTGTCTTGATGTATTTTCATTGCCGGCTAATCCTGCAATAAATATATAGCTTATTTTCTTTTTATTAATATTTAGAGAGAGATGTTTATATATATATATGTTCTCTCGTAAGCAATATTTATTATAATCACCCGTCTCTTTTGAGTATAAAGAATGATTTAAAACAGAAACATAGATATCATGAAATCAAGTTAAAATAAGAAATCGCAAATGGTAATCAACCGATCCATAATTTAAATAATAAAGAAATTTTCAAACGTCACGATATTTATCACCAACTTCACGAAAGACACATCAAAGATACACCGCAGTTCGAAACTGAAACCAAACAGCGACAAGCAGAGAGAATGAAAAATATTAACCCAGAAGTAAAGGATTTTAAAAAGAACATGAATAATGGAACAAAAAAATTTTGCTCATTTAAATTCAGATTTGAATAGCAAATATACAAAGATTCAATAATCAGTATTCGAATGTCCATAAAAAGACTCAGGGCCAAACTTATGCTATGAGCTCTCGTCAGACAAAATTCTCAAGGAATTAAAATCACTAGGAAATTTTTCACTGAAAATGTGGTAGGAGAAAATTCGACCTTTATATAAAATCAAACGTGACAGTTAATTTCTGATGGTAGGTACTTTTAATTAACTATCTTTTTAAAGTAAGGTTCTGGTTATTGCGGGTGTATAATTCTTTTAAAAACTCTATCCATACTGAATTAAAACAGGACATTTTTAAAAATATTTTAAAAATAAGCGGCTTTACAGTTCGATGGGAAACTATGTGTCATTAGTAGCGTCTTTACAGGTTTGTATTCCATGTTGGGAGACAGCATATTTGCATGTTTTCCAAGAAAGCGATGAAATATTATGATATTTAATCAAAAGTAAATTTATTTTTTAAAAGTCTCCTCTTTTGGAGGCATGCCGAGTTAACTCGGAAAGTTTTAAATACATCATAAGGTTCTTTCTTTTAAATTATTTTGGATACGTTCATCAATATAACTCAACTTTTTCTACACAGATAAGTAATGTGATGCACAAAAATAAAGATTAAAGGTATCTAATTTATGACTTTAAGACTGAAATAACAGTTTGGAATTGTATTGAAAATATATTTAACTAAATATAATATGAAGTACATAATCTTTCTCCCGCATTTGTGCAAAGTGATTTTTATTCATCTTCAAAGTTGCGAGCCAACATCAGCACACAAACAGGTGTCAGTTTCTTAAACCAAGAGGAGAAAGCATGCTTTAATTTTCAGGTGTGGGAGAAATCGGAAACCCCGTGAGAAACTCACTCACGCAGCCGGCAGTTGAAGACTAGTGAGTGAAAACCATGCTAGAGAGGTTTACCAAACCAAGACTCGAAACCGTGCCCTCAGCCTTAATAGATCACCACACTGAAAACTACCCATAAAATACAATAATTCAATTTTATTAATATAATAATAATGATAATTCTTTATTTAAATTATCCAACTTCTTTATTCGATCTTATTTTGCATGATTAAATAAAAATTACCTGTAAAAGACCACGCAAACGCACTACCGAATACGTTTAGAGAAATAATAGATCACTGAAAACACTCTCTTGAAACAAGCGACTGTTGGCTAGAGAAGATCGTGAAGCAAAAGCTGGATAGTGTAAGTTTTAGGCTTGACAATTAAACTAAGGTGCTATAAATTTAAAAAAAAAACATAATAATAATAATAATAATAATAATAATAATAATAATAATAATAATAATAATAATAATTCCAAAATATTAATTAAAAAGATACCATCTCAGTTTATATAAATGCGCATATAATGGCTTAATCCATTTCTTCTTAGCATCGTTTCAAACCTGTTCTCTTGCAGAGTTTGACAGATCTGTAATGTGTTTTGCCTTAAACTTTGTATCAATGAAAAATAAACGCTTCTCACTTACATCTCAGCTGATTGCTTCTGTTTGACATGAACGCATTTTACACGTCGCCCGCAGTCCGACCTCCACTGCACGGCCTTGACAGTGCAATCGGTTTCACGCAAGGTAGACCATCCGCATTTTTTCGGCCTTTTGGGTATTTGGCACACCGACTTTCTTGGCAATTTCATTCGTGCTAACCAATTCTACAGTGTCCTGGAGATCAATAATATATCTTGTAGCTGCTGCACACATATCTAGTTCTCTAGGCTATGCATAAATCCCTAGCCCCCCACCACGCATAGCATATCATTAAAACGTATCACAGGAGGACTAGCAGTAAAAGATAAATGTTAAATATGCAAAATACCTGTGCGTACGCCAAGACTTCTGATGTAATGTGTGCGTAGGCTTAGACCATTTGATAGGATAGACCTTTTTGCATCCGAGCCGGACAAGTGCTCGTGGTTCGTAGATTTGCAACGGAAGCCTTGCTACACTCTTAGGACGTCTCTCGGTTCTGATCATTCTCTGAATGAACCCACACGACATGACACCGAAAATAGCCTCCCCCGCGTTACGATAGCCAAATCTGTACAAATACTCTCGAATTTCCCTGTGAACATCTTGGAATAAATAAGCTGTGAATATTGCAGGAAATTATTTCTTTTTTCGGGTAGTTATTTTGGAGGAAAAATAAAATAACCAAACAAATAATAACACCCTGCTATCGGTTCTGTGCGAGCTGTAAATAGCTGCACGTCATAGCATCCATTGTTCTCCTCTAGCTGTCGGGCCACTGGGCAGCGGGGGAAACTCTCCCTATCGATCTCGGGGTCAGTGTTTGCTAGAGCATGTGGAATATGCTTAATTATTCCACTGGTTAGGATTAGTGAAATTATGTTAAACGCAACGTAAGTGCTTTACCTTTTGATTGTGAGGAGGCGACTCGATGTTCAGAGATGAAGAATCGGTAACCGTCACCGTCTTCTGAAACCTTTTTAAAAAAATATTCGTAGGGAATTAATTAAAATGTTGTTTTGCTTTGTTTTGTTTTTGTAAAAAATAAATAAATAAAAATTGTAAAATCTGTGAAGTGTGGGTCGGGGAAAGCAGCTGTTCCGATATCTTGTTTTTCGTGATGTTTCTGTTACCGATCAAAGGAAAACGAGATCGTAGGAGGCTGGGACAGTAAAAGTAGTACATGTGTCTTCGGAGAAAGAACGTGCAGCAAAACAAACCTTAAACAAGTCCATCCAAAGTTGGAAACAGAGGGGATGTTTGTGAATTAGTGGCTCGAAAACTAAGCTTATTCCTGTATCCGTGGGTCCAGAACAAAGCCGACTTTTGTTTTATTACAAATCTGTTTGTTTTGTTTGTTTTTTCTATAAGGAAGGGAAAAAAAGGAACACGAAGAAGACTTCGGTGTAAATAAATATCTTAACATCTGTGTTTGATCATCTACAAGATATAATAATAGTAAGAAGAAATAAAATTATGAGTGCTAAAATTTAAAATAAAACATAACATCTTCAGCCAGTAACATTAGTTAGCAGCTGTATATCAGTGTTAGGTCCAGCATTTGGATGTCAGCACTGAAACACAAAAGCATCTGTTGTTTGTACATAGGCTGATTAATGAAAAGAAAGTCTCTTTAGTGTTTTGTACAAGTAAAAATATGGTCTGAGCTGATGGAGATTCACCTGTAATTAATCAGGTCAGTCTACCTCTGCCACACGCTATTTGTAGCCGCCGATGCAGAAGGTTGAACAACGATTTACAGCAGAGATAAAAAGAAAAAACAAGAGACGCAGTTGATTTCCGTCTGGAAAACTCTGCAAGAACCGCTGTCCTTTGGAGGTGGACGGGAAACCAGAAAGCTCGGGCGTCCGGCCAGGGAGGCAGGCGCGGCAAACCAAGTCGGCATCCCTCCCTCCGGCACGAAAGTCCGCGCCGAATTTGTGCCTAACATAAAGAAAGAGAAAATCACAGGGCCATTGGTGACTTCCGGGTAATGTCCGCAATATAGCAGAGAGCGTGCGGGGTTGTCAGGAGGAACTGAAAATCTGTTGTGGGCTTTGAGATTCAGCAAACTAAAGGGCAAAAATACCTCTCAAGTGAATATTGCTGGCTGGCTTCTCGAACGGGCCATGGGTCATCAGAACACTTTTAACAGCGGCAGCACGTCATCTTCATCAACAAATGTCACTACTTCATCTGCTTTGGCGCGTACATGGCCCGTAAGATTTCTAATGCGGTCTGGAGAGGGTTACACCGGTGCGACATGAAAACTTCGATACTTTTTTTCAAATGCAGCTCACATCTATTTAGGTCTGCAGATGAACCTTTAGTGCTTCAAGACAAATATGCATGTCATTCACAACCATCGATGAAGATGTACCGTTGTCAAAAAGAATAAACCCTTTTGATCAGGTCTGAAGCAGGCTCGATCGTGCTCACTGCTGCCAGGTTACCCAACAACAAGAATAGATGGCTGTAATCTAGGTGAAGGTCGGGATGAGACACCGACAAGTTCCAGGGACGGTCTTCACGATGTAAACGACTTCCAGGACGGTGAGCGCCGAAGGAATTGGATTGCGTCCAATACATTCTGAAAAATACGTACAAGTTACCAGTCTTCTTTAAACTTTCTCCAAACCCGTGTTGTATCTTAAAATCACATCATTTTTATATTTATATCTTCTAAATATAAAAATGACAAAATACAATAAAATAATAAACAATCACTGTCGTTTGTGTTAACAACGTTAAAAACAAGATTATCTGATCATCATGTTTTTTTTTATTGTTTACATATAGTTTGTTTCTTGTACATTTGGTTTCAAGTAGGTGTGAATGGTGACTAAAAGGGACAAGACGCCATGGATATTACAAAAAGGAATATAAAGTCCATGCTAGGCGCAAACTTAATGTGGGCCTTCTCCTGTCACGACATAACATCATAAAGTTACATTTAAAAGTGACTCAAGTACATAAAGGTTGTAGAATCAACGATCTGAAGGCTGAGCAGTTTGGAATGACCTACAGTTCCACATCAGTTGGCCATAACAATGAAAAAAGGACTGTATCAATATGGTAGTCCATGAGCAGTAGAATGCTGGTGTAATGTGCGACTGCTACTTCATTCAAAGAAATGGATGTAGAATAATGAACTACGTTTCCATGGATGGTTGTGATGTGCAACATCCATTTTATTAATTTTCATCTGTCACAGCCAACATAACTAAACGTTTTGTTTTTAGTGAGCAGGTATATTAGATAACTAAACATACTGTACAGTAAAATTTAGTAAATTTATGTAATTATCGACTGAAGTAGTAATTTCATGAAAGGAATTCGTGCATGTTGCTTTCATGATGAATATGCCATCTACGAAGCACTTACTATTTCACACATATGATATGTAATTATATTTTTCATTTGAATAAAGACTGTAATTACCCAAGTTTATTAAATTCGTACTGGAATTACATGGAATTTATACCTTGCAATCATTGAATCATAGCACGTTGTACGATATGTAGAATTATTCAATATACAATAAAATCATTAAAATGAACAACATTTGCTCTGACACAAAAGACTAAACCGATGGCTTTAGTTGTAACTTTTTAAACGGTGTCTCACAAACAAATTTTTTTTGCATAAAGACAAAGACAAAAAAGAAAAAAAAGTCGGGGTCAGAAACTTTTGAAAATTATTTAGTATGGGAAAAACTTCCAGATGTAAATATGTCATAAATAAAACATTTTTTCCATTCATAAAATTAAAAAAAAAAAAAATGTATATGAAATAGAAAGAGGTTTTCTTTTTTTGAGGAAGTTTATTTTCATAAAATTTATGTCAAAGGTAAAGAATACCATTATTGGGATTCCCCCTTTTCTATGTCACCTGGAAATATTAGCTTTGAAACAACATTGACATATACATGCTACGCGTACACACTTTATGTAGACCTCCATTTTTCATGTTTGATGGCTTCTCTTTACCATTGTTAGATTATTGAACAACAAAAAATTGCCACAAATTTTAAAAAAAAAACTGGTGCACAAAAGCTTTATTTAGGTTTTAAGTGAGCAAAAAAAAAATCACTCTCTATCCGGGAGATAGCTGTAGCTTAATCTTGTATGATTATAGTCAAACCCTATATTAATGTTGGCGATTCAACTCAAACATTTCTTATCAGACGGCCAGGTCTTTGTCAAAATATTAACTGAACATGAAGATTACTATTTTGCTCTGAATTTTAAATACAAAAAGAAGAATGATAAATTAATTAATAATTTTACATCATATTGGCAGTTTCAATCTTAACAGTTAATCTTCTATCACCGAATAGCAAATCCTCATTCCCAGACATTAAGTACTGCTCAATAAAAATATTTTAACCCTTGTAAACTCGAATAATAATGATTTAACCCTTGTAAACTCGAATAATAATGCTTGGAAAAACAAACAAACTAAAAACAACGATAGGTTATCTGACACCAGGTGTAACATAGAAAGTTCGTAGTTCATTTACTTTTTTGTTGCCACAATTTACAAGGAAAATTCATTCTATTCACGAATAAATAACAAAATTAAAACATTTTGTATATGAAAATACTGTAAATGCCATGAATATTTTCTACGAAAATATTTTAATGAAAATGTTTACCGTTTTTGTTTAAATTCAAACCATTAATAGTATAATGACCAGAAATGTCATGAAAATTAGTTCACGGAGAAGAAAAATGATGGTAATAATTTCGAAAAGATAATGCTTTTTTTGTGTATGACATGAATTTTTACATTTGATGCTACCTAATGAAACGGTAAAAGAATTTGCTTTAACTTATAGGAAAACTTATAACATAATTTTGTACTTGATTTGAAAACAAAACTAGTGATTGAAAAATTAAAGGAAGGGACGTAAATCAGTTTTGACTAAAAAATATGAGTTATGTCCCTTACAATTTAGCTTATTAGAAATTCGTTTTCTGTAGTCAAAGCCAGATTAGCGAACAAGCTAAGTACTAACCCTGGACTCTCCGAAGAGCAAACAAATAATTTTTTCCAGTAGTCAGTGACTATGATAAGAATTTTTTTTCTTCTATTCCTTTCATGAATGGACCCGTTTCAAATTTCTATCTATAAATAGGCCAGCCGTCGTATGGGTCCTGAAGCTGAATTTCTTTGAAGGTTTATTTAGCTATTTTCTAATTAAACAAAGATGTTTAACTAGCATCGATCTACTATTAGTTAGCGGGAATAGATCACAGTACATGAATTCAGGTCTTTAATAAAGGCATTCGTTAATCCATGGTCAGCAGATTAAAAAAGTCTTCACTACGCCCAGGACCACTGACAAATGATGGGATGGGAGGGGCCATGGTGACCATTCTGGCTCCTCAAGAGGAAAGTACTAAAGCTTATTTATTTTTGCTGTTGTACTGTTTTTGTTTATATCTAATTTGAAATGTTGAACTTGCAAATATTATATATATAAATACCTGCAATTCTACCTCTATATACAAGCACTTGCTCTATCTCTTTTTGTGGTGGTTGCGTGTTTATCTCCGAGGAGAAGGGAGTGGATGGAGGTGGGTGGCCGAGCAAGCTCCCATTAAGGGCCTAAAAGGCCGGGCGGGTTGAGGCGGCCAGGATAGGGGCACACCAATCTTGGGGAAAAGACCTCGTCAAGTCTGGAAACAGCTCCCTCCCTGGAGAACTTAATCTGGTTGTGTGTGTATGGCATGTTATTTTTTTATTTTTTTAAAAAATTACGTTAATTGGACACAGGTAGAATCAAATTGCGTATTCTGCAGGTTACTGTGGCTTCTACTCTTTCATTTATTAGTTTTCTCTAATTAAGGCATTATGCTAACCCCAACCCTGAAGATACAAACAAGAGACTGCAATTGCATGTTGTTCAGTGAACAGCATATCCCTTTATATTAGTGGGACCTGTACAGTATTATTCAGCTGAAAATCCGAGTAAGCTTGCTTAATTGGATTCATATTCAGAATATCTAAGTTGATATATAGTGCATTCCTCCTGAAAAATGGGAAAAGTTAACTTATGATTATGACTAGTTTTAGATATGTAATTAGTGTTGTGGGTTAGGGCAGAGCTAGGATTAAATAGGGCTGAGAGATCAAGTTAAGCAGGACCAGATCAAATACGGTGGAGGCCCTGTGTTTAGTTTTGTAAAATTATTATGTAATATAGTAGTGCATGCAGCATTTACACCAAAATAAGAGTAGAATGTAACTGGCATGTACATATTGAAGCAGTTAAATCGTTTGATCAGGCAAATAAATAATTTTGTTTTTGAAAAATGTATTGAAAATTGTTACCCAAATAGAAAAAAAATTAGCCAAACAGGACATCATCTTGTAAATGCCTGTCCATTTTCTACTTCACCGTACATTAATAAGCTATAGGTGTATCCCACTGAACTCATGACTTTGGAGTTAGGTTAAGGTTGATATATTTAAATGCTAAATTTATGTAAAAGTGAGGGTTAAATTAATAAGAAACTTAAACAAAACAAAATATTATTTTAGAAAAGTAAAAGGTTAAAATTAGGAAATGAATGGATATCTTAGAAATATTTAATAAATCTTGCACTACAGATGAAAATACAAAATGAAGACTGAAAGCAAACTTTGCAAGACTCACTATATATTAAGTCAGAAAAAATTGCATAAAATTTGGCCAATTAAAAACCTGAATTGTTTACTAAATACAAATGAAAGAAAAAATTAGAGTTTCAAAGTTTTCCTAGCGCTTTTACTTTATAAAATAAGTAAATATGTTACTTGCAGTGCAGACTTTTGGTGAAGAATAGTTGTTGCCAAAAATATATAAAATTACAACTAAGCTGCCATCATTTAAATCTGTAGAGCCTGATAATATTTCCATTAAACATATTGAAGAAATTTCACATCTTATTTGCTGATCTTTAGTAATCGGTTATTTTTTGTCTTTACAAAGAAGCATTCTTCCAAATAAATGAAAACTAGATGTTTTGGTTTTTTTAAAATTGAAGGATAAAAGTTGTCCTAGTAATTTAGTTCATTTACTCCAGTACTTGAAAACGGTATTTTTAATAATTCTATGCTAAAAATTTGTCTAAGTATGGAATGAAAATATAAAGTTTATATTGCTTATATGTTGACACTTTTGCTATGTATTATCTACAGGACAAAACCTCTAGTTTAAGATCTCTAATTATAGAATGTACAGTAATGACACTTAGAGTTACTAAAGTTACTTCAAAATGCTCTGTCTGAAATGCAGAAACAGTGTTCAGAGAAACTTAAAGATAATATGATGAGTTCTATGGTATGTAGCTTACCTAAAGAAAAAAAATCTATTAATCAATATGTTCAATACACAATGACTTGTGATTTTTCATAATTTACATGTTCTGTTCAAGGCATTCAAGAAAACAGCTCGACATTTAGCAGAATATTCCATTCAAGCCAAGTGTGTTCACCAAGTAGTTGTGAGTAGCAGTTCTAGACAGTAATCTTGAGAGATGGATGATATAGAAATTCTTCAGGCAGCTTAGTTAAACAAGACAAGGTTGCAAGACAGTTAAACTGTTACCACATCACAATTTTTAGGCAGTGGGAAAGTTATGTTGAGACGGGCTCTGAACCTGCAACAGTTACAGCAGAAGCAACATAATGCAGATTGCAGCTAACACATCAAAATCATTTTTAAAGCTCCAATGAGTGCAGCAGTGATGAAAGCTTCACATGCCAACAAAAAGGAAAAAAAATATGCCATTGCCAGAGAGGTGACTGTCAAGCAGACTGTTTTGTAAAAAAGAAATTGTTAGGGCAACAGGAAAGTAGTGGTTTGAGATAGTTGTACTACATATTTTTCATGTTTCAGTAAACTGCTATGACATTCCTCAAAACCATCTTGTGCCATTTTCATAAGGCAAATCTCAACCTGAACTTCTTGCAGCCAGACATTGTTTGCAGTCACACTGTGAGGATTTCCTTCAATAAAGAATAGAAAATTACTGTAATTCCATAACCAGAACTATATTCAAATATGGAATTGATAAAACATGCATGGTTGTGTTGGGATTCTGAGTTTACTGTCAACATGATGTTGATTCTTTTCAAGACCTTGATACTGCCATCCACCAGCAGTAGGTGCTGATACTTCAGAAGACTTATAAACTGAAGATACATTTGACATTGATGCCCCAATCATATACTAATGTTATTTATTCTAGGTCCATTACTTCCCCAGACTGTTTTCACCCAGTCTTTCTTCACAAATGATGAGAACAAACCAAATATCTTTGCCTTTCTTAATTCCTCTTAGTATTGATCACTGTTGAATTAAAACATTGAAAATCAAAGCAGAGAAAAATACATAAACAATTGCCCATATTTTATTTATTGAATTTATTAACAATTAAATGATTATTTAAATATAATTTATGGTTTTAAAAATCTATTTGGACTATTAGGGACTAAAGAAATTATGTTTAATGCTTTGTATACTTTAACTATTTATTTAAGATCATACATGCTTCTGTGAAACATTAAAAAAATGGACATTTGTAAAACAAAACCCTTCATACACTATTAGAATCATGATGGGAGCTGAGTTCACTGTTCTATTAGTTGATGTGGGCAGTTCTTTGCTTCAACTGTAATGGTTGATTTTCTCCTTTTCTGTTTAGGGGCAGTGATTGCTTGGCAGTCATCTAGCTAATGCATTGTTAAAATTCTGTTTTATTTCAGCACACCCAGATTTTCAGGTGGTACCCACCAACATTCTTCTGGAATCTCTGGTGTCACCCTTCAATGGAGTTGTTTATTTTTGGTAGGTCAACTTCAGTCAACATAAACGTGCAAGTTCCACAGTAAGATAAGTAACCTATTCTACTGGTGATAGCAACACTGGCCACAGCTGTATTCGCAAGCTATGAAGTAGTCCTCAAAGTAAGTGCTACCCAGTTTTGTTTCTGCGGCAAAATTCTTGTTCTTGTAAAGCTCTTGCAAGCCTTATGCCTGTACTCTGTGATAATCACACTGGCACAGGTAACAGAAGTAGCCATTCTTTGTGGCATCAGTAAAGACAATCACAGCAGCACTGATAGAAACAGTTTCAAAGTCCATCATGGTAAAGTTAAGGTTGTGATCCCATCTGATATCAAAAATATAGTGAAAAAGACCTGATTAGGTAGTTTCTTGCTTAGAGATTACACATACAAGATTCTGTAGTTCTCAGTAAGAGCATGGATCATGTATAGATAGTAGAACAACTTTGGTACCACCTTAATAGTGCAAACCAGTTGTTGGAGTTATGAAAGGTGTCCCAAGTGGCATCAGTAGCAAGCAAACAGTAGAACATGATTTGCAGGATCTCTCTTGCAAGATGTGGTCACCTTAAGAAATCCTTTATAAACATAACAGTATATCCATATTAATATTACAAAGTAAAATTAACCATATAGTAGCATGTATATCATTATACAGCTGAAAATTAAATCCTTAATCTGACAAAATACAGTACCACAATCAAATACTCTTATGCATTTACAAATTGTGCACACAAGTGTTGGCTAATGTGTGGCTAGGTAATTTAAGACCCTAAGTATCATTTGTGTTAATACTAGTAAATATTCAAGTTTTGTTCGAGATCCAAGCTATGCAAGGAATAATAAATGGAAAAAAAAACATACAATGAGCAGGTGAATTTACTGTGAATTAGTATGGATAGGCCATCAAGCAGACTTAGATAATTGTATAACTAAAATTACTTTGTATGTTTCTAGTATAATCAGCTCAGTCAAATCAGCAAGAACGGGGATGGAACAGAATTGCAGCTTGTCTGCTCTTACAAATGGTACAGTAGATGCTATTAACAGATGGCAGCTAACCAGAGGTACTTTTAATTATTTATGCTACAGACTGGCTGACAATCTGCAAGGCTATTTGTTTAGTGTTAAGGCCCTGTAGTTGATGATGTTGTGGAATGGAGCATTTTGGCCTGGACTGGTCTGAAGCATGGCTATGTTCACTCATTTTGATGTTATCTGACCATTTTGCAACTTCCAATTTATCTTTCACAGTGCCTGGCATTTCTGTGCACATTTAAATGAGATTATATCATCAGTCAGCACCTTTCGCTTCTCAACAATATAAGCCAAATCAATTTGTTTTTGTACTGAACAGGATGAACTAACTTTTTGGTGGTAATGGTGGATTTTTTATGACTTACTTTCAGATTCACATCTTAAAGACAGGTGTAATAAAAAGCTGAAAAGCTTCCATTTGTGCATTCATGAACCTTTTGTCAAAGCAAAAGGGACAGAGGGAGGGAAAAAATACCAAGGCAGTTAACTGAGGGGAACCAAAAGGTCCAGTGTTAGAGTCTATAAATATGAAGATAGATGAAAGAATAAAGGCCATCAAGGGTTAGGGTTATCATAAATATCAAAAGAAGATATAGATAGATGTGTAGATACAGGAAACAGCTGGCACTGTGGCATAATCAATGCCCATTCATTCTCTCAGTGACAGCATGGTGGCAGACACTCTCCCAGGCCAGTGAGTGGCCACAATACACAGACATTCCTTCACCAGGTCTATTGTTTCCAGAAGGCTGAGCAGGGTACAAAAAGGGCTGGGAGAGAGAACACATTTTTATCTTCAGGGACACAGTGTCACTAGTCTCCACATAGCTCTGCCCACAGCTCTGTCCACTACAGACAAAAGAAAAGAAGGCCATCAGCATCTTCCACATAATGCGAAGCATATACATTTTAAAATTAAATTATTATCTTAAGAGGGCTGAATGAGGTGAAAAGTTAAGTGAATGTCAGCATCCAGAAGGAGTGCCGTACAGCTGTTTCGGACTTTTGGCCCTCAGCAGCAGCAGCACACCTCATTTCACTCTGTGGCTCATCTTTATTTACTATTTCCCACAAAAGCAAACTTGTTTGAATAACAGATCTGCATTAAAACAGAAGTCTGATGCTAATCAAGGTCCTGGGGTGTGCACCCTAATCTTAGATGGGATGGCAATACGCAAGCACACAGAGACGGTACACAGCTCGTTACAATGTCTAAGTCGGCCAGTTCATAATAAGTTAGTCATATTCTCAGGCCAATAAGTTTCACAAATGTTTGAATGGATACATTTTGTTTCCTTGGAGTTTTCAAGGTCAACCTGTATAAACTGCAGGTTCAGTTCTAGAATGGTACAAATAAAACCTTGTTTTTGTAGGTCTCACGTTGGAAACATTGATTATTTGTGGAACTTGTATCAATTCGCTGTCCAACACTTTCTAGTTCTCTACAGGTTCCTTGTTCACCTCTCACTGTACACAGATCTGAAATAAAGAAATCTGATTTTATTTGTTTGTCAAAAGACTGATGTTGTTCGAACCCCGAGTCCCCGACGGTCACGTGGCGGCTAGAAGACATGTCCATCGTTTGACGAAATAAACAGGAATAATGGTGGATGATGATGATGATGATGATGGAGGAAGTCAGTCACACCCAGCTTTTTCTTGGATTCATTTCCAATGTTCAACTGTGTTTGAATGTTTGTAAACAGAACCACGTGGAGGCACGAAAACCGGCCTCGCGGGCTCAAAGGGTTAACCTTAGTTTCCACCCAGATAAAAGCAGCCGCCAAAGGGAGACAGAGACCGGGGCCTCCCAACCTCGAGGGCGGCGGGTTTCCAACGGGACCTCCGCCGGCGCTTCTCTCTGCGCTGACCAAGATGGCGGCCTCTCCTGCTATAACCTCCCTGGTTGGTCCACATCACCACTTCCTCTGCCGACACGGGATGGTTTCGTTTTCTCGGGGAAGAGACAGAGACTCCACCAGTAAGTTCACGAAAATAGTCTATGCGCTGTACCCGGTTTGTTTGTTTGTTTGTTCACGAAACAGGTGATGGAATCCACCATCGGATCCCGCTGGTGATGTGGGAGTCTCGCTCGAGCCCTTATACCGCGGATCTCCCTCCTTCACCAGCAGCAGCCGATAACCGGCCCGATGACCGATGATGACACGAGGCCAGGTGTCGTTACCCACCAGGCTGAGGAGACTAACCGCTACAACGACTCGGAGGCGGGAGATCATAAGACGGTCCAGGGAGGGAGCAGCACATCCACGGAACTGACTCAGTTCTGTGACAGCGGTCGGCCAATTTATCGACTCTACCTTTTGAAAAAACCTTTCTGCACCACAAGAGGAGTTTGTAGGATGAGCAGCATGCTGCAGTCTGTGCCCCCCTCCGCAGCTGCATGTTAGCAACTCAGCCAGAGGTTCTCCTGATGGGGCATCTGGAAGGTCTCGGCGGCTCTGTTTGTCTTTGAGAAACTTGCGGGGGGAATTTTTTATTTTAACTCTTTTAAAGTTAAGAGCAGCTCTATAAAAAAGACTGTTTTTTCCGAAATATTCTAGATCTTCATCCAAACAGTAATAATTAATTACACGGCAGTTAAGATGTGAAGGAGAATTTACTATTGTGCCCATTAATTTAACTAACCTTTAAATCCATGCGGTCATTCAGAAACGTTTAGGTAAATAAATTCTCAGAATACAAACTAAACTATTCTAAAACCATTGATGCACATCCTGTTGGTGTTTGAAAGGTCTTTTTTAGCTGAACTAGTGGGAATATCATATATTTCCTGACTGGTCCTCCTTTCTGAAGCCGTGCCTTCATTTCACACCTGTTAAGAAGTTTGGGGAGCAAAAGGTTGACATTGTATTATCTAACAATACTATACAACAGAAAGACCAACAGTACCACGTAAACTTCTGTGCTATGTTAACAAGCAACTGTTTTATTAGCTTAACACTAAACATGTACAAGGTTTATTTCTTTGTAGCATCACTACCATTTTTTAAAACTGTATTGAAATGTGCACTTTTAATTTCTCCAGTTTCCAACAGAAATAAGAAATCTGTGGAATCCAAAAGTTATAAAATACAATAAAAACTTTCAAAAATATCATTTGAAATGAAACCACTGTTAAATAAACAGCGCATTTAGACACAAACTTCCTGATGAATTAATCCATTTATATCTGAAAAGCTATACTCTGAAATATTTAATTAAAATCTTTGTTGACCTCCACTGTTTTAAAATGGAGTAGTACTAATTAAATTCAATTAGAGTTGCAAACAGTGGGAAAGAAAACAAAATTTATCAATTTTTCTTAACACGAATACATAAGAAATAGGTTCTAAGGTAATCGGTTTTCTCTACAGGTTTTTCCCTATTATTTTCACTGTTCCTCGCTTGAATGCTATTTTACTTAGAAAAATTAGTTTCTCTTTCGGATTTTTAAATGTGAGCACAAAACAGTATTTTGACAGTTTACTGGGACTTAGTCTGATAGTTTTTCTTGCCTTCAAAATCATTCCAACTGCTGCTATAGCTGAGTGTGTCACGACCTGGGCACAGGTAAGAATGTTCGTTGAATGCCTTTTATTATTAACCATAATTAACTGGTTAAATTATTTCTTGTTTTTCCCCCACCATTCAGAAATTTATACTTTTGCTGGTATTATTGTGAAATAATTTTTGTCAGCAACAAACAAGCTGCCTATCTGATATTAGTAGCCTCTAGTCAGATGTACATTACATTATCTTACATTTTAGCAAACTTTTAAAACTTTCAAACAAAATTTCTTGATAAATATTTGATTTTGATGCATTAAAATGGATCTAATTTTCTCTTTATTTTTCTTTTCGTTGGAATGTATAGCTTTTAATATTTTACTTTCAGGTTTGTACATTCTAGCCTACAGAGTTTAATTGTGTCATAATTGTTAGAGAAATATCTTTATTCCTCATTATATAGTTGCACATGATAAAGGAATAAAGATATTTCTTTAACAATTATGACACAATTAAACTCTAAATGCTAAAGTGTACAATAATTTTATTATATCAACTTTTTATTGACTAACAGAAATCATCTCTGGCATTGACACAATGCCAGCAGGGAGAAGTTGTTTATGTTTACTGGGGAAAGAAACTAATGTCTATTTATAAAAATGCATGAGGAATAAATGATGACAACATCCAGATGTACAAAGAAAATGTAATACAGGGATACGGTTAAGATGTGCGGAATACATTTTACAATATAATAAATTAAGTTAAAAGTAAATAATTGATTATAAAAGTTAAATGGAAAAACTTATTAGATTTTTTAAAAATTGAAAAATCATTGAAATGCAAACATCTAAAAAATTGTTTCATGCAAATAACTGAATCAGTTTCATTGTGGAACAATTATATGAAAAGTATCAAGAGCTTGGAAGTCAGTCAGTCAGTCGAAACTCTCTCTTGTTGCACCCTAACCTCATCCTCGAGTGTTGAAAGTGGTGTCTTACTACATTTTACTTTTTTTTTAAATATCATTAATGAAGTTGCAAATACAACAATGATTACATAGAGTTGTCCATATATTGTTGGCGATTCATTTCCTCTTGTAGGTTTCACTCAAAGATTACAGCTAAGCTCATGTACCACCATTGTCTATATAGTACCCGATATGCTTGCACAATCCATAATTTCATAATTGTAGGATGAATGTGAAATAACATAATGTGATTTAAAATACAGTCAATTGTGAAATTTCACTTATGTATGTATAAAATTGGAAAGAATTGTTTAATTTTGATATGTAAATTAATTATAAGAGTAGATTTGTTTTTTTTTTACATATATTCTAAAGTTCAAAAGTTACTGCATCTCTAAGTGCAGTAAATTCTATTTACTTTTTCTTTCACATATTTGTTACCTTTTTGGTGTGTGTTTTCTTTGGCTGACTATTTATTTTGCCTTAATCTGTTTTGGTGCCTAGAAAACAACAGTTAAGATGTGACAAGTGTGCCATCACCTATTGTTTTTAAAATATTGAGTGGTGTTCATTTAGTGTGAATGTAAAAATTTGTTTTTAACCTAACAAAGGCAGAGTTTCTACTACTAAACATCTTTGATGTAGTCATTTCTTGTGCTGACAGAGTAATAGAACAGCAAACTGCAGTGACTCATACTTTCTTAATATTGGCAAAAGTGAAATGGATTATGGTAATACCATACGAAACTTTCCAGTGGTAGACTACTGGACTGTTAAAGATGCAGGCCCATGTTTGTATGCCATTTTGGATTGGCCCAGTTTGGGTTACTTCTCTAGCCACCTTTCTTCATCAGTGGACCATGTAGGCTCTCAGCCCTCTAGTTTCCTCCCACATCTAAAAATGAAGATATCTAGTAGAGTCTTTTTGTAGTAAGCAAGTGTTTATCTCCACCCTTTGTTTTTTTCTGCTTGGTTTAGAATACTGAAACCAGGGATGTTTGTCTTGTGTGTCAACAACATTGGCTTGCAAATTTGAAGATGACCTGAATCTTGGCAAATCCAGATTTTAGTCTGCTGGCCTTCACAGAATTCTTAGAATGAAATCAGCAGTGTGAATGGCCACAACACTTGGATATGGTTATCTTTGACTCGCTGTAGGCCAATGTCAATTTGCCTTCAAAACTTGCTGATTTTCCTGCCAGCTGGAATTTTTATACTAATGTCAAACACGTGATACTTGCATTAAAATTAGTTTTTGATAGATGACTGTTATTTCACACACCACACAATTTTCAAACTTTTAGCTTTGTTATGTATAATTAAAACTAAGGTTTAGTGTTGATAACATTCAGGGGTACATTTTCAGCAGCCCAAAATGGTTCATATTAGAATATATTGTACAGATTGCTTTGTTGCTGAATTTTTTACAGTCCTCAGAAAAAATATACAAACTTTTTCTTTTTTTAATCATAGAATGTGGCCAATCTGTTGAAAATATTGTTACACCGGATGACGGGGTCTCCCTCCTGTTGGACTAGAACTAAGTCATCGTTTGAATCAGTTTTTAGAAAAATTCTTCGTGTGTCACATCCACCTGTGGACGCACCTGTTGTCTGCAGGTAATTTTTATAGTATTTATAGCGCCTTATGAGTGTGATGTCAGTAGAGTGCAGGGACCAAATGATTTTGGGTGCATGTGTAATTCGATTTACACTAAAACTGCCACACGAGGTCTGCCGAGAAAGTATCCGACTGGGAAGTAATGATGCTAGGGAGGCGGAAGTGAGCATTGTGGGAGCCGCGTGCCTTCGTGCGCATGCGCGGTTTTTGTCGGGCGGGTGGGCTGGACGGGTCAGCCATTGTTGTGAGGCGCTGTATCCGAGATGGCGGAACCTGTGGAGCAGCGATCTTACGAAAAGCTCGGAGATACCCAGGCGGGAACAATTCGCAAAGTCCAACAGGTGCCGGTGCCATGGGTGGTACCCGATAGAAGAATGGTTGGCACAACAGGTCCAAAGATGGCCGTCAACGAGCTGGGGACCTTGATGATGGAGGGTCGTCGTCTGACGGGGCTGGGGTCAGTAAAGACTCTGCACACGCAATTTTAAGGGAGGATTTGGGCTCGCGGAGAGGGGCCGAGCTGCTTTCTCGGGGACAACAACAACAACTTCGTGTTGAGGTTGCGCAGGACCCGCTGGATGCTGGCAGCAGGGATCCCGAGTTCCGGGATAACTGGAGACGGGACCTGGCTGTACGGGTACGACCCGGAAACCGAGGTGATGCCGACTACCGAGGCGTTGGCACCGCGAATAGGCACCAGGAGGACAAACAGTCACAAAGGAGTCCTGTCAGGGAGTCGTCCGTCTTCGTGATGCAGGTCGGCGCAAGAGACCGGATCTGGGGGCCTCCCAAAACCGGCAGCTGCATCATGACACCGCCCCGGCTCATTCGCCAGGCTCCCTACTCTCCAGACCCGGCTCCTCCTGACTCCTGGTTGTTCCCAAAGATGAAGATGCCGCTAAAAGGCTCCCGCCTTGAGAGCCGAGAGGACATCATGCGGAGCTGAGAGCCATTCTGGAAGAAGCTTTCCAGACGGCTTCCACCAGTGGAAGGGTCGCTGGGCTGGAGGCACAAGGGGCCCACTTCGAAGGGGATTAGCAATGGAACCCCACCAAGTACGTAATCCCCCCCAGCCTAAGGTCGGATACTTTTTCGACAGACCTCGTGTATGAGATACACTAGCCTAACCATACTCATTTCTTAATGTGTTTCGCATGAACACTCATTCCATATACACACATACATATCTACAGTAAAACCTCGATTTAACGGACTAATAGGGGAGGGGATCCCGTTAAATCCAGATGTTTACACGCCCTGTTTACTTATGCACAAAATGGGACCAAGCAAAACAATTTCCACACAGCTCAACGTGGACCTTTGTCAGGAGACCAGGCGGCGGCCGTCGGGTGGGGGTCTGTCAAATCGAGTTTTACTGCATACAGATGGGATAAGTGCACGAGTCCTATGCACTTGCTTAGTAGAACTTCATTCTTTGGGATTCACATCTTCATTGGTTTTAATTTACTGATTCATGAAATGCATCTTTAGTGATCCAAGCGGGTGGCACTCAATCAGGACCAGGTCTGGGCTATAAACAGGATGGACAGGTACTTCTCAACCCAACATTACCATGTCAGCTATAGGGTGCTGTAAAAGGGGCAGGTATTATAGGCAGACTCTCTTTTGCTGATCAATTTGTGCCTCGTTGTGAATTGCAGCTTTTGTGAAAGGTTAATCTACTATCTTGCTTGGATCACATCATTATTTACATCCTAAAACACTGTAGCTCATGACTTTCTAGGCTGAATACAGGAACTTATCTCAGGGAAGTGAGCCTTGATGCTGGAATAGTAGAACTTGAGTATATATCAGTGGACTGTGACTCCTCATACATGAAAATCAAATCCTATTTGTGATGCAATTTCTCTCGGTAAAGATTTTCAGACGTCTATGCTCTTAAAACCTGTCCATGTTTTGTGGAATCCAGTATGTTGACACTTTATCAAACCCAGATGCTAATGGAATAGTTTAATGCTCTCAAAACTGATAAACAGTTCTTGAGAAAAATCTCTCTCTCATGCGATGGTTCTTTCTGACACTAATTTGCTCTTCTTGATGTTTGCACCATGTGTATAGTCGTCCATGATAGGATGTTGCCATCAGATTGCCCTGCAATGAATTCTGGGAAATTTAACCTCCTCCATTAAAAAAGAAACTGTGCAGTTATTTGTTATCTCTTGCACTTATACCATTGACCACCATCCTAGTTCTAGTAAACATTGGTACCACTAAAAGCATTTCTGCATGCCAGCATCCAGTGGACGGTTGCCAAATTTGCGGGCAGTATGCTGCATACACTAAAGTTATTAACAGATGTGCAACTTTCACTTGAATTATCTTCATATAAATCTGTTACAGGTAACTGTTTATCCTTAATGGGTGGAGTGGTGTAGCACACAATGCTGACTGCTGTGAATAATAGGTTTTAACAGGCAGTAATCAAGGTTGATCAGGATTATGTATGCCAATGTCTGGAGGGTCATGGGCACAGATGATATTGGCTACAAACCAGTGAATGATGAGAGAGAGAGAAAAAATACTGATAAATCTGTTGGAGAAGTTAACTTTTAGAACTACCACTTGTGACTACAATCATTTTATCAAGACGTTGGCATTGACTTCTAATGATCCTAAAGAAACCGTGCAAGAATCATCTTCAGTTGTATTATGTTAAAGAAGCATTGCTTGATTGTTATTTCACAGGTCTTGGAGTGATATTACAACTTGTCACATAAAAGTAAATTTCAGTGTCACATCTGTCCAAACAGATTTGGGATAGCCAGATTATGTTTTCTTTGACCATTCCAAACTAAGCCATCATATGAAGTTTGCTTGAAGTAATCTATGCACCAATCAGGAAACTGGTTATTTTCTAGCAGGTCTCCATTCAGAGTTGATCTGTGATGATAAAGTTCATATGGGCAGTCCTCCCCTTCCCACATGTTCGCTCGATTTATGTGTTATAAGATTTTCTTTTTTTTTTCAGTTCCTCCATGCAAGGCCAAAAACCATTTGAAGACTATTTGACTCATAATGCATCAGCATTATAGATAACTGATATGATAAGCCAGGTGGAGAAAATGCATTTTGTAACTTTGTTGAAAAGTGATATATATATAGCAAAACACATTCTGGACACTGCAAATGTAATATAATATAATATAATATATATTTTTAGTGCACAAAATAAAGTCTCTTTTTCTTCCCGATATCTATTTTGAAAAACTAATTGTTTATCAAGCAAATAATGAACATTTTATCAGTTCTTGTTTGCTGTTTTTAATTTCAAACCACGTAGCCTGTGGAAGAAAAGGAAAACCAAATGTAAAATTCTTGCCTGTTCAGTGTTGGATCCTTAGAAGAAAAAATGGTAGAGATAGCGGTGTTTATTTAGAGTTACATTTGTCTAAGTCAGTTCAAGAATGGAGAGAGTACATTGTTCACTGGACTGTGATGGACTTGTTATAAGTGAAACCACTTGTTTTTAACTTTTAATATGCAAAGGAAAATTAATGATTTTGTTTTCCAGAAAGCAACTTTTCTTCTGGTTCTCCATCTTTGGTTAATCCAGCTGTTTTCTTTGTGGTCCCTGATTCACAGTAATGCACGCTAAGAGAATAATTTGCACTCATTAGCATAAAACTAAGATACTGAAAGATGCGTCACAAAAGTAATTTTTTAATGATTTTCCTTTTACTTTTGAGATCCTTTTAGATTCTGTTTCTGCTTTTGTTTTGTTTGTAATATTTTTTTTGGAAATCTTACTGTCCATTGTGTGTGAGTGAGAGAAAGAAAGATGTATCACCTTTTAGTTTTCAATTTTATTATTCCTTATCTCAAATAAAGTTTCTAAAATTGCACCAATTTTCTCTGTTGGGCACATTATGCCCTCTTTACAATATCAGTTCCTCTCTTGTTAATTACTACATTGCCATGAAAATAAGTTGCACTTACAATAGAAAATTCTCTATATTTATTGTAATATTTTTAAAATCTAAGTCATTATTAAAAATGAATTCCATTATATTTTAGTGACTCAAACATCCAAATTGTCACAGAACAACTGCTATCATTATTTAAAAATTCTCCGTATATTTTTGTTCTACATCTTTTCTGTGGCATAAATTAAACATTTAAATGTTTTTGTTTCTAGATGGTGGATCGCAATTAATAAAGATTTTATTTAAAATGGGATAAAATAAAATGGTAGCTTGACTTGTTTTGTTTTGGAAAAAAAATCTGAAAATTTCTCTTTTTCACTGAAATATAGTGATAGGAATTCTGATAACTTTGCTATATATACAAGACAGCCATTACATACAATAAGTAACATAATGACTATTTATTGTTATGTACTTGTTTTAGGGAACCTCTCACTGATAGGACCTGTGCCGGACTCAGTTCTTTGGTACACATCACTGGTTGGTGGTTGGTGTATTTGGATTTTCACTTACAGAATATCCTCTCTATCTTGACGGTTCACATCTACTGCTGCTATGTTTATGCAGCCAGGTAATTATTTATTTATTTATTAATTGTATGATAAAGATATTTTGTTTACTAAAGTTTCTGCTACATTTTCCATGTGATATTCCAGCTGCTAACAATTTTCTGCACTCACACAAAAGGGTTCTAGTGTAAGACAGCTATTGGAAATGTCTGGATTACATTTTTCTAAAGCCACTATTAACATTTTAAAATTTCTGTTGAGCTGTTGTCAAAATTCTTACGTTTTTAATTTTGAAATTTAAAATAATAATAATCCATGTAAAGAAAACGAAAAGGCAGTTTGTAAATTATCTGCTACTTAAGCAAACATTCTGAAATATTGTTGCTGTATTATTTCTCACTTGCTTTTTGTTTATCAAAAAATGGATCATTTATAACAATACAAATATCTTTAGAATGAAACAGTAAATTCTATGTCATTTTTTAAGGATTTATACACAGCTAACATTTTTTCTAAAAATTCAGTAAACATTTTTTAACATAATTAAAATATTTAAAAGATCTTTTTTCTTGTGAAGGTTGTACAGTCGTCAGATATCGGCACTTTTCTCTGTGGTGCTTGTTCTGAGGGAAGAAATGGGATGTTCTTTGCCAGAGAGTGGACTCTGCATCATACGATGTTGACTAACTGCTTTTTCTTTTACCAACCACTGCTCTGTACTATGTTGTTGTTACAGCTGTGAGTACACGTCTACTTTCATTGTATTTATACCGTATCTACTGTTACTACATATACAAATTTCTTGGGTTAATACAAAATAAAACATTTAGCCTAAATTTATGCTGTATATTTTCAAAAGAAGATTGTGCCAAATAATATCTTTAAATATGAGACTGAAAACAAAAATTAAATAAACAAGAACACTGACCGTCATCGTTCAGAAGATAAAATAAATGCACTTGTATGATTTTTTTAAAAAAATTTATAATTTTTATCTAATTGAGTATAAAATATAAACTAACAGGAAAATTGATGAAGATGGCTGTATGGCCAAATGTTTTTTTTTAATTATGTAAGCTGTAGTTAGATGTATTCAAAGAAAAATGCTTGAATGTAAGTAATCAAACATACTTGGGTGTTATAAAACTAAGGTCTTGTCATTTTGTCTTCAGCAACCTTGAGATACGACGGACATCATCCACTCTCTACAAAGAAACAGTGAATCTTACAATTAGTTTTAGTAAAATAAATGCAGTTGTAGATATTTTAAAAATCCACTATTAAACTAAATTGAATGTAATCATTAAGTCATTTTTACTTCTAAACCATTTTTAACATGTTTTATTTTCCTAAAGTTTCTCATTTAATATAAAATACTTTGACTATTATTAGATATGGCATCAATGGCTCATAATTGTATTACTGTCTCTATCATTTATGCATTTTCAGTTAATTAGTTCATAAGTTAATATTCTTGCTCATTTTTTTTTCATTAGTTTGTTATACAAATGTATTTTAAGTGCATTGAATATATGCGTTATATATGTGGTAATTTTATATTCCATCTTGTTTAATGTAGTTGTCACTTTTATGGGTAGCCCAGTCTTTCTAATTGTTTACCTAATTCTCTTTAAGGAATCCTTTGTGACAAAGAATTTGTAAAGGAAGTAGACTAAACATAAATATTGTTTAACTTGAATAAGCACATAAATTCTTTGGGAAAAAAAATGCTATTAACCAATACTTTAGCTTGTAAATTTGGTTAAAAGTTCTTCTTAAATTGATTTACTATCTTGAGATCTGTACACCGAACATATAACACTGATTCATTCTTTTTTCGCATCTATTGACATGTGACAATACATACAGTTATTTTACCATTTTTCAGAATATTCAGAAACTGTCAGCAAATTTCTAAAAAGTGCTGCTGCTTGTGACTTTTTTATTATAATAATATAAAGATAGCATGAGATAACTTCCTGCTGTGACATTTGGACAGATATTTTTATTTGACAATTGTATTTACAATTATCTTGTATTTGTTCAGCAAATTTTCAGTACGGCCAGTGAGTCGTGCTGAGGGGTAACAGAAGAACGTATTAAAGAATACAGCACACACACATGACTGATACCAGCCACAAACTAAACTGATCTTGGTTACACTCTTTTTTTGGTTATTGACTGAAAAATATTGCAATGAAAACTCTCGGTAATTCATTGGTCAGACCTTTCATTTCTTCATTAGTGTTATTGATGACTTGTGGTACAGTTGAAATAATGCCATTAAATTTGAATATTATTACAGTAGTGAAAGCATTATCACAGAACTCTTTGTACATATATACAGTAGAAAATTTTGGTTTAAGAACGTGTCAGGAAGGAGTTCTATGTGGATATTTAGCAAGAGCAAAGGATTGCTTTTTATCCTAATCTGAAAATCATCTAAAAAAGAGTAAGGGTATAGAAAATTTTTTCATATGTTGCTTCAGACTACAACTCTGCGACAATATAGCAAGAGATTAAATACTTGTGAGCTGCAGTACCAGCAAAGAAGGAATTTCTGCTACTGTAATCAAAGTAAAACAGCATGCAAATGCAAAACATGAATTATTTAACTGTTTATTTTTCTTTCTTTTTCTAAATGAGGAAAAACAATTTGGCCCATGCATGTATACATAAAATTTTAAAATGAATATATTAGACTTTCCAAAGTTTGATGAAAGAAAAAGATGTTTAAACACTCATCTGTTGTTGTTTTTTCCAGCTGTGGCTCCTCATTCTTTTGATCCAAAACATGATATCCAAATTGGTGCCAACAGTCTTCTTTGTACACACTATTGCTACTGGTACTGAGATCTAGGTCTGTAACAGGTAATATAAGATTTTTTTTTGATTTTACCAGGGTTTAAAATTCCCAGGAAAACATTTGAAAATGGTAGTTTTATGCAGAAACAGACATCAAAGAAATGCTTAGTCAGTTAATAATACTATATTGAGTAAAGTGTAAAATACAGTGAGCTGGTTACAGCCATTTTCATGCATAAACAATATTTTTTAAATGCTTAATGTAATCCATTTTAAATAAGTATGTTGAGAAAATCTAAATCCAGAGATGTAATCATTCAGTTTTTAATCTTATGGCTACATTACTAAAGTTTGCTTTTTCTAAAATAAATTTTAATAATTTAAAATTTCTGAATAAGTCAGTCTGTTTTTTTTAAAATAATTATGCTTTTAAGCTGTTCTGATTAATTTTATTTGAAACAGTTTTTTTAACACTATTTCTTAGTTGGATTATTTAAATTAGTTAAAGTTTTTAATCATATTTTAAAATTAATATACAGCCAGGGTTTACACTTTAAAAATCACCTATAAAGGACATTGCATGATTTTAGAGTTTTCTTGATCAAACAGACATTCAGTTCAACCGTTGAATTTGTAAGTATAAATGGATGTTGAAAGGAAAAAGATAGCTGTCAACTTTATTTCTCATTTGGCTGAGAGTGAAAAGAAATCTTTCTTTAAAATAAGATTCCCACCGCAATTAAAATTGAACCAATACGAAAGAACAAGAGGAACCACCATGATCCAGTCACATGAGAGACCAAACTATGGTTGCAACCATAACAAGCCAGTGTACTATATGCTGCACTAACCCATCACAGGGCAGTTGCTCCAATTGGGTTTGATGACATGGAAAGTGATTGTTGTTGCTCTGATTTTGTAGTGAGTTTTACTGGAATATGATTGCTGCTTCCTGAGGTGGTTGGTAGTGTAAGGCATCTTCTCCAGTTGTCCCCATAGGGACTATTGTATTTCACAGCTGCTTTAATTCAGCAAGTCTGACTTAGAATTACATTGTTAGCGAGTGAAATTTAACTGAAACAAAAATTTTATTTAACAAGTAATGGATAAAAGAAACAATATATATAATTGGTTTTCTCATATTTTAAACATGTAGTAGGTAAATGGAAGCTGTTGGGACTGTCTCGATACAATTTTGAAAACATTCCCACAATGCAACACTGAGTGAAACCTACAATTAAACAGTATTTTGGTGAGCATTTTCTTTTGGCTGAGTTGCGAGCTGTGTATTAACTTTCTCTTGGCACATCTGAATATTTTTTCAATTATTGACCAATAGAATCCAGTTTCAAATTCCACACACACACATCCCATGCTCAGAGGTAGATTAAGATTTATTGGAGCCCTGTGCACAAAAACGTTGTCCCTCACATCCATTAAAACATGAACGTATCAAAATGAATAATAATTAGACCCCTGTTAGATGTTTTCATGCTACATTAATAATAAATCACGATGTGCTCTGTCTAAATTAACTGCTCTATTTTCCACACAGAAGGCCAAATAAAATTACTACTGGATTTCCATAACAGAATGTCATTTTAGTTTTAGTGATCTTATCTCTGTTTACTGAGAGCTATTAACAAATTTGATTGTCATCTGTATTATTCCTGTAGCTGTAAAAAAAAAGCCATTTAACATTGTAAACTAAAAGAAAAAACATACAGGCCACACCAGCTAATACCGTTAACAGTGATTTTTATAAAGCGATATACACAATACATCTCAATGGTTTATCATTCCTGAAACATTAAATATCTGCTGTAAATGTATCTTTTATGTACTAGTGAAGCTACATTTTAATAATACTATAGCCTTATGTAACCAAATGTGAAAATATACAAACACAAAATCTCATGAAAACTTATGTCCTGTCTTTTAGATGATTGCTTCCTTCTGAGCTTTGAGGGAAGAAAAATTATGTGCAATGTTGTCAAAGTCAGTTTGTTGCACCAGATCAGACTCAACTGTCATTAGGGGACAAGGCATTTGGTGCATTGTTGATCTAAGTTATTTTTTGTTATCTCTGCAATAATTGAGAAGTTTGTAGATGGTAAGGTCAGGAAAATTTTGAGGTCTCTTTGCCTTAAGTCTTGCAGCAGTTTGGCTGGAGATTTGTCTGGCTCATCCTATACAGAGAATTTGAACTGTGAGTTCATCAGGAAACGTATGGTCTAAATCAGGGGTGTCAAACATACAGCTCATTTGCACATCCTCTGTAAAGATGATAGCACACACATGGTAATAGACACATTTCGAGCACCTCACCCTGTTGAACTAGTAAAACAAAAATTGGATCTCATCCTTTATAGCACCCACCAATGTTAACGGTAGAAGATCTGGCGTACAGAAGACTGATTGTGTCGAAACAATTATTGAGAGGTAAGTGGCGAGATACACAGGTTGACTGATCCACACCGACACAGACAGACAGACACAGACAGACACAAGATAGAGGACTGATGTTTCAAGAAAGTACAATTATTGTATTCATTTAAAAGCACAATATGATAGATCCTCACCCAACAGTAGAACAAATAATAAGAAAAGAGATGAGATATATAAAATAAAGGAAGTAAAGCCCAGTATAATATATTTAGTCACTGTATAGAGAACTAGATTGACTCATATTATATCAACAAGCATAAGCTTAAGTTTAAATTGGTTTCGCTCCCACTGTTTGAAACTAAGTAACACATTCTTTGTTTGGTGGCCCACAACACGTTTTATCCAATGAAAACAAGATCTGCAGGCTGATCAAGCTATCGACTGGATCAGATTTTCAAACTGTAATGAGTATAAAATACCCAGAGGAATTTGACCTTGTTAGTCTCAATTTCCTAGTTGATGACACGGGCGACCGAGGTACTAGCTACCAACAGCCGAGAAAGTGTCAAAGAGGAATAGTGCTCATTGACAGCAATACCTAAAAAGGGGATACTATCAGTTACCCACTGCCACACATTTGGAATATATATCAAATTGTGCTAAGTATTTTTAATTGAAAGAACTTTTTTTTAACTCAATAATAAGGACCCATATAATTATGTTATCAAAGAAAAGAAAAATAGACAAAGAATCATGTGATTCAAGAAAAGTGGAGAAATTTGTACTACTATGTGGAAGTGAATGCAATGCCAACTTGCTTGATTTGCAACAACAGGTTGCTGTGGCCAAAGTGTGCAACGTTCAGAGACATTATAACACTAATCTTGCTTTGAAGTACATTAACTATATTGGAAGTTACACGAGGACAAAGTTGCTGAATTAGAAAATTTGTTGAAAAATTAGCAGTCAGTATCATCAAGGTCCTCTTTGGACAAGAGCTTTTTGAAAAAATGCATGTTGATGTCTGCAGAAGTATCATGTCTGAATAAAAGCCAAGCTTTTGCAAACAAGCCTTTCAAGAAACAGTCGCAGAGAGAATTACTTATGATTATCAGATCAACTGAAGGACAAAGTCAAGTCCTTTGTTGCTTTTTTTAGGTTGCAATTGATGAAAGTATGGATATAACTGATGTGACACAGCTTGCAATTTTTCATTAGAGGTGTTGAAACAAGTGTGCACGTTTATTTTCCTTTATGGAAATATAAACTTTATTCAAATGTGTAGAATAACTAAAGTCACGATAGGTCTATATTAAATTTTTTAGTGCACATGCATACATGTATGTATCATGTGTACTGTGTATGTATGCGTGTAAACACATTTGATTGTATCTCCTTCGAAGTTAAAATGGAATTTTTTAAAGGTTACCGTCTCTGAGCGGATTAATACAAAGAAAAATTTCAATACACTTTTCAATTCTATCTGTTCTCGTATGCCATGTAATACTAAGAAAAACCCAATACACTTTTTGTGTAGTGTATGATGCTTAGTAATGATAATTTTCATAGGCAGTAAAACAGTCTCTTTTCGTATTTGATATGACCACTAAAAAATAGAGCTGTAAAGCTGCTTCTTCTGACTAATCTAGTAGAGCTTCTTTAACTTGTGCAGTGAGAAAATGGTAAAATGGACTACACCAAGAAATTAAAGAACCATTCTAGAAAGCTAGCTTGGTACCAAATTATTTTGCCATAGTTGGTTAATCACGGTAGTGCCTATAAAAGCTGCTTTCTCTCTCAATAGCCTTGTAATTAGTCATTAAGTAAAGACAGCAGTATTTTGTCAATAATTTCTTTGTGAACTGATAAAAAAAATTTAAATCATTAGCTTGAATTTTGTGTAACTTAACTTGAAAAATGAGTCTCTGAGGAAAATTAACCATAAATCTCTCTATTAATGCTTCTGAATAATGTAGAACTGTTTTGTAAACATTTTGAATAGCCCTAACCCCAACGTGTGTCTTTATTAACAAACTTCCACAGTACCTTTAAGAATTTGTGCAGTCCATTCAGTATGTATCTAAGAATGCATTAATAGTTATTTATTTGGAGAGAAACCCTTGCGTTATCATCACTTTATTTATCAACTGTTTGCCAAAGATCTTTTTAGCATAAAAATACAAAATGTACTACCATCTATTTTGCTTGATACTACTTATTTTTTACGATACATAGTAGTATTAATAAATCTAAGAATTTATTGGCTGACCATTCCTCTTCCCTGGGCTTCTTGCATCAACTATGAGGGTTCCTTCCCACTCACAGGGGAAACCAGGCCTAGTTACAGTACCACTAATTCCTTATTAAATGTATAGATGAGCTGTAATTGACATAATGTTTTTATTTCATCTAAACATTTAACTAAAATTACTGTCTCTGTAATACCTACCCCCGGCCTATCCTAAACTAACGAACTGAAGTAAATGCTATGTATTAGCTAAAAAAATTATTAACTTAAGAATATCATTAAAATGCAATGTCTCCCCACTTGAACTCTTTAAAATATTAAACCCATGGTAGTTCCCTTACAGCTACGTAATCAGGAATTTTAGAAATAATGTAACAATTCACCTATCAAAAAAAAAAAACACAATGGATCAGAGTAAATTACAAATTCAGTAAACGCTGTCAAATAGGAGATTATCCTGGAACTTCAGCATGTTATCGGATATATTGCACACACATGAAACAGTCTGATGTGATGAAAATAATAAAACATACAAAAAAACTAGCTGTCTAAGTTGTCTGCAAACTTAAAATAAAATTAACTGATTATTCACTGATACAAATCCGTATTCTTTCATTTACATAATCGTAGTCATTGTAATATTAACACGTCTTTACGCAATACAAGTTCAAATGTGGTTTTGTTTTTCAAAATTACTGTAATAGCACAAAAGTTCTCACTTTGCAGCCATGAAGTTTGGGAACAGTTTGTGCAAATTTTCTCCTCTTCACATTTTCAAAGAGAATATCTACATAAGATTTTAAAAGGTAAAATGTTAGTTTGCTTTAATTCAGCGAGTCTGCAATCTATGCAGAAATAGTTGGATGTTCAAATGAAATTCGGCTGAAAATAATATTGCCGTAATTGTATATTGTGTCAGTGTTCATTTGAACACCCCAAGTACTTTTATTTAGGTGTTTAATTTTTATTTTATTAACTTGTCTTTCTAATGATTCTTTCCACATTCTATTTATACAGGTTTAACATTGTTAATTTATTTTATGTACACTTAGAAGCATCTCATTTATTTATTAACTAACCATTTAATTATCATAACTTACTGCTTTAGAATTAATTGAAAACTCATTGACATGAAAGACAACTTTGTTAGAAAAGTTTGTTGAGAACACAAAAATCAAAAATTATTTATAAATAACGTATCTGCCATTAATTTAAAACAATATATTTTGGCCAAAATAAAAGTAGAGTATTAAATAATAACAAAAAATGTGATGTAAATTTGAAGATATAATGGTTTTGTTTTTTCACTGTCACGCTTCAGTTGGAAGATGCTTAATACTTTTTCTCTACAGCTACCACTGAATTGTAAATAAGCTTTAATCTGTCTGTATAGTCAGTTCATTGGTAGCACTATAGTCGATGGACCTATCTTAGTCATCAAGGGATATATTTACTGATGACAATTCTGTTTAGGCAACAGTCCACAATTAGTTACATTAGCAACCAAGACTGATTTTTACTTACAAAATTCGAAAACTTATTTTTCCAGCAACAAAAGTGCACTGATGTCTCAAGCAACCTTAAAAAAATATAATTAATAGGTACTTTAGAAACAGAAAATGAAATTGGATTCTGCTGATATTTTCTGTTCTGTTTTAGAGAACCAAAGATAATGTTTTTAAAAAAGGTTTTATTCACCTGTGGAATTGTTGTAGGTTGTTTTCTAGTGTATAAATTTTAAGTTGATATATGTATTGTTTCAAAGACTTCAGAAAAATGTCCACGCCATAACTTTATTTTGAAATTTATTATTTTGTCTTGTGCATTTGTTAAAATGTTGTCTTTATGGTTGACTTAATGTTTTAAATGTAAGATTAAATTAAAACATTAAATGTCGTGATTAGTTATTAATATTTTAGTCTATAATTAATTTTTCTAACTATAAAGTTATCATTGACAAGTCAACAAAACTAATGATATGTAAAAAGAAATATATATTATCTTTATTATTATAAAAGTAAAAAAAAAAGAATATGAATTTAAAATGCTGATATTGTATTTTTCAGATTATGAAAACCAATGATATGTAACTCCATTAGTCTTCAAACAATGCCATCAGAAATGTCCATATTTGCTTTATTTTTGGTGGATATAGGAAAAACATGGAATAATGGTTGAATGGTAGACATTTGAAGCATTCTTTCATTTTGTACTGATGAATTATGAAGATCTTTGAGACTATTTGTTTGCGGGTATATCCATCCCTATATTTCACCAAACTGTCAACTATAATCAACACTGATTCAGACTATTTATCTGAACTAACATGGAAAGGGTCAAGCAACTGAGAAGCTGTAGGTGACAGGGTGGTTTGTTTCATTCATTCTCGTAGGCAAGGCTTAGTATTGAGGAAGTTGGTTTTGTTTTTGTCGCTCCTCCACCCACTTTTTCCAAGACATGCAGGCTGAGAGAATATGACCAGCCTTGTAGCAGTAGTTGCAAATGATGTTTTTAAAGTGGCACATTAAATGAGCGTTCACCATCACAGCTAACCTTTCTCACTCTAGCCTCTGATTGACATCTGGATACCTGGCATTTTATTGCTACAATTGACAAAAATTTAAACAAACACTGCCACCAGCTACTGCTGACTTTGAAAGTGATGATGGTGGTTATAAAGCTGAGCTTTGCGAATCAGCAGAATTGGAGTTAAAAAATAACCCACCTGATGACCTTGGAAGAGTTAAATGACCTTGTCAGGGACCCGTAGCTGTCTAAGAAAAAAGCAGAATTGTTGGGCCTGTGTTTGCTAGATTGGAATTTGTTGGCAGAAGGCATTTTTGTGTGTGCCATGCTAGTTTGTGTGTGAATGGCCTCATGAAGCAACTTTGATATGAACACCATTCTGATGAATGGAGGTTATTCATCAACTCTAGCAAGCTCAGTCTGAATGCTGTGCTTCTCCACAATGGCAATGAAAAGCCATCTGTGCCTGTGGCTCATGCTGTTGGTATGAAAGAGGTGTACGAGTCCTTGGAACTTCTACTGAAACTCACCAAATATGCTGACAACAAGTAGAACATGCAGTGACTTAAAACACCAAAACACATATGCGCTTCTTGTGCTTGTGGAAATCAGGAACAGACCATACTCAGGAACATTCAATGTGCCACTGGTTGGTACGCGTCCACAAAGAATACTTCTTCCACCACTGCATATAAAGCTGGGCCTAATGAAGAGCTTTGTAAAGGCATCGAGTGTTGCAGGTGTGGGATTTCTTTATCTGAAAGAAAAATTAGAGCAA